>CM036587.1:38936516-41336516 GCA_020745705.1 Hemiprocne comata
ATGTCAGTGGGCACAGACATCTTTTGTCCATATCACATACTCCTTATTCACATTTCTTCCATTTCTTTATGAATCATAAGTAACAGTGATTAAGGGCAATGCTCACTTTTCCAGGTTTTGAAGATACATAAACATATGGTGCTGCTTCATTATGCAATGGGCTACGGCTTCCAGAGCCCAGAGAGAGCAACTGGCAGACACAGTCAGCTCAAACTTCTCCATGCAGAGCTCTGGGGATGGACAGCTCTGGGGTGTCTGTGTTCCATTGACAATTTGAGGATTAGTGCTCCTGCAGCTGATTCAGGGGAACCTTAGAGACTAGAAGCCAGAGTCTGGATTTTTGCTGCTTGCAAAATGAGCCTGAGTCTCCTTGTCTTAGCTAAGGAGTAGGCCTTTGTCAAAACTGGAGTGATCATATTAAATCAGTGAAAAAAACCCTCCCTTAAAATAGGCAATTGTCAATTATAAAGTCACTTCTAACATCACAAGTATTTTTAAAAGACCGTAAAAGCCCAGACTTACAATTTTTAACTGATTGATCATTATTTGCTTGTCATACAAGGGCAAACATTTTCAAATGTGACTAGTAGTTTTCAGCACCAACTGTTGCTTGCCCTACTTGAAAGTTTCTACTTTTTGGGAACTTTTTTAAGAGCAGCTACTGAAAATCAAGATTCCCATCATTCAAATCAGGTAAGTGGAAGGAAATATATCTGAAATCACTGGTTGCTTTTAAACATTGTGGCTTTAGAGAAGGGAACACTGCTCAAAACAGTTAAGATCATACCAATTTTTTATTTTTTTTTTAAAAAACTGTGTAAGAGATAATTGGTAGCAAAAAGGAGGAATTCAATTTTCAGTCAATAAACTGATGTCAACAGCAAGTCTCCATTTAAGCAGAACTTTTTTCTCCGGTACTCTGGCTTGAGGCACAGTCTGCTCACTGAAGTGACTTCAAGTAGCAGTTTGATTGGTGTGCTCACAATGTAACACATTCTGGGGGCAGGTTTTTCCCTTCTGCACTCCAGCTTTAGGACAATACCTTTTCTCATTGCCCCATTAAAATTGTGGACAGCCAAGGCAATGATTACCTAAGAAGTGCAGAATGAGGGACGTGGAAGTAGCTTTGGTGTGTGCCAGCTGTTTTCACATGTGTAATGCCTTCTGGCATTGTGGATGGGCAGCCTGCACGCAGTGCAAGTGTGAACAGCCAGCTTTGCAGAGCTTCACACGTAGAATCTGGGGTGCCACACATGCCTATGTGAAGCTCTGAGTTTTGTGAGAGGTCTTCCTTTGTACCATGATGAGCTAAGCCTCTCTCTTACCTGTTTCTCTATCTGTTCTTTTGCATACACAGGAAGAACAAAGAAAGGCTTTGAAAGGCACCAGCACTAAAGTGGTGTAGGTTGTGCTTTTGGTGATGAATGGAGGAAATCTACCTTCAACAATAAACTGTAGACCAGAACTTACCAGCTGCTTCAGATGATGGAAAGTTGCTATCAAACATATGCATAGAGATAGATTCAGATTAAAGGAAGCATTTGTGGAAATACCCCAGTGAAGAGGAAAATGGCACTGTGTGTGCAAACACATGCATCTGTGTTTACCCCAAAGCCCCCCCCCCCCCCCAGGTCTGAACTAGAGAGAAGACTTGATTCTGAGATTCTCCCTGAGCTTTCCTGCATATCAGTGTATAAACTTCTCCTAGTATAAAGCTGTAAGCATGACTCCTGCATGCTTGCTCTGATGCAGCTTGCATTCAGGGTGCCCTGCTCTTTTCCTTGTGATAGCTCTGTTCTACTCTTTGCCCAGGTTTTTCTATGCAAACTGAATACTCATGCGGAGGTGATTCCAATTTGGGGTCATATTCAGCAGCGAGCACAGTGTTGGAAATTATCACTGTAATGCAAACACCTGGCAAAGTGAGCTGAAGTGCACCTCTAGTGTTGTGAAAACTCATTTTCAGGGTATCGACGATCCTTGAAATCAAGGAGTATTTTTGTCAATGGGACCTTATTATATTGCTCTCTGTGATGCAGTCGGGGAATTGGGGTAGGGGGATTTCACCTAACTTTTGATTGGACGCCTGAAAGAGGAAATAATTTGCTATTACAAACTGTCTGTGTAATGCAGTTCAAGAAAACAATGCAGGAAACTCTGGGGTTTTCAACACATTTTGCTTGGCCTCAGAGACATTTCCTGTTTACCTTTCCTATACCATGGACATTTGTACAATTTCGTTTTGCTCTCCCAAATGTTTGAGAGAATTAAGCTTTCAGCTGAAGGTTAACAGAAAGAGATGTTTTTCTATCCACTGTTTTAATATGGGTGTAAGAAAATTGACTATTATTTCAATTCAGGTAACATAAATAGTAATATTTACAAAGACCTTGAAGAAGATGTCTCCAGGTGATTTGCCAGTACATTCTAGTACAAGTCTTGAACAATGAGAGGCAACAGATGGATGGTTCAATGATGTAAAAATTCTCCTCTGCTCTTCTGGAAAGGCTCCCCTTTTGAAGTGAGCAGACAGAGAGTAGTTTTCACAGATGTGTGCACTTTACATAAGCATGTTCCTTCTCATGCAATCAGTACTGCTACTGATGCTGCTGTTGCTTCTAAACAAGTAGTAGTCATGTGTTTCATGTTGTTCATCTCCTGAACATGTTCTGCATGGTCCTTAATTAGCCTCCATGACTGCAGTAAAAGGAGAGTGGATTGAAATATTTTCTTCATTTTACAATCCGGAAAAATGAAAAAATCTGTAAGTCATATACCTATAAAAATCCAAGTGAGAAGCAGACAGAAATTAGTAGCATATTTATTAAATCCAAGAGTAATTAAAAAAAATATAATTTAATAGTATGATATAGGTGGCCTGCAAATTTTCTAAGACGTGGTGGATTGATAGAGGATCACACAGGGGTGAAAGCAGACGATTTCAGAAGCGAATCTGACTCTGATAAGCATGGGAAGGGCCCTTTCCTTTGCACTGTGGAAAAGGAGGACTGGAAGATGTGAAGGTAGTGTGGAAAAGATGGGAAAGGAGAATGAAAGTATACAGAGGAGCCTGGTGCATATATGTGTGGAGAATTTAGAAGAGCTGAACATGCTGGAGCAGCAGGATTAATGGTAAGATGTTCTGTTTGTGAAGCATATTGTTGCTTTGCCATATCAGCATTTGATTGCTTATGGCAGTAATTCTCAATGGTATCTGTCAGGCAGCAGATTACCTTCAATATATTCTTTATACAGGTGTCTGTTTCTTCAGCTGAGAAGAAGAACCACATATAGTTGCTCACCAAAGGCTTGGGATCACAGTGATTTGGTTAGTGTTTCTCCCTTGTTCTACATCCTATGCCAGAAAGATTAAGAAAATTGCCTGGAATGATCACGAAGTACCTGCAGTTTGACCTGATACACCACATTGGTGTATGCTGCGTGTGACAATGCTGCCTCTCTACATGATAGCATTGCCATCTCCTGTACTGACAGGAAGAAGGAAACAATGAGCAAATAATGGTATTGAAGACGTTCATGTGAAGAGAAGCTCATAGGGGAACTTTGCTGCCTTTCCTTGAATCCTTACTATTAGGGTACTCCAGCTGGTGCCAGCAATGGTTTAACTCACTCTTCTTGACTTCATTCCCTGGGAAGTTGTAACGATTTATTATTACAGTAGTACCTAACATGCCTTACACTTTTGTTTACTAGCCTGGAAAGTCTAGTGTGTAGTAAGGCAAGACATGGATTTTAAGTTGACTGGCTATGCTGCACTGGTTCTCCATGTGAGCTAGTCTACTCAGCTCTGAAACTGGAGGAGGCTATCAACTCATGCTTAATGCAGGAAGTCATCCCACTGCACTCAAGGCATCTGGCTGAGGGATCTCTGGAGCTTTGCAGCTGCTAAATGTCTCTCAGGCCAATGGCTCAGCTCCACATTAACCTTTCTCCCATGACAGTAGCCTTGAAGGCTCAGATTTGTCCAACCTCAGGTTAATGTATTAGTTCAGTAAAGACTTTGTATCTTCCTGAGGAGAAGTTAAGGTTTAAATGCTGACCATACCTTCTTAATCTATGAGGTTTTTCTTAATGTTAGGAATGCTATTTTGTAAAGAATGTGGTGGTCATTGGAAGCTTTACTGAATAATGAAATAAGAGGCCAACGCAGCTGTGTGAGATAGGGGAATAGACGAGGTGAACCAATTATTCTCCTACCAGCCACAAAAAGTCTGTTTATATATGAGTTATGTAACCCAAGCTGACACTTCACCAGGCAATACTTCAGCTGGAAATTATGAACACCTTTCCCACCTCACCACACATGCTATTTATCAAGTCCAGGAATACAAAAATACAACTTTGAGAATAGGCATAAAGAGTTTTTAAGAACCAGGTTGAGAATCTGTGTTGATACTGAACTCACGGGTAGTTTAAAGGCATCTCTGCCTGGCCTGAACAAATGTGAGGTTGATGTGTCAGGATGCAAAACGAAGAATAATAAAGGCAAACCAGAGGGATTTTTCATAGAGGTGTTGGTTAACTGGACTTAAATAGACTTCAAGTTGCAAGCCACTGAATGTCTTAGCAGCTACTTAAATCAAAATGCTCCATTCAGAAGAATTTGCCCTACATGCCCCACCAGGCACCCAGCTCTAAAGGTTTGTGCTTTGCAGGGGAAGAAAATAAGGTCAGGAAGGAACAAGTGTGTTCTCCCATTACGCACCACCAACATGTGAAAGGAAAAGTTATGTAGCAGTGCCAGGGCTCTTCAAGGGCTGGCAGAGTGAGGGAACAGGCCAGGCCAAGCCGAGGGGCTGGGCTGGGGCAGGCCAACTGCCATCCCACAGAAAGGGTCAGGCTTGGTGGGGTCTGTGGCCTGGCACACCTTCGGCTGTGCAGAAATGGGGTCCCCAGGTGTGTGGGGCTGGTCAGGGCCAGCGAGGCCTGTGGGGATCCCCAGGCCCTGACACTTTGTGGGCATTTGAAGACTCTTTGTTCTTGCAACACTTTTTCAATTTCCCTATAGGAACAAGCTTTTAAAAGTGTTCTCCTCTGATATATTTGCAGCCAGGCTTATGACTTCTTCAGCTCCCTTTATGGACTGCAAAGCAGAAGGAGATGCTCTTCAGCTACTGCTCTGTCTCTTCTCTCACATCTGCACCTTCAGTCACAGAGCATGTTCTAAAATTAAAAGAATGAAAAACGAATATGCTGTTGAGGTACAAATAACAAGATGATTTTAATATTATTTTCAGACTTTGGCTTTATTATCATTGATGATAAGTGTGAAGTAATTATGTACATAATGATAATATTTTTTATTATTACCATCATTTGCCAGGTGGGAGTGTCATCTTCTCAGCAGCCAACCCACTGCAATGGCTAAAAGGGCTGTAGCTTTCCCATCGAACTCCATCAAACCTCACTTGTTTCAGACTATGCTGTATTCTCCATTCATGCTGTAAAATGAAGTTACGTTTACATCTCTGACTTTATTTTTAAAACAGTTTGATGAGTTTCAGTATTTCTCCTTGACTGTCATAAGAATAACCTGGAAAGCCTGTGCCTACTGCTGCTTGATGATACTGCTGGAGCAGGCTGTGAGTACAGGTAGGAAGGATATTTTTCTTTCCTTTAGATGAGGAGCATCTAGGGATTAACAGAACAGTAAATAAATCTGTTCTGTGGACAGATTATAGTCTAATTAGAGGTTTATGAAGTTATGGCTCTAATTCAGAACCTCTGAATTTTCAGGGAGTTTTAGTTTTGAGCAAATGCAGAAGTTCATTGTGAAACTTGACTCTCCGAACTGCCAGTAGGTTCCACACAATGTCAGCGGCTGACCCTGATCAGCTGACAATTTCTCCCAAACATCACATGGTTTTAGATTCAGGGAAAGTTCACATATCTGTCCATTGTGCCAAGGTTCTGAGTTATGACTGCAGATTTGCAGCATTCTACTTTTATTGTCCTTAAACAGTGATCTATTTAGGCTAACTTGTTTCTGTGTTTCTGTGTTCAGTGTAAAAAAAAAGATATTAGGGTAATGTTTGCCCTTCTACAGAAGCCTCTGATGTCAAACTTGTGAAATAGGCTAAATAATATTTTTTTCCATTTTGCATATGTTTTCTAATCTTCACATCCCTATCAACACAGCTAAGCTGTCAGAAGCCTTTAGTTCGGGCATAAACTAAAACATACAGAATTTATATGATTTTGGGTCAAGGTAAAAATTTATTGTAGGGTCGCAAATAAAACCCCTACTTACTGACATTTATATTTGTGTTTTGGTGTTGAGGATACCATGCGACTGGGTTGTGGGGGAAGCTGAAGCCTCCAGGCTCCACAGGAAGGACCACACCCCACTATAACTGTGAGCTATACAGACACCTCCTCTGCATGGGAAATGAAATCTTCATTGACAAAAACTGTTGAGAAAATAAAATATTGATCTTGCTTGTGAGACTTTTATGTTAGTCAATTAAATTAGTACAATACCTTTCCTACTAGTAAAATAAGAGTGCCATTACTATATGGAAATATAATGTTCCATAATATTTTTATTGTGAGACAGGGGATACCTCTTACAGCACTCAGAAGTACAGTTTATACATGACTATAAAGTTAGTTGTGATCCATAAACAGCAGATATAGATCTCAGATATAGCTTTGAAAATCATTTTAAAGGAAAGTGCCTGATTCTCTTTGCAATATCATATCAAAGTAGCATCATTTAAAAAAAAACACCATAATATCTTCTAATTTTTTTATACCGAAAGACAATGAAACATCATTCTAATATTTAAATTGGAATATGAATCTGACATTATTTTTGCTACTGCATCTACTAAAATTAAAAACCCTCTCAAAACTAATAATTATCCAGAATCCATGTCTACTGCAGCTAGACAGATAAATGTACAAATACGGGCATACACAAATGGCTAGTGAAACATAAGGGACCTAATACAATTGAGATTTGGGTTGTGACATGACTATTTCTCTACCAGATGATGAGATGTAAATATGACTTGGCAGGTGCAAATGGCAGCTATGGCCTTCTTTCTTTACCAAGCTAGTTCCTTCTTTCTCCAAAATCTGTACTTTCTTGAAAGCTCCTCTAGTCTCTGGTGTGCTCATGAGTGAGTAAATAAGCAAGCTAGGCACCCAGCTTTAGATACTTACTCACAGGTACCTCTACCACCCACTTTTTCTTTGGAAATCAAGATTTTACTGAGCAAATCTATTGCATAATATAGACAGGGACCTACTCCATCTTGTATGAGTTGCTTGTAATATGAAACATATCTACAAAATAATAAAGAATTTTAATTTTCAAGTATTTTGTAACATATTGTTTAAAATGTGGAATCCTGGCACATCTTCTCACTGCCATTTCTCCTCCCCCCTGCCAAAACTGTCCCAGACGTGCCTTAATAGGGAAAACAGAGCATATTAGTCCACTGGGAGACAAATAGCAGCTGCTATTATGATCAGAGAGTTCATAATATAGTTTAATAAAACAACTGTTCTGTTGTTTCACTGATGCATACGAGAGTATATCCTATACAGCTACCTTCCATGGATCTGACCATCCCAGTGTTCACTCTCATTCTTCCCTCTCTCTCAAAACATCATTAGTACTACTTTCCTGTTAGGCTGGCCTTTTCATCTGAAGATGATGTCTTTGTACCCCTTCTTTTTGGACCAGCTTGACTGTAGTCCCAAACTTTGGCTTTGACCATCCTGTTAGCAGGAATGAACCCTGTGCCATGAAGCAGTGTCAGAGGTTCTTCACTTCAGAGATGTCTTCCTTAACAGAGCTCAAGTGACAGGGCATCAGGACTGAGGTCTTCTTTTTCAACAATGGGACAGTCTTTTGTAGCTGATAGTTAAGCTACCAATTTGGAAACACTCCTCAAATTAATTTCAAAAACAGATTGCATGCTTGTAGAGTGAAATCAACAAACTAGTTTCCAAAAATGTAAGCTGGGTTGCAGGAGTATATTCTTTTTAAAATTGATCATGCCCTTGATCTTTCCCAGTGTATATAATCTCTTAAAAAAACATTTAATTCTTCCAATTTTTTGTTATTTGCAAGAAAAAAACTATCTATATCAGGGGCAAAGGTTTTATTATGAAAATCGGTGCAATTTTATAATACATTAGAGAAGAAGTAAACATTTGTAATGATAGCAGTAAAAACACTGAGTGCATAGCAGACAAAGATTCAGCAAGTCAAAGACATACCTGCCTAGTAATGGCACGTATAAATAGCCCACAAACAGTATGTAGTCCATGTTATGGTCTGCTGTGTGTAGATGTTGTGTGCTCAGAGAGTTTATTTTTATTTAACCTGTGGTCACCCTCCTCCCCAGCAATCTATGAGCTGTAAGCCTATTTTTCTTGAGGAGATAATCTCAGAGAATTGCCCACCTCTCTGAAACCGTAATTTTCCGGAAATCTTTAAACAAATAATAGATAGAAGTGATTTTTGATTATAGATTGCTTTGAGAGACATTTTGATGAACAGGTTTCAATAATTTCTCAACTTCTAATTCATCCAGTGGTATCTTTTACTAGCTTAAGACACAAGAGTTACATGAAGCCTTTGGTAACAGCAAAAAATGCACACATGCATGTAGACACATTTAAAGGGCTGTTAATTTAATGATCAGTAAATTAGAAAGGTTTGATTTGTATTAAGAAAAAGTACAGAAGTAGTAAGATATGGCAAGTCATATATATCTTACATCATTCTTCACATCATCTGTGAACTTGACCCATGACCATTATCTCAGACATCTAAGTTATGATATTATTAAAGCATTTTTGCACAGTTGAAACACTAAATAACACATAAAATACTTTGTTCCAAATACTGCAGTGTAGCAGCATCAAGGATGGATCCAGAAATATTTATAGGCTGCGTGCTACTGGAATTTTCCATAAAATAAGAACCCAAAGCAAGAGATCTCTATTTACCAATTATTTTGGTGCATGCTACTTCAGTAACTGGCACAACGTAGAACCAGACAGCTTCCTACCAGTTGTAATATCTTACTGGCTTTGCATAGTCAGAAGTAGTTTGTGTTCTCTGCTTTGATTAAATCCTTTTATTTACTACTGTGGCAATTAAATCTCTTTCATTTGTATAGCTCAAGCTGTTTGGCTTTCTTGCTTTGCAACTCGTGTGAGTTTTAGTGACATCTTTCATTTCTTGCTCACAGTCTAGAAGTGTGAGCTGCAGTAAGATCTAGTTTGGTTAAGTTAAAGATAACGATAATCACCTAAGTGTAAGAGAAGCAGAATTTAATTTTCTGTAGTTTTGTTCGTTTCCCATTGAAAAGCAAGACGTTCTTCTCTTTCTTTTGAGCTATGACTCACTTCTCCAGATTTTGTTTTGATCTCAGTAATTAGTGTCTTTTTGTCTTTTATTCTTTATTTTTAGCAGCCACAGTCTATCTCCCACGTAGTTGCTGACATAAAAATATTAGTAGAAAGATGTTGCCTCGAAGGGTAAGGAGAAACCATTCATAAAAATCTCAGTGAGGATTAAGTGGGATTCATCCAGGAAAGATCAAGGGTTGAAAAACATTGTTATTAAACATGTTTATAGAGTACTTAGAGAATATGACATATTCCCTGTTCCAGTAAGCTTACAGCTTAGTGTTGGGGGGGGAGAGAGATGAGATGACTGGTGAGGAGAAAAAGGAAGGAAGGTTTCTCACAGGAGGGGGTTGAGGGAGGAGTGAGAAGTTATTTGGGGTATAGGAAATGTGTGATGGTGCCTCACACAGAAGGGGACACAATGTCAGGAATGAGAGGAGGTGACTAAAGAGCTGAGGCAGCCTTTAACAGACCTCATCACAGTGTTGACCTGTTCCTTTGCAAGTGAGACGCGGCGTGGAGGAGGCTCGAGACGTAGTTCTAGCTCTCTGTCTCCTTAGGGGCTGTGAAATCTTATGAAAACCTGTTTCCCTTTGAATTTCTTGTGTAAAAATCCCAAAGAAAAGTAATATTAAGGGGGATGTTAGTAGAAAAGATGGAACACCTCAATTTTAATGGAAAAGACATGAACTACATGGCTAGACCTAATAGTAATGATATTTCATAGACACTGTCTGCTGGGGTGAAATACAGGATTCTGTGAATTTCTGTATAGACAGGAATGACTCTCTGCTCAGCCCTTGCGAGTGGGAAAACCAAAGCTGAGTTAACCCAGTGCAATAGTCCTTTCACTAGGATAGGATACAGGAAGCTAATGAGGAGGAAATCCCACCTCCATTCAGTGACCAGTAAGGTCCCACTGGGCTCCCAGTTCTGCTGTTTGCAGGCCTGTTAGACTCAAAACTTGAGGACTGGGTTGCTTCACAGAGGCCAACTTAGGGCAATTAGGGGCACAAAACCCACTGTGTCTTCATGTGGCATTGGAAGTTCTTATCAGCCAGAGTTAAAAGTGAGGGAATTATTTTTCCTTGTTCACATGTGCTCATCATCTCTTCCCCAGCCCTTCGGATTTCCTAGGATGGACAGTGAGGCTCCCCAGCCATCCATGCATCGGCAGATTGGTCCAAGGCCTGTAAAAGGGCTGGGGATCCCATTCTTTCTAATTCGGAGCTCTTCTGGGGGTCAAGGGTGGCAGAATTGCTGTCTTGCTCACAACCACCTCCTCCATTTTGTGACTGCATACAGAGCACCCACAAAGGTACATCCATACTTACAGAGAAGCTGAAAACACAATCCTCTAGCACAGAGTCTATAGCTTTCATACGTAAATGTCTGGAATAATTACCCTATATTCTTTAAGAACTACAAACAAATATAACTTCTTCATTTATATGTGACCATTGTGTCCAAAAACACAGGCATTCTGAATAATGAGTCAATATCTAATTAAGGACATCACCAAACTACACTTATTTCTCAGACCTAGTATCTTCCCACTGGGAATATTCACTAATCTCTCACTGATTAATTACTGTAAAGACTTATGCTTCTGGATAATTATAAGATGTGTGATAATGGATCAGACCTTTAATCCATTAAATCTGGTATCTTGCTTCTGAGTCTGACCAACAGCTAATGCATCTCTGAAAGGTGAATAACTCCATGCTGCAAATACTCCATTGTGGAATGTGGAAGAAGCAGCCCTTCCTCACCTCTCTGGGTAATTGCTTTGAAGTATGAGATATAATTACCAGTATCTTAGTCCATGCAACTATGTGTCACAAAATGAGGAGTACTTAGTGTGTGACAGACTGAAAATAGAAGGATCTGAGATAACCTCTGTTGGGTATTAGAGCTGGGGTATGTCTAAAAAAATGTGGTTAGCCATACCAAAACTTCGAAATCCTTTACTTAGAATCAAATCTCAAGATTGCATCTAACACCTAGCTTTTAATGTCAGAAGAAAAATACTTCTGAGAAAGCCACAGCGTGTTTTAAGAGTTTAAGATACTTCACAATGATTTTCTGGTTTCATACCTATACTGTGGTTGGACATTTGTTGCAGTGAATAATCTCAAGGAAGGCTTGCAGGGAGTGCATGTTGCTGGCTACTGGCTTGAGAGGCAGAAAAGTATAAGAATACATGTTGCATCCCAGGAGGCATGCAGGTGGGGGCTGGCAGCTTTGGGTGACATCTCTGCAAGGGTCAACTTCAAGGGGCATGTCTTTGGTGTTGGCCTCAGAGGATGTTTTTGATAAAAGCTCTTTTCATATAAAAGAAGACTCGTTGCCCTCACAGAGCTGTCTTTCCTGTGGTTTTGGTCTGTTATGCAGACGTAAGCACCCATTTTTTGCACAAGTGCAGCCTCAGCCAGTGGTACTGCTGTGCACATGATTGCAGTTTCCTTCATGGCATTATGCTGCTTTATGGACAG
Source organism: Hemiprocne comata (assembly GCA_020745705.1). Classification (NCBI taxonomy): domain Eukaryota; kingdom Metazoa; phylum Chordata; class Aves; order Apodiformes; family Apodidae; genus Hemiprocne; species Hemiprocne comata. The sequence goes on from CM036587.1 coordinate 38,948,405, forward strand.
AAAGAGTGGGATGGAGTAAAGACCTTCTCTAAAGCTCAAGAATACTGTTTGAGGTATTACATGGCTCAAGCTTTAAAAGGGGGGAAAAAAAAAAAGTCTTCTGGGTACAGTAGAAGTCAACTTATTTTTCTGTGATACCCTAATTGATGGTCTATCCACGTGGAATCTTATTCTGACAGAAAGAGCATCAGCTCTGCCCTCATAAATTTCTGATCCACAAGACAGATAAACACAAAACAAGTGAGGGCCAATCTCTGCCTCACACTATTAGCACCACTGCAATGGGAACTGAATGTTGGATCCTGATGTCCCATTCCAGTGGTTTGATTTCAACAAGGATTTTTTTTTCTGGAAAGAATTGATGAAAATCAGAATTTAGACCAATGCTTTTCTTCCAAAGTAGATTCTGGCTAGAGGCCTGGGTTCTGATTTCACATAGGTTTCATGAGATGGTAATTCAGTTGAATTCATTGCACTTACTCCTAGTTTACATAGACATAACTGAGAGCAGAATCAGGTCTTATATGTTAAGACATATGGGTGACTGCATAACCAACTGGCATACAGTAGGCACCATTAAAATCTTGACATTTACTGCTCATAGTCGTTAAATTTACTGTGCTATTTGCAGTATTCCAAAGTCTAAGAGTAGGAAATCCTTTAAATACTGCAGTAAAAGTAAATCCCATGGTGTGATAAATGTCAGGATTTAAAGGAACACAATTTTGTTGTTAGTTTCTTCTTTTTTATTGTTATGTTCAAACTTTTTTGTGGGGGTTTTTGTTGTTTTGGAGTTATTTTATTTAATATTTTATTTTGGTGGGTTTTTTTAAGCAGAATCTCTCCTGCTTTGAGATTGGCTGAAGCTTACATTGGTGGGATATTTCCTTAAATATTCTCTTCCTGGAGAGATCATTTTCCCAAAGAGTGTGTCTCACATAAAGGGCACTTGAGTTTTCTTTAAGACACCGGTAAGCATCCCTACTGGATCCACCTACTTCCTTCTTGGTTACACCTTTCAGTGGGAAGTGGAGGAGTTCTGAGAGCTGTTCCACTGATTCTCCACCACTCAGAACTTCCACTGGAGAGAGAACTTAGTGGAGAGCAGGTGACATTGGCTTTCCAGTGCCTTTGCTAGAAGAACCTAGCCCACCATTTGGACATTATTTTCACAGATGCATACAGCAGCACTTCTTCTGCCTGGAATGACAGAAATTATGAAGAGTCTTGGAGAAGATTTTAACCAAAATAAGCACTTTTGCAATGATACTAGACCAGATTTAATAAAATACTTAGGTTCCTGGAGACATGTGATTTTTTAAATCTGTGTGATTCATACAAACTTTGACTCTTAAGTCTCAATCTACATTTAGATGGTTTTCTAAATCCTACCGAATAGTTAGTTGCATCTTTAGATAGCAAAAGGCCTCCTATAAATGCAACCTATGAGATAGTTTATGAGCAAATTTGGGTCTTACCCATGAAAGCATAGATTCATTTTTGTGTTGAGGTAGTATTCATATAAAATCCAACTATCATTTTGAACAGTAAACAGAAGTCTTGCTCACCTTTCCTCCCCTTCCACCTGTTTTGTTGTCCCTCACTACCGACCTAAAAGGAGACGGTTTTGGATTAGGAGACCTGGAAAAACAGAATGTGCAAAGTTTGAAGCTGCAGGATCACCTGTGCCAACTTGTCCCATCCAACACAATCTCCACTTTTGTTATGACAAGGAAGGTAAGAGAAACAAAGAGTGAGAGTGAAAGGATGGGGCGAAATGAGAATTACTGCCCTGGCTTAAATATAGAGTCTATTTTTGGAGAAGGGTTAATAGTGTACTGCCAGTAGACTGGTTCCTCTCCATGCACAACAACTGTTGGGGATGTCCTCTCAAATCTGGCTACTGCCTGGTTAGCTGGCATGTGATACAAAGCAGGAAATACGAGTGTGCCAGGCATATATAACTGTATGTGTGCCACTCCTGGTCCATCTGCAGAGTAATACTGCACCTGCCAGTTGCTTTAGCTGGCTAGGGGGAGGAGGGACGGAAGAGAGGATTATTAGACAGGGAAAGCCCACTGTCTTCTTATTTCCTTTCATTGCTCTGCTTGTTTCCTTTCTTTTTACAATAGAGTTGAACAACACCACAGTACCTTCTCCAAAAACCTCTTCAGAACTGGCTACTTTTGGGGTGCTGTTCATGCAGTAAAAACACCTTGTATTTTTTATTTTTAGTGAGCAAAGCTGTCAGTGTATGCAGGTTTGTACACCTCTGGGTATCATTTAACTTGACTTTGAACCCCATTTTTACATGTAGGGATTAAATTAATAATTCGGAACCCTTTCCACAAGAAGTCTAAATTGCCTATAGAGCAATACATTTCCTTACCACTCATCAATCATTTTTCTTCTGCAAAAATTCCCAGCACCCATTAAGAGCCTTAAATCATGAAACCTAACTGCTCCTGAATAAATAAAATTTGGAACTTGATATGGATGACCTACTATTTCATCCTGTAAGTGACAAAGGTCTCAGTTTGGGGATGGAATAAACCAGCATCAGGTGACAGAAAAGATGCTCCATCCTCAGGAAAGGCAGCAAAATATTCTTAAACTCTTTTTTTCTTTTTTTCTTTCTTTTTTTTTTTTTTTTTTCCTTTTTCTTTTCCTTTCTGGAACTCCTACTGTCCTTCAATGTGAGAAGAAAGTTTGCATGTTTTCTTGATTCAGATTAAAAAACGTTTTATTGTCTTGGGGCCTCTCCAGTGATTCTCAGAATAAGAAACTGTCGTGTTTCTCCATTTCCACTTTTTTCCACTACGATCTCAGTATCTTATAATTTCCCTGCAAAAAAAGATTTGTGAAATCCAGGTGTCTGTAGAGTCCATCAGTGGTATTCCGGAAATAGCAACCAGAGCTAAATTTCTGCATCCTTGGTTTGTGTTAGGCTAAGCTCTTGCTAGTAAAAAGAGTATGTGTTTTTGTGTCAGACCAGATCTATTGTACAGAGCCCACAGGCCTCCTTTATCTATTGTATTTGTATGTATCTGAATTTTGTGGTCATGTACAGGAAATAAGTGTATATCAAATGTCAATACACATACGTTCATGGAGATCCCCTTATTGTTTCCTCATAATGGATTTATTAATGCAAACTTTTTCTATCATCACAGACATGATGTACATGCACACCAAGCCAGACTGCACAGAACATCATTCAGGCATACGATATCCAAGTTGTTGGTGGTGATGGTGAAATGGTGAAGGGTCAGGATTACCTTGCTTGGATTGCCAGGGAGTCAGGTTGTGGTGATTCATGAGACAGCTGTTAGAGGGTGATCACATTAATAATGTGAGCTGTGAAAACAATGTGTGGTGATGCTAAAAGCTGCATCTCAAATGACATGGTGATGGCAGAGCTTTTGGGGTATTACATGTTTTCACAAATTACACCACAAGCCTAAATAATATATATATATTTTCTACATATTTTATTACTAGTGTGAAATAAATGTAATTGTAACAGGTTTCTTAAGTGTGAGGTGGCTGGTGTTGTCTGTTTATCAGGTATTTTACTGCTGCTCCATCTCAGCCTCAGCTTAAGTATATTTAGTCAACACCTCTGACTTCAAACAGGCAAACTCTTTTATCTGACTTCACAGCATATTCTTCTCACAGTGGTGGATGTCATCATAATTTTCTCTTGACATGGTTTTCACCACATTTTCTTACTTCCATTCTTACTATCCCATGTTTCTGTTCCCTTCGATGTCTCCTGCAGGCACGTTTTGCATGACTAGGAGCAGAATCATGTTGCATATAGCAAAAAAGAAAAGTAGCCACGTGGCTACACTGCTGTCACCTAGTCCATGCTCAGTTTATTCCTTCCGATACACCTTCAGCACTGTAAATTACATTCAAAATACAAGTCCTCTGGGGCACAGAGCACATTTTTGCAGTGTTCTTGGAGGCATCAAGGTATTTTGGGAGGTAGTAGATGTATGTCCACAGACACCAGTACCCAGATCTGTTTTAGAACGAGAAAATACCTGCTTAGCAACTAAAGCAGTGCTTCCTCAAAATAACAACTAGGAAGTCCACTTACATTAAGTAGTACCTTTTTGTTGGGACATCATGAGATATAAGGCACTCTGTAGCAGAAGTAAAGATGGTAGACTCTGGCCTGAAATAGCTGAAAAATGGAGTCTCAAAATGACAGCAGACTGGTTCAGCCAAAGGTCAACTAATCTGTGAGTTAGAAGGAATTAATTTTCTGGGCACCAGCAAAGCAATGAGGCTTATCAAACAATGCTATTTTCCATCAAGAAAAAAACCATCATGGCAGCCTCTGTTTTCTGCTTTCATAATTTCTATTAAAAAAAAAAAAAGAAAGCAGAACAGTAAAAAAATATATTCACTTCTAAAATGGTGACTCCTTTTCTGCTTATCCCTTTGCAGGAGGTTTTTTTAAAATACTGAAAAGAAAGCTGAAGAGGTGAAATTCTAGAGAAATTCTAGCTCCACTGTGGCCACTGACATCTAGAGTTTTGGTTATGGTGTGCTCCCAATACACCTCCTATTTCTCCTCATAACCCTCAGGGGTCATCTGTAGCAAGGTCTGGTTCTATATTACTGTCCAGCTGGTTACTATTACACCTAAACTGGTGTGGGGAGAGTTGCAATGCCAACCAACATGCATTGCATACCATCTCATGAGATCTGCTAATCTTTCACTAGCCACCTCCTTCCCTCTTTTCCTCCCCTCCTCTCCTGCCCTCCCCTCTTCATCCCCAAAGCATTGCATTTTCCTGCTGTTACTAAGGGATGCTGGTGTTAACTGCCTTCCTTGTACCCTGTGTTATAGATGTATCTATATGCCCAACCATATACATATAAGATCTGGAGAGTATTGACCACCCATCACTCTACTGACCACTATGACAATGAGAACAGCCCAGCTGTTGTCAGGGATCTAGCTTATGACAAGTTTCTTTAAATCAGACAAGAACTTAAGTGCCTGTCACAAGTCAGTCATCCTTCAGGTGCTCCCATTTCCTCCATGTGAGCTCTTCACAAATGTATCCATCTGCATTTATATATAGGACTGTTGTGAAAATCTAGTGTAAGAGCTAGCTCTATAAGAAGATACGTGGGTTAGGTGTCCTGTCCCTAGAAGAGAAATATCACCTACGCTATATAAAACACCATTTCACAAGGATACACCCTACCAATCCCATAACCACTGGGCCCCTGCTGTATCCCAAAGGGAGTTTGACAGAATAAGGTAGAAACTGAAGTTTTAGCTAAGTAGAAGCACAGCTTTCAGAAGCTTGTTTTTCCATTGCTGTTTTCTGGTCTTGGTTTAGATGCTGCAGAACTTCAGCACCATAGCAGTGGAATCAGAGCTTTTCTTAAACTAAGTGAACACAAGCAGTGACTTGTCTTCTCATGTTTGTCAGCTCTTGCAGCCATCCTTTGCTTTCTCAGGTGAAGTCATTATCGCTTGTTCAAGGAGTTCCAGGAACTGGTCATTTCTGAAGGGCTGTGTGCTGTATCAAGCATGTACATTTAAGTTACCTGAAAAGTAAATAATGAAATTTTGGTTCAGTGGCTGAGTTGCAAAACCAGGAGAAAAAATATATTGCCAGTTGACCAGAAGCAGAGTTTTCCACCCCTTTCTTTCAGTATGAATTGGGAAAAAAATGCCTCATTTTAATTAATGGTAATATTTCTCTTTATTTTGTGTATTTTTTAATCCACTTAAAATTTCAGTTCCTGTATTTCAAAACAAAATGTTTCAAAAAGAGAATGTCATAATACTGCTTTTTAAAACAGTGTATCTTAGGACCTTTAACTTCATCATCTGTTTTTGAGTCTTTTTATGGCTGAAAGTATTTGTTGAATCTTAACTAAATATGTGGGTAGTTGTGGTCAGCCTTGAATTGCATATTTGGTGGCTAAACTATTTTCAGTGGGAAAATGCCCCACTCTAATTATAATACCTGATTTCTTCTTTACCATCACCTTTTGACAGAAGTAGAGAAATACTGGGATTTTGATTCAATTTATTCCTATCAGGGCAACAGGGCATATCTAGCATTTCTCTCCTTTTCCTTTAAGAAATAAGTATTTCCCTCTAACCAGTGTGTTCTTAAACTAGGTATAATGTTCTCATCTAATGAGTGGTCTGTCTTGTCTGTGTATTTATTTTTCCCCTCCCTGATAACCTCCTCAGAAATCTGGATTTGCTCTGCATATCAGGAATGTATAGGAATGTTTCCTCAACTTCCTTTCTCCGGCTTGCTGCAAGCTGTAATACTCAGGTTTCTCTCCTTGCATTTTCTTGTTTTCCTTTGTAGACTGCTCTTGTTAGTTTTAATTACAGCAGTGGAGGACAGTATGCTAAAGAGCTCCCCAAGGAGGTGGCACTAATGGTCACATGTCCCCCCTGAGTGACAGCATCCGTTCTGGTTGCAGTACTACAAAGACATGGGGGCAATTCTTGTATGGATTGGTAAACGGACTTTATGTGAGAAGATAAATTAGCAAGCATCTGCGTTTCCCATTTGAATAGGCTATGTGTGACTCAGTAAGCCTTTTGTTCAGTGGGCTAAAAAATGGCATGCAACTCCTCATCAGTATTGAAATTTTAAAGCATATTAAATTACTATGGCATATTTTTGAGGAGTGTAAAGAAAAAAATGTGGATTTAGCACTGTGCCTTTCAAACCGTCAACCCCAACACTGCAACAAAACACCAAGAAAATAATAGCAGAAAAAACCCAAATGGTTTGTATACAGAAAGAAGCTAAGACACATGTGAAATACTACTTTCAATAGGGTTTTATTACAGTGTCAGTGCACACTATGTGTGCATACATACGCTACAGATTCCCGTTGCTGTTTTTGTGACTTGTATAAGGCATACTGAGATTTACATCACAGGATGTAACTTTTGGAGGTGTTTTTATGCCAGCCTGTGCCAAAATTCAGCACGTGATTTTTAGTTTGCACCCACTGTTGCATTTGCCAGCATTTTTGTGAAGTAAGAACACTAGGCTATGCATACTGTGCACTGTTAACATACGTTAGCTGTGCCTTGTGGCAGTATTCAATCAGATGAATAAATGGAACAGTATGTCAATGCACAGTATGATTGCAATGCAGGATCATACGGAAAAGTTGATATTGCAACATCTGCATAGTCACTGTCATAATGTCAAGGAAAAAAGTAACAATCTTGTTTTATTGGATCAAATGCAAATAAAACAACCATGATCTAACACGGAAGGCATTTGGAAAAATATTTTTTAATGTTTTTTTAAAAATAGTTACCGTTAACAACACGAAGATAATTGAAATTGGAATGCAATATTTGCATAGTGCATGCTAAGTCTTTGAGTGGAACTTAGTCTTTATTTACGTAGTCTACAAGAAACAGATTACAGCATTCACCTCTCTGATGAAGCCATTAGGATGCTTTTTGGGCACTATCAAATACTGCTGCTATCAAATACGGCTACTCCTATTACTGTTGTTAATAGCGATTATTATTGGAAAAGAAATAATGGCATATTTATGACTCCAGGTGACGCTAAAAGAAGAGTCATTTTTCTTATGAGGGTTTCTAAAGCACCAAGTTCTGTGCCTAAGGAGAGAAAGCAGCATCTATATCAAGATCCATTAAGAATAAAGATCGGAATTTTCCATGTTGTCCAATGCTGCGCTACTCTTGCTTTCCTACAATGCCAGCCAAGAGCAGGGAGGGAGGAGGGTGGGAGAGGAACAATAGATCAACAGTTTAAAAATTCACAGCACCTCTGCTACACCAGAATATTATGTGACAATAATGTTAGGCCTCTGATTTATACCAACAGATGCAGGGAAATTCCAAATTAAGGCTGTCATTCTCCTCTTGCTGCAGATCCTCTGTTGGTACAACTTTATGTAGCACCTCTGAGTTCAGTGGAGAGATGCCAGCTTACATCAGCTGAGGATCTGGCCACTGCGGTGCGGAGGCCTTAGCTCTGTTTAAATAAGATCCATGGTTACTGGTAACACAGTTGCTCCATACTTAATACATATTTACAACACGCAGGTGTAAAACACACACAGGAAGGCCGTAAATTTGGAAGCTCCCTATTTAAAAATCTCCTGGTTATGGATGGATTTTTAAAATGTTCCCTTTGTTTTATCTTCAAAAGGTGTAGACCGGTGGAAAAATATGCAAACACTATGCCTTTAAAACACCAAATGCGAGAGAGTTTTAATAACCTATCAGGATCTTAGTCCATCATAACATTTAATCTGCATTACATCTCACTTCCTAATCGCTACTTTCATTCCAATTGTGAGCAGAGAGGGTGGGGGAGAGATGAGAATTTCAGATAAGTGCCAGTAAAACAAGTTTGCTCTACAGCTGGCAAGCGCTGTGCACACGTTAACGGTGCCTTATGGCAGTATTCAATCAAATGATTCTATAAACTAAAAATAATCACCCTAATACTAATACCTATTATTCTTCATTGTTACTGGTCGCTATGGTGCTGCATCTGACTATGAAGAATTCACCGCCATTATTACCCTCAGTGTCTCTCTCTCTCTGAAATGTGATCTAATTGCAGAATCCACACCTGTTCGACAGTTCAATAGAAGCCTGCTTTTGATGGAAGCAGACTTTCAAGCACACACACACACACACACACACACACACACACACACACACTCACACACTCACACACTCACACACACACACACTCGCACACAAATGCGTGCACGCACAGACACGCACACCAATTCACGGAGGACTTCAGCTGGAGGAAAAATAGTGTGTGAGTTGATCAGAAAATAATATTGCGAGGAGTAAAAAGAAAAAAAAAAAAAAAAGCTTGTGTTTTGTGGTCATTGGAAGATTGCTGATGGGTGCATAAATAAAGCATGCTGGAACATCTGTTCTTTGTTGTGCATTCAGCTTTTTAATGTCTTCAAAGAGCAGCACTGACGCATCACTGACTACCACTCCCCATTCAAGCAACATTTTACCAGAAAATAATAAACCTTCCTGGTGGGGTGCAAGGAGCCAAGGCATTTGGGCAATGCCATTAATTTGGAAATATCTCTTTTTTCTGGGATTTTTAAATATCTCTCCCTTTGAACGTTGTTCAAATTTTGGGATCCAGCCTGGAGTCCCTATCAGCCTGAGCAGTAAATCAGCCTGAATATTCCACTCAAGCCTTTTCTTTCTGTACCAAAAAAAAAAAAAAAAAGAAAGAAAAAAAGGAAAGGAGAAGGCTGTTGTCAAGTCAAAGTTTATACACATTTTCCCTCTCCTCTTAATTCTATTAATGTTAAAAATTCTGTCCAGAGGGATTTTTTTTCTCCTTAAGTTCCAGTATTTATTTATACGGGTAAAATTCAGCAGCAGTGAAGACCCCTGACAGTTTAACAATATTGGCTGGTTATTTTGATACACTGTGCTAGGCAGCAAAAGATTAAAACCAGAGCATCCTAGACTGAGAGAAACCAGCTTGAATTCTAAAATAAAATTTTAGCAGCATGGATTTCTCTTGCCATAGGCTATGAGGCTACTATGAATTTCAGATGCATCTCCAGAGCTGTCAATGAGGTGGAAAGATGGGATTGGCATTAGAAAGATTTGTTGCAATGTGATTCAATGTAATTGCAATCGAAGGTATAGCAACATTAAATTGCAGCTCAGAAAGAGCTCTTTATGCACGTACAGTATAGGAACAGGCATTTGCCCCAGCGTTCTAGGACCATGACAACATTTTATTTTTTTCTTCTGCTCTGCTCTTTCTTTCTAAGTCACAGCTCAGAGATATTAGAATACCAATTAGATGCTGGTGGGTTACATTTATAATGAGCCTGACCATGGTCTTGTGACAGATTGCTTAAAAAACCACAAACACCTTTTAGGACAGTTTGGTAATTAGACACTATAATGTCTCTTTTCCATGCTAGAAGGTTTTTGGCCTCTTGATTGTTCTTCTTAATTTTGCCTTCTCTGACAACTAGCCATTGTTGCATAGTCTAGCATAAGGAGTAGGGGATGGTGGCTCAGGCGTAGCACTGACATCAGTGGGTACAAATCCTGTTGCTTCGGTAGCAACAACATCAATCTTCAAGAAGCTTCTCAGCAAAGTTTTGCTTCCTTAGACCAACTGGAACCTGATCTTAGAGCTGGGACTTGTGGTTCACACCTGTTTTCATGAGGAAAACCATGTTATTTTTTGACTGGAAAAAGCATGAGTTATACACCTTCTTCCTCTGCATATTATGAAGCCTGTGACATGACTGTGTTACTACTAACATCGAAGGATGTGTTGGTATTGGTTTTCATAAGAGCAGGAACAGTATCACCAAGATCACTGAAGTTCTCACAGTGCTTTGAGAGCCTCAAATGCAATCAGATAAGAACAGAAGCACTGTATTTATCAAAAACATTGAAAAGGTCGAATAAGGCTCACCAAGGTGAAGGAAGAATCATCCTATGGATGGGATTCTTGTTTCTGCAGCTCCTCAGTGCTTGACATTTAAGAAATGGATTTCACTCTCATAGCATCCCTGGCAAAAAGTAAATAAATTGGCTGGCTTCTGCTCAGAGACAGCTCTACCTCCTACTCATATCTGGTCATTATAGTGGTGAAGAGAGGAACATACCCCTTCTCACGCACCTTTGGTTTCTGTGGTTTTGTTATGATTCTGCTCTTTAACCCAGGAGTTGTTTAAAAGGGTCACAGAAAGGGAATAATAAAACAAACCAAAACACATATGCAGGAAAATCTTTTTACTGACAACAGAAGCAGGACAGGTTGACTCTAATAACACAATATTTAAATGTGTTTGTTCCTCTGCTTAGAGATTCTTTTGCACGGTTCCATTATGCTGTGCTTACATAGTAATTGCTCATTGACCATTTAATTACACAAGGCTGTCACCTTTACTCAGTACATGGCTTCCAAATAGTCACTTTGGTATCGAGGAGGTGGGGGCCAGTTCACCTGGTAGCAGTAGTCAATATGAATAGGGGGAGCAAAACCTGGCCTGCAATAATTACCATGTAGTGACATAGTGTTTACATAGTAATTACCTTATTATTTTTATGGAAAAATACATGATTATTTTTGTCCTCCAGCCCAGAGTGCAGGCCGCACAGTAATTACTTTTGGGCATAAGTATAATTGTACAAACACACTTTTTTCTCTCTGCCTGTCTTTGGCATGCAGTTACATGAGTATTTATCACTGTATCTTATTTAAGTCCTGAATAAAATAATTGCTTCCTGGTACATTGGCCTTAAAATTAAAAGGTCACAATGAAGCAAATGTGTTGCTTGGGGTTTTTTGTTTGTTTGTTTGTTTGTTTGTTTGTTTTCCAGAAAGCAATCTCAATGTCCTCCTTGATTTACTTTTCTTAGCCCATGATTCTTCAACAGTGTATGCCTTTATCTGAAGCCTGTTGGAGCAACGGGTCAAATCCTTTTGCCTCTGGGAGTGTCTGTTAGAAAGATATTTTGAAGCTAGAATGGACTCAGAGATACACTCTGTGTATCCTTGACAGATGGGGCCAGACACTTGCTATAGTTTGAAAAGAATATATTGACTCATTAGCTCATCTTCTTTTCATAGTGAGAAGTACTCCATTGATGACATTTCATAATGTTTAAGATGTGGGTAGCATTGCCTGAAAAGACAGAGCTGGAGGGAGGGGAGAGAAAGAGATAATATTAGAGAATCAGCTTGCCAATGTACAACAAAGGCCAGTCTCAATCCTGAACTGACACTGTAGGTGGATTTTACAACACTTGTGACTGTTACTAATTGGGACCATATCTGAATGTTCTGCAACATGGCTCAAAAATAGCTTAGATCAGACACGAGGAGTTATTTTCTTATACTTCTTGGGCACCAGTTTGTACACACTGCCATGATCAGTGCAGGTGAAAGAGGTGACTGCACCTGAGCCTTGGATGAGAAGCGACCAAAACATCAGTTAGCATGAATTTACTTAGTGTCAATAGATTTGTGTCAGTTGGCAACTGAAGACAATCAGACCCAGAATAGACTCATAAGAGTATAATCAGTTGGGATATAATAGGTATCTAAGAAGAAACATGTTATTTGAATGACATTCAGCAAGAATTCAGGTGAGAAGCACCTCTAATATATAAGAGACATGAATTCTGTATTTAAAAGATACATATTTTTTTGCCTGTTCAATCTGTTTTTAATGCCACCCATGAGTAGCTCTTAAATCTGCTTGTCTTCCCTGTATGGACTGAACATTGAAAAAAAAAAGAAAATAGAAGATAATACAGCACAATATCACCCAGTAACCCAACCCACATTTTTTAAAGGAAATTGTCAAATATCCTATTTGGTACTTGGCTACTTATGTTAATATGTTACCTGAAATGTAAGTAGATTTGGGTGTCTACTGCACTGAAGACTTGACAGAGATTTATAAAGCTTCATCACAATGAGTAGAACTCCCTGAGAATATTGACAGTGACTAATGCTGCCTACGTCTCAATGGCAGCACTCTATACCTTACCCATTTTCTACAGAGAACAATCATATTACTACCGATTAGTTCTTTCTATCCATAAATGAAAACCTCCCTTGGTTATTGATTCACTTAGTTTAGTCATTTATGATACACTTCAGTAGATATATTATAGTTAAAAAAGGCTGGGATATTTTCTTCTGGTCAGTGAGGGGGCTGGAGAATCGAGTTTGCAATCCTGAGACATTTCACATCTCTAATAAAACCTGTATACAGTTGTGTGGCTTATAGAAAGTATTTTTTGGCCTTTGGTCTCCACATCAGTCAGCACACATAGATCTGGCCAGGAGAAAACCAGAGGAACAAACACATTTTAGCTAACTGCGTGTTCTTTGCCAAAAATGTGTATCTCATTGTGACAGATCCTTCGTTGTGGATGAACAGATGAGGAGAAGGAAAAGAAGGATATAGGAACATGAACACAATAGAAGAAAGGATGGTAAGAGAGAAAATAGGCAAGGGAAAGAAGAAATTTTATGCATGGTGAGAAGGAAAGGGAAAGAGTAAGGCTTCAGAAAATACATTTTTAGCCGATAGTGGTGTATGAAGCCTTCTTTAAAGCACATGATGTGCCCTCTAAAAATATTAAGTATCTCACTGTCTCCCTGAGTCACATGAATTAACTTTCTTACCTAGAGATGATTTCCACCACTACCTACACTCATCTAAGAACTACAGCAGGATTTTCTAGTCTGTTATAAAATGCTGGTGAGCTGGATCTATTTTCTAAAGAGTAACTGGGAACTTCAGTAACCAAATACCTGTAGTGGGGCAGTAGAGCAGTTTAGGGGAGGAATTTGGTTTCAGCATACAGACTGCAAAAAGTACTCAGCAGGATACAGCTGACAAGCAGTTGCCAAAAGCTATCGTTTTTTCATTCTGGCTCAGTATGGAATTCCCCAGCCTTTGAATGCTCTGCAACTAAGATGAGAATGTGTTAAGAGGTCAAAACAACAAGAAATGATAGTTTTCAATCATCAGGAGGACTCTATAAACAAGTGAAGTTTGGGGGCCCTTCCACAGCTAAAAGATAGCCAGCAGCTATGTTGTGACCTTTCAGATTATTCCCCTTGGGATGTCTGATGGGCCTAACACAAGTCCCACGGGAGTAAACCTCCTCACCAACCTTTGTCTAGTTCCACTTAAGAGAGAAAGCTGGACTTGAAACAGAGTGTCAGAAGTAAAGGTCAGTGCTTTATTTACATGAGCTTTATATGCTAGACTTCTCCCCTCTGCTTTCTCTTTCCTTCCCCAGAGATCTCTGCTTAAATCATTCCATCCCTTGAACTACTTCTTAGTGACAATTTTGCTTTATCCACTAACTGGGGCTAAAACAAGTAATGTCTTTTAAGACACATATTCAGACAGTAATATGCTAAATAATGGCAGGTTTTGTCCCACAACTTTTGTATTTTCCCCCTGCTATTTAAGGTTTTCCTATGTTTTAATGTATATCACAGAACAAAGTATATATTTGCTGCTAGGAACCAGAGCAAAATCAGCATTTGGGAGAAAGTACTACTGAGTTCCTTATTTTACAGAGAAGGGTTGCAAATAGTCTTTCCAAGTATTGTGAAATCCCTAGAACAAAAGATTTTTATTACAAGAGCACCTGCTGGACTTGAAAAACTCACTGGTCCTTCTGGAAAAGCCTCTACTTTCAACCACACCTGCTTTTATTCTCTAGTTGGTAGACAGAAACTTATTTAAACAAAGTTGGGGGTTCATCCAGGTACTCTTACATCGGTGGGCATCTTTCTACTGACTTCAATGGGAGCTCCTGAATTGCTATCATTTTCCAACTAGTGAAGACACTTGAGCATCTGGTGCTGCTCTAGCAAGCTTCTTACACAGCTTTGGTGAGAATTTTGAAGCTGACATAGAAAGAATTTTCCAGGGCTCACAAGCTCTTTGTATCTCCTTTTCTTTTTAGAAACACTCCTGACACGCTTGTGATAGTGTTTGAATATGAAAAAAAATAGAAGAGAAAGCTAAACTGAGCATTGTAAAACATTCTGGGCAAGCGTTTGCTTGAGTTTAAAAATGGACTTGCTTCTCCATGCTTATACAATTTTTTAGCACTTTGGAAGAACTGAGATATGTGATTGCTCTTGGAACGTGGAGTTCAACTCCCCCCACCAGACTCCGCAGGCGATAGGGGTCTGAGTTGTGAAGAAATAGCCAGGCTGAGGCAATGCTAGCACAGACCTCCTGGGGCTTCTTCTTCCTGATTTTGGGTAGGCAGTTTCTCTATTTCCCACTGTAAAGACTGATTTCTTTCATGCGGGCTGAGGGACATCAGTGACAATCTCGCCGTGTACCCAAATGATATCTTAAGTAAGGTCAGGGTGCCCAGGTAAAACATACAGAACTAATGTAAGGCTAATCCTATTCCTCTCTACCTTCCCTTTAGAAACAGAGCTCCCATTTTTTTTCAGTGCTATGAAACAAACCTTATTATTTTTTACTGTGATGGCACTGCGGATCTAGAAACAGGAGCATCATGAGGTCTGTGTGGTCACTAACAGAGAAGGGACGCAACCAGAATTTGCATACTCAGTATCAAATACTCACACTAAACTACCTGTGCTCTCACTATATGGTAAAAACCTACTCAAATTCCATGGAATGAGGATTGTATTTAGGAAAAAAAAAGGCAGTCTGATCACATATGTGCTATTAGTAGAAAGACTGGCAAATAAACTATCTACTGTGAATTACACACTAATACAAGCACCTATGAGGAGCGTGTCTGTGCGAATTAATTTACACATGTCAAGGTGTATGCATGCATACAAACATAAGAGTATCTCCTCTTTTTACCTTTCTTTCATACATTGGTACAGTAAGTGTAATAACTGCCATGTTGCTTCTCAGACGCCAAGAGTCCCACTTCTCTGTACAGGCCTGGGTATACTTGCATTTTTCCTCTCTTTTTAATCATTTCAGTAAAGAGGCTCTCTCCTTGATACCCACTTCCAAAACTCCCACTCACTCACTTCAGAACAAATCCAGCCTTGCTTGTACAAGTGCACATAAAATGCCTATCACATCATTATTTTGTTTAAACATTTTTATTTCTCCGGAGAATTTAAAATACACAAACATGTGATTCCATGAGGAAATGATCCAAAAGAGATTATAAATACAGCTATAAATGTCAAAGTTCTCAAAACATTTCACTGGCTCTATCTTCAGAAGAGACTGTTTACAGAGAAAACCCACGTCAGTGTGTTTTATTATTGTTATTGTGTGTTAAATGTTACAAGTGCAATCTGTTTGCCTTACACGTAAACCATAGTCTCCAAATATGTTTAAGAATCACCTCTAATAGTTGCACTCAGAGACAGGAATATAATTTAGTAGGATATTAAGCAATCTCTCCACAGCAGGAAAGGTTTTTGGGTTTCATACAATTCTCATCAGAGGCACCTATGTTTAATCTCTCCAGAAATTAGTATTTTGCAGTGGATCGTCACTCTGGGCTCCATGTTTGTGGGTGGGATGGGAACACAGAAAGCTCAAAATGCAGACCTTTCAAACCTTGAATTCTTCCAGCCTTGGGATCAAGTAATTTTTAAGAAGAACCATCAAAGACTTCCTACCTGCCCGTCCCCCCCCTCCCATGTAATTTTAAATTTGTTTCTGTATCTGCCTTCAAAGTGATGCCTAAGAGACCCCTACTACAAAAAGTTCACGCTTCTTTCCTTCTTCGGTGGAAGAAGCTACCTCCAGAAATGAATGAGTCTGAGTTAGACGAATGAAGCTAACAAGCACAAAATCTCTTACAAAATACAATATGCCTATATTTGACAGTGTAAATTTAAAATCCAAAGCATGAATTAGAATGAATTCTAATACAGAGGAGTGGCATGGCACATATCTGAAATTTGTCACGGATATTTAACTTGTTAGGAAAAATGTTAAGACTGGAAGGTCTTTTTCTTTGGTCTACTCCAATGTTGATTACAGCTGTTTGCTGCAATTGTGGAAAACAAAGTAATATTTAAATTTCAAAATTCCTTTTTAAAGGCTGCATAGGAATGTTGGACAAAATTTCCCTGTAGTTACAGGAATCTGAGGGAGACATTTTATCTAGAGGGTGCTCACAGAACATCTATTCTATGTTTCGCAAACTGCAAAGTCTTTCCCTATATCCTCTACACTTATTTAAAGGCAACATCCACAAAGTTGGAATGTGCCACAGGGGGAAATCAGGAGAAGATCAGGGACATCAACAGTGCACTAATGAGTTACGAGTGCATTTGTTAAAAGGAAACACCTCTGGAAGAAGATCTATCTTACTATCAGAGAAAGAAAAATTCCCCCCAATTCTTTAACAATCTTACATAAGGAAAAAAAAATCTTTCTTGATGGTAGATAAAATTCAAATTCCAAGTTATGTAAACAGAAAATTATGTAAATACAGGCTTGTCTGTCCCTTGTTTTCTTCGTGTTACTGTCCTTTACCTTTCTTTACAACAAGAAGCAGGAAGTGTTTGAAGCACACAGTATTTCACCATGCTTCATTTCAGTATTGTCTGGATTGAGAGTGAGCCCACAGACCCTTGAATTTCATCAGTAGCTACAGTGTGAAGTTTTACTCTTATGCATTCTTTCTGACTGTGCTCTAAACTGTCAGGAGCTTGGTGAAGAATGACCATAATATGGAAACAATCTGACCACAGTCCCCTCTAGATCTGGGGCCTTACAGGAACAGTGAGAAAAAGAGAGAAAATTTAACAGCTCAGTGGGACCACATAATTTGCCCTACACTTTTAGTGGTGCAATTTATTTATTGGCTACAGCTCACTGGCCCAATAGTCCAGGATTAGAGGTTTATCTCCTGAAAGTGGAATGTTTAATTCTAGTTTTGATTTTACCCCAAAACAAAGTCTCTGTAATTCTGTTTTTATGATTTATTGGCTGCAGTTTTCCTGAGATGAAAGTAGGAGTTCGGCAATCTGTTCTTGGAAATCCAGCATTTTGCAAGGATTCTCTGTCAGCAAACATGTGATAAGCAAAGACATTTTCTTGAGTTTCAGGCCAGTGGCTTATTCACAAGATATTTTCCTCTTTGAAAGCAGGTCTTCGCTCTCACTGTGTTGCTCTATTGATCAATCTGTTTTAAGAGTAAGAGCTCAGAAAAAGGAAGTTTCCTTTTTACTGCATTAAATCCATTGAATTTGTCTGAGCCAGACCTGATTATTCTCCACATGGAAAGGGTTTTACCCTAAGTATCATGTAAGCTTTTCTGGATGCTCCTGCAACACACAGGGAAAGGAATCAGCTAAGCTACCAGTGACTAACAACTTTGCAGAACAACTCCCTCTGGCAGAGGGAAGGGAAGTCAGGAAAATGACTGATTTTTGCCACCAAGACTGAAGTGAAGCAACTATGTGAAATAACACAGTCTTCAGAGAGATCCCAGTGCTATTGCAGCCTATGCTGTCTGTGTACATGGGCACATTTATTCCCACAGCACTCAGAGTAAGTGATTACTCTTCAATGGGGCAGAATGAGGCATAGAAACTTTTGTCTTTATCTGTATTTCCCAAGAAAACAACATTGTAAATGACATTCAGGTCCTTGAGACCATCCATGGAAAACCGATCTACATACAGAAATTTCCTGTAAGAATGTGGTTTGTGGCAATGGTGAAAGAACATTTTCAGCTCTGCTCTGTCCTCAGATTCTTCTGGACTTCTGCAAAAGCTCATATTTTTGTGTCTACACAGAATTAAAACCCCATTTTTTTTTTTCATCCTGCTTGTGCCTGTTGGCCTTTCTGGGGCCAAGGACAGAGAACTTTGAATAAATCTTTTCTTTTTTCCAGTTTCACGAATTACTTGATAGCTAGCCTGTGGCTGAAAACATAAGATCTTTGGTCTGCAGCCTCTAGCAGAGGAGCACAGCATTGAAATTGTGGTAAAAAAACTCACTCATACTGAGATTGCAAACTAAATCTTTTCATTTCCCATCTTACTTTTCAGTAACTCTTGTATTTAGTACTAGCAAAAATCTTGCTGGTAACAGAGAAAAATGAGAAGATTTTGATGCTTACAGAAGCCAGAAGCACAGTAACAAAACCTACTTGATCTTTGAAATAATGATAGAAATTTATCAAGAACAGGATATTTTTAGGAGACTGGCAGGAGTTCTTTTTGCCATCTAGCCTGGAACACTAAACCAGTCTTCCCACTTTCCACACTGGACAGCAACAGAAAGCCCAGAAAGAACAGGCTGGGGGGGGGAAGAAACCTTTTAATCTTTCTTCTTCATTGGCATTCACAACCCCTGGGTTAACAAAAACTAAATTTTCTACATTTAAAATTTTGTGTCCCATTTTTCCATACTACATTTTATCAACCAAAGATTTTCAGAAATTTTTTATTCTCCAGATCCCCAAGACGGAAGAAGTGGGAGAGAATTAAATGCACTCGAGTATGTTTTTTGGCTTCAGCTTGCAATCCTGAACGGATTATTCCATTTGCTGTACTTCAACTTTCGCTCTTGCGAAAATCGGAAATAAGAGCTATTTACTGCAATTATTTCCCTACCCTCCATTCAAGTCTAAAACAGTGACAAAAACATAATGGATCACTTTGTTCATTGAATAAACAACACACAAATGCAACTTTATAAGGTACATTCCCAGGAAACAGATCTATAAACCCGGTAAATACACCAAGACCCCATCAGGGATGTTTGAACTAAATCTTAATTTGTCATTCATGAACACTTCACATGCCCCTCTAAATGAGTTATGTACTGCATCATCAACAGGAAATATAACAGACTGCACGTTGGAGATACCAAAAAGGGCTTGTGGGAGTGTTTTATTGAGTGTTGCACAGGTGTGAACAATAGAGTGGGTAACTCAGCTCAAAGGACTGTGCATAAGCTACTTGATAAGTTATAAACTGTTCTTCACTTGTCTGGTTTGATGATAAACTGCATGTCCACTCTGGCTCCTCTGTTCACCTTGTGAGTGCTACCTCAACAGAACAGAGGTGAACAGCAATGATATTACTGCTAACTTGACTCCACAGCTTCAATCCCAAATGTTTTTTATGACAATTTAGGGCAAATTTGAGGCTGACCTAAATTGTGATGATGACAAGTCTGGCAAAAAACCCAAGCCTGCCCTAAAACACCTTAGTTTCCTACTCTTCTCAGGTCTTTTGCATGGTAAGGAATGTCATGGTGTTGGCTGGCAGATAGCCCAAACAGACAATGTCTCAGCATCATGGTGAGATTCTGTATTCGGGTATCTGAAGGACCTCCTCAGCAGTGGAAGCCAGCTCCAATGGAGGAGTAAGGAGGGAGTTGCTCAGTTTAGAAGGATTGCTTCCAGGCCCCCAAAGAATGTCCTGTAGAAAAGCTGAACAGTATTAAGTTAGTTTTCAGATATCGACTTTTCTTCATAACAGGCACTGATTAATAGGAGGAGGGAGATTTGAAGTTACTCTAAGTGATTGGTATGATGTAGTGGTACCTTAATAGCTATACAATCACTTCCTTTATCTTCCCTCCCTCCTTTTCCATCCACACTGGAGCTGTATTATCTGTCCTGATTATCAAACGGGGGTGTGAAAGACTAAATGTCTGGGTTCATAGTGTCTGGCTCAGGAAGTTTTGCTGAACTCTAATTTAATCTGCTCTGTTTTTGTTTCAGTTTGCAGGCTCTCTCCACAGTTTTCTATATGCTTGAGAGCTTTGCTTCAGATCAGTAGTCATGGTGGCAAATGCTGAGCAGTGGACTGAAACAATTTTATCTTGATGTGATAAAATAGAAGTGCCTTACAAATGGCAGTGACAAGGTTTTAGTATTGGCAGTCTTGCTGAAAAAATGATATGAAAAATGGCTACCCACTGGGCTCAGAAGTTGTTACTGTACTGACTGTGCTACAGAGGCACTTGTGTTTTTTGAGACCAAGGAAACAGATGGAGACAGAAACACTGATTTCCATGTATACATTCTGTTAACATCTCAGCTTAAAGTTCGCTTCATGTCCTTGAGCCTTTCAAATAGCACAGGAATAAATACAGAGGGAGAGTGCATGCTTTTGACTCAGCATCAACAGAGTACAACTCAGTACTCTGTGAAAAGGAAAATACAGTGAAAGAGCCCTCCTCCTAAATATTATTATTTTTGTCTGGAGAACAGAGTCACATAGCAGACAGGGCATATAATTTAGAGTGCTAGGCACTGTGCTGACAAAAAGGGGTAATTCTTACTCTGAAGACCTTACAGACAATCTGGGATTGTTTTGCTTCGTTTACAAATGAGTAACAGAGGCAAACAATGATGGAAGGACTGCATCCTGTTCCAATATACAAAACATGGGAATTGTCCTCTTTCTCACAGCTTCACCATGTAGGAAGTACTGGCTCATTGCTAACTCCCAGTATCTGAGCTGGAAAGAGAGGTGCCTCATTTGGAAAAGCTCAACCTACTACGTGTAGTTTGGTAGGTAAACAGGGGAAACAAATGGAAAGATTGCATCCAGGCACTTGCATTTTGAAGTTGTGAAACCATTTTTTGCTGCTTTTTTTTTCCTCCCCAGCTTATTAATTTGTTCTTCCAATCAGTCAGTCCCACAAAGACACAGTTCCCCAGGCACACACCGTGCTACTAAACCTGCATCAGCAGAAGGTCCCTCCTTACGCTCTATGCAAATCCTTCTGGAAGCTGGGAATCATTTGACTTATGAGGTTCCTGTCTTCTATACCCAAGTCATTCATCTAATTTACATGTATTCAGCTGCTTGTTTGTTTGCTTAGCATGCTAAGTATCAGTTTTTAGAGAGATTCACCATCTATATATGCTCTTTACAGGATGTGCTTATGTGTTACACAAAGGCTGTTTCGCTGTTTGCCTCCTGCTGACTCCCTGGAGAGGATGGCAATGAGGTCTCCTGTGCACCACATGAAGACTTATTTCCATGCTGTATAGTATGTATGATATAGTGTGCTGCTTTACCCACCCTTGGTTTTGGGCTGACCCCTTTGTTCTATGGTCTTCTCTCTCTTCTTTTCTTGACAAATGAGATACTGACATTGTTTTGCATTATGTTGACCAAAATAAACAAATTATGGGCAGTATGCACCACAGCAGTGTGAGTGGGTCATTGAATTGTCTTACACACTATTAGAAATCATTGAAAGAGCAGCTTCATAAACCCTTCAAGGGAAAACTGGTCTCCAGCCAGAGCTCTGGCATAACCTTTGGTGACATAGAACTTTAAAACTCAATCTCAGTCAAACAGAAAGCTGCCCTTAAAAAAACCCCCATCTAGAGGGAAATAAATTAAAGGGAAAAAAAAAAAAAAAAAGACAGGCTGTTTCCTCTTTTTTTGTCATAAAGAATATTTCTCAAATTTTCAAACGTGACTTTTGAAGAACACGTATTTGGGCACCTTGAAAAATGTGGCTAGATTTTCAGACATGGTGACTCAACTTCCCACTGATGATAATGGGGTTTGGATCAGGCCCTCTGTTTGTACATGCCTTGTAGGTAAACAGAAACTTTAACATCTCTTGCTTTTAATCCTCTCGTACATGCAGAGAACAAAATTCACCATGTGAAGCAAGGAAGGAATAAAATAAACATACAGGTTATGCTTGCCAACAAAAGCAAACAGCAGGCCCTCCAAAGCAGCCTAAAAAACCTGCCTGTGAAAGGTTCTGGAGTCTCAGTGCCGTTTTAACATAACAAACCCCTTCTGGGACTACCATGGTAATTGCTGCAAGAAAAATAATTTTCATCTGGTAGCTAACTATGCTGTATTTCAAGCCAGTGCCTAGATTATCCTTAAATACCTTTGACCTCAGGGAAATGTAAATGTAACTTTTTGTAACATCGCATTTACTAGTTCCAAATTACCATCACCATTAAAGTTGTATGTTTGATAGGCTATGTGACCTAGTGTAGATAAGATATAATTGTGACTGGTCAAAAGTAAATGATTGTTTGACAAGCTGTTCTGGGAACTGATCAATGTGTTAATGTCATATCTTGCAGAGTTGATTGATCAAGTGAAAAAAAAGAACAAGAGAGGTTTTCATCCATCTGCTTTCACAGGGCACCATTTCAGCCTGTACTCCCTATTTACAGCCGCAGATAACTCCTGGGTGACAAGAGACAGGCAAAGTTACTCCACATATTGGACTGTAGCACATTCGGGATGAAAAAGGCATTATTCACTCACACCCCCTTGAGATCCAGAGGGCAGAAATTAATGGTTCATATGGTGTCTTTGTAGCTACTGAGTAGCATCCCCAGAAGAATGTTGTCCACAGGGTAAATGTTATTTTTCACAATGATTTTTGGAAAGCTGTAGTATAAACACCAGAGTAAGCTCAACAACACTTGTATTGAGGGCAGCTGAGAACTGGAAGAAACAGACCTACAGCTTACAAAAGCCTGGAGAGAAAGCTAAGGGTTGTGTAAAAAAGTGCTAGAATTAGTAAGAATCTATTTGCCCTTCAGCTGTCCTCTCTTTTTTCTATTAAAGCCTTGGGAAAAAAATTACAACAGTTCATCTATTTTATTAACAACTTTTCTTCCCAGGACAATTATATGGGTGCAGACAGAAAGGATGGAGAGGATTATTTTAGGCTAGTACCTAGGGTATTAATTATATACCCAGGGTATAATTAGGGTATAGCTAAGGATCCTGGGATAATTATAGGAAATGGAAAACCAAGGCTGAATATTTGAAGAAATTCTTTCTGTCTGTACTGAGCTGTAGAATAGTTGCCCAAGAGAAATGTTCATTGTTTTGCATATGTAAAAAAGTGATGGACTATAAATTGGGAAATACATCTTATAAATGTCTTTGCTTTCAAAACATGTTTCTCATTTTAAGTTCCAGATGATCCATGTCTGTTGGTGTCCTCTGGTTTTCACGTCTGCCTTGTTTATATCAGAAATAAGAGAACATGGGATTGAGGTTAAAGAGCTGCTTATGTGCTTGAAATCCCAAACAGTTTGCTTTTACATGCATCCCTTCTGCTATTGTTACTGTTCCAATGACAATCGCTTAGCTCTTCTCCCCACACAGTGTCTAACCTGTTGCTTAAGGGAAATGGAAGTTCTGCTGGGAACTACATCACAAGGTGCAACCTTTCGATGGAAAGAAGATGGACAGGATGCAGGAACAACTCCCTCCGAACTCTAACCTTGGGGATTATCTGAAAACGATAGGAAAAATTTAAGAGGAGGAACAGGAAGAGGAAAGGAATGAGTCCCCTTCCTGGTAGCATAATAAGGCCAGCCAGAACAAAGCCACCACCCATCTGGCTGTGAAAGAGGTTGTATTCTGGCATGCCTTCTATCATCTTGCTCAGCAAGCAGCATAGACATAAGCAGAAACACTTCCAAATGCTTTAGCTACAAGGAGGGAGGACTTATAAGAGCAATACCATGGTAGCTTGGGTAAGTAAGTGCTTTAATGCCTCCTTTTGCTGAACACCAACTCCAGAGCCCAGCCCGCCGGTAAACTTTGCAATCCACTGACCTGTCTGAACATCTCTGAGGGCTTCCCAAGGCATCTGCAATCATCCCTCAAAGGTGTTCAGGAGCTTGCAGACTCCCATCTGCCCCAGAGTGTGAACACAGGTATCCAGGTGCAGCACTTGCAAAAACATTATTTACATGTCCTTTTAATGCCATGGGGCTTTGGTCCGTGCCAGAAGTATTGACCAAGACCAGATTATTTATGCACCTTTTCCTCCAGCAGTCTCTGGTAGTGCACACCACTAGCTTATTCTGTGTTTCCTGAGAGCAGAGAAAAAGGAAGACTAAAAATTACAACTCGTATTTCGAACTGCAGGAGAGTGTTCTTGTTTTTCTCATGTTCTTTGCAGGAAGCTAATTGCTGTCATCTTTCTAAGAGAGAGTGCCCTTACAATTGAATCTCAGGAGTTTTATAACATGTCTTAAAAATGGTTTGTTTATTATTTTGGGTTTTTCCTGTTGTTCCTCCCCTCTCTCCACTGATTTGCTTCAGAGAAGCTAAGTGTACTGTACATAAACAGCTACAGCAAAAACTACTTTCTGTTTTTTCTCCAGATTTTTACATATGTTTTTAATGACTTTCAATCAGAGACAATGTGTAGCTGTAATAAAGCAATGGAAGTTTATTATTATTGCTATTACACTATTATTATTATACTGTACACTATTATTATTGAATTGTAGACTTGAACTCTGTGGTGCATTTTTACAATTTTCTGATTTGCAAGTGTTTGGGGGGATCATTTACATAAAATGCAGAACTGATGGAGTTTTCATGCATCCTACAGAGAATTTTACTTTGTAGATTTGTTTTAAAAGAGTAATGTCACTCAGTTTTGATTACCTTAGTAATTTGCTCTGCCTCTAGTTGGTCACAATTTTAATTTAAGGAAAGGATTCGATGTCTCAGAGACACTGGCGGATCCTGCCAGTGAATCCCACTGCCTGTGGGAAGTGCTGATTGATATTCAGGGCTTTAACACTTCCCATTTGCTGAAGGAGGATCTTCATCACAGACATTCTAGCTCTTTGGGCCCTATTTTTCACTTTTTTACATCCCAACCACGTGTCTCGTGCCGTGCCACAGCTACCGTACTGAATTCCTCATCAGAGAGCTCTCTGAAGCAAGATAATACTCCCACAGTCTCAGCAGTTACAATGTCCTCTGGGAAGTAAAATATCAGTTGTGAGGATCGATGAGACCTGTACTCTCCCTGTTTTCCTCTGTTTTCTCTGGTGCAACAAAAAACACTTTTCTTGAAGAGAGGGCATTTGTTTAAGGTTGTACAACTTGCTATGTCCTGAGACAAATACTAGTTAGTGAATAGACAGATTTCAAAGCCACCTGGACATCTGTACAGGTTACTGCACGGAAGGCAGCAATCATCCCTGTTGTGATTCCAGGTCGTTAATGGTTTTGAAGGGCTTGCAGGCACATCCACATATCTGTAGGGTACAGCAAGTCACAAGGCATGTAGGCATGGACTGGAGATGAGCAAAGGCAAAGGTTATGGCTCTAAACATGAAGCTGACAGTCCTGTTCTTTCAGCTCAGGGTGACAGATAATCCATTTTATAGGCATTTGCCTAATGGGAACAATCAAGGGGATGTTTGAATGCCTGGGACGGTTTGACCTGTGATTGTGTCACCCCTGTAAGGAAGCTTGTCATTCTCAACTGCTCTTTCTGCTTTATCTACCAACTCTTTCTCTCTATGTCCTTTTTAGCTGGGTAAAGTTTATACATTTGAACCATATGGTAACCAGCCATTGCTTAACATACACTATAGCTGCTGAGCTTAGCAGAAAGCCAGCAGTTGTATGCCTGGAAAGAAGTGCACAGACTTAGCTTTTCCCTCCAGCACCACACAAAGACATTAGAAATGTTTCCTCCGTGCTCACATTTTCAGCAGCTTGCCCCAGCCAGCTAAAGGCTTAACCTCATGCTTCCTTCTGAATATGGCTGACACAGGCCATGATGATGTGGCACTGGAGCCATGACAGTTTCTGATAATCTTAGCTTTTTCTTTTTTTCCTCAAGAAAGAAATTGATTTGTATTTTATCTCCTTCTGGCATAAGCAAGCAAACAAACAAGCAAAACAGCTACCCTGGAAAGAAAGGTGGGGCCCGAGGCCTGCAGCAGCTTCTGGTGGAGAGCTTCAGAAAAAGTCCAGAGGCCCCAGGGGTAGGAGAGCTCTTTCAGCGTTTCTTGGAGACTTGAAAAGGGAAGGACAATGGATTTAATCTCCAGGCAGGTTACTTCTATTAAAGCTCACAAGACAGTAAAGGTAGGGGTGGCTCTGTGAACAGCTTGGGCAACTTCGCTTCCCCAGAGTCCTCACAAGGAGATGTCATCACAGGCTGACGCCACACGTGTGCAGCCTTGTTGAAAGGGAAGGCGGAGGCAGCCCTGAAACTGAGCTCGTGGGAGTTGAAGCAGTAAAGTGGAGAATCGCATTCACCAGGGCAAATGCCTGATGGAGGACGTACCGGCAGCACAGGGCTCCCTGGGAGCTGTGTGAGAGCAACATGTAGCAAATAAGGTGAGCAGTCATAGTGGGGTGTGCAATGGGATCACAGCTGGTGATTTCTTGGCTGAGGCAGTCAAGTCTGACACCCAGAACTGCAGTAGCTGTGGAAATGTTGCACCTCCATGAGGGTCAGAGGGCCAGAGAAGGAAAGCAGTGACTTATCACCCATGCTGTCACTCATCCTTGCCGAGGGAAGGCTTGGATTATAGCCAGCATGCTCTGGAGGCTGGTAGTTAGCCATAGGGTATTTTTATTTTCTTTCTATTTTTTTTGTTCCCCTCTCCCTTCTGCAATAGATGTTCTGATATGTGCTTAACTCATTGCATGTGAGGGGGAAAAAGAGTGCTCTGTGTGCGCCCAAGCCACAGGTTTTCTTAGATTTCTAGGTTTGGAGTTGATGCCAGGGTTTGAACATTTCAGGAAGAATTCTCTAGAGGCCCCTCACAGCTGCCAAAAAGCATCCTGGCAGATGGGTTGCAACTCCATGACTTGCTGCAAGCAAGTGGGAAGGCATGCCTGCTCAGCATGTCATGGCCCGGATGCCTCCCTGCACTCATGCTGCTGGGCCCACCCTGCCCAGCCAGGGGAACACTCCCAGAGAAACCCTCCTTGCATGCATACAGCTATTGATCTCATCAAGTGTTGCTGTAAATGATCACTTACAGCATGGTTTGTAACCAGGATAAAGCGAGATTTAGTGAAGGTCCCCTCCTCAAGGGCCAGGGGTATTTATCTGAATTCAGTGGGTCCACATTTGCCTGGCAACAGGCCTGTGCAGATCCTCAGTCACCTCCTTTTTATTTTTGCAGCAGCAGACTCTTTTCTTCTTGAAGGCGAAGCCCTCTGAAACAAAAACCCTTGTCAGAGGTTAAAAAAGCCCAAAACACTAATTAAAATAAATAACTGGGGACATAGTGAGAATTTTTGCCCACAAGGCAGGTTCTTGCAGGCTGTATTTTTCAACATTCCAGAAAATAACCACTGAAAAATTTGCCTTTTTTTTTTTTTTTTTGCAAGCATCTACTTGCAAAGTCCTTTCAGTAGCATGGTAGTTTATCTTAAATGTTTAGCATGTCACTGTTTGCAAAAAGGCAGTGAATATTTTCTTAGCACATTCTAAATTATTTGAAGCTTTTTGCTAAATAACAAATTAGTGCTCACCTTAGCCAAACCCACAAATATTTGTACAATTGAACAGCAAGCTTTGTAGTCAGAGTAGGAAAAGGATTTTCTTGTATTTTGTGGCGCCAAGCAGATTGCTTTTGTCCCACTAGATTAAGTTAGATTAACCAATCAGATAAAAAGAGCAACACTGAATGTGTGAAACAATAAATTAAAGCCACCTTTTTTTTTTTTTTAGTAATGCTTGATTCATTAGCTTTGATATTTGGAAAGACTGAAGTGCTGTGGAGGTGGGATGGAGATAAGGTCTTATCTGGCAATTATACCTATGGGTTTTAGAGGATTAGAGAGGGTAACTATGGCATACAGGTGAGTGAAAACCAAGTGAATAGAAAGCAAGGTGGCATGCTACCTTCAACTATATATTTTAGAAATGTCTCAGTTTTAGGCTTTATATAATTTATTCTTATGTAAGTGACATGCACTCTGCGTTGGTTTTGCCTCCTGACCAGTGTAGACAGCTGTGAAGAAGGTAGAGGCGAGAATAAAACAGGTTAAAAAGGGAAAGAAGAGACATGAACTATTTCCTTGACCCAGAGCAGACCTGAGAAGAGCTCTGAAGGTGAGGGCACTGTGCCAGCAGGGAGATTTCAGCAGAGGATTGACTTGTTAAAAAGTGCCTGGTAGGGAGATAGTTTTCTTTGTGAGGAAGTGGGGAGTCTCTGCTGTGGGCACAGGGCAATGTGTGTGTGGATCCTGCTTCCCCTGGCCTGCAGGACACCCCTTGAGCAGGGACCCTCCTTGCTGAAGCAGGACAGCAGTGTGCCAGTGCCCGCTTAATTTACTATTTCCTGTAATGACTGAGAGGTGGAAGAGGGAGTCATTGAGCATCAGAAGTGAATATGCTATTTTATGGATGATACATTGTACCTTCATTGAGAGATATAACTCACTCACTGTCTTCACCAAGGACAAGTGAAGGTCAAATATTTCAAAATTAGTTTTGAACTGGTACACGTAGCTGATCCCCTCTAAACACACCCCCAAAAAAACCCCACAAAAACAACAAAAACCAAACCACTGCTATTCTGTGGAAAGTGTTGCCATGCTAGAAACTATTCCATTGCTTTAATATAGAATTTCAGCCTTTCTGTTTCCAGGGATATTTTCATAAAGACGTGGTCTTTATTGCTTGAAAGATCATCTGCTCCTGCTGCTTATTCATCACTTGCAGCCATATAACACACAGTCCTCTGTGACATCATAATCATCTCCAGAGCAACTAATTATGATGCCACAATCACAGGAGTGACTTCAAGTGAGGAATAAGCAGCAGGAGCAAATGAACTTGCTAAGTAACAAATAGTCTGTTTTCCGGCAAATGTCCCTTGTAATAAAATAGAGGAGGAGGGGGGAAACCTACAGAAAACATGACACATGGCCAGAAATGTTCGTAAATAGAACATTTAACAAAGTTTTTCACCAACGCCTCTTTGATGTCACATGCTGTAACTAGCTTCTCTGGGCCAAATTCTGAAAAACTGGAATAACTCCAAGGCTTTGAATCACTTGTATTGGCACGGAAATGAAATACACCAGATTTCTTCAGATTTGCCCCAGTGCAACTGAACCTACTATGGAAACAGCATTAAAACAACTTTACAAGGAGCTTTTATGTACAGATCAGGCAAAAGACAAAAAAATGATTGGAATTGATAATTCTCAAACAACAATGGCTTTACACTGATTTAGTTAGAATTTGGCTTTTTAGATTCAATGGTTATGCATAACAAAGCATGAAAGAGAAACCTTCCTTTCACCTGTGTTACAAGGCTACCATAATCTTGACAAGATGGCTTTGAATGAGAAGATTTAAATGTAAATGGTGAGACTGGCAAGAAAATAGCATGAAAAACCTAAAGTTTCTTGTGGACCAGCTTTATTTCAAATAAAGGGCAAAAAAAGGACAATTATTATTTTGGAAACTGAACACTGGGTGAAGAAGTAGTGTGGTTGTTTTGTTTTGTTTGTTTTTTTTCTTTTAATTTACAGATAGTATACTCTATATTGAACAACAACAGATGTCCTAGGAGTGAATGCAGGGCTGTAATTCACTCTCAAGGCTCTGCTGCTGTTCATAAACTGCTCAGGCACTGCCTGACATCGGCAGAGTCCCGCCAGTGAATTACAGTCCCTTACCCACACTGGGGCTATACATTATTGGCTGCAACGGGCAGCCAAGACACAGTTGGCTCATGTCACCAACTGGTTTGCAGGCAGACTGGTAGTGAAGGAAAAAATTTTATTACTCAATCAGAGATATTTATTCTAAACACCTTTGTTACTTATGAGATATGTTCTGAAGAGAGTGTTGGTATTGCAGAGCTGCTGCATTAACTTTGGGATTTGCTGCTAGAGTAGGAGAAAGAAGCTTTGAGGAGCATGTTAAACCTCCAGGAGATTGTGATGTCTGAATTCCATTCATTTTGGCCTGTGCAACACCATGAGAGTAGGAAAGGACATTAGTGCCCACAAAGTGGTCCGGGGAACAGGTGTTACAGACCGTGGCAGGTTAAAATAGACCTGAAGGCTCCAAGAAACAGCCATTTCCCAACTACTAGAGAATAGCCCAGATGGTAGATATTCTGATATCAGTGAATCTTTAATACTACCTCATAAAGATTTAAAATGGAGTTCAATTTCAAGCGCAGTTATAAACTCACATCTTACAGTCATACCAAAAGCTCCCTTAATACAATATGGCTGCTTTCACTAAAAGCAACTTGAGTTAAGGTTCACTAGTAAATCATTTGTTTTATGCTCCATTTCCCTGAAAAAGTATGTTCCAGATGTAGCAACTTTGTTCTCAGCATTTTTCTTCTGGGATTTAAGTAACCCACAAGCCCTTCGCATCTTACTAGATACCTAAAATGTACATATTAGACAAAATTTGGCCAGAATTCTTCACTTGAAAGGAATATTCAATTTATTTTAGAATCCTTAATAACTACAGAAAACCTCCCCCATTCCCCAAAAAAAGCCT
The DNA here is from genome assembly GCA_020745705.1 of Hemiprocne comata. Taxonomy (NCBI): domain Eukaryota; kingdom Metazoa; phylum Chordata; class Aves; order Apodiformes; family Apodidae; genus Hemiprocne; species Hemiprocne comata. The sequence continues at coordinate 38,979,209 of CM036587.1, forward strand.
TTACTACCACTCCTATCCCCAAGTCCCATTGCCACATCTTCCATAATTACCAACCCCCAAAGGCTGAGTTTGAAGCCACCTATCTGGAACAGGCACAGCTGAAAGGAGTGGGAGGAGAGCAGTGACTCAGCACTACAGACTATAGTGCAATTTGCTTTCTTTTTATTTCCACTTCACCATTAAGAATTTAGCCAGAAAAGTTAAAACGAGGAACATGGCAAGAGTGAGGGCAAGAGTCAGAACTATAAAGAAAATTAATGATTTTTTTTGTTTACTTATTTTGCTGGGGTTTGTCTTTTGCAACACATCGGGGAAGGATTGGACTGTAAAAGCCTACCTTTTAGGTAAACCTCTTAATATGGACCAGGTAGCTGCTGGGAATAAATTAGGGAAATCCTGTGATATCTTTTATCAACACGTTGAAGGTTTTATTTTAACTACTTCTTTGTTTTCAACACAAAGGAGCTAGTGTTAAGCATCAGATTTGGAAGACGAAAGAAATAGTATGCTAATGTAATTCATGGTCAGATGATACAAAGTCAAAAGAAGTTGCAAATCTGAGTGAAGATAGAAAAATTACAATAGGCTATAGAGAGGCTAGAAGCATTGGCAAAAACAGCATAAAGGGATTCAGTGTGGGGAAAAGCAGTAGCTCAGCTAGAACAATAGAGGCAAGCGATCCAGAACATTGAAATTCAATGGAAAGCAAAAATATGGAAAGCAATTGCTCTGTAAAAAAGGAAATGTTGTTACTGGGCAGTAATTAGATATGGGTTTGAATTGCAAATAAATCAGCCAGATGAAAAAAAACAACACACAAAACAACAAGAAAAAAAAAAAAACAACAAAAACCAAACAAACAACAAAACCCCACAAACTAAAAAAAGAGGACAAGTGCAATATCAGGCTACGTATGTTGAAGTGCAACATTACCAGAGACAGTTCTTTGAAAGTACCTTCGGATTGACTCTTCCTTTCTGAATGTCACACTGGCAAGGCAAAAAAAAACATAAAAAAATCCCAGCAAGTCATTAACTTCTTTGAGTCTTTTGTGTGGAACTTCTGATTTGTTTTATCTTTTATCCTCCAATGCCTTACAAACAGTGAGGGATTATTCTACTCTAATTCGAAAAATTTACTTGCCCAAATTGAGTCGAATAGAAGCAAATTTGTGGGACTATCCCAAGGCCTGACTCTCCCCATCCACAAGCAAGTGCTCAGTGTTCTTCCATGTACCTCTGTTATTAAATAGCCTCTCTGCTGACATCCCTATACAAACCATTACTGCGGGGTTTTTCTGTCTTGAAGAAATACACTAGTCTCAAACCAGTCATCTGCATGTTAAGCTGTATTTAGAACAAATCATTTTAAAGCAAAACAACAACAAAAACAACAAAAGAGCCATGCAGATTTTTTTCTAGATTTTTAGCAAAATGTTTGATGTTGTAGAGATTTCCAAACAATTAACGTGAAATTGGGGATTGTTGTTCCCATGATTTATTTACCATCTATAGAGAACTCAGCTGTGGTGCGGCTGCTATTGCTACTTTTCCCTCTGCATTTAGAGTTGAAAACTGGTAAGCTCTTTGTTGGGGCATGTTTCCATTGAATTAAAGTGTGCTGGATCTGCAAGGTTCAAGCTATAGCAGTGTGGAATGGTTGTTTCAACAAAGCACATGCAGAAGAGGTTGGCTTGGGGTCTTTTATTTTCCTTCTTTCTCTTCCTGATACAGTGTGTAACCTTGGGAAGGCGTGAAGAGTCATGTTTTTAAACATGACTTGCCTAAGTTGTAAGAAAGGTAGTGCTGCTCCCACATGAGGAACATGCAGATCACCTGTAGGCAAGGTCTGTTGCCTGGGGACACTGTTCTCCCTGCCTGTCCAACACTCACCCCTTGCAGTAAACAGCTCAGCCTCAGAGGTAGTTTCTTCTTGTAGCCTTTACCGCCTCCCCCCAAAAGCTGCAGTAGTGAACTTGTGACATGCTCCATTTGTGTCTGAAAAGTGCAAAGTAAACAAAGCAAGGAAAATACCCAATTTTTTTTGGAGCACTGTGTAGTTGCTGTCAAAAACACTGCCTTTCCACAAAGGGAGAAAATGTCCAAGTTGCAGCAGACGTACAGAATACTTGCAGGATGCCCTGAATTTTTGTTCTCTACAGCTTAACAGAAAAAAAACAGTTGTACCATCAATGATGCATTTAAAGTAAACTTAACTAGCAGGGAGTATTTTCATGTCCCATGTTAGCTGAATTGCTGTGATTTTGCTCCAGTAAACCTATCTCAGCAGTGGAGGGAGGGAGGCAGGCTGGTTGAGGGTTCACTGCAGACCACACCGACCTTCCACCCTCATCTCCAACAGCAGATCCCCCTGAGCCACTTCAGGCAGGAAATATGTCTCTTGGCTCAAGAGACTCCTTTGGTTACTAGTTTCCTTACAACACGATTCACCTGGAGCTGCAAATGTTGAGCTGTTTTCAATGGGCTTTCTTTTTGAAAAGGCAAATCGCAGAGGGCAGGGCTAGCTGCTGGGCCCCAGCTTGCCTTCTGCTTACTCCAGCCAGAGTCAGGCCTTCGCTGTCCACCTGCTTGATAAGCACCTGAATTACCAGATTTAGTTCCCCCTGCACTTTGTAGGTCCCCCAAGGGGAATCAGATGACTGACTGCTTTCTATCTGTATATAGGATAGAGAGATGTGATGCAGAGATTTGTGGCAGAACTTAGGGAGAAGGAGGATATTTTGTTTTTTTACCACTACTACTAAGAATCCTCTTTCCCCTGTCTCTTGTTTTAATACTGTAGGGCTGCTTTTAATGGTGGCAATGTAGCCTGAATTAGATCTAATAACAGCCATCGTATAGAGAATCCTAGATGCTGTGCCACATAAATAAACCAGGCTGGGTATTCTACAAAATTGTAAAAATGAAATAAGGAAGGTGTGAAGTTAGGGGGTTGATTTATATGTGGAAGACTAGTGCCAAGAATATTGCTATGGGCCTGGCTCCTAGAGGCAAGATTTGTTAGCAGAAGCTGTCTCTAAATATTTATGCTCAGCTAAATAATTGCTAAATAATTCCAACTCTCAGCTGGAAATTCAGAATCAGGCCTAGCCCGAATGGGTGGCTGAGTGGGATGGTGTATTGGTGTTTTATACTGCAATCCTCTTATTCAATGACACTTGTAACTTTCAGGATATAATTAATCTCCTTTTATAAAGTGTTCTTCATGGTCCGTCACTGGAACACTTCTTTTAGAAATATTTCTTTAAAATAAATGAAGCACTTAAAAGCAATATATTCGGTGTTATTTATTTGGGAATTAGTGAAGAAAGTTGTGCTTTTCTGCTCTGGTTGTGTACTCTGCTTTGCATGAACTCTATTTTTGTCAGTTAACAACTTTGTGTGTGACAGTGAGATTATGCTATTACAGTCATTATTTAGGCTTCCACAGCTTAGGGACAAGATTTTTTTTAATGTTCTTTTTACCATGTTGGCTAATACTTACTGTGCTCAAGATTAATGGTGGGCTCCCTGTAAGGAGTATTTTATGGAGAGACTCTAGAAGAAATTACCTCTTATGAACATACAGGGAAGAGAGAGCCTCATCACTCAATGCAGCTGGGAGACAGACATCTACAGTACAATATTCTTGTATTTTCCTCATCTCAGAGCAGTGTTACAGTGATGTGGCAAAGGGGACTATTTTTAGTTTATGATCATGAAACAAAGAAACATTTTAAAGGGACCTTGTCGAGACTGGGAATTCTGATATTGGTACAGGCCCTCCAATGGACCAGCTTTTGGTTACCTCTGTCCTCTTCCCCCAGACCCATCCACTCCTCCCCACAAGATTCTTTCTGTAAATATGTTGAAATAATCCACTGTCACATTTTTAAAAGCCCTAATTGCAGCAGAAGGGACAAGAACTACTTCTGGGCAGTTAGCACAGGACCACCAGGGCCTGGGGAGAAGCAGCGGGTATCATGGGCTGTTCTGCACACATGTTGTGGGATCCAAGGGCTAGAAATACCCTAATGGTGTGCTATTGACATCAGTGAGACAATGGCTTAGTGTTCTCAAAAACAGAGCCCTTATCCTCAGGGGTGAAATGGCTTTGATGTCTCTTGAAAATCAGATGTTAGGAAGAAGATATATTTTTCCCAAATAGAGGCTGAGGTGGGAGGATTGTCAAGGCTTTCACATGCTTTGATCTGTAACTCACTGACACCACCAGACTTTTGGACAAACCTGCCATGGGTTGTTACAGTAGAACAAAAATCTTCCCTCATCTTTCCTTCTCTCAGGTCCCTTTTCTATAGTGCTGGACTGCCAGAAGCACTCCCTCTCCAAAGGAGGGGGAGATGGTTCTGCAACATTAACAAATGGCTGGTCAAAAAATGCACCCTAAAAACTTAAGACTCTTAATCATCTGGGCTCTTAGACTTTATTGGATTTATGGAAGGTAAGGTATCTGTCATCACTTACATGTACGAAACAGAACCTATCTTCTGAACCAGATATATTTTGAATATTTATGCAGAAACAGCTCCTTTATGCATTTTCAAATGTTCCTGATCTAGTTTAATCAATTAAAACAACATTAAATGCATTTGAATATCTCAGCTCTTTCTCTTATCAATATAATTCTCAAATGTTTTCTTTTCAGAGCCCAAGGTGATGAAAAAATAGATTCATTTACTCTATTACTTCTTATAATTGTGGCTCCAAGAATTTTTTTCCCTAATTTTGAAGCCACAAGAAGACTTTATGTGGCTCTAAAACTGCTGTTGGTTTTCATACCACAATACTCAAGGGCATATCTCTCCTTCAGGCTGCTATTGTTTGCAATCTGGAGATAAAGGCACACTTGATAAAACTCTTTTAATGATGTTAATATTAATACTTTGGTGGAATACTTTATCCTCTAGTAATAGCTTTAAAGAGTTTGTTGAGATTTTGTCATCTCATACATTTTAATAGAAAATTAGGTTTGTGATTAACAAGAAAAATATATCTACCTGTTACTTTATTTTACTTACAGTGTCATATAACGGCTGCCAGTGGAATAATGTATACCTTGCACCATATGTAGCTCAGCACTCATAGTGAATACCTGATGCTTCAGACAGAAAGCAAGGTGCAAACTAGTTACCAGCATTAGCACAGGCCATGCTGTTCAGTGGCAGTCCCTTGGGAAGCTCTGCACGGAGGCACCCTGCCCTCAGGGCAGGGTGTGAAGCACTTTAGTCTGAAGGAGGAAAGCTCTCAATCTCAGAGGTAACCCAGCTGCTCTGATACTCCCTTCGCAGGGAGAAGGTCATTTTCATATTTGTAAACCCACAGCTCTGTGTAGGCTCTGGAGCTAAGCCATAGTTTGTCCCTCCCTGCTCCTTTGGAAAGCTTTTATACTTGAGGAAGTAGGAACAGCAGCTTGAGAGCACTTAACTGCAGGGCCATGGAGAGCAAGGCAGAGGAGCCTTCAGCTGTGGAGGGGTTTGTCGGCTGGAAACACCACCGGTAACTGTGCAATTGCAGTGCCCGCACAGAAGGATGCTCAGGTTAGTCCCAGGACAGGGAAATCCCATGCTGGCTTCAGTTCCTGGGGAACTTGGGCTGTATGAAGAACATGTAGCACAGCATGACATCTGGATCATGGCAGTGGGGTCCACTCTCACAAAAGCCAGAATAAAGAAACAGTTCAGGGGCTGTTCAGTACTTAGGGAAATGCCTTTCTTTACTGCTGCATGTCTAACAGCTATGATGCACGCTCTGCTTACTCCTCTGGCTCCCATTTCTTACCCACTTTTGCCATGTTGGTCATTGATCTCCTGAGCCTCATCCAAGCCAGCCAACCTTCACTTTAGGTGCAGATAGTCACAGTCACATTTCACTATACTACCTGCTTTAGAAATAGGAGTACTGATGACATTAGCTATTGAATCTGCATCCAGTTCTACAACAAGTCTACATGCAGGCTAAAGCAAGGCGAGGTTTCACTAAAGGGACATAAGTCCCTACATGAGAAGTCCCCCTATGAGCTGTTTCTCAAGAACAGGTTTTCTTAAGAAAGGTGGAAAAAGACCTGCTGAAGGAAAATCTTACCAGAACATAGTCAATAGTATCCAGTGCTGGAGGGAGGCAGCATTTGCCAAGCAGGCCAGATTCACTCACATGCGGGAGGGTATGGGACCAACCTTTGGTCCCCTTGGCAAAGGGCAGGCTGCTCTGCCCAGCATGGGGCTGCATCACAGCCATGTGAACGATGTCACTATCCTAGCACGGGTCAATTGCTTCAGATGCTATTGCATTCCCAGCTGCATAATTTATTGTGGCTGCCACGTGAGGGCTAGTGAAGACAGCCAGAATGAAGCGCTGTGCCAGTAACAGCCTTGGTAAATTAAGTAGTGATGGGCCTGAGCGGTAAGATTTTGATATGGATCTGAATTTTGAACAGCTCGAGTCCAAGGGAGCTGGGATCCTGGTTTTGGGCTCTGTCACATTTAGAATTACAGCAAATGAACCCATCACCATTTTGAACCCAGTGTTTCACACTGTGATAGTGGCTGTGGGAACACTTGATCAGCTGCTGTCAGTCAGAGCAATAAATTGGCCAGCTTTGTGTCAGCTGATAAAAATGCTGCAGGAAAAAGTGCAGGCTTTAAATGTCCTTTGGTCTTTTTACTCTCAGGCCAAAAAACAATAGAACTTCATAATAATATAAATAAGAATGAATTCCCCAGATTCCCTTCTTTCAAGCTGGTAAAACAATCATCTTCTCTTCTTGCAATGCTCATCAGAGCTCAGTTCTTTGTGTCACAGCCAAGTATAGCAAAGCCACTGCAAATTAGGGAAAATAAACATTCTCTTCTTGCTTGTCATTTGAGGTTATCTGAAGCTGATTCTAGCTGAATGCCACTCTGCAGGGCCTCATTACACTGCCCAGTTATTTCTTCACCTGAAGGAACTTGCTTCCTCTTGAAAAAATTCTCAGAGAGGAAGAAGTTTTCATCCCTCATATATGGAAGGATTTTAATCTTGATACCAGACAGTGTGCAGGATTCATTCTTCATAATGAGCTTCCACAGTGAATCAGGATGAGTCTTTAAAGCTATTAGATGTGGTGTAATGCATTGATGAAAGATAATCCTGCTTCAAATTCCCTAGAAACACCTAACCACTCTTGGGCAAACCAGTAGGACTGACAGTGCTGGTAGTTCAGCAACCTCAGTCTCTATGAGTTTGTTTGGGCTGTTCCGAGTGCATCTTTTGTCTTCCAGTTCCATTATCCAGTGTGTAACTTCCAGGTGACACTTAAGTGCTATGTTTAGACTGAGAATAAAGCTTCATTGCAAAATTCAGTGTATGTTAGTTACCTTGCAGGAGGTGCAGAGAAACTTTGTCAGGGAGTGAAGCGTGACAGGAAGCTTTTGACGTGCATGACAAAATTACAATATAGATGATATAGCCTGTATGGTAGCTTTCTTTTATTTCATGAGGAGCTGGACTCTTATTTCCACTAAGCTTGACAATCTCAAGTATTAACAGTCCTCTTGACCCATGTTAGATGTCCTATAGTTATGTGCATGAGTAGCAGAAATATAGAGCTACCAAAAATGAGTGATTTCTTGCTGAATGCCCAGTATTTGTGACACTAACTTTTTCCTTTTGCTTGCTGCTGCTCCAGGATTAATTAATACTATTTTATAGGCCTCTATGGCCAGGGAAACTATAGATCAGTAAATGTATTGTTTGATTTTGCTATTCTAGACGTAATTGTTATTCCTGGGATTTTTTCTTTCTTTTCAATTTTCCTTCTAGCATAATTTCCCTTCCAGATAGTTCACATTGCCCAGTGTAACCTTGCTATCAAAGATAATGGACTTTCTGAAAGACTCTTTAAGTCCCTTCCTCTATGAATAATCCTAATTGCCTAAATAGCCCATATGGCTTCCATGAGATTGCTTCTTTAACTAATGGTTTCTCACTCTTGTCTTATCGTCTCTTTCAATCTATCTGGTAATCCAAGGCTATAATTGATCACAAATAATTTGTTAAATTTTTTTTTTTTGCAACTCAGAAAGAAAAAAATAATTGCTATTTTCCCTATTACAAATCTACTGGACTTACTTAACGTGTATGCGTGACAGTAAGTCTGACAATATCAGGCAACAAATATTACACCCAGTAAACACGGTTATTCTGAGGAGGGTATTTCTGTCTTGACAGTACCATCATGTATTGTGGTCCTTCACTGTCCTACAGTGCCTTTTAAGCAGTTGCCTTTTTCCAGTCTCAGGAGAACTTTTCAAGTGTGACGAGGTGATAATCTATAATAGGATTTCTGCCTACAAAGTACTTACAGGGTTTTGAAGCTAATAACTTTAACTAAAGATATTAAGCATTCTTGAAGGAAGCATGCCCAAAGAAAGCCTAATCTCAATTCTGATGTAGAACAATAGATCACCAACTTAAAGGCTAACTGATGAGTGCAGATGTTCAGGGATCATGGCTAATTACATCAAAAGCTGGCAACCACTGGATTGTAAGTACCATATGTTGTTTCTCAAAAATAAGGGATGCTGCTCCTATCCAAGAGGCTGCCACCACTGTCAAGAAGCTAATAAAAGAGGCTGGGGTCTCAGTGGATCTGCACTGGAGCCAACAATGTAACTTTGAAGCTTCCACTTCACAGATACAGCCTAATATTTGTGTGCTTGAGACCTTGACAGTAGTGCTCTAGTCCCAAGTGTGAGAGTTGCTCTCTGTTCCTCTGAAGAACAATCTTGCTTGTTAGTATTGGATGGCAAATTTGGTAGGGAAATAGGCTGCCTACAGTAACGGTAAAATGTTAATACATTATTACAGGTATTCTGCAAATACCTTGACAATCCACTGTTTATTCTGTGAATCACATCACCAATCAAACCTTGGAAGAGTTTTATCAGTTTACTCCATTCTGCAGGAATATTTTGGTTATAAGTCTTGCTTGCGAAGCAGCAGGCAGTGGATTGGCTCTGTTGAGCTTTGTGCTCTTAGCTATTACTAAGAGTTGCTCCTCTGTGTAGTTTGAAGCAGTTGTACCTGTCCCACTGTGTGGTCATGGCTCAGACCAATTTTCTGCCTTCTCTGGGGGCAGAGCTGAAGTCTGAGCTGAAGCACTGAACTGGCAGGACAGTGTAGATATGTCCAAGTTGGCTGAATTCCCTTTTCTTTCATGAATCTTGGAATGGACCCCTGGAGACCTAGGCAAACAGAGGCCTGTGGGTATTAGCTGTGAAGGAAAGAAAATATTCTGCAATAGTTTTACATTAAATTTTTCAAGAAGCCCATTCACAATGATCTGTATTCTGAGAGAACATTTGTGCAAGAAAAATTGCAAGTTTGATTTAAAACAATGACCATTTTTATTGCTGGTTGGATGTTCTGCTTATCCATACTCACCGTTTTTGCATCATATCAAAAGCTGATCATAGAAATTAAACTGCTAACAACTGCAGTGAAAAAAACATAGAGGGAAAAGAAAGAGTGAATGCTGAGGGCTCTGAATTTTCAGTTCTTAAATACAAGACTGAATCTTCTGTTTCATTACAATAAATGGCAACTTGACCAGCAATTTGGGAAACACAGTCCTTATGAAACCCAGTGTTAAACATTCATTTTAAAAAAGTCCCTTCTGTGCAGTTTTTGTGATACATTTTCTCTGAATTTCAAACACGTCAGCTGTCTCATGAAGGAAACATCTCTACGGAGAATAAAAAAGTGGGTTTCTAGCCAAGACTAGACAATGTAGAAGTAACTACAAGTAGGAGGAGCTCTAAAAGGGCAACAGAGAAAGTTACCATAATAAATTCAGTCACAAAGTTTCAATGAAACAACACGGAATTCACTACTCTAAAAGCCAAACCTTTTATCTGTTATAAATTATAACAGTAATTTTTAGCTTGTAACACCTCACATAGTGCTTGCTATCAAGAAAATCTTCATTTGGAATAAGAGATGCCTCATCAGGTGTGCTGGAGCATTTGCTACACTTGCACCTTCCTGAAATTGCCTATAACCATGACACTTACTATCCTGCTGTTTACTCACATTTAAGATTAAGAAATTATTCATTGTTTAATACAGCATGTAATGCCTTCCCTAGAAAACACCTTCTCTGTGCAAACACACCATGTATTTATTATGAATGAAACTCATTAATAAGTAGTGCAATCAATATTTGAGCTCTTGCAAATATCAAATGCTAGAGGTTGCCGTTTGGCTGCTATTCATCTTAATGTCAGGATTTGGAGAACAGGTTGTACTTCAGCAGAGGTATCAATTTCCATAAGTCAGAATCAGAAGTCATGTCACCTGTTTTGCCATCTATCTACTCAATCTTTCATCTGTCTCTTATATACATGCAGATATGCTGCAGTTGCTAGTTATGGCTGCAATACTTACTGGCTTGGTTTTCACAGGAGTTTTACCCATCACTGTGTTTGTGACCAAGTCAGAAAGATTTTTTTCAAATTACTCCCCATTCAACTGACTTCTACCCAAGTTGGTTTCCTCATTCTTAACCAGCCTCTCATTGCCATCCCCACTTGATCATGTGAGAGTCACTTCAGTGTAGACTACCTCTCAAAAACTTAGAAAAAGCTGAAAATATAAGTAGGAGTTTTCAGCATAACCTCTGTGTGTTCCTCTCTTGGCTGTTTTTCTTGCTGTATCTTCTATTACAAACTCAGTGCATGGAGACTGCCTTGTATATCCAGACAAATCCAGAGCTGATGCACAAGCAGGGCTGTGATCTGAGAGCAGAGTGAAGTGAGTATGAGTAAATTACTAAATCTGTAGGAACTGAGAAATTATCCCACTGGCTGAGCTATCAGCAAGGTGTGAAATTTAGCATAATTAAAAAATTACTGCCTTTAAACGAGCTTAAGCCCTCTCTGAACCTGACTGGAGGTCATAGAGAGAAACAACTCTGGGGGTCCTCAGAACATAACTGGTCTTTGTAGGTCACTGCACAGATTTTGGTCCTAGACATGTGCCCCACACCATAGGCCAAGCAGCTCCTATGGTGAACAGTCCCCCTACCTTCCCTGTCCTCTGTCCCTGCTTCATCCCTGCAGGGATGTTCACTGCTCTGCTCTGCCCTGCCACTGCCTTCTGCAAGAGCCCAGCCTCCGATGGGCTCTCCACCACAAAGACCAAGTACCTCCTCCAAAGACTTCTGCAGCACTGTTTTTTTCTGGTGTGACCTTTCAGAAACAGATACTCGCCTAAATAAATAAGCTGTGCACATTGCAGAATATTTCCCAATAACCACTCTTTACTGTCCTCAGTATGAGAAATACTGAATTCAATGCAAAATTAATTCAGCTGTTTTTCAGTGTTTCCTACATTCCTCTGGACAGGTCTTTGGACTTTGAGTGATGTCCTTTTGGGACAGGTTCCCTTTTGTAACATCTTCTTAACCTTTATAAGCTCAAATCTCTTTTCTTGAACATGAATATTCTAATCCTTTTTTGTTCTTTATCTTTGCATGAATCCCTTTTAAATGCCCCATTCTACATCTTTTGTCTTTGTTTTTTGTTTTGGTTTGTTTTGGTTTGTTTTGGTTTGGTTTTGGTTTGTTTTGGTTTGGTTTTTTTCTGAGAGAAGAAAACTCACTGCACCACACCAAACCTTATTTTACATAAAGCTGGGCTGGAGCCATCCTACTATTTGTTTGAGCTAATCTTTTCAAATTATTTATTTTATTCAGTTTATGAGCAATGTAATACCTAACCCATTCCCAGACAGACATCCAGGCATCAGGCTTCATAGCCTCACTACAAGTGAATATATAATACAATAAAGACTAAGAATGTAGCAAGATCAAGAGTGTAAGCAGAGTTCATAATATCCAGCTGAACTCATTAGTTGTACGAAGACAGATACTCCAAACCATCACAGGAATACATATTCATGCAATTCAATTCTGTTACACAAATATTTTAAAATATCATTGTGGCACTTTCTAAATTGAAATTTCAGTCTTTTATTTTAGGGCTGTTAAGCAGTAAAATACCTATATGTTCCTATAGGAAACATATGTACAGGTTTCCTAGCTCATTTTGTGCTATAAATGCAGAAACTTTCCCCCCTCCTTATTTTTTCACATTTTTTCTTTAGGTACGTAAGAAACACATTTGCACAGCAGTCCAATACAGCCTGTGTAAATCAGTGTCGTTCTATCCAAGCAAGCCCAGCTATGCTGATTTACATCAGCTGAGGCACCAGCTGAAGATGGCTGTAAATTTTGTGGTGGGTTTTGACTTCAGACTTCCTCCTTTTTCAAGGGTACGTGTAATGAGATCTCTCATGTAGACCATGGACAAATGCACTATGCCTTTCCTTTAGAGAAACTGTGTGGGCTTGTGCTACGTGTAACTCCTAAAGGTGTTTTTAACTGTCCTTGATTGTTCTTCTACTAAGTTGGCAGCTAAGCATAGGTCTGAAGAGACAGTCTTCTTACTCTGACTATGGTTTTCCAAGTTTTTTTTAATATTGAAATCCTTAATGCATGACATTGTTAATCAAATAAATACTACTTCAAGGTGTGCATAGCTGAACTTCATTTCTAAGGAAGAATATTCTTCTCTCTTAAGCATCACTGAAAGCTTATACACAGAAAAGAAGAACAGTTATCTGCTGAACTGTATCAGCGTCCTCTGATATAGCCATCTTTAAAGCACTCCTTTGGGTAATAGTACTAATTAAATCCTGCAATGCTTATTCAGTCTTCTGTCCATAAAAACTCCCACTGATGGCATCTGAGAGTCCTCTGAAAAGCTAGGCTAACTTTATTTACGTGTATAGATATGGATTCAAATGCCTAACATTACACAGTCAGTTGGAAAATTTTGGCGTCCATGCTCAAGGACCAGAGGACAAGAGACTTCAGAGATGGCCTGACAATCAAATAGGGCCTTTCTCAGCCTCCTACTAGTATAAAGATGCATAGTAAACAACAGTGTACATGGCTGGATATAATTTCTTTCTTTCAAGGAAAACAAAAAAATTTTAAAAAAAGGAAGCATTGAAATTATATAAAAGCAAATCAATAGTGACTGATTCCACAGTATAGAAAGAATTTCTGGGACATGAGTTTGAGGTAATGCACAAGTACAAGATTAAACTATTTCAGCTATTCATACATAATGCTCTGTTTCAGAACACTTATAACTGTTTTGGAGGAAAGCTCTACACTAAGTTATCAATGCCACAAAAAGTGGATTGTTGAAAAATTGTTTTGACAAAAAAAACCCACTGAAAAAATAACTATACAATAATATGAACTGATCTCATTACATGTATGTAAGTCCTTCCTAACATTTTTTTCACAGTCAGGTGAATGGCACGTGACACAACAGTGATTCTTCTCTTAACTGTGGTTTTATATCTCATGTCTTGTCCTGTCCAGATATCTATAATTTGAGCAGTGGAGCTTTCTTTCCTGACTGAAATAGATCTTGTTAGGAAGTGTTTAATGATCTGCCTGGATCTTACCAGTTTTTGGGGGTACGTCCTATATTCTACATTGCTTTTTACATGCCAGGTCTTTGTGAATGTGACATTCCTCAAAATGGCTTGGTAATTCCACTTGACCTTGCCAAATTCTGGCACCCTTGTTTTTAAAAGCCTGATGGAAAGTGAGTGGGACTGCGACTCCTAAGACACAGATTTTCAAAGCTGTCTGTTTACATTTTGATTATTTAGATTTTTAAGTCCTGAATATTAAGCATCTAAATCCCTTTGGCCTTGCAAAGCAAAGAGCACTGAAGAGAAATGGGGATGGTTTCTGTACAGCACTTGGAAGAATATCAGGTAGTTTATTTTTGCCTGTTCATCCAGCTGCTCAGCCATTTACCATCCTAATAAGTCTAAGTAGGCAACCTTCTGTTTCCCTAAGGAGTCTAGATTGCCTGTGGCTACGTGGATTGGTCTCTAATAGACAAAACATCCTGTACACCGAGGAGGTCGTGCTGGGGCATTGACATTTGCTCGGGGAGGCGGATTTACCATCGCTGTCCATCTCCTCAGCTGTTTTACAGGCCATGTCTGTCCCTTCTGCAAAGGCTGTGGATCCTGCATGTTAGCTCCCTACCTCCCACAGAGATAAGCCTCTTCCCTCTGCAGGTGTGTAGGCACTGTACTGTCCTAGGAAGTGGGAACTCTGCACCCCAATGTGGGATCAGGGCTGATGCGGCTTGGGCATCGCCTCGGAAAGCTGCTTGGCATGCAGTGTGCCTGCTGCACTTGGCAGCCCAGTGTTTCATGGCTAATCAGCATGTGCTGGAGCACAGACAGCACAGTTTAGAGTGGAACTGACCCCCAAATGTCCCTTTTTGGAAAAAAGCAAGGGTCAGATTAAAATAAATATCTTATTCCACCACAACTGAGGTGGCTATACTAGAAGCTAGCTTGCTCCTAGCTCCAGGTGGCACCTAGACTAGTAAAGGTCAGCTGGGAGACTGCCCAAATTGAAGGGCAAGACCAGTTTTGAACCCCCCTGACAGCCAGCCCCCATGACCTCACCACCCCTCTCCACAGCTCGTCTGGGCTAACCAGTGGGTGGGCAAGCCCATGGGAAAGCCACACTCATCCCTCATCCTGCCACATCTTCATCTCCAAGGACAGTGGATGTTTATCTGATGTCAGTTTAACATTAATATATCCAGCAATTAGTGTGCTTTTACAAATTGGTCATGAACTGCATTTTCAAACTGATTTCAATAGCCAGAGCACACTGCCACTCAGAAACAAAAGCAAGTTTTTCAACTGCAATATTTTAATGAGTAGGGGAGAGAAACAGACTGTATCTGTTGCTGAGTAGATCATATAGTGTTTTAAAGAAAATGAGAGTTTTGTTGAATTTTACCTTTTTTTTTTTTTTCCTTTTTTTTTTTTTTTTTTTTCTTCTTAGTAGTAGTAGATCGATTTTTCTGGCTGGACACAACACAGGAGAGAAGCTCTCAGGCTTGTAATTCCCTTGACCAAACAGTAAGCTTGCAAAGCAATTATGGGCTTCTGTGGATTAGGATAAATAACCTTTCTGAACTACACTGTTACTAAATACAAAAACGAAGTGTATCCTACAGAAATCTCTGCTGTACTTTGGTCTAGCTTGAGCCTGCCAAAGACTAACTCTGACTTTCTCCTAAGCTGAGCAATTAGTAGACATATTTACAAAATTTCCAGACAACTAAAACAATGTTTGCTGTTCCTCACTTGTAAGGCATAAGGAGGCTCAGTGATGCTCTTTTTACCTGCAAGGGGGTTCAAGGTGTCACTATTTCAGCTTGATGTTATGTTCTCAGGAGCACTCAGAAGGAGCCAGACTTGTGTCTGGAGATGGTGGGAGACGGGTGAGAGCAAAGCAAGAAAACATGAAGAATTCATTTTCCCAATGAAATTATGAAGGAATTTTAGGAGAACAAAAAACAGTCTCAATATTTCCAGGAGATGCCAGGGTATGTGATTGACTGAAGATCTGCTTGGAACTTAGTGATGGGTGGGTATCCAGTTGTCAGATCCTTGATTAGTCTTCACCCATACATCTATCATTCTATTTCTTTTATTCCCTGGCACAGTGTGCCAGTATCCCCTTTGAGGCGTTTGGGGTAGAGCAGGAAGTAGAAGGGGTAGGAGGAAGGAGCAGATCTGTGTTTCAGTAGTCTTCAGGAGCTCCTGGCATCCAGACTCTGAAAGAAGAAAGTGGGAGAGTTGAAGAAGGCAGAGGATAGGGAGCAGCAGAGTTTTCCTTAATGTGCAGGTTTTCGCCCAGGATCAGGCTCTGGCCCATGGCTGGGGCTGCTGGGAGTGTGTGGGACCCCTGCTGCTGGACTAAGGTGCTTCATCTGAGGCCTGGTGCACTTACCATCATTAAAGAAACCACAATCTTTTGAATAAGATGTGACTTAGCCATTACATTCTGGTTTTGTTCCAATGAGCAATCATCTTTTACACAGGTTGCACACTCTTCAGGGAGAGATTTTGATCTCTTCTTAGGATACTCAGTATTAATAATGGGGACCTTTGCAGAGATAGGTGATAGCTCATTAGCATTCTTCCCAGGACCTTCTATGTTTAGATGTTGTGTTGATAATGCTGTCTTCTGGTACAAGTGCTCAGAAATAAAACTCTAATATAATCGGCAAATTAGCTGCAGAATAATAAGCTTCATTACAGCTAGCCAGCTATTCCAGCCTTCTGCTTTTATCAATGAATTAAAAGCTCTTCATCTGCAGTTATTACTGTAACATGACACGGCAGCAATGCTGAACAGTAGAGCAGGTGATTTTGCTGTGATAAGCACAGTCCCCCACAGACTCAGTGGTTCTGTAGCATGCATCCCTAGCCGTGGGAATGTTCTCCATAATCAAAGATTTCATTTAAAAATAAAACTGCATTACATCCAGTGTGCCTGTAAAGGCAGCTTTTAAAATAGTTCTCTGGTGTAGGACAACGTCAGGATGTCAGTCTGAGTCTGCAGGCAGACGGGAAGTTATCAAGCCTAGTTTGGTCTCTGCAATGCTCCATGTAATTTGTGCAGTGGACAATGAGAAAGTGCTCAGGTCCCTGCACAAAGAGAAACTGTAGCAATTGAATGTTTAGAGAAACCCTCATTTCTCTTTGAATTTCTGAGATTTAAGAGCACATTGGCTCTTTGTGGAGCATGGGGTCTTCCCTCTTGTCAGTATCCTTTTCTGCAGTATTCGTATTTGTCCTAGGTAAAGATTGTGACTTTCAATCCTTCTTTCTGAGTTTTAGATAACTTTATGCTGACTCTGTGATGGATTTCCCATGATGTTTGCTAGAATCCTATCTGGCCTTTTAGGACTGGTATGACTAAACATGTATGTTTGATGAAAAACAGCTTGAAAAAGATCTTGAAAAGTAATTTTAGAGTAGTTGTCAGATCAAAATCTGATTGGAAGTCCCTACTGATTTCAGCAGAAGCTACAACAGGTTGACACCTACCAGGTCCCTAACTACAACTTCGCACATTTTGAAAGGGATCTTGTCACTCCCTGCTTTGGCAATAGGCCAAATCTGCCTTTTCCAGGTGGAAAGACCTTTGCATGGTGCTCACCAGATACAAGGACAGAAGGGCCTCGTGGGACCCCTGGCATAAGGGATGTCTTGGGTGCTTGATGCACCTGAGAAACTCTATTTGAAGCAAGAAGTCTGAAGAAACTTTTACTATATTTCTCCTATGAAAAGTCCTTCTGCATTTTTCCTGCTCTGGGAAATGGTAGCAGTGATACGGCATTGCGCTGGATCTTCTTAAGGCTGGGAAGTGCTGCAAGAAATGAGAGAAGATAAGCCCAGAAGACAAGAGAGAGGTGTTATGCCAAGGCTGGACTGCAGTCACTCTCTCCTCACTGAAACTTTTATCAGTTTTAAATAAACAAGTTGCTAAGCAGTGTAACAGCACACTAAGCAAGCATATAAAATCTTTTTCTGAAGAGAAATTTCTTTTAAAAACCTCATTCTCCTACACTAGATCCAATAAATATTGTAACAATATATTTCTTAGTCATCTCCCACTTCTTTCATAGAATCATAGAATGGTTTAAGTTGGAAGGGATCTTAAAGATCACCTAGTTCCAACCCCCCCTTCCATGGGAACACCCTCCACTAGACCAGGTTCCTCAAAGCTCCATCCAACCAAGCCTTAAACTCTTTTGAAAGTGCTCCTGCTTGGTACATTAGATGAGGCACTGGAAGCAGCCTGTGTTAGCTAAGTACAACTTAGTCCCTGCTGGCACAAATGAAGGGTTTACAGGAAGGTGTGAAGAAATATCCAGCAGATGCTCTTTAGGCTGCCTTACAGTTCAGGAAAAGTTATATGTACTGATATGTTACAAATTTAAACCAGTGAAAAAGCCATCCCTTCAAAATCTAGAAATCCTTTCTTCCTTTTTGGAAGTTCCTAGCCTTTAAACTTCTTTCTGCAAGGATAAGCATATGCATTGAGTGCACCTTACAGAGTCAAGAACTTGGAAGATTTTTACAAAGACCTTAAATATTTTTAAAAATGAAAAACCTGAAAGCAATCACTGAGTCTCAGTGGCTTCTGAATGCTTTAGACCACGGTTCAGTGTCTGGGAAAGAATAGCTGCTCTTTTTTAACTGAAAATTATATTTCTGAAATAAATGCCTTTGCTGTACTTGATTTCCAATGAAAAAGTTCAGCTGCTGTGCAGGAATGCTCAAAGAAATTTTTTTTTTTTTAGTTTGCATGATTTTTTGTGCATGTATTTTGAAATAAGAGTTCAAAATGAAATGCAAATTTGAATTTCTTCCAGACTTGCCATGGGAAAGTGACATTTTTCTAATAAAACAATAGTCTTTCCACTATTTTTTCTTTTTCATAAGAAACTGTATGGGGATTTTTGTTGTGTTTGATTTTGTTTTAATCAGCTTTAATAATGATTAATACCAGACATCACTTTATATTAAGTCTTTATTGGCACATACCACAGATAGCACATATATTATATGTTGGCTCCAAAAATAACCAATGCAATCCAGGTAACATTAGCCTTTGCAGGTGCTGATAAAAGGACAGGAAAAACACTCTGCTCCTTGGACAACTTGGCTGCTCATTGCCAAGGAGCTGGTGCAGAGGGGCCTGGCTTTGCCAACTAGCCAAACTTCTCCTCAGCTGAATCATTAATACTGCTGATATGCCAGTGGTTGTGGGCTTCCAGGTTTTTGGTGGCCTCCCTGGTCACTGATATCCTGTGATGGACAAAGGCCAGCTATTTTCATCCGGGCCAGGACAATAGTTTTCCAAGTGATGGTCCATTCAAGAGCCAGTTAATATCTGTTGTATTAACTCCTTCAAGGAATTTTTATTTGGCTTTATTGGGGCTGAGTGTTAGTTTGATTTCTGTTTCACATTCGTCTCTGTGTAAAGATGAGGCAGGACTATTTCTGCGCCAGGGAGAGGCCCGTCATTGCAGGAGACAAGAGAACAAACATTCTCACAGTATAATCAATCTTATAGAGCAGATGGATACAGTAATTAGAGCAAAAACAATTTTGCCAAGAATATTAACATTTCAACAGTTTATCAGAAAGGGGGTGTTGACACCGGTCAATAATTTTCTGATTATTGCAAAAACATCTTAAGTTGTTGACTATTTTGTGCAAAATGGGACAGACTAATTTTGGCCTCCTGACCTTGTTTACAGCAATGGGAGGTAGCATTGCCACCAAAATCTTTTTTAAACGAACAAACAAACAAACATGTGTTTTTCCATGATTTGAAGGTATCGTGGGCCATAAAGATGTATGGGGTTTCCAAAGAGCATATTTATTTATATTTTACTCAGCCTCATGATACTTGGGTGCATGTTGCAAAAAATTAAATAACTGTTGCCAACAGTTAGCACAAGTCAAGCCTACCCATTCCTCCCCCTCTTCCTATGTGTGGATGAGATAAACCTCATGCCTATAAGCCCAAAAGAATGAAGAATAATTAAAAAAGAACTTAGAAGATTCCGAGTCCATCAAAGGTTAAAACACTCCTTCACTGGGGAGGATGTAGCTTCTATTGGTTTCTACCAGCTGAGTGGAAAACTGGTAATTCTTTGTGAGACATGGGAGGAAATAGTGTATAAAATTAGTATAGATGAGGGGTGGGACATTTTACCACTGTCAGTGTGTATGTCAGTCCTCTATTTGTCTTTTATTGCCATTTTCCCCTCCTTTCCTCTTTGTTTTCAGTATCAAGGCAACACACTGTTATACAGACCCAGCGGATTAGATCATTAGGATCTGCTGAAGGACCCTCTCACCTGCCTGCTGGAAGAGATGTCTCCAAGGGGCAGCAACCTGTCTTGATAAAACTGCAGGTTGCACAGCTGGATTGAGAGAAGTCAGCACAAATCCCCTGACACAAATTCCTGCCCCTATTGCCAGCCCTATAGCTCACAGTCAGGTGTTGTGAAAGGACTGGGAATGCAGATAGGAATTCATTTTCTGTCTTGCTTTCTCTTAGTGAAGCATATGAGTCAGACTCTGGCAAAGCCCAGGAAGGAGAAATCAGCAGAAGGAGGGAATCTCCTTCATGTTGGAAATGCTCTCCAGCCTACCTGCCAGACCCCGGTGCTGAAGAAGTGCATAAAGCAACCACATGGCCAGACAGAAAACCACGGTTACAGCTGCTCATCTTGTATGTTGCAAACAACTTCTTACTAGCAGTGGTAACACTTAGCAGCTATAACTTCATAGCTCTACGCTATGGTGATACAGATGATTTGATGATGAGCAGTGCTTGCAGCAAAACCAAAGAGGTCTGGGGTAGTATGGCCTTAAATCAGATTTGTTTAGGTTCAGTTTCAGTGCCAGGTGAATATAAGGCGAATTCCTACCACGAGTCAGAGCAACACAAAGACTCCTTCAAGTTTTGCTTAGTGGCTGTGACCTCTGTAGGGCCGCGGTAAAACTGAGGGCTCAGGCAGCTGAGTCAATGTGTTGGGGACACATTTTTTTTGCCCAAACACAATTTTATCATTGGGAAGTAAGATGAAGAGGTACAGTCTGGCCATCAGTATGTCTTGGAAAGGGTGAAGGTTAGTTTTAAACTGCTTGATCTTCCTGAGTAAACATGTGTCTAGTCTGCTTCTTTATTCTTCTTGATGTCATTCTAATGGGTTTGGTGAAACCATGCCCAAAGGCAGCCAGTGAAGTTCAGGAGGCGGTTTTCTGTTGTGTCTTGTGCTTCTTGGTCACTTGCTGGCTGGGTGCAAGGTAGGGCTGCCCCATTTTCTACATAGTGACCAGACTAGGTGGGAGCTGACTGTGACGTTTCACACCCTGTCTCACAGCAGCAGTGAGTTAAGGTTTTATGTTATGATGTCTAGAAAAGAAAGCAGTCTTTCCTCTTGCCCTAGAGAAGCAGCCTGAGACCTTCAGGAGAGCAGCCGAGCAGCTGCAGTAGAAAAGGGGCAGCTGCTACTCAGAGCTCTTGCAGCTGCTCCATGCTGGACCCAGTGGGTTAAAAGTCCTTGTGAGAATAATTGTCCCATCTACTAGCTGTCTGGCAGTGGTTGTGATCAACAGCTGACTTACTGATTAAACGGGGGAGACAACGGGTAAGCAGATAGACTTATATTTGCAAAATAAGAGCAAGTGAAAAATTGAAGCTAAATCACAGGAAATCTGCCCCTCTGAGTGTTTAAAGGTCAGGACTGTGGACCAAAGATGAAGTAGTGCAGGAAGTGACAGGGGAATAAATGCCCTAAACGGCCTGAAACAGCCTGAGTTTTGGCCTTCAAAGTTTGTGGAAAGCATCTCCCAAAAGGAGGTGGAAAGGAGGAGGGCAGTCAGAAGCCAAGCCCTAGGGCAGAGGGTGGCAGATGCTCACACTGGAGCAGTGCTCCACAGGACACCCTGCCAGCCTGAGGGTCTGTCTGCACAAGAATGATACATTGGATTAGGCTATTCACCCTGGCTTCAGGAATGAGCTGTTTCAAACGTGAAATGCAATCACATTGCTTTGATCTGCTTTCCCATGGTGCTTTTTTTGTCCAACTGTGTGCTTGTAAGTGGTGTTGTGCTCATGTGCCATGCAGCACCCTGGGGAGGTACCCACAGCTACAGTGATGGTCCCTCTGCTCTTGGCTCCCCAGACTGTGTTGCAGAAAGCCCACTGATAACTGGAGGAGACCTGGGATCAAACCAGTGCTCTCCTGTGGTTCTTCTCCCAGTCATCCAGCAAGGCACTCTAAAACTCTTAGGGATGGTGTCTCCTGAGAGGATGATGCAAATACATACATCTGTTTTCCAGTCATCCTGGTAGCCCAAACTTATCTTTACCCAGTGTGAACCTTTCCAGTGGGTTTTTGAAGAAGAGAAAGGAATGGGTCAGCTAAACCTGAATGAAAGTGGGATGTGCACAGGGAGGCTGAAAGAAAGGTGGTACCACATGATAAAAAAACGGCCCAGTTTTGTAGGCAAACAGGGTCAAAGGACCCTTACTTTACTCTTGCTGCAGTTATAGCATAGTTGTGAACAGTGACTGCGCTGGTACCATGGCAATGACCAAAATGATTTGGGTATAAATTTTTTTGGCATGTGTGGGAGAGAATGTTTGGTAAATATGAGGTGACCTACTCCTCAATGAAATTATTCAGATCAGTTGTTTTAAAATCTGGTTATGAACAAGATATGGAATAAAGCACACAAACCTCACCAAGTGCACAGTGCAAATTTCGGCCCACTCAAATTTGTCTTACTTGTGACTACAGAGGACTTAAAGCAACCATGTACCTGGCTGGATGCTGGACACTGTCCATATGGATATCATCACTGGGTCACAGAAAAAACAGTATATCCACGTGTTGTCTGGGACTACAGAGTTTAAAGAAGTCCTTGTCCTCTTTAAAATAAGGTCACATCAACCCTTGGCTTTCACAAATTCTTTCAACTTTTTTTTAAACCACTTGTGCTTTTGGTGTGAAGGAGTGTATATAGCAGTGAATTCTGCAGTTGGAATGTGTGGAAAACTCCTCCCGTTTTCAAACTCCTCCTGCCAGCTGATAATTTGAAACATTGCCTCTAGAAGTGTTACGAGAAATTTAGAATTTTCTTTCTGTATTCACCTTACATGCACCCTTATGATTTTGCAGGTATTTGCTAAAGAAGCAAGCTGCCACTACCTTTTTGCAAGCCTTCTCTATTTAATCTTTCCTCTGAAATAACTGTGTTACTCTATTCACTCTTTCTGCATTTTGGCAGGACATCCAGGATGTGAACCACAAAGTGCTCCTCACTTAAGTTTTTCCTGGTGGCTAACTCATGTTTCCTTCAATTTAAACTAGTCCTGCAGTTCTCCAGTCATCTCTAGGCATGACTGCCCCCAATAAGTTATTTATCTAGATATTTCTTCTTACCTTTCATCCTTTTCTGTCTCCTTCAGTCTTTCAGATAATATTAAATCCTTATTAGACTGAGGATGTAGCATTTTGCCTACTAAGGCAAGCCAACACCACCACCTGTACTTATTTCTCAGTCCAAGCTGTCATGCTGATAATTATAAAGAATTGCTTTTCCTACACTTTTGAAAGGACATCCTTGTATACCTTTCCCTGTTGCGGTTTGCTTTAAGATAAGTGGTTTTCTAAATTGCTTTCCCCAGGTAAAAAACATTGACTGTGGATGAAAGCCTATGTTTAGGTTGATGATGGGAGAGTAAAGATGAGTTAAGCCATTTTGGGGCATGGTACATGTGGGGGAGCCCCCTCGAGATGGGGCAAGAAGGGACACAGAGCTGTGGACAGTGCTGCTAGTTATCAGGACAGTGTCCTGCTCTAATGTGGATGCGGAAAGACAACAACATCTGTAAGGCTGTTCCTGAAAAGGTTGTTATTTTTTAATGTGAATAACAAAACAGAGCACTCTGCTTTAAATTCTGTTCTGGGACAAACTTCTCTGCAAAGTTAGTAGGATTCTGCATGATTTTTTCTGGCCCAAACAATTTAAAATCACTGCGACCGATGCTTTGAGACGACTATGGCAGTATGAAAACTATCTCTCAAGCCTCTTGGGGCAACTTATTTGCCCCAAAACTTCAGAACTGTATGTGCTTCTATAACTCTGTGCACCCACAAAGGTAATGCTTTTTCTGTTCTCTTGCACTGTGATAAACATCTGGGCCATACAGCACATTTGAATTTTTTAACTACTGTGGCACATCTGGTCCAAGGAGGAGCAGGGCTGTAGCAGACAGCTCAGAAAAGTAGGTTCAAGACTGAAAACATGCTGCTTGTGGTTGGATGTGATCCTGGAGGAAAATGAGAGGTTTTACAGGTTGGATGTTTCTTTAGCATGTTCTCTGGGTCAGCTAGTAATCTGGAAAGAGACTCCTAACTGCATCTGCTATGGTAGTCATCAGTCTGCAGCTAAGAATCCTGCATATCCTACACGCAGGGACAGTACCGAAGAACAAACTGTTAGAGGACCTCTTTTGCCACAGACAGCTGAGAAGGCTTTTGTGTAATCCTGGATACTGCCTTCCAAGGCAAATCCCATGATTGGAGACCATGGTACATTTCAGGTCACGAACATTTTCTATGGAGTCTTGGCAGTACCTTGAAGTATTTCTGGGTATCACTGTAGCATGCCTTGCAAAAGGAGTTCCTCCATGCAGAGGTAGCTACTGTGACTTTCTTGATGTTCTCATCTTTCTCTGGCACCCTTCCCTTTCCTTTTCCTGCTCCCCTCTGGGATGCATGTCCCCTTACTCCTCTACTCCATTAGCTCAGACACTGCTTGCTTGTTGGTGGATTTGCTCCAGCTGACACTCTCTTTCCAAGGCAAGTGGCCTGTTCTACCAACTTCGCAGGACTCACAGCGTGAATGGTGATGATAAAGGGTAGGTGACATCAGGTATATACAGTCCTTAATGCCTCGTATTAAGCTGTGGTACATATATCTGAGTAGC
This sequence comes from Hemiprocne comata, assembly GCA_020745705.1. Taxonomy (NCBI): domain Eukaryota; kingdom Metazoa; phylum Chordata; class Aves; order Apodiformes; family Apodidae; genus Hemiprocne; species Hemiprocne comata. The sequence continues at coordinate 39,003,698 of CM036587.1, forward strand.
TGGCACATAACCAGGAAAGATGACATTTGGGCAAGATAACCCAGCACAGGAAGGGCACCCAGGCCAGGCCGGTGTGAAACAATTGTGACGTGGGATAGTGGGAGGACTGCCAGCAGCTGAGCAGCCGGGAAGGCTCCCGTGTGAACCTGAAAGCAAACAAACTCGCTGCCAAGTAGCACTACTCCTGCTCCAAGGAGGATCACTTATTGCAGTTTGAATTATTAGCTCATTTGTTGTAGTAAAAGATTATGTGGACGCAAGGCACTGTGAGGAGACCAAACTAAAATTACATCCGTGTGCAAAAAAAGGCTTGGGAGTATATTTATATCCCTGCTTTGCTATGGGACTGTTATTCAAAGCACACTATAAATCATTATGTAAAAATCAAAATATCTTTGGTCTCTGCAGTGTACCTGACATCAAAGCACAAGTTCAGTAAGTTAAGCAGAATTGCTAATACTTGATGCTCAAGTAGACCTTCTGTGGTACCTAATTTATACTGCTCTTAATGTATGGGGCATTTGTTTTGGCAAATGATCTTAGCAATGTTTGGTGCTTTCCCAACACACAACTGATGTACTGACTCAGTAAATCAGGGAAAAAAAATCACTGGTTTGGGGGAACCTTGTCTTCTTTCTCCATTTGCTGCATCTTCCCAACTTAAAGAAAAAAAGAACTGGAATAATTTAAAACCTAGACATTTTTTCTGTGACATCTGACCAATCTAGCATAGCTATTAAAAACACAAATTTAAGATCCTGCATTGTAGGATAGGGAGTCTTTATAATGATAAGCAACCTTTGTATGTGTGACTGGGGCTTGAGGCTGTCCCCAAGCCATGGACTTCTTGGAATCTGGGGCCTCTTTGGTTTTCTTTCAGGATTGAAAAACACACACTGGGGACTCTCGCACATACACATAAATCTTTGTCAGTTAAATATAGATTAGCGGGATCAGCGGGGAGTAAAAATACTCCACTTTTTATGGTAAACACCATAAAACATGGTGAATACTTAAATGCAGTTTTATAGCAAAAACAAAGTCCTGCCATCCCCACCCAGCACTCAGTTCCCTCTTTTTCAGGCATTTGGCTTTCTCTGCTGTTTAAATTTTATTCCGAGCAAGCAATATTCTTTCCCCATACTTCCCCAAGAATATATTAAATACTCCTTTCATACAGTCTAAGTGAAGTCCTACTCAGTGAGGTTTACTAACAACTTCCCAACAAATAGTGTTTTGATGTCTCAGTTTGTGTTCTTTGTTATGGACGTCCAGCCTGATTTCTTAATTTTTGCAGAAATGAAAAGGGTTTCTTTGTAGAAAGTTATGCCAGATGCTGAGAAAAAAGAACAGAAAAGGACACCAAGGTATTTTTCTATGTAGTCTAACTGGTCCGTAAGTCAAGGTGGCATATGCTTGTAGTATCTTAACTCCTAGCAGTATAAATTTCTTACATCCACATAAAGTTGGGATCTTTAATACCCATATCACCTTTGAAGATGCTGCTAAGGATTTAACAAAAATGCCTGTGGTCACTTAAGCCAAGTTAAAAGACACTACTTGCATCCCATCCACTGAGACACAGAAACCCACTGATTCAAACCTGTGGGCAGGTAATACGTGATTGCAGAGGTTGAACTACTTGGAGGGTAACCTAAGGTGGGTTAGGGGAAAAAAACTTAAGATAATGGAAAAGAAACAGCTTTAATAACCATCTGCAAGCACACACGGCTTCTACTTCAACACCCATAAAATTTAAAAGGATAAAAGAAAAAGAAATTGCTTTCAAAATAGCAAAGACGATTTTATAAACATTTCTTCTTATGATTTTACAGGGTGTTGGACTTGTTGCCCTTTTTCTGCTATTAGTAGTGCTGCATGTATTAGCTTTTAACGTGAAGAGAGGTATATTCCAGGAAAGTCTTTGCTTCATTTTCCCTTCTATCCTGCATATGCATGCATATTAGTTTAGAAGTGTATTTTTTTTTCTCAGGCAGCCTTATTGCAACTGTCACTTGGCACTTCAGCCAGCCCAAGGGTGCCAGTCATATTGTCCTGCATTTCAAATCAGCTTGCATTGCTTGGGCTACATTTAATCCTGTTCCATGGCTGTGAACAGTGATCTGTCCTAGCTCTGAGCAGCTGCGTGACTGTGCAAAGCAATGATCCTATTTGAAATATGTGAAGAAATCCAAGCGTCCAATCCCTGGACTAGGTTTTGCCCTTTTCCAACCAGCAAAGCTCTGGGCTATTAATAGCTTTATAGCTACTACAAGTGCCTTAAGAGAGGGCACAGTCTGACTGTCCTTCCCTTGGATTGCAATTGCCAAATTACACATCTGTGTCTCTCCTAAAGCTTGCTTCCCTCCCAGAGTGGTGCTAGACTCTCTTCTTTTAATTGGACTGGATTCCAAGCCCAAATCATGGTGCAGCCCCAACACAGTCCCGGCAGCAGCCAAGAGGTGCTGCAGCTGGGAGCTGCTCAATGAACCCCAAGGGTGCTGCGACAGAGGACCTGGGCAACCTGTGGCAGTTTTAAAGGTGCAGAGTGAAAACCTTGCTTTGCTGCCTAATATTTATCTTCCTAAATAACTTAATGAAGCTAAAAGGGGAAATTTGATGCAACATAAGAGTCATTTGGGCCTCTGAAACTCATCCAGAGTTTTGCAAACTTTCAGTTAGTTCAGAAGAGCTGTGCTGAATTCAAATCCTGAATTGCACATGGGTGTAAATTCTTTCTCTCCTAGGAAAAGAGAACAATGGTGTGTACTTCACAACTTCCAGCTGCAGATCTCTCTGTAGCCTAGACATGAGCTTCGCATAAATTCAGAGCTCACCAATTATTTTGGCTTTATCAAGAACCTTATTAGTGATCATTACAAATAGTCTTGCTTAGAAGGGGTCTGCTATGTGCAAAGCCCATATTTACTTTGCGACTATTAATGTTGGGGTTTTTTTATACATTAGTGCAAGGAATAGTGTTAGCATAATTCTACTGTAAAATAAAACCAGCTGTATCCATTATAAGTGCATTACTGCCAGGAACTGTAAATATGTTTATGCCTGATAGCCTTTTGACTCAATAATATCCTGCTATCTCTGTTGGGCAGGCAAGTTTTTAAACCAAGAAAAGACAGGTTATGATTTTCATAACCAAACTGTGTTTTGTTTTGAAGTATGTTATCTAAATTCAAATTTTAAGAAGGTCATTATAAAAATCTGCCTGTGATTTTAAAGGAGAACAGTTGAAATGTCATCTTCAAAGTGGGGCAAGAAGGTACAATGTGCACTAAGAACAAGTTATTCCTCCCAGAGATACACATACGCATACAAACCCTGCCATATCATACCATACAAACAATTTTAATTGTGTAGTTACAGTCAATAACCACTCCTAGTCAGAACATTTCTGCATAAAGAAAATTGTGATACACTTATAAAAACAGCCAGCTGTAACAAAATAACTGGTGTTTTCATAGCAATAAACTCATAAAAAAGAAATACACCTTTATACAGAAAATTTATACAGCTATAGCTTTAAAATTGATTGTAAACCAAAGGAAGACACATTGCAAACATCAATTATTTTCACATTAATTGCATAAGTTTCTAAGGTGATCTATTAGTTTTATTTACCTAAGCTTATTTGCATGATAGTAAAAATTGCATACAACAATAAGAGTGAAGCTTATAGTATGAATTGCTTGGATAACATAGAGCACTTTTTATAGGCAACTGTGTAAAGCACATTTTCTCTATTTAAAACTTTTAAGACACTTTGTTTTACTGCCCATCAAAATACATTTATAAATAGAAAAAAAAAATCAGTATGATAACAAGAGAAGCAATATTACATTTAACGGAAACTTCCAAAAAAATTAATTACAACATGATGCTGCAGGATCTACAAATAAATAATGAGGACTAAATTGTGTTTCACATTTTCTTTTTCATTTTCTTTAAAACCATGTAACAATGAGAATGGAAAAAAAAAATACAGTGACCTTTATTTCCAAAAGAAAACAAATCTGAATTACGGCAGTGCCATATAATACAAGGCATTTGTTGGCATATGTTATCTTTAAACTGCATTCCACAGTCTATAGTTCTTTTGTAACATACAATAGAACAAGAGTAACAAACTCTTTTTTATTTTTTTTTTTAAATAAATGTGAGTTTCCAAAGATCAAGTGTGGAGTGCTACAGTAATAATTAAAAAAACAAGAACAAAACAGAAACAAAAAAACAGTAAATCACAAAAGTTGTAATGCTTGTCTGAAGGCTCCAGAATCAAAATCACTGGTATCATGCTTATTGGGTACACTCACAGTGTATCCAGTGAACACAAATTAATATCAAACAATCCTCAACGCTTCATCTGTTGCTGCGAAGCAGTTTGTAAAACAGAGTAAAACATCTAGTGCAGTCTGCGTTATCCTTTTTTCAACTTTTGTGCAAGTTTTGGAAGATTCATTGGCCGAACAATGAATAATAAAGGTTTTTGACAGAATGCAAGATGGAATTTTCATTTCATTAGTAAATACCAGTGGCACTGTTGAAAGAAAATAATACTTTTAGATCAGTCTTTCAATTCAGCATTAATCTCTGTGTTCCCTTCTACTGATAACTCTTCTTCTAGTTTAACTGAAAAAAGCGTGTTTGCATTTTTGTCTTGGATGCTGTCTTCTAAATCCTTGAGCAACTCTTCTTCCTTGTACTCTGCAACATCCACCTCCAAACCAGAATTGTCCTTCAGCTTCCCATGGTGCTTGAGATAGTATCGCTGGTTCTGAAAGAACTTGATAATGGTGTACTTGGGCAGGTCAAGCTGAGCAGAGAGAGTCTGGATTGCTTCTTCATCTGGATACAGGCCTACATCTTGTATGAAACTCTGTAGGATCCCTAGGGCTTCAACAGAAATCTTGGTTCGCGGTCGGGGTTTCTGACGATTTTCATCCTCGGATTCAGCTGGTGATGCTACTGTTGGTTGCCTTGGGGGTAGTCTGGGACCTGGCTGCTGTTGCTGTTGCTGCTGCTGTTGTTGTTGCTGCTGCTGCTGTTGCTGCTGCAAAACAAAGCACAGCATTTTTTTTTTTTTTTGTACATGTGTTCTTGCTCATATTTTGTGATACCAAGAAAAACTGGGGAGCAAACTGCAAAGCTATTAATAAAGTTAATAAAGGCTTAGTAAGTTTAAACAATAAAAAGGGGAAAAAAAAAGAAATAAATAAAGACAAAGGCCCATTATTGCTTAAACAGAATTAAAAGATGACTTAGTTACTCTCTGCATGTCTTGCACGTGTCTGACGTGTCTGTATGTGAGTGAGCAGAGACAAGGGATAAAGGGACAGACGGTGGGATGTGCACAGAGAGGTGGAAGGAAAACACTGGCTTTGTCTGACTAAAAGCTCTGATGGCAAGACATTGGTGTGGTTTAGCTGACAAATTTTAATGAACATGCTCCATGAGTCAAGTGCAGACAAGACAAAATGCTAAGTAGGTGACATAGTATAGGATTAACTTGACCAGCTTAGCTAGAAATGTAGCAAGGGCAAAGTGAGAAAAGTGCCAGATGAGGGCAAATGCACAAGAGCTCTGTCAGCAGCAGCAGCTGCTGCCCAAAAACAAGGGTTGCAAATCTCTAGCAATAGCTAGACTAAGGGACTGAGGGGGGATCAGGGAGAAGAAGTGCATTTCAGCTAAGTGTGGAAACATCCCACTACTGATCTGACCTTATCAGGGCACTGAAGTCTTGTCAAACATGCAAGTGCAACAACAGAATGCGTTAGCTGGAAGCACCTAATGCCACGCTCTCAAACCCAGCCTCGGAAAGGTCTAAGAGATCTGGAGGTAGGGATCTGTATTTCCCCTTCTGGCCCTGACCTCTCTTGTCTGTGGTCTTGGAGAGGGTCTGTCCTGCCTGTGTTTGAGTATCCTGACATATAAATAGGGAACAAACATATTTACCTCCTTCTGTGTTTGTGCTGGGGATTATTTAGTTAATATTTATAAAGCACTAAGATGCAAAACTCTACCTCAGTTGCACTATTATTATTAGAAGGGAACATGCTGCATTCCAAAAACTCAGGCAATAAAAATGAGCCAGTATGCACATCAGAAGAATAAGATAAAGCAAATCATGATGTAAATTATTAACAAGAACTTAAAATGAAGTTTTGCAAGCATGGATTCAGAAACATTCTTAAAAGGTGAGGCATTGAGCCCTAGGGACAGAAATGTTTTTCTCATCCACCACCAGAGTACGGTACACCATAAGATCACGCTTAAAATCAAAAGCAAATTTATCAGCTACTGTTTTTGTTGACAATTCTTTTGCTTCACAACACAGGAAGCATTGGTTAGTGAGATATTCTGGATCAGCAAATTTCTTGTCATATGGTACAAACCACCAGTTATTAAAAAACAACAGCAGCAAAACAAGCAGTTGCTATCACTACACTTCATTTCCCTTTGCGTGTCTCCCCTTGACAATTTTTTGTGTGTCCATAATGGTTCCCAAGCTTCCGGTTGCATCTCACCAGCAGACTCTAAGAAGCACAAAATACTCTATGAAAAGTACAAATATTGGAGGAATTAGAATTCTATCCATGTTGCAGTGCCACTCATGGTTGTGGAGACTTCGCATAGGCCTGAACAAGCAGTTTAGAAGTCACTGCTTTAAGTGATATTCTTATTGTAAGATCTGACACAAATGCTACTGGAATTAGGGCTCTTGCCTCATCCCTACTCACATCCTTTCATGTTTTATGGCCTGGAAGCAGTCCCATTCAAGGCTTCAATCCCAAAGAGATTCAAGACTACTCTCAGCACATTAAATTCTTAGAAGACTGGAGGCTTTGTATATACAGTTTGAAAACTTGTGTCTTAGCTACATATTTATGCATCTACAATAATTACCATGTAGAAGAGCAGAGACAAAACTCAGGCCCAATCTCCCAATCCTTACAAGTCATATTAAGAGATTACAATGCAACTGCTTATGTGAATAATATTTGTGAGATCAGACACACAACTTTTATCAACAAGGCAAGAAAATCTAAGCAAGTGGTGTAGTGGTTGAATATTTATACTGTGCATAAGCTTCTCCTTTTATCCCCTTAAGAAGCCATTTTATTAAAAACAATGTACATTTTCAAACAAGTGCTGTTTTATTACTTAATATAGATCTTTCTCTCTCTTTTTGCTAAATCAAACAGCAAGTTTCCAGACTTTCACAATTATTTTAGTACTTGATATCCTAAGGGATTGTCTTATTCAGTTTATCTTTAATACACACTCCTGTTGTTTCTGGCTGGGAGATAACTCTATCCTCCTAGCTTTGTAAATATTTTTATGCATAGGTAATATGAATGATACAGTGGGTCTCAGCTGAGGCTGGGAATGCACGGGCTAATATCTGCCCTTTAAGAGGGAGCAGGTAAGAGGCTGACCTCAGGTCTTTCACAAGAAGGGATCAAGGAGTCTCCAGCTCAGAGAAACAGCAGTTCGCACTGCCAACCTGGGCTACAATATCTAGCAAAACAACCAGCCACACTCCCAGTTCTTGGTGCGAGCAAAGGGTGGGTGCAGCCCCTGGAGAAAGAGGCGCTGCTGGGGCTACCCCAGAGCAGCTGTTTCCAAGCCCCTTGGTGTGGGTCTTGTGCCCCCTCCTCTCTCTCCCTGACATGGTGCCCTTGTGCCAGCTCACCTGCGGAGCAGCACCCAGCCAAGGTCCAGCGGTCAGCAGGCCTGGTAAGAAAGCGCCTCTATGCTCTCCTTTCCCAAGGGTGGTGGGAGAGGGGCTCTGAAGGAAAAACAAACAAAACGTTGACTCACCCCAGCCTCCACTGGGGTTACAGTGGGATGAGGAATCCCCTTCCCTTCACTCCTACCCGAGGCGAGCAGCTGCTGTTGAGGATTTGAACTTAACTCTTGGAAAGCAGCGCAATGAGGTTTTCCCGCTTTGCTGTAAGGTGTTACACAACCAGTGCCGAACGCCTCTGCCTTCCCGCCCTGACGCCTGCCTAGTCAGGGGCGGCGAGCACGGAGGCTGGCCCTGCCCGGCGTGCGGGTGTCACCGCGTCCATGCACGGCTGCAAAAAAAACACCCAATCCAAACAAAAACCACGGGTGGTCCCACGCTCTCCTTTGAACTCCGGTGGCAGACGGCAGTGTGCTCTTATCTCGTACCAGGAGACCTGCGTTTAGCCTGGCCAGGAGGAAAGAAACACTAATTTCCTTTACTCCTTTTAAAGCTTTATTTACTTAGCGCTCTGCGGGATTGGCCAAGGTAAACTAACCTGAATCTGTTCTGCTGGCACATGGATAATGTGGGAAGGCCTGTCACCATGGTGATGAACTGCATTGCTTTCTTGTTCATAAATGGCATCACGTTCAGGCTGAGGAAGACTGAGGAACCTTCGGATCATGGAGAGATTCTCCCAGAGGGTCCTGTTCTCTGGTGAGGGATCTTCTTTCCAACGTAACAGCTCACAGAGCCACCCCTTGAAGATAACACCAGCAAAACATTAGTTTTTTCCCCTCAGTTTGCGAGGGGCAAAACGAGGGTGAAATGTGTACTTCAGTAGTCCTGCGTTCTCCCAGGCTCTCCCCCCGGTAAGAAAGGGCTGTCCCTGTACAAGGCTGGGCTCACGGCAAACAGCGGCACACTGAGAGGCTGTCACACTGCCTCACACACCCTTGCCAGCCACGAGCATTTTGGAAAGCACCTTCCCCTTGGTCCCACACCACAGCACTGCAGTGTGTGGCTGATGAAGGCAGAATCCCAAACACGCTCCCCTCCACAGGAGAGGAGTTTCACTGATGCCAGTATATTATCTCTGCTGCCTATTTTCTTTTATCCAAGGCTATGTCAAAAGCATTGACACCGTGTTTCAGGAGCCGGTAGATTGTCTGCAGAGTAGATTTAAAAATCCTGGTATTACTACTCAAAACACCAAAGTACTTTCAAATATCTGCCTTGAATGCAGGGCTGACTAATTTTACATTTAGTGGTAGGGGAGCTCCCTAAATGGCCTTTCAAAACACAGGTATCCTTTGACTAGACCCAGGCAATTAGTATCTTCTTCCTATCTGCTATGAATAGAGGTGCCTCTGCAAGTGAACTTACTTCAAGTGACGGATGATTATCTGTTCCTGGATTTTTCTCACAGACCCAGAAAAAAAACAGTCTCAGTTTTACACACATTATGAGGGCTGGGGGTGGGTGACATGATATGGCTCAAGCTTCTGATATACCCTTTATAGCATTTCCAGATCACAGGACAGCAAGTTGCCTCAGCGTGCACCTACACTAATTCAGATGTCGCTTTGGGATACATGGTATGAAGTTGGCTACACAATCCCCTGCAAGGACTGCAGTGCTTGCTAATTTGCTTCTGAAAGATACAAATAAGTTAATCTTGAAAATCTATCTGTTTTCTTATGTCTTCTTAAAATTTAACTGAGGATATTTTTCTTAATTGTGCACTGGTAGTTTTAAAAGAAGAGTGTAAAAACTCTAGCTGGCACAGTGTGCATGTGCAGCAATTTTTTTGTATATTAAAAGTTAGTAACAAAATATTACATGTATAAAAAATGCATACTTCCTTTCTTTTAGCTTCAAGGATCTGTTTTCAAAACTAGGTCCATGCAATTTTATTTCTTAATGCTGTAGGAAAGATAATGTGACATTTTATTGAATTAACAAATAATATACATGTAGATAAGCTTTTAGATCCTTTTTATGTGTACTGGTAGTTAAAAAATGGTTTATCCAGACTAGTTTACTACTAGATACAATAGATACATAGACACCATATAGATAAATATCTTCTTGAAGACATTCATAACTTTAGCTAGCAGTTAATAAATGCAGTGTAAAAATATTGCCATGATATGAAGAGGTGAAAGTAAACAAATAATCTTAATGCATTCATATTGTATATGAAAATATTTAGTGAGGTGTTTAGAAAAATTTGAAGTATATTCTCTTGGATATAAGTGGAAAACGGAACAAATGACACAGGAGAAAATGCCCCTGAGAAATAGAAATAACCAAAGCAACAAATGTTAGAGAGATGGTGGTAGGAGAGCTGAGAATGCAAAAATTTAAATGGGGCCAAAATCTGCTGGGTGCTCAGGAGTCAGAGAGGAAGGGAGGAGAGTGGCAGCAGCAGAAGGGTCCCTGCACCCTGGGGATGGAGGGCACCCCATTCTTCGACCACACACTAAGGACGGATGCTGGGTATTGTCGCAAGGCTTAGCAAGCTGGCTGGGAAATGTGGCCAAAAACCTTCATATAGAGCACAAAACATACAGCCTGTCCCAGTTGAAATCGTATGGCATGTTTTTAAAGCAGTAGCAGGGGCTGTGAATTCTCCCTCCCCATTGCACCTCAGGATGTGTTAGCAGATTAATGTATGAACTCTCCCTGCCCCTAACAAAATCAACATATTGCTCACTGTTCTCTGCCCACCTTGCTTCCATGGGGATACATGCAGGATTACACTCAACAGCAGTTTTCTGCAGCGAGTTAAAAGGGGTGCAATCAGAAAGCATAGGTAGTTTGTGGGGAATGGAGGGAAGAAGAGAACTAAATCAAGATTTTTTTAATTGAAATGCTGTTATAAAATTTTTAATTAAAAACAAAACAAAAACAAAATAAAAACCAACCAACCAACAAAACCCCAAACAACAAAACAGCTTGCCCCAGATCATAAGAACTGTCCTTTAGCTGTGAGGAGGTTGCATTGCTTCACATTGAAGCTGTTGGTTCCCTTTCTCATGGTGGTGAAACAGAGCAGGGCTGACTATCACAGCAGTTCGGTGAAAGTAAAAAAAGACATCCTGTCCCCTCCCATGGCAGCTCTCTAAGGTATACAGATGAACTGGAAAATGAATTGCACCATATATGTAGAAGCTGAATATATTTTGTCTGTTGACCATATGAATCACGGATTATTATTATTATTATTTTTTAAAAGACAGCAGAAACTCTTTTTAAATGTCCAGTAGTAAAAGAATTCCTAAGCAATCACATTCTGTGCTGATTAAACATATTTCACAACAACAGTTTTTGTGAAATTCCTTCTTCTCTTACTGTCTTTTCTGTTCCTGTCTTTACTAATTACTGATGACTAACATTCTATTTCTATCAACTTTTGCACTGAAATAATACTTCTAATTCCTTACCAAAAATGATTTGATGAATTGTAACCTAAAGCATGTCTCTGCTAGTCTTTCAAGGAAGCAGAGATTTTGAGATTCTGAAATTAGATGCTTCTGACATGCTATACAGACTGCACTGCTCTTCTACCAAAATGTCTCTTTTCCACTGGGTTCAAGTTTTTAAAGAAGTAGACAATCTGATGAAACATATGATGGGCAATGTGGAAACAACCAACTGAATTCTTCCAAAATTACAAAGATAGAAACAATTTTTTGGTCTTCACAGTTTATTTCTGGAAATATTTACAAAAGTTGATCTCAGAAATATTCTCAGAAAAGACAGTGAATGGGCAGTTACAGAGACTATAGGGATTTACTTCATTAGGAGACTACAAACTTTATACCAATATGCTTTCTTTTGGCTCAAAGCAAACAAAAAATCCTTTGATTATTTCATCTAGTTTCAGATTCAGAATGCAGTATCTGACATATAGGTCATCAATAAAAGTCAGCTAAACGAGAATGTACTAAATGCATTTGTAAATTTTAGGAAAAGTGATCATACAGACTTCTATGATGGTGAAATTTAAGTTCTGTAAAATTTGTAAGTTTTCTTCCAATGAGAGGTCAAGAAGTATAAAATGCTGTAGTTAATGCAGTTGAATTTACAAGTGAACCTAATAAAGCTGATTTTTTCTCCTCTTACACTTATTTAAATCTAGAGCAATTCCTGTCTAATTCAATTTACTTTGAAGGAGGGCTTGGACTTCTGTTTTTTCACATCTTGGTAGTCTTAGAGGAAGCGGAAAGGATCACAAAATAATAAGGAAATATTTATAACTCAGATTAGATCACAACCCATTTATACAGCAGATATAGTACATCATTTAAAAAACCCAAACAAACAGCCTTAAAATAATTAAGCCGATATATCTATGCAGCAAGACAAACCCCCCAAAACTCTGCAATGACATTGGGAACAACCTTGATTTTAAAAACATAGTAAATTTGCCAGGCAACATTACACTGAATATAAAGAGAGTATAAAGCAAAATATAAACATTAGCCACATGTAAATATGTTTGGAGAACTTTCAGGATGTTACTACTTTTCAAACTGACAAAGTTTAATTTGACACCTTCTGTTCTAAAACCTTTGTTTCTATTCAAAATCACGCCTTTAGCTGCTATCAATCACTATGCTCTCCCTATTACTTAAAATACTGGCATGGGCCCTGGATAAGCTGAAAATGCCATGCAGATGAATTCTGAGATAATATGTTCAAACCTGTTATATACAACACAAATCCTGTAAAGTTATGTATTGTAAACCTACATTTATTGGGAACTAAAAGTCTTAAATCCATCTGCTACAAAGAAAATACTGTTATGCACTTTCAAGTAACCAAGTACCATCTGCAAAGGTCTTGCTACAGTAAGCAAGAAAATGGTGAAAAAAAAAAAAGATGCTAAACCTAAGATATTTAAAATAAATAAGAGTCTTCTGTCTGGTTTTCTGATAGGGATTTAGTGAAGAAACATAAGACATTAGAAGAAAAAAAACCTGTGAAAGCTGAACTGCCAAACTATTGCAGGAAAAGCGCAAAGAGGATAACTGCCAAACATTCGACTCTGCAAGACCCATGAGCATGCTTATTTTAAAGAAAGCATCTACGCATTTTATGTATGTATCCAAATGCTGTTTTATTCAGTCTGACCTGTCCTGTGTTTCAAAAAAGTCGTCTGCTCTTTCACGTAGAATTTCTAGCAAACTATTCTTGCATTCTGGTATTTTTCTTATTAAAAGGAAAAAGGAAACAAAGGTAATTGAAATCTGCACTTAAGGTGTAAATACCAATCCTAAAATCAAAGAAGGCAGCATTACAATAATGAAAGATTTTTTTTTTCTGGGTAAGGCTTTCCAAATCAGCAACAAACACCTCTAGGCTGGGAAGAAAGGGCTTCAAGGAAGAGCAATTGAACTCTTTGGTTTGGCGAATTTGTTTTAGTGAGAATAATTAGCCAAATGATGAATATTCCTTACAGGATAACTGAGAGAGACTCCAGCATTTTTTGAAAGAGCTGTAATTTGTACCTAAGAAGGCAAAACATTTTGGAGTATCAGTGCTAAGACATGAACAGTTTTTCTTTGGTATAGTGTATCTAAGATTACTTTGTATCATTCTCTGGGGCATAGAGCATAATAAAATACATGGTTTAAAAGAAATCAGCCTAAATAGGACGTTACTTGATACAAACATTTTAGCAGAAAGTGTGAATTGCATTTAAGCATCTACGGTGAACAAAGACGAAGTACATAATCCATTAAACAGTACTTCTAACAAAAAAAATTAGTCTTGTAGACTAAACTAAAGTAGGCATTTTGAACGAGCACATTTTCAGCAACTAACTATAAAGCTAGCAATTTATCATTCAGCAAATAATTTTCTACTTTTAAAAGAATCTATAAGTGTTACTTATGCTAATGAAGACTGTTTTTAATCTGCCCACAAACATGCTAATAGAGGGCAATTTTTTTTTTTTTTTTATTTACGATGCTGAAGGCACTCCATTTTATAGAACACAGTTATGAAATTACACTTGGTAAAATGGGCTTTTTAACTGTCTGAGCAACTGAAATTCTTCACCTTTAACACAAAAGCTTATAGACAAAACAAAGGAAAGGAACTCATGAACTAAACTTTAATTATTGACTTTTTCCCCTTTGAAAGCCATCCAACTCGCTTTACAAAATTTGTTTTTGCTCCAAATGGCTGTGTTCATCATAGATATTTCCATTTCTTTTCAAAACAGAATCCATGCATGAAAGAGAAGAAAAAAGGCCAACATCACCAATACAGTATATGCTTATATTCTTAGTTTTTAGTGTTAAACTTGTCAGCTGCTCATCGTACAGAAAGGTTGCTTTTGGAAAAGTCATGATACTTTGAATGAGATACATAATGGTAGCAAAGGAGTACTGAAAGCATTTTAAATTATTTACTAGGTTAAAAGGGTGAAATGGTACTTTAAATACATCAAATTTCATCATCTGGGCCATTTTTTGGTAGCAAAGTGGTATTGATCTTTCCAAATGCTTAAAATTAACTATTTCCAGAAGGTCATTATTTGATTAAAGGCATTAAAGTTGAGGGCAAGGAATGATGCACTTTGTCTTCTTTCCCATTCAAATAATCATGTAATTTAATCAGAACTATCCCTTCATGTCCTGTAATAAAAATGTTTGTCTTAAGATATTGTTCTTTACCTAACATATTAACCTTTAAATGTTATGAAGTTCTTAAGAATAATCTCTGCTTAGAGAAGATTCTTCCATAATGCAATGAAAGGAGCTCCAGCATTTAAATTGATAAGGCCAAATTTCCCCTACACATTGACTGGAAAATGCATTAAACCCTTCAAGTGAGATTTCTCACAGTGTTCAACAGGATCGAAAATTCAGGGAGTTCTGAATCACTAAGCTCATGCATAGGCACTGAGAAGCAAAACAAACGAATGTCACTTCAGCACAAAAAAAAATATGACAAGTAAGTAACAATGGACGCTGCTTTGATTTATCTGGGAAATACAGTTTGCATTACATTTGTATTACCTGGAAAAATACAGCAGGGAACACCCACCGCAGGGTAAGAACAGAGCATTTAATTCAAAATTAATTTTCAGGCTGATTACTTAAATCTGATTTCTTTCTGGGTGAAATACCTGTGGGTTCAGTCATGAGAACAAGCCTAGATGATGGGAGGGGTCCTTTTTAGCCTTAAATGTTCTTCTGGATTTTCCTGACTACAGGTTTATCTTTTCTAAAATACATAAATTGTGCTGGTTATCTCCTATGCAAAGCTGAATAGACCTAAATGCTGCACAGAAGAACTGAAGTCTATTAAAAGAAAGGCCACTGGATGCTTCTGTAAAATTTTCAGAAAACTAATAATCTACCTGGCTTAGTAGGTTTTGATACCAAACAACACATTTGTTAGTGAAAATTTTAAATGTAGCTTATATTTTCAAGTAACTTAAGGAGCTAACTTCTCTCAGGCACACACTTGCAAGCAATTTTAAAAACTGCTGTGAATGTTCAACACTTTGAGATTGTCTTCTTTTGCTCTCAGAACTGCATATCTTTAAGTCAAGAACCAAAAGCTGGTTTTCAGCCTATTCCAGAAGAAGAGTAGAGATACCAGAATATGAATGCCTCTTCTTCAGATGTGGGCTGAAGTGATAATAAATGTCCCTTGAAAGATGGCTGCCTAAGTATTTTATTTTCACTAATCAGCCTTAAGTTTCAGGCTTTGCCTTTGAGCATTCCCCTAAATCAGAGGAAGTTTGAAACCTGAAGCTGTCCTTTATCTCCAGATATTTCTGGTTTATCCGTTTCACTGGCTTTCATTACTAGAACATTGAAAGCAGAAGCCAGATGTGAATTTTAAGTAAATCTGTATCTGCCATCATAATAGATGAGATTTAGCAAAACAAACAAACTGAAAACCCCCCAACCTCATAGGGCTTTTCAGAAGAAAGGTAAATTTTTTCTAGCAGGAAAAATTTCCTTTGAAGAATACTGAAACAGATTATGCCATTTCTTTCAATTTCTTATCCAACCTATTGTTCAGCTGCACCAACTGTCAGGATGTTAGCTTCACCTCTTCTCTAGGTTGTGGAAAAATAAGAAAAATGACCAAATAAGCTAGAAGTGGTACTGATAGTATTTAATTGCAATTTTTTTGGTGCTATGGTAGGTGAAAACACTCAAATAAACAAATAGGAATAGGAAACTTGCTAAAGCCACCTGTAAAATTCAGTTACAAGCAACAAACAAGTACAAAACCAAAATGACCTGGAGAGCTATGTCCCAGCTTCTGCAGTCTCGTCTGCCGTATTAGACCTCTCTTGCTACCCAGAGCCGTGGTGAGTGGCTACGAGCCTGTGTATGAACATTTGAGATGTACCACCAGCTCCTGGAAAGAAAAAACCTAACCCATAACTCTCAAACTGACTGAAAACATAAGCATCATTGCTTTTTAGTTGAGTACAGAGGGAATGGAATAATCTAAATGAAGGGCTTCTCCCAACTTGGTTTCTCTGCTCTCAGCCTCCTCCACCTTTTCTTTCCCTTGTTCAAATGTATCTTTTTTACAGAATTCCTTTCAATTGCCTAGGCAATGATAGATAGACACAAGCCCTAATCAAAAACATAATATGCATGCCTTTGAAAACCTTACATAAAATGCAACAACATTCATATGTAAAAAGAAGGGAAGAAAGAAATAGATGCAAAAAACAGGGGGTGAAGCTGTATTCTGCCTTCCTCTACACCAGATCCTTCCTCTTTCACACACAGGATTCAATTGGCATTGTAACTTTGAGATACATGTGACAAAAACAGACTCAAGAATAATAATAATAAAAAAAAATCTAAAAAAGAAAAAAACAACTGCTAATTATTAAATAAGTCAGTCCTAGTCTGGTACATTACTTTTTATAGTACAGACATATAAAATGGGTCAGTGGGTTTCACAGAGGGTGACTGGTAATATATGGCTCTTTATCTTTTATTTAAGTAGAGAGAAGTACTGATTTCACTGCAATACTGATGCCTCTCTTGAAAGTAAATACAACCCTAAATGCAACCATGACCCTTAATAGCCCATATTTATTTATTCTGAAACATGCAATCAATTTTGTATGGCAGCTATATCTGTAGTTTCATTAGAGAAGAGCCTTTAGTAGAAAGAGCCTGGCAATATAAAAAAATCTTTTTACTACTATCACTTTAAAAGTGAAGAGCTAATGTTTATTATTATATTGCTTACAGAGATTTAATGTTTGCTTTAGAGGAAAGACCTCCAGTAAAAAGGCCATAGAGCCAAAGTGTCACTTCTATAATTACTTATATGTGTGTATATCATGTTGTTAGATTTATTTTTTTTAAAAAGATTGTAATTTCCCAGAGGGAGTAATTTAAATCTCTGGCTGCTTGTCATATGCTTTTTCTTTCCAGAATTCATTTTGGATCCCGGGAAGATCTACCACACACCAAGGAATCACAGGCTCATAGATATTTGGACTTCACTGTAAATTCAGTTCAGCTGACAAGATGCTCCAACAAGCGACATAATTCCAAAACATAGATAGCTCCAATTCGCTCTTAGACATCCCGTCACATTTTTACAGCCTAACTAAATGTTTTCATATAGATTCCAATTGGACTGTTAAATATTCTGAGGAAATTTCTTTTAGCTTTTCTCTTGCAGTTCAGCTGGCTTCTCTGGCTCTCAGCTTCACAGTGAAGAATACTTAAAGCTTTGATAATGCCAAGGGTGAGGGGACTCTTATGGAAATTGAAAATAAACTTTTCCCTAACTTTCCTCCAGATTTTGTTAACCACAGAAACAGCCAGAAAATTAATAATGCCCATTACCTCAATGCAGTTAAAAAAAATCCTTAAAATCCACACCTGTGAAAGACCGACATCTCCCAGCAAATGAGAAGGGAGCAGCCAGAAGCATGTATCTCATCCATGGAAAAATAAAGGCAGTGAAGTCCTTAGAAAGCAAAAATACCCTTACTTGTAACATGGTTGTTTGGGGCATAGACTTAAAAGAATAGGAAACCCAGATCAAAAGGGAAGCTGGAGGGATGGGGTTTCTCCCTCCTGGCTGACTGAAGGTGGGAATCAACACTAGTGTTTTCAGGTAGTTGGTCTCAGCTTGGGGACGAGAACAGCCACAAGGCAAAAGCTCCTGGAAAGAGGAGTGCTTGGTGTTAGACTCTTCTTCATCAGCCAAGAAAAGCACCAGCCAAGCCCAGCCCCAGCTGTATTTCCAGGCAGCAGAAGCTGCTTGGAGGGGCAGGCAGCAGCTTCGGCAGCAGCTTCTACCCTTAAAGCAGGCACATTTCTTCCCTGTCCTCTTTCCCCAGATGAAAAGGATCAATCCCTTTAATGAAGCTCTCTCCTCATATATAATAAGAATAGCAAATGATTTCTTAGAGGTGAAGCAAACTGGCCACCTCAAAGCAAAAATAAAAAGAATCTTATTTAAGCTCTTAATGGCTTTTTTTTTAAAAAAAACACCAACAAAAAACAACTGTTTTTATATAAACAGTGGAAAGTTCCCATATCTGTAGAGCTTTCTCTTGCATGTTACATATACTAGACATGCTAAGCACCAGGCTCAGCAAATACCTAGTCGTCTAAGTAAACCCACAGATGTAACTGATATGTGTGCAAATCTTGCTCAGTTAAGGTCCAGAACTTCTAGGGATTCTGCTAAGGACCACTCAGTCCAAGCATCTTTACTTCAGAAAGAACCTGAAAACTATTTTCATTAAATTCTCAAATGTCATCCTGAAGTGAGGGAACACAACACTGCACAGGACTAAAAGTGAGGTGACTGCTGAATAGCAATGTGGATTCAGGTAAAATCTGGCAGATTTGGAATGAGATAGATATTTGCAAACTGGATTTTTTCACCACTTAGCTAGCTATGTGCTTGCATTAATCTATTCATTATATGCCAACAGTTTGGGCTAATTCATAACCAAAATCTGAAGTTTAACTTAGTGGTTAAATTTGAGGAAAATAAAAAAAAAATGACAAAATGAGAAATTATTATGAATATTGAAAATAAAAATTATCTGGAGCAAAACATCATCTCCTTTCTCACCCTGCACCTCAAAACCCTGTAACATTTTTTCAGGTATTGTATGTTTTGAATTATCCAGTTAAACACTATTTGCCCAACAACCCTTCACCTGAATTACAATCAGTTGCTCTTTTAACAAACCGCTTCTCAGACTGTTGCTGCGTATTTGTGTTTGCATAAGATGCCTTTATTCTTTGCAGTAACGTGCTTAGCAGCGCTGGGTTTTTCAGGAGGAATTTTACCCCCTCGTTTCCTGTTTAGTTACAGGTTGAGCTAGCTTTTGTTTTCTGTGCTGTTTACTTGGTACCTCTGCTTCCCCCATTGCCGGGAACCACGGGCTGCTCGCTAACTCCTCAGCCTCGCACTACAGCTTTGTTTTCATTTCCGTACGTCATTAACTCTCGTACAGCTCACTCAGACTTTTCCCTTGGGTTTGTTGTTTGTTGGTTTTTCTTTTTTTTTTTTCTTTTTTTTAATAGTGCTTTATTTTATTCATGTTAAAACACCAGTACAATGTATCTTCAAAAGCCTCCTGAATCAAGTGATCTACCCACAGCAGGTACGAGCAACCTGAGAAATCAAGAACAGATCTTTCTCCAGATATCTCCATGTTGCCACGCAGAGAAAGGAATGATTTTTCACCCAAGAAGCCAGCAGTGCTGGCGACTGGCCCTCAGATCCCCACCACCCAACAAAGACCAAAGGCGTGGGGTGCCCACGCTGTGCCCCATGCACAACCTGGTGCTCGTGCAAAGCATCTGGGTGTAGGGGGATGCACCTAGGGTGGGATGTCCTAGGCACAGCTGCAACATGCAGGGGACAGCAGTAGCACAGGAGAAAGGGGCAGATGGAGCCAGAGTGGATGGTGAGGGCATATATGGTGAAGAAAGGGGTGCAAAAAAGTCAAAGAAGGGCTGAGAGGAGAGCTATAGTGAAAGGAATTAGTGAAGGCAGTGAGAGGAAAACAAAACAGAAGGTGAGGATACAGAAAGCGGGAAGAGAGATTAAGAAAATCCAGCCAGACAGACACAGCACCTCTTGTCAGGCAGACAGCAGGTGCTGCCTGAGGAAGAGCTGATTCATGCATCTGGAGTGTAGGAACCGAAACACCTCTACCTAAGAAAGAAAAGCTAAAAATAAAAGACTCAAAGGAGGTGGGAGAGGTTGCCATGCTTTTTTTTTCTTTTGGCAATCCAGTGCTTCCCAACTGCACTACATTATTTGAATAGTTTTGTCAAGAAATGAGAGCTGGATTTCCAGAGCCTTTCAAGAATCCTGACAGTTCATTTCAGCATTACCTCTTCCAATGTGAGCCCTTCCTGCCCTCCTCTTTGCTGTACTCTAGACTCATTTTTGAGACATCTGCAGCTATACGACCTCAAGGGCTTCGGCTGTACATCCAGGAAAAGATTTCACCTTTGTTTGGGGTCTGCATGGACCCTGGGGGAGTCAGCAATGGAGGTGGCACTGCCATGCAGCAAGGGACATTGGTGGCACACCTACGCTGACCTACTCCAGCTCAGCTCTGTGGAACTAGTAATGCAGCCAGTAACTGCTGGCCAAGTGGTACAACCATGGGTCTTTAACCCTCTCTACAGCAGTCTGGGGGCCATCTATGTAGTCAAATTTTCTGCTACAAACTGTGCCTTCAGCAGCTTTCAAAAACTGTCCTGCTCACCTTCCTCAGACTGACTTTGAACAGAGTCTTAGTTCCCCCTGCCTCCTGCACTTTCGATACTGCCACTGCATCACAAATCACTGGCAGTGAATATAACAACATCTTACTAAAGCTACTTTTTTTTTTAAACGTCCCCTGGAAGCCTTATTACAGATTAGATTTGATGAATTTCTGTCAGATGCACTGCACCACTTTTCTTGCCTGACAATACCTGCAACAGCTTTTGGGGATTCTGCTCAGTGGCACACTTACATTTTTTTCCTTGCTGTAATAATTGTTTTAGATCCTTATAAATAAAACTTTCTACCAAAACTGCATTATTTTTTTCTTTGAATAGGAAAAGTAGCTAACAGTGAATCTAATAAAGAGTAGATGTTTTTTTTAAAAAACATTACTAAATATTGAAGGCTGTTTAATTAGGGCAAGCAGAACAATTTAACTGGAAAAAATGGATTAATAAAAAACTGAAACAATTTACAGACAATACTTAGTTTTCCTAAAAACCAACCATAGTCTGCTGTCATAAGAAATACTGAAATGTTTTCATTAAAAAAAAGGTAAATCACTTTTCCATTTGCCAAAATTCTAGACACTTTGAAGATACTTTTTTAACAAGAATTTTTTTCCCCAAAAGAAGGATGTAAAGGGAAGAGTTCGCAAAGAGACAAAAACTGTGGTGAAAAACTTTGGCAGAAAATTTTATTTCTGCTAATTTCAAGTAGAAGCGAAGATTACATATTTTGGTACAAGTTCTTAAAGCAAGGTATTTGCTGGCATGTTATTTTGCAAAACAGCACAGTAGGATGACTTCTTTAATAAGTAGGCATAAAACCTAGAGACAAGAAAGTCTCAGAGTGAGAGACACAACCCCAAGCGAGATCTAATTTCTTTGCCAAAGCAAGGAAGGTTTTTAATAAAGGTCATAGAGAAATAATCTCCAAAGACGGCAGAGTCTCTTTCCCCCTATATGTTTACTCTTTCATTTTGCTGCCTTACAGTGGAAGGCAGACCTTTGCACACACACATGCACACACACAAAAGGAAACAACAACCAAAGAGGAGAGAGAAAAAGAAAAAAAAGGAGTCTGAAATTTTAGTTACACCACATGTGGTTTTCATTTGTGAAAAATGAACAAGCTGTTTGTGGTTAAACTGTCTAATCTGCTGTTATCAATCTAGCGCTGCATTCAAGATTTACAGGATACATCAGCTTCTGTGCCACATTAGCTGTAAAAGGGAGAGGGGGTGGGAGGAAAAAGGAGGAGGAGAGAGTTTATCCTGAGGAATAATATTTCCAATGCAGCCACACTCACACTACATCTGGTTGTGCTGGTAGCGGCAGTTAAATTGAAATATTTCACAGCGTGTGTCAGAAACATGCAGAATGGTAATTATGACAGATCTGATTAAGCCTGAGTGCCACTAGCTCCCTGGCCAGCTCCGGTTGTGCAGGTGTGACCTTGTGCGTGCCTGCGTGTGTAAATAAAATTAATTACAAGCGAGAGGGCGAAGGCTTCGGTGACATCACAAAGCGGAGAAACTCCCAAGGGGGAGACCTAATGGAATATTTTCCCTCAGTCTAATAATACAGTTCATATTGACTTGAGGTAATTAGTGGGATCATTAAAGCAGTTTTCCCGGCGTATTTGGCTGCCTGATCAGATTAGTGAAAATGTTCTTCAGAACAAGCCCTGTGTGGTCTGCCAGAGAAGGAGGAAATAAAAAGCAACAAAGCATATTTTGGAATGATAAGCAGCGCTGGACTTTTTGCACAACATTTTGCAGGGCCTGTCTCAAAACCCTGGGTGCCCTACTCTCCTGACCAATTCAATCCTTCATGCCAGGCACACATACTCCTGCTGGGCATCACATAAGACTTTTTCATTTTTGTTCCTCTATCCTTCAAAACTATGCTGTCCCCATCCCTCACTGCTTAAAAAAATAAAAGCTTTGTGGAAGTGCTAGCCTTGGAAGAAATGCATTGAGATAACTGGGGGAAGGAGGAAGAATAAATATGTGATCAGCTCTTCCCCCACCTCTCCCCAAAAAGCTAACTGGGGATTGAAGGCACCAGTTTGAGAATTAGAAGCATTTTAATTTCCTAACAAGCTTACCACAGCAAAAACAAGGAAAAAAAAAAAAAGAAAAAAGTTTAACTATGATATAAAGTCTTCCACGGTAACAGAACACAGAGCCCTAATCAAGAAATGGACCATTTGTTTAAAAACAGTCTATTGAGCATGCTCTACCTTGCAAATGGAATATGCCAAGCTCTGTCACAGATGGCAAGCTTTGACAGTTCCCATCCGTAGCGTCGATACTCGACAGTTCAGCACAAGATCAGTGACATTCTGTCTCATTAGAGCCACGCTAATTATCACAGCTAGTTTCAGGGGAAACCATGTGTTGCAATGGTCAATTTGAAGGAGTCTGTGCATCAACAAACTGGTAATAAGGATCAGACACCTTATTATATGACAGCATGCTGCCTATGATCTGATTTACTGAATCAGAGGTACTGAGGCAACACTGAAGCCTGATGGGTTATGGAATCGCGTGTACACAATGCGTATCTGAAATATGCTTTAAAAATAAAAGGCAGCTATAGAGAAACAACACAAATAAAAATTTTAAAATTGTGAAGTTATAGTGAAGACTTTTTTCATTTGTCCTTAAGACATGCAGAGATGTTCAAGATCTTGTCAGCCAGTTTTATCTTTAATCAAATCATATAAGATAAATAATTCAAAATGCAAACTGTAAAATTATGGATTATGCTAAATTACAATTCATTCCATACTCTGATTTTTCAGTTTCAATAACATGTACCAAACATTCCTTATGTTGTGCCGTCTTGCTGCTTTAACAGAATTTTATATTTTGTAAAGAGCTTTCTCTACTTGGCTCTCTTTTCTCATTTGTACATTTAATGACTTCAACTTGTACTTCTCCTAGCTGCTCCCCCCCCATTTGTGCTCCTTCCACCAGACAAAAAGCATCCGACCAAGGGCCCTGCTTTGCTGTTTCTGGCCACCTGCAGGGCCGCATCCTGCCAGAGCGTTAAGCATTAGCTCCCGAAGAACACAGGGCAGGTGTGCACTGCATCCCTCCAGGGAAGCTCTCCTTAGGGCTCAAATATACAGTGCTTCCTGAAGCTGCTACCAGTGCTTTAAACGGCCTCTATGCGGATTGTAGGCAGCGCCTGAACAGCTCACGCTGTTGCCCACCTGGCTGGGAACCTCCAGCTGCAGTTGACCTGACCCCACGTGTAAAAGCACACTCAGGAAGCGCACTTTTCATCTGTGTGTCAACAAATCCAGCCTTTGCCTTAGGTGGTGAAAGGGCTGCTTGGCTCTAAGGAGCTGTTTGAAGAGGTCAACTCTTACCAGTTAAGTGTTTTCCATTCTGTACCTTTTTCTTTGGCTTGAACTATTTCAGGTTTTAATGCTTTTTTTTTTTTTTCCCCTCTATACACATTTCTGTGGGCAATTGCACACTGATATGAACCACCGTGGAAATTTTAAGGCGGTTTCTCTTCAGTGTATCTTTAGTGATTCTAGAAGTTGCTGTCTATTTCTTGCTCACTGAAGTCACCCCACTCCCACCAAGGTCACACCAATCATGTGGCAGACAGCCAGGATCAATGCCAGCCCTTCTCCCAGTCTTCCCAGATTGAGCCATAAGCAAGTTAACCAAACTCATTTTTTCTACCCCCTTTTTGAGAAAGAATTTAAAAAAAAATCCTAAGGAAAATTTTGGAGGCTTTAACCTTTATTTCTGCAAAGAGATGACATAAAGGAAACTAAGACATGGGCAGAGGAAGAACTTGGAGTGCTTTAAGCATTCATTAAGTTCCCCCAATAGAAACCCAAAAATCTTCTTCTCTCCAGCCTGGGCAAGACAGAACACACTGACTGCAACATGATGTTTTGTGAAAGAAACAAATCAGCTCTATCTGCCAAGTTTCACAGGTTCACTGAATGACACACTGCTTTAGGGGGCAATTCTTGATAGTGCGCAGAAGCCCATCTTGCTTTCTCAGTTCAGACTCTTCCTCTCTTATTCCTGGTGACACCCCATCCCATCCAGACTCCTGCTGCTCATGGCACCTCCTCAACTGCCAGAGCAACCACCGCTGGGCAGTGGAGCAGCAAGGAAAAAAACCCACAAAAAAAAAAAAAAAAAAAAAAAAAAAAAAAAATATATATATATATATATATATATATATATATATATAAAAGATGCTGTTGTGTGGTGTATTTCTGCAGCCAATGATTTTTAACTCCTGGATCTTGCCTTCCCATGGGGGGGAAGGGTTTATGTCCAGGTGGAGCCATGAAATGATGGCAGACCTTGGAGCATGTTTTGTTTCCACCTTGTGACTCCCTGTGCAGTATCCCTCCCTGCTCCACAGAGAATCCATTGTACACCAAGGGGGTAAAAAAGGTTTTTAAGCCAAGATTTAAACCCAGGAAGTGACTCAGCTGCTCTGAGGGAGACAAAAGAGACAGATGACTTGATGAAGCAGCAGGGTGACAGGTGAAGGGCTGAACTCCTGCCTGCCCCCCCTGTCTGGACCGGGCTGGGGCAGCCTGAGGTGCAGTGCCCTGAGGAAACAGCTTTGGAAATAAATTTCAGGACTCCCCTCTTAAAGCTGTATTGTTACCAGAGGATTGCTCCTGGTGATAAAAAGGTTTCTTTTCCCTCCACTAGAAAATAGTTGAATATATGGTTTTATATCTGCAGTAATGGCATGTTACATCTTCGTGCCAGACACGCAATACCGTGCTTGTTCAGGGTTGGAAGCTGTTTCAAAATGACTTTTCTATTACAGTATATAGCTTAGTCTCTAGATGGAAAAAGCCAGATCAAAGATACAGTATTTCTAAAACTGCTGGTTAAAAAGATAAAAGTGAGATAACAGACATCAATTTTTCACTATAAATCTCCAGGTTTACTACAACATTAAAATTTCCAGTAAAAGCAAGGTTTTATATACCTGAACTCTAATGGCCTATTCTGAAAATATTTACGTCAGGAAAAGCATGGTATTTGCACGCCAAAAGCAATTTTAGTGCCAACGTTTAGCATTCCCTTCCCATTTAACTCCTTCCCATCTACCCACGAGTGTTGGACGTGCTGCCTAAATTCTATCCAGCACCCCTCCCCGGGCAGTGCTTTGGAGGAAAATGCTCCAGGGGTATACTAAGGCAAAAAGTAGAACACTTCTAATAAAATGCACTGCACTTGTGTGATGGCTTAGGATGGTGTCTCTGTATGGTCTGAACCACTAATTTTACCTCCATGCTCTGCATGCAAAACCACCCATTTCCAAGGGACTAACGGCCTAAACCAAAGCGAAAGATGGGAGTAACAGAGGGGCAGGAAATTGGGCAACACGTGGTGCAACAGCCCAGAAATAACAAATAACAGGTCAAAACTCTCCACAATTGGATGAGGTTCCAGGAGGCATGGGTAGTACTCCATTAGTTTTCTACTAAAATTAAAATCAGAACATGATTCTGTGAGAGCCAAGTGTCTCGCCTTCAAAATGTAGGCATTTTTATTCGGTGAGAAAGGAGGGCATCTGGCATCTTCCTGGCCATGCACACAATTGGCAGGACTGATGCAGCAGAAAATCATCTATTTTACCTACTTTTCTAGTACAAAGTAAACTTATTTAGGTATAATCATGCAGGCTAATGGCCTTACACTATAGCACACGGGACTCTCAGAGCTACGGAAATTGATATTACTTCAGTTTTTGCAAACTGTCATTTCCTAACTTAAAGAAAGCTTTAGCAATGTAAGCTGATTTTCAGCAAAGTTTTGCTTTCTTCCCTGCTTCATCCCAGCACGTGCAGACCACAGCTTTTCAGGATAAGCCATGAACATTAATGTAACTTTGCAAAACACAGCAAACATACAAAAGAACTACAAGTCTCTACTTGCCTTATCTCTCGGGACTCCTAGGTTTGGGGTTTTTTTTGTTTGCTTGTTTGTTGGTTTTTTTTATGGAATAAAATTAGATTTCAGCATCTGTCGCCATCAAGAAAAAGCTCATCCCTGGCTCCCACATGAAAACATTGTAACCAATGCACAGTTACTGAACCATGATGCCTTAATGATCATTACACAAATCAACTTTTTTTTTGTTTGAAATAATGAAGTTAAGAATGTGCTTTCATAATTACTTGAATCAGACTGTCAGGTTATAAATTGAATAAAACCTCAATATGATTAAATTGTAAAAGTAATGCATACCACACAAATTTATACATATGTGTGGATTCTTTAATTTTGACTTATTCAGGTGTGCTGATTAAATTTTAGCAAACGATATTGTTAGTATTGCTGTTCTACCACTAAAAAACAGACAAAAAGCACTTGGTAAATCTTTGTCTTCTGTTTGCATGCATTTTTCTAAAGCTCTCTTTTCAACATAACCTAACAAAAAATATGTAGACCTATTAGGCAGACAACTTGCAATAAAAATGTAAGATTTTAAATACTGATGTTAGGTGTTTTGCCAATTACCAATCTAGAACTCCCCAAAGATATGATATATTCAAGCAATTTGAATTCTAATATCTTTCTTAACTCCTCAGTATAACCATACTAACTTTTCAAGTATTTATTTTTAATTTAACAGAAGTTGAATTTATTCTGAAGATAATGTATCAATCCTTAAACACATAGAAACCTTCAAAATATACAGAATACATACATCCCTATACAGGACAAGAATTCAACATTTGCAGGAATCTTCTCGCCAAGTCCCCAAACTCATCCAAACCCATGTGCCAGACAGTCCCTTCTCTTTGGGAAAGCCAACAAGCCATGAACAAAGTGCACTGTGAAACTGCAAGTCTGCAAATCCTCACTCACCTAAACCAGAGCACAGTCTCACTAAGTTCACTGCAATCTCTCCCTGCTCCTGTCACCCCTTCCTTGCCCTGCGCTATGAGCTCTGCCGCACCAAGCCCCTGTAGCCAGCTGGTTCGTTGAGCATCAGGCCCATACGTGGTCCCCTCTGAATCAGGTAACTGCTGCCAAAGGCACTAACACAGCACAAGGGAAGATGCTCCTTTTTTATCTCAGTGCTACCTAAATAGAAACTTCTGTAGTGCACCATTTAATAGCTCTTCTGTGCAGAGTGCTCTAGTCAGCAGGACATTATCTGCAGTCTCCTGGCTCAGGCAAGCCCAGCCACCTTGCAAATGCTGGCTGCTGAGACACCCAATCTAATGTTGACCCAAATCAGCCCCAAAATAAAAGAAAAAGGCCCTCCAACAAGCAACTGTCTTTGTCCCCTGGCAGAGCTGTTTTAGATCACATACTTTTTTATACCATAAATCCAGACTACATTCAGAAAGTTAATCAAGTTTTTATACCCAAAATAGGATAAGAGCAGCAATGTTAGATTTTAGTTATTTTAAAAACAGAACTCTTAACGAACACATCATTTTCTAATGTGTCCTCCAGACTTTTCACTATAACTGAAAATTATTATTCCAGGATTTCCAGTTCTGAGCAGGAAACCAATATCCCCAAATTAAAAAACAAACAAACAAAGGACCCCTCTCACCGGAGGTTCTCTTAAAATAACATGTTTGAACAAGCCTCTTTTTTGTGCAAGGGAGACTTCTTTGCCCTAAGTAGTATTTCTCTGTACTGCTGACAAGCTCCAATGCATAATTTTTACAGACATCTCCTTTAATATATGAGGCTTTGCTACATATTTATAACTTATTGATTGGCTGATTAATATTTAGAGAAGACCCAACACATCCAGTTTACCTAAGAGGCTACCTCTGTGAAGCAGCTTCTACTACAAATGGCACTTTGGCTAACTACAGACATGAAAGCTTGCTTAACACATAAATTAACATTGCAATGCTTAAATTCAGGAGAAAAATAACCTCTGAGAATACAGGCATAATCTCCACAATAAAAGGGAAAATAACTAATTACTTGGTGTTTTTTGTTTTCTATAGTTGGTAGGAAAGTTTGTGCAAGAATCCAAATTTTATACCAATACTCTAAAAAAAACCACAACAACCTGCACCACATCCTCTGGAAGCTTTTGTTCTCCATTTTGATTACTTGTTCCTCTTAAAGCCAGCACTGGAAGAGCTGAATTGCCTAGAACTTTTAAGACTACACACTTAAATTAATACACTGTCACACAAACCACATCAGATCAAAATTATGTGGACTGATAGATTGGCATCATAGCTTAGTTTTGCAGAGAACTGGAATGAAAAGGGGAAGTTGTAGGAAATGGACAGTTCTCCAACCCTGGGCCTTGACATGTAAATAAAGACATCTGAGGAGCACACAGGTTGGAAGCTGCTGTAACATTCTATCATAATTAGAAACATTTCAAGAGCCCTGTAATTTCCAATCAAAATTACAGTAATTTCTGATATACAAGCCATGATTCATGACAGAATTTTTACATTCCATGGGAGATTATAGTGGCCTGATGTATGACACACTGAGTACAGCACTAACATAAACAATTCAGTTTAATGTTTAAACAGCACTTGGTGTTTAGAATGCAACAATAAAAGAAACATATTATTGTAGAAATTATCACTTTGACAGTGATTGAAGGGTAGGCAGGCATGTGGCCTATAAAGCTGTAATTTTTACAGTCCACAGCTTGAGTTTAATCATTTTGATATAACATTTCCAAAATATCCCTTTAAATGCTCCTTACAGCATATAACTTAAGAGACAACATCCTTTCTGTACAATGAAATGGCGTAAACTCCCAAGTGTGAACAACGCAGAAGTCAAAAGCTAAAGACTATTGAAAAGAAAACCAGCACTAAAATGCTGACAACCCAAGAAATATTGGTCTAACATCATTACCAGCTTTCCCTGGAAGATGCTGCATTCTTCTATGAAGCAATTTCAGAAAAGTAAAGGAAGAGTGACTAAGTGGACTTACCATTTTAATCTAACATGAAAATTCAACATTGCAAGCACTGCTGCCTTTAACATCTCATTCAAGTGTTGGTACAACCGTAGTTCTAGTCTTTCCTGTTTTTTCTATATGTTTTTCCTTCACTTGCTTCTTGAGTACATTCTCACTTAAATCAATGCTTTTGCACACTCTGGTAATCTTTCTCACAAGATATGTCACTTATGTTAATCGCACCCAACAAGTGCTTGCTGATTTCCCTCTCTTGCCACTAAACCTGACAGAAATTCTTCAGGTTAAGAAAACAGAATAGGAAACCACACAACAAAGACTTAAAACTGAATATACAGTCTATATGTATGCACATGCACAGGTAACCAAGCAGCCATCGTATTCCAAAAGATCATACGTATTTTCTCAGACATAACTTGTGTAACTGTAATTTGTTGGGGATTTTTTTGTTTGTTTGTTTTTGATGCAGAGTGTGCTGCCCCACCTTCCGTGCACAGCCTCACCAGCGGGTCTGCTGCACCCAGGCCTGTTTCTGACTACATATTTTTGCAAAAAACCCAACCCCAGTGCTCCTTGTTACAGCACATATAATTGCAAACCACCAAAGCCTCCAGATGAGTTTGGCGGCAACATACATTTAGCTTGCACACAGCTTTTGGCGCATCCATGCCACCTAAGAACTGATGAACCTGATGCTTTCTGAGCTGTGCGAGATGCATGGGTGAGCAGAGAAGGCACCTGGCTGGGGGCGAGGCGGAGGGATGTGCCTTGGGAAGCCACTTATCAACCCTGCCCGGTCAAGGGTAACCAAACGTTACCCTCTGGACCCAGCAAGGAGCTCCAAGTTGCAGAACGGGCTGATGAGCTAACTTGGCCGCTCATTGTAACACGCACAGCAACAGCTTAATACCAAAGGGGAAGAGGGAAGCACAAGGGACAGGGAGGCCGTGGCGCCCTGGGAACTTTACCTGGCTTTTGGTTGCCGCGACCTTTGCAAACAGTGCTTGAGACACCTTAGCTCTCTTCATTTCCTGCTGAATCTCATCGTAAATGGAAGCATTAATGTTCATGGAATTATTTTCTGTTTTTCCATTCCTCTCTGTAGCAATAGTAGCAGTTTTGACCTAGAAAACATATTTTATGAGACGTTTCATTACGAAAAAATTATTCTCCTCTCTTTCCCTCCCCAACTAGTTCCCCTTTCCATTTTATTCCTTTTATTCAATCTTGCTCTGATGTTCTTTCAGCTTTTCAGAGACTTAACATTGTAAGTTATCCATAGCTCAGGCAGCTGGGAAAAAAGAAAATCCAGCATATCGTAACAGGTGAGTGCATCTGAAATATGAGTTATCGTTAGCTGACCACTGTGAATTTCAATGTCATAAAACAAATTAGGTGGAAACCTGTCAAACATTCTTGTAGAGACTCGAGAATCCTTACATGATTTCTTTGCCCCACGCAAATTGAGTAAAAAATTGTAACT
Source organism: Hemiprocne comata (assembly GCA_020745705.1). NCBI lineage: Eukaryota > Metazoa > Chordata > Aves > Apodiformes > Apodidae > Hemiprocne > Hemiprocne comata. The sequence continues at coordinate 39,034,635 of CM036587.1, forward strand.
GCAGCGTAAAAGAATGTCTAATGAAATAAAAACCTGACAGATAGATCTTGATTCATGCCTTGTGTCCAGTACACTCAAATGAATAATAATGTCGAAAAGTTGTGGGTTTAAATTTAACTTTCTAAAATATTTTTAGGCTATGATTTAGAATAATACTTATTTTAACAACTCACTCATTAAATCAAGATAGGGCTTTCTTTAAAGTATTCATTCTAGTTGTATTTGACTTATATACATATTTATTGTTCTCCAGGTTACAAAAAAACACATTAAAACAAAATAGAATTATTTCACTACCACCTCTATGCTATATCTGCAGCATTAAGGAAAACAATACAAAATACATGAGTAGTGACATGATGTGCAGAAGACCATCCTTCATCCTCTGGAAATGATGGAAGTGACGTTTCAACACCAAGAATCATCCCACCAAGGTTATAGTGCAGTTTCTGTAATATCAGTTGAGAGGTACAAAAAAAAAAATCAGCAGGTGCTCAGCTTATCCTACAGTACTGTCAATATTTAATGACACATCTTCCTTTAGCAGTTACTCTTGCAATGCTTGCCCAAGACTAGTGGACCTAATGGACCACCAATCCTAAAGTGGACCAGAGGAAAGGAAAGACTGGATTTCTGCCAAGAACCCACAAGGGGATGATGCAAAATCAAACACTTAGGTTTTGATTCAAACCTCCTGGTTCAAACCTACTGAGGTTTCTGAGAGCTGAATTAATTTAGCCATTCAGAAGTTACACATCTAGTCTAAGTTAGTCATTCAGGCTACTTCTAAATCTAATGGACAGAGGTTGGCACTTCCAGTGGGTGATTCAGCCTACTCTAAAGTATGTGTCTAAAACCACACTTTCACTATTAGTTTAATCCAGTGCAAGTCAGCAGTTTCCTGTGCTCTAAAGTCCCTTGAGGATCAAAAGGAAATCATGACAACATGATAATTAATCTTCTAATCTCATACTCTATGAGCTTTCATATCTCACAGGTCTCATGATATGAGAGTCTAAGAATTTGGGTGAGAGATGTACTTAGGCAAATCATCAGCCCATTTTTTCCTAGAAATGTCATGCTCAATTTGTGTTAACTATCCTCCACAGTGCTTTTAAGATAAAATAATCTAGCCCAGAAACTGGGAGTGCATGCCACTTTTGCTGACTCTGATTTGTCTATCAGGCTTTTCAGGAGCTGTGCTAACACATGCCCATTAGCTGCAAGGGGTGAAACCCCAGCAAGAATGAGGCATCCACACACACTTCCACCTGTCTCCTGCTGACAGGCATTAGCACTTTCTGGTGTCTGAAAACAGGAGTCCAGAATGTGGCATACAGTTTATCACGTGATTTGCTTTAATCTGAAGACAACTGGTACTTTGCAGCTGTGACCTGGAGAGTGAAGGCGTTTCCTTTTTTGCAGTCTGACCTTTTACAGGGGACACTGCAGTAGAGGATGGCCAAGCCTGGGCCAATGGCTCCTCAGAAACATTTGAGGTGCCAAGCAGCGGGAGAAACAGCACCACGAACCTCTCTTCTTCCCATCACAGAGAGGGAAAACACATGCTTCACACTAGGAAAATCAGCATGGGGCCACAAGAGCAGGTGCATCTCCTGAACACTGTACAGTGAAATAATTTTAAAATTACAAAATCAGTGGCAATGTTCTAACCTTTACATGACAAGGATTAACTAAAAGGTACCTGAGAACCAATGAGGATGTTAAGTATACAACTGGAGACAGGATTCTCTGTTCGCATGTAAAAATGAGGCTGAGCTAAATTAGAAAATGAAAAAGTTACAGTTTTGTCAACACACCTTCTTGGACCTAGGGCAACTTTGGCAAAGTTATTTGAGTCCTTCCTACATAAATATTTCTAACTTTTCAACTAATCTTTGAGAGTCCTGAAGGGGAGGAGAAGACGACAAAGGTATTCAGCTAGGATACACAAGACTATGGTATCTTTTGGGAAGGAAATACTTTGCTCTTGTGATCATGATCAAAATGCCTCTTTTCTGTAAGTACACTGTCTTTTTGATTGCTCCTCAGCTTCAAAAGACAGCTTCATGTTGTAGCAGCACTTCATAGACCACTTAACTGAGCTGTGAACACCCAGATCATCAAAAACTGTGATTCATGCACCATGTTGCAGACATAATTTAAATTATGCATCTTGGTCAACACTTTTCAATGCACAATTAAATATGGATATGCACTTAACCCAGGGGAATTACTGAAAATCCTCATTCTGGTTGGCAAATCAGATCTATTGTTACACAGGTATGACAAACTCAACAGCATCTGATACGTCACTGAAGTTAAAAACCACAAAAAAAGAGAAGACTCCTATTGCCCTACTGCCTTCTGTTGATACTGAATTAGGAAGTGAACAACAACAAAGACTAATATCTGCATCAAAATGCCATATTAGCCCAAAGAGCTTCAGGAGAATGAAAAGTCTTAATGTACTAAAATGATGGGCTTGGGGATTATCACAAGATGTTGTTCACAGTCATACTCTCTCCCTCTCCAATTTACACCATTGGCCAAGTATAAAAATTCTTCCTCTGCCTCTTAACAATTTCTCTACAAAGATCAGGTATAGACTGTGGCTGGACTAGATGGACCATTGGTCTGCTCTGGTCTGATGAATTCCATGCAATAATGCTAATTAACCTCTTGGAGAATATCCATACATAAAACTGTTTCATAATTCATACATAGTGAGCATCTAGGCTGTTGTGTTGAATTTAGAATTTGAATTTAGAGTTCAAGACAGAGGCTGTTGGAAGCTGCGTTGAAAAAACACCCTCCTCCTCAAAAAAATCCAACAGAAAACAAAAAAGCCCCCAACAGTGCAACTTAAGGACTTGGGAGAGGAGGTGGAAAAAGTATTCATTTTGGAGAGAAAAACAAAACAAAACAATCGCTCATCTCATCCACAATTAAACACAACCTCTCACCCCACCCACACTTACAGCCACATTTTCTGTTTAGGAAAGAAACCACAGATCAGCTAATCTTTTTTTTTTTTTTTTGACAGTAACCAGGTTTTGCAAACACTAACTGAACTAGGGAGCATTATTTTACAAACATAACACACTGAGAATCAGAAACTCATTTGGCCATCTTCCTATCACCAATCAATTTAGTCATTTAGAAAGACTTGAAAAAAAAAAACACAAAACCACATCTGTCCCCTCCTGGCCTTCCCAGATATGTATCTTCTCATCAAATAAGAACGATCACAGTAGCAAGAAGTTCTGGATTGTTTCAATACTCCTAAACAAAGGTTGCTATAGAAGGAATAAGCAATCTGCAGAGGTTTTCACAAACATGGAAGCTCAATTTCTTCCCCATCAAAACTGAAACAAAAAAATCTCTTATAACACATTCTCATAAGTACTGTTTTAGCTTGGGAACAAAAATCTTCTTTAATCCTGGTTTAGCTTTTAATATTACATCGTACATTAAAATTCATAATGTAGTTCATTCCAGGCAAAACAAACTACTTTTCAGTTCTGCTCTGCAAATAGCACAGGAGGTACAATAAATGCTGTTGCTTTCAGAACAGCTTTTATCAGGACAAGGTTTACTACTCCATGATTACAGTGGCGCCTGGAAGTGCAGTTATAGCTAAGTGTCAGGGTTTCCATTAACTCTCCTCCATGGTGGTTTTTGCGGGGGGGTGAGAGGGTTGCATTTATTATTTTGTTCGTTTTTACTTTCATTAAAATGCAACTTGGCACAAAGACTATCAACCTAAATCTCAAATTCTGCAGACTTAAAAATAAAAATGTTGGTGGTGGTGACATCTGGCACGTGCATGTGTTTGAACTCCATGTCTCCACCATCAAGTTTCATAGGGAGTTCCTTGCTATGGAGGTTCACTGGTCCTCAAACACCAGCAAGCCAGTGTCCTCCTCAAGACCAGTCTTTCCAGAGTGTCATCCTAGCTCTGAGACCCAAGCTGAAATTGCTTTAGCATGAAGTAACTGTTATTTATCTGTAGTCAAAGGGATGCCAGAATTATATTTATGAAAACGAAGGTTCTGTCAATTGAGTATCCAGAATCATGACTCATGCAAGATTTGTGGATACTTCTTAAACATTGCCTTGTTAAAATGATGTTCTGCTCTTGATGTTACACGTACTCTCTGATGTTACACAGGATCATGATGAGCCCCTAGAGCCAGCACAACATTTCTTTGGGCAATACAGGAGGCAAGAGGGATTTCTTTGTCAGCTCTGCTGAAATGGAGTTCACTTGTCCTGAGAAGGAAGTGTTCATAACTGCAGGATGGCTAACAAGCTTTAACCAGAATATTCTATCAAAGACAATCTGTGACTTGATCAACTGTCTCCATCCTCTCCCAATTTGTACTAAGGAGGAGGGAGTCCTCTTCCCCCCATACCCCAAACTGCTCCAGTGAGAGGGAGAGGCCATCCCTAGCACCTCCCTGAATAACTCCATCCACACAGTTTCACATTCAGCATCCCCTGAAGTAGCCCCACATCCCCTTCTTCCCACACAATGTACAATAGAATAATCCTCTGAGCTTGACTTAGGGATACCCAGAAAGAACCTCTGTTGGCTGATCTGCAAGATGAAGGTGTTGAAGAGGTAAAAAAACCCCATAAAAACCAAATAGAACAAGAAAGGGTATTTCTTAGTTCCTTCTAGGTTGGAGAAGTTAAACTATGTCTCCATGCAGTTTGTACCTGACAGAGATGCTAATATCTATAAACTCCCTTGCCCCAGGAAAGAGCCTAACAGACAGGCTTCTGCCTCTGGAGGCAGCAGGATGAACAACGTCCCAGGGAAAAAATTTTGTGTACACCATCTCCTCAGGCTCAGTCTGCCAGTGTGGAAGATGGTAGCAGACTTCTACAACTTGACCGGCCTAGAGGGCTATAGACGTATCCCAAAAGCTCATGCATTAGAGGCTAATGATTTCAATTAAAAAAAAAAAAGTAAGATTTTGCTTTTTTGTTTAAGTCAAAGAGAAAGGGAAAAGTAAGGGGGACAAAGAGCTTCTTAAAGGATTTCAAAAAAGAATTGGAAACAATCCAGATACATTAGCTCAAGCAGCAACTAGTAAGAATGCTGTAAAAATGAGATAAATTCAACACAGTTCCCTCTAACTCAGGCCCCAGGGTTTATGCTCGGTGAGTTCCTACTATTCTATCAGACCTCCAAGGTCACGCTTTCTGTTTTTGCACGCAACAGTATGCAAAATTCACACAGAATAAGCTCAGCAGCTAAATGGTTAAATCTGCTCTACTGTCTGGCCACCAGTTGGCAACACAAAAATGCAAAATAGATCCTTTTCAGGATGTTTATTTTCACATCCTTCCGAAACTGATAACTTGCAATTGCAAAATAAACCTTCATGTGTGGCATATTAGCTCTCATTTTTCATGGTTTCATAGTTTAATTGTTTCAAATGTTACACTGGTCTAAAGATTTAATATTAAGTATGTTGGCTCTTGCATAAATTCTGTTGTCAGGATAAACGGTCTGTTTTGTCTTTCAACAGTTACCCAACAAGCTCACAGCTAAGCTAGAAAAATATTATGCTGTATTCCCATATAGTGAACTTTAAGTAATTGCTCAAAATAAATTTAGTAGTAAGGATGCTAGTACTTTCATTTCTAGTATCACATATTCAATAAACTTTGGACACCTGGGGGGGTATTGGAGTAGTAGTTTGCATTAATAATTTTGCAGCATTCAGCCTATATTTCTGCTACGATTCGTAAAGTTATACTTGCTAGTTCAACAACTAGAACAATTTATTTTCTATTTCTAGCATTAAATATTGTACTTATGTTAACAACAGAGATATTTTAATTTTCAAATTTAAGGCTTGTACTTAGTAACAGGTGGCAAGTGCTACATGTGTTTATTGGTAGGTAATTCTGGCAACATATAAAAAGGTCACAAAGAATCCCAATTCAGTGGTTTCTACATCCTTGGTTCATCCACTAGGTAAAGTGCAACTGTTTTGCTGCATAACACAGAACAATATACGAGCTAGAAAAAGTAACTGTTTTATTCTGTAGACCTCAAGCATTAGGCTCTAAGGTTTCCTTGTTAACCTGTTTTCCTCTTAAAAAGGATTAAAATGAAACTGCTGTTTTCACTTTGAACTGTCATGATTAGGTTAACTATACTCTTGACTCCCACTAAAAAAAATGAAATGTAATTATGAACACGAGCACAGTGGAGACAGATAATAGCCCCCCCTCCAACCCCTAAATTTGGACTGACTTTGTCAGTAAGGAAAACCCCTAAGTCTCACTTTCCTTCTGGCTGCAAGAGATTTATACAGTTTTAGGTGTGAATTAAAACCATTACAAGGACTACCTCTGACTCCACATCCTTCTGGAAAGTCCTGTAATTAACTCTGTTCCTTAGCTGTGAAATTGCCCAAGACCACTTGAGACAGACTGAGACATTACCTTGGCAGAAAGAGATCAGTTAAGAAGGAGGGTTAGCCTTTGCTCTGAATTACCTGGGCTGTGGGAGCAGGTACAGATATTAAAACAAACTCAAATGTTATTTTAAACACAGTTATCTATATTTAACTATTTCCCACTAAAGCATTACTATGTAAATAGACTCTTATCCTTTATCTTGAGGAGTATCTATGGTGGATTTCACAGACTAAACTCAGTTAATGATAACAAAACTAGACCATTAGCACAGTCTGTTTTTTCTGCTACACTTTTGTCTCTTCTTGTACAAAGTACTGCAGCAGGTCAAAGTGATCCTCTGTCCTCCCTTTTCCTACAATTGTGTTGTTACTCTAGTGTTGTCCTCAGCATCCCTTAGCTGCAGGAAAATTAGAGAAATAACCTGGAGAAATATACATAATTCGGAATGGGTATGGAATATAGTCAAGGCACCTGCTGGAGCCTGCTAGTAAAAAAACGCTATGTATTTATATACTTAAGCATCACAAAATTCCCACAATCCCAGAATCTTGCTTTTATAGCAAATTCGGACTGCGTATGCTGTACGATTCCCACATATCTGTAGATCAGTTTGTTTCCTCCTTGCATAGGTACAACCTTGAGCCACAGCAATGCAGAGTATTTCAGAAAAGGTATACTGTTTTTTGGACCGTTTCATGCACAACTGTATTTCTTCTTTTTGGAAATCCTATGCATTCCTATGGCTCACACCTATGTTTCTCATGTACCCTAAAACCAGCATCAGAGTTTCTTTGACAGACACCAGGAGTACACCATCTATCAAACTTTATAATTTTTGGAGAGTTAAACCGATAGTCCCACTAGATTTTGCTTAAATCAACGGGAGTTTCATTTGAACAAACACTAAATGAAGTTTTAATGAACACATCCCAGTCCTTCAGGGAGATGGATATAGCAAGTCTGTTACACTATCCAGTTGTCAGTAGCTCGATCTGGTTAAAGTGTGCCCAGCATTTTGGGATGAAGTCTTTTATCACCCGTCCCCTTAGTTTTACCTGTTCCTTTTCTGGAAGATAATTTTTTAAGGCAATGCAACATACTCATACTTCTGCTTTCATTCCCACTCAGTTTAGCAGTCCAAATCCTTCAAAATCTCTATCTGAACCTCTAACATTAAAACCAACACCTGAGAATCATAGGAAAAAAAGACAGCCCAGAGCCAGCATGTTCCAGGCCCAGTAAATCTTGTATCTCAATAAAACAAGCAAAAAACTCTGTAGGGGCCATAATGGATAGAATTTATCTTAAAACTAGAAAATAGGTAGTAATAAACTGCTACTGCCATCCATTATATTCCTTAAATTTAATTTGTGATATGCAGTGCAAATAGTGATTCTACAAGCATTTTTAAAAGAGCTTTCTTCTTTTTAAAAAAGGTATCACCCAGCAGGACAGTGAGAAAGCACAACGAGCAGATATCAAAAGAGAGAGAGCGGTTTACTTGGGGAGGCCGGCTGGGCGGTGTGCTTATGAGAGGTGCGGGGCCCATCGCAGAGGCTGCATTCAAGCTCCTTTCCCTTTCGTCCTGGTAAATTCGATCTCGTTCGGCTTCTGGCAGCTGCAAGAAGTTCTGCATAGCCCGAAGGTTTACCAGTAAGGACTGCGAGGCAGTCTTGGGGTCCTCTTCCTTTCGGAGGATTTCTGAGAGCAAGCCCTGGAGGGAGGGAAGAAAAAAATACGCTAGCGAGTTAGCCTAGATGAGTGCCTGTGAAGCTGTGCTCTGCAAAGCCACTGCTCATCAGCCCTCTTTCTTTCTTCCACTGGGCTGAGAACAACTGCAGCAAATGCGCTATTCACTCCACACAGGAATATATTAATGGCATTTTAGGTAGCAGACAGCCTCAATTGTACCCTTAATTTTATTACGCATCTGGTTTACATACAACATAAACTGAATCTGCCTAATAGGTCTCCTTCTTTTTACTGGCTTAACTTGCCATGAAATCTTTCAGTTGACAGACAATCACAAGACGTTAAGAGTAAGTGAAACACAGATAGTCAAGAGGGTGTTCTCAGGCTTCCCAGACAAAACGCTTACCCAACCTAAAAAAAAAAAAAGCCTTCCCCATTTCTAGCAACTTAAACAGCTTTTTGAAAGGAAGTGATATTTCCCAACTTATCTGAGATGATAAACTCGTTAGGTTCCTTAAGTACTGCTTAACTGACTCGGGTCTATATTTTTTGTAAGTGAATACATTGTTTTGAGAGTTGTATATTGGAGTTTAACAACAAGTAAGGAAACTGCATGCTCCCCCTTCTTCACTTTCCTCCTCCTCCCACCGTCCCCCTCTCCTCACCAGGACAACCCTAATCCTCACCCAGTCCATGGCCTGGGCTAGCTGAGCACCTGCTGTGTAGGTCCCATTTCCTAAGTACATTTACCATTGTTCTTCAACCATCTTCAGAGTCCAGCAACAACAGAGAAAAGCAAGATCTGGGGAATGAGAGGAAAACAGCATACAGGGCATTTGTAGCAGCAAGCTGGAGATGGGCAGGCTGCAGATGATAGCATGCCACCAGCTGCTTGTACAGACCACACTGGGTTTCCTATGTAATCATTCCATCTTGGTACTCAGCAGTTGAGCAGGACTGGCAGTCTGGGACACCTAGTTACTCTAAAAGATTAAATATTTATGAACCCGTGAGTGCAACTGCAACTTTAATGTCAACAGGTTCTTGAAATCTCCCCCCTGCCAAATTCTCTTTTTAAATATGTCAGGCATACAAAATGCTCTACTGTCATGAAGTAACGAAGTAGTGATAAGAAAACTAACTTTTGCAAAAGCAAACATGAACTTTTTAGAACAAATGCTGTTGCCACACTGGGACAAGGTTGGCATGAGAGGCTTTTATTGCAGTGTAACATGTGAACACGGATGTGATTTGAAAGAAATAACACAACCCAATGTTTCTTTTCCTCAAGAACTGTTCTAAGTTATTTGGTATAATGGAGAGGTGAATGGAGGGAAGGGAGGCAGGCAATAAAAAAGCTAAAACAAATTAAGACAGGCAATCCTGATTGAAGATAACCATTCCTAAGGGAGTGCTATAGACAGCTACAGTCCACATATCAGCCCCCTCTGTAGGGAAGTCTGATGCTCACAGCACCTATGGAATTTGTAACTTCTCCCAAAGGTCCTATCCTTTCAGGATAAAGCCCTTCACAAAGGTGTCGCTGCAAAGCCACTGCTCTCAGAGAGCTGATCAGAGCCCACCCAGTGCAGCTCCGAGCTCTGCATTTGCCCCCCTGCCCCTCCATCTCTCAGGGGTGATGAAAAAAGAGGTGCTAACCACTACCCTTGGGCCAGCCTAGTCCTCATGGCCCTGCCTGTGCCTGCACATGTAAGAGGGAAATGGGATGGAAAACATGAACAGTCTTTCCAGCTCTAAGCATGAAAAATATTTTGGAGGAGGATTAAAAAAAATAATAATTCTGGAGTTACTTTCTTACCACTATTCTTCATCCCTCCTCTTTTCTTGTATCTAGGCAGAAACCACTCAAAAGGTAAATAAACAAGTTACAAAGAAAAGTCACATTTGGGTGGAGTATAAGTTTTAAACATTTTCTTAATGAATCATCTAATAATAAGTTTACATATTAGCAAATACAGAAATTAAACTCTTGTCTACCATTTTTTTTCTACTTCTAAGTACTCAAACTCACAGTTACCATTGTTTGTCAATGGTAGGATTGCATGACCCATCCTCCAAGGGAGGAAAAAAATTATTTTGTGGCACTGGAGACAAGGCAAAGCTGTCTGCAGAGTACAGGATGTATGATGGAGGTGTAAACACGTGATTTCTGGCTGCTACTGTGCTGAAAACAACCACATCAGAACTAAAAAGAAAAACTAAACTCAAGTGGAGTGATCATTGGCAGGAGAGGAGAACTCCTTATTAACAGCCAGCCTACTGTCAGCCACAGGAAATGTCCCTGAAAAATACTTTAGCCCATAATAGAAAATATTTGCTCGTATAAGCCTTTGCCACATAGTGGGAAGCTAAAAAAAGCAGACAAGGCTGTTTTTCTTCTATAACTTTCCCCCCCTCAGTGAAATAAGTAAAGAAAAATGGATTTTGTATTTTTCCTGCATTTGTCAGTATAACCATTGCAGCAGGACACCTCTTGGTGATTACAAATGCCATGAAGTATTTATTCCCCTCTCTTTCCCCCATCACTGCCATGACTCTTTGCACGAGCTGGAAGCAGAGCAAAGGACACAGATGCAGAGAAAGGAGGGGAGATTAGAGAGTGGGGAGAAGGCCAGGAGGAGGTTTTTGCTTCTAGAAGCTTTGAACCTAAAGGTCAGAATATGTGAGGAAATAACATGAAAAATAAGGTGTAGTACCAGGTGCAGGCAGAGTCTTACAGTACAGTTTGCCTGTTTCATTGCTACTGCTTAAATTTTCTGAGCACAAAACTTCAGCTAAAGATTGTTAGACAAGATGCAAAATGGGAAAATCCTAGAAAGAAAACATCAGCTCTTGCATCCTGCCCCATGATGACATGCAGAGATTTACAGCTTGTTTTACCAGGTTTGAACTGGTTTGCTAAGATACAAGTCTTAGTGTGATATCCTGGTATTATACCTCAGGTTGCATAAAAGCTAAATGCTGTTCTCCATGGAGATTGAAACAATGTCAGGCTCAGAGTTCTCCTCTCTGTTCCTGCCTTCTATTCTTTTCACACTGGAAATATATTTTCTTAAAATATTACCAGGTCCCATGGAAAAAAAAAGAAAGTTTACACGTCATCACAAGTATAATTCATTACTAATTGCACAAAAATGTTCAATAAATATTATCAAGGCTTTCAAAAGCTAATTATGAATTCTTTAAAACTGGAGATACACGAAAGTGTCTGCCAATATGAATAAAACACTGCCTGTCTGGCCCCCAGTTCGTCTCCTCTTTGAACACAATCACTGATTCAAATAGATTTTATCAGCCTGATAGAACTTCAAAGCTGCCAGAAGAAAAATGCAATTTGTCCAAACGTCCCTGAAACATGCAGAACATTTCTGAATGCTATCCCTCTCCATTGCAGGGTGCTCCCATCCCATGTCCAGGTGGATTATTTGCAAGCTCCACCCACAAGCCTGGATCCCTGCCAAGTAAGTTATAAGCAGACACATTTATCTATGTCGCTTAGGAGCAAGAGGAGAGCTGTCATGATAGTGTAATAGCACCTTTTTACCTTTTATTCAATAGTGATATGGATAGTGTGCTTTTTCTTAAATTACACTGCAAAGAATTATATGAATACAGTGGCAATTTCTGTTATACTTAAGCAGGCAAATTTCTCTCTACCACATAATTTACAGAACTCAAATTCAATAAAACATTACATGATGGTCCATTACTGTTATCAATTTTGAATAATCCATCTTCATTTTTCATTTTACTGGAAAATAAAGTGTGCCAAAGACAAAGTGGAAGGAAAAAAAGTGCCTGAGAAGGTGGTTTGTGTAAACTTAGGTTTTGTTTTAAAATTACAGAGCCGTTTAGTGCATCCAAGTGTTAATGCTGAGAATTAGCATGAGCACAGGCCTAAATATACACAAGTTTTCAAATACGAGAAAAGGCATTACAAATGAACGAAAGGCAATGTATCCTGGCAGCTAATATTTTAAACAAGCATGGGGGTGAAGTAGAAAGAAGGGGGAGAGAAAAGGTATCTGGCAGAAACACCAAGAAATACTCAAAAACCTCAAGATGAAAAACTGTCACTGGTGGGAAGAAAAAATTACAATAGTCAGACATGGCAAAAGCAGCAAAAAGCACTCCCTCTCCTTTTGTGGAGATGGAGCCAAGAGGTCACCTCCGTACAGCAGCATCCAAGTTCAAGCAACAAATGTTATGGTTGAAAGTACAGAGACAGGCAGCCCCAAGTCACTGTTCCAACCACAACCATGACTAACACAATCCCTTGCTCGTGCAGGATGTGCATGTCACCCAGCCCTGCACCAGGTTAAGCTACACCTTCAAGTCAAATGTCAGACTTGCTTGTGGGAACCCAAGCTTTCTGTTCCCTGACTCATGTTTACATTTACAAACACCAGACAGAAATGGCAGAGGAGTTTATTTGTTCAGGGCTCTGAAGGTGATTCAGCCAAACAAACCTTGATGCTCCACTCCAGCTCTCTCAAGAACAACAAAACAGTTTAGAGAACTTGTGGGTTTCACTGCAAATTTGCAGGGGCGGGCTGAGCCTCTCTGCTGATGTATGTGTTCAGTAGGTTGAAGGAGGTCATCCACCCTCTCTATTCTGCTCTGGTGAGGCGACATCTGGCATACTGTGCCCAGTTCTGGGCTCCCTAGTTCATGAAGGATAAGGAACTACTGGAAAGAGTCCAACATAGGGCCACAAAGATGATTAGAGAAATGAAGCGTCTGCCCTATGAGAAAGAGCTGAGAGAGCTGGGTCTGTTTAGCCTGGAGAAGAGGAGACTGAGGGGGAATCTCCTAAATGCTTATAAATATCTAAAGGATGGATGTAAGGAGAATGAGTCCAATCTCTTTTCAACAGTGTCCAATCACATGACAAGGGGCAATGGGCAGAAGCTGGAGCATAGGAGGTTCAACCTATACATAAGGAAAAACTTCTTTACTCTGAGGGCAACAGGGCACTGGAACAGGCTGCCCAGAGCATGGAGTCTCCTCTGGAGACATTCAAAACCCATCTGCAAGTGTTCCTGTGTGATCCTGCTCTAGCAGGGGTTGGACTAGATGATTTTCAGAGGTCACTTCCAACCCTGACCACTCTGCACCTGGACAATCAAGCTCATCACAAACACCATTTTCTGCCCAGCAAAGCACAGGAAAATACTGAACTCACTCTTTCAAGAGAGCAGCGGTGTCTGCACAGTGCACTGAAAAAATACTGTTTCTTCATTTTGTCAGACAGCAACTGAAACATAAGCTGCTCAATTTACCAAAATTACCCAAAACCACATTTGGTAGCCATGCATGAGGTGAAACTCGGGTGTGCTCGCACAAATCCGACTCAAAAAACTTTTCCATGGTGTACTACAAAGAGATGCTAACAGGATACAAGTTGTATCCTTGCAACAAGTGTGCTGGAATTGCAGCTGATGAAGGACAAATAGGACTTCAGACTCCACTGCACTCTGAAGCCGGAGGGCCTTCCCAGAAGGCCCACTGTGAAATTTCTCATGGGAAGAGGTGCTCCACCCTCCAAAATCACTACTCCACTTCTCACTACAAAATTGTTCTGTTGTAACTGTACAGATGCTGTTTTTCATTCAAGCTATAGCTATCTTGGACTCCTCTTTGATTAAACTTGGCAAGGTGCATTCCTGAGAACTACACATTTTTGAAACTACCATTTTGAAGTTAAGAGTAGGGGGAAGTTATCCAAGAAGATATTAAGGATACCCTTTCAATTTTCTGAGGTGTGGCTGAAAGGCTTTTTACTGCCTTATAAACAGATGATAATTTAAAAAAAAAAAAAAGACATCCTAGTTTTCAGAAGTAATTTTACTAAATTCTTTGCTTTGGGCTGGGAGGAAGCAGAAATATTTCTAATCAACATTCTTCCAAACATTCTTTGAAATTAGGGTCAAGTGTTGAATTGCCACATTAAGCTCGTAGAAACCCCTCTTCCCAAGCAAAATCCCCCACCAAATTCTTTATTCATGCTGCAGAGCACAAGTCTGTAAACCAAGAGGTGCCAACACCTTCAGCCAATTCAATCAAAGTCAATTTTTATTGCAAAAAACATCAAGCTAAATTACTATTAGTTTATAGTTCACTTCCTTCCTTAACTTTTATGCTGTAAGCAAATCTCTTTCCTCATCTGAGACCATATCTCAACAGCAGGGGTTTTTTTTGTGCAGAACTCCTAACCAGTTTCAGTGAGATCTGCCTTCAGAAACTGATGGCATGATATGGTCCCTGGACACGGCTCAAATATGCTTATGACAGTCTCAAAAATGTCAGTGGTAAGCCTGAGTTAGCTTTTTATCTCAGAAAACAGTAGATGAATTTAAACAAGAATTTTCTCTTGCTCTAGCCAGGAAAAAAAAAAAAGGCCAAAAGATACTACATCAATATTAGAAAATAACACTAGTTATTAAAATGCTGTTAATTTTAGTTAAATGTTATGTATCCTTGAGTAACCTGAGATAAATTTCAAACTACAGCAAGCAAAACAAATTTAAATGCTTTCTTATAAGGATCACATGTGTCTCCACCTGTATTTATACCGGACATGAACTGTTTCTGTGAGTATAAGTAAGAGTTTTCAGTTTTGCAAAGCTGAAATGTGCCTACTACAAACTCCTCTGGATTCAATGGGGGCTTCGCTTCATATTAAAAATATGCTGAGCTATTTACTGGCAACACTAAAGCTAATATTGCCTAGGCTTCTAGTATTTTTCCTTTCTGTTCTCTACATTTGCCACAATGCATAACAAATACTTCAAAATCTTATCTAGTTAACTGCAAATAATAATTTGACTAGCTAACACAATTTGTAGGATAGGGGGATACTAGTCTGTATGCTTTCATGTAAATTTGGTTGAAAACTGCCAAAATATATTACATATATATTTCATATATCTTCATGGGATTTTTTTTCAACGTTCATTTAGGGGTTTCCTCCCAGCTTTGGGTCACTTTGAACACATTTTACCAAGCTGGTTAACCACAACATCTGTGGAAGAACTGAACTTTAATTAAAATTTTAATATCATTTGTAGTAAGAAAAACTAGCAATCAGGAATCACTATTTGCCCTATAAATCGGGTTCTACAGTTGCATTCATCACATCTCAAGAGCATCTTCTAATACTGTGTCATATAAATGCAATGTCCAGTCAGAACCAACTGTCCTTGTATTTCTGGCAATCAATACTGTTCATGCACAAATGAGAGTCCAAAAGCTGTATGCAAAACTAGCTGACAAAAAATGAACAAATTACTTTGGAGGGGGGAGGAAGCTAAGCGAAAACAAACTGCTTTTAGGCAAGTCTGAGAAATAAGTAAATATCTAATAAATTATTTATTTTCTGAATTATTTGCTTTGCTTTTTGCTCTGGTAAGATGGCAGCTGCAAACTGTGGTAACTTGAAGCTACTATTATTCTTTAAATACCACATAGTATCAATAGTTAAAGTGTTAAACATTGTATTAAACAAAACTCTGTGTGACTTATTTGCAAGCGTAACTAACACTGCCTGAACCTAACTTACCTAAGCAAACCTTGCATGAGTTTATATATCCCATGAACTTTGGTATGAAAGGCCCAGAACTTGAAAACCTCTGCTGTTAAGGAGGAAAGAGACACACACACAGAGCTCTATGGAGAATTCACACCATGACTCTACTTTCTTTTAGCTAAAAGAGGATGTAAAATTTTTTAAGGCAATAATAATTCAGAACAATGACAAATTACATGCTGATTCAAACCTGGTACCAGTGCATTTGAAATAGAATTTTTATTTTCTAAGCTATCCAGGGAGAAACATCAACATTTCAAGAGAAGCCCAAATTATTATTATTTTTTTTTTCACTATATTCTACAATGGACAAATACTTGTTCCTTAAGTTTAAAAATGTGAAATCCAAAGCAAATTTACCTATATAATTTTAAAATACCTCCTTTTAAAAAGAATCCTATTTTATTTTCTGTTAAAACAGACTTCTAAAATTTTGAGATGTTATTTGCACTGGGTATACTGGCATTTCTTCCATAATTTCTGCTTGATTAAATTCCATGCAACATGGCATTAAGTTAAATTCATAGAGCAGAATAAATTATAACAGGGTTAGCTTCTAAAACAGGTGTAAAAAATAACACATTTTAGTGTTACTTATCAGCTTTGCTAGGGCTAATTTTTTCTGCATTGAAGAGCTGAAGTATATGTTCTGACGTGGACATTGGCAATCTCAGCAACTACTGTTTTTTGCAACAAACTACAAAAATACATGGCAAGAGTAGATGATCTAAAAATAAAGCTTTTATTTTTTAATCTTTTCAGAAGCCTGAGAAGATGTTATTAAAACTTTCACTAGAAAAGCATAGAAATAAATGCAAAGAAGATTAAAAGACCACCTCAGGTACCCCTGTGAAAGAAGATAGGTTGTTCCGTGCATGCATGTGGTCAGTACGGATATACCTTTGCAGCACAAAAGACAATCTGTTGGGTGACTTTGTGAGTGGTTCTGCATAGAGCTGTTCAGTCCTTTCCAGGGAATTAAGTTTAAGATATTCATAAACCATCTCAACTGGAGAGGAATCAAGGCGTCTGTAAGAACAGCGAGAAGATTTCTGTATTGTACCAACATGGACACTGGTCCTGCAAGGAAGCGTGATTCCCTCACAGGAGCTAGGTGACAAGGCAGAAACGAGGAGAGAGACTTAAAAGGTGGTAATTACTAAATAGAAAGAAAGAAGGGACTGTTAAATTTTTAAAAAAATAAGAAAAATATGACTGACCTGAGTTCGGTTAAAAGCCACACGTGCAAATACTGCCTGTGAGATTCCTGCTCGTTTCAGTTCATCACGGACCCACTGGTAGATTTCGGAAGACACCTCTGTGTTTGTTGAGACCTGCTGCTCCAACGGCTTGTTCATGGATCTACTGACAGGAGGAGGGTGGTTCAAGTACTGTTGGTTTAAGGACTGCTGGGCTAGAAGTCTGTTCACTGCATACTGCTGGTTCAGCAACTGGGCCATTACCAGCTGCTGATTTACCAGCTGAGGGCTAATGGGAGTAGATACAAGTCCAGGGTGCAGGTTTGGAAGCGGGGTCCGAACTGATGGTTGACTACCATGAGAAAGCTGAACAGGGGATGGAGGCTGTTCGGCTGTGTTCCCTGGGACTGGCTGCTGACCAAAGTTGACATGGTTGGCACCTTGCTGGGATAGTTCAGAAAGGCTATCCATCTCAACTACGGTGGAAAAGAAACATTGAAAAAGCCAACGTAAGACGGAAAAATCACAAACTTTGCGGTCCTCGTAAGATGTGCTAATAAAAATAAGCAAATATAAAATGGCGCATTCAGGTTCAAGCTTACTGTACTCTCCAGCCTAGACCAGCAGGCCCATAACATCATTGCTGTGACTATTTGCCTTCAAAATTTACCTAAAAACAATGGTGTATTGAGTATTTAAAAAAAAAAAAAAGAAAAATCTGTATCCAACAAACTGCCCATCATCATCACCAGGCCCTTGGAGGAACCGGCAAAATATCATAGGCAAAACCACATGCTGGAAACCCCATACGGCAAAGGAGTGACTTCCTGAGAGTTTGGCAAAGGTGCAACATGGTGTGTGGCTGTAGAGTGCATCCCCACAGCCATGGATGCAAGGGACTTCAGACAAGGCAGCAGGCAACTAGAGAGGGGCTGAAGACAAGAGACGGGAAACCACTCCGCGCCGCAGAAGATGCAGGTGAAATGGTAAGTGCATCTGCTCAAAGGGTAGGGAGAGATGGAACGGGAAAGCACACCCTGACCAGAGAGAGCAGCCCCAAGTAACTGGTTTTGTTCCTCCCATGGTGTTCCCACCACAACATCTGCAATTCTCAGCCACTGGAAATTTGTAACAAGCAGGGTGGGGTATGGACCTCCCCATGCTCTGCTAATTTCTAGATGCTGCATCAATTGTATGGGACTGCTAGGAACTAGTATAATTTATGTAAATTACACAGATGGGCTGCTTTATCTTGCAACCATGTATGCATGTTTTTTTTCAGTGACTTGCAACATGGTTGATTTTTTTTTCTTATATTAACTCATCTGCCTTGACACACCCTCCTTTTTAATTAACAACACAGTTTTTTAAACTACAAGAGTTGCTCCAGCTCCCCTCTTGTACATGATAAGACAATATAAAATAACTTCAGGCTGCTGGAAAGGAGCCTCCTTTTCATCAATGTATGTCATTCTTTCATTTTAAACAATCTCAGTTCTAGAGTTTTAGCAATGCTGGTCTGGAAATAGCTTTAAGAAAATATGCTTTATTTAAAAAAAATATACCAGTATCTTCATGAAACTGCTGTAGTAATTGTTTCTTATACTAGTAAAGCATAATTCTTTAAGAAAAGGCAGTGTCTGAGCTTTTCATAGTAATTATGAACTTCACAAACAGTCCTTCAGTGGAAGACCACCCTTTCCTCCACAGGGTGAGAGCTGGAACAAGAAATTGGCACCTAGATTCCCACCCACAGCCTTGCCTTCCCCCTCTATCCTATCATGGGCAGAAATTAAACACAAACAAACAAACAAACCCCAAACCAACCAACCAACCAAAAATAACAAACCAAAAAAAAAAACCCAAAAAGGCCAAGCATGTTGTTCTGCAGAGAGGTCTGGTGTCCACAGTTTGGATCAGTCCCCCAGCAGAGCACCCTCTGCTTCTTTTCCATGTGGCTTTGGGGGCAGCATTCGGTCACACAGGAATACACACATGTACACATGCTTCCTATGCACTGATTTCATTGTTCCTGCATAAATGGATGGTGAACCTGTCTTGTAAGACATCTTGTAAGGCAAATTTTTTCAGGGGTTGCCCCTTGTGGGAGCGCTGCAGCAATGGAGGTGGGAGAGGACACTGCAGAGAGGTCACACCCTCATGCAGGTGTTCTGCTGGCTTGCCCATGGACCACCTAAAACCAAGTGAAGTCTTAACACCAACTTCGGTGGTCTCAGAAGAAGGGTTCAGTGTTGCACAGAAGGTATGAAGTAGATATAGAAACCGCCTTTTCACTAGCAGAAAGTGGAGATTAACCCAAGTGAGCCATTCACTTGGAATAGTAATTCAAGCAATTATCACAAAAGTGATGCATTGTCTTCATTAAAGCCTTAAGCTATAAAAGGCAAGGAACCCGTTTTGGTAGACGAATATTTTTTCTTCAAATACTGAAATCTAAGTCAAGCTCAAAATTCAATCCAAACTGAGGTCCCAATTCTTAATTCTGTTGAAAACTACATAGAAAATGCCTGACATAAAGTGCCCAAGATTACATTAACAGGTTTAAGAAATAGTTTTTGAAAGGGACAATACAGAAAGATAAAAGGTGTTACAGAATTAGTATGTTCCACTGATGGATTTTTTTCCTCCAGTAATTTACTTGGGCTTACAACAACAAAAAAACAATTGTCAAAACAACTATTTGTAAAATTAAATTAAATCAGGGTCCCAAAGTTAGAGAAAGATATGAATTTGTAAAATCACAGCTTTCTTGTTGGAAGACAGTGATAGCTATAGAAGCCTGCTTCTTTAAATATACATTAGCCAGAACAAGAAAAAAAATACAAACATTAAAAAAATCCATCCATCACAGTTCCAGGAACAGGTTTTTTAAACAATTGTTCTGGGCAGTAAGAAGATCTCTCCATTTACAGAATGACAGCCTTACATCTCTGGCAACCCAAGTCAGCTTGGCTGTTTCAGTAGCAAATATTTATTTAAATTAATTCTTTCACTATATATGTACTCTCTACTTCTACTCATCAAAGGCATCCTAAACTTATCATGAAGGGACCTGGCTTCTTATATGACTGTGACAGACCTCATCGTGACACATAACAGTATGTATCCACCATCAAGGCAATTTTTTAAAAACTTTTTTTTGCTTACCCATCATATCTTTTGCCTTCTTGAAATGTTTATACCACCTTCCAAATTCCTGACATTTTGCTGCTGAGACATTTGCATAGTAAGTGCTGTTCACAATGGAAGAAATCATACTCTGTGTGAAAAGGGGAGAAGAAAAAAATAATCTGTAATACAGCACAGTCCAAGTCAAAGCACAATTTATTTCAGTTGTTGAAACCATTATATTTTTAGAGTTTGAGAACCATATTGCATTTTTAATCCTATTGTTCAAAGCCTTTTAAAAAACTCATTAATTGAGCATAAAAACAAACTGAGGTATATTGTAAATGGGAGCAAAACAAGCAGATGGACTAAGGGAAGAACAAAGTTATCGACCAAGAAACATCAGGCAATGGGACGGGCTCTGGGCGGAAGAGACTAATCTTGAAAGTGCATTTTCTTCATACTCTTTCTGCTTTTAAATCTGATTGACCCTTCACATACCCACACCAGTTCATAGGCATACAAATCCTACACTGAATCAAAAAATGCAAGCAAAGCCCTAAGTTACCCATGCCCATTCCCTTTGTGTCACTTATCACAGGGCAGACCCCAGAAAATCACAGGATGAAAGTTTATCTGAATGATTTATTAGCAGGATAAAGTAAGTACGTTTGTAGTAGAATAAAATATGTATGTAACAATCCAAAATGAATCCAGACTTGCTTTTCCTAAACAGGGTATTTTAAGTGATTTGCAGAAGCAGGCTTATGAAAAGCTCTTATTGTCATGTCAAATTCTGTAACTGAATATTAGCTGTAAAATAGACCAAAGGATGATAGAGACAATTTTTTTTTTTTCAAAGGTTCTCGAGATATCAGATAGCTGCAGTGAGAAATTTACCTTCTGCTCAGTTTTGACCAATTTTAAAATAGTGGAATTTACAACGCATAAAACTTCCAGTTCCAGGACATTCTTTTACAAAATCAATTAAAACTAAGCCTTGCAAAATGAGATATTGCTCCAACTTGAAAATTATACTCAGCATACAATGTATGAACAGCAAAATTAGCAAACATAATTTCAGTAGACTGAACTTTGCCACCCTTCAGATTTCTATGTGGAAAGTAGTTACTTTTAGCTTAACTACAGGGATTGTCCAGCATATTGAGAAACCAGTGACAGTCAAGATGACAAAGCACTGATTATTTTTCTTCATTATTCAGCATGTAACATTTAGGTATAATTGTGCTGTTGTAAAATTGATGTATTGTATCAACCCTTTGCTACACAAACTGCAATAACCACTAGAAGAAAGTCTGGAGTAAAAACACAATAAATATTACTGTAAGTCTTCTTTCATAAGGTTAGTTCAGTTTCTGAGTAAAAGTGCCTTGATTATTGATCTTAGTGAAGTTCATTATAACCATTTTCTAACATTACTCAGTAACAAGCTATTTGTGGAGGCTCAGAACTGCTAGAGTGAGGTAACATTATTTATGCCAAATCTGGATACCCTCTACTCACCCGGCAGTTATTTTAATGTTTCTCTGAATCACCAAAACTGTTCCTTGATACTAATTTGGCACTTCTGAAGTTAGCTACAAGTTTTTTGCCAGTGGTACAAAGGGAGAATGAAATCTTTATAGTCTTCTGAAACACTTGAATTACCTGAACCAAGCTCAGGTGAACCCAATGTCAATTTCCAATATAATAGCAGTATCATTAATGTCTAATACTTACAAAACCACCATTTGAAATCTTTTACAGATTAAACCATTTTAAACACGGACGCATGATAGATAAGGTGTGATTTTAAAAGTCCTTTGGATCTGAACTGGTAAATTATACAAACGCAGTTACTGCATGTGCAAAACCTGACAAACTGCACCTGCAAAATGGGGAACTGCATGTCTAATAGGCCACCACACCATATTAGCTTATGCATATTTTGCAGATGTAATTTAGACTTCAAGGTGGTTTTCTCTCATTTTACTTTGCCCCTTTCAGAGTCTTCCCCTGGCCAAATAACTTTACGAAGTACAAACATGAATATTAAGAATAATTTTAGTAGATTACCTAATAATGATGAAGATGTTTGCTAGGATTTCCTAGTCCTCCCTTCCATGTCATTTTACAAAGAACATATGCCAATGACATGGCAGTTTGCGACATCCTCTGCTTCTTCAGGAACAAATTTAATGCAGTCACTTTATTTTACAAGCAGATAGGGGACTGGTCTGTTTAAATAACACTGCTAGAAATTTTAGCTTCTTTGACACAATGTGAATTTCAGGCTCTGATGGCTAGTTTTGGGATTTTATTCCAGCTCTTCAAAGTAGATAAAAAAAACCCGACAGACATTATCAACACATTTTAAAATGAAAATTATCCTGCTTTTTCTTCAAGAACACTTCATGCAAACATTCAAGTGATATTACCTACGCTAAGAATCCTCATCAGGAGGAATCAATGATTTATTTACTAATTCACTGAAGGCAAAATTTTACAAGCCAGATAAAATATTACTACCTTGTTAACTCAGAAAATAACTTGACAACATTGAATTTCATTGTTTCTATGCTTTATTTATTATGTTGTCATCAAACCTGCAGTCACGTCAGTGCAGAGAGATGCACTTTACTACAGAAATCCCTATAGCTGTAGAATTCCTGAACATTTTAGTGGCAATCTACATATGTGAATGCCCACTATGCTTAGGGCCTAAAACTGAAGATTAACCCTATGAGTTACTGGTCTTCAGAGATCCGTGATCTAGACTGGAGACATACTGAAGTCATTCCCTGTGAGGAGCTCCCCATGTCTTGGCTTATACTTATCAATCATCAACACAACAATTATTGTATTTGAAGCACATCATATTCATATGTACTACTGTACAGAGGCATCCCTTATCTGTGAGGCACAGAGGCAGATGCTTTCCACGTAGAAGACAACGAATATAAATCTATCATACAAATATTCAAATGCATCATGTTCATCACTCATAATCTGATTTATTTTTCATATGCCACAAAGAAATAGAATGCAAAAACTGCTCACAAATCTGCAGTCTTAGCATACCTCCTAGAAGTATGTCCTTCAAAGTAAGTTGCAAGACTTCAAGATCCCAAATTTCCCTCTTTCCCCCTCTATCCATCTCTCCCCCACCCCAACCACATCACTTGCAGTCCTGTTCTGAGAATCAGGAGATCTCTTCTGAAATGGTGCCACCTTCACAGAAATCCCACTATTCTGGAATGATACCATCTGCTGCAGCCCAAGTGCTCTTTTTTTAGCCAAGTGAGTTAATTATAATTAGGCATCCAACAACTGTGTGGAGGTAGGGGTAGAATTCATTCTGAAGTTCAGCTGAGGTTCACCCAGTGTAGTTTGAACCAAACCCCGCTCTCGCAGGAAGATGTTAACACCAGAAATTTGAAAATAAGACACCATAATTTCTCAAATTTGTTGGGGAACTCCCTATGGAAATACCTCAATTCTCAACCAGAACTCTTTTCACATGCCCATCAAGTAAAACCCAATAAAACAGCGGCATCAGACACCTTTCCCTTTGAGCCAGGATCTAAGGCAAGGTGCATCCTGCAAGCCATAGGAAGGACCTGAGCCTTTCGTGCCAGCTGGTGGCCACAGCCGCTGCTGCGGGTGCTACAAGGGAGGCATTTCTGAGTCATTGCCTCTGACACTGCTCTCCAACCCAGGTGAAGTATTGTTCGATCATCACTAAAAGTATACTGTTGTCCTTTTCACAAAACAACAAAAACAACAAAAACAATGTTAATCAGGTTAATTCAATCATCTAAACCAAAACTGTTCATGCTTTTCTGCCAAATCAACCAACCACAGCAAAATCTGTTATCAGTGATTGCTCAGCTTCCAGTCAAAAAAGCTTTTAACCCCCACAGTCCCAAAACTTCCCCTAAATAACCTTAAAATTATTTTTATATGGGCAGAAAGAGGTTGTTTTCATGCCTCATGAAGGGGAAGTTGGACTGCAGTATTTACACAGAACAAATACATACTAACAGACTTAGCAGAGAGTAACAGCCACAGCAGCTTCCTAAAACAACTCAGCTGAATTAGATATCGGGGATTCCTTTGCAAATGAAACATTTCCCTCAAAAGGAGCAGTGTAACCAAAACTTATTTGGGCCTTCCAGGTTGTTTAAATAGGAAAATATAATCCAAGCTTTTTTGCAACTCATTCATCAGTGTTTAAAGCTTCAAGCCTGCTCAGTGGAAGGGGCAAGGGCTGCAACAACTTATTTACACAATTATCTAAATACGATTAAACAGCTGATGGACAAATATTAAACTAGAAAATGTATAGTCATTTCAGCTTAATGTAATCCTCTTTCTGTAAACACCCAAGATGATTTTTTTTCAACCAGAACAGTCCTGACATCTCATAAGCCTAAGGGTGAATAGCAAGAGATTGTTTTTGATAGTTATAAATATTCAAAAGACATGCAGACCATCTGCTTTCATAATACAGGTAAAGCAAGACTGAAATGGTGACTGCTGTATAAAAATGGTTCTTTTAACAAAGTCTTCCTCTCTTCGAAAACTATAAAGACAGATGTCAAAAACTGTTTACACAGGGTAATCAGGAGCGTGCAAAATGTAATATTCCTTTTACACACAGTGCTTGCTAAAGAGATTTTTTTTTTCTTTTTCTTCCCATCTGTGTGTTGCAACACATTTCTACAAGTTAAAAACATTTTTTCAAACAGAGATCTCATGAATACCCAAAAACATGCTATCTGGTTTCTGAATGCTAATTAATTTCAACTAAGGAATCTGATTTTTTTTTCTGTAGGAAGGAATGCATGCTTTTGAAATGAAGCACTTCAACAATAACAGACACTGAAAACAGAACACCCCACAAGTTTAATTTTGCACTAGTTTGACACTGGCTATTTTCACAACTGTTTTACATTCAAACCCACATCTGCTCAATCTGGCTAAAAGACAGACAGGAACTATTCTCCCACTTTTCAAATGAGATTTTATTTATGTTTTCCTATTTATCAGGTTTTTCAGTTGAAAGCCTTGTAACAGCATAATCGTTTTGTCAAGTGGTAAGTAGAAGATACCTTGTCTTCCAAGCAGAATATGAACAGTGCTGCCCATAAACCCTACAGTCAATTTTCAGAGCTGAAACACTAATCTTGACAGTAACCTTTTAATGTATTATATTAATGGCACAGAGGCGTTAAGCACCTTTTTTATAATTCTCAATAAAATGAACATTTACTGAACAATCTGTCAAACTACTGGCTCCATTTTTTAAAGCCAAAGTTTTAAGGCTGTATTCTATTTTCCCTTCCATAAATCCTCCACTTTACATTCCTAGACACCAGCAGAGTGGTATCTTAGTGTGTTCCAATGCTGTAACCCTAACATGCCTTTTTAAAAAAAAACACACCACAACAACAACAAAAAAGAAGATAAAAGCTATGAGCCATTGCCCCTAGATCTAGTTTGAATAGTGATAAAGTTGCATAACAGAACTTAAAGATGGGGTGGGGGGGGCAGGTCTTTTCACAAAGGACAGACAAACTTTGTTTCTCTGATCCCAGCCACTATCAGTGGCTTTTGTTTTCACAGAAATCACAGGCATCAGTTTTAACACAAGCTGAACTCTTGGAGCTCTTATTTCCTGGGACGTTCTATGTTCACATTTCTCAAAAGAGAAGGGAACGTTCAAGCTCCAATTGGATAACACAGGATTATCCCCAAAATCAGAAAAGCCTGTGCCAGCCCACATACTGCAAAAACACAACCAGGGCAAAATGTTGTTCCTAGTGTTCTGATATGGCAGAGAATTATCATCTGCCACTCCAAATAAAAGCAGACCAAATATCTTCAGCTGCTAGCTGTTTTTTTGGTCAAGGAATCATGAAACGGACAGTTTAATTGCATATGAAGAATTGTGTTAAATTCCTTGGTCCATTACCTTGAACTATAATGCAATAATAGCCGTCATACGCCCTATAAACACGTAGGATAAGGTAAAAACCCACAGATGGACAGAGAGGGAAAAAAAAGTTCTGTTTGTGCCTTTGGCATTGCACTTGGATGGCTATCATCTGACCTCCATACTGTTGCCAGGGTCAGGAGAAGTTAAGGATCTGCATGGCAACTGCTGGTCATTTAAGTTAAAAACTGCCTAAAGGCCAATCTAAAATGGCAGCACAAAGTTTTCTTCCAGTACATGAGCATTTCTTTCCTCCTTTCTCCTGTCCTTGTATAGCCTGAATTATCTCCTCCTCCTTTTCTGCCTTATGTTGGCTTTAATATTATAAATGTACATATTAGCATAAACATAAAGCTACAGTGAATGCAATAAGGGAAGATAAAACAAAAAGATAATCTATACATATATATCTACATATATTTATATATGTATAGAAATATACCCACACAGGAAAAGATCTTGAAAATCAGAAATAAGGATTCAGCATCTGAAGAAACCGATCCTTGCACTATTTTTACCATTTTGTAATGTAAATTCCCAGTTGCTGCATGACAGAACAGCATTCTTCCAAAGTTTTCTGAGCATCTCCCACTGACAGATATAAATAAAGCTCAAATAAAAAGCTGCTTCCCAAGATACTAGTCTTATATCTACAAAGGTTAAAAGCAAGAAAGATAGGTAGGTGGGAAATGTTAATTCAGATTTGAAGAACTTCATGACTGCTTTACAAGCATTACGGCACAACGCCTTAGATTAAAGAAAAAGCAGTCACAACCTCAACCTATACAAGATAAGGAGACATAGGACATTTTTGTCTTCATTGTCAGATGTCCAGTATGAATCTTTTTAAGAATCCTGACTTTCACTGCACACTATTTGTAAAATGGCAGGTACTTAGCAGTAAAAGTCCTGGCTCAGCCCTTCCTAGAAACAACATGGATAAAATACAAAATGAAAAATAATCAATATGTAGTAAGTAAATTCTTGGTTTATTTCATGGAATTAAAACGTTCCTATATTTGAGGGGTGAATTATTATTACACCCTAAAATTGTGACCCTGCAAGTGCCTTTGCCAGAAGAGCTCTGAAATCAGAGAGGTCCACAAGTAAGGAGAGCACTAATTTAGCCAGGAATCTGCTTTAAAAAGCTGTTATGAAGTAACCAGATTACTTTAAATCGCTCTTTTAGCTTGAATCGGGAATGTACACTTTCAAGGGCTCTCCTCATTGCTCCTGCTTCAGTGCCCATCACAAAGCCATCTTGGGACAAACAGGCTGAACTTCATAGACTCATAGAATGGTTTGGGTTGGAAAGGACCTTCAAAGATCATCTTGTTCCAACTCCCCTGCATGGGCAGGGACACCTCCCACTTCATTTCTGCTGGATGAAGCCAAACTCAGAGCTGAGTTACTCCAGGGTGAGCTCCATTTCTCCTTCTCAGTCTCATGGAGACAGGGTCCTTAGCCCTTCTCCAGGCTTCTGCTGTTCCTAGACTGGGAAGTGCACGACCTGAAGCCTGCGCACCTGCGCTTACCTCTTCTCCTCAGGACACAAAGACCAAGACTAGAGGAAGCTGGAGCCCATAAGGACAATCCAGATCATGCGCAACAGATGTAAACAGGGCAAACCAGCATTTCTTGTACAGGAATGAAGGTTAGGGTAGGTGGGGCCTCAGAAATCTCACATACTGATCTGGTAAAAATGTGGAGTAAGAGACACCTTCAGTATTCCTCTCAGATGGACTGCTTTTAGTTCCATTCACTCTGTTTCAGCCAGGTCAGAATGTTTCCAACTTGTTTTTCTACCTGGAAATGCTAATCCTAATGCACATGCTGCCAAATGCTATCCTAATACAAATACTGTGTGTGATAGGGGACATCTAATATGTTTTAATGCATTAAATGCAGCTTTGGGTACATAAAACTCTTCCACAAAAAGTATATACACTCTCCTGATACAGACATTGATAACTGTTCTATCTTGAACCAACCACCATGGCTGTTTTTCCACTATGGTTTTTTGTAAAAGACTCTTCAAAATTGCTTAGTATTACCCACCACGTTAAGAAAGATTTCCTTGCTGGGAAATAGGACATGATTTTCAGCAAGTCTCTTCTCGGATTCCACTGTTCTGCTAAGCAAAGCATCAGATGTCTGGCATGAAGTTAAGCCCTAAGGCACAATGTCCAGACAAGAAGTCATCAGACTCAGTAGCACTAACAGTTGTCTTGTTGAAATTCTTTTGGTGTTTAGGATAAACTCTTTATTTGTTCTCTTTAGCACACAAGTTTTTGCAGATTTTTAAACTGAAAAGGACCATTTTGAGCATCTATTTGGACTCCACATAAAAAAAAGACCCTAGAAGTTCAAATACCAACTTCTGAATTCAGCCAAGTTACCTGCAGCTGAGCTAGAGCAAACATCTGATACTGTTCTGAGGACTTCTTGTACTAGATATGTACCTTTTTTCTTTCGTCTTTTTTTTTTTTCCCAAATGTATGACTAGATTTTAGCTTGAACTTCATCAATTTCTGCTCCTTCTCAGTGCATTTCTCATGCCTCTGATTGCTTGCTTAATACCCCTCTATTGCCAAATGTAACATCCTCTGCCTATCCTTTGTTTAAATATTTGTCAGATTTACTGTTTCAGGTCATGCACCACTTTATGAGCCACCTGTACTTCTGATTATTCTTGATCATATAGACTCAGATTCGATGAGGTTATTTATGATGCTAAAAGCACATGAACAAACTTCTTTCTGTCCTAAGAAAAAAAGCAGAAATTTGCCAGGAGAAAGCATGAAATTTGCTATGGATTCTTAACTTCTGCTAAGTAAAAGCATAGGAAGATGGCATTTTAAGCAGCAATGTTAGCCAAGGTACTTAGTTTCTCTGCTGTGTTGCTGCCTTTCACTGACAAGAGTTTGTGAACAGTACAGACACTCTAAAGAATTCATAAAAAGATGCAAAACTCTATGAAGGTATCTCGAAAGAGAAATGTTCCAGCTAGATTTCCATGTGGAATACGCACATGCACTTTGAGGGTCTACTTATTCAAAAATTGTTCTTAGTTAACCCTCATATTAAAATAAATAAAAAGTAGCTAGATTATTTTTAGCACACAAAGCCCCTCCTTATAAAAAGTGCAGAATAGGGAGCACAGCTTCAAGAGCTTGGGGACATACTAGCAGGCAAGTAGAGGATTTGGAGGGATTTTACTGTGATACATAGAGAGCCTAGATATACTGATTCAAATACAAACACACTTGGTAAACTTAGGGAGCTGGAATCTCCTCTCTATCTCTAGGAAGGCCATTGACACTAATGTCCTCTGCATGTGCCTCAGTTTTTCATCCTCATGAAACTCATCCTTCTCCATGATAGTTTACTAAATCCTTTGGAAAGGTGGCATAGCCAGGCATAGGTTATGCTTTAGTGCAGCTTCCTTGCTCTTCTGGCACAAGCTTACAAAAGAACTGCAACTCTCAGTGTAGGAAAACTTAGTACTTAAAAAATAAAATAAAAATAATTAAAAGACAGGTGTATACAAGGAGAACCTTTCATGTGCTCCCGCCCCTGGGGAACAGAAGTTTTCCCTTTTGAGTAGTTTATTCCATGGCTTGGAGTGAGGCAGGTCTGAGGTTGCTGCTGTCCTGAAAAACCTGTCCTCTGATCACTGCTGCAAGGCACCAGGGTAATCCGATACTGTTTGTGCTGTTCTTAAAGAAGTGTCCAAGGAAAGACAGCCAAAGCTCACCCTTGCCTTAGGTTTTCCTACCATGTTTCTTGGAAATAAAAAGGAAGAACCTAATTATTAATTAAAAAAAAAAAAAAAGTGGGGAGGGAACAAACTTGCTTAGGGTTTGTTTGAGAAACACATCTCTTTTCTTCTAAGTTATGATTAGAGCCAAGACCTGCAAGGAGTCTGGTCTGACAAGGTGAGAGGTTGGTCTCTTAGTATTGCCCCTCAGTAAGTGGGTCCTGCTTTGCTTTCATTCCTGTCAGGTAGAAGATTATTACTAATTCAAGTAATTCTCCCCAGACGTATCTTTATGCCTACACCCCTGCAGGGGACCTTGTCTGCCTCCCTAATGCAGACATACGTCTCAGCCTTAAATCTGCTGGCAGTGACACTACAGCATCTACAGAATTTGCTCAGCTTTTGGGTAGGTTTTATAACCCCTCTGATCTCTGTGCCTCCCACCACTGCTAGTAATAATTGAACCAGTCAGGGAAGGTCTCTGCGAACCAGTCAGCAGCAGTGATTAAGATGTAGACATACATATCTCCTCGCCCTTTAAATAGAAGGCTTAATTGGCGATGTGGATAGCAGCTTCCTAATGGACAGAAATTAAACTCCATTTAATTCCTGAGCAGACACTTCCAATGCACAAGGTTTACCACACATTTGGAGTGGGAAGGGGAGGGGGGGAAGGAAGGAGCCGCACGCACAACTCTCTACCTCTGACAATCACCGAGGAAAAGCAACATGAGGACCAGAATGGCATAAGTGTGGCAGGTGTGAATTGACCTGCACTGGCAAAGCTGCGAGCTGAAAAACTTGCAAATCACATGGTTGTGCAATACTTGGCTCTAGTCAGTGCTATCATGTTCTTTATAAAAAAAATAATAAAAAATCTTAAAGACATGTACATCAAGTTAAGGGATTAACTGTCAAGTGACATTACTGAAACAGAGACAATATATTTCTTTATTGTTAATGAAATTCAGTTAAAAGTGAAGGAAGTGATAAGGAAAGTACTGTTTTGTAATGTATTTTACATAAGAACGTAATATAGAAAGGGAAGTGCAATTAAATCTTAATGTGGACTTTTTTATTTTTAGTTTATCATCTGGTTTACATTTTGAGCCCCTTTGCAGCAGTAAATTATGCTGGCATTTCTTAGGGAATAACTGCCATGTTAATTTAGTTTAATAAAATAACTGACAGAACAGGGGGAAAAGAAGCAAGAAGAGACAGTATCCCCCCACACGCACTCCTTATCTTTAGCTAAGTACTCAAATGCTTTCTATATGAATTGTCCGTGGTCCAACTCCAGCACCATGTAATAATACAATACATTACAACACAGTACAATACAATCTTGCGTTTCTGTAGCGCCCTTCATGCAAGCATCCCAGGGTGCTTTACAATCATTATGAGTTAAAATTAAAACTGAAGCACATACAATTCCTAATAGAATAATTTTAAAAATGCTAAACAGAACAAATAACTTTTAAGTCTAGATTTAAAAGTCCCAACAGCCAGAGCTTTCCTTACTTCAATTGGCAATGAGTTCCAAAGCTAGGGAGCAAAGCGACTAAAGGCTCTCTCATGTTATGTTAAAGGATCTCTCATGTTGTTTATACTTGTGCAGTACTCTACAGTCAACAACTTGCCAGTAAGAAGGGGAAGAAAAAAAAAAAAAAGACTTATTTGCAATCTTGCTTTAGAGAACACTGGAGGAGTGTCTTGTTAACCCTCTAATAAAGTTAAGGAAAAAAATAATCAGGGTTCGCGCTTGGCCATGACTGCGTTAAGAAGTACGCGAGAAACTTGAATGAATACAGAATTTTGTAACCCTGCATTACTTGACTGTCTCTTAACCACTAAATGCAGAAAGAAAAAAAGTGTATGTGTGTGTATAAATAAAAAGAAGAACACCACCACAAATATTTCACATGCAAGTTATTCTATACCGTTCACAGGACCACTGAGTGAAAACAGAAGTCAAGCAGGTCTCAGTTCTACAACACGTGCACATATCAGAAGGCAAATCAGAAGAAAATGTGCAGTGTTCCTTTTTCCTACTGTCACTTCCCTAAAACTTTATGTCCATATGATACAGATAATCATTCACATGACATAATTCTCGAAATTGCAATCCTAAGTCGTTAGCATACCAAGTGGGGAAGATGGTCCCAAAAACATTATTCCCTTAAAAAGCAAGATTTTTGTACTTCGCTCACAAGAAAGCTTGGTGGAAGACAGCTGCCTATATCTCCATACAGCTGACTTTAGGGAGGTTAAAAAAAAAAACCCAAATAAATATGATCAACACTAGCATCATCACTCTACTAGACTCTCGTCTACTTTTTCAGAAGTAGAAGCCCAAGACCTCATGACAGCACAGATGCTCATGACAGCACACCTTAGAGAGTCTTCTGAAGTCAGAAACTGCATTTATTTAAGAAACAAGATATGTCCCCCCTCCCCATGACAAGTCTGGGCCCCATAACTGTTTTGGAATGTGACTTTTATGCCCTCATCAGTTAATTCTAGCCACAGAATCATAGAATCGCTTAGTTTGGAAATTAAGAGGGAGAAAAAAATAACTATGTATTTTCTCTTTCAGTAGGGCACTGCCCAAATAAAACAGTTGTAGACTGACAAAGCTTGAACAGTGAGAGTGTTTAGATGCATCTAAAGAACATAAATCAGTGACCAAAGATCAGCAATTGAAACACTGTGTATCCTCCAAATGTCCTCACACAGCTCTACCAACATGCCTATTTCATCCTCCTTGTTCCATAAGCAAGAGGTTCTGCACTGCCCATTCTATCCGGATGACTAAAAATCAGGGGCACAGATTTTAATAGTTAATTTAAAATGTTTTAAAAATCCAGATATCACATCAGCTCACAGAGACATCAGAGTGAACACTCTTGAGCAACTGAGGGGTAAGTTGAAAGGCTCTGCCTGCCAAAACCTGAGCCCAGGCCCTCAAGGATTTACTTCCCCGAAATAATTAATGACATCTTTAAAATCTAAAGTATAGTCACTTCTAAAGTAGAAAAAGGAGCTGCATTCCTTACTGAGGTTATTCATTATTGGGGAAGGGGAGGAGGAGGAAGAGGAGAGAAGAGAATCAAAAGGAACAAATAAATCCAAGGATTTGATCTCAGGTCTAGGCAGGTAAAATTGAAACGGAAGGGGAAAAAACACCTTTCAGTTTTGTAAACTATGGATTAAAAATTGTTCATAAAACATACACATTTTGGCTTCTCTTAATAGCTCACTCCTTGGCTATTTATAGGTCTGGAAATTTTAATTCTACCAAACGCAACTGGTTTTGGTTGGGACTTCAAATGGAGGGAGGAGGTTTGGGGGGTGGGTGGTCACAACAGCAGCGAGGAAATGCCAGAGGATTTCTATTATGCTGCTTATTTGCTATGATGACCAGGTGCCTCCAGATCAGGTGAACTAAGAAACACTGGTGTTCCAAGCAAGATTTCTGTCTGGCATCTCTGCTAGATCACATAAACCCTGCACGATGCCTGCATAAAGCAGCATGCAAATTCAGGGCAGGATATTTGAACAAAAGTGGAAGTATATGATCTATATTGTGCCCATGTGACGTGCTGGCAATCATTCACTATAGCACGGGAGTTTGATCAAAATGCAGTCATGACAGCTGTATTTATCCCAAGTGCAAAACTATTCAGACTTCGGTATCATACCAACGCTTGTTCTGCGTGCATATTCTTCTCAGGGAATGCAAGCGTACATCCCTCTAACTGAAAAAATGCCATTCCCTCATCATCAAGAGCAAAATTATATAAAACACATTAAAGGCATGGGGGGCAGGCAGCACACACAGACACCTCCAAAAATTTAAAATAGTAATGCCATGTCTGTACATGGCTATGTCCATAAGTATCACAGCCTCTGGATATATTCAATGGAAATAACGCATATCGTCTACAAAATATTTTACAAAATAATAAACCACAATATTTGAGATTCTACTATATATCAGGTCTGGAATTTCTCATCTACAACGTTGTCCTAAGAGTCAGGCTAGATACAAGAAGTTTCAAAGGATGAGTAACAAAAAAAGAAAAAGACAAAAAAAGACCTTTGCATTTCATGATACTATGGAGGAAGAAAGAGACGACCTTGCCTCTGAAGTGCTTTTGCAGTGGTTTGATAAAGTGTCTGTTTGCAAATACTAACAACAACCATTTGGAAAATCTTTTTGTAGAAAAAAAATAAAATCAGGTGAGGTAGCACCAGTAAAAAAGTCAATGTCATTTGATCACTGCTGTATTTTCAAAACAGTGCCTAGATTCTAATTAATCTCCACAATCTCTTCGTTGGTAGGTGACTTGTTATCTTCCTTTCATGGAAAAAGTTACAGGAATTCAAGATAAGGGGTACAACTAAATGTTCAAAAGCACATAGTGAGTTTCTTCCAGAATTATCAAAATAATTGTCAGCCTTTTCTCAGTCCAATCATTAGCCCATGTTGCTCTCCTCTCTCTCATAAAAACTTAACTACATATATACACTGAGAGAGAGTGAGAGACAATAATTCAAGAGAGATAAAACAACAAAAAACCCCTTTACTAATATCAGTTTAAATATGTTTTGTAGTATTTCGGTTATTTTAACTGTGGAAGTAATATGAGACTTCTGCACTAAAAACCAAAACAGAGTAAAACTGTGAAACTGTGTGAAAGTGAAGCATGAAAATTCTAGGACTAAGGCCGAGGAGATAGATGGAAGGACTATCATTAAATAAATAAATGCAACAGGCCTGCCTACATGATCACTTTGGAGCAGCTCCCAACAGACTGAGATAGAGTAGAACTTCTGTGCAAGCGGCTGGAAATAAGAATTGATGGTAGAACAATTTCTTTACAACCCTTTGGAGACTAAAGGGCCAAAACAGGAGGGAAATGAGATCTAAGCCACTCGTGAGATGCACCAATTTAATGGAATACACAAGACGACCCAAAATTGAGCTCTAGATAAAATTGTAAGTTGCCTTCCCCATCAAAAGAGGTCTGGAGAGGAGGCAGAAGTGAAGCGAGCCATGCGTATCAAACACAAGGAGGCTTCAACCTGGCATCTGCGTACGCTGCTAGTCTCTAGCAATAAAATCTGCAAACCCGAGGTAAAGCATGAAAATACACACTGCAGCACATAATTTAGGACAGGCTTGACTTTTCCATGCAAAATTTGCAGCATCCTTTTACCTTGCCTGCTTGGTACCAAAAATTTGAGACTAAACCTCTGGATGGATGCTTGCAATTCCACGGCAATTCAGAGCCATGCATTTGTTCTGATCCACCCTGAGCACTCCAAGACATGTCTAGGGGATTTCCCGTGATGCAGGCTCATACACTGAGCAGTATGGCCACAGCAGACACAGAGAGAGATAATCACAGCAGCTTCAGAAAAGACCACGTATTCAGCTCTCCTAATGACACCAAGAGTCCTTGGTATTTTATTGAAGAAGGTGTGAAGAGATTAGACCTATACGCCCCAAGGCTTTAGTTGGACAAGAAAGCAAATGGTAAATAAAAATAAAAGGAAAAAAAAAACAAAAAAGAAAAAAACCACTAAAGCACATGACACTGTTCAGTTTTCAAGACTTTATAATTAAGACAAACTGGATCTTAAAATTTGTTTGTGCACAGATTTTCAAGCTATTAAATATATCTACACTATAAAAATAGTTTGCTTGGTTTTTTCCAGTACACAGAATATCAGTATTCTAAATAAATATGAGCACTTTTAAAATACACAAAATGGAAGATTTATTTTTTTAGAAAATACAGTAAATTCCAAGTGAGGATGATGATTCTCAGTTTTCCATGCTTAGACAAGGCTTCAGAGATGCCACGCATTGAGCACAGCAACTTAAATACTTTACAACAAATCCTTCCATACCTACACAAAATTGAGTACTGCTAATGACAGTGACAGAAAACGATAGCTACCCTCGTTTCCACTTTGAGTCATTTTTCTGTGGTTAATAAATTATACCCATAACAGTGTTAATAAGTTATGGTACGGTGTCACTGCATTAGTTTGCATATATGATGAAGCACTTCATATGGCATTACCTATGCCTGTGGAAGTACATAACAGGAGAGCCCACTTTTCTGCTCTCAGAAGAATCTCCCATGCTGGCACTTTGATGGACCCTCTCAGGAAACATTGCCTCCGAACCCTGCCTTGCTCCTGCTTCTCACCTCTGTTGCAGCAGCACGCCACTGTGGGACAATTCCCTAACTTTAATATGTTTAATATAACACAGACACTCTTAAATCAATGCCCCTTCCATAGAAGCAATATACAAAGAGTTATTAGTTGGGCAAATACGAGAGGCATTCAGATCAATTTAGCTATGTGAAAAGGACACTGTCAGATCAACACATCTGCCCTCAAGCTCCTGCAGGGAAATGGGAAGATTTAGACTAACCGATGGGCTCCTGATCAACCACTGTAACAGCTTGTTTTTCCAGGAGTTAAGAATAAATACATGTATTTTAAGCTTAGTATTATTTGGTCTTAAAAGAAAAGCAGAAGTTACTTAAATTCTTGCAACCCGACTACTGAAGCTATGGCGAAGACAGAGATGACAACAGTAATAGGCATGCTTTTAACAACAAAAAGAAGCTCATGGCTTAAGTATATTATTTTACAAATAAAGAAGAGCAGAACAGTAAATTAATGGCCCCAAATCGGAGTTCTGTAATCTGAGGTATTGGTCATCTCAAGCACAAACTTTACGAGATGTTATTAGGCATTATGGGTTTTTGTCCATTAAAATCATTATATGAAAATTCAATATGGTTTAAAAAAAACTTTCAAAAAGAGTGTTATTACTGAATTGTCTCCAGTACTCCATGATAGTGTCTCTGGTGAAGTATTCCTTTTAAAAACTTTTTTTCATGCTTTATCATTGCATCATCTACATATATACAGAAGCTGCTATGTGGAATACAATGTCCAAATAGAAAGGAAATATTCCATCCCAACAGAATGTACTTGATTTCCACCAGTATCAAGTGAAAACAAACACTATTAGATTTAAGTGGAGAAAAATCCCCAATTATCTGTGGCCCCCATAAGCCAGCAGTGCAAAAGCTCACATGCTTTTACAGTAGGTACGTACAAGATATGTATACATATATAATATGCAGACATATTACTGGAATGGTTTGCAACCAGTGAAGATAATTTTGATTATTTCCACTTCAAAACTTCCTATATTGGAGTCATATCACTGAAAAAAAACTAACCAAAGGGGAAAAAAAGTGATGGGAAAACAGTCTGCTAATATATCCGCTGGAAAGATATACAGAGAAAGAGAGTAGTCCTCTATAGATTAACTGAAGTCTTTTGGAGACAAAGACTCCAATATTCTGAGCAAGAGAAATAAAATCCCCATAAAAATACCTTTATTTCCTCGATTTCCTTTTTTCCCCTCCCTACCACAACTAGCATCATTTATTTGTATACTGAATTTGTCTCCACTGCACCACAACATAAAACATTTTAGAATTTAAAAGGTAAAAATAAATACAACATTCCCACCACACCATCATTGGATGCCGTCATGCATTCAAAAATAAGTTGTGCCTTCACAGTAATTAGACAAAAGAATGGCAAAAAAAACAACAATCCAGCTAAAGCTTGAGAAAAGCATCAGTTCAATATTTAGCAATGCATAAATTGAGGTTTCATTTTTGTTTAGGTATATTTTGATTAGAACTAATAAATCACTGATTTTCCTTTGGTTGTTTGCAACAACAGCACATCATCCAAAGAGCTTTATTCTTTATTCCCTTCTCATATAGCATGCCAAAGACTGTCTCATTTTATGAATTAGCATTTAAAACTACTGTAGGTTATCTAACAAGCATTCAGATTCAATAGTACTTTTGACAGCAGTAAGTAAAGAGCCTTTTAACATCTTGAACACATGTGCTTGAAAAAAGTAGTTGCATCAAAGCAGTTCAAAGACTGAAGACAAAAACCAGTTAAAATCCAGTTTTCTGTGAGACAATTTTAGTGTGGTGTAAACAACCTTTCACGACTCCCCATGGGAAATGTTGTAAGACTACGTTCAAAATGAATCAGGCATATTTATAAAGATCATGAAGTGGTCAAATGAATTTGCATTTTTGGCAGATTCACTCCACTGGTACTACTTGCTACAGTCTGTAGAAATCTCAAATCTCACATCAGGGTTGCCTATAGTGCTTTATTATTTATTACATGTTATGCTAAGTACCTGTGAAAGGGGACATTCCTTGGCCAATGAACTCTGGTTCATATCCTTCAGTAAGTCCTTCAGAGCATTTCTTACTGTTGTGTGAGACCATTGTTCAGGAGGCAAATCTTCTAGTTTAGGGCAACTATTTGAAACACAGATTAGAAAAGGGATTATTACAAGATTGCATCCTGCTGCAGAACATTCCTTTAAGACAGACAGATTTCATTTTGCGCATCAAGCAGATGCATCTGGAGATTGCTCTCGGTCTCCTGATTGTTCCGATTAGTTAATTACTTTATACAACACATCTGCTGTATTGATGCATGAATTATACATCAGCTGCATGTGGCGACTATTTTTTCATGTTACTTCTACCTTCCTGCTCTGATGCGCTTGGTAAAACAATTTAAGGTGTAATGCTTTCTCACGACTGATCATGAAAAGCATTAATATATTAACTGTTTTTCTTTTTTGTTACCGTGAAATTTAAGAACCTAGACAGCAACAATAAGTGTGAGCAAGTCATTCTTTTACGAAATGCACACAGATGGTACTGTTCATGATATGCAAAAATATTTTTCTCTTAAGTAAACTTTATGTAAAATGCCTTCTTGTAATGCATCATTTAATTGACTAAAATGCAATATAGTTTTAATGAGATATCCAAAGAAAATCTATGTATCAGAGCTATAAAAGTTTTCTGCCTTAGTATACTGTAAGTTAAAGAAGAATTAGAGTAACCAAAAAGGAATTTAGATATGCCTTTGTACTTAGAGCACATAGCACAGTGGGAATTAAATACAAGCAATATTAACAGTAAGAGCAGACAAGTAACAGCTCACATCCCAGAACTGGTACGCAACCTACCTGTGTAACTGGATTTTCAGTGTGACCACATGATACACATCTTGCAGCATGTCTGCTACCGTAGCATCAGGGGCATCTGTCACATAGGAGAGTGGAACTGGATTCCACTTCCCGACCTGGATAAGCCCTGCAGGATTTTTATTTTTTGCGGGAAGAGGGAGTGGGCAAGAAGAGCAGAAAAATTGAAAAAAGTTATTTACCTGTTAATTCCTAGGGCAAAAGAAATACCTGATTTTAACAAGATCACCACCTTTGTTTCTAGCCTCTTAAATCTGGCAAAACAAAAGAACACCCCCCTCAAAAAAACCCCACCCACACACCAACACAGATATGATTTATCTGTATTATTAAATTATACAAATGCATTACTTTATAGATTTTTTAATATGTAGAGAAGTGTATTTTCCTAAGTTCCCACGAATTCAATAGGACGTGATGTAATAGCATTCCTCTTAATAAATTAGAAAGGATTTTGCAATGCAAGGATTGAGTGAAAAAAAAACAAAACATAAATACTTTGCAGTCTATGAAACCATCAGGAACAAAATAAAAGAAACAGAGCTGGATATTCAGTCATAAATGCAAGTTGACTCTCAACAGTCCATCTGCTCAAATATGCTTTACACTTCCTTGTGGATCCTCAGTGGAGCAGATTATTAAGGTCAATAAGCATACTAATGATTCAGTTGAAGTCTTTTTTTTCTTTAAACAAAAACAAACAAAAAAAAAGAATCTACCTCCACATTCCTCATGAACAAAACATGCACTAACTAAACAAAGATACATTTAGAAAAAAAAAAAGAGACAGAATCTGCAGGAAGTTTAAGTAGTAAAACCTGCATCACATTCCTGAAAGAAATCCTGCTCCTCCCCCAAGACCCCACAAATAAACATAATTCATCGTGCCATTTCGTAATCTTATTTACCTTTTGCTTGGGCAGCAGAGCTGTGAGAATATCCAAGTGATAGCAATGCCATTTCAATCAGTTGGTTGAAAAGCATATCCTTTCTCACCAACACAAATTCTGCATGCTCCTCCTTAGAATCATACTCAATGGCATTTTCATAATGTTCCACTACACAGAAAACTGGAAGCATACTTCCTATTAAAAAAAAAAAACAACAAAAAATGTAATGTATTAAACTTGAGTTATAGTAGAGTAGGTGGGTCTATACAAGGTTATGTAAATAAAACCTGTACGAACAGGCAGAGGAGGAATCAAGAATCATCACAAATATTTGATAAACATATTCCCTGAGTCCTTTCCCCTCACCCTCCCCAAAAAAGAGAAAGTTCTACAAAACATACATCTCTCTGAAAAGCAGAAATGCAAATTCATCTCGCTTGATCGAATACAGATTAAAGAATTACCTTCTATAGAAATAACAAGGTTGACTGAAAAGAAGTTGATTCTCTCTGTCCTGCCTGATTTGTTGTGAGTAGCAGGCAGCATGAGAACCTAAATACATACTGCAGATGTCTTCACCGTAAGCAATTTTAGTACCAGCTACATAATTTTGTTCGTTAACGTTAAAACTTTTAGTCCTGCCAAAAATATTCAATTGCCTTCAACATCAACAACAAATCAACCTTGCCTGTTACACATTCACTCTGAAAGAAGTACACAAGGAAAGAAAGCCAAAGTTAACACTAATTCGTGCTTCATTCACTGAGTGCACTTGAGCACTACTTTCACTCGCATCTTTAAGCAACAAATCATGATTTCAATGCCTTTTTAAGAAGTGTACCTGCAGTTTGGCCTTTTTTTTTTTGTTGCCTCCTGCACTTCACGTTCCACATTCCTGGTATTCATTGCTATTTCGGTATGCCTGAAAGTAATTACTAATTTCCAGTTTTGTAGCATCATACAACAAACCCTTCCTTACACTGCACAAAATATTAAGCGAATAGCCTTTTTCTTTTTCTTTTTCTTTTTTTTGTAAATTTTTTCCCTCTCTTTTGACAAGAGGCAGAGGAGTAACAAATGACCCAAAGCTGTTCAAGGGACAAAGTCTCTCCTGACAATCAGATTCCCAGACTTTGTGAAAATCCCTCCCAGGTTCCCAGATGGACAGAGATCACACAGTGACCTCGGATCCATGCTTTTAGTCCCCAGTCCTATCCCACTGCCTCCAGCAGCGCAGGTTAGGATCTCTTAACGACAGAAAGCAAAAAGGTTAAAAGCAGATGTACAGAACTGTCTTATGGCAGCCTGCCAGAAGGGTATCATCTTTAGCATAAATGATGACAAGGGTTATTTTAACAGGGCACCCAGGAACTCCAATTAGTCCTACAATGTTAATGCCTCTATAACCACTGCCCTCTAGATTTACCAAACCTCCTAACCTGCTAAGGTGCACCAGACATGCCATAATCTAAAAAAGATTTACCCTTGACAATTGATAAACACTTCCAAACCGCGTCTGTTGATTTGTGCTCTAACATATAGCAAGAAATCACGATAAAAAAGATACCTCTTAAGCACGTATATTTAAACTACATCTGTTCACCAGAGAGTCAATCTCTGGCAAACAAACCCCTTCAGGCTCGCTTGGAAAAGCTCACAAACTCACTCCAGTTTGCCCAATAGGCTCAGCATGAAAGACAAGACTAAAAGCTTGCCAATATTTATGTAGTGCAGGAAGCAGCTTTTTTTTTTTTTTTCCTTGTTTATTTTAAATCTAAGTGAGACTGGTCAGGAAGGGAGAGAAGACCAAAGCAAAAGCAGTAAATGCAAATTGGTGATTTCTTCATTGGTTTTAATTAAGCTGTGGAGAGCTTTCTAAAACACACATGTGCTTCATCTGCAAAAAGGTGGTGGTTTGTTGTTTTGGTTTGGTTTTTTTTCCCCCCTTCCAGGCTCTCACAATTGATGTTTGACCTACTACTGTCTGACTCAGAGTGAGGGCTCAAAATTCTTAAGCAGTTTCACCATTAATACCTGAAGAGAAAATGTAAACAAAGCTTCATTTTAACAAACAGTGCAGATACACTCAAAACCAGCTAAAGTGTATTTGTTTTCCCGTATCAGTTCCTGCAAATTAAGCTATGATCAGACACAAAACTAGCAATGCACTGGTACTTCGCTGCAAATCAGCACACGTTTTGCCAGGTGCAGGGTCTCATGAGTTGCAGAGTCCTGGAAAACGTGGTACTTTAAAACAACACGGGAGGACTTCCTGGCCAAATTCTGATGTACAGCGTAGATTATCAGAAGTGGCTCTTGGTAGTGTAACACAGGTATCATCTGACTACGAATCAAGCCACTAAATCTTTTAGCAAACTGTCACTACTGTCCTTCTGTTAATGTGAAAAATGTTGTACAGGAGAGCACCATCTCAGCTGGCTGATCGTTCCTGCTAGCACTTGGCAAGACCTCCAAGTGCAGCAACTTCATAACCTTCTAGTATTAAAGGGGAGAGCATTGGTCAGTGCTCGCTGCTAAAAATACAGCATGATTTAAACCTGAAGGCAGTGTTAGAGCTTTTGCTGAAGGTTTACGAATCTGTGTAAACAGCACGTCTGCCATAAGGAGCAGTGAAGTCTGTAGAATCCTTGTCTAAAACTGTCCTGGCATTCAAGTTTGCTGTGCAAATATCACATAATACCAGAGACAGCTGAAATCTCCTATTTAGGAATTTATGGAACTTATATGTTTGCAGGCGTCAGAAAGTCCTTTTTATATAGCCCCACTGCTTCACTGTACAATATTAATGCACTCTGCTTGAAAAGCCGTAATAAATTATATTTTTAATGCTCTTACCCTGGCTTTCTTAAGATGCATACATTCTTGGCAAACAATCAATAAATAGGGTAATCATGAGCAGAGGCCAAAGAATTTGCTGAAGTGCTGTTTTTCCATTTTTAATAGATAAAGATCTAACAATACGGACTGCTGTGTCTGTTCATTTCAGGATCAATATATTCTTTGTTTTCGCCAAACCGAGAAAAAAATACATGATTGTACGATAAATGTTATGCATCAGACACAATGAAATTCCTCTGCCTTCTAACTTCATGCGTTTAATAATCTTGGTTGCATTTTGCACTTTGCTTCGCAAATGCAAGAAAAATCTGGATTATAAACATGCACCGATTCTACTGAGAAAAGTAGAGGCTGTTTTAGAACAAATGCCAAATTACGTGCAGCATATTTTCATTTAAATTAGCAACTCTGCAGGACATGGTAAAAAAGACTTACACATTTTGATAAGCAAAATTTATATATCACTGTCCGTTAAAAGTGTTTTCAATGCAAACAAAAACCATCCATATACAAACATCAGTGATCCTAAATGTGCCTTTTCCTTGTGTAAATGTCTAATTACAGCAAACCAGCCACTGAAAAATATGACACCCAAGTTGTTCATTGTTCAATAATGAATTGTACTTAAGAAAATAAACTGCAAAGATTGACATCATAAATGACTTTTCCAATGTGATACCTAAAGATTTACACTCTCTCCTTTAAACCAACTTGCAACGGTTATGGAAATACTGCTGCCCTTCCAAGCTTGGACCATCACTATGGCGAGAATTTGTTTGAGGGGTTCGGTACTTACTCTTACATATTTCTGCATTTCTTAGCCCAACACTTACTCAAAAAAATAATGCATTACATTACTTCTATTTCAGTTTAGGAATTTGCTTTAATCAGAGCAGCTAGTCTTTACCTTAACAAAAAT
Organism: Hemiprocne comata; assembly: GCA_020745705.1. Classification (NCBI taxonomy): domain Eukaryota; kingdom Metazoa; phylum Chordata; class Aves; order Apodiformes; family Apodidae; genus Hemiprocne; species Hemiprocne comata. The sequence goes on from CM036587.1 coordinate 39,078,273, forward strand.
CAGACTCCACCCTGTAAAGCAAGATGCTCCACCCAAGCATGAACCTTACATTTCCCAAATGTGATTTATATCAAAGTTGGGAATATATAGTATTTTAGAATAGAGATTTAGTCCTGAAATATAAATGAAGTAAGAGTCTGAAAAAGTATGCTACCCTCCCCAAATATTATAAACCATATTTATCTAATGCAGAATTATCAAAAGTGTTACCTTTTCTAATATTAGTTTTCATCAGGTGTCCAGAGTGTTTTAAAGGCACTCCTTGCATTTTAGTTCCTGTACTTCCAAGTCTTCCTCTTCCTAATGGGCTCCCATTCTGTTCCAAGCGCGCAATTTTGGCTGGTGGACCCTTCGGATCGCTTACATTGTTAGACATTTCTGAATGTTCTTTCCCCTGAGTTGCCTCGTTCAAATGATCCATACTCAGTCCCGCCTCTAAAGATCACCTGCCATGATTAAAAAAAAAAAAAATATATATATGTTGTACACGTGTGCGCATATGTATACGTACACAGCCTGCACATGTACAGAGAGAGATACATATGTATCATAAGCACATAAAGAAGAAAAAATAACTATTTTAACTGGAAAGAAGATGCCTTTTTAAAAAGAAACAAATGTATTCTCCAAAAATTACCTCATACCCCAGTTTACAGAGAAATTGCATCATAATCTGGTGGAATTATTTTGTAAAACCCAACTAGAGTGCCCCCTTAAAAAAAAATCTTCAAAGATAATTTACTATATCTAAAAGAGACTAAGACTCATACAAATGATGATGACTGTCAAGGTATGTATTCCAACACAGCCATTGTTACAAATCTCACAGAAAGGTCTGTTATTAATCCCCGGTGTTTTTATTGTGCTAAAAGAGAGAGAGAGACAGAGAAATAAAAAGATTCTAGTGAAACATTTCTTGATCTACTTGATTAAAAAAACATGCACAACAATAGAGAGATTGTTAAAACTTTAGCTGAGGGAGCAAAAGATTTATTAGATAGGTAGAATATTGCCCATCTACAATTCCTTCCCCCCTCACTTAAAAATAAAAGTTAGAAGAGAATTTATCATTTAACTACAGAAAGCAGTGGTGGGAGATGGTTGCTTCTGTGTTTTCTAACCAATATTAGACAAAGAGTTTAGCAACTTTTGCAAAGTTCGAAATATGCATGTGAAATTTTTCAGATGTGAAGCTTTAAGTGTTAATTTGAGTTAGTTTATTTAATTAAGAAAAAGAACTGAGAATGTAGCATCACACAAAACATAATGCTGGTAAAACCCCCACAATTTCTACAGTATTTTTGAAGCCCTTAAATAAAAAAAAAAAACCAAAACAAACCTGGGTGATGCTAAGTTATGTGCTGGCACAGCTATTTGTAAACCAAAAAACCAGAAGAAATTTCAATAGCAAATTAAGCAAATATATATGTTAGCATGTTTATATTTCCTTTTTTAGAAAATTTTAAAACCTCTGTCCATGAATAAGAATTCCAGTTAAATGACTAAAAATCTCCTGAGCCTAGAACATAATGGAGTAAGTTTTGAGGATTTTTGTCACTCATCAGAATCTGTTTTGTACAGTATATATATACATATATATATATAATCAGTTGCTGAGAACAGACATCTTTCTGGTTGTGATTTCATTAATCAATACTGCTGTGATTGTTAGGTGTTTTACCCTACCTTTCTCTGAGAAAGGTGTGACTTCACTAACAATTATGATATGTATATAATACAATCACTAAGGACAGGTGACTAGACATTAATTTATGAACTAGTATTTATATTAGCAAGTACAAAAACTAATACTGAGGAAGTCATCTGTAGAAAGACTGGTGTGAATCTGACAATTGCTACTTTCTTTCAGCTGCCTAGTAATTCAATACATTTTCTGCACATTTCATAGAAAACCTATTAAAGCCTAAACATCTTGGGATTTATTTTTTATATATACTTCTATGCTGTTGGTATATATGCGAATGACAATTCTGTAAACTATCTTTTTTCTTGTTTGAGCACCGTGCTGCTTTTCCCGATATGGTGAAGAAAGAGGTAATATATTAATCTGAACGTTTACAAGCAACCCCAAGAATGCCTCTGAATAGCTGAACTTTTGAAAATCGTTATTTTTCCTTATGCTGTAAGGTGACAGGCTAAGGTTTATCATTCATCTTGATCCCATCTGGTTTAGGTCATGCGTCTCATTAACAGTAAATGTGCCTATTTTAGCCACTTTTTGAAAAGATTTTTTTTTTTTAACTGTATTATCTGCAGCCGGGGCAAAGAATTACAGACTAAAACTGTTAACATCTTCCGATGTTTCTGACGATGCTAACAGACTACAGGACTGCTTTTCTGAGGTCGGTCTCTCTCAAGAATAAGAGGATTAACAAAAAAAAAAAAAAAAAAAAAAAAGAAGAAGAAGAAAAAAAGAAGGGGGGGTAAAACAACAACAACAACAAAACATCGAACAAGAAAATCCTTGACACTTTTGGCAACTTCTGAAGTACTCTAAGATACTGAGGCTCTTTGCTACAAAAAGTATCTAGTCATCATGAGTCAGAATTGCACTACATCATGTACAGTGAATAAAAGTGATAGATCGCAGTTTAGTTAATGCACTTGACTACAACCAAAACACCAAATGGGTCATTTTTGCTTGGCCTGAGAATACCCACCCATCGGCATCCTCTCACCGCTTAGTCATCTTGTAAAAAGCTTTATGTTACAAAGCAAAATTACATGCACATAAAACACCTAATTTACTCATTTAAACTCCATGCCCAAGGCTAAAGTTCACTGAAACCTCAGTTTGGAATAGTGATGAGCAACAACCAGCGTGGCCTGCCCAGGGAGAGGGTTGCAGGGAAGAACTATAATCTCCGCCGGTTCCAGGCCAAGAGTTTCCCCGGGTTTCGCATTTAGACATCTTTCACAACTACAAGTTTTCATCACAGGCACTGAGAGAAGAGCACAATTTCACGGCACAGTTTCCCAGAGACAGCGCACACGTACGGGCACACGGCGCAATTTCTGAATGAGAGTCGGTGCGGTATCTCCTTTTGTCGCGATGTAACGCCGGTATTATATTATTTCTTTCTCTCCTCCTGAATCAGCCCCCTCCCCATGCCTTTCCCCTCCTCTTCCCTCCCTCCCCCATAAAAACCCGTAATCACATTTGAGAGAGGCTCCGCACTTATCCGTTCCATATGGCTCTCGCAATCCAGGCCAAGCTTTCCCTGTGACCTTTTAAAGAGACAAAGAAGCAAAGTACTTATCTAGAAACAGAAACACTGCAGTTTTCTAAGTGAAATTAGGAAAACCGACCCGAAACTCACCACTTCACAACTTGACAGCATATAAATTACAAAAACAAAGGAGGTTTCCTTTGCAGCCCGAGCTCTTGAAGAGGAAGAAGTTCAAGACTGATGTTTTCTAGGTCCCCCCCTTTTTGGAGAGGGGGAGAGGGGGGGGGCAGCAGACCTGAGGACTACTTCCCCTAATATTCTCTTATTTTTTTCCTTTTTTTTTTTTTTTTTCTTGTTGCTATTTTCCTCTAGGCGGGGAGGGGCAAAAATAGATACCGAGAAACAGAGTAGCCATGAGCAAAAACGGCAATGGACAAAAAATACAGACTAAATATCTTTTGAGGGAGCCAGTTTTCGAGGTTTAGCAACGGAAGAAGGAGCTGAAGATCAAATTGATCAGGCAAGTGTAACGCTCAAAACGAGGAATTCATAATAATAAATAAAAAATAAAGTCGTAGGTTTAAATTGAGGTGGAGGGGGACTTAAGTCTAGCTATCCTTTCAAAAATAAAACCAATGCGTACAGGAGCAAGTGAGAAAGGGGGTTATTAAAAAAAAAAAAAAGGCAGCTTTTCTATCCAGTGTGAAGAGCCGAAAGTCTACTTCTAGGTTGTCACTTACACTATTATTCTCCAATAGGCACCCAGAGGAGCAGCACACACAGAAGGAGCCCGCTCCCCTCCCCCTCCGCAAAAATACACACCGTAACAGCCCCCAAACTTTCTGCGGAAACCTCAGCCCCAGAGATCGCTACTGGAGATTAAAAAAAATAAAAGAAAGAAAAAAGAAAAAAAAGTGTAGAGAAAATTGCAGGAAAAGGCACTAAAATGCCACTTTTAATCTCGCCTTTGCGGCGAGGAGAAAAAAAAAAAAAAAAAAGAGGCAGAGAGGACCTGTCTCCTCTCATTTACCGGGGGCTGTTGTGCGAACGGGGGGGGGGGGGGGAGGGAGCGAGAGAGGAGGGGGGAGAGAAAAAGAACAGAGGGAACAGAGGGGAGGAAGGAAACACACACAAGGCACACCACCACCACTACAAAAAGTGACGAGGTTTCACTCCCTCCGAGTCCAAAACCGGGAGAAATTACAATAAAAAAAAAATCTTCAATCCTCTCTCTCTATTAAGAAAAAACAACAAGAAAACAACAATTTGGTTCTGCTTCTGCAGAGCGAAAAAAAAAAATAAATCTGGGAACTCCGAGAAGAGTTACTCGCAAGAAGGGGTAAAAAATATAAAATAGAAAGGTTGCAAAAAGCCAACAACAACAAAAACCAAACCAGCGAAAAAACAATAATAATTAAAAAAGAATAATAATGGTAGGCTTTGTTTTTTTGTCTTTTTTTTTTTTTTTTTAATTCTCGTTTCCCCTGGCTGGCTGAGTATGGTTGTTATTTAGGCCGGTTTGGTGGTTGTTGCTCGATGTTACATGGATATATGTATGTATGTGTGTTTGTCCCCGGACGGAGCTGCCTCGCTGTGCTCTCTCTTTCTCTCCCCCCCCCCTCCCCTCTCTTTCCCTCTCTCTGTTTCTGTCCCCATTAAATTATTAGTTGACTCATCACTACTCCTCCTCCTGCTGCTGCTGCTGCTGCCGCCGCCGTCCCCTGCTCAGAGCCTCCTCTCCGCTACCGCTCGCTGCCGCTGCTGCCGCTGCTTCTTCTTCCTCCTCCTCATTTTAATACAAAATAACACCGAGGCCACCGGCTTTTTTTTTTTTTTTTTTTTTTTTTTTTTCACAGCCCGAAACGGGAGGAGGACGCAGCCTCCCTGCTGCTGCCCGGAGCCCTTCCCCGGCGGCCCCGGATCATCCGACGCGTCCTGGGAGAGAGAGAGAGAAAGTGGCAAAGGAGGAGGAGGAGGAGGTGGTGGCGGTGAAGGAGAGAAGCGTGGGGGAGGGGAAGTCGGCGTGTGGGGGGGGGATTGGAAAAGAGGTGGCAAAGGGGGACCGCAATGAGGAGCTGGGAGGGGGCGCCGAGCCGAGCCGAGGGGGGGTGGCCGCCGCCGGTAGGTGAGCGGGGGGGGGCCGGGGGAAGAGGGCGTGCGGCTTCCGGGCGCGCACGAATTTGCAGCCAGCTGGGTGCGGGTGAGGCGGCCCTGCCTGCGCCGCGCACAATGCCCGCCGCGCTGCTCCGCGCCACGCCGCGCAGGCAGCGCGCCCTCTGCGCGTATGCACATGGCAGATGGGGGCCTGCGGCGGAGGGGGCGAGCCGGTGGGAGTGCGGTGCGGGGGGCAGCGGGGTGGGGGGAAGAGACGAGGAGAAGGGGCGGGGGTGAAGGCTGAACAATATCCTGCCGGCGCCGCCGACCGCAGCCCCCGCCTCTGCGCGCGGAGGCTGCGCGGGCCGGGCCGGGCCGGGCCGCGGCGGGCAGGTGCACGGTGGTGGCACCGCCGCACTTCGGAGCGGCGTTTTCGCGCTGCGGAGAGGAGCAGGGGGTGACCGAGGCGCTCGGCCCCACGCAGCCTCAGGTGGGGGCAGCGTCCGGGAGCCAGCAGGCCGCCCGGAGAGAAAGAAGTTTTCCCTTTCCGTTCCCCCCCCCCCCCCGCCCACATTGGTATCAACAGAGGTGAAAGAAAAGCACCAGGCACATTTTTAACAAGCGGCAAAAGCTTGGTGAGACGGTCCCCGTTCACTGGAGGGCATTATCCACACGACGAGGGTGAGACCGTGGGCTCCACGACCAGCCAAATCGTGCAACAACATACCCCAGGTAACAGCAATAAATCACTCCATGCTCATAATGGGGAAATACCGCAGCCCCACCACAACGCGGGGCGTTACAAAACTGTCCCTGGATCGTGGTCTGCAAAGCGGGACCGAAAGCCACCGGTAAAAGGTGAAAACGAAAAGGTGATAACGTACTGACAAAATATATTAACTGTGAGACAGACATAACTTTTTCCCATCATGCACTTGGAAAAAAGTAACCCAACTAGACAAACTAGAAAGCAACAAGTTTGCACAAGCTACGAGATAAGAGAAAAATTAAGCTTCTTTATTGATAAAATGCAGAGTGTTTAAATATACTGTGTCTGAAAGGAAAGTTGCATCATCAGTCAAAGGAAACATGAACTACTGCACAGGCACATACATAGCCAAAATGTTTAGGGTATTAACTTAATAAAACCCCAACAAACAAACGAGACTGCACCGAACAAACTTGAAGCAGCAACACAAGTAGACAAGTGGGGAGGCTAATACCAATTCTGGAATACACAAAATAGCATGGCCTCTGAACAAAGAACGGATGAATCAGAAAGTCTGTGAAGAGCAGAACTATCACTACTCACATATTACTTACTATAAAACAGGAGGAATGCATCAAGACTAGGTAAAGAAACAAGCTGACATTTACCAAAATAAGCACAAACAATATACAGGGCATGCAGGAAAAAGAAAATGGTAATAGGGCAAAATAGATGAAATATTTATCATATTCAGCAATGCACAAAATAGATTATAATCTCAGAAGCAAAGAAATGCAAGGCTTGAAAAGGAATACACTGTTACATACTACTATTATACAAAGCCAGCAAGTGGAGGTGGCAAACAGAGGAGACATGGAAAGTTGCATGTCCTGAGAAAAGTTACGAAGATTGTTACTGAGAGTGCTGAAAAGGTAAACAAAAAGCAAGTAAGAAATGTTTCACAAAGAAAAACAAGGGAAAATGTCAATGACATCTTCCATAACAAATGATCAAGGGATAACTGTGTAATGGTTATTAATTTAGAAACCAATCTTTTTTCCAAGATAGGTCAGTATTATTCAGTCCCTTAAAAAAAAAAAAAGGGAAAAAAATTATTATTTCCTAGTATGTTTGAATACTTGGAGGAAAAATGGTGTTTACTAGTTTTAATTCAAACTTTGCTGAAACAATGGAAAATATCAATATTGGATACTTTTTCATCCTTTTCGGGAAAGCCTGATACAGTAAACTTTAGCAGAAAGCAAGACTGACCACTAAAGAAGAAAACCACGAAGGATGAGAGAGTTTCAGTTGGCAGTATGCTGCTTGTACTATGATGGAGGAAAAGGACAGCGCAGAAAATCTGAGAGATGCAGAGCTGATTATAATCGAGCAGATATTTCAAAATATTATTTGGAACAAGAATTTGGACTAAAACCCCACCTTACAAAAATCATTGCCAGATATGACAATAACAAACCCCTTCCCCCCCGCAAAGAAAAAAGAAGATTAAAATAAGTTTTAAAATAAGTTGTGCTTTGGTGTCCACAAATCATGGTCAAAAAAAACCCTTAAAATGTTCACATTAGAACAATGTGATTAATCTAAAAAGCAGAGACAATGAATTAAAGGAGCAGGGAGATAACAATCTGATAATACAGGAGCACAGAAGGCCTAATAATGATATTATTATGCATACTAACCAAACACTGACAAACAAATATTCTGGTAATTATATAATCATGCATATGTTTCCTATGCTTGAGATGAATGATTGTGGAAAATAACTCTCTTCTTGAAACTGCATGTGTGTACTGAACCTTATGAACTCCCTACAACATGGATTTATCTAATTCCCGTACATCACTTTTGCCTGGTAAAGTATTTACTACAGGCTTGGAAGGCTGAGCGTGGAACCCTTGCTTGGATGAGAAAGCACAAATTACTGAAGGCTGCTCTGTCTTGACATATCGACAACAATCAGATCTCTTATCAATACCAAACTACTTGGAATAAATTCAAGATACAGATATCTGATTTTCCTTTGACCTATTCCAATTTGCACTTCACTGTGTCAACTTTAATATTAAAATGTTCCACTAGAATAAAGATATTTGTAATAAAAACATATATAAAGAACAGAAGATGAATAGATATTGTCACGGACACATATGCAGGCAATCATTTAAACATGCGGCAGTTTTAACATCACATTTTTCATAGCTTCTAGTCAACATACAGCAGACAAATATATGCTTAATAAAGCTTATTAATCCTTAATAAAGTTGTTGCACTTTGTTTATGATACATAAATGCAATTTGCACTAGGTTGTGTTGAAATAAGACGGATACTTAAAAAGTTGGACTGCGTTTTTTCAATCCCACAGTGAATTAACTCTTGAGCAGCAGTCTCAGTAGCTGCAAAACAAAACAAATTCTCTAGTGTGGCATGCTGCCTTGGTGCCTCCTAAGGTCTCTGGTCCAATCTTTTCTTGTTCAAAATAAATTAGGAAATACGGGCCCAAATCTTGAGGCTTGGCTCTTGTGCAACGCAAACAGAAATGACCTGGCAGCAGAGCAAAACCAGCATGGCTGTGTATTCTGTTTTATCAGATTTCTTTGGGGAGATCAGGGTGATTGGATTTTATACATACGTACTTCTGACAACTCTGCGGCCATTTGGGTAACTCGTAAGCACCAGCCCACACTGGAGATGTGACGCAGAGCTGTGCTGCAGCAGCGGGACTGCCAGGAAGCTCACTGCCGTGGGGATTCGAATGTGTTTTCCCTGCTTCAAGGGGTGAAGTGTGCAAGCCTACGGCTCATGGTAACTGCTGGACAGCAAGGCGAGGAAAACACCAATCCATGGCTTTCTGAATGTAAACATCTATGGCCAAAAGGTGGATGGCTCCCTGGTGGGCTTGTGCCTAACTACCGTGTGGGTCAGGCAGAAGCGTGGGTTAAGGGGAAGGATTGTTCCCCTGTCCTTTCCCAAGTCTAACTGTGCCAGCCGGCACAGCCACCGCTGAGGTGCGGACACAGTCCCATGGCCCTCCAACTTTTGCACTTCAGATTTAAGTTGTTTTTCAGCCTCCTCAGACCGACTTCCCCTCCATTTTGCCCTGAACAATAGTTGGCTGATACCTCTCAGACAATTTAACCAGCCCGACTGCAGCAATCTCAATTTAAATAATGACCCAAAAGTCGATGTGCACCGATGTGAATCACAGCATTCTGCAACATCTTCCACACTGAACTCAAAAGTTACACACCAACCTAGATTTTTTTTGACTGCAACCTGCCCCAGCCCTGGATAGGATGCCTGTCAAAAAGCAAAAGTGCTATGAAATGAAATTCATAGCACTGAAAGGCATCACACACAAGCTGTCGTCCCCTCTCACATTTTGCATGAGCAATTTCTGCTCGTTTGTGTTCTCTCACACACGATGTCCTGAAACAGTTACGTAAAATGAATATTTAACTTATGAGAGTCAGCTGTATTGAACTGCACTTAATTGCTTATTAAGTGAAGTAAATTATCCTTACCATATTCGTCAGAGGTGAAAAACCTACATACATGGCTACATGTAGTGCATTCCTCAGTTTACGAACCCCAAATCCCTTGGAAAGTATCAGATATCTACACAGTGTCCCATGGTGCAGCATTTTGTAGTTGGATGTCTCAGCTAGCTTGCAGATATGTAAAATCATATACAAACAGACATTTCCCTATTGATTGCCTCTGTGACGAGGCTCGTTTACTCCTGCAAACATTTTCTGCAGTGTATTTCAATCACAGAATCTTCTTTTAAAAATAGAGTTGAATAAGAATATGCAAAATGCAGTTTTTGATAAAACAAGTAACTTTTAGTCAAACTACGGCACCATTTTGCGCAAGTGCCTTTCACAGCTGTATGTCTATTTTAACTAAGATGCTTCTACAACTGAAGCAAATGCATACTCTTGCTGATGTGGCCCCGACAGTCATTTCAGTTTGCCCCTTGGTGCCAGATGAGTCACAGAGAAGCAAAATGCTGAAAGAAAATTAGGGAGTAAAACCCAACAGAGCTGTTTGGCACGATAAAGCGAGGGGTGAACATGACCACTAATGAGAATGAAGAGGAGTCTTTCACCTCTGGTTGCCACGAGAAATCCTAGCTGGTTGAAACTGTAACAGACAGATGTCCACTTTCCCATAAAAGATCACAGCAATGAATATTAATGGATTAATCACATAAATCTTACTCTGTAGTTGTGCAGTCTCTGCCTGCTATGTGACAAGCTGAGTTCAATTCCTAAGCGTATTGGCATTGCAACTTCCACAAACACTATCTATATATTATTTAATATAAGACAATATTTTTTATGACTGGATTTCAGAACTACTTCAAATAAAAAGCTCCAACTTAAAAAAAAAAAGCATTTTGTGGACCATATCCTCCTCTATCTGTAACAGTAGACTAGATCCTTGATGAGTCATGCTTGTAATTTCCATGTGGCAGCCACAGCCAACTACTTTCACGAAAAAAGAACAAACAACAACAAAAAAAAACAATATAACTTTATATAATAATGTTTAATGCAATTAGGCAGCTGGAAGAAAGGAGGAAGCTTCATCTTAGAATCAGCCAAGTTACCTATGTTGTTAATGTATGTTCAGCAGGTCACTAATTTCACTGCTTTCTCCCCAGAGGTATAATTTTTAGGCCTATTATGCGTAGATGTTTAATGTGGGACATGGGGAGATGAAAAAAGAGTGGTTCCTGTTAAAACCCTGATCATCACAGCACTAGATAAATCCTAAGCATGAGATGGGCATATAATTGTTACCTGAAAGAAGCTGGTTGATACGCAGTTATTTGAGGGATATGTCTGAATAGAAACTCTATTAATTTAATGGTATGTAAACCATGATCCCCAGACACATAAATCAGCAAAGCTCCAGTTATTTTTACTCGTTAAAAACAAAATAACACCAGGCTATCTCTGAAATGTTTTGCGACGTTGTTGATTGATTCTGCATCTCTTCCCTTTCTTGACTCTTTCCAACCACTGCATTTGTCTCCAAGTCAAAAAAAAAAAAAAAAAAAAAAAAGCTTTTAGGAATACAGAAGTTTAATCCAGCAGTTTTGGGTGAGGGTGAATTTCACACACCCCAAGCAAAGGTGCACATTAGAAAACAGTCTGAACTAGCACTACCGAAGGGTTCTTTTCCAGCATTATTAGCTAGGGCTTAGATGCTCTCACTGTTGAGCTTAGATTGCAGTGACTTGTTACATAGGAATATTTCACCAAAAGCACAATCATCTTTTTCTTTGACCTGTTAGTATGAATAAAATCTACTGATAAAAACTGAAAACATGGAAGAGTTTAAGTGTAAGGAAATGGTTAGAACTGATTGATGACTTGAACTATGTCAAACTTTCATTATGAAACCCAAAACCACATGAAATGTCCTGTTTCCAGTTTCATTGTTAACTCAGAACTGTGCCCAGGTTCTGCAACATTTTTTCTAAGGTTCAAAACCTTTTAAGTAAAACTGTGCGTCTAATTATGGCCAAACTTGACAGGAGTCAATATCGTTGTACATAAAATATATGCAAAATGTGTGGTTTTGGTGTAAAACAAATTGAAAGTTGGTGGTTTTGGCCGAATTTGCTTTTTCTTCTAGGGCTTGTTCCAATCTCAAACTCGGATGACTCCACAATAACAAAAACTAAATGAATTATTTTTTCACAGCTCTTTTCAGGAACAATTAGCTGGCAATATTCACAGTTCTTTTAAGAAATAGGGTACCTGTTAATACCTAAGCGATAACATAAATCAGGTTTAGCATATGCAGTGTCACAAAGATAAAGGTCATCTATACATGTGTCAGAGCGTGCCTAGTTTAAATGCAAACAAAGTAAGGAAAAAACAAGTCACTTCAAAATGTAACTACAAGTACCATGTAATGTTGAAAATGCTTCTCCTGATTTAGAAAAACAGAAAAAAAAAAAAAAAGGATAAATTGACAAAAGGTATTCAATATTTTATGTTATTTATTTGCTAAAACAACTACATTTCTAGATTTCCTGCTAAATGGCTACAATGGAAACAGAGATGGAGAGTGGCAGCTGGAAACCCACTAGAATACTTTTTTAGGGCAAAATGAGGTTAATATTTATGATGGTTCATTTATACTCATGTGAGAACTAGAAGGAGACACTGCAGTTAGTGTATAAAAATTATTTCCTGCATTAAATACAAAGATTTTGGGGGAAAGTTTGTATTTTACGTTGACACAAGAATAGCTGAGTAAGAAGAAACTGAGGCATGCACATGAAGCTTCCTAGCAGAGCTTCAGCTGTGATAGAAGAAATAATAATTGAAACTAATTCTTTTCAGTGTCCATTTCCTTAGGATCTCTTTCCTATATAACTTGTTTCTGGCAGTTTACAATACAAAGTCCTTCCTGTATTAGATTTTTTTTTCTTCAGAAATGTTGGTAAGATGCTCACAAGAAATTCTGGAATATATTGCTCATGGAAAAGATGCAGTGCGTTCTCTCAACTCATTTTTCTTTTATAGGTATACAGATGGAAAATTGCTCCACGCCACATCTGAAAATGTGCAGCTTCAGAGGCAGGTGGAGCCAGGTGAAGAAATGCTCCAAATTATCGCAGTCATAGAAAAGTAATGTCCAAATCAACTTACCCCGTGTTTCTGAAACACAGCACACCTTCAAATACAGGAATCCTCCAATACACTGCCAGTATATCATCTCATATCCAAGCTCACGCCTAAAACTCTTCCAGATTTTATTTTTTTTTAATTTATTTTTTTATTTTGGTGTAAAGAGAGAGAAAACACATTCAGCTCTTCTTTTACTTAGTACCTATTGGTTGTTGCTGTGAGCATATCACAAAGGGTTATCATCTTTTTTGCTTGATTTAGGTCTGTGAAAATCTTTCCATGACCAAAATAAATATTATGCCCAGTCCATACTGAACTTTTTAATAAAAAGCAGTAATCTGCTTCATTGTCAAATGACTGAAAGAAATTTAATTAATGCCTTTGGAGGGAACGCCTATATAAGTATCACAATCACAAGAATGTGTCTATATGCATATATGAATACATATGCACAGCCACAGTCTACCCTGTTGCTTTAATGTCATAACACTACAGGCCATCAGCAGCTGAAGGCAGAAGTGAACTCATACAATTTAAAATACTGTGCTGACACAATTTTAAGGTTAAATGACATCGTGTAATTTGTTAGAAGATTAAATGCTGGCTTCATCACAGGACAATTTAGCCCTTGAAAAGGGAGGCAGTATAGAAATGCTATAGCAGACAAAGAAATTAGAAATAGTAAGTTAGAAACAGGGGAACATGAGTTTATGCCACACAGGCAAAACCAAAAAGAAACAAAAAAAAGCCCGAACCCAAAAAGCATAAAACACAAAGATGCATGAAAAGCAGTATGCTATGTTAGATGTTTATCTATACATAAGAGACAGGTGTCACAAAAACAAAACAAAAAATCACGAAGCTAAAGAGAAACTTTAACTCACCAGTTTCCATCTGTTATATCTGAATTCATGCATAATTGATTATCCATGACTGGTAAGTTCTTTTTTTTCACTAGCCTAACACAGTTTTCTAAACATTATGTGTTAAATCACCACCAAAGTAAAGGGTGTTTGAGAAACCGTAAGGGCAGAATAAAATTTTTGTAATGAAAAATAACATGTCAGTTAATAATAGAGCTGACCTATGTTTAAGAGAGAAATTTTAATCATGTGCATATTAAATATTAATAACCTATTCTGTTATTGTTATAATAAGGTTAAGTAAGCTTCTCCATGCTTAAGGAAAAAGAAAAAGTAGGAATATGTAACACTGAAAAAAAGCGCTGAGAAGCAGAGACATAAGGAAAATGTGTCAACAATAAACAAGAGGAAATGAGAAAGAAGGAAAAGATGAAGGTGGAAACTAATCTCTATGTGTCATTATAACTGCCAGAGTACTGGCAAAGAAGCAGCATCCTTTTATTTCAATTTTAATCATTTCTGAATTTTAATACCCTGCTCCTTTTGTAATTCTCCTGGCATTCCCTATAAGCATCCATCCCAGCCAAAACACCAGTGTAAATTAAATGGCACGCAACCACACCACTGATGTAGTTCTCCCAGTAGAACCAATTGAGTGACCAAAAAGCAGAGAAGGTATGACTACTTTGTGTCCTCGTAGACCACTAGCCAATTAAGTGACTTAATGTTCTTCAATTTCTTTAATTTTGAAAAGAAGGGCAGTGGTTAGGTAACCCAGCAATATAGAGCCATTAAAAAAAAATAAAGCAAGCCAGTAGTAATACAATAATCAGTGACCATCAGGGCCTGGAAAAATGAGTTTGCTCTCACTGGCACTAAGGAGCATCACATGATTATTTAATTACAGCTCTAATTTTTGTCTCGTGGATGGCAACATATCAACAATTAATAGGGCAAATAGAGGAGACTGCATTTTTAAAGAGACAGAACCTCTGTGAAATACTGCTTGGAAATGCAATTTATCAGGCAGTATGATGCTTCTTAAGGCATATCTGTCATCATGCCACACATATAAAAAATTATACTAGTTCAATTTTGTTGCATGGTACCTATAAAATTCTTCTGGAATGCTTAGAAAATAATAACTGCACCTCTGAGTATCCTATTTGTCGTTTTAAGTGGCAATGCAGAAGTCAGTTTCCCATAGGACATGCAGTCCAAATAAAGAAAGTAGTGGAATCACAAGTTTCAAAGATAAAAATGTTATTATTAAATTATTGCATTCTTTATTTAAAAAAGATTACAACAAAATTCTTCAGGAATGGCAAGAGGATGATGGCATTCAGCAAGTCAATTGAAGAAAAAAAGAAAGAAAAAGGACGTCAATAAAATACCATCAATGGGACAGAGGCTGATTTTGGTTGATTAATTTTACTGTGAGATTTTCTTACAAAACATACTGAAACTAGGGGCTCAACACCCATATTGTACTGCTCCTGCACCATGCTGCTAGTTAAGAAGCAAAAAACTACACCCGAAAGAGGACATCCATGAGATCGATTGAAAAGTTCTGCTCTTAAAAGGGTTGGATGCAGTTCCCATCGTGCCTCGTTCTGCAATGACCGCAGTGCAAAACATGGGGAACTGTGGGAAGTTCAGTATGTGGAGCTTTCACAAGCAAATGTATCAAAAGAAAAGTTCTCATTTTATGCACCTGATCTTCCTCGCAAACATACTCACTTTTCCCCTGCAATACGTGGACCGAGTTACAAATTTCATAAATGTACATTATCCACAATGTGTTTCAGATAATGTTCGATTTCTTATGTGGGAGAGGCAAGCTCCAAATTTCCTCTGAACATTAACCTGTACATGTGAAAAGCCTACAAAATTACTCTTAAATTTTGTTTTAATCTTACTTCTCAATATAAAACTTAAATACAGTTTTTTGTTTGGTGTTCTAAAATCTATCAATTATGCAAAGAAATGCGGAGTTTTGGCCTGTGCACAGAGGAAAAACCATCCTGCTAAACAACAGTTCAAGAATTATAAAAAAAGTGTAACTACAAAAGAAATACTATTACAATAAATGCCTCATTCCTCCTGAAAATTGTGTAAAATTAAGCTGTTTTCATTGAAGACATTAACATTCAAGATTGGAGATCTTAATCTATAATCTTAAAAAGAAAGCTGGCAAGCAAGAGCTTGTATTTAAAAGTATATATCATTCTTTTTATGCACTGGTTACTATACAGATAGCACGCCTCACAAAGACTGTAATTAAAAGTCTAGTGCAGAAGTAACACTAAAAAGCATACAGTATATTATTATATTACAATGAATCCTTAGAAGCTAAACCATCTTTAATTTTTAAGATGCCTTTAATTATTCTTGAGACTTCTTACAGTTATCAAGGAAGCCCACCTATGTTGAAAATGGTTAGTGATTTAAAATCTTTCTAATACAGCTCTGCACAAAAATATTAATTTAATATTTGATTATAAACATTTTAAAACTCACTCTGCAATTTCTCTCCATTTTTTGCATCTGGTCCTCCTGTGAGTTTGTGTGCATGCACACTCTCTCACACTTTCTCCCCTCCTCTCTTTCTGTCTTTTATTTAATGTATTAGAATTGGGAACACAGGGTGTGTACGATCTTTAGAATTTTTCTCTTGTTCATTTCAAATGTTTTTAATTACCTTGCTGTTACAAACAAACATATATTCTAAGTGAAGTTACTGAAAAGGAACTACCTTTGTTGTACCTTTGCATGTGGGTTTGAGTTCAGTAATTCCTTGCACTGTGCTGTACAATTTTTTCCACTCTAGGACCGATTTACAAATTTAAAGAATTAATTAATCCTTCAGTGTTCTATGAAACATATATATTGCAAATTTTATATCTGGATATATAAACGAGGGGCATATTAAGGGCTCATTTAAAGAAGGACTGTGTGCTGCTGCATCTTTTCTTTCATATGAAGTTGCAAGTGCTGAGCATTTTCAACATCAGGCTTACGGCATTAATGACTGCAGACATGGCATGATCAGTGTTTTACCCAAGATCACACATTTCTCTCTGGGCTGAAACCAAAATCAGGACTTCAGACACCAAAAAAGATTACAAGACAATCCTCCAGGTATATATGATCCGAATGCATCACCACTTCTTCCAGTGAGCAGCAAGTGGAACGACACACAAATGATTGCTGCTGGCCAAATAAATCCTGTCAGAGCAGAATCCTGGGAAGATGAGATGCACTCGATGTTTAAAGCACCTCCCTCATCTCCTCAGGTCATATCATGTCATAATGTGCCAAGGGAAAGAGATAGAGCAGATAGTCACTGGGAGTTACGCAAGGCCAACAAAGCTGATAGACATGGCCCATCCTGATGTTCTGCACCCAGGTGCAGCTGGAGTGACTGAGGTCCACCTGCAGGAGAGCAGACTCTTCTGCTATCTAACCTGCAGTTCACAACAGAAAAGCACGAGGTGGCAAGAGCAAACTCTTGTGAACACACAGCTGTGGAGACATGTTTCCAATGATGCTTTACCACAGCTCAGAGAGAGGAGTTAGCCTAGGCTCCTGTGAAAGGAAGCCTTCTTACAGCCTATCCTAATCCTGGCACACACAAATGCACACCTTCTCACAGGGAAAGTGATCACCAAAGGGACCACTGGATATTGGTATTCTAAGTAAATAGCTAAAAGGTGAACTTGGCATAAATACTAAGTGATAGTGTGTCCCTCAGCCTGTCTGAACACCTAACACTGATCCCCTACCAAAACTGTGAAAACTAAGGTCTACTAACTTCTGCAGTGATACACCAGTGTGCATAGGGGGAAAGGCAGGCCCAGCGAGTTTAAAAGCAGATATTTACAATTCAGACAGTGCTTGAGGAATTTTACTATGCTCTATTACTATACTCTACTATTACTATGCTATTCCTACCAAATTGCATGAGATTACAAAGACTGAGGGTAGATTACAGCTGGTACACGGCATGAGGATCAGATCAGAGCATATGAACAAGATCAGTACTGGCAAGTCTCTTTAAAATTGATCTCTATCAAATTTTATAGTTACTGAGAGCAATGCAGTGCAAAACCATGAGAAAGTCGACATTTGCAAAGCAACAAAACGGATATCAATTAAGTAATGAAGTGTTGGTGATAACTGTGGTAAACTTGGATGCCACAGGATGGCAAATGTTCAAAAACACCTACATTTTAGAAGGGAACATTATAGTACATCCTTTTTGAAGTAACAGTTACAAGTTGTGGTCGGGGCTGTTGAGAGTTCATGATACCACTCATATGGGAACTGACATGCAAACTAACAATGTTAAAGGTAAAAATTTCAGAATCTGAGAAAAAAGGGGCCTCTCAGGTAGATGTTATTGAAGGAATCCTCTGATGGAGGATTTAGAGAAGCTTTCTGCAAACTGGGCATTATTCTGACTGCAGTTACCTCCAGTTGAGATGCCAGCTACTTGGACACATTAGTCCAAGATTAGAAGTAACATCAGAAGGGTTTTCTGACATGGACTTTAAAAAGTTGCAACATTTCAGTATAACAAGCAATAAACATGTAAGTTACTCTTTAACCGTCAAACTGTTTTACTTTTTTTTTTTTCTTTTTTTTTTTTTTTTTTTTTAGAATCAGTAGCAACTTTGTGACAACCAAAGTTTAAAAAATGCACTTGATTGCATAGTGACAGATTTGCAGAACATTTTTCATCACACACACATATGTGCTTTCAGTTATTAATAAAATGCTTCTGCCCTTAATCTGCCGTTGCCTGAATATACAATTTCAGTGACTTGGATAGACAAATACTGTTAAGGAATTCTGTTTTCCTTGGTTTAGATGCGATTCAACTACACAAAGTAAAACTGAATACTACATCTTTAAAACTGGCTTCTACATGCTACAGAAAGGAATACCGAATCATTTTTCTGTTAAGTTCCTCTTGGAGTGGAATGATAACAAAACTTTCTTTTCTTCCTCACCCCCCTTCCTTTTTTCCTTTTTAAACAAGGAAGAGCCAGCTGCCCTGGATAACACCACAGGTAGATATTAAAATGGAGACAGCCATTATTTAGTGGCGACAGGAATATAAATACATGCACTAACCTATAAACTGGTGTTTACTTCAGGAAAGTAAGTCATATTTTTCTTCTGATTGCCGTGCTGTCAGTTTAATGCAGCGTAAATAAACAGTAGGTGCATGATAGCTTTAAGTAGAAAGTGTTCATTCCAAAAGAGGAGCAGATTACTGAAGCCTGATGCCTATAATGGCAAAAGCAGAGCTTCCATTTTACCTGAAAATATAGCCTTCTGTGCTAAGAGACTTGTGGCTTTTCTATTACATTAATTTGTCAGAATTCTATGAAAAATATTATGTACTCAAAGAACTTTACCAAAAACATTCATTTTTGCAGCCCTCAACTTGAACCATTTGAAAAAACAAAAGCCAATCACTCCTCTGTAATTTCATCATCCCATTGCTCTAAATGAAAGCTTTATATAATCAACCTAATATAACAGAAAATAAAATGATATATAGATTGGCCTATACTTTGAGTTATTCTGTTCTTATAAATATATTCCCTGACTGAAAGTAAAAAAATTCCCCTTTGGTAAAAAGCAATGATTTCTGAGAAGATTGTATATACACTCTACATCTATTAACATAAATTATAAGAAAGTAAAATGTTCCAGATGTGTTTAAACTGTTGTAGAAGGAAAGTTTGTGGCTTCACTGGATATATATTAAAAATATCTAGAGAGAGCAATGGCAGTTATGTACAAGAAGGCAATAAAATGCTTCAGTATTATCTATGTTAAAATAGCGTAGTTCCTAGAAATATGACTAAAACATTTTAAAAGTCATATTTCTTCCAGTTTTAATTCAGAAATCTAATTTTCTTATATTTTACTACATATTGCAAACTATTTTATTAATAAAATAATCTCCTTGATTTTTTTTTTTCAAATACAGCTGGAAACCCTAAGAAGGAGCTCAATTTTATCTGACATCACTAAGATTAAAAAATTGGTGACAGCAAAAGGTAACAATACTTCCAAAAATGGACCAGTTGATACAATTAAAAGGTTGGGGTTTTTTTTGACCAAGAACACCAGACTTCTGAATTGCAGTCACACACATTTAAAGCTCTCTCTATCCCAAACTTGAAACATGCGATGAGTTGGTGCTTACTCAGGACTTTCCTCCTCTTCAGAGGTTTTTGTGCTGAAGGAGTGGACATGCCTGCAGCCCCTGCAGGACTGAATGTGGCAGTGCCCGTGGGGTACAGGCAGGGCTGCAGGTAGGGCTGGTGCTGCCTGTCCTGCCTTGGAAAGCAGAGCAAGAAGAGGCAGGTCCTCCTCAGATGACCCGCCGGGCCTACGCTGCAAACCAAAAAGGTGCCCTGCCGCCTTACAAACCTTGGCCATCGTGGCAGAGCCTCTCTGCCTTTCACTCTGCCAAAGCAGCACGTCCCATTAGCGAGTTACAGAGCGACTGCTTTGCAATGCTTTTGAAGGGGTGCACAGCAGCAGGTTAGGATTCCTGCCTATCGCTAAAATAACAGGAGAGGAGAAACTGCGAGAGTTACTTTCCTATTTAAAGTATTAAGAACAAAGAATATAAAAAGGAAGCGGCCAGTTTTTCAAAGTGTATGCACAAAAAAGCATTCCGTTTAAATATTGTTTTGTTCCAGTAAACTCTTTTGCATACAAAGGACTTATTTATTACATATTTGAACTTGTGGGAAAAAGGGAAGGAATGCACTGATTCCTGAAATAACTCTACAGTCTTTTTGGAGACTTCACTCTTCTGTGCTCTTGTTCTACTCAGAACAGTTTTATTCCAGGGACAGAGGAATTCCTTGGAGTCAGTTGTTTCTTTTCCACTAGTTGTTGGTATTCAGGAGTGGGCATACATAGCATACTAGCCAGTGATTTTAATTTCTCTTCTATTGCCTTATTATGTCTGTGTGCTATCTATTCAGATGCCTACTTATATATGAACACGTTACATTTTCTGCCTACTTGTTTTGTTACCTACTCCACATTATTACACATTTCTGTGCAAACCATTGCTTCAACTTGAAAAGCAAGGTAATACCAATCACAATCTCAACTAGAAAATGAATTAGAAAATGAGTGTATGTAGAAATGTATTAAAGAGCAGACAGGAATATGGAACTGAAAAGCACTCTAAATTCTACAAATAGTGTTGCAGAGTAATTAGAAGATACAAATTGCAGAGAACATCTTACATTCACGTCTTTACACTCTACGCTTACTGTTTCAAGTTGTTTTTGAATAGTGCACCTGATTTGACACATTTCTATCTGGTGATTGTGTTAAATGCTTGAAGAGATAGTGAAATATCCAAGCATTCCTTGTGCTAACTACAGCTGAAATTTTACACTTATTGTAACCTTTTCTAACAATGTGAGAAAAACAGAGTAAATATATTAAATTTGTTTCACAACAGATGCTTAGGTTGTTAATATTTAAGATGCCTATTCATGCTATTCCTGTCTGCACATTTGTCAAAAATGTAAGCTTGAATGCTAATGTTTGCCAGCAGACTACAGCAGACAAATATATGAATGCACTGTACCAAAATAATATAAACCAGAAATAAGGGAGTGCTGCTAACTCCCACCCAAGCAGCATGGACCAGAATGAAAGGGCACTACTGCATCATATGTCCTGGAGTCCCTGCATCTGAATTTGTGGATTATTTTCACAGAAGCCTGCGCTCAGCTGGACAGACCAAAACCATCAGAGAGCTTCCGTCAGCTTAAACTCATTTCAGCTTAGAAGCTGATGCAAAGTATTTCATCAAACTTGTATTTTAGCGAAGTTTCGCTCGCAGTCAGAGAAGCCTGGAGACCGGCAGAGGGAAACTCTGGACCGGGCAGGTGTCTGTAAGGAGCGCTCCCCCGGGCAGCGAGCGGAGAAGGCGACAAAAGGGCGACGGTGTGCGCGAAACCTCGTGTGGCGAGTTTGGAGACGGAGCGGAAAAAACAAAAATAAAATCCTGGAGCACAGAAGCGAGTTCTTGGCACTGCTCCCTGTGACAGCGGTAGCGCCGGGTCGTGCGACGGGCGGACGGGCGGGCGTGGGGGGCGACGTGCCACTCACCGCCACTGACGCGCCCCCGGCGGGGCAATCCGCTGCCGCCGCCGTTCGGGGGTACGCGGCCCCGCGCCGGCTCCCCGCGACCACCCGCGCAACCCCCGCGCCCCGCGGAGGCACCACCCCACGACCCCCCTCTGCCCCCCGTCCCGCACCCCCCACGCCGGCTCCGACCCGCCGCTTCGCCCCGCGACCCCGCCGTCGGCGGGTACCGCCGCCCCCTCCCTCGCCCAGCGCCCGCCGCTGCCGGGAGGCGCGTTGAGCCGGGGAAGAAGTTTTCCAAACTTTTACGTTTTTGTTTGTTGTTTTTTGGGTTTTTTTTTCCCTCTGCTTCTCCCCCCCCGCCCCACACCGTGATCCCTCCGTGTCGGCAGCGGGTGAGGCGGCGACGGACAAGGGACTGGAGCGGGGTTGGCGGCCACCAGCGGCGCGGCGGCAGGTGTGTGCCCTTGCCGGCCGGGAGGCTCCGGCAGCGGCGGCCCCAAGCGGAGCGCCCCCGCCCCGTGTCGCCTTCCGACTGCCGGCCTTGGTAAATCACCACGGCGGGTGCCCCCTGCACGGCCCCGTCACCTCCCCTTCCGTCCCCCCTGTCCCCGAAGAGCGACGCCGAAGGAGCGGGACCGACTCACTCATGGGAGCGCGGCGGGCGAGGCCGGCGACACCTCCGGCTTCCGAGGCGCCGGCGAAGTTAATTGCACTGAAGTTCAAGTTGTCTTTTCACCCATCAGGAGTGGGCGTTTAAAGGAAGGAGAGCGAGGAGGAGGAGGAGGGGGAGGGGGAAGGGGGAGAGTCTCTCTCGCTCGCTCTCGCTCGCTCGCGCACACACACACACACACACGCACATACACACACGCACACGCATGCACACACGCACACACACGCACCCGCCTGCTCGGCTCCGCTCCCGAGCTGCCTCAGCAAGGAGGAGCCCGGACGGAAAGCACCAGGGCAGCAAGGTACCGGCGTGGGGCAGCCCTGCCTCTGTGTGTGTGTGTGTGTGTAACTGTGCCGCCCCCCCCCACCCCACCCCTCGCTGCCTCGTACGGCCCCTTCGGGCGGGGAGGTGCGCGCTGCCCCCGGGGAGGGGGCGGCGGGGCCGTCGGGGCAGCGCGGCGGCAGGAGGCGGCCGGGAGGGACTCTGCGCCGTGAGCCGCCGCCCGCTCCGCGCCTGCTGCTCCTGCCTGCGCGGCGGCGGGGGATGCGCGGGTGGGAAGGGGGGGGAACCGAGCCGCGGCTGGAGCGCGGCGACTGCGTGTGTGTGCGCGCGCGGCGTCTTCTGCTCCCCCCTCGCGCCAGGCCCCGCGTGGCCGTGGCAGTGCCAGGCAGTGGTGGCAGTGCCAGGGGAGGGGGGGTGTGTGTGTCCATCCCTGCCGTCCTCCCCACCTCGGGTCTGCGAGAGGGGCCAGAACCACCCTGCGCCCCCGCGTTGAATTCCCCGGGCATCGCTCCCCCCACCCCCCTTTTCCCCCGCTTTTCCCCTTCCCTCCATCCTTCCTTCCCCCGCTTCTTTATTTCCACACCTGCCCCCGTACCCGGCCCCCGCCGCGACTCCCTGCGCCCCGGCGGTGGCACCGTTCGTGCAGGCAGCCCCCCTACGGCCACCAGCGGATTTAAGGCAGCTGAGGCAGCAATTCCGCGCCCGCACCGGCGGCCTCCGCGGGACGGGGGTGCCCGGGGTGAGGCCGCTGCCCACCCCGCTGCAACCCCCCCGTCGGGGCCGGGTTCCGCCGCGCATCACCCTAGGTGCTCTCGCCTGATGTTTCACCTGGCACCATGTGCTCCTCGCTAGCGCTGTTTGAGAATTGCCTTTATTCGTGTAACTTCTCCTTGGGGAGGGACTTGTTCTCTCTTCTTTTGTTTTTAAGACCTTCTTTCCCATCTTCGCTGATGGCAGGATTTGGAAGTGGAGCTCCTGCAGAGTGAACCTGGCAGTGAGTGCAGGTTTCCCTGGAAGCTGGGGCTGTTTGTTATTCCCTAGGAGGCTGAGAAGAGAGGGGACCCTGGATGTCAGCCTGATCTCCTGTTTTTATTTGCCTTGACTTTGAGGCAGATTTCCTCTATCAGCTCTGGGAACTGACAGGTACAATTCCTGTAGGCACCTTTGCATGTCTCAGAAACAAGATCAAGACCATAAAGTGGATACACGTCAATGCTTTTCCTGGTTAACCGGTGGTATGCCCTTATATTAATTGCTATTAGAAAGTGTATGCTATTGTAGCATAGTTATTGAATAATCATTAATCCATGGAGGATACACAAGCCCAAAGGTTAATAATAGTAGTAACAATTAATAATACTGACCTTGCCAGTGGGGAGAGTATTTTTGTCATAGTTATTAAAGGCACTCCTATGGATACTATGTACAGTGGTGTAAACTTGGACCCAGTATGTTGAGTACCAAATTACTTCAGCAACACGATAAATTAATTTACTCCTTTATCTCCATGTTATCAGGCCTCTTACTTTTTCTCCCTTCAAAATGTATCACCCACTACTCTCTCTTTTTAAATAGAAATGCTAAGTCTCTAATCAATTCTGACATTTCCACTAGAAAATAACATCTAGCTCTCTTACACAAATAAAAATTTGTCTGCAGCTGATTTGTTGTACTGCTTTGGACCTATTCATTTCTCAGAGAGGACGTAGCTGTTTGTGATCTTTAGGTACCATAGGGTAATAAATACAAAGTCAGTACAAAGGGAGCATTCTCACTTCTACAAGTCCAGCTATCTGCTTCCGAGAGCTGCCTCCTTGCACAGCTGCTCGGGCTGACTGACTGACTGACCAGCATCCTTCCATGGTCAGAGACCCATCTCCTTTATTTGTATCACTCTCTTCTGACTGGCTGGTCAGTGAATCCTAATAATAATCATGTTTCATGTTTCAGAAATCGAATAATTGAGTTACTCATTCTTATAAATTACAGCTAAGCTATTTGGGTTAGTCATGTTATCCCCACTTTAAAGGCAGGGAAACTGAAAAAGGAAAATTAACACATTTGCCTGAGGCCACACATGGATTTAGGAGAAGATCCAGGCCTGGAACTGAATTTAGACCAAGCTCTCTCTTAAAGATCCTCAAGTGCACTATGGAAAATGCTTCTTTAAAAAAGAAATGTAATATAAACCTTATTTTTAATCAATTTTGTATATTAGTCAAAATACACACCCTATTAAAAAAATCCCATTTCATTTTCTAAATACAAGATTTATCCAGTTTTTTAAAAAGTGTTGTGGTATCTTTCAACTTCGTAGGGAAGTTTACTTTGGAAAAAAGAAACATTTAATACAAAATGGTGAGCAGTAATGGGAACAGAATTGCTCGTTATTAGGTTACCATGAACAATATGCAGTGGATGTTACGGTGTAGTTACAGGCCAACAAAATATAATGAGGTATCCAGCATTAGTATAGATGAGGTGCTCCTGCTTACCTAGCATACATCACTTTCCAGGATCATGCTTCTTCGCTGCTTTCAGTATTGAAGTACTTAGCATGGGCCTAAAAATTGAAAAACATACAGGACAACCACATACTGTGTTGGAGAGTTATGGTTTATATCATTAAGCAGTGAGTTTTATGAAGTTGTGTCATTCATGTCAGTGAAGCAAGATGTATATTGCCTGCCCTTTAGCTGTGGCATGTCATCAAAGCTATATTATGGTATGACTGAGCACAGATGGCATGCCTAAAAAGCAGGTGTACAATATAACTTTCCTACTACTGACACGTAGATATTTCCTCTTTCTCTATGTCCACCCCCAGATGTTTGCTTGCCCAACCTTCTGCAGGAACTGTAGAAAGTCCTGCTCATCCCAGATAGCTGGAATTGTACAGTCAAAACTCTATACTGAACAAGTGTTCACATATATTTTTATGTATTTATGCTGACAGCTCCATTCTGAGCTTTTTTAGAGTCCTGATTTGAGGGAAGTGGGTGCAGATCTCACTCAAATAGTCTTTCTCCAATACCCATTAGCATTATCTGCCAAAAAAGAAAGTGGCATATGAATCACAATAAGCCAGTCATGAATTTGTGGATTTAGAGCCTGACGAGGAACACCAGAAATTCACATTATTTCCAAGTTCCTTGAGTTTTAGGGCTTTAAACAATGTGTGAATGTACATTTACCCAAAGACCATTTTATTGATGACCCATACATAAGGACTACAGACATAACAGATTCAAGGACAATATTAACTGATAATATTTCTGTGCAAATCTTTCAAGTGAGGTAGTGAAAGTGGTGAATCTGCTTATTGAGGCTTATTGAGGCCCTTCCTGAGGTGCCCCTTATTGAAGTGCTACTGTGACATAATGATGTGGAAATAGCTTTTGTGTGAGAAGAGCTATCAGATCTTCTGGGAAATATCACAGATACTTTCCAGTTCCTTTCAGACATGTAAATATCCTTATGTTTAGACATGAGTAGAGAGGGGTGGGGAGTGAAGTAGACTGAGGAGTGGAGTGGGATTAAAAGCATCCGCATAGATTTTAGGAACCAAATAAATGCATGTTTTGGGGTGTTTTTTTTTCTGTATCTGATTTTAGCTGGGGCTTGAAATGAAATGTTCAATATTAAGAAGAAACACTGCATGAATATATACACACTTGAGAGTTAAGTTGACCCATCATTGATAAAGAAGGCCATCTTCTGCCTGCAATTACAGATGATTAAGAGAACTCTCAGTAATGCTCAGATACTTATGTTAGTCCCAAATAATGCCTCCTGGAGTATGGTTTATTTCCAGCTTGCAGTATATATTTCTTATATATGTATATACACATAATGCTATAGCAGTGAAAAACTCTACCTAGCACGTCTTACAATTTCTTGCTTTCTTCATGGTTTGCTTTCAGCTAAGCACATCAGAAAATAAAAATTACATTTGAATCTTTTTTCCCCTGAGTCTTGTAACCTGTTCATACGTTAGTGCTTATGAATACTCATGCTCAGTAGCATGGTCTACACTTAGCTGTCTCAGCAGTTTGATGGAATGTTAAGACTTGGTTTGAGTAATTATGTTCCAACCAGTATTGGCATTATCTGTTGTAGAGGAAAATAGCAGTGAACAAATACAACCATGTGGCCTTCTCTGCATATTTTAAATGCAAGTGGCCATTATCAACTGTATCATAACCTTGTCTGGTGTTTTATCTTGCTGGTAGTTCAGTACAAGAGTCTCAGATGACTTCTGAACTTGGCTGCTGCTTTCAGTGTATTTCTGCAGTCTTTTGATTATTATACTCTTTGTTGGTTAGACACCAATCTCCTGAGCTTAGGCCTGTGCTGCCTTACTAGGTGAATGCTTCTCACAGAAATTTGTTTATTTAAATGGGTGTCATATCAAAAATAACAAATTCATTTGTCTGTCTCCAGACTGGCTTAAATTTCCTCCCATCACTCATTGAAGGTTCATGGTTCCAGGCCCCAATGCTACACAGTACCTCAGTCCATG
Source organism: Hemiprocne comata (assembly GCA_020745705.1). NCBI lineage: Eukaryota > Metazoa > Chordata > Aves > Apodiformes > Apodidae > Hemiprocne > Hemiprocne comata. Next base: position 39,105,424 of record CM036587.1, read on the forward strand.
CAGCTTATCTCCGAGATGGTAACTACTTTCTACTCCATATCTCTGTTACAGGAGATCTTTATTAAACTGCATCCTGTAGATTTCCTCTTCTTTATGGAAGAGAAGATCAAGCTATTGCAGATGCAGCAACCACATTAAACTCACTGTTGTGTTGCCTGACTGCCCTCTCCATCTTCTGTCAATCTAAAATTGTCATTTTAAAAAGCATTGAAGGAGTTGTATTAATATTTGTGTGAACCACTTTTTCTTCATAATGTCTGTTCTTTTGTCCTCCTTAGTGTCTGTTCGTCTTGGCTGCTTTTAAAAATTCTGTTGCCTCTAGTGAGGGACTGCCATATTAAACCAGTGAAGAGAAACCAGGTGACTGTCTACTTTCACGAATATAGGTTGTGTATAATAAATTCAAGTTTTACATCTATGCAAATTAAATCATCATATGATTCTGACTGCATGCATTTTTTATCAAATATGGCATATATTTCACAAATTATATTTAACTTATAGTCATGTTGCTATTCTGAATGCCTAACTAGGAGTTACAAGGTGTGCCACCAGATCTTAGTAAATAGGCTTATGAACACAGAAGAAATGAGATAAAATAATATTATTTTTTTTCTTGTATTCCCAGTAAGTCTAGTGGAAGGGCTTTTCTTGCTATAGGTAATAATACAAACAAGCTGTTCAGAGACACAAGTACATCTTGTTATTAGAAATGTAGAGATTTTATAAAGGCCTAAATGGAACATGCCCAGAATGAAGAAATTTTTAAAGCAATGTGTCTTTGGTCTGAAGTTTACCTCATCTAGTTAGTAAGGCCTTCCTCTAATGTTTCTGTCATGCAGTGGAAGACATCAGTCACAATGTTAAAAATAAGCATTTTACTTCCCCAAAAATATGTTTTCACCTCAGGAATATTATGAAGTGAAAAGAGGATTTAGCACAATTCTTCCTTCGGGGTTTATCTACAGACAGGGCAGTTTTAATATAAAGCCCTAAGCCTTGCAATATGATTCCCAACCATAGGTACACCATACCTTGAATAATCAGCTGAGCTATGACAAGGATTATGCTGTGAAGCTAACAACTCAGTGCTTTCAGTGTTAATTGTCCTCGGCAACTGCTGCTGCTTTTGTCATAAATAAAAAATATATTTTGGTGAGCACAATGATGTGTCTGTCAATACTTGTGTTTTGGTCAATAAGAGGGTCTGGATGGTGTGAAATATAGGACTCGGGTGGAATTTTAGCATGGGAACAAACAGGTGTCATTCAGAAAACAACTACCAAAATCAAAGCATTATGTTTGCTTCTCATTATTCTTGCCTTGGAGTTAGTTCCTTTTCCACCTGGGACTCCTGAGTGGCCTTTCAGGTCCTCTGAATGGATCCAGGACCACAACATTCCTCCACACAAGTGTGCTTGCCAGCTTGACTTCCTGGCCCCAGTGGTAAGGATGGTACTTAGACCAAATAACTCCTTTTTAATTTAGGACTTTTTTTTTTTTTTTTTTTTTTTGGTGTGGTGTTTTCTGTTTTCCACAACAATTTAACATGGGAAAGATGGAAATAATCCCAAGAAAACTCAGTGTGTGCCCCAGCCTGGGAATAACCTAAACATCAGATTGTGATCCAAGGAATCTTCAATTTGTTTGTGCTCAAGGGCACTGTTTCAGCAGAAGGGTCGAGGCTGCCTCTTCTAAAATAACCATCAGCCTGATGGTCAGAGTCCTCCCTGGGGTGAGAGGAGTTGTGAATTGGGGCCTTTCAGGGCAGGAGAGATGAATCCCATGATTGCATGAGTGCTCTAATCACAGAGTTGTTATATAGAGGGAGATGGGAAGCCAGCTTCTCCTCCAGCTATGTTTTAATAAAACATAAGTTTTGAAGGAAAGATCACAGGAACCTATTTTCATAAAAAGAATCAGGGTGTAGATACTGAGTGGATGAAGGCATCTGTCAGACAGCCCATGGTAGAGCCCTGTCTTTAGAGGTAACCCTCAGGTAAAGCCCTGGCTTTAAAGGGAACCAGGATTTTAGATTTGGGACAAGCCTCAGTTTTTCCCTGGTTGATTCCAGTCAGCTTCTGTTGAGGTCAAGGCATGCTATGTTACGTGTTTTCCAGGCTGTCCAGGTGTCTTGCCATGCACACCACAGGGAAATCACACTTTCAAAACATGGTTCTGGGTATCTGGCTAGGGGACTGTGGGCTGAAAAATTTGATGTTAGAGCCCCAAAGTTTGTGAAGCGTCAGAATTCTTTATTGGATTAGGCCATAAGCCATATAAATCAGGATCTGTTTATTCATAACAGTTGGTTTCATATTAACACCAATACTTAGTATCTGCTGGTCACTGTTCTCTCAGTAGAGTTTCTGGTTCCATTTTTATTTTTTATAACAAAGGACAGCACAGAAAACTGTTTGCATATTATTTATAATGAAAATTCTCACTGTAAGTGTTTCCCAATTAGAAGCTGTAATGGCTCGCATGGCCAAACACTCATATTGGTTTGAGTCCTGTGGGATACAAGGTTAGAAATTTATTTTTATGGAAGTTAACCAGGTTAAAATGAAAATACACACTACATTTTTGACCTTTTTTAGGAAAAGGGTAATGACATTCAAAGATGCTTTTTTCTTCTTTTATTTTACCTACTTGCAAACTTCCAACATCAGAGGACAATATATTCCTCCAAAAAAAGTTAAGGATGTGTCGGCAGTCCAGAGCACAGATTTGCTCTGCCACAACGTAACTGACTGCTTTTTGCCACGTATAGGATGTATGAGCACAGTTCAGACAGTCTGTCCCTTGAGTGTTTCCTTCCCCAAACCTGCTTGATACAACTGAAGAGGAGGTTACAAAGCTGCCCTGGAACCCTTCCACTTGTGATCTGCATCCTACAGTATGGAATATTCTAAATATCATGGGCTTTCCCTAGCTAACAAGCTGGTTATTCTGGCTATGCATGAAGATACAGATTTGGGTCTTAATTAACATCTGTAGTTTAATCAAACCATTTATGATCCTGAGAAATCTGAACTGTAGACTTTCTGGTTTTTCTGATGACAGTTAAATACCATAAACAAAAAGAGACTAAAATAATGGTTTAGTACATAAAGTGTTTTACCAGGTATGGCTGTGGTAACTTTTGTGGAAAAAACGGGGAATTCTGATAATCATATTTTTCAGTGTCTGATGAAGATTTTAAAGACAAAGAGACATGCAGATAATACATTAGGGATCTCGCAAAAGTTTTTGGTGTTTAAGTTTAAACACAATTCTGTTTAATTTTACAGGGGTTAATTCTCCTGCAGTAACAATGCTGTAAATCTCCAGCTAGGCCCAGTTTTATTATAAAAGAAGTTGGCCCAAAAGAGAAAATCTGGAATAAATTGCTTTGAAAGTGGATTGGCCTGTTTAGTCTGGTGACCTAGTGAAACAGTGCAGGACTTTATAATCTTCAATGCAGACAGGTCTTCAATGTTGAAGGAAGCAGGAAGTGTAAAGAGGGCTGTAATTGCATATTCTTTAATAAGAAATATAATTGTTGCTTTCTCCAAACAGATCTCAGACAGATTTTAATAGTGTGCACGCATTGAAAAGCCTCTGAAACACACCCTTCTACCCTAATTTGTTCATATACATTGATATATTCTAATGTATTTACACCCTCTAAAAATACAGTCCACGTAGAACATTTCTGATGTGTAGGGTTCCTTACTCTTTTTTTTTTCATCTACTGTGATACAGAGAAATATAATGGAGAAAGTTTCAGTATAAGAAGAAAAAAGTCCAGCAGATGTGTTTCTTTTGATGCTTAGAAATTTCTGTCCTAAAATAAGGGCTTATCTATGCCATGATGATAGTGGTCAGTTTTTACTGCAATTTCAGGGCCATACTATCTTTTGTATTAATTGAAATATTTCCACTTGTGCAGCATGTTTTAAAAATCTCAGAAAACCCAGTATAATATATTTTTTTCAGGAAAGTTTGAATTAGTAAAGCACATTTGTGAAGTAGTATAATTTTCTTAGCTGAATCCCTGTGTGATCCCTGTGAAGGGATCACACCTTGTTTTAAACTAATATCAATATTAATCTTGGTCAATATGAAGAAAAGTGGTGTTGTGCAAAGCCTATTGTAAGTACTGAATATGAAGTTCAGAAAAAGCAGACCTGAGCTTTTCCTAACACAGCATTATCTTTGGTGACTGAAACTCAGTTTTTCTAATTTCTTTATGTTCTATACTCTTGTTCTAGTCATTACAAAACAAATGGTCTTCTTAACTGGCATTAGATGTATGGTTTCCCATGAACCGTGGTAACTGAGGCTTGAGATTCATGAATGGTTGTTTAGTTTTCATTAAACATCCTCAATCTGTAGATCTAAACAAAATCATGCCATATGTTGGAAATGAGTTCAGTAGTGACTGTCCTTCAGCAGCTGTGCAAAATTTGTATTGTTCTGCAGCACCATGGACAGCTTTTTTCAGGACAATTGAGATCACAGATAGATAGAAAATTATTTTTATTTCCATTCAGTATCATATTTTCAAAGCCTTGAATTCTTCTTTCTGTGAAACGTGAAATTAGGAAAACATTAGGTTTTCATTCCAGGACACTCACACCTTTATTTTTTATAAGTTTATAAGTGTAAGTATAAATTATAATTATTATAGGTAAGTTTGCAGAAAAGATACACCATGGATAGTGGACTTCTCAGATTCTTCATGATGACCCGACTTTATAACAATCAGCTCAAAAATGTTACAGGTTTTAGGCTTTGTACCCATAAAGCTCAGGTATTTTTTTGTTTTACTACACACCAAAAAAGCTGCATTCACCGGTAGATTTGACATTGGCTTTAGAATATAAATACTCATCTGATAGTAGCTGGTGTGAGTTCATCAACTCCTTTTATATCTTCCACTAATCAGTCACCCCCTGATAAAGGCTTCACTTGCTCAGGTGACCTCTCTGTGAAGTATCCCACTTCAGTCCCTGAGGGGCATTCAGTATCATTTATCTGATCAAGGAAGAATAAGGCAGTCTGCAGTATCTACTGATGATAGAGATTTTATTAAAAAGGGTATCTGTGGAAAAGGACCACTACTGTTTGTCATAGTTCATGTGATTTGTCTTTTTTAAAACCAGATGTAGAGGTAAGTTGTATCTGTGCAAGCAGGAAAATGAAGTCGTGGTTTGCTACTGCTTGGCAATATTCATGCAGTGAGTCAAGTCAACAATACTGAGGTTGAGAAGAACACAAACCGAGGAGGTTGCCCATGCAAATGATGCATCCTGGTTGCTTCCTCATGAACTCTTCTACGAAATCTTGCTGCACCCATCTTGATTGCATATGCTAATCCTGGCTTCTTAATTGACTCATAACAGATTTATCTGGATTTCCAACTTCCTCTTCTCTTTAGAATGTTAATTAAAAGAAAAACTATTACACTTAAGGTATTCATGACAATAACAGAGTTTTCTGCTAGTGATTTTCAGAGCCAAATTTTGCTTTTATTTATATGGGACTAGTTAAAATCAATGAGCTTGAGTCTGTTCTGCACTAGGGACCATTTGATACCCACATAGTAAAAAACAGCCTTAGCAGGAATGGAAGGCAGTTCATACAGTGTATTTTCTAAATTTTGCTTCATACAGTAAAATTGAGAAAAAGCCCCCAGCTTTTAGAATACAATTTATGTAACCAGTCAAAACCCAGTTTGGTTGAAAATGAGCCCAAAAGTGCTCATGTAGACTTGTAAATTCTTCCTCTGTTCCCCTAAATCTGTTACTATTAGGCCTGCAGATGTGGGAAAAGAAGGGCTTCCAAATTCTCTGTATAGGATATGGAGATTTTGAGGCATGTCCCTAGCATAAACAGATAATTGTCCTTTGTTATTTTTTATGCTAGATGCAGAACTTGTTTACTTTTATTCAGGATTTAGGAACTCTTTAAATAATAGTTGTTATGTTTTTTGTCATATGAACAAAATTAGATTTAATTAAAGAGGAAGTAGAATTAAAATGTTCTTTCTTCTTCCTTAAAAAAAAATCCTATTGTGTACATATTCAAGGGGTTTTTTAGTTTAGTTTAGTTTAGTTTTGTTTTGTTTTTGTTCCTCCTTAGCAAGTCACTTTGTAATCAGAGTCTTGCTTGGTAACCCACTGTACTGTTGTCAGTGGTTTGGTTTTTTTATATTCAGTAGATTGAATCATACTATCCTATTTGGGATCTTCCCACCATTACAGCTTTTGCCACCCATAACCTTATTTTATGATCAAAGGGGAAATAAAGGGAAAGCAGTAATGTTAATAGACTTTCCCATGCAGTCTCTCTGGGAATGGTCTTTTTATAAGTGTCTTGAACTTGACCTCTTCAGAAGGCCCAAAGGTCCAACACACATTTTAAAAGTTGCATTTAAATTTTAATATTTTTATTCTGTGAAGCCATTTAAAACCTGGCCCTCAAAACACAAAGCATAAATCTTTCAGGACAGTCATACAGTAAAATTGATGTGTGCGGAAGAGAAGTTCCGGAAAACCCCTACAGCTCTGTTCCTTTGCTTTTCATGTCGTTTTATAGATACCTTCCCTACAACACTACCAAATAATCAAACAAAATCCAATGAATAATATTGTGATTTCATCACTCTGGCATTTGAACTTGCAAATACAATTTAGCAATGAATTAGAAGAGGAAAAGTTTTGCATTGCCCCACCCTCATTATAAAAATGTTCTTCAGAGCCAAACATTTCAGGCATTAGAAAGATTTACAGTAATAATATAAGTAGCTATAATGAACTTGGGAACAAGGGAGTCTTGTAAGAGATTCTCAGAATGAGAGAGAGGTTTTGTAAGCAATTCTATCAACACTAAATAAATATTTAGGAATATTATCTTCTCTTAGTGAGTCTGTATAATAATTGTAGTGCTAATAGGAAGTATATGATTTGGATATGAGAAGATACGTATCTCTGAGTCCATACAACTTGTTTGTGTGGGTGAATCTAGTTCTCATTAAAGGTACTGGTTTGACTGTCCTGATTGCTGCAGTCTTCTTTCCATGAAAATAAGTCAGCTTTGTCACCAGCTGTGCAAGGTTTCCAGCCATCCCTCAGTTCATCTGAGGGCAATCTCTTCTGTCTGCAATATCTTTTTTCTTTTTCTTTCTTTTTCTTTTTCTTTTCTTTTTCTTTTTCTTTTTCTTTTTCTTTTTCTTTTTCTTTTTCTTTTTCTTTTTCTTTTTCTTTTTCTTTTTCTTTTTCTTTTTCTTTTTCTTTTTCTTTTTCTTTTTCTTTTTCTTTTTCTTTTTCTTTTTCTTTTTTTCTTCTTTTTCTTTTGTTGGTCAGCAAGACAGCCAGAAGTGACAGATCAATTTGATAATACACTTGGAAAGGAAAAGAACATCTGCTAAATGATTGAACTTGACCTGTCGGTGGGGGTCACACTATTGCCCATCACTGTAATTTCAGTGTGCACTCTTCAAGCTTGGTAACACACACACTTTCTTTCCAATTTTCCTTTGTTTACTTGCACAACTTTCCTAGCTCCAGTTCCTAAATCCAAATCACTGACTATACCAGAACACAGAGAAAAACAGAGAACAGGGAAAAGTAAGGCATGAGGGAGGCAGGTGAGGGTAGCTACCTATCATCTCTGGCACATCTGCCCAGACACCCCCATTCAATGTCCTGCTGCAAAGGATGTGGCAGGGATGGAGCGTGACCTCTTGTTCCTGACACTCACCCTGGCTTCTCAAGTGCAAGGCTGAGCCTAGGTTGTGGGCACAGAAACAGGGAATCCCATTGAAATTGCTGGAAAAAAGCCTATCATTAACTTAATGAGATTTGGAACATTACAAGGGAACTCCAGCTGGAACCAGATCTGAACCTGAGTGCGAAACATTCCTGAATATACTACCACAAACTTGTTTCAAGGAGAAAATGTGCTCAGACATACAAATGGCTAGATTCTGATCTTGGTAACGCCAGCGTGAGTCTCTTGACTCATAAACTGCATTTGGAGGACTAGCCCTGGAGACTATAAAATGAAGACGCACGCATGCCACAGGAGACTGCGAAAGGAGGGTGGAGCTATAAAGATTTAGCCACACACCTTGCTGGAACACCTTAAGACAGGTAGGCCTGGCAGCAGTTGGCTGAGACGGGACTTTCATCCTGCATAATCACTACTTTCTATAATTAAGTGCATAGTCTGACTGGGTTCAACTTCATTGTGCTGTAGTCTAGCTTCGCTCCCATCCTCAATACCAGACCTCTTGCCCAGCTCTTTAACAAACACACTTCACTTTGATTTCTTTAAGATAAGTAGCCAAGCTGCCATGATTGTTGGGCTTCTTGGGGTAAGAGAACTGCCATGTCAATATCAAAAAGAGAGATGGAGGAGAGAAGAAACAGATTCTCCCTCCACCATAACGTGATAAGACAGCAGGTTGGCCTCCAAATAGGCAGAGAAAGTGCTGAATGACCTAAGTGATGCAGGCTCAGTGGCATCCTCCTGCCTGTACAGAAGCCACTTGTTTTGTCCATATGTCTCCATACTGTAGCTGAGAAACTACTGTAGTGATCTAGTGGAGTGATATTCAGACTGCAAGTTTAGTTTGAAGTCTGTTTCCATCTAGTTTATAAATTTTTGAAAAATGTCAGTAGAATAAAGATCTCTTTGGTAACTAGTCTGTATTCTTTTCCTTCTGTGGAAGTACCAAAAACTCTTGCTTTGATCAAAGTTAATGTGAGATTTCCTGGAATAAAAATTGGCCCTTGATAGAGCTTTGACTTGTCACCTATTTAAGAGTGTTTTCATTATTTTCTGATTACTTACCCAGCGTTGCCAAATTTAACTTTTGTTTATTAAGTAATTTAATACTCAGAGCTCACAAAAAACTTAACGTGTAATCCATCTCTTTCATTTTAACTGATTAAAAAACCCCTCAATTTCTTAAAGCAGATCCTTTTTTTTTTCCACATTGCACATCTGAACTTGCAGTGAGAGACTAATACAAAACAAATAAAACTTTCTTTTTTGAAACTTTTGAACAAGTTAAAACACATCCAAAACTCTATTCACAGTAATTTATACTAATTAAAATGCTGAAGCTGCATTAACAAGAAATGAAAAGGAGTATTTTGGGTCTTATCTTTTGCAATGTGAATGTTTTTCATGCTCAGCTTTTCATAAATTTGGAAATGTTATACCTTGTATTATTTCCGTGGTAAATGATATTGCTGTTTGGCATTTTATGGGGTGTGGTTTATAATTTTATTAACACCATCTGTTGTTTAAAAAAGAATATAGAATGTTTAAAAATTACCAAAAATGCTGTCGTACACAGAATCAAGAGCAACATTTGCAGTTTGCTCTTTGCCTGGCAATTTATCTGCACATAAAGCTGACTCATATTGAAGCCAGTCGAATTTAACTCCTTATGGTTCATGTGATGATTTAAATACCTCCACTGGACTATGTATTGAACACTATTAGTATTGTGAATGCATTCTATATCTGAAACAGTCTTTGCTGGCGGATCTCCTTGAAAATGGTAAAGGGTAAAAAGGGAAATGAAAGGCCGTATTATGAAAGAACTAAGGACCCTGAAGATCACCTTCTAGCAGATTACATGTCTTTAAAAGGGAAAGGCGGGTCAGCAAGATGAATGAGGAATGGATCTGTTTGCATGACATATGTTTCTGCTAGAAACGCTTAGACACATCTAAAGGCAAAAAAAGAGTTTTTAATCACTGAATAAACCTTTTTTCCTGAAGCTGAATGGAAACACAGCATCATGGCCAGGTGGTTTTACACATTTCATTCCACCCACAGCCTGAAAGCAGAGCCAGTTAAAATACAAAGGCAGAAGAGGTCATAAATACAGGAGGTAAGGGATGCTTGAGTGAACTTGGAGGAAGATCAGTGATAAAAGACCAGGAGAGATGCCTGTGGTTGGCCTGAGTCTTGGCCAGGTGGAGAGCTATTTCAGCTTTGCTTAACAGGCAAACCATCACGGCCTTCTCTGATCTTTATCTATTACCTAACTGCTTAAAATAAACAGCCAGTTGCATTTAGGGAGAGAGAAAAAACATTACTAGATAAGAATTTGCCAGTCACAATCTGACTCTTCTGGATTTGTGGGGCAGAGACAATTGCTCTCTTTTGCTAGAGATATACAAAAAAGAAGATACTTTCCGGCATGATCCCACAAAATAAAATCTGTAACACTTCGGCTTCCAGCAACACAATACCTATCTGAAGAATGTGCTGAGGAGGACAAGTGCCCTGTTACCAAGGAACAGAGAAACCATGTCAAGGAAAGACTCGTCAGCCTGCTAGTGGCTGCCAACATAAATATTTTGGACTGAGAGAAACTGTACTTCAAACAAACAAGAAGCCAGGTGACAGACATTTCATTTACCTCGATACCATAACTCTATCAGGAAAGGTGGACTAAGCTATCTATTCCAGGAGAAAAGAAAATGTTCCAGCCATTCTCGTACAGTATTCACATTCTGGGGTAAAAAACCCTAACCTCAAACAAACAGAAAAAAATCCCACCTCTGGCATGGATGTATACACTTTATCTTGGAATTAGGCTGATTTTTATTCTAGAATAATTATTCCTCTCACAATGCAGAGCAATTATTCCTGAATAAAGTCTTCTTTTTTATTGCAATGAAGTGTCCACAGGGAGCTATCACAGAGTAGTTATCCCAGAATTGCTATGCCGCTTAACTTCCCCTGTGTAGACAAGTCTTAAGAAATCATATCCAAAAGAAGATCGAGGAGGAAAAAAAAAAAGTGTCTGTGCATGTGTTACAGCACAAAGTGTGAGTGCTGAAAGTTATACATTGTAATGTAGATGCTGTAAACCACATATATATCCCAGAAATGTACACGGTAATTGCAGCAGAAAAGGCTTTTGTGGAAACATGAAGTAAGAATTTATCCTTTCCCTTTCCCTTTTTTTCCCTTCCCGTTCCCCTTCCCCTTTCCCCTTTTCCCTTTCCCAAGTTACTTTCAAATATTTCAATATTTCAATGCAGATGCACTGTTTACTAGGCAATTTTATGGTGTTCCCTCTCTGGATCTGCTGGGAAACTGTGATTAACAGCGATGTTCAGCCTTTCAGAATAGGGTAGACCTGGTATGGTGCTGGGTCATAAATGAACTAAAATGTTTGACCATTGGCATGTGCCTCAACAACAAATTAAATTCAAGGACAAGAACGAGGAATGTTTTATTAGCTGAGCTGGTATGCCTCCTATTATATGAATACTTTACTGAGATGCATAGTGCAGTCCACCCTCGTTCTTGCTTAAGGCTGAGTAATGTATAGTGGTAATTGTATTAATTATGTTTGGGTCATGTTTTCATGCTCTTGGAACTTGTAAAAAAAAAACAAACAAACAAGCAACCCCACAAAAAACTATTGTTTAAGTCATAAGATTCTAGGAGTTTGTGGTCCTGGGCAAGAGTTTGACTATCCTGCCACTTTGTCACTCTTAAGGCTTCCGTAATGATGAGTGATCCAGACAGGATCATCTCCTCTGACTCCTGTCACATCCTTGGGATGGAGGTACCCTCACAGTATCCCTGTAGTGTTCCAGTCTTGGACCTGGGGCATACTTGGTGACATGCCATTGAACTTGGCCCCACTCCCACAGTTGCTCTGGTATCCCTGGGAAAGCCCTTCTAACACTTATTCCCATGTGTGGCCCAGCACCAGAGGCCCTGCCCACTGCTATGATCTAAAGCACTTGTAATGCAGGCAATTCACACTGCTGGGGAAGATGGGGAGGAGGAACAAAATGTTCAAGCATGAGGTAAAAAACCCTAGTTCTGTTGGGAGCATCAAAACAGCCTGACCAGGTGTCATATCTATCAGCCAAGGTGTCCTGACAAGTACCGGCATTAACTCCATGCCTGGTGCGCAGCACCTGACTGGTGAGAATGGCCACCTTGGGCCCAGGTCCCACATTTCTTGGCTGTTCTGGGTACATATCACAAGCCAAAAGGTGCTGTGGTGGCCTCCCAGGCAAGGAACAACAAACCCTGCGCCTGTAGTTTTAGGATAAGTGGAGGAAGACCACTTTGTTATGTTTTGCTTTTGCTTTTTTTGCCTGGAGCAGGCAGGTTGCCCATCTCAGGGCAAAAGCTGGTGCACACTGTCTTCTGGAAGGGCACCAGGTAGCCCTCCCCAGATCAGGGGAGAGCAGCTTGTCATTTGCAAACCCACCAACCTTCCAACTCCAAGCAACTGCAGAGGGAGAGGGAGCTTTGTAAGGTCTCTGCCAAGCCCTGCCGTGACCTTAGGTGCTGCCTCAGTGGACATGGCTTCAGCAAGGGAAGAGCCATGTGCAGTGCCATCTGGGCCCACGCTGGCGAGGTGACCCTCCCTCCGGCGTTCCGGCTGCAGACACCTGTGCCTCTGTCTGCCTCCAGAGCCCTAGCCCCTGCTCCTCTCTCTAATCTCACCCCAGCACTGCTCAGGCATCTTCCTCCATCTCTCCTCTCTGTGGACAATGGTGCCCAGCCGCTGTCTGTCTGTTTGTCTGCTCCAACTGGTAAGCGACTCAGCAACGTGCATAGTCAGGATACAGATAGCGGTGGTCCCTGTAACAGGAGAAGTCTGTGTCACCTCCTACCACTCTTGCTCACCCCTGCAGCCACACAGTGGGTGTAGGCACCACTGGGAACCAGCTCGTCTCCTGCCACCACAGGCTTGTACAGCTCTCCACGGCTGCCCCAGAAAACGGGGGGTGGGAAGTTTGCCTTAATGTGCCTTTGATTTCAATGAGTTTGAGGTGACACCCTGAGTAAATAGCAAGAAATAACAATCTAATAATCAATATTGAGAAGAATTAATCAAATCCTGTAGGGGTAATCTCCTCAATATTTGAGCACTTCCTAATTTCTAGCTTGGGGAAATGTAGGGAAAAAAACCACAAACCAAACACTGAAAAAACAGGGTAGGCAGGGGTTGTTTGTTTTCATGAGTCTTCTAACTCTTGTTGTGTTTTCATCTTGCTCAGCAGGACTGCCAGACCTTTCCCTTCATGTTCTGATATTTCTTGTGATCTGGATGCAAACAGTAATTGCAGAAGCATTTGAATTTTTAAAAAACATGTTACTGAACTTTTTTTTAGAATCGTCAGTAATTTTTGGGCTCAGATTTGAGAGCTGGCTGATGACTCTCATGCTGGAGTGATATTATTCCTATTTTTTTGGCAATTCATACTTGTTCCTATTGCTTTCAACTATTTTCAGTCAGGAAAACAAAATATTTGTACTGAAGCTGATAATCAGCTTGTTCTTGCACATTTTCTTAACTGTGATATGACTACTGGTAATCTTATTACCCTTTCAAACACCATGAGAGGGTATCATAGTTAATGGCAATAAATGGGGCAGTCTGTCCACAAAGAGTGGAGGTATTCCCATACTGGCTTCCACTTGGTTTTTCATAGTTTTTCTTCCTGCAGGCCTGATTGTTAACACTAAGAAAGGGAGCTATTCTACAATCCAGACTAATTACCGTGTTTAACACTCATTTTAAGTAAGGGTAGTGCTGTTTAAAACCATGTCAGCAGGTCGCACACTGATGGGAATATAACTCACTTTTTTTCGCTGTAACACTTGTATTACTGTCCTCTCACACACTTCTCTGTCATGTCTTCTATACCCCACCTTATTATGAGGAGCCTGTCTTCTGTCCATCAACCGTTGTGATTGTAATAGTAAGAATGTTTATTATTTAGCCATGATTTTCCTTGTCTTGTTTTCCCTTAACTTTAGGGTATCTCTGCCACATCTTTCATTAAAAAAACAAAACAAAACCAGAACTTGATTGTGTTGCCATGTAAAACTACAAGCCCAATGACAGTCACATAGGCCACCTATGTAATGTAGCTGTGTGGGGACACCAAGTCCCTGTGGACTGCCAGCCATGGAGCTAAAAACAGGATTAACCTTGGCGTGGCATCTCGCGTACAATGAAGTATATGTGTTTTGGCGGAATGTCCATGACGCCCTCAATTCCTTATTACTCTTGATATTTCACCTCTTGATACTGAGGTGTATCAGAGTATAAAAATAAGTCTCCTTTGTGCACTGGATATAAACAGAATCGATTTAAATGTGCCACTTTGCTGTCACAGACCCAACAAAAAGTCCCTTAAGGTTTAGGTTTATCAAGTGTGTGAACTTCACCCAAGACCCATGGTGCTGACATCTCTTTATGATTCATAAAGAAACGTTCTGTTTACACATCAGAATGAGCCTCAAGAAACAGAATTTAGATGTGGCTTGAAATATAGGACAGAAATTGAATGTAATAATGAAAAGCATTTGATTTTCCCATAAAAGTAACAGATACAAGGTCAGCAAGTGTAACATGAATATGCTTATTACTATTAGTGCTTCAGTCAGGCTCCCAATCCACAGCTTTTGTTCAGAGGCTTGTGACTCATCTATAAACATTTACCAAGGTGGCAAAACTGGCACCAGGGAGCTTGTACTTAAAAGAGGATATTTTTCTAAATATACATTTTATTAGAAGAATAGGCATTCAGTCTTGAAGTTGTGTAGGAAATTTCTACTCTGAGGTGGAGTATCCTAATGCAGAACATCCTTAGGACTGCAAAAAAGAAATGCAAAGATGGCCAGTTTTGTATTTAATTTTTTATTTATTTTTTTTAAACCAGTCTCAGGTCAAAACAGGTTCTGAAGAAGAAAATAACCAGTTTTCAAATGCTTAACATTAATTAAAGCATAATTGTACTATATTTTCAGACAAAAATCGATGCCTTATAATAAATCTCAGAAGCGTTATTTCACTTGGAAGCACATTTGAAAGCACTGCATGTTTTCAGAATTGTAGTCACATTAGAAGTAGTTCTTTAAAATGGTTTTAACTTTTTTGAAGCATGTTAAAGTTTGCAGTATCTATTCATGTGAGGTAAAATTGGAGACTCAAAAACTTGTAGATGTCCGATAGTACAGAAGTTACTGTTGTTATAAATCAGTCTTTTCTGTGGTTAAATGATAGGGTAGAGAAGGGTGAGGGTGAAGCCAGTAACAATCTTTCCTCTTCATCAAATTTGGGGAAACATCTAAACATAATGAGAAAAGGATTTCCTCAATTTTACAGCAGCTCCACAGCTCCCTAAGTTTAGCTGCTTTTTTTTTATAATTATTTTTTAAAAACTTTTTTGTAAAATGGACCTCCAGTGATATAAAGCAATGTGTAAGACACTGCCTTTTCAGGGGCAGTGTGCTCCTAGACTGGAGAAGCAGGATCTCCAAGCCACGTCAGATGCAGTCTGGGAACAGAATCCTCTCTCTGATCTGCCTCCCATATGTCGGCTGCTCATGTTGTAGGACACTAATGAACACTAATGGACCTTAATGATATGAACGTTCTGCTCAAACCAAAGGTATACAAGGGGCAGCACCACTTCTCTCCACAGCAGGACAACAATCAGACTTGATGTGCAAATGGCCACTGGCAGATGCTTGTTAAAGATTGATGACTTTTCCTCTATTTTTTTTAACCTTTTCTCATATTTTTTATACCTTTAATTTTTTAACTTTATTTTTCTTTTTTTACATTCTTTGTGGCTTTCTAATTTAGATGACAACATGTAAATAGGAAACAAATACTTTATTTGTAGGCCTGCACTTCCATGATCCTCACTTTTATAGAATAGCACATGGCCAATGTCTCTGAATATCAAAATAATTTTATTTAGTTGTCTCTAAAGACAGACTGGAAGAGCTGGAAGAGCATTGTCTGATTTACCATGAGCTGTGAAATTACATCCAGGAACTACCTAAACTTTTAATTATTTTTTTTCCCACCAAAGCATATTTAACTGCTGTGGGGCATTTGGTCAAATAGTAAGATTATATTTACATTCCAGCAGTGATACGTGACATCAGTCAAGGATCAAGGCTGAATAATGGGTTTTTCGCAAGCTGTTTTTTGTTAAATTAATAGGAAAAAGATTATTCTGACCCAGCAAGTTTATAATCAAAGCCTACAACAGGGTATAAAAAGGCACTAAGGCAGATGAACAGGCAGGAAACATGTCAAGAAGAAGAGGAGGAGGAGGAGAAAAGCATATTTTTTCCATAAGAAATAGTAATTTCCACCCTTTACCTGTTTGGTCACTGTTTCTTCTGTGATACAGATTATGGGAAAGATTATTTGCAAATGAATGAGTCCTCCATCCTGCAAACACCTGCACAGGTGACTAAATCCACACGTGCTTTAGAGAGAGGATCGAGGCTCCAGGGTTTTATATTTCTGCAACTTCATCCTCTTGTTTGATTCTGTTTTTTTATTACCTCCTTGTCTAGTGTCATAGTGACAAAACGGCAATCAGGCACTTTTGCTTTTATTTTTACAGTAAATTTGAGTGATCATATGGGGACACATACAGGAAAGCACAACTTGCTTTGAACCTCCTACCTTTTCCTCATGTATGGCTTAAAATAAGTAGGCACAGTTATCAAACTCTTGTCAGGACTTGTAACTTGTCTGCAATAACAAGGTTAACCAGCAATAGCAGTCTACGCTCTGTGGTTGCATGCCAGTAAAACACTGACAAATTGAAAACTGTAATGAGAATAAACACATTATGAATATACGAAGCACACTGACACTTTTACATTAGGAACTGTGGTCACGGTAAGTTGCCTTGTCCCAACCAACCCTTTCCTTTTGAAATAGGGCCCCATTTTAAACTTATCATGTGCTTTAAAACAGTGGTAATAAACTTGTCCTGTGTGCCATAACCCTAGGATTTCAAGACATGGTTTAAAATGATTTGCCTGCTTGGTGTATTCCTACTTTCCCCAGTAAACAAGATTGAAAGTTAATAACAAGAATGGTTCCATAAATGAAAACATAAATTGTCATGGAGCTGAATAGAGTTATAATTTATAGGCAATCAGAATCTTCAAGCAATAATTGTTCTATTATTTTTGTCTGGGTTTCTCTTAGTCTTTTTTTTCCCTGCAGATATGATTTGGCATGTGTTTATTAATAAAACTTCCACTGAAAAACATTTTCCAGCAATGAATTCTCCTGAAATGAGCTCAGTGATGTTCTGCAAATCGCATAGAGGATTCTACGGACAGAAAGGTGTGACTCCCTGGTTCGGTGTACAGCACGTATACACGAGGGAAGGATGTGAAAGAGTGGGTTACCACACCAAGGCTGAGAGCTATAGGTCTACATTTGGCTCTTTGCATGTAAAAGTGGAGTGGAACAGGGTTGTTGGATTCCTCTCGGCTGCAGGTATTGTTTGGGAGCGCGGGGCAGCACGGTGGGTGCAGTGGGCAGCCCTGGCACGGAGCAGCGCAGCTCTCAGCAAGCAGGTGTGTCACAGGCAGGAGCAAGCTGCCTTGGCAGGGCTGTGCAGGGAAGTTTGCGCAGCCATTGCCAGCACTGGCTGCAGCAGTCATTATCTTTCTGCTTTGTGTGAGCCTTCTCAACGTCTGTTTAATTTCCCCCTCCTTCCTACCTCTCCAACAGGTGAGGTTTGGCCAGTACCCGTAGGGGACATGTGGAGCAGGAGAAGAATGGCAGGGTAGGAAGGAAACTTTGGACCCCGGAGTGCTTCAGGTAACCCAGGGCGATGCTGCCAGTGGCTGCAAATGGAAGTGTGTGCTCTGGAGTCTCCAAAGCTGTTTGTGTTGTGGAGGTTCTGCTCCCAGTCGGGCCCTGGCATCCATGCAGGACCTGACAGGCTGCCTTGTGGGTGTCCTAGGCAGCCCAAGAACTACAGCACTAGCCTTTGTTGTCACTCAGATTTGGGGAGCAGGATGTCAAAAAGGCAAAGGGAAGGAGGTGGGGCTATAGACCTATTATCCCTCCTTATCAGCCCATGGAGCAGGGCCAGTACCTGAGGGAACAGCGTGGAGCATGATTGCTCACCTCCCATGGAGAGAGGGTGCATGCCTTGAGACTGTAGCTGGGTGGTTTTATTATCCTGCCAAAAATTCAGAAATTTCCCTCTTTGTATCAGGATGAGACAAGTGTTCTAAGGTGACTCTAGAGAAGACAGTAACCTAGAGGTTATTAGGACAGTCTCATGGAAGATGAGACCCATGCTGCAAGCCCTGATTTTAGTTCATTCAAATTGGACATTTGAACCTGCCAGAGGCCATGTACAACAGATGTCCCCTTTTCATCATCAGAGTATTTTTTCAAGGGTGGGATTTTCCCCACCTCTCTGCACAAATCTCTCCTCCAACCCAAGTGAATTGTTTAGGCATCAGAAGAGAGGCCAGGCAGAAGAGGTGAGAGACACCAGCCTGGATTAAGATAGTCTGAAGCGGCAGGCTCAGCATCCAGTGAAGTTCTGTCATTGCCTCACTTCAATAAAGTTCCCTCTTAGGAAAGGACAGGTGAAAGCAGAGGGAAAAGGACTGTACCATTCCCCAAATGTAGACTCAATCCCATCTTAGTCTTGATGTCAGGGGTGATGGGTTACTAACACTGAGGAGAGGATGTGTATTTGCAAGGGTGGACAGGCAAGGCTGCCTGTCTCTGTAAATACTTTCTGAGGGCTGTAATCATTGTTGTCTAACTGCAGTTCCCTGAACTAGCTGATGCAGGTGCCTACAACTTCCTGTGGGCTATGGAGAGAAATTAGGCTCTCAGATCAATTGCCTGAACATAGGAGCCTGGTGCCATTTGAGATACTCTTATGTCACCTGCCTGGCCTGCAGCTGCTGCAGCAGAAGGGCACACCTCTCCTGGAGTGCCTGTGTTAATACCTGTCAGCCTTGGGCTGATATCTTGACTACCCTGAATTATTCCAAGCACTTGATGCTTAATTCTGAACAAAGTAATTGAATCCTGGCCTCCTACTTTCAATTACCTTGAACTGCAACTGGTCTAAATGCCTGGAGTAAAGCATGCCTACATAGGTGGTATGACAGCCTCCTCTCTCCCTGAGGTCTGAGCAGATTGGCTGGGAGCTCTAACCTTGCAGTCCTGGGAAGAGCACAAACATTGGGCTCTGTTGGTGGATGTCAGATGGCAGGTCTTATACGATGTTTCCATCCAATCTCTTCTCACTCCCTTGTTTTATTTTGTCATGTCTCCCTCATGACTGATGACTAACCTCATCTGTGATTCTGGGCTGAAGATTACATTAATGCAATTTCTTGGATCACCTTCAGATTTGGCTTCTTCAATAGAAATATGGTATTTGCTCCTTTTCCAGTCAACAGACTTAAATGCTTTCCATTCCAGTAATTTACAGATTCGGATGGCATTGAACTGGCTCTTGGAAAATGCTAAATAAAACAGATACAAGTGTTGAAGTAGCAGTATTAATTTATTCACTTTGCCTTCCCAAAGTGTTAGAGATAGAAACAATGACCCAGAAAACTTATTTTGAGTGAGCTGAGGTTTGAGATTTTATCCAGGAAAAAATTTCTTAAAACTGAATTGTTTTAATCACCAGTTCTGTCAGGTCATCTGCCATATTGATGTTGTTGGCATACATGTAATCTTCACTGCAGCTAAAAACACTTTTTCAGTGATTCTCTGCTTTTCTACAGCACTGCCTTTGGCTACTCTTAGTAGCCAAGCTAAGGGTAAACCTGTGCTGCAGATAGCAGCATCACATGGAGCTTTGCAATAATGCAGAGCTTCATTAAGGTTAATATACTCTGCCAAACAGACTTTGGCTCAGCTAGCCAATAGCCACCATCTCCTATTTAATTTTAGGTGATTTAGTCCAAAACCAACTGTCAGTCACAGTAGAGGCTGCGTTACTAAACTATCAATGTATTGTCAAGTAAAAAATTCTTCAGGTACATGGCAAAGTGTTACCAACTCAGAGCTTTGCTATAATGACATGGATGTAACTAACAAGGGTTAGTTGTTGTAAAACTTCTTTTTCATCCCATCTTTCAGTGTCTTCTTGCCTTTCTCCAAACTGTAATAATGACCACAAAAGGCCTGGAACCCAGATTAAATTAACAGGTCTTAAAATTAAACATTAAAAAAAAAAAAAGTCCAACTGTGAAATGAAAATTGAGCCTGTGAAAATTGTCCCTTTATCCGTTGTTTTTTCCTAACATTTTAGATTGTATTAGCATTTTCTAAAGATTTTTGACAAGTATGGATGTGGGAAAGAAATACTGCCAAAGTATATGCCAGATAGATCTTACTAAAACCATGTGAGTATTCACGTCAGAAGGAGAAATAAAAACCTGGCACCGAGGCAAAGAGTTTGCAAAAGATACAAGTGCTCTAATCTCAGTTCAAATTTTTTAAAATTTAAATATCATTTTGTTGCTGTTGGATTAGGTCTTACAAGTTAGGGCTGAGAACAAGACCTTAATGAATAAGCGAAGAGTAAAATGACACTCTAAAGAAAAACGTATTACTAGACCTCAGCAATAAATGATTTTCAAATGGCACTAACATTATCAAAAGTTACATTTCTGTTCCAGAAATGGACAAACAGTGATAATCTTTAACAGTGAAACATCTTAGTTATTATATTGCATAATAGATAAGCTCTTCTCTGCTTCTCTTTTACTCTAAGCTCTGGCAGGCTTGTAAAATTTCCTGCAGTCTAGAAGGAAGGGTTCAGTAAATATGAGCTTATTTTCTACCATCAAAGACATAGAGCATCTTTTACTCTTCTTCTAAAATCTCTCTAGAAAATGGTGGAGCTTCTCCCACCACTAATTTTCTGTAGCCAAAGAAGTCCCAGCTACCTACCATGTGGGAGGAGAGGCTCTAACATGTAAACAGGCTCATACTGCACCATGCCGTCTTACAGCAACAAAGCCAAAAGATAGAGGGTTGGAACAATGCCACTGAAAAGTTTGCTTCAATTTGAGCAGAGGAGAGAGTTATCCAAGTAAGTGAAATGAAGAAGCAGGGGAGAAAATGACACTGAAGGTTCCTCAGCTGCAGGAATCAAAATAAAATGTTCTTGAACAGGTGTTTTGTAACTGTGTTGACTAATTCAGGAAACTATGCTAGACTGAAAGCAAAAAGTTGCAGCATTTGGGTTAAGGGCCAAAACCCACCCCGAGACTACACTTTCTATCAGGGCACTGATAAGGGCCAACCCTCAGTGATTTTTTCTGATAACATCAGAGCACCTTGTCTTTCACACACAACTCTTTAAGAAAGTGTTTTAGCATAAGTAGCATAAATGCATTTTATAAAAGTAGTAGAATCGTACTACAGTGCCATGTATCACAAATAATTTAGCAATCAAAATGCAATTGCCATTTTACTTGAAGGAGCTGTCCCATGACCTTACATCTCTTCTCTTTTGTGTGACCTCGAGCTCTGGATTTTAAAGTTATCCCTGCCAAGCATTTAGATGGACATTGATTATTAGGTAATCTACTTATTCTCTTGTTTCCTGCTTCAACTGTATGAAATGCATACTGTTTAATTTCTATTATGTAGCAGCTTTTTTCAATATTCTTTAAACTAGGTAGAGACACCTTTAGCAAGAAGCAGCAATATAAAAGTGGGATAAATTTATCTTTCAAAAACTTGCACTGGGTCTTGCATGTTTTCTCATTATTAAGGTTACCTCTCTCTTTCTTTCTCCTTTTAAAATAAGAAGTCTTGCATTTTTAGGTATCCTGCCAATACAGTTATAAGTTTAGGGTGTCAATTTTTACTTCTCATTCAAAATTCAATTAATTTATTCTCCATGAACTTGAAATCAGCTTAATACAATTTAGTCCCTTCTGATTCTAAGAGATCTATGAATTGAAAAAGGCATGATGCACTGCTTTATAATGCTTAACAGTAGTGTTTTTCTGATAAGACAATTAATAATTTTTGTCTTCTTTATTTTAAATAAAACAAACATTAAAATTGGTCTCCAAGAGCTCTGCAAGAGTAACACTTCAGTTGTAAGACAGTCAAAAGGGTTATTTTTACTTGGATCATTTCAGGGATCTCACAGCCCAACATCTAGTTGTGTCGGCGTGACCAGGGGGAGGCAAGCTGTGAAGTGGGGAGTGGGAAGGAGGAAACAGAAAGTTTCTTCACTGCCTTCTTCTCTGCATCATTTAATGAAAACTTGAATCCCTCCCTAATATTTTTGCACCAAACCCCTTCTACTCCAAATCAAGAATCCATTTTCATAAAATGACCAGCTGTATTAACCAGGGAGGGCAGGTTAGAGCCTGGGCTCTACTTCCATTAACCTTTTTGCAGTAACGATGCTGTCTCTACAGTAAGAGATACGTGCTTTCTCACAGCTCTCCCCACACATCCACAAGGTCAGATGAAGCTTTCCTCTGGTTACTGGAAACGAATCACAAGGTAGCTGGCTCATCACACTGTAACTCATTTTTCTCTATAACTTTTAGCCATAAGAACAAGGAGGAAAGAAAAGCCTTCACTTTTGCATTGCTTTGCAGTGTGGCTCTCAGAAAAGCATGGTTTAATCTGAGCCGTCAGGTACTGGTCACCAAGACTAATTTTGATGTGGCCTCAGGGTTTCCACTTCTCAAAGGTACTGATTTAATCACTGTTTGCCCTTCACAGACATTTGGAGGATAAATTTTACAGTAAAACTCATAAGAATGACTTAACCAACAACATGTAGAGAGCAACAGTGATGAGCATCACAGAACAAGCCACCTGTGAAGCAGCAGAAAATAACTGCTTATGGATCAAATTCTTTGCACATAGTGGGCACAAACAGCTGGCTGTTAAGTCTTCTTTTTTCCTGGTAGGTTGTTTCTTTTAAATTCCATACATGACTTGAAATCTTCGGGTATGTAAAGTAGTACCATTGCTAATGGGAAGCACAGGAGAGACAGAACTTTTCAGAAAGGAACAGCACAAAATTTAGTCTCTGTAGAAGAACTAACAAACTTGCTGGCATTAAAGTTCTTGTAGAATGGCTTTAAATGAAGCTGAAAAGCATTGAAGAAACTTTAATTTTATCAGTTACTGATGACACTTGAAACTTCTTGCAGCCAAACAGGGATTCACAGGAAGATGATGCTTTCTGTTTTGCCATGAAAAGAATGTGTAAATATGCACATAATTCATTACTTTTAAAAGGCAGACTATCAGTTAATTTTGACAACTAAGTAGCTTCTCACAAATATGCAAACATTCATGCATTTGCTTAACTTCCTGCACGTATTTCGCAGCCTACAGTTTTTCAGCTTCTTTAAATCAACAGAGAGCCTAACAAATATTTTTGGAAAAACCAAGGACTTCCTTGTGTTGTACCACTACCACACTTTTCATTTAAAACCAAATAACAATTAGACTCAACTGTGAATATTTGTTTACTATCTGCATTACTCCCGTGGTTTTTTTATTACTTCCTTATGTAAGTGGAAAAGAATGTTGGTAGTTAAATGTTGCACTGGGATTACTGGCCACTGCAATGCTGAGAAATGCTGGTCTACATCACCTAATCATTTTCCAAACCTAGTGGTTGTGATTCACCATGAAAATGATTCAAAGACAGTTTTCCCATAATAACTTTCACAAGCTAACAATATCACAATAGCAACAAAACCAGCTAGATCTGTTCTGTTTCCTATTGCTATAACATTCACATATGATATATATAGATACACTCTCTGACATTTCCAGCATAGCAAGATGTAAGTGGCTCAACCAGATTCATGCTCTCCTGTGGCGGGTGAACTATGTTGTGCTAAGTGGTCTGCATCTACTGCCAGCTGACAACACAGGGATGTGGGCATGTGGCATATCCTGGAAAGAATATTATTCACTTCCTACATTCCCAAAAGGCAGTGGAAAAGACATGTAAGGAACCTTAGTTCCTCAATGCATAGAGCAGGCCCTTGGCAATATGAGTTTAACACCAAAAAAAGTGTGTACAGCCCAAGTAATACAGGAGACAGGTAGAGATGAGAATATAGATGCAGTCTGGTCAAGGAAAAACCTGACTGTGACTGAGCCATTACTGAGAGTGCATCACTTCTCTTCCTCACAACACTAACAAGGTCTTCCGTGACACATGCTGTTGCAAGCAGCATTTTGATTCCTTGCAAACTAAGGTTATGCCTTGTGTCCTTTCTAGTGGTCACAGTTCTGCAGCAGCCATGAATGAAATTTGATGGTGAACACATATGCACAGAAATGTGTTGTTAATGATTTTACACCATGCATCTAAAAGAGTTTAATATGCTATATTAAGGTTATGATACTAATGGTCATTCCTGTTTCATTGCCCTCTTTTATTCTGGTATGTCTGAAACTGTAGCTTGATCTGCCATCTACTGAGGTTAGTAAGGGTCTTTTCTTGGCATCAGAGGGCTTTGGACCAGTTGTGTCAGTTCATAAAAACAAAGACCCTATCCTCTGAATTTGTCAGTGTATGATTTACACTGGTAGAGCTCAGAAAACTAGAGGAGTTTGCTAGGTCAGGGACAGCATGTTGCAAGTTCGTAACTGTTCTTAACTGAACAGTGGAGACCTTGCTCAGATCACGGTTCTACGAATACGACAAATAATAAGTGAAATTCAAACTCTGAAACTAAGCAATTTATTTCCATTCCGGAGAACTAAGAGAATCCAGCAAGAATGGATTCTCAAGTACTGAGGTGACCAACATTTCTAAAATACATGAGCATGAGAGCTTTTGCTGAGTAAACTATAAACTTCCACACTATTGCAGAATGACTGTCAGTTCCTGCCTCATAAAATCTAAATGTAACTTTTTCAAATAGTTAATCAAAGTGCATCACCAAGAATAAGTCATTTCAAGAATTACCATCAACGAACTCATTTGAACCCAGCCCAGCTGCTGCCTGCAGCTTCAAACAGATGCACCACTTATTCCAGGCACTCTCCCGTTCCTTGTTGTCCATCACACCTCTCTGGAACATGGGGAGAGCAACTGTTAGAGCTACAGAGAAGTCTGCAGAAAGGTTGACACCAAATACCTCTTTTTCCTTTCTCAATGTAATTATTTTCTTCTCACATTTACAAACAGTGACTTGTATATGTTTTGGCAGGCTTGTGTTTCTGGCTTGATTTACATTGTTCATGCCAGTTAAGGAAAGTTTCCCCCAAATTTTAGAAAATGCATGGTTAAGGGGCATGGATATTGCAATGAAATTGTGGCTTTTGTTTGTTTGTTTGCATTTTTTTATTTATAATATCTCTTTTTCTTTTGGACTTTTTTTATTAAATGAAACTAATAGAAAATCATAGAAAATATCTCTCCCCACAGACAAACTTCAATGGGAAAGTAACTTTCTGCCAGTAGTTTTTTGTATGTCTTCACTTTAAAATACATGGGTTATGAAAGAGCTACAAAACCCACTGCTGCTTGCAAAAAAAATAAATACAAAAAATTGTAATTTATTTCTGCAACAGACTAGCAGCTCTTTAATATTTGCACTCTTCGCTAGGAGTTCATTAGTGTAATGACAGCACATCCTGTGAATCACACCATAGTGCTGTCAAAACTTTTTGTAGTAAAATAGGCTAAGGGCAGAGGATTCATGTAAAGGGACAAGAAGGTAACTCACACAATGATTGTGAATCAAAATGATTCTGGGTGATGAAGTAACTCTGAAGGTGCTCAAGTACACTGAAAGAGAGCCAGACAGTTTAAAATACTTTGAGGCTAAAGAAAACATAAATCACACCAACTTATGCTAAATTTGACCCAGCCACTGTTTAAGGTACTGTGCTATGTAAATCCATTAAGCCAGCTACCACAAGCTGTCTGGTTGTTGAATGTTTAGGGTTGTTTTTTTTTTAATTCAGGGGATTCTGTCACGATTTTTCTTAATATTATGATAATATTGTATACAAAACAACTAGAGATGGGTGAACTCATTTTACCTCATTACAAGCCCATTCATAAGATCATTTCTAATAACAAGATATTATTAGCTTCTTGTTCTTTTCAGAAGATGATCACATAGAATAATATCTA
The DNA here is from genome assembly GCA_020745705.1 of Hemiprocne comata. NCBI lineage: Eukaryota > Metazoa > Chordata > Aves > Apodiformes > Apodidae > Hemiprocne > Hemiprocne comata. The sequence continues at coordinate 39,131,391 of CM036587.1, forward strand.
ATGATAAAATAAGGGAAGTAGAAGAGAAGAAAGTAACAAGGGAAAACAAATATAAACATAGTGTGAAGAATGGATTAGATAGTATGGATAGAGGATCTGAAAGGAATACTAGTAATACTGTCTACCCATGGTCCAAAGAAATATCTGGCACATTAGGTAGCTGTGTTTATTTTACTGCCTACCAAGTTACAGTACACTCCTAATTCTTACTCAGGAGAAAAAAAAAATAAAAAAAAGGTTGAAATTACGTTAAAGAAAAGTCTGCAAAGTTAAGCTAGCTCTGCAAAACCTGTGGACCGTAAGAATAGCGAAGGTGTTCACAGACATTGAGTTTGCTCAAGACTAATGATAATCCCTTGTGAAATGCAAACTGAAATTTGTTTGCCTAGCAAAACAAGGCCTTTTTCTTATCCCCCTTTGCATTCACAGACACAGGCATGTGTTGGCTTGTTACTGTAGTTTATGAATGTTGGCCTTTATTTCTGAGAAATTAGTGTTATCAACTTCATTTGACAAAATTTAAAATTATATGTAAATCTGACAAACTTGGAAAAAGTAATAAAAATTAAAAGGAGATAAACATGGCTTTATGAAGCTGTGTTCTCTTAAATAATTCTTTTACTCTGAAGGGCTACAGTGAGCCATATGTGCATCTTTTTTTTCTTTCATATATATTCCAGAAACTGGACAAGTGCTAATAGCACTGCTCAGGAGAATGACATCTATCATCCAGAAAGTTCCCATTATGGCTTATTTTATCAGCTCAACGAGGAAAAAAATCAGCTATATATCAGAATCTCCAATTCATGTTTTATCTGAACTTAAAACAATATTCTAAGGTCTGTTCATAAAAGTGTGGGATTAGGCAAAAGACAGACACACTAGGTATCACTCCCCCTTTAACCTGGAGACCTAAATGATGAACTGTACTGTTCACACACAGCATAGGACATGTGGAATCTGAAAAATACATCCTATAGCACATAAATCACATGATATAAACTGAACACTCCACAGCTTATGGGTTTTAGTACTCTGGAATCGAGATTTCTTATGCCAGTTGGTAGATTTTTATGTTCTTCATTGGTTTTCTAATACCAAGCTATTTGATCTTTCTATCTAATTGCTCTCACGTTAATAATTATGCAGGGTTTGGAAAGCTCTAGTTCTCAGCTGTGCATATGGGAGGATGTATAGCTATGACATCCCTGTAAAATCTTCGTGAGAAAGATGTGACCCAGGGCAGTGAGGAAGCTCTCTCGGAAGAGCTGATGAGCTGGGCACAGAGCCACGCTGACATAGCTGCCCTGTGCCAGCTTGCTGTACCAGCCTGGGTGGTCACCATCCCTCAGAGCCAGAAATCCTCCACAGAACCCCTTGCCTGAGGGTGTCAGGGGAATTTCTAGCTCCAGTGCTTTTATGGGCTCCATCTTGACTACGTCAGTGTGTCAGTCTTTTGGTTACTTGCTATCTCAGGCAGGGAAGTTGCATTTTGCAGGTGGCAGACTGAGGCTCCATGGGGCTTGCAGGACTCCTTGAGAATCATCAAGCAAGGACTTGAAGTCCACATCTCTGTATCACACACAGGAATGATAGAAACATTTATTCCTATTTACTGTGGCTCTGATGGAACAACAATGGTGGAGACTAGGAGACATTTTGTCTTGGGAAAGCTGGCTGAAGACTGCTCCAACAGCTCCAGGAGGCAATGCAATACACACAAATGTTTTGTGGGTGACCACCCCTTTTTTGTTCTCTTTTTTGTTCTCAAAGCATTTCTTCAGGCGGGGCTGTTTCTGTTGCTGCTTTACTAAGCAGCTCCACAAACACTTGCACAAGCCCAGTGGAGGTGCAGAGACTGATACGGTCTTTAAACCATCTGCAGTACGAGAGAGGTAGGAGCATGTCAGAATCACTTTGTTTTTTGTTGGAATAACAAGATAATTTTGGTCTAGTTTAGCCACACTGGCTGTTGCATAGGGCAAGTTGGAAGTGGAGGGGGAAGGGGAAATTTCCTTTCTTCTCCTTCTCTCCTCTTTCCAAACCAGATGAAGTTCCTGGTTGGCAGCTTCTGCTCCTCTCTCAGCCCCATGGCCAGTGGCATGGCTGTTCTTTGGGGAGGCAGGAATTGTTTTATATCCCACTGGACATAATTAAAATCATCTCCACTGTGTGGAAGACCATGTCCATTTTGGCTGATTATGGCGGAAGGAGCTAAGGATGAGTATGGAAGAGGCCAAGGCAGACATAAATCTCAAAACAGTGCATAATTATCTGCTTCAAGCATGCTCCTGCTTGAAGACATGGGGTCTGGGGGACTCCTGTGTTAGCTGTGTGATTTGTAGGGAGCCATCTTTTATATCCTAGTGCTGGAAGAGTGGGTCTGGCAGGCTATTGGACTGTAACGCTGTGGAAGAGCAGGGGGCATGATTTTCCCATTTTCCCATTTCCTTCTGCTTTTTGGTTCACCACGTGAAGAACAGGGCTTCAAGCACTCAGGTGCACTGGGGAGTGAGTTGGTTTCTGTTTCCTTTCCACATGCTTGAGGGTTTGCACATTGGCAAAAAAACAGCAAAGAGGGGAGCTCCAGGCACTCTTCTTCCTGCCCTGTTCCTCTAAGTCCCGCCAAGTACCCACCGCTTGTTACTGGTTAAAAAAAGCAACAACAACAAAAAAACCCAAAAAACCCCAAAACCAAAGTAAGCTCTTTCAGCAGCTTAAACTATTTTTGACTGAGCCATTATAATAACTAAGGTGTTATTTCCCCTAACAGTTAATATTTGTCAGCATGGTTGCTTGTAACTTTCCGTGCAAAATACACTACCATTTTTGTACCCTCGTATTACTCAGCATAAAATACTTTTAACAAATACCTTTTCCTTTCCTTTGAATGGTCTTTTCTGAGCCAGGGCTAATCCTTCTCTCTCTCTCCGAGTGGCAGAAAGGCAAAGTGGGGTTCTCCCATTGCTTCTGCAGCTCACAGCCATGCAGGTCCCCCTCGCAGGGTACCTGGGATGGCTGTAGGTGCTCACCCCTGCGGCAGGTAGGACCTGTCCAGGCAATCCAAAACAAGGGGTGGTGCAAGGATGGGGTTTGTGGGGTTTGTGAAAGCTCTGTCCAGCCTCTCCTCTAGGGCTGGTAGTGACAGCACCGTAATATCAGCCAAGCACTTTACCTGAGGACAACCATGCTCTTGTCCCATCCAAGCAAAAGCTTTTTTCTGCTATACTGCTCTCCCTTCCTCCCAGTGTTTCAGCCAGAAAAGCGAACGGTGACTTGCACCAATGCTGCTGCCTCTGGCTCTTCTCAAACTTCGGGTGCACCCCCTAAGAGTGGGGTAGGCCAGGGGGCATGGCGAGCACCGAATAGCTCTGCATAGGCACAGGAAAGCCCAAATGGGGACGGATGATCACGTCTGCTCGGGAAGGAGAGTAGGAGGGAAACGGCGAGCAGGGGGCGCGAAGGGCGGGATGCAGGCGGGAACCTTGCTGAGGCCCCGCGGTGGCGGCCGGGCCCCACCGCTTCTGCCGTTCCCGCGGCGGACCAGGAGGTGGCTGGGGTGAGGAAACAAATCCGTGTTTCTTGTTCTGTCACATTTTAAAGGCACTTGCTCATCCCCGGGTCTGCTGGAGGACAGACACACCCCTCCGGCAGGCCTGAAAGCTGTGCTGGGGGAGGAGAACGGCAGCCCCGGCTGGCTTGGGAAGATTCGGGCCTGGGATCAGACTGCAAAAGGCCGGGCCGGCGCCCCGGGAGGTCACTGCTTGTTGCCAGCCTCCTCTCGCCTGTATGGATAGCGCGCTGAAGCGGGCAGCTGCTGTTCCAATGTGATTGCAGCTCGCTTTGAAATATAAATGGTTATTGGTAGGAAGTGGGTGGGGTGGCTAAGTAGGTAAAGGTGAGAGAGGCACTGCAAAGACTTTCAGGGCTTTAGAAGTTGCAACATAAGTTGTGTTTTTTTTTCTTCCTACTCCCTCCCCCCCCCTCCTCTTTGAGGTATGCTATTTCTATGAAGAAGATTCTGGTCACATTACAAAAAGGGGATGTCAGGGGGTTTGACTGTCATTGAGGTTGAAATGAACTTTGTCACCCTGTTTAAATATTTAAGTCTCCTGACACAGGCAAATACATCACAAAGTGCTAAAAAATATATTTAAAAATACAGCTGCCTTTGAGATTAGGCATTCCTATTCCCACTGTATCCATTCACTTTTCTCAAGTAACCCTGAAGTACAGGTTATGGCAAGAAGCTAGAGAAACAGAGAAGCAGCTCCATTATCAGAGTCTGCCTATTTGCACATTTGAAATGATAACACTTTGTTTTAGACTAATAGCTTCAGCCACTCTGTTGATTTAACCGATTTCCAAGAGGTTGAACATCATAATGATATGCATGTGTATCAGTTTTCTTTCTGCATCCAGTCATACTAATGTCCTATTCCCTTAAATAGCTGTATTTCTATTACGGTTTCATAACATTTTGCATACTGGTGATATTTAGGGGATTTTTTGGACTTTATCTTGACAGTCTTCCTTTCTCTGCACAAGTACAGGGTTTCCACTGCCACATTGCTACTTTGGTTGTACTAGAAGTACTAATTTAACTCAGCAGTCAGAAAATGGCCTTCAAACCCCATTCTGTAACACTCCCCTGCTTTGGATGCAACGTTAGGGAAGGTACTGGATGCACTTTGAAATAAAAGGTCCTTTTTTTTTAGACTGAGTTTGGCAAAATCATTCTTTGGAGAAATTGTTGTAACGTGGTTTGGGGCAGAAACCAGTTTTATGATTTAGATACTCTAAAAGGGCTGTAGCCTTCTGGGCAACTGTGAGTGTGGAAGGCAGAAGCTGGACGCACTAGTGCCAATGGGAGACCTCGGTTGTAATTTGAAGTCTTACCTCAAGGGCAAACTGTACACACTATATCAACAACAAAGACAGACTTTTCATTTAGGTTCATACCTTGCCAGGGAGGTGGAGGGACTCATGACCATCACACTGTTTTCCTTTTTTGCGGGCCTTGCAAATTGCTCTCTGTGGGGCTGGAAACAGGGGCTGGAGTGGAAAAGGCTACAAAGAGCTGAAGGAGACCTCACCTCACACACATTCATGGAAACAATACCATAGAAGTAACGCAGCCCAGTATGAACTCCAACCTTCGTTTTGCTGATGGTTTCTGAACCTCCAGCTCTGATCCCATGCCAATTTGGTTGTGGTGGGCTTAACTGGTAGCACAACTTCCAACCTCTAAATGCATGACGGATGCTACCAAGTCCCACAGCTGGTGAGAAGCAAGTAACTTACACATCCTTGCAGATTGCTTTGTACATTTCTTGAAGGTATAAAATATGCAAGACAGTTAGTTCACAAATATTTTGAGTAAATCCTCTCACATCTGAAGGAGGAGACCATCAGATTGTGTTTCTGTCCTTACAGCAACAGAGCTATAGGGGCCTGATTCTGAAAAGTGCAGAACAGATGCAGCTCCTGTTGAGGTAAACGAGGCATGAAGATTCTCCAGGGTATTGAAGATATAATCATTCCAGTTTACCTACTACACTTACTTTTGAGTGTGTGACTATATTAAATCATACATCACATATTGACATTTATGTCCTTCAGCTGTGTGACATCACTTGTCACTTAATGTAAATTTGTTGAAGCTATACAAAACCAAAGCAGATCTTGTGTCTGAAATCTGAGCTAGTTATGAAGGAACAAACTCTTACTGACTGACTTATTTTTTTTTGCTAGTGAAAAATTAATATGAAACCAGGAATTAAGACACAAGTTAAAACCTGCATAAGAGGTTTTAAGCAAACTGTGCAAACTATGCAGATCTATGTCCAGATCCCACCACCTTTCAGTCACAAAGTAGTCAATTTATAAATAAACACTTTCAATGTGCTCAGTGGGATGGGGGTTCATTCAGTGTGACACTGGCATGTTTAAAATGGGGTTGGCATGTAGGTATTTGCACATGTGTGAGCAGCACAGACACTACCTGCATGACAGTGTATGCATGACAAACATTTTGGGCCAGTGGCTGAAGCAATCTAACTATATATTTTGGGCTTATTTGTTAAAGCTTTCTCCTTTTTCAATAAAGTGACTTGTTTTTAGTATGCCATTTATACTTGCAAAGATACTTGGACATCTATCTGTCCATCCATTTTATGGCTGGGTTTGGTTTCAGACTGTTTTGTTGTAATGTGTTGCTTCAGGGATACACAGTAGGGTGTATGTTGTGGGATATGTTGTGGGATATATATTGTGTTTGAGGCAATGAGTCTGTGGTCCTCCTGTGCATACCAGACATGAATTCCTTTCTAGCTATGTGCACCAGCTGCCGGCCAAGTTCTGTCTCCTGCACTAACATGTTTCTGCACTGAGAAAGACACTTTGTTCACATCTGGAGAGTAGCTGGTGCAAAGTGCCATGATCGCAGAGGACAAAGCAATCCCACTTATAATTCAGATTAGTCATATATGTGGATTTGAAAATACAGGCTAAAATCTTGAATATGACCTTGTCTTCAACAGGAAGCCAGTGGAGGAAACAAAGTGATGGAGTGACATCTTTTCAGCAGAGAGGCTGCTCTGATCTAAATCAACTTTCTTGAAATTAGCTGTTTCAAGCCTGCATACTTGAATGATATTTGTGAATTTTGACCACCAAACATACATGGATTTCTGTAAATAGAAATGCATCCCCTATCCACAGAGGGAAGAGAGCATTTTTGAAAACAAGAACGAATTGTGTGCAAGGAGAGAAGTATGCAAAGGAAGCCTGAGTGTGATCCCATCTGTAGTGATCTGACAGGAGATGTTCTGGGAGAGTGAGACACTGTTGTTTGAGTGGCAGTGATGTTTTCAGAATCCTCTGATGACGAATGCGGTATGTGATCACATCTATGTGTGTGCATGGATGATCTGATTAAGAACATAGGAAACACCTGGGAGAAGACAGATGTAAGGAGTTCAGTGAAGAAGATAGTGGGAAGAGAACTAGGAAAATACAACAAGAAGTCTTCAAATAGGAAAAGAGTAAAGATATAGAAGAAGTAACAGTTGGATCAATTTTTTTGAGTCATTCATGGTTTTTTTGTTTTCATGTGTTTATTGGAACAAAAAGAAAGTTGAAAAGTAGAATTTCCACACTGAGCTCAGGAATGCTCATATATAAGACAGCTACATGCTGGAGAATTTTTTTCAAGTCCCAGCTCTGTGACGTCACTGTGATATAGGCACAGACAACATGAAAACCAGTTTTATTTCCAGCTTTGGTCACTGAAGTAGACAGAAGTGTATGTGCACATCTGTGTGTTTGTGTGCTGAGTATATAAACAGAATAATGAATTTACTTCAAGTTTTCCTAAGTTACATGCCCTAGCTTTGCACAGCAAATGCACATGTGGACAGGGATAAAAGTGAACAAAACCCCCTTAAGTTCTTTTATGTCATTGTTATTTGAATGTGTGTGCTGAAACAGCATACAACATTACATATTGAACATTGGATAGATAGGGGTTTTTTCTGACATATCTTGCTGTAGTTTAGTTGCAGAAACCACAACTGTGGATTTCCCAGCTTCTGTCCATGAGTCTAATTCTCTGGTTAAAGCAATTCACACTATCATAACATTTTATATTTGTGGTTTTAAAAAGGAAATGACAATACAATCCTAAGAATGTATTTGGATTAAATCACAAACTTAGAGTATTTGAACTAATGTTTGTACACTACTGAGTACACATTGCCTCCTTTTAGATAACAGTGATTTTATCCTCAAAAACAAATTATGAGAGTGGAACCTGGGTAGTGTCCAGTATAATGATACAGAACAGAGTATCAGATAAGATACTACCCTTCTGATTTGACCCTGAGATGGGGGAAATTCAGTTTACTCAGGCAATGACCAGGTGGATGTGGTGAGATTTTTGGGGATGAACAGGGTGAGCAGATGTGCATATCTCTATCTGTTTCATACACAGAGTGACTGAGCTAGTACAAAAAGTCCAAGACACCTTTGTTACAGAAAAAAAAAAGAAAAAAAGAAAACAAAAGAAAACATATTTTTAAGGAAACCCAGTAGCAATGGAATCTGTTTGGTCTCAGGAAAACTCACTAAACAGCATAGGACTGGCTTTCTCCACAAACCTGAGTCGGGGCTTTATCAGCGGGAGAATCTGGTGGGGGGGAACATATCTGACATTGTGGACATGGGAGGTCCTGTGCTGTTCCATGACCTTGGTACCTTGGTGGCTTCACTTGGTCCTGAAAGCCCTACCTTGGTAGCAATTTTGCCTTCCACCAGTAGGAGACCACTGTAAATAACTGTGTTCCTTTCCTGGGGAAAACTGGTTGTGGGGCTTTATATAGCTTTGTAGTATGCACTGATAGCCAGAATATCTTGTATCACTTTATGCAGGAGAATTGCATGACAGTGAGGGAAATATCCCTGTTGACTTCAGCTACATGATGTTTTGTGATGTACACCATGTTTTACCAGCAAAATAAAAAAGGAAAAAATATACTGGCATTTCACAAAAATGGAGCTTACTGTATTTGGGTAAGTAAAGGCAGAAAACTTTCAGAAGTAGTTGGGCTAGATCCAGTCATGGTTACTGCAAGCATAGGTGAGGTGTGGGGTTAAGCAGGGACTGTAGTCAGTGCAAGGAAATCTCAGTCCTCAGGGGATAAGACAAGTAAGGAGGCCCACAGACCTAGCCTGAAGAAGTTCATGTCCTAGTTCAGCACATTCCAGCCTTGGCAGCTTCAGGGGCAGGTTTCCCACTTTGAAGGCCAGAATTTCTGCTGGATTTCTGGGTACTGGGTGAGCAGATGGTCTCTGTCCTGTTTTCCCAGCTTCCTTCCTGCCCTGTCCCACATACAGCAGGCTGCGGCAGGGTTACTCTCCTTTTTTGCTAAAACTTGGAAGCAGCTCCACTTCTGCCACCTCCTTCCTCCTCCACCCATTTGGACTGTGAGCTGGTAGAGGTGTTGTTGCCTGTCTTTCTCCTGCCATCAAATATGACAGCAGGTTTTAGGCGTTGTGTATGGTCAGGGGTGTCCATTCTTTTTCCTCCTCCTTCACACCCATTTCCTTGCAGTAATGCAGTCATCTGATGATCTGAGTCAGCCATACCTTTCAACCCTCCAAGCTGCTTGGATTCTCTCTGTGGAAATGTCAGACTGCCAAATGAGAGTTGAGTACCTCTTGTAGACCACCTCTTGGGTCAGTCTAACCACACGGACATGATACTTATTTAACATGTGAGAGACAGGAATTTGCTAGGAACTCACAGTGAGGTATTTAGTTTCATTCTCAGCTCTCAGGATGAGAGTATTTCCTAGACTTTATAAGATCATCCCTTTTCTTAAAGCTAAGCTTATGCTTCTCAGCAGGATCCAGTCTTTACATGTTGCTTTTCCACAGTCTCAGTCCACGTGAAAGTTCAAATGTGAGAGGTATGTCATCTGTAGCAATATGAGGGGAAGACAGCTTTGTTGAAAATATGTTTACTCTTCAATATTGACTATGCCTGTTGAATCCTGATTTGGGGTGATCATTTTGCATGCTATGTTGTCTGCCTCCCTTGGCCAGGCTTTTTGTTTTGTTCACAAAGATTAAGAAAATATGAGAAATATTAATTAAATTCATCTTCCAAGGAGATAATATACAGTCTTGCTGATTTTGTTGGAAGCTTTACCTAAATAAGAGACATCAAAGCACATATTTGTTCTTCTGTTTATTTAGTTTTATTATATGCTTTATAGCTTTGTCTGGTAGTCAAAGACCTAAGCAACTTTACCAGGATCAATAAGAAGCACTGATCCATCCTTTAAACTTCCCCAGACTTCTCCCTCGTGGTAACTCCAGAGCTTTAACACTCTGGGTGGAGTGTGTCTGGCTTCAGGTAGAGTCTGTCAGTATTTTTCATCCGATACAGTGTATGTATTTTCCATAAACATGAAAAAGGCAGGTTCAGCAGTACCAGACAACTCTGAGAATTTGATTTCATTTTATCAAGTCACTTGTTAAAACCAAGCAACCAAAAGGTAACTTCCCTTAAACTCCTGAAAATAAATTGCAAAACATAGTTTTATTTTTTATTGCAATGCTTTAAAATAAATAGAATAATTTTCTGGTTTGAAAATTCTGTACATGTTCAATTTTCCTTGAAATGTATTTTTAAAAAGTAAAGAAACTCTAAAAATCACAATGAAATTTCTGTTTCAGGTTAAGATAAATACTTTGTGTAGTTGAAAAAGTTTTTTAAAAAACTTAGATTTACTCAACATTTTTCATTTTGCCCATGAAATCTCCCATGAATAAAAACATCAACAATCACAACATTTTTAATTACTGACTCTTTAACTGTATCCCTGGAAAAAAGGCTGCTAGTCTGTGCCTTATAAATAGGATCCTACAGCCAATACTAGTGCTTATTTTCCAGCAATATAAGCAGGCAGGTACATCTTTTTAGCAGATCTAAGCATACAGAAGGCAGAGTGCAGATGGCATGTAAACCAAGCTTCCCTTAGTTTAGACAGGTCAAAAGATAGTAATTTAAAATAGAGAAATACCTCTATTCCCTGTCTTGGTTGCTTCTACACTTGTGAGTATTCTTTAGGATTCAGACAGACTTTTTTTTTTGTGGACACCTTTTTTATTCTGACCCTCCTACAATTTCCATCACCATCTAGCTTTTGACTGTCTTGATCAACTCCAGCTCAAGATAGCTCAGGAAGTTCGTTGCTCTGCAACCTAGACCAAAAAAAAAGAAGCTTATTGATCTACCATTCAGATGACCATACTGATTCTAATAGTAATGGCCAGGTACTTAGGATCATTATTTGTCAAATTAGCCTGGAAAACAGATCATAACATCTGAAAAAATCAATCTAGAATTTGCAACTGATTTGAGGGGTGATCTTGGCTAACAGCCAAATGCTCACCCAGCTGCACTCCACCTCCTCAGTGTGACAGCAGGAGAAAATAAGAAAAAAACAAGAATGAGAAAGCTTGTGGGTCAAGATGAGGACAGGGAGATCACTTACCAGTTACCATCATCATCAAGCAAAACAGACTCAACTTTGGAAAATTAATTTAATGTATTGCCAGTTTAAACAGATTTGGGTAGTGAGAAACTAGAATACCAACATTAAAACAATACCTTTTCTTCCCTCTTTCCCAGGCTTAACTTCACTCCACTACCAGGTCTTCTCACTGCCCTGCTGAGTGTTGTGGGGAGGATGAGGAAAGTGAGTTAGGGTCAATACATAGCAGTTTCTCTCTGCTGCTCCTTCCTCCTCATACTTTTCACCTGCTGCAGTGTGGATCCTTTCCACAGGCTGCAGTCCTTCAGGAAAAAAATCCTTATTGAGTGTGGGCTCTCCATGGGTTGTATTTCCTTCAAGAATATTTCTGTCATGGTCCTCTCCTTGGGCTGCTGGTGAATATCTGCTCTGGTGCCTGAAGAACCTCTTCCTCCTATGACACTGGTGTTTCCTCTATTGTTCCTCACTCTTCTTCCCCCCTCCTCCTCTGCCTATCTATTGTTCTCTGCCCATTTCTAGGTATGTGTCACCCATAGACCCCTCTGTTCAACTGTGCCCAGAGGTGGGTCCACAGGGGAGCTTGCTCATGGTGCCTGCTGTCCAGCATGAGGCAGCCCCCAGTCTCTTTTCACAGAGGTCACCCCTACAGCCATCCTGCCACCAAAACCTTACAAAATACAACCAATACAATGGTACATATTGGGTTCACCAAATCATCCCTTCCTGGTCCTTTCTTTTTCCCAGGAAGCTGTAGTGACACTGCAAAGAAGGCTGGTAGAGCTTAAGACAACTCCAGCACCATACAGAGCAAGAAGCAGTGAGAGAAACATTCATTGTATGTGCCTGAGGCTTAAAAGGTAACTCCCTGGATCTAGGAAAGTTGCAAGATACCAAAATTAGCTCATACTAAAAAATGCTTGTTCACTAATGGCAATAGTAACTGTGTCACGTGTTTGCTACAAGATGCCCAAGGACACTCACCTGCAGTGTATTAAAAAGGAAGAGACCAGAAATGTATTAGCGCTGGATAGGTAAAATATTTACATGGTTATAGCTAGATGGACTATGGAGATACTAATCTGATATGTATGCATGCACTGTACATTTTTATACTAGAGTTGAAGCATAAATGACCCCATTAAATCCTGTTATTTTCCTAATCCAATAAGCACTTAATCTCATTGCAAGTGTTGGAAATAATTATTCATTTATACACTTGTTTTTTGCCCCACATTTGATGTCAACAAGGAGTGTGCCTTTGACTAATCGGTTAAAACAACTGGCAGATAAAGTAGTGAAAGAGAATCAAGAATGTGCTGTTCCTAGGAAGGAGACTGTTGGTGTTTTTTCTTTGGTCTGAGATGTTAATGATTCCCCAAATAAATGTATTATACACATAGAAAACCTTTCACTTCACTCTGTGTTAACGACCACCAGGACAAGGCTGAAAAGAAAAAATCTTTGTGGTTCTCAAGCTGCCTCAGCCTGCTGCCTTACTTGCTCCTAACTCATTTCATTTTGCAGCTGTGAACAGGTGGAAGGACTCCACTCTTTTTCATCACTCCTCACCCCTCTCACCTCTCAAATGTCTGCCATAATAAGTTGGGTGAAGAAGGCTATGTAAAAGTTAGATGTATGAGTTACACTGGTTGACAATTCTGTCCTAGAAGAGGAAACCCTATGAAGACCATTGCAAGGAGGATCTTGTTCTTTTGTGTTCCTGCATGAGCTATAGCAGATAGAGTGAGTCTGTTCTGGTCACCAAGGGCTTGTTTGATGGTCATATATTTTTAAGTGTATTGAGCTCAATTCTGTCACACTCTTCCTCACCTCTCTTGGGAAACACTTCACTCCCCTCTTTATGATCAATTCATGTGCGTGTTGGGACTTACTTTGGGTGCACTGTTCCACCCCAGCAGTGTTGTAAGGGTGGAAGTGGGTGCCATAGAGAAGGATAAGCCCCCCCAACTGGGGGCCTTACTGCTACAGACCAACACAGTGCCACTTGCAGGAGGGGGTCATGGCAGTCACAGCTTAGACGAGGACAAGGAGGCAAACAAAAAATGTATAGATATTGCACTGTGGATTTTTTTCTCCCAACTTGCCACACTTTTGCATATGTTTATTACAGGTTTACATGCAATTATTTGTTGCTAAAAAGAATACTATCCTTTGTCAGAATAACAGGAAAAAAAGATGATGCTTTTGCTGTCACAGCTGTAGTCTGGAACATAATGCAAGTATTAAAGCATCAGGCAAGAAAGGAAACATTTAAAAGGTTAAAGAATTCTTCAGAGTGGATAAGCTCGGAGTTATTTTTAACACAGGTGTTTCTGTAAAGGTGCTACACTATATGAAGAAACTTACAGTTCTCCGTAACACTCACGCTAGGTGTTACACCTTTGCAGAATGATGGCTGTAACTTTGTAACTTTGTAACTTTGGCTGTAATGTAATAGGATTAGGAACACTTGCAGAATCTATTCCTGCTAAAGATACTTTCCCTTTCACAGTCCATGCTTTTCACCTAGGTGTTTATTTCTGTATTTGTCTTTACATGTTTCTTATCAAAAAGAAAAACTACATTTGAAATTTCGGGAGGCTACCTGCCACTTCTCAGGTAACTCCACTGAAAATGTTGAATGGGAAATCAAGAGGCTATACCCATTGAAAACAATGTGACACAAACTATGTTCATTGAGACAAAATAGCTCAAAGGCTTCCTACAGTCAGTCCGCCAGTTTCATCACATCTAACCAAGACACATAAGGAAAGATAAAAACCTTATTTAATATCTAGAAATACCACAGTAATTGCCACATTAGAAATACTGTTGATAGCAGAACACTCTCTTAACTTTCAAGCTCAAGAATTACAGTAAACCAGGGACAATAATGAGAAAAGTTGTGGAGAATTTCAGGAAGTAATAGTGGTGTTCTTACACCTTTGAGTAGCAAAGTGACTCATTGAGAGAGTCTTTGGATTATTCCATCACATTTAGATAATGTTTGTAGAGTGAATGCTGGGAAAAATTGCAGCTTCTCTTTCAATACACCTTATCCTTCTGCCTTCTTTCTGTTGTAGTGAAGCATCTGAAAAGGGAATAAAATAATGTGTGTGACTCTTCCTGGAATTCTTAACATGTTGCAGATATGCTTTCTGAGGATCAGGGGTGTGACAGTATCACATCTGCTGGATGCATAGTCAAGGGTGTATTTCCATCAAAGGCTGGTTGCACTGAAATCTAGGGAAGTGCTTTGCTGAGTTAGATATGCTCCGTGTGCACTAGTATCTGTTGCCAGAACACAATGGTGTGACAGTAGAATATTGAAGTGACACTGAGAAGTGTTGAAAGACCCTACTCAGGCCTTAATATTGTGAAATGCTTGAAAACCTTATTTGTATTCTTTGTAGGCATAACTGACTGGTTTTCAGCCAGAATAAGCAAATAGAGGACCAGTTTTGGGTCTTGGGTCAATGAGATAATTGCTCCATCCTCCTGGCAAATTTAGCTGAATTATGTTATTCAGACTGTGGTCTGTGAATATTTACTCCTAGTTTAGGATATTAAATGGCAATTTAAAATAAGATTATGTTTTAGAGACTTATGGACAACCCTCATGTATCCTCTGGCATCATTTTAGGTCATATTTCTGAAGAGCAGATCTCCTGTGTATGCATATTTACATCTGGAAAGTTGTTTCTGCACCTTAACTTCTGTTATGGGTACAAATCTACAGATTGCACCAATCAAGACAGTGTGAATTGCACAATTAAAAAAGTAAATTATTAAATATGTATATCCTTATGCAAGTATAAGAATCAGGAAGCAAATTATGAAAGCCAGAATTCCACATGTGGATAAAAAACCGTTGACATTAGCCTATTCAAAGTGATTCTTCTCTGGGTGGCTTAACCAAGGCTATTACAAGGACCAGGTGTCAGAGCCAGTATTAAAATGGAAAAAGTATTTTATTTATTGGTTAATCTACTGAACAACCCTGACTCATGTTAATAATGTTAGTATCCTATGTGTGGTCTTGGAAAGCCAAGTCTGTATTTCCAACTCTGCCCTTCATCTCCTGAATGACCTTGAAGACTTAGCATTGCCCAGTGCTTGAGTTTTCCCATTAAAAATGGCAGCAATATTTCCTCACCTTTGTAAAACTCCATGAAAGCAGTTAATGAAAAGCATTTCACAGGAGCTGGGTATTATTCTTACAACTGATCTATTATTGTGACAATTCTTGTAGGTTATGAGAGAGAAGAAATTTCCTCTGCCAGCAGGCAGCCAGGGGGGGAACTTGTAGCTGCTGTAACCACAGATAATCTGTAGGTGCAGAATGCTTTGAGGTCAAATCAGCTATAGCTATAGATTTTCACAAGTCTTAAAAGCTGCTTCCGGATGACAGTAGTGGGAAAGACCGTGATATCCCAAGGAAAAAAAATGGTGACAAACTTTCCTTGTAATTGGTTTGTATCAGTCAGAATATCTGTGAAACACAAAGGTCAAGCAACTTATTTAAAAAAAACCCTATGTGAATCTAAGATTAGACTTGACATTTTCAAAACCTCAAAAATTAGGGGAAGGGCTGCAGCCCTGAGGATTGTGGTCTCTTAGGCTGACTGGAGGAGAGATTATATTAAACATTTTGAGACCTGAATGATCCATTCTGTATTAGAGAAGATTTACAAGATCCTCAGAGTACGCTTGAAACATCTGACTGAGAGAGAGTCTGTGGACTTTCTGCTTTCTTGGTAGAGATTCTCAAGGGCACTATTAAGGAATCAACTATTGTGATTGATGGAAAAATAAAGAAATTGAAGAAGAAATGAAGACAAAGTATAATGTGGACTTTTTCCTGCGGTCCCATGACATCTTCAACATTAAGTGATTTTGGCATATAATTTCTACTATGAAGCATGTGGATAGCCAGAAGGCTATTAAGAGAGAATGATGCTATAATATAAGCATGGAGGATTCTTATAAAGTGTATCTTTCTCTCATTCAAAGTACATGATGAAAAATGATGTGTCCAGAGTGCTAACAAATTATAACAAAGTATAAATTCTCCCTATATATATATATATATATAACTAAACTGCCTTTATTATCATAAGCTGCGATTCTCCCCCCACACGCCTGCTATGCATTTCCTATTTATAAAGAGAATTTCAACTATATCTTTTAGCTAATCACAGCTAGCTCCATACGCAGGCTGACAATATGCCTGAGGTGATAATATGTCTGGTCAGTTAGACCAGTATGCAGTAGATGTAAAATGCTTAAATGGGAATGCAGAATTCTGGTGGAATAAGACCCCATGTTCGCTTTGCACAGATGAAAATGATCTCATCATGTGCAAGATGATAGGGGATAAGACTCCTCCTTTCTCCCTGATACAAATTAAATCTGAGTGACGTAATGAATATACACATGCAGCTAGATGAATTCTCTCTCTCTCACTCGCTATATAGCTTACAAAGTGGTCCTAGTAGTTTGTCTTTCCCTGTTCTATGAATTGTTAGTGAATAGATTTATTATTTTTTTTTGTTAATTCATAACTGTATGGGATTCATTAAACCTTTCTGAAGAATGACTGTGAGCCTTTGGATAACTACAGGGCTGTGCTTGCAGTGGTGCTACTGGTCACCTCAGCTGCATGGTGTTGCTCCCAGTCTCTGCCTGAGCAATTGCAAGTTTAATGTAAATATAAAGCTTCTATTTCTAGCTTAAGAGGGGTTTGTGTGCCCAAAACATCTGGGTTTTTTCCGTGCAACCATAGGTTTAATAGAAGGCTTTCCTTTCCCCTGTTAACTGTGTCGAGTTTTTATGCTTTGACTATGATCGTTACGAGAATATATCATGCCCAAGAGCGTGTTCATTTTCCACTTTTTCCTTTTGCCCAGGGAAAGAATACAGGAGCAGTTTGCAGAGCTAGATGATGCAGACTGGCATTTAAAATACCATTTTGCTAGTGCTTATTTTAAACCTTGTTCTTCCTGGGCCAAATCGGACAGACTTCAGTCTGTAACCAGTTCCTTTCAAGGTGTATCTCCTTGCATCTGTGCCAGTATTCTGGGCAGGAGGATTATGTGGTACTAGCTGCAGTAAAGTCAATACCGGTGCCAATATTTTGATCTGCATTAAAGCCAATGCTTTGGCCTTGTATTTAAAAAAGCAAAAACCAAAATCTAGTTCTTTCTTATGGCAGAGATGATGTCAGGCACAGTACAGAAATATTTTGAGAGCCATTTAATGAGCTCATTGGTACACATTTTTTTTCTATCTCTATTATAGAACATGTACTGAAGAAATACATGTATCAACATTCACGAACTAATATTTAACATGTGCTTACTTGGAACTCCTAAATCGGGATAGTTCTGGATGGTAAATAAAGGCATGTTTGAGACCCCATAGTTGCAGGTTAAGGAGGGATCTGGCTGAAGCGGAGTGATTGTTTCAGCACTGCCTTTGGTTGAAACAACCTTATCTGCTCTATTCTGTGTATCTAGATTTCCAGTCAACTTCACACATAATGAGCAGAAGTACAACTCTAAGGGAGAAATGAAAAAGATTTATCCTATTTGCATTCACAGAAGGAAGACGTTAGAGTATGGAGAGTTGGGATAGGTTCCTATCGTGACAGAACAAAACTGGTTTTTCAGCTAGTGCCTTACCATGGCAATCTGCTTCAAAGGAACAACTGTCATTTTTGATAAGGATAGTGAGAATTACTGTCATCTGGAGAGATCACTATGCCTCTGGGTTGAATAGCATATTACAACAGAAGGATTTATTCTTTAAGAGATGAATAATTATTCTGCTACAGCGTTTTGTTGCTATGTAGACACAGTTTGTACCCTGCATGACTGTAATGTAGCTGTTTAGCTAGCTATCTACAAATATAAACTTGTGATTTTAAAATATTTTTTTAATAACACATATATATACTAGGGAGTCAGGCAGAGAAAGTAGACAGTTAGTGGAAATCTTCCTAGGGCAAGTGGATTTTGGGGAGTGTGTGTGCCTGCCGCATGCCTCCCCACAGCCCAGGAGAAGCTCACAATCTCACAGAAGCCACACAACCAAGTGAGTTATTATGGAGAGTTTCTCTGTGGCTGAGCCAGTAAGAGCTGGGTGCTAAACTTGTTTCCGCTTGAAGTTGCTCTTTGCATACTTGTTAAGGCAGAATGTTCTACCTTTTCACCTCTGCAGTACTGGGTGTGAAACATGAGCCTCTAGGTGTTTCCTGGCTGGCAAGAATTCAATGGTAATAAAATTACTAGTAGAATAAATGTTTCAGAGGCAGTTATCCTCTCTCACCTGTTTGTAATTTTTTATTAATTATTACAAATGTGTTTGAGTACTCTACCTGATTTTAATCTGCAGTATTCCCAGGATTTACATATAAAGGTCTTTTTCCCACAGAATAATGAATAATCGCGTATGTCAGGGTGTGGTGTTAAAATACTGAAGGTTGGTGATACACCTACTACCAATCGTTCCTTTTGCAAAAGGCTGGATTCTGTAAGTAGTTTGCTTTTTATGGCCCTAATCCAAAATTCTGTTGAAATCAGACTCTTATTGAGTTAAAAAGCTACAGATCTGGTCCCAAATGTTCTTTTATGGGAAGTGTTTGTAGTGCCATTGTTAACAATATATGCAGCAGTGGGCGTGTGAACTCTATAAGTAGAAATTTTACTTTTCCCAAAGCTCTTGCTCACTTTTATGCATTCTTTGCTCAAGCAAACAGCAGGTGGCTTACATGAATAGTGGGGTTAATGAGGCTACTTAAGTGAGCAACTCTTTATCAGAGCAAGAGTGAAAAGAAGAATCACAAACCAGTCCTCAATATCTGAGAATTTAGGACTTGCCAGATAGTGCTGAGAACTGTAAAGGATTAATATTATTATATATTGAAAGAAAAGCTTACTGGCATAGTGGTGGCAGGGGGGAGGAGGGGTTGTTGTTCCAAGAGAAGCAGAGCTAATGAGATCTAATGCTTTTGTTTCTTAATCCCTGAACTGAATTAATCTCTCTCCCTTCCCATGTGACTTCATCCCGTAGGTGCAGGGAAGCTGCAGTGCAAGGTGTGTGCTGCCCGGCTGACCAAACAGGGGGGGAGCTGAGCTGCACTTCCCCTTAGAGACACTAACCCTGTCCCTGCTCTGCTTCCACTTTCAATTCTCAGGAGTTATATAGAAATGTAGTTATCTTTGGCATTTCAGGTTGGATTGAAATAGGACAATGAGTTCAGAAATTACTTGGGAGAAGGGAAGGAAAGCTAATACAATCTATAGACTCCCTTTCCTAAACAAAACAAACAAAAAAAGAAGATGCACCCAGAACTCCACTTGAACAGGGCTGAACTTACCTTGCAGTTCTTAATTCATATCCCATAAAAACATGGCCCTCATGAGTTTTTGTACACTTTACTTTCAGAATAATTTGCCTCAAAATTCGTAAGCCCTTATAAGAAGATAAACTATTTATATTAGGAAGTGGATCACATGGATAATCTTTATTTCTCAGTATATCACCTTTTTTTGTCAATTAGCATGTTACCTTTGACTAAATTTTACACTGGCTCTGTAGTATTTGTGAAGGAAATGGTTTGTAACTAACCAAAGTCTTGACAAACTTTAAAAAGACTGAATTTTGAATATTGTTTTATCTCAAACTGCAACTACAGAGCTGGGGGCCAGTGTTATCTGGCGGAGTGTCAGGTAGGATTTCACAGCATAATGGCTACTCAGAAAATACCCAACACTCTTGTCTAGCAGACCAGATTTATAAATATGAACAGTTATTGTTTGAAAGTTAAGGAAGTCACAAAGACCCAGCAACAAAGCAACCCAACAGAGGAATCTTCTGCCTATTTTCAAACTCAGAAAGTGATTTCTCCGAAGGAAAAGTGACATCAAATACTTTTTTAGATAAAAGATACTACAAATAAAAAAGGAAAGGCTTTAAAGTGTCTTTCAAAATTAGCAAGCACAAAAAGCCCATAGGTCAAGAATCAAATCCTCTCCTATAATCCGTATTCACTCAGATAACGTTTCAAACTCAAGCTCCTGGAACTGACCTTCAAAAAGTCATTTCTTCATGAAATGTGTGTTATGCTATTGTCACTGTTCATCCACCTCTCAACACCTGGCGTCAGCCAAAGTTCAAAGGGATCAAACAATGAACTGACCTCTTGAGGAAAAAAAAAAGTAACAGCAGCACCAGGCCTGTTCTGAATGCTGGAAAAAGGACAGTGGTACATGAAGCAAAGGCTATTGCATGGTCAGTGATCTTGACAATTAATAAGTTTGGAATAAAGTGTATTAGAAAAAATTGTATACTTATTGTGCACACTGTATATATAAATACAAGGATTTTCTTGACCATAAGACTTGCAGGTTACTTGGAATTAACTAGTATAAGAATTATTAGAAATCGTATCCATAAAAGTTCCTCTTCCAATTTTGTGCTTGAAAAAAATGTCAGTGATTTATGAAGTGAAAATGTACCAAAAAAGGTAACTTGTAATAATTACTGACTTGTAGAAGTGAACAGAGACCAAGAATGATCTCTGAATTTTATTTCTTGTATTCTTGTCATGTCAACTGCTATTTCTTCTTATGCAGGCCTTCCTGTTGCACAGCAATACAAGTCTTAAGTGACCTGAGTTTGGGAAGTTCTGACACAATTCTCTGAAAATCCCACAGGCTTTCTATTTTGAATTAACAATCACGACAGCTTTGATCTTCCCCACAATATAATATTTAAGTATTCAGTGGTTATTAATAAAAACTTGATGGGATTTTAGTTACAATAATTATTATGTATGCGCAGTTTGAAAGCTTTGGGTTAATATGGATTAAGATGTCATAGGTGGGGAAAGAAACTGAAAACAAAAGAAATTTAAAATTTTATTTTGTCTCCAACTAAAAGCCATATTACAGTTATTGAGAAGTCAGATTCAGGAACATGTAAAGAATCCCAGATGACCTGAAGGGTAGAAATCAGGCTTTACTTGCTAAGAAGTTGAGAGTGGATAATTCTGAGCCCCTGGCTGGGCAGGCTCCAGAGCCTTTAGTCAATCAGTCATAACCTGAACAATGTGTGGTATGTGCAGCTCTGCAAATGGGCTCAAATATTGCAATTTATGTCACTGGCTTTTAAGCTACAATAACCTATGTGGGCTCAGGAAACTCACTTTACTACCATTGCAGCCATGCAGTATGTAAGGTTTACAAGATGTTTGTGACACATGTGGGCCTGTAGACCTGTGGACTTAAGGACCTAGAAGAAAGGATTGTGTCTTGAGTAAGAATCCCTTTTATGCTCTACCACCATAGGAGAACTGACTTCTGTACTAAAGATTTACTTGCTAGCACAAGGCTGGTGGATGTCTTCTGCATCGGTTGCTCTCCACTCTCCAAAAGAAAGATTGCACTGGGGAAAATAGAGCTATGTTAGGATAGTGGGATTGCTCAGCTTATTGGGATGCTGTGGCAGAGCAGAACTTTGCTGGCAGAGACCTTGGTAAGCATCTGTGCAAGGAGCCAAATTAAAACAGCAGGTTGGCTGCTCTCAGTCATGACCATTTTGGGGTTGATGGGTCTAAAGACTGGAGGCTCAAATGTTCTCACAGTCTCACTCATAACAAGCAGATCTTAAGCTACAGAAGAGAATTGCCAGATCTGTCTTCTTGTAATGATACAGGAGATGTTCTGGACAGGAACATACAGAAACCCCCAGAGACAAGTCCTTTAAAAGCATCAGACATTAACTTTAATTTTGCTTTTTCCTCTTTCTGAAAAGTTGTTCATACCCTGTGGGAATCTGATGAGGTTTGTGGACATGACCGTGGCTTGAACACTTTTAGGCTTTCATGAAAATCTGGTACCTAGTTGTATTTCTTAAGAGGGATTTGAAGAAGCTTTTTTTTTCAATTATACAAATGGTATTTTGGTGCCTGTATTCCCCACTGACTAATACATCTGGATTCCTTATCATTTATTGGGAAATTAATGTCTCCAAAGTATCAGAGTAGTAAATGTCAAAATAGTTAAAGCTAAATGGAGACTAATCACTTATGGACATCAGGTGTCTTCAGATACAGAATGTGCTCTAATATAATCCTATGAAGTGTGGATTGGGCAATTTAACTCACACTGATCTGTGAAAAATAAAAAAGAATGCATATATATAAAAAAAATAGTCAGAGCTAGATTTTTGGATAGAGATTTAAATGCAGAGTAAAGCTGCTGTGTTCAGTGAAGTTGCTGAAGTGTAAGCTGGGTGTAAGTCGAATCTGAGTTTGGCTCTAAGAGTGACTTAACAGTGACTCAACATGCTGAATTGTTGCTCCAAATAGTAGCTATCAAAGGCATCTTGCCTTTGCGTAAATGACTAATATAATTAGCTTATAACATCACCATAGGCATTGGCAAAAGTAATCATCATTACTATCCATTGTGTTCACAACATCTGAACCATTCATTTGGAAGCCTGTGAAACAGAAACTTCTATCCATCTCAGGAGAACTTTGTTTTCACCCTCTACACATTTTATGCAGGGGCCTGTTTTCCATGCCTCCCCATCCTCCTGCCCATTCTTAAACTGCTTACAAAATATAATTAGCATTGTTCCTGCTTGCTTCGTCTTTATTTTTTCTTAAAGGAGGGAGGCGGAGATCGAAAAATAAATGTTTTTACAATACAAAACAAATACAAAATTCCTTTGTGCACAAAACCTTCTCCTGCTTGGTTAGCTCAATTAAACATATACAGAAATAGGCTCACAAAGTAGGTCCTATTTTGCTGTTAGTTTCATTCATACAATTCTGAAGTTATACGGATGTAACCAAGGTCAGTATTTAGTCTATTGTATGCTTAAAAAGAAAAAGAAAGTACTGGGAGAATTTAATGCTTCACTTTTCTAACAAAACCGGATCTGCTTCCATAGCCATGAAAATAAGGACATGACTTGAATGGGTTACCATCACTATGATACTAAGACCGAACCTGAGACTGAATGCTGCTCTTTTTCAAGAAAAATTAACATAATGATTAATAGTATCATGGCAGCACTAGTATTTTGCTATGTAGTACTCTCTTTATATTAGATGTTTGTGAAATTGCAATTAAAAGCTTGTCTTTTTTTGCTAATATACTCTCTTCTTTAATTGAAGACTCTTGCTGTGAACTTCACCTTTTTGGACATGCTTATTTTTGGCATTAAGAAAGGGTTTAATCCTTTTAGACAAAGAGATTTGTGTTTGTAGGCCACTAAAATGTTTAAGTCATATCTGATTTAAGACTAGATTGCTCAGCACCTTGTAGGATTAAGCGTAGTCACACCTTCCTATTTCTGGTTTTAGTAATACGTAGCATAATAACCAGTAATAGCTCAAATAGTCCTTCTTCAAATATTCAGGTAAGAATTCAGGTCTATCAACTCCACCAATGTTGGCAGTAGGGCTACTATCTTTCTGTGGTTATCTACTGCCTATGGACCTGAGTGGTGATTTCTCATTTTTCCTAGGGTTCAGTTCAGGTTGCAGGCTCACAGAAAACTAGCTATGTGTTCACATAAATCACCAACAGTAGATGTGATGAACTGAGTCATTGAGTATTTTATAGATCAGTCTTTGTCTGTGCAATAAGCTGGGCATGTTTGGGATGTGCCGGCGTAGCTATGTGTGCACAGTATGTCTTGGGTTAGACTTCCTGCGTGCATGCAGGTTGACTGCATGTGTGAAGCAGGTCCATGTTGTCTCCTCTTGGACCTGCTTTTACAGCTCTGTAAGGTCCTATGTACTTTGAACTCTCTTTCCAATGGCAACTCTGGCTCCCTTCCCTTCTCTTTCACCATCTCTTTGGGCCTTTCAGGAAAGGAAGATGTAATGGATTTCTCTGGCGCAAGAAGCCCCTCTCAGATTAGTCCCTTTTCCTGATGTTGATTAATCACCCACGGTAAACTCCTGAGAGTAAACTCTGCATGTAGCTTCATGTCTTTCAGTAATCTCCATAAGTTAGAGTGTAAGCTTTATTTGTTTGAGGTTAGGAGATGTCCTTCCTTCCATTATTTATAGTACATGTGTTTTGATTAGACAAACAGCCACTGAGGTGATGCTTCTTTATTAATAATGTAAGCACCATACAAGCTTATTGGTTTGTTTATAATCTGGTATGTTTGAGTCTTTTTAAGGTCAAATAAAAAAGACAAAAAAAAAGTTTTGAAAAGTTTTTGGAAGTTCAGAGACATTGCAAACAGGTAGATGCCCCATGCAAAGATCATTTCTACAGAGCTTCCATTCCCCTCTTCAGCTCGCCCATTCTCAAATACCTACACTTTTAAAAACGGGTACTTTGAGCTGTGTTCATAGACTATAAACACTTAAAATAAAGACCTTAGTTCCAGACCTGCAAAATATTCTCAATCCACAACTTGAATAATTCTGAAAAGACCTCAACATTCCTTTAAACACCTTACAAAAACCTGAGGTTTTCAAGCTGCATTTTCTGTATAAACACAATTAAAGCTTTAGGATGCAGAACTTCCTGTCCTATTGCTACCCTTGTTTCCTTTAAATAATAAAATCTTAAATAAAATATTATTTAATTATTTGTCATGCAGCCCAGTCCATGCCTGTGGTCTGATGGCGGTAAGCCAGCAGAGTCAATACTGAAGGTTCCCACCAGTTCTAGTCTTGCTTGGTGCTGAGAGTTGGTGCAGCTCTGCTCATGACTAGCACATCCCT
This sequence comes from Hemiprocne comata, assembly GCA_020745705.1. NCBI lineage: Eukaryota > Metazoa > Chordata > Aves > Apodiformes > Apodidae > Hemiprocne > Hemiprocne comata. Next base: position 39,156,216 of record CM036587.1, read on the forward strand.
GTGTCCCAAGACACTCAGCTGTCCATGTAGGCTGATGACAAGCAGCTGAGCTTAGAGCAACCTGAATTAACATCATTAAAAGACTGATTTAACTCACAGGTTAATAGTCAGGAAGTGACAGTAGTGATCAATATGCATGGAATAGGCACAGTTTTTAAGCTCTTTTTTTGTCGAGCTGAATTTTTGAATGCAAAATCTGATCCTACATATGAGCTCAACCGTGGAAGTGTAATGCAATGGCATTTAAAAATAGCGACCGCCAAGAAGCAAATTAACACAGAGGAAAACGGTTTGGAGGTGTTTGGTGATGCTTTCCACCAGGCAGGATATGCACAGTTTTTATATACAGTAGGTTAGCATTTCCAAAGGGCAGAGAGAGATGAAGGATAAAGTATAATCTTTTGTAGCTTCAAGGCATGTGAGTTTTATGGATGCTCATTTGCAGTTGGAGAGCCCAAGCAGTGCTATCTTTCCGTCAGTTTTTCTTTACTCGGAGTTTTCTTTAAAGTGTCATGGCAGAAAACTGACAACATTAAGAACATACCTATTTATGTACTTCTTTTTCAAGAAGTATATTAAGACCTCATTCCATATCAAGCTTTTTGCAACACCATACACTGTTTATGGCTCTGACAAACAATGCAGAGATTTGAAACCTGCCCAAAACGTGTTTGGGAGTTGGACTGCTGTAGATTAATGCATTTGTAACATATTTTACTCGTATTTGTCTCCACTCATATGGAATGATGTCTTTTTCCCCAAGAACAATACAGATAAAAGCTGAAGATTAGAGTTTGGTTTAGAGGGGTTAAGCACAGATAAGGGTATTTCTCTTAGTGTAGGATGAGACAAGTAGAGGAAGAGCCTAACAACAACAAAGACACTCTTTCACAGGAGGAGATATATTTGATGACCTACAGTAAATTTTATAAATGCCTGAAAGTGCTTTTATATACAAGTATTGCTTTGTAGAAGGCACTTTGTAATATGTATTTGCTATTCTCTTCCAAAACAAATAAATACCAGGCTAGAGGAAAGTTATATAACCACAATATTAGGAAGATGATTAAAATGAAGTATTGTCATTAGTTACTGTCAAAACCACTAGGTGTCTAGCAAAGGGACACAAACTCCTCATTGGTTTGTTAGCTACTCTTATGTTTAGGACTAATGTATGTAACTGTAATAGGTAGGTTGATTTGGGTGGCAAATGTTCAATACTGAGTGTACATTACAGTGGAATAGAATACAATGGGGCAATGCACTATGGCAGAACCCTCCCAGTTAAAAAACAAATGGGAGCTCAAATATGAAGTAGGTGCCTGAACAGCAGAATGAGCTTCAACCTCTGGTGCCATGCAGGAACTTAAGACTAGAAGATCCTACCAATAATTCAGAAATCTGGCCTTGGTCTTGAAGTCTTTTCTAGGGACCAGCTTGAAGCATTCCACCTTTGACTTGAACAAGAGACAATAAAAGACAGCAGTATCATTTGGAGGCTCTTGGAGAGCTTCCAAGCATCTTCCTCTGTGATGCAGGGTAGGCTTTCAGTTGCTTTCTTTGCCTCATGAGATGAAAAGGAGACAGCAGGCTCTTAGTGCCTCCAGCTGTAGGACATCCTATGTCTCTGCTCTGTGACAAAGTAACCTTACCCCTGAATTCACTTGAGAGATGATGTTGACTGGCAAGGTACTTCCAGCAATCTAGAAGGAGAGAGCAGGGCAACATGTGCAGACTCATGAGAAGGTGAAGGGCTGGATGGATCCCAGCCTTAATAAAAAGCCAGAGCACTCAAGGATTTGAGGCACCGTATTTTTAGGATTCCCAGCTGTGATAGCCAGCAGCTCATTATCAGGGTTCCAACTCAGCAGCTCTAGATACATGTTGAAAACCCAGCAAATGAGTCCACTGGGGAATCTGGCCCTTTCTGTTTGCATGTGTATTTTAAAATGAAAGCACCTTTATTCCAGCATCTCAGAATTTGCTGCTCTGCTCACCATATCCACTCATGCTGCAGCAATATGGGACCTTGTGTTCAGTGTCTCACTACTTTCTCCCTTTGGCTCCTGGGAAGAAGCTGGGGCTCAGCTTTCTCTGGGGCTCATAGGAGATGACAGGGTTAGAAATAGGTTACAAATAGTGAGAAGAGGACAGGGTGAAACAAAGAGAAGTTGAGAATAAATGCCTGGCACTCAGAGCTGTTGGAGTTGTGGTTCCTTTCCATAGCCTGTTCTGCCTCTCTGCCTTCTGAAGCAGCAGAGGTGAGTTATGTGCTTTCTCTCCCCAAAAAATGGAGGTTAAATAGCCCTTATTGATTAAAGTGCTAAAAGGCAGCAGCCTGCCAGGATGAATACAGCTGTGAACAATGGGGAATTGGCCAGGGAACCTCCCTCAGTGAGGGGAAACAGAACCAATCTTGGCAGGAATTTTGGGTGTCTCCATGGAACAAGTCATCCCAGTAAGGCAGACCTTCCAGTGGGGGACCTTCACAGAGGTCTGGAAGTAACACACTGGGAGATTTTATAATATAGGTGTGATCACATGTTGGCTGTGAACATAGCAAAAATGTCACAAATTAATCTGCTTCTTAGTTTTGTCTTCTGAAGTTAGCATTGTATTAGAGAACATAATATAATAGACTTGAAGGAAACATTCTAAAAATGTAAGTAAATCAAATTATAGTTTAGATGTCCTTCTTTTTCTTTCAATGTTTGGATTTATTCATAGTATAAGAACTACCATGGCTTTTGCTGGTAGCCTGAAAAAAGCTTGCAATTTCTTTTCCAAATTTTAATGAGAGCTAAATGTTCACCAGCCAAAAATCTTCATATTAATAATATTTAGTTTCTGTTTTAAAAGATGTATTGCTTTTTGGACTAGATTGGATCAATGCACACAACTCTTTTTGCCAAACGTTTTAAAAAATGTTTGGCTTAAAGTTGTCCAGATTTTTTATCAAATAATTTGGAGAAACCTATCTGGTTTGTTCTCACATTGAGGAAGGCTTTTTCTCCATTTTCTCACTTCTCTGTTTTTTTTGTCCTTTTGAAGAATCATGACTCCAGCACTCCATTTAAAGGCTGTGAGCATCCCAGAGTGGGGGAAGACTTCTGGGGCTGCCAGTACACAGCACAGTGCACAACCCTGTGACTGCTCCCTTCTCCACCCGCCCACAATGCAGCACAGCCTCCCGGACTTATCCTGAGAAGTGTTGAGGCCTTGCCAGTTCTAGTCTGGGAGCTGGGTCTGTTTAGTACCTCTGAATACTAACTAGGTTGTTTTTACCCAGCAGTAATATGTGACAAATTAAACAATATAAATTTTATCTTGATCTTAATTAAGGCAACAGCAATATTCCCATTAACTTCAGTGGGACCAGGATTATATCAAATATTATTTAAACATTTATAATAGCATTAGATAATGGGTTTAGAATAATTAAGAGTCTATTGAAGAAATTTAGCTTGATGGTGGAAAGGCAAATTATGTCAAATGAACGGGAACTGTCGTTTATGGAGGCCTATTGAGATAGTCTTGCTTATTGAGAGAAGAAAACAAAGCTCATAGGAATCTTTCAGGGGCAGAGTAAGACGGTCTTTTTGGGACTGAGGAAGAGGAGTGGGGATATGAAACAGATGTGTGTGGTGGGAATAGTGTTTTTCACCATCACACAGACTCGGCAGTCAAGAGTATCCAAAAATTAATTTTCAATTGGTAAAATGAGATCCTAGATTCAGTGTAGGCTGTTTCAATTAGGTCTGTGCAGATACACAAAATTAATGGGTCAAATAAGTAATTAATGATGTTAATGTATCAATCACTTCTCTAATAAAAGTGTCTGAAATGAGTTGGGAGAAAAAAATCTAATAATTAATTTGGAAACTGCTATGATGCTTCAATTGATTTGGGGCTAGGAAAAAAAAAAGAGAATAATTAGTAAGGATCAAAAAACAATATCACTTTTAGTCCTTCAAGTGGAGGGGAAAATTAAACAGAGATGTGATTAAAATATAATTTTTTATCCTTGTATTTGTCTTGACGGGGAATGTCACCTATAGTAGAAACCTATTCTTTATTTTAAAAGAGGTATATTTGCCCTGTCCTTTCTCACTTCTACTCATGTGCATAGTTCTTATTCCTCTGGAAGGTCATATCAACTCAATCAGGAAACAAGTGGCTGTGAGTGCTTTAAGTTTTCTCCTTAACCTAGAACTTTAACATTTTAAGTAGCACTTTTCGCAGTTTACTGCTATGATAAAATAATGATGAACTAATATAAAAGCCATTAATGTCATCTTTGTATTTAAAAAAACCCCCATGTACATTTCCATACAAAATGAAGTTATTAGTCAAAGTAATCTCTGCTAGACTGCTTACTGGACAGGAGGTGAAAGGAGGCATTGCATGAAAGAGTCCATTACTCATAAAAATAAGTTGTGTGCCAGCTCTTTAATTTTTAGAGTAAATTCTTGAGATTTGTGGGTGTGTTCATTTTTTGAGTAAAATACCCTTGATAAATACACCAGTGAAGATGCAAGAAGCATTAATTTGTAAGGGTAAAAAATTGAACATTTCCTTTGGGAAACCCTTTTAATGAGCACAAAGCGCTACTGAACTTAGCTTGATCAACTTCTGTGTTACTGAACAAAGATATATACAATCATTATGAAGGATAATTCTCCACCATAATGTAACCTTGTTTTGCCATTTCCCTCTCACTGCCAGTATGAAAACCTGTAAGAAGTAGCCAAAACTCTTTTCAACAAAAATCAAGATTCAGCCACCTCTTCCTTGCAAAAAGTAGTCCTCATTGCTATTTGGACATAATACAGACAGCTAGTCGTCTCCCAAAACAAGTGACAGAACTAGACTTGCTTTTGCTGATACCCTAAAGCTCTGAATGAAAGGCAGTAGTTAAAAGTACTTAAAGTAAAAGGAAAATCAAAACAAATGCAAGCTAACTCGTTTTTGAAAATGTGACTCTTAAGCAGAATCTGGACAACTCCATTATCTACCATTGCTTTGAAACTATAGCATAAAAGCTGCATCTCAGTAAAGTGAGATGTAGGCATTGGTATAGAAATACTAAATAACTAGGAAGCATTAGAAGAGTGGAACATTCTGGTTAGATGACTGAGAATACAGACTGTGGTTGTTCAATGAACGTCAGAGGATCCAAGCAACCCCAAGAAGCTTTTCAGCTGAGAAAGCAGCTTTTCTCTCTTCATTTTACTCTGAGTTAAACTTAACATACTCCTCTCCTCTTCCTGGAAATGTCTTTTTTAATGAAAGATGCACCAGTATTGGTGTTTGTGTTCTTTGCTGTATCAAAGTTTTCCTCATATTTATTCCAGGCCACTGCTGCTGGGCATGATGTGACAAGCACTCTCGCTGCAAGGCTATGGTGTACGTAGAAGAGTGATTTTATTCAACCAAGAAGTTGTTGCTAAGTAGGCATTTTATTAGCACTCATGCAGAGTAGCAACTTGCTTCAGTCTGCATTTTTTCATCTTTAAAGTACACCTAAAACTAGATCCCTGAACAATGAACCCATAAGTTGGAAAACACATTTGGACTTCCTTAGAATAAATGCTCTAAGCAAGCAGAGGGGGGAAAAAAAGGAAAAAAAAGAATGAAAAAAAAAAAGAAGAAAAAAAAAAAGAAGAAAGTAACAACATTTAAAATACCACATGGTAGAATGGTATTAAATAATTTGTCATTTTTGTACCATATATTTCTCTTATAGATTCCTACTTCTTTTTATTCTGTACCTGTGCATGACTTAAAAAAATATACAAATACCTACTAAGACCAGCCAGTGTTCTTGTAGAACCCTCGCTGCAGCAATGGTGGTCTGCCCTTGCAGTCCTGTGCATGTAAAACAGTGAAGAGTTTTTACTTTGTGTGTTGTGGTGACATCAGTTGGAGCTGATACACAAACAGAGATACTTCAGCATGATGAAGCACTTTGCAAGTTGAATTTCTAGCTGTTAAGCAAATACGGCTGTGGTCATTTCACCTCCATTTAACACACCTGGGAAATATCCATGTCAAGAGAAAAATTATTTTCAGGCCTCAAAAAGGATGCTATCAATGATGTGGAGGAAAAAGTCTAAAGTTTTTTTAAAAAAACATCCGTAGAGAAAAAGCTTCACAACATTCTCTTTTTTCAGTTCAGTGAATTGGTTCTTTTTTGATGGTTCACTAAATTGTATCAAGTAAATACTCAGCTCCCACTACAATACTCAACAGATACACTAAACTTCTTTTGACAACTTTGGAACCCATGCTGAGATGTAGCATGTCACAGCTCTTTGGGTAGAAGCAATCCCATTTAGTAAGACTGCATCCGACATAGCCTGTCTTAGAGTCCTTGACGGCTCTGTGGTCCTTGGCTGCTCTGTCACCACACTTGGGCAGCATGTGGTTTAAAGCAGTCCTCCCTCTGCAGCATGTGTCTTCTTTGGGTGGCTGAGTTGCAATGGGACATCTGAAAGTCCAAGAATTGGCACAAGGCAGAGACCATTATGTGGTCCTCTGTCGAGATGATAAAATGGACAATAGACAAAAAGTTGCTTAACACCTGCAATGTGTAAAGTTGAAAGAAGACAAAGATGTCCTGTGGGAAGAGAAGAATGGTCCATCTAGCCCAAGACTCCATTTCCAGCAGTGACAGGAGGTATTGTGCAGAGATCCACATGAGCCTGACCTGTCTCTGTAGTCTGTTGTATTCCCAGGTGATTGTAATAATTGGATTAGGGAGTTTAAGGAATATATTCCTGCATGATCCATTTTTGTATCTACTGATTTATCCATTAACTTTGCATACCACTAATAAAATCAGACTCCTGTAACAAGTTCAGCAACCCCTGAATAAGAAAATAATTTTTCCACCTGTTTTAAACCTATTTCCTGCTATTTTCACTATGTGCTTTCTGGTTCAATGCTGCAGGCATTCTGTGGTAATCCTGATCTACCATCTTCATGATTTGTGAATCTCAGTAACATCCCTTTTAGCCATATTCTTTCAAATTGGAGCCCCAACCCTTTCTCCTTTATTTGTAAAGTTACCAGTATGTTCCCTCAATCTCTTTAGTTGCTCTGTGAACTTTTTTTTTCCTAGTTCTAGTTGGTCTACTGCTCTTTTCTTTCTTAAGGTGCACAAACCAAAACTGTAAAAATACTTAAAATATGGGTGGAGCAAGGTGTCCTAGTGGCAAAATTAATGTCGTTGTTTTGCTGTAACTAACTTTCCTAACAAAACCCAACGTTTTGTGGCTGGTCTTGTAAACTTAACTCAGAATTTCAAAGAGCTGTTATTGATGACTCCAGTAGTGTTTCCATGAATGGAAACTACCTTTTCTGAGCACAGCATCAGGCAAGCAAGGTTTAGGTTATTTTTCTATTCATACATTACTTCACAGTGATCAATATGGAAGCTTGTCTGCCCCTGAGTGTTGTGCACACTCACTCAGTGTAGCTTTTGGAGTTCCTTACTATCTGAAACAAGCTTTGCTATTATCCATATACTGCATTTTCTAGATCACTGACAAAGATGTTGACTGATATTGGTTCTGGATCTCTAGGGGTTCCTGAGATTTATACCCGTATGTCTTGCATGTATTAAGCAATGCATTTTATGACAAAGCAGTTTTTATTTACATTTGTTGTTTATAAAGTTTCATTCAGTGTTAAATGTACTTAAGGTGCAATTCCATGGCTCTTTCAGACTTCAAGTGCTTCTGCTTTCATCTACTTTCATAATATTTACAAATATTTGGGTTTAGTGGTTAATCTAATGGAAGCACACCATTGTCTCCTGTGAAAGGCTATCCTCTTCTCTAGGTCCCAGAGCTAGCAAACAGGCTAAGGACAGACTTAAAATTTGCAAACAAATTTGACTATCGTATAAATTGAAAATGCCAAGCATCTGTCTCCTTCTGTCTTGGCCTGTGGTTGTGTGATATTTCCTATCCGGGCAACAGAAGTAATATCAGAGAGAGACCCATTTGCTAGTATCCCTTTTGCCTGGAGTTAGGAGAGCGCCTTTCTAGTTTGTTACTTGTTGACTGTCATTTATTCTGCAAATATATCAAAAGCGGTCTTGAATCTGTTCTTCCTTGGAAAGTGTCAGTCTGCGAATGACATTTCCAGAGCAAATCTCAATTTAGGGATTTATTGAGGCTATATGTCATCCGAGTAAGGTCCTTTAACCACATTTTTCTCGCTAGATGATACTGTTCCAAAGAGAAGGAAATCTGAGTCACTGTTTAGTTGTGTAATAAGAGATATGTCAGGAAGCAATACACACTTGAAACAGTAAGCATGTTTGCCTCCAGGTATACTGGCATCCTTGCACCTTCTTTCACAAGCATGTTAGTGTGCTGAATAGGCCTCCATACGTGGTCGCTAAGGTCTTGGTCTCCTTGACAACTAAACTTTTCAAAGATTACATGAAAAATGTTTTCTTTAGCCCTCGAGCTGTTTTAATGCTTAAAATGTCAGAGAAAAGATCCTTTAGTCCCAAGAGTAAGCAAGAGGTGGTAACGGAGAGGGAACAGCATATTTAAAAACATGTTTATAAAATAATTCAGCACCACAGGACAGCCCACTAGGAATGCCCTCATGTCCTCAAAAAGCAGGGATCTGAATTTAAAATTATTAGTAAAAATCTTTTGCTTCAGAATAGATTGGGCTTTTGGCGGTGGAACGAAACATTTCACCTCTAATTTACCTTCCTGAATTCAGCTAAGATTGGTAACAGGAGTGCCATCTTAATAAGCTTTTTCACTGCTACTGCATGATAAAATTCACAGGGAATGAGCTTCAGCTTTGTCTTTTTCTTGGCCTTTTTTATTAAAAACATGAGGTTGCGTTAGCTGGGAATAGGAACCACTGTTCAGGGCAGAGTTGAGGGTACATTTGGCTTCATGGTGTACTAATTTAGGGATTGTTGAAAGAATGGGTTAGTTGTGAGAAATGCCAGTCTCTGTGCTCCATAATAAGCTAAAGAGCCCTGTGCTCACTGTTTGGAGTGAGCATGCACACACAGAGGCAGCTCTGCATGCAAGAATGGGCCTTTTCCTTAGGAGAATTCCTCCTTTTGGGCCCCAAATAAGACATTGCCAAGAGTCTAGGAGGGAAAAGAGTAAAATGCCAGAGGAAACACATCCATCAAGCTGTTTAGGAAGTAAACTTGGACAGAGGTAGGCCCTGTGGAGCAGGGTGTCCTGATTGGTAGTGGAAACTGCAGGGCTTCCCAGCAAGCGTGTCATTCCCAAGAGGTGACATGGAGAGAAGGGGCATGGCTTGTTTTTGTGTCTCAGAGGCAGAGGAGACAAAAGTTCTGTGAGTCAAAAAAGGATGCTGCACTGAACGATCAGTGGGCACCACAACTTTTATTTTCTTTTCCAACAGAGTTTGGACAATGTCATGGGAAACGAGTGATAGCCTCTGTTTTTTATGTAGTTGTCAGTGCCTCAAATGGCCTTGACCTGAACCTGTATTTACAGAGGTGATTAAGGAGGAGACAGTGAGGAAAACAGCTGAGGGGAAAATTTTGCCTGGGGTTCAATATTTGCAGACCTGCGGGAAGACTCTGTTGCCTGTAATCAACAGAAGGTCCATCTGTGGGAACAGTAACCTCATCTCACTGGTCCTCTTCCATACTGGTTTGTCTCAGATTGCCATTATAACTTTGCACCTTCATTTATGACAGTCTTCAAATTCTGGGAGTTCCGAAAGAAATTGAGTTCTATGTAGCTTTTTTAGATTAAAAGCCATGGTCTGAGATCAGGACATCTAGGAATGGGAAGGCAGGTAATTGGTATAAGGTATGAGAACAATTGGGAATTTGCTCACCTTCAGCGTACTCTGTCTTTTTGTTTGTTTTTTGGTTTTGTTGTTTGTTTGAATAAATCTTCTTTCTTTAGATAAAGTTTGTCTCATTCTGCACATGTGATGCAATCTGGTGTAATTTCATTGACAGTTGCAGTCAGTTGTCTGAAAGAGAACTATTGTAATTTTTGATTGGTATGTTGACTCCTTAACTCACCCAACTGCCATGATTCAGATTAATGGAGTGCCACCCACTGGGTAAACAGTAAACCCTTGAGGGTTCTATTGCACAAGATCTGTGATTGACTGATGACAACTAATTCTGTTATGAGAGAAGATGTTGACTTTCAATCAAGGTACCCTTCGCTGATGTTTCTTCATTTCGCAAACCTCCCTTTGACCAGGCACTTAGGCTTGGTTGATGGCAAACCTCAACATATCCAAGAACTTTATGAATCTAGATTGAATTCTGAATTTCACTTGGCTAAACTATGCTATCCTATCTTCAGTTCAAGTTTGGCCATAGAATCAACAGGTAGCTCTCTGTTCTGCTCATGCCTATTAATGTTGAGATGTGTATTTCATGATTCACCATTCAAAGACATAGTAAAACACTTTAGTTTGAATTGATACATTCTGCATATTGCCCCATGATGCCCAGCAATTCTGGGTTCATCTGCTGGTCTTTCTGCAGAGTCTGATTCAGTTCAGAATACTACTGTTGAATTGGTTCGACCAATATTCATATTTGTGAGACCTGGACTCTCTCATAACAAGTCACAACAAGATGAAGGTTTTCTGTGATTGTTGGTGCCCCACACTGGAGCCACAAGCTGACAACACACTTTCTGGGTGTGAAATAGAATATTTGTGATACCTTTGATAGAAGAGTACAGATACCATGCACCACCTGTTAACCTGTGGTCTGAAGCGGTGATTCCTTTGGCTCTAGAAGGTATTTGCTGTCAGATCCAGAAGCTGAGGATGCACGGGACTAGTTCAGTTAAAGAATTGCCAAGGAATTCTTGCCTTCTGATGCCTTAAGTGGATGGCTGAGAATTTTTCAAATAAAACTCTGGCCTCTTGCACCTCTGTGTAGGTGACTGAGCCCGTGCTCTAACCATAGTTGAGAGCTAGTAGCTTATGCATCTCATTAATAAACTATTTAAAGCTCTTGAACAAACATGCCTTTTCAGGGAGCATAAACTCATCTGACAGGGCACTGAGAGCAGATCTCTTTCTGCAGTTGGTACAGGTAAATCCTGTTCTATTCCTTGCCTTTCTAATGCTCTAGCAACATTCCAGCATTTTATTTACAATATGCAGAGGAAGATGTTAGACTAGGATGTAGCAGCATGTCTGGATGACACCCACATTTATTTTGGGAACCTAGGAACAACACAGTTGGCATGTTCAACTTGTCCTCAGATGTCTCCACCATAATAACCTGTTTGCCAAGCTGGAAAAATGCAAATGGGATCAGACAGTTGTGGAACTTGTGGGCTATGAAATTGCCACTGGGGGTGAACTGGGGAAGGTTCTTTGTGAGATTGCTACTGTGGTCAGCTGGGCTTTCCTGGGGGATATGTGGAGGACATTGTGTCTGTGGTTCAGAGTCCTTTGACAAATTGCACATGCATTTACCCCAAATGCAGAGATCTCAAGGCTATGAATCAAGCCTGGAGAACAGTCTTATTAGTCCCTCTGTTTGGGACAGAGCACACTTTTTTTTTTCTATAATTTCAAAACCCACATTTGTAAAGAACCAAACTTAATGGATTTTGTCAGTCATGTCAATCACTTGCTGTTAACAGTGTTTTCCAAGTCTTCGCCTGTCCTGTAGAAGATTATGACAAAAATTGTTGTGAGTTTTCTAGAAGAAAAATATAAATTGATATGTAGTAGTAGAGATGCTGTTGTCTAATATGCTTTCCTTGAGGAGGAGATACATGTCAAGATACACTTGTTGCTGGTTAAAAGAGAGCTTACTGAAGGAAAAAAAAAATCAGTAAAAGGAAAATTAGCTGCATCCTGGCTCAACCCAGGACATTACAGAGTCTCAACTTTAGCTTTCTGGAGCATTTAATAAAAACATCTTCCAGGATTTTCTGCCTGTCCAAGAACTATCAGACTGCAACTGGGAACATGGGAAGATAAAAATTTGATTTTTTGTTTTCTGTTTTTACAGCTTTTATTTTCCGAGTGGAAGAAGGTTGAGAACCCCTGAAGAAGAGGAAGCATCACTCTGAATGTGGCTGTATTATGAGTTGCTCATGCTTCACATCAATTTACATTTGGTTTAAAGTACTCTGAAAGGGTTATGGGGTTTATCTGATAGAGACAGAGGGTAAAAGTCCTCTATGTCTGAATTGTTGATTGATTGCATACAGTAGTACAACAAATAATTCTTATTATGACTCATAATTCACCTATGGGGTTTCCCATGAGGCTTGACAATAGATTTATGTGGGTTGCTTGGCTTTCCTTTTTACCTTTGATTAGCAAGAGGAAAAAATATTCCCATCTATATTATTGTTTTCACAGCGATCTTTAGTGTATAGAACTACTATTAAAAACATGTTTCCTGTTTATAAAAAACGTCTGTTTTATATTGCTGTGACATGGAAAGCTATTACCCCTGTTCTGTGTATCCATCTTTCTCAATATATACTGTACAGCAAGGGACCCTGCCCCAGCTACAGAAAACCTGTAAAACAAGGAATATTACTGCTTATCTACAAGCACTTCATGTCACAAAGAAATTCTCTGTCTGATTAGCACCCAAGTATTAACTCCTTCACTGCCACTGGCGCTAGAAACTGAGCTGGCTGTAGCAATTAAGTAATTTTGTGACTCTGGCATTTTACACCTCAATAAAGGCATTGTTCTCCTTGGAATTCTCTTTCTTATTAATTTGCTTGACACACCTTAGGCTTTTCATTAACTCAAACATCTTTGTTGCCTTTTGGTGAAGTGATAATAAAATTACAGATTAAGTGGTAGTAAAATGACTCAGCTAAAATGCAATTATTGTTTCTTCGGTACCTTTAATCAATAACATTTATCTCTGAAATATAATCATATAATTGACTCTGTAAGTAACTAGTCGATGAGCATGGCTCCTTTTAATGTCAATGGGTGATCTAAGAGGTGTCAAAGGGAGAATAATACCTACCAAAGATGACATCAAAAGCCTGGGAATATACTTGTGTTCCTCTCTTTTAGCCTGTCTTTTTCTCTAATTACCTCACTGAGCGTTCACTATGATTAGATTATATCTTTGTTGCCTTGTCGGAGGTACTTTGGAGCTGCAATACTATAAAAGCGTTCAGGAAACATTTCCTCTGAGTCCTCACTTTCACTGGGAAAATGGACAGTGCTGTATATTTCTCTTTTACTGCTGGATATCTTTGCCAAAGAGCCTGTAGAAATATTCATCCTGGTTTCTGCCTCATTTTTAAATTTTATTTTAAGGACAAAACCTGAAAGGAAGTGTAACTGCTCTTTACACAATGTGTGGACTAGGAAGAAAAGAAAATGAAGAGGTTTCTTCCTAATCCTCCTCCCTTATAAAACAAAATTTCATTGTGAAGCTTCAGGGGCAGCACCAGGCTTGCCCTGAATAAGGGCTGGCTTAGGGTCTGGCCTATGTTTTGCCAGGAGGATGAATCAACAACATAGGTATAAGAACAAGCCTGTATCAGGGTAAAAGTGGACTCTCTCTTATCTCCCTCTGTCGCCCCTTGTATCATCTAAGAGGAAAGCCAAGGAATCAATACTCAGTGTGAGTGTGCTCCACAGCTCATTCTTCCACTATGTGGCTCTTTCTGGTTTTGAAAATCATCTTGAGGCTATGGAGTTGGAAAGAAAAAAGTCCCTTCGACTCAATTCTACTAAAGGCTTGAAGTGATAAATTGGAGATTTGACAAGTTTGCTTGAGAGTAAGGTTTTGATTAAAATGCAAGGATTCCTTAACTAAAGTCCACAGGATCCCAAGCATTCGCTTGCTTATAGACCTGTTTTTTAATCTTTTGGTTTTGGATTAAAGTGATTATAAGGGATTCAGCCAGTTGTGAAGGTTGTCTCTTTTGTTCATGTGTTTCAACAGACTCTGAGAAGGTGTTAACTGCTGGAAGAGATCCTTATCTTGTATTAGACTTCTCCATAAAATACAGCCCACAAAATCTCCTAAGACTCTTTTATGTTAATAAAACCTGCAAGTTTTCAAAAGGAAGGTGAAATAGAAAAGAAAATTACATATGAAATTCAACAACTAAACCCCTGGCAGGTGCATGGTCTGTCCACAAGAAATTATCAGCCTCTGTCTTCAGAGGTCTGCTGAGTCAAAAGACTGTTTCTGAACCTAATTACAAAAAATGCTCAAACTTGTCTATGAAGTCACTACACCTACATAGAATAAATAGAAAGGGGCAACTAACCTTTCATAGTTTAAGCATCTTTCCCTCCTAAGTCTAAACATCCCACTAGATGCTTCCTGTTCCCACTAAGCAGCAAGAAGCACGGAGGCATGACAAGGTAATGATGTGGAAGAGAGGGGAGTTTGCCTCCTCCCTGGTTTTCTTGCTCCAGGTGAACATAGTAAGCCACTGGCTCAAACTTGGAGTTGAACTCTAGTCCTTTGACCCTTACCTTCTTACTTTAAACACAGTGGATAGATGTCTCCAAATCAATGTAAAGGGAAAGAAAAGTCAGGCCGTTTATTGTCTTTTCTGACTAATGTCCATATGATACTCAAATTTTGTAACTGGAAGGTGGCCAGTGAAGATATTTTTACCATACAATGACTATTAAGATAACAAATATTATCATTTTCTCCTGAAATTTACCTGTAAATCACTACTTCCGTTCATTCTGTGAGCCAGCTATGCTGTGGTTGTGTGTGGATAACATGAAAAATTGACATGAGCACCCCTCCTTCCAGTTTAGCTTCCCTGCCTCTGATCCTTTCATAGTCTGCTTCTCCTCCAACATCATGTGCCCTGACCAGGACCCCCACCTGCTTCCTCTGCTGCTCACTCCCTTGCCTCTACGTTCTAATAGCTGCTGCCTCTATGGCACCAGTCACTCGCTTGTCTCTGACTCCCTCTTGTCTCTGCCTCTGTTTTTTTCAAGTCTGCAGATAAAACTTGTTTCTAGCCCTAGTCATACTACAAAACAACTCCTCAGATAATTGGCTCTTTCAGTAGGATACAGATAAAGTCAATGCTTGGTGAGTACTTGAAAATATTGTGAATACTTGTACAGTGTATGTGTCTGTCAGAGATTTGTTGAAGAAGCAATGAACATTTTCTCCATCTTCAAAACATTTTTGTGCAATGCCTAATGCCCATTAGTTTCAGTGGATACCATAAAAACTGATGACAGTAGATATTGAAGTAATACTTTAGTTTGGGCCTGACAAAAATAACCACGATCACCTCCCTTGCTTCTGACAACAGAGCTGTAAAGAAGTGTCCCACAGAATGGTGCAGAGGAAAAAGAGAACAGAAGAATCCTGTGTTGCCTCCTGATTGCTGATGCATCTTTTTACAGCAAGTTCTGTGGGTCAGAGTGAGCAGCCCCATGGGAGGAGACGCAGGTTGTGTCCATAGGGCAATGAAGAGGTTAAAGTGGTTCTTCAAGCTCAGGGTGTGACCCATCAGGTGTCATATTAACACATCTGATACCTGTACATTAGTATGAGCAGAACAAGTAAAAACCTGCTTTGGAGTAATTAAATTAAGCAGTTGAAGAAACAGTCATTTTAATAAGGAGCTTCTATATAAAAAATTCCTGATACTTCACTATCTATTTATTCCTTTCAGTGACTCAATTTTATTTTATCCTTCAGAATTAAAAAGGAGACAAAAATCAAGCCTTTAAAAATTGTCTGATGCTATGGTTTTGTGTAAACAATATTGATGGAATGTAGGACTGGCTGTTCTCCGTCTCTGATAATATTTTAGCTTTATTCAACTCAAATATTTTATGCTATTTTAGAGATGCCTGTTAGCAGTCATGGAGTGATATAACAGTGGCTTTGCTAAGGTAAGTAACAAGCTTGTGTGTGTATCTGTAAACATTTCAGAACTATGTTAAAAATAACATATTGAAATAACGCAGAAGGCCATCGTTTCATCAAAACCCTTCTGGTGGTGAGCAATGTGTTACTGGACATGTGGTCCCAATGATGTGAGTGGCACAAGATAAAAGATCCAGAAGGTAAATAGAGCCCTCAGGAGAGGGCCTCTAATTTTCCACTGCTTTTACCATCTGTGGTCATACTCACTGCTTCACAGGCAGTGTAGGCAGCTCAGGGCCTGGATGCTGACTGTATATGATGATTTTCCAGCAGAGTGACGCTTAGCAGACTTGGAAAGCAGGGGAAAGTTAGGCCTGAAGCCTTTTTGAAGGTCCCACATAGCTCTGCTGAACCTGTCCTGTTCTTGTTGGAGCTGTAACTACAGGCTAGATGGTGAGCTAGACTCTGCAGAGACACACAGGGAGAGGCAGCAACAGAAGAGGATGACCAAGGAGAGACTTCATGGAGTTTCACCTTCTCTCAAATGGGGTTATTATGAAGCTACATCAGTTTTCCATAGTTGAGACTTTGACCCAGATGACCAGAAATGAAAATCAGACACAAGGATCCACACTTATCATACTCATCTTCATACATGAAGTCACATCCGGCAATGGACTGGATGCAAAAGTCCTTCCTGGAAGCTAGTGAGAATCCTGCTGTTGCTCTGCTGCTGCCTCCTCAGCAGTGCAGCAGCAAAGGCACAGGGTACTTGGCCTTACATTGTTCCAGCTGATTTGTTCAGGAACAAGATTGTTCTATTTCACAAAGTTAATATTCATCAAATGTTAATGAAAATACATAACAAATAATTATGACAAACATACCATCTGATTAAGATGAAAGAGGATGACAATTCTTGTGAATTTTTAATCTGAAAAAATAAAGAACATTACATTAATAAGACTTAATTATATCATTAAATATTTAAATTTAGTTTCTATAGTATATTTTATTTTTATTTCTCATATTTTGTTTTTAAATATTGCTAACATTTTATGAGATTTGTTCATAAAACTCATCAACAGATACAGTTTTGTTAGGCAAGAGGAATTTTAACATCATGTATTCATGGATATTGATCACAATTTCAATTTTATTTATCTTTTAAAAAAGCTAATAGAATCCTTTTATGGTTTATTATAATTCACAGTATCTGCATCTATAGATTAATATTTAATAGTGTTACTAATGCATCATCCACAGAATATTTATTAATTAGAAAATATGTATTACTAGTTGTACATTTCAATAATTTGCATTTAAAATTAATGCTACATTTTTCCAGGAAACCACTTTTAACTTTGAAAATCTGACTTCAGCTGACCGAAGCCAGGCAATTAAAAGTGCATGCTGCAAACTTAACTATCGCCTCACAGTGTTGTGACCAGTGAAGGAAGAGGAGTTTGAAGAAGAAAGGATGCCACATGACAGACAGTAACACAAACCCTACAATGCTTGTGCACAGCTTGGCTTCAGAGAAAAGGAAATGCAAAGGCAAAGTTTCACGACTCCCTGATTTTCCTTGATAAAGCCAAACAGCAGTTTTATTTGGTAGATTTGACAACATGATTCTGCCATAAAACTCACTCAGGTATCTTTGTGCATCGAGCAACCTTAAGGAGCGGACACTGCTCATCTTCCCTGAGCAGGAGAGGTGGGAGGGGAAGGAAGGGCTGGAGGGCAGAAGCTGGGCCACAGGACAGAAAGGGGAGCAAATCTTGGTGCTGAAGAGTAGTTTGGCTGGTGCTCCTAGAAGCCAATTATAAGGATTCAAATTTGGACTCTTACACCTTGTCACTCTCTGTGAAATTATGCAAGGTATCGTGGGACTTGTTCCTCTAAGACACTTGTTTAATATGTAAGCAAGGTATTTAGGTCAGGTGTTAGGCTGTGACTTTACCTTTCCTTCAAATGTATCTGCCAAAACCCCCTTTTCTGCAAAACTGGACTTCTTTGAAAACTAAACTACTGTTTTCCTTTTTGTAGATTTATTCTTTTCAGCTGAAGTTTCCAGAAAGTCAGCAACTTCTGGATTTGTTAATTTTAGAATAAAAGAAAAATAAATATCTACTTTTTCTAAAATAAGAAATTTATGGCACCAAGAACAACTTTTTAGTAAAGTCTGTTAGACACAACTAACCTTCTTGGAACTGTTTGTGAAGAAGATGTAGACATGACAGACCAACCAAAAACCTTCCTTTGAGGTATCAATCTGTTAGGTTAATCTGCAATGTAAGTATGCATTTTACTGTGTTGTTAAGCCATAACAGATATTAACTTGTCATTTCAGGGGTGGGCTGAGTATTTTTGAACCTCACAGGTGGCTCAGTAAATGAAGCCTTCAGAAGGGATACCAATGCTTTGCGATATAGACCATCTTTCGCCAAAACACTTGAAAATTCTTCATAAAGTTTAAATTTTTAGAGTATATACAGCCTTTCACTATCAACCACTGGATTGTATTTTCTGATAAAGCCACTACCAGACCTATGTGTTAATTTTATTTTTTTTCTTTTGTGTTGTGTATGTAGAATATTATTGGACACATCCTACCACAAACAGCTGTACAACTACATCAACATATTTGCGATTACCACAGATATGCCACACAAATTTATAAGTAAGTGTGCATATTTTTACGTGTGTGTCTGTGTGTCTATGTGCATACACATGCATACAGATAGACCACAGCCCTGTGATCTGTGTGTGCATGTGTGTGCTGAGCATTTATAGTTATTTATGCTCATGTCCGTGACAAACTACTGATAAAGTTTTGTGGTAACTATCTTGTGTATGATGGTCAACGTACCGCCCCCTTGCATAATTTCATAATTACAGTAATAAAAGAAAAAAAAAAGACTTACACAGCCAGGAAGCAAGAGAAAAACCTCAGGTTGGTTACCAGTTCACTTTTGTAGTGACTAAATGTTCACACATGCAAGAACACATGCAGTTTCTGATAAAAGGAGTTGTTTCTCAAAAAGCAGAGAGAGAAAAAAAGAGAGGCCCGGTGAAACCTTCAAGTTGCTCTTGAAATTACACCTATACCTGTTGTCATTTTCAGGAAATCCACTTTGTTTAGCTGATAAACTTGTTTTGACTTTTCAGTGGAAACAGTTTGCTGGCACTACTTGCTTAGATGGAGGCCGAATTCTGACCTCAGTTTTGTGTAACTCCCACTGCAGTCAACATAGGTTTACTGCGTAAGGCAGGATAGAGCCTTTCTGTTCACAATTATAAGAGCATCAAAAGGTATTTTGTTGTTACTACTGCTTGTGTTGCTAGAACTGCATCTGAAGATGTCTATTTTAGGCAGCATTCAGACCACAGATATGGTTAGCCTAAAATTCTCAGAAGTACTGAAGTGCATACACAAAAAAACAGAAGAGAAGGAATCAATGGGAGGGATTTTTTAGCTGAATACACTGTATGGCATCTTGATTTTATACTAATGAACCAAAGTATTGACATGTCATGATTTTGGTGTAAATCACATGCTTTGAGGTGCAGAAAAGTTATGGAGCATTTTATATGAAGTAATAATATTAAGTAATTCTATTGAACTAATTACCAGTTAATCTGACATGTAATGAAATAAGTAACACTAAATGTGATGTGAGGGCAGCTTTTATGGACTTAAACTTTAATCAATTGTATGGGAGTCAAAGGTGTCGTTTTTGCTGATGGTGCTGAATAGAGGATGATGGCATTTGCTAAAGAGTTTCTTGTCTTCATTATTCTAGGTTGAACAATTGCTTCCAGGCAAACTGGGAAAATCTGCCTGCATTCTTAATGATAAGAAGCTATGAGATTGACAAAACTATATCCATGTTATTTTTTATTGCAGTTACTTGCTATTCTAAATATATGCCTATTTCACAGGGTCCTGATTTGCAGCCCTACAACAGGTGTTGTAGTTTGGCTTTATGTTAACCTGGGATTCTGACTCACACTTGATACTGAATCCATTTTCTGTTCCCAGCGTCTACTTTTGCCTCTCAGTCTGATTTGAACCAGAATTGAGGCAGAAGTTCTCCAGGCAATTCAGGTAGATATTTAGGGCTGGTTTGCCTTGAAGACCATATAGATGCAATCGACTCAAGTTGCTTGGTTCTGCAAATGCAAGCCCAAAGGCAGTATGCATCTATGTCTCATATTAGGTTCCCTTAATTTTGCTCCATGATAAAATAACTTTCTTAAGAGTCAGCTGAACCACACAGGACTTTCCTTCTGTCCTTTCTTCTTGAAAATATTTCATATTTGTGTAGTATGCACAATATGTAGTATTGCAGTATCTTACTTGTAGAAGATGTTTCCAATGTCCCGTCTTTGGCTCATGTCATTACTCGAAGTTTCTCTGGTCTTTGTTTATGTATCCTGGGTGTAAAATCAGAATGGCATGACTTAAATTCACAAGAAAATCATCATAGTTAGTACAGCATAGAAACGTATATACACAACGTGTAAGAGTAAGTAGCTGTTCCAGAGTGAAAGTCATGCTATTCTGTTACCATGTTCCGTATTCACAGGTTGGTGGAATTAGTCTCGTGTATTCACATTAGATCCAGCATTGCTGTATAATGGTTGATGAAGCGGAAGAATAAAATCGGAGTAAAGATTTCAACAGGAAAAAAGGTAATATTTTTTTCTGGGTTGTGGGCTGGGTTTTTTTGTTGTTTTGTTTTGTTTTTTAATGAAAAGAGAGAGCGACTAATTTTCAGTTACTTAGTATTACATTACAGATCACTGGCCTAGTAGTGTGGAGCAGCTTGCACGAAAACTGTCTGCACAAGCCCAGCTCAACTCACTCCTAAAAGTTATTAATTATTTTAGAAATTTTTAGAAAGAAGATGAATTACTTGCTCAGACATATCCTTTCTGATGTCTTTGGAACAATCTGTACCACAGATGTGGCCAGGAACAAACTATGAGTTACATCATTTAGGACTATTCCCAAATCAGGTTGGATTGGGCTCTAAATTACATTAATTCCTTCAGAAAGAATTCTAAGGCTCAGTCAGACCAGAAGGACATACATTAATAATAGTGATAAGCTCCTTTCTGCAGCCAGTTTGTAAATCTGGGTTTAATGTTACCAGGCAAAAAGTACTGTTGTGAAGTAAGTTATTGTGCTTAATTTGGTCCTGCAGCATGCCATTCTTGTGCCATGCCATTCCTTCGGTGGACTCTAGCAGCTGCCAGGCAAGAGGAGATCATGTCTGTAGAGGATGAGACGCCAGCCTTTTCTGACATTGGTTTAGAGACTGTGATAAAAGAGAAGGAAAAAATACCAACTGAGCACATGGGTTAATGGCTGCTATTTTAGTCCCTTGGGGCCATTGCCAGCTGCCATTAAGTCAAAGTAGCCCTTCGGCTCTACTTGGTTTCATGATGAATAATTTAGGTTTTCTTGGTGCAGAGCCAGGTTGCATTGGCTTTGAATGATAGATTCTACAGATCTCCACTGTGAACACAGGGCCGTAAATATATGGTGGCACATACTCATGCAATGGATCAACCTCCTGTGTCCTCCAACAGCAACAGCAATGACGTTTATGAACCAGATATTCTGCACATCCTTGAAGATGTCTTCCTTGCAATATGGATACTCTTCAGTTTTGTGGAATCGCTTACTTGTTGCTAGTCAGAATCTTCTTTGGTATCCATTTATTTTAAGGAGTTAACTATGGGACTTGATATTTTCTACCCGCTGAAAAAGCAGTTCATATCTGAATAAATAACTGAAAATGGCTTCTCACTGTTCAGGAAATACAATCAATTTGAAATTAGGATTATGGAAACATCTGTGAAAATTCAAGTGTCATCTCAATTTGGGCTCATTCAGATCCTGTATTTTTTCTACTTCCCAAGCAGTGCATTTAAAATCTAATCCTAATTAACACACATAGTTTAATTATAGCCAACAAAATATTCTCCTAAAATTGTGTGTGCTGGTTGGGGGGTCGGGTAAGGAGGGAGGAGGCGAGGGGGAAACTAAACAAACGTTCACTGATTGTAAAAATCCGTGTTTCGTTAATAATTTAAATCTTTAAAGACTTTAAACATACATTGAAGTTCGCCTCTCATGAATCAAAGTGGCATGAAAAGCACGAAGCAGGCACAGCACTCCTACTCCCTCTTTCTCCTTGCTCATTTCTTGGCAGTTTGAAACTAACAAAGCAACTCTGCACTGGAACTTAAAGCTTTCCTTTTTGAATGTATTTCGCTATAACTTGCCACAAACAATATACAACACTGCTGCAGGCAGAAACAAATAAACCATGGATGACGTGGACAGACCTTGGGAAGATTTTGAAATTTGAGTGAAGGACTGGAAAAACTGGGGTGGTCTGTTGCTGACATTGTATGTCAGCAGAGCAAGTCTTCAGATATTTTCAGCACTTCTGCCTTTGGTTTCAGCACACCAGGTCTTGAGAAAAACATTTTACGCTGTTTGAGAATGCCTTCGTCCCTGGATCAGACCTCAGAGTGCAAAATATCCCAGCTTAGGGATACTGTATCCCTTTACAGGCAACACTGTATCTCAGGACCTTTTTACTCACTGGGTCTGGATTTCTGGGGAGAGCAGATTTCTGGTCTGTGACTCTAGCATTTTACTCTGGAATCAGACTGCTTGCCTGTGCCCTTGAGTGTAACTGGGGACTCCACAGTCCGGCTGCCCAGAGCAGCATTTCATGTCCACCATGATGCTTGCACAGTCCCTCAGAGCTCAGGCTGCAGGTAAGATTTTTTTTTCCAGGGATTTTGGGAAGAAATATTTGGAATGATGTAGCAGGGGATCAAGAAACATTGGCCTAGTACTTTGTTGAAAAGAAAACTGTACTTGGATATTAACTTCCTCTAGGCCATCCCATTCCTGCTTTTGTCTGCCTTGGTCTGAGGCTCTGTTAATGTTTCAGGTCATGTGGAGTTCTCCATGTCAGATCAATCCGATCAGGATCTCAGTGTTTTGATGGCAAATGTCCCCAAACATGATCAGAGGGACACTACTTCTTATGCACTTCAAGCCTCTTGCTGTTTTTTCATTTGCACAGGTCTTTCTGCTGCTTATTCTGAGTGAAGAAATTTTCTTTCATGAGGTTGTTCTCGTGGTCGTGAAATAGTAAATGTTGATGGAGCTCGATTTCTTCTTATTTATGTCTCTCCAAGAGGTGTCAGGATCAGCATTTTTCCTGTTCTATCAGTAAACTAAAATAGAATTAAACAGCCTTGACTTGACAAGGTCAGATGTTTTTTCACTTCATAAAATGAAAAAGGAGATTAAAATAAAAAATAGATTTGATAACATCTTTTCACAGAATCACAGAATGCCAGGTTGGAAGGGACCTCAAGGATCATCTGGTCCAACCTTTCTAGATCCTACTATAGTTTATATGAGATGGCTCAGCAACCTGTCAAGCTGAGACTTAAAACTGTCCAATGTGGGGGAATCTACCACTTCCTTTGGGAGACTGTGCCAATGTTTGATTGTCCTCATGGAGAAAAATTTACCTCTTGTCAGAGGTAATCTCCCCGGGAGCAACTTGTGCCCATTACCCCTTGTCTTTTCCATGTGACTCCTTGGAAATAGGAAGTCTCCAGGTTCTTTGTAGCCACCCTTTAAGTACTGGAACATTGTAATAAGGTCTCCCCGAACCCTTCTTTTCTCAAGGCTGAGAATATCTTTTGAATATATCTCATTCCCTCAAAGATGACAATGGAAGCAATGAATAACTAAAATTCTCTTCCTTTTCAGTTCAGATAAAAATGTAGCTCAAATTTGGCCCAGAAAACTACATTAAAGTAGGAGAGTGTTATCACAGAAATGGACATATTCCTTGACTGTTTCCCACATATGCCTTTGCACTGTATCCACTGATTTGATTGAAAGTAAGTTTTCCTACTGTGTTGCAAGCTCTGCTGAGGCAGTGGCAGCTGTACAAGACTGAACTGAGATCTCTTTTGCCTTATGTCCCATATCCCATTATCAGAGTGGTTCTAACAGCAGATGCATTATTGTCAGTGCTGATGGAAAAGGCAGCAAGAATAGTTTGATTTTCAGATTCCAAATAGATTTTGAAGTATAGAGAGTGACTAAAATCACTGATTTCTAAGCTGAGCAAACGTGTCCCTAAAGTCACTTAGGTAGAATGAATACGGAGATCTGCTTTTCAGATATAGGCTTTGATTTAAAATAATTCTTTGACTATGTTTATATGGATATCACTTTATTTGGGGGTCAAGAAACATAAGTTTTTATTGTGAGTGCATATTTTGTCATGCATCCAAAGTATAGGTAATACAGAAGCAGTCATAGTTTCCTTTCTTTTTTCTGCCCCTGCAGTGAATTATAACAGACACTTCTGGCAGTCTGTTATAAACAGGACAACTTGGGATGGATCTTGCAATACTGTTTTCTGAATTCTCCTCTGTTACTTGAAAAAGCCTTTTCACTCATCATTTTTGTAGGTGCTGTGTTGAAAGAAAGGTAGGAAGAATGATACCTGAAAGGGGCCAGTCATTGCCTTTGGAAAAAAATAGCAGCAACTATGTCCGACATTATTGCAAGAGAGGGGATTAAACTTGTAAATTACAGTATTTCTGCCTCATTCTCTATGCCTCAACATTCTGGGGATGGTTTGGTACTGGAGGTGACTTAAAGTGCTTTTAAATACGTGCAGAGAGAGATCAACCATCTGCTGTTTTGTCTGAATTAGGAATAGTCCTACACTGTCTAGAAGATCAGTGCAAGTGGTGGCTACAACACATCTATGTAGAGTAAAGTATGTGCAGTTGTGAAATGTCTAACCTTAAATACTTCTGTCAGCTCAGAGGAGAGCAGCCAGTTCATTTTGCAAGATGCATGAAAGTACATGATCCCTATCTTCTGGTTTCTTTTCACAGAGATCTCAAAAACCTCAGGAGTATGATCTACAGTTTTAAAGCTTTACACATGGGATCCAAACAACTTATTGCAGGGGACCACTCCATTCTCCCTAATCAGAGTTGGTCAGCAGAAGAAAGGCAGAGATCCAGCAGCACCTGAGAATCACTTCAAGGCTGGCAATTTCAGGTATGATGGTGATAGACTTACAAAAGGAACATGGAAACAAAGCTAAGGCTTAGTTTTCCCTTGGCAAAGAGTTGTGACTAAAGGACCTGGTATTAAGAACACACCCTTAGCCTTGCTACTCTATGACCAGAATCATTAAGGTGGCTGTGAGGGAACTATGGCTTTCTCAAAGCTATCTTAAGTGTTTTCTTCCCTACACATATCCCATAATGACGTGATTCCCCGTGGTGCTTCATGAACTTGTTGGCTCTTAATTTGACCCTTAGCATTTTGCCCTAGATGTTTCTGAGCTTTTCTCAGTTACTAACTGTTCAGAGAAAGAATAAAGTTGTGGTTATTCTTAGCTCTCTACCGTAAATGCAGTATTATATCCTCCCCAAGAATGACATGGGCTAAAAATTGAGCTTGAAATGGATTTTGTAGCAAAATTGTGGAAAACTGACAAAAAATAATAAAATAAATTGCACAGCTACACACATGAGTAATTAAAATCATGTGAGACTTATTGTATTCAGAACTGCTAATGCCTTTTAAACATGCTAAAACATAACTGGGTTAAATTTGTCACCTTCCATTTTAGTTTAAAAGATGTAGGAGAACATGTAGCTGAAGATTCTCTAAAAGAAGTAGTGATTTGAGCATGTTGGGGGTGGTGGTAGAATTGCTTGTAGTTTTATTCATTTAGGCATATCTTATCACTCCTCCTTTTCTTCCTTCTTGGAGGGCAATGAGAGAACCCAGATGCCAAGCTGTGGAACATGTTCTTCTGACACTAGCATCTGGCTCCTTGGCAGAATCCTCCAACTGTCATGCTGACAGCTTTCCTGTTGTGTCCTCGTATATTTTTATATAAGAAAATTGCAGATGGGTTCTCTTCTCAAACTAATATGCTATTCTGTTGACCCTTGTCATGCAGAAATGTGTTGGTTTTATCTGTTTGTGAATGAGACCTTGGCCAAATATACTTCAAAAAGGATACTTCTCTGTTCGTCTCTGAATTTGTCTGCAAGCTGTCTGGGAAGATGCCAGAATCCTATTACACACCCTTTTTGTGCCTTTAAGCAGTAAGTCCTTCATTCTCTCTCTGCTGTGCAAATAGATTGCACTTTTTGCAGCAAGCACACTTGTAAAATACAAGCATATTTATTTAATAGTTTCAGTGAAAAAAAAAAAAAGGAAAAAAATCTCTCTTGAAATGGGGAGAAATGTGGTTTGGTTTGCTACGCTTTTTTTTTTTTTAATTTTACTGGAGTTTTTTGTTTGTTTATTTTTAATTTGACATTACCTAGTATGCTTCTGCCTTGCAGGATTTTTTCTCCCCAGAGTTTTGCCAGAGACATCCAATCCAGAAGGCCTTAAAATGCTACAAAAGTAGCACAGTGACTTCATTAAAAAAATAATTATTTTTTTTTTTTTTAAAGCAAAGGTTTCACTTATTAACGTCCTTCAAAACCTCCTGGTATTTTCTAAATGGAATTTTCATAGCCTTGCATCACATTTAAACACATACCTAATTTATGTGGATCATCATGAGTAGTCCCTGTGACTTTACAGTGAAGCACAATTGTGCTTCAATTTAAGGCTGGGCTCAGAGGGAGCCTGATGGGTTCTTGACTTCAGGCTTGACAAAGCCTGTATCATCAAGATGACAATAGAGAATACTAAAAGTTTATATGTTACTTCTTCTTGCACTCTTCACTCATATAGATTGTTTCCTATTGCTGTTATGTATTTGTCTCTTCTGAAAAAATCCAAAGACACAACCCCCCATTTCCCTCCCAAATCTCAGGTCTCTTTTAAATACATAACTTTGCTAGTATGAATAAGATCAAACACAGATAAGAAAATATTGCAAACTCACAAATAAAAAATTATCTGGGGCCCTGCTCAGTAGAGACTCCAGCTCCATGGGTGTTGTCCATGGAGGCTCTTCAGGGCTCTTAAAAGTTGGCACCCATTGAGGGTATCTAGCCATGATTCATGAGCCCACCCAATCTCTGACCTTCCATCCCATCTCTGCCCCCTACTCAGCTCAAACAGCAGAAACCCAGATCCAAATGACTCCCTGATGGCAATATGGAAGATCGCCAGCTCTGATGAAGCCAGGTGGATTCCACTGAGCATGCTCTCAGTGTCCACACCAGGGGAAGGAACATCCTCGGAGTTTGGCTGCTGTAAGCTTCTCCTCATTTATTCTCCTAGCAACAGATATTAAGACTTGATCAACCCTGGTTTCTTGTTTGACGCTTTTGTAATAAATAAAGCCACAATGAGTAATTTTGTTGTTCTCCCACCTTGGTTGTTCAGTTTGTGTAGCTATTCCAAGAAAAAAAGTGAGTCAGCGTTAAAGGAAGAAGAGGTAAGTTTCTACAGGTTTCTTCTTCCTATTATCACAACAAAGAATCTTTATAAATTTCCAACAAATGGAAGTACACAGAAGCAAACAGGTATGTGCATGACTGTTATGTTAACTGATACATTGTCCCATATCATTTTCTCATCTCCAACTTTGTCATAAATGAAATAAATGACATTAGAAGTATTCAGGAAAGATCATAAATATCAAGAATTAATTTCTACATTAAGCATTAACTTTGATAGGGCCAGGATTTCACTCCAGTTTCCCAGTCATACAGTGCAAGTTATTTCCTGCTATTTTCTTGTTTCTGTTTCAAACATTCTGATTCATCATTGGGTTAATCATCTACTAAATACTGTCTCCAGGTGGTTTGGGTTTACTGTTGTTATCTCCATGGCCCCAAGGGACTATACCTTCCAAAGAACTGAGGGGAGCCCAAGCCCACTGATATTATGCAAGAAATAGAGACAGAAACAAAATACATCAGCAACTGTATCAGCATGCTTTGGTTTATACCACATTCTGATTTGAACATACGTGCATTTTGAAGCACTTAGCATACACCCTGAAGTTTCAAGTTGCTCTAGATTGCGTAAGCAGCTAAAAATGATATTTGTTAAAGAGGCGCAGAGAATCGAGAAAAAAAATGTACCTTGAACTAATGGGTGGGGTACAATGAAGAGAAACTTAGTAGGTTAAGGTTTATATTCTGGATTTAGGTAAATACTTTTGTGTCCAGTGCATACCTTTATCCCATATTCACATCAAATTTGAATGAGGATTATCACACGTATGATGCTTTTTGGAATGCGGATTGGTTCTTCCTTCAGCCATGGATCCTGGAGGCAAATAACTTTACCTTATCTTCTTCCTGCAAAACAGTGATAGGGTTTTCCTCTGTTACAGAGGAATTCAAAAGGCAGATTTACCAGTGGCTGTGAGGTACTTATTACTACAATGATAAAGGCCGTAATCAAAGGTTGGGATTTTAGAAAGACAAGTTTGGGATACACAGGAAGGTTAGTTAGTAGATTGAGGAGTTGGATTCAGGGCTTGAGAATTTGAATACTGAGCATCATTATCAGGCATGGAATTATTTTGATTCAAAGGGGCAATTATGTTGTTACAGATAAGTGAAAAAACTAAAAAGAAGAGTAAAAAATTCTTGGGATGAACAAAGAGTTTACCTTTTGTAAACTCTTTACTCTTTAAGATGTTTGTTAATCTTCAAAATATCACTCTCCATAGAAATAAAATCAAATTGTTCTCATTTTATTTTAATTAACAAAGAAAACAAATGGCTGAAGTTTGCTTATCATATAAATCAAAACTGGGAGGAACTGGTTTTTCTATACACTGAAAGAAGGAGGTAAGGCTAACCAAGGACTTGATCAAGTATTAAATAAATATTTTCTATCATTGTTCAGTAAAGGTGATGACTAAAGAGAGTAAGGATAGATCACTTTTGTTCTCCGTGCCTATCCACCATAACTTCAAATTCTGACACAGGTTCAAGCTGTTGCCCTGCCTAGATACTTGTCACTTGATGGTTCCTCTAAGGCCATGCAGATCAGGAGGTGTTCTACCATTTTAATTTTTTCCATGTTTTTAAGTCTATGTATTACAATAGGCCAAATTCTGGATCTTTTTTCTTGACTTCTTAAGTGATGGTTCGAAGGTTTTCAAGTTCCCCCATCTCTTTCTACAAGAACAACATGAAGTTTTTTCATTACCCTATTAAACAGAACAAACTCAATGATACATTCCAAAAGCCTTCTGAAGTTAAAGAGTTTCCAGAGCTGCATGATTGTTTTGAACAATTTCAATCTACAATAACAAAAGGTATCATAAATTAATGAGGATAGAACAGTAGATTACATCCAAGTAAACCCATAATTTAGCATTTTATACTTAAAAATCAAATAATTTGGACAACATCCACTCTTTACACTAACAGAATCTGCAAGTCCAGTACCAAGTATATTTTAATATGCATATTTACAATACATATGCAAAGACTGAGAGCAGCCAATATAGTATCTATACCTTAGAAATTAAGTAAAAAGGTGATCTAGGCAACTACAGACTTGTAAATAGGATTTCAGCAATATACAGACTTAGAACACATTTAAAAAAAAAAAAACACAAAGAGAAATTTAATACCAATTAATGACAACATTGGTTTCACAAAAGTAGATCATCTTAGACAAACCCAGTATCTTTTAAAGCTAGTTAGTAGAATTCAGACAATAAGAGTGGACTGAACTTTATTCTTGAAGACAGTACTTATTTTTACAGGAGAACTGTTAAAAGAATAAGGTAGTTCTAAGAGAAGAGACTTTCACAAATGCTTTCATGGTTGGTCTTGGGAATGATCCCATTTAACATATTGATCAGTGATATAGGAGATATGAGAGTAAGAAGTGCATATGTATCTGTGAGATAAACAGGTAACAAAATTAGGAAGCTTCACCTTAACAAAGGATTGAATCATCAGGAAATGAGAAGAAGATTATTTTGTTGATGCAAGTGATGAGATGAGATGAAATTTAATAGCACAGCTTGCAAAGCTGGGGATTTAAGGGCAAGTAACTAGGTTTTTTTTCTTCTATCATATGTGTTTATCAGTTGAAGACAGTGGAAAAGAAATATGGACATGCTAGTTTTCCTGGATGATGACTAACTGTTGCTATGCAGAACAACTCTGAAAGTCTATTGTAATTGTAAAATCTATTAAAATTGTAAAATGCATTAGAATAATTTTCATGTTATTTCATTGTTCAAGGTATTGACAAGGTGTCATCTAATTTATATAAAGTTCTAGTCACTTGTGTTCATGAAAGATGACCTTAAAATGGAAGCAGATAAAGACTACTAGTGTTTGTATATGAATGGAAAACTAATCTGATGAAGAGATTAAATGAGATGGTTTGCTAAACCTAGACAAACAAAGGTTGAGAGAAGTTAGGATGATGCTTCAGAAGTATATTCAGGTATTCAAATGTTCTGTATATTCAAAGAACAGCTATTTCACTGAAAAGGTAATGGTGGCACAAAAACAACGGTTCTAAAATTATCATGAATAAATATAGAGTGGATATTAACAGAAGGTTTCTAACTACTTTTGGAGATGGTTTGTTGTTGTTTGTTTGTTTGTTTTTTCACCATATAATAGCCATGTAAAGAACCAAAATTTCTTGAATGTGGTAACTTATGGAGGAGTTTGTGTTCTTAAGCAGATTAATTTCTGGAACAGGGAAACTGCAATACAAGTTTTTAGATAACCAGCGCGGTGTTGTAACCAAGGGATACCAACATAAGACTGAACTACAATCTCTATGTACCCTCCTCATATTGCAGACATACTGTATTTCAGAGTTTCTACTGCTCTGTCACAGGGATCAGGAATTAAGTTTCTCGGTTCCTCCCTTCCCAGACACAACTTGTCCCCCCTTCCTCTCCCCAGGCACAGTCAGTTTGGCAGTGGTGTGTGGCCTTTTTTTGCCTTTATCTGAGGTTTAGGTATTGATTTGCTTGCTAGGATGACTGGGGTGATTTATTAAACCTCAGCAATCTGCTATTGGAGAGAGCCTCTCTGTCCTTTTCTTGCAGGACTCCACACCTCTGTAAGGTGGTTTTCAGTTACGAGTTTGTTAAAGGATGTGAGGAACTTTTTGGTGGCTCAGGGAGTCTGGTGACATGTGGCACAGAGATTACATGAAATGTTCCAAATGAAGCCTTGTCTGTGTGGTTGTGTCTGACAGTACTGGACTTCCACAAACTGATGATACTTCAGGTTTCATGTGCAAATGTCTGTGATGCTGCACTTGGGCTGGTACCAGTAGTGACCTGCTGCTTTAAGTTTTCTTCAGAACTTTTAGATCAACATATCAACAATATGCAGATGCTTCTCTGGAGACATTCAACCCAGCTATGACAATGTAGGACATGTACTTCTGTAAATATAAGAAAAAGAGATTTTATAAAGTGTTTGTTAATTTATTATAAGCTTTTTCCTTCAGTTTTTAAAGTGAAATTGTACGATATCTGTATCTTTTTTTTTTTTCCCTTTTGGTAATGAAAACCAAAACTAAACTGATTGGGGTTTCACACATGTTGGAAAAACCACTAAAGATGTATGCAAATGTTTCATGGTATTTTTTTTCTGTCTCTGATTTCCAAAATAATTTTTACCCGAAGACAGTTAGACTTCCACAACTCAGAACTGGCCATTCTCAGAATGAATCATTTGTAAATTAGTGGTTTTACAATTGATCTGAGAAAAGTCTAAGTTTCAAACTGAATTTTGGCTTCTCACAGACTCAAAAGGAGATTGGTGAACTATGAGAAACACGTCTGCCACACAGATTCACTCATCTGCATGTAGACTGAAACCGGCGAATTTTGCGCATCAATGGTACAAACTCATTATGATCTGCCTGGTCATATTTAGCAGAAATGATTGAAATCTCTTATTCAAATTGTAAAATGACATAATATTAACAGATATGGAGATTTTAGATGGACTGGAGCTTCATCCAGTTGCAACAATGTGGAATTGTTCATACCTATATGATTATGTTAAAGAAGTCACAAATTATTTCTGGTCCCTTGCCACTGTCTACATGTTATATCCATGTCTTTTCAGTGCCTTGCCTAATTAAGCCCATTGGACACTTGCAACTCGTACTGGCTTCAGTAGTTATCTTTCAAGTGTTCCAACATAACTGCCTTCAAGTCTTGCACAATTGGAATACTTTGCTGGTTCTAAAAACTGAAGGCTGTGTTTCTTGATTGTTGGGATTTTTAATATATAAAGAGCACTACATTTTTAAACCCCTAGAAACCCCATTTAATGTGTCAAATCAACCTATATTGAGGATAATAGCACTGTGTTTTACATATGTGTGTGTCTGTGCATGTTCAGCTGTGGGCATGACTAGAGATAAGGAAACAAAACAAACCTTGTAAACAAGAAATCAGTAACAAGTCAGATTGTCATGCAAGAAGAGGCTAAATACAGCAGCTGTGTTTGGAGGTAAAAAGTATATTTTTTTCCAGAAAAATCCTCACTGAATTTAGCCACCTTAAATCAATAATCCTATACCCTCTTCAAAACTTACAAGTATCTTAGCCTGAGTCTATATCTTAGAGTTATATTACTAGGATGAATTATCTTCTCTTCATTTTAATGGTGGATACATGCTAGAGACCTTTGGTAAAGATGAAATTTGAGTTATTTTTAATATTTCCTGATATATGAAACATTTACCAGTAGAAAAATATCTCAGCAAATGGTTACATACCCAAATGCTGTAAAAATTTTGGCTGAAGACACCACAAATGCACATTATTAATTATTAAAATATATATATTATATATTTTAAGTACTATTTTTGCTTGAATAATAACGTAGTGGTTGGATTTAAAGAACACTATTCTCTGGGTTTTGAATCAGGGTTGATTGTGGGAGCTTGTTTGCGAATGTAACTGAGAATAACTTTGAAAGGGACATAGACAGAGATCCTTAAAGCTCAGATATTTCACAACCCTGAGAGTGCCTGGATTTCCTAGGCACCTAACCTTGAGCTACTGAACTTAAAATTGCACCTAAGTTTTATGACATGGCTAATTGTGTAAATGCAACTTGCTTAGATCTTTATCTCTAGAAGGGTCATGAAACCAGAACACACAGAATTACCTGTTATTTGAGTGGTGCAGTCCCAGTCCTTTCTGTCAGCATTTGTTTCAGCAGCTCTGTGCTTAGCTTGTTGGCTTCTGTGAATCCTATTCATAGGTGCCAAATTCTCTCTATGCAAGCGAGAGAAGCCAGGCTGCATAACTTTGTAAAATAGTATCTAAAAGCTAGGTATTGGAATATTTGCAACATTTAGCATTTGTCAAATCACTTTGCAGATCTAGCCACAGCTCTGTATGAATTTGCCTGACAATATTCCTTTTTACTGCAGGTCAGCTAGGCTAAAAAAATCAGTGCACACAGTCCTCTGGACTGAATTACTACTAGGTATTGAAACCAGTAGGTTTCATGAAGTCACAGATCAGTAATTTTAGGCTAGTCCTTTTTTCAGGACAGAAAATGAACTCTTTTTTAGTAGTTGTAGGCCTTTACACTGACCTCAACAAAAGTGCCAATCAGCAATATGACGGGTACTTAAAATTAGACCTAATTAATTGTTTGGTAGCACAGATAAGTAATGCAGAATGGGAGGTGACAAAATCTTACTCACAGATTTCCATTCCAAGACATTCTCAGTAACGCAAGTTGAGCAGATACAGCAGCACACAGCCAGCTAGCCACCACACAGCACCATCTAGGCAGTTCCTAAGGTAATTCACATTGTGTCACTGTGTGTTTAGGTAGAACAAACATATTTTTCTTTGACATGTTTGTGCAGATGTTTTTTAAACTTCAGGTTGCCTCTTGCTTTCATTTATTCCACTTTCCCTTCAAGTGTCTGTTTCTTACCCTGAGCAGTGAGAGAGTAGGAGCAATTGCAGCAATGACAAAGCTAAGGCAGAATGAATAATCAGCTGGGGAACTGCAAAGGGCATTGAGGAAAGCAGACCTGTGGAGTTTTAAGCTTAATGGCACAGTGGCCAGACTTGGTGTTCACAACTGAATACATGTTTTAGAGAGAAGTCATAAACTGAATACATGCTTTAGAGAGAAGTCATCTTGAGTGTGGCATAGCTCTAGTTCAGCATGAGGGATTCAGGGACTCACTAGGCACTTCTGTTCTATCGTGTTAATTTAGCTCACATTTAAGCCCAACTTCCCTGGCTACTCACCGAATTTCGCTCACCCTCTAGACTGCTTCTCCAGATGGGTAAAGTAAGCTGTGTTGTAGGACTGGCTTTGGTGTGAACCCTGCCTGTGAAGGAAGAATTTATTTTACTGGCAGTAGGTCAGGCTTGAGTTTGCTCACCCGTCAGTTGTCTAAGTTGATATGTGAACTCAGACACTTGAAGCTTGTACTCAGAAAAGGGTACATAGTTTGTACAGACTCACTGGATCAAAACACTGAGTGTATACACCGCAGACTGGCGTTCCTCCAAGGTAGGGAGTTGGCTAGGTTTTGATATTCAAGTGATAATAGCTGAATCATTGTATCAGACAACCAAGCATTTTTATAAGTGGGTTTGGCAGAAAAGATGTTACTGTTAATCCATAAGCCGGCTGTTGAAGTTTTAGAGAATGTTGTGAAAAAAACAGAGAGCATGAATCACACAGTAAGAAAAATCAGAAGATAGATTTATAATCGTGAAGAGGTCTGACAGTGGCTCCACTTAGAAAATGAGAGCTTAGAGAATGTGGATGTGTTCTGTGGGACTTGCATATTGGTTGAGATCCCACTGTAGGCCATGGAGTAATAAAGGGGACTTTATTGCTTGACCTGATTTAACAAGAAGGTTGGTGTCCAAAGTGCAGTCTGCTGCCCTCCCCACCCACATCCTCACCTT
Organism: Hemiprocne comata; assembly: GCA_020745705.1. Taxonomy (NCBI): domain Eukaryota; kingdom Metazoa; phylum Chordata; class Aves; order Apodiformes; family Apodidae; genus Hemiprocne; species Hemiprocne comata. The sequence goes on from CM036587.1 coordinate 39,191,052, forward strand.
ACTTCCCTGGCCTCAACTACAGCAATTGTGCAGCTGAACAGTGAGTCACATTAATAAACTAACTGTAATAATGGGGATTTTTACATGTTAGTTTTCTGTCAGATCAGTGAACTGACCTGAATCAGCACTGAATACAAGTGAACTATCAGCAAGATATGCTACAGCAAGGGGAAGGAGAGAGGCAGCAACATGCATTTAAATTGAATCTGAGTGCACAGCTGAAACTACAGCCTTAGATCCATGGAACCAATGGGACTAGATTAGCAGCTGGTTTAAAACCGTATAACTTTACTATTTCTGATAGATCTACCCTAGTTTACATCTCTTGATCTAGTTTGGTTTAGAGGTGTAAATTCACAAGCTGCTAGGCAACTAGTTTCTCTTCCTGTTTTCTTCCTGTTTTTCAGAAGAAAGTTCTGATTCATCTACTCTTTAGGAAAGTATTTCTGAAAAAAAAAAAAAAAGGAAAATATGTTATCAATCCATAAAAAGCAGCTTGAAGACAAGAAAAAGAATATTTTTCTGGCTAAAAGGATGGGGTTGTTTTGAGATTGTGTCCAGTCAAAGACAGTTCTAAGATTCTGGGCTTTGCGTCCATGTGTGTTTATGCATGTACATCTGTGTATATGTACTTGTGTAGCAAAAAATTTTCGTATATTAGCAGCCCAGTGATTCCTTCATTAATCTTGCAGTAAAATATTTCCCAGAAAGTAAAATGAAGGGAGAATTACATGATAGGAAGTGAGAAAGATCTAATTGCAAAATGCTTAGAAAGCTACAGGCAATAATTTAATTTTATTTTTAATAACGAAAGCCACAGACATTATTTACTCCTGTTGTTGTTGAGGACTCTCCTGTCTATCACAAAACCTTATGGTTTGTGAGTACTGGAGTAAAATGCAGAGATAGACAGAAATTTCTATGGGGTTTCCTTTCTGGGTCAAGAGAAGGGGTGTCTCCAACCTTGGCATGTTCACTAGAAGTTAGGGTTCAGGGATGTTAATCACTGCTACTTTTATCAGACAGCTTTATTAAGATCAATGTTTTTTGTTAAAGAATTAGAAGAGACCTAGAGCAAACTTCTGAGCAGTTATTAACACGAGTCCACATTTGCTGCAAGTACTGGGTACCTTCACGTGCACTGCAATAGCTGGGAGTTACACAATATCTATATCATTTTTCACAGCTTTGTCATTAGCTGGTAATGATTTGATTATTTTGCAGATGAATCACAGTATAAATCTCTTTCACAAACACTACCTCCAAGTATTAATCAAAACCATTAAGGCAAAGCAGTCAGTGCAAATTAAAAAATTTGCATGTCTAAATTAAAAATTACAGTAATACATCATAAATAAATCTTTTAAATTCTCTATGGCCTGCACGAGCATCCCCTTTTTTGTGCCTGTAATGAGCCCATGAATACAGCTCCTTTTCCCCCCCCATCTTTTTAATCCAGCTGTAATCAAATTTTATAGGTAGAATTCAGGTCTTTCACTTTGAAGTCCATGTTGGATCTTATTCAAGAAAGAAATTATTTTTCTCTCTTCATCTTTCTGAAACACAGCAAGAGTGAAAGACACAGACTCAAAGACAAGTGTGAAAGACAGGAGTTCAAACCCATCACATATAATTTGCAGTGTCTTTGGCTATAGCAAAGTAAATATTTGCAAAGGGTGATACATCTTATGCAAATAACTTTGAACTATGAAGAAAATGACTGAGTTGTGTTTTAGGTACTATTTCATTTTAGAACTATTAACACCTTATTTCCAGCATGGAAGAGATTAGAGGAACCCTCATTAATATAAGCCACTACTGAGATTTATAACACAATCTTCTCCACTATAAGTAAATTCAGAAATGTTAAAGAACAGCTCAGCAACCTTGCATTTTTCAGATAATTACTGTCCTTTGCTTAGAAAGCAGTATTCAGGGTACAGAAGTTTGCTGGACTGTTGCTGCCATTCTACTTACAAACTGATAAAGTTAGCCTGTAATAAGAATTTCGTTTGTCCCCTTTTCCTAACCTCTGGCAAAGGACATTTTGTAAAGAAATTTCTTGCAAAGCAGCAAATACAGATTTCAATGTGTTTGTCAACTGACACTCTTCAGAGCAATAACCTCTCGGACATGAAGTTTGCTGTGGCCAGTTCCAGTATCAGCTGTTATTTTGTCTTTTGGCTTCACTGTCTCACAGCAGTCTGATGTCTGAACAACCTGCTCCAAAAAGAGACCTTTGTACTAACTCTGCAATGACACTGAGAAGGACCCTAGGATCCAAAAACCTTTCCCCTCCAGTGCTTTCCTTTCAAGGCCATTGGCTTTTATTTTCCTTGAGGGTGCACAGTAAAAAATTACACATACAAGAGTTGACTCTAGGAAAAAAAAATAAATAAAGAAAAGCAAAATAAAACTAATTAAAAAATGCTACTTGAGTCTAACTAGATCTACACATAAACTGTACAAAACATAAAAAGAAAAAAAAACAAAACGAAACCTTGCATGTCTTACATTCCCCTGCCAATAATTCTGCATGTAAAAAGGCATGGGCTTATTTGATTTATCAATTACTTGCTCTGCTGTTCAGGTGAATGAGGACACAAAGACCTTAGTAATACTTAGTAGCATACCTTTCAGAGGTAACAGCACACATACCTAGGAATGTAGTTTGAGACAAGTCTGAATATCTGCTCTAGCCAGTTTCTGCATGGTTGCTTTAAATGGTTCATTTGTCATTTCTTTTGTTATGTTCCACTGTACATACATACATACAGAGTTCAACATCAGATTTCAGATTAAGAGGCAACCCTGAAATTTTGCATTTCAAGAGGCTTTGTTTCATGGATGATTTGATTTAGCCTTCCAGTCCATAGATAAAGATAGTTCGTGACTGTTTATTCTGTTTAGCTTTAGGAACTGAAAATTAAGATCCAACATTTTGAACTAGTGCTTTTAGATCCAGTGGGATTGTTGTGCCACTTGATTATTAGATAATAATTAATGATTTATAGTTTGACAATTCTATAGTACTTTCCATTCATAAATTCAAAATGGCTTTTCAAAGATTACATTTCAAACAGTGTTGTCCAAATATAATAATCAGACTTCACCTATTTTACACAGAGAATTCAGACATGAGAACAGTTGACAACTTGTGTCTAAGCATATGAGGTCCATTAGAAGATCTGGGCTTAGGATGTGATGGTGCTCATTGACCATTTGGACAAGACAGACCAAACAATTGACCAATCACTGTCATGAATCAACTAGATACGGGAGAAAAGAAATCACTTTCAGATTCACAGCTCAATAATATTGAAACAAGAATGACAGAAACCTTTTTTAGTTTTATAATTACATTGAATCCATCACTTCAATTGCATTCAATAAAGACCATTCAGGTTTTTAGAGATGGAGGATCCTACCCTTTATTTATGCAATTGAAATGTCACTAGCAACTCATTTGGCTTTTATTTTAGATTTCTTTGAACAGATTTGGGACTATAGCAAAAGAACCTTAGAGCTTAGAAAATGTATCTTCCAAGATCATTTTGTTTCATCAAGGCTCAAAGAAAAGAGAGCTTCCAACTCTTCCACTGTGAGATGGATCAGGACTTGAGGAAGTATACAAAACAAAATCTGTTTTGTACCTACAAAATCCATGAAAGTACATACTATGACATTGAGACCTCACATTCCTACACCAAGATCACAAAGGAACTTGCTGTGCAGTGGACCTAATATTCAGAATTTTAGCAATACTGAGGATTAGCTGACATTTACTTCTTGTAAAGATATTTGGGCAGATGAAGATCTCTGGCAGTGCTAAACTGGTATTGCAAACAATACAATTTTACAGACACCTCCTCCCCCAAAAAACATATACTTGCATAACTTTTTCCTTCTATAAGCATCTGCTGATGATTTCTCATTGCTTTTTTTTATGTAGTGGAGACTTAATGGAAAGCCACTGCATGAGAGAGCAACAATTTTTCTATTTATAAAGTCTCCTTTCAGAAGAACATGATCACTTTAGTACATGAGTAGTTATTTCTGGTTTTAAAATTCTGTGCTTCAAAGTTTTCTCTCTGCTAACCAATGGATGTATGTAGTAATCATCATGTGGAAGTTCATATACATGGTTCTTAGCAGCAGGTTTAGACTCACACAATGATTTAGTTTGCAGATTTCAATAAAGTAAGCCTCTTGTTATTGTTGCCTAAGGGCTTCAGGATTGCCTTCAGTGCTCTACAGGTAGGCTCAGTCTATCTACTTTATCACGTATGTTGGATTTGTTCCTTTAAATAGGGAAGATGAGAAAATTATCCCTGTCTCAGTGCTTTGTGATTCTTCTTTACCATTAATTTGTCAGAGCGGGCAGTGGCTTCATAGGTGGCTTAATGCATCAGTTCTTCAAGTGGAGAGAGGGGCTGAAAGCTGAGGAGTTAACAAGTGGCTGGATAAAGGGATGGATATTTTTATTCATAGGGAAATGTTTGTATTCATAATAGTAAGAACTCTGCTTGAGAATAATGGTATCATAGGTACTTGGAAAGAAAATCTGAAGTACTTACCTTGAGTCTTCTAAGGTCCAGCTGTTGTGAGAGAAATAAAAATACTTAGTGTGGATTATTTTGACATTATCTTAAGCAAGCATTTTGTACAATTTATCATCTAGAATCTTCACCTTATATTCTGACCCTTCCAGGTTTTCCATATATAACTATAAACTTTGTTCATACGGTTCAGACAGAGGTTTGTGCTGCTAGATATTGTAAATATAACATTATTCTTAATGAAAATATAGAAAACGCACCACCGCTTTTGGTTAAAGAAGGAAGGAAGGAATTTATTCAGATATAACCTGGCAAAATAGAGTGAGATTAGGATTTGTAGAAGTATTTAAGCATTGTTTGCTGTATCTAGATCGATGAGCATCTGAGTTACCTGTTGTCTAATATGCTGTCCAGACTGGGGACCTGGCATGATTGTCATGCTGCAACTCACTGGCCATCCTACACACTCAGGTCTCCTTCCCACACAATTGCAAGTGCACAACAGCATGCCCACAGCTAGGATTTGAAAAGTGCTACTGAAAAAGTATTCACAAGCATAGCAAAAGGGCCAGATGATATTGAAAATCCAGAGCATACATACCTCTAAATCATTAGTACTTTCTATTCAACAGATTTATTTGAATGAACATTTTAGTGGTTAAGTGGCAAAATTCCTTTTCTTTAACTTTTTAATAAATAGCATTTTAATCAATGTCTGCACTAAGCAGCAGTGAGGTATTTTCTAAAAAAAGCTGCTGAAGTAGAAAGGCAGTGAGGATTCTCAAGCCAACCTGGCGATGCATGTTGATGTTTTGTTTTTAACTATCCAATAAAATTGCTCAGATTAACAGGTCACTCAGACTTTTCCAGGCTCTCTTCGTACTGGTGGGACAGGCAAATGCACCAGATAGGCTTTTTAAGTAACTGCACAGATAAAGTCTGGACAGTTTTACTATATATGACTTGCCAGCTCAAGCAGAGAGACTGACAGTGTGGAAACAGCTTGTCAGAGCTCAGGTCATGGTTAAAAACTGCTAATGTTAATGCTGACAGCCTGTAAAGTCTCTGCTATCCATGATACCTTTAGTTAAGTTATAAAACACTTGAGAGGATGATATCTATTTCCTTCTTGTTAGCTATTTTATCGATTTCTGTCAGTACTTAAAATATTTAACTAATTTTGTGAATATTTCTTGCTTTAATCTGTGTGATTCAAGCTGAAGCTTGTCAGTGGTACCCAGCACTGCAGCATCCAGCTCCTTCGTAAATATGAAGACGTGCATCCAGATAGACAAGAATGGCTGTTGTGCATTTAACATCCTGCTGCATGATGCTTCCTGGAATGCATAAGAATCCTCTCTGATTTAGCCGAGATTCGCTACTAATTGTGGAGAGGGGCAGACAGGTGATGGGCTCAGTGAACACTTGGAAATAAACATCACTGCTCCAATTCTGGTGAGAAATCACAGAACAGCAAGAGCTCTATTGTCTTCCCGCTGAGCTCCTTTTCACACAAAGTCCACTGAAGGTAATTGTACTCAGAGACCTGGGTACTGAGGGTAGATCTGTTATCTAGGGTAGTCCTTTCTTGCTGTGAAGCATGCTTTATACCCTGCATAAAGTTCAGCACTCTGTCTGTGAAATATTACTTCTTAAACTCAACTGTTTTGTTATCTTTTTAATGTGAGATCAAGCCCTTGCTTGCTCTGTGTACTTATCCAATGCACTCTATTATCATTTGCCACTAGAGAACCAATATGGATACTTCTGCCACATGTCAGATCTAAAAGCTGTATATTAGAAAAAGCTGCCACAGAGAGGAGCAGCAGAAAACATACAACTTGCTGATAGGCTAGGCACATTTAGTTGGGTAATTAAGGAAGACTGGGAACCTTTTATGCCATTGGTTTTACCAGAATTTGAGAAGTTGTTTGCAAATTCATTGAATGTACTCTTGGCTATGGAGAAGAAAATACAGCATGGAAATACTGTGGTTTACTGTAGAAGTCACAGAGACTGAAAAACAGCAGGATACAAGAGAGAACACAGGTAGAAACAGAATACAAAGAGAAATATAATTTAAAACAACAGAAATACAAGAATCAGGACATGGATTTCAAGTCCAAGAATGCCAACAGTTATTCTGGGGTTTTCCTCTGTCAAGTCAAATGCCATTGTGCAAGTACTACAGAAACAGCAAGTTCACAGTTCAACTGCATGCTGTCAAAGACATTTCACTATTAAAAAACTGTGTACGTAAGAGTAAATGTGGAGTTTAGACCATTTGAATTTGGACTGAGCCTTTCCCTGAAACACAGCATTCTAAAAAGAACAGAGCTATTCCTTTTAAAAGATCACAGAATAAAAGAATGGTTGAGGTTGGAGAGACTTCCACGGATCATTAAGTCCCACCTCTCCTGCTCAAAGCAGTCAAATTTATCTAGCTGTGAAAAGAACTGTATCATAAATACTTGGTGAGTAGTGTGTAGAGAGAAGGCCTAAAATATCATCGTTTTTTGTATCTACTTTAGAAAGTTCTTTGAAAACGTGTTACATAGCCAACTGGTTCATAGGAGTGCATAGATTTCAGGGCAAAGGAACTCATTCCCCAAAATAGCTTTCTCAGATTAGGATACTTTGTCAGTAGTAGACATCAATAAAAACAAGCTAGAACTTATTGCACTGCACTTCGTGGATCCCTACACCAACATCTTCTGCAGTAGTTAGCTTCAATTATGTCTTACAGAATAAATAAACTGACTCTTGTTTTCATCACATGTGTTTAAAAACCAGTCATCTGGGTAGAATTTCTCCACTCTAGAAGATGTCCATGTTTTATAAACTTTTCTTTAGGCCTTTGTCCTTTTTTTTTTTCATTATAGGTGAACTGAGACCAATGCTTGTGGCATAAGAAAAGGTGATATTGAAGTGATTGCTTATGCATGACAAGCTAAATGTTAACTATTAGAGCATCATCCCATGTTGACTTTCTCATTTAAACAAATGGTATATAAATTACTGAAGCTTGACAAGTAGCTCCCTATTTTAGCAAACTTTTAAAACTCTTTTTGTTTCAGAATACTTGGTAGCACATAGATATTTTAATTTTAAAAAATATATTTTTTTTTATCTTTTATTTTGTCAGTGTGCCTTGCTTCTCTTTTTTAGCAGTCTGACATGCTCTCTGTTATTCTAGATAGTGCTGATTTTTCACACTGACTTCTGGTGTCTTTCCTTCTAATCCTTTTCTTGAGAAGTTCGTAGTCCTCCTCTTTCCTATGCTGAAACTTAAATAGATTTTTCATAGGATGCAACACAGCTCTCAGTATGTTAACAGCAAAAGAAATTGCTAGAAATCTGACATGTAATGTAAACAGGAATGAATCTTGTATGAGCCCTGCAAAGTTTTCTCTTTCATGAAATATCGTTTGTTATATGTTCTCTCATAGTAAATAGATGCAATGTTTGGACCAAAGGAGTCCTGCCATTGTGGAGTAGGTTTTTTGGTTTGTTTTGTTGGTTTTTTTTTTTAATTGACAAGGCCTCTGTAGCATCACCCATTTCCTGATATAACAAATACCTCTTTTATAGTATGAAAGTGTAGCACATGCAGCAGCACTTCCTTGGCTGAAGCATGCTAATTCTGTTCTGTTGTAGTGGAGCTACACTGATTTATACCGGCTGAAAGCTTGGCCCACCTTCTAAAGCAGTTCTTTGCATAACCAGACAAGAGGCTTTCAGTCTTATGTGAGTAACTCTCCATTTCAATGTGAGTTTTGTCTGAGTAATCCTCACTGCAGATTGTTGCCCTTAGACAGCAAAGCCAATGGGATGCAGGTAGCCAAGACAGTTAAGAGTAGTTGTAATGTGTTGCCTATGAGGTGAAATACTGTGACACCAGGAGAAAAGAATAGAAAGAAAATTTTCTGTAATCATTTCCTTGGATGGCCATGAAGAAGTTTTAGACTAAAACAAAAGCATGCCTGGTATATGATACTGTATTGGGGCAACTATGTACACTTACGTGCGCTAATAAAGAAGTTATTATGTTGAGCACAGATAAACTTGTCAAAGTTTGTGATATCTGACAAGATAAAAGGAACAGTCAAAGCAACAATATGTGTAGGGCCAAAAGTCCATGCAATTTATGTTTCTGATTTCTTTCAGTAAGGCAGAACAGGGCACTGCAAGAAAGTTACTTGCTAAAGAGGAATTACACACTTGCTATGGAAATTCTGCAAGATATTCTTAGTATTTTACTCAATGCTTACTAGAAAGGATTTTTTGAAAAAATGTGTCAGTAGGTTCCATATAGTAGAGTTTGTTGCTCTGTATTTAGATCACATTTGGATTGGGGTTATGCTTTTTCTTTCTTTTTCTTCCTTTTTTTTTTTTTTTTTTTTTGTCCCTCTTTCTTGTATTTTTTTTCCTTCCCCTTACCTCCTTTTTTTTTTTTTTTTTAATTCTTCTTTCTTTTTCTTCTTCTCTGGATCCTTAGTTGTAGGTAACATTATTGTGATGGCTGCATTTCAAAGACCTCACCTGCTCTGTCATCTCTGAATTTATGTTACACTTCATGGTATCAGCTCTAACGATCTTATTCTCTCGCTCTCTCTTTCCTTTGCACCTCTACTCACTTCCTGACACTTGACACAATAAAACACTTTTTCATTTAGAAACTGCATTTAACCCCTTTACACCAACAGCCTATTACTCAAAAAAGAAAGAAAAGTAAATCATTGGGACAATACAACTTTGAGGATTCAAATTTTTGTTTCTTGTACATAAATATATTTACACACTTTCTACAAAGATTGACTAGGTATAAACAAGAGTGTTACCTGCGCATATCTCTATTTAAAAATTCATAAATGAAACGCTAGCTCCTTTAACTTATTTTTTCCATCAGTCTTTTATGATCAGGCTTCATTTCCTGGCAGTTAAGACAATAAATGAAAACAGCCACAGCGCTGAAGACAAGCTTAACTCTTTCATGTAGATCTTTTCAACCAATGAAAATATTTTAATGCTTATGACTTAGCAGATTTTCTTAAACATTATGGCTTCATTTACATGTACACTAAATAGTATTGTTGGCAAAAAAAACTAATTTAAAGAGACCTTGCCTTTATTTATATTTTATAAACAGAGAAACCCACCTTATTAATCAGATATCCTAATGTATAAGTGAGAAGCATATTTAAAAAATATGATTATTGTTCCAACATGTAACAAGTATCTGTAAGAAAAATATACGTAAAACCTTAGAAATCACCATCCTCGGAAGTTACATTAAAAAAAAATCCTTACTTATTCATTTCATTTCCTTTTTGCTGAAGATGTCATTAGCTGGCAAAGTTGTCGTTCTTTTGAAGTAGTTAAAAATTCTAAGTACTAAGTGAATATTTTGAATGATTAATATTTAGGCTATTCGTTATTCATGTGCTGTTCACTTTAGCTATTTGTGGTTCGTTATTGGTAGAAGAGCAAGAACTCTGAAGTGAATTCACATAAATATGTATTTTTGAATAGCAAAAAATTATTCTGTACAGATTCAAGCACAGAGTGTTTTTTTGGGGGGAGGGCTGGGGGGTTGTTATTTGGGTTTTTTTGAGAGAGGTAATATGTTCTTGTTATACCCAATCTATATTATTTTCAATTTCTTAAATTCACTCGTTTCTGTATTTCTGACTGACAAAGTACCATAAATATAGAGGAGGAAGTTAAATACAGACTTTACAAATATGGGTACAAAGAGATATGTAAAATGCTGCGTCTTCAGTGAACAGATGGACCAAGAAGTTGTTGTGAATCTGGCTAGGAACTATGGTGAATGATATTTCATTAGCCCATATCAGTTACAGATCTGTTGAACAAAATAAGACTCCAGACATTTTCTGAATTACTTTCTTATATAGGTCAAATCACAGTTGTAAGAGCAAATGTTCACAAACCGCCAGTGATTTGGGTGCCCCAGATTTTAAATGCCCAGTTGGAAGCATTTTGGGTTTGGTGGACTTGAAGAGTATTTTTTTTTGTGAGACCTAAGGATATCTCAAAATTGAGCTTCAGAGTATAAACCACCAGATATGAATAGACAGTTTTTAAAAGTCATGTTCTCCATCATACATTTTCTCTATTATCATAAGGACATTGTCCTCAGGAAAGGTGATTCTTTCTGATTGTGCCTGAGAAAGGCTCAGGAGACATTGCCATAAGACCTCTCTGTGACCTTAGGCAGTTCACTTACCATGCCTTTGGCACCATTCCTCACCCATACAATAACAGCTAGCTCTGTAGCGTGCAAAGTAAGTGTGGCAGTACTTCACATCAGTCAATTCCATTTTGAGAAAAAAACAGTCAGATGCAGGAACTATGCATATCTATAATCTAGGGCAATATGGCCTGAATCTTGAGTGCTACTGTGATACAAGTAATTAACATTTTCTTCCTGGAATGAAGGCTGTCAACACGTTTTTTAATAGATTCCATGAATTAAGTCATGGTTTCAAACAATTTGGTCTGAAGTTGTGCATTAAAACTGTGGTGAGCCATTAAAAAGATGACTTACCAACTGTCAAAAGCAAAATAAGGCTTATGAAGGTGAAGAGAGAGTGTGCTGTGTGACAGCCACCATAGATTTTCCAGACTGAATGCTCAGATGTCTCTTTACACATAGGTCTGCTGGAAACCTTCAATGCAGGTACAGGAGTCACACCTGCTTCTATAGCAAGAAAAACTAATTTCTCTGTTAGTCTTTTCTAACCACCTATGCAAAAGATTCTAGCAAAAGATTCAGCCTGATGTTAGTGCTAATTGCAATTTTGTTACACTGCATACAATAGTAATGAAATGGTATCTTTTTGAAAAATTTAATGCATTAAACCTGAAGTGTTTTGGTGAACAAAACTCTTTTGGTATTAACTCCCTCTTAGGTAAACAATTAAACTCCACTTTCAGCTGTAATCTGAACTGTATGACCTAATTTTTTTGTAGAATTAACTCCCACTGCCTGTTTGGTGATTCATGAACACTGATGTATGAATCTGTCAGACTGTAGGTATTGGAGGGTAAGGGAAAGGAATATATTGACCCTCACAAAGCATAAGTGAATTTGTCACCACTTCTTTTTGGAGCTAGGTGCAGCCTCTTGTGAGCACTACTGTAGCTCTAACAAGCAAGCAGACATTCTCTTGTGTGAAAATCACGAATGCGTCACATGTGTGTTAGCAATGCCTGTAAAGTAGGAGGTGTACTCAGCTATAACTATTAGTGCTACTGAAGGAAACCCTCACTTTTCAAAGCTACAGGAAATCAGTCTTTTGAAGTGATCGTTTCCTTTAACTCTTTTGGTGACTCTTGTTCATCTTTGCCCCCTACTCTGCTGATAAGTGACAGGTCACCACAATAGACTTTTAACATGAGGTATGGAAGGCTGAAAGTAATTCAAAGGCTATTTTTTTTTTTTCTGCAGTAAATATGAACCAGTTACAAGATTCGGATGTAACGCTGTTAGTCTTCAAGTACCTTCAACAGAGCAAATCTGCTTTTGTTTTGACATTTTGCTGTCAAATTTCCCGAATGCATAATTGCAGATATATTATAGAAATACGAGTGCTACAGTCAGGTCTGCTTCCCAGTCATAGATAATTCCATGAATAACAAATACATTATCACCTTTGCTACAGACAACAACAACAAAATCATTGTATCAACAAAGGAAACAAATGATGCTAACACGTACAAAGGGAATATTGCATTGACCCAGTATACAGGTAGCCATAAAGACAAATATACTCTTCTACATATTATACTTCTTATTTTCAATTTTTTTGAGTGAAACAGGGAATTACCCTAGGAAGGATGAAAGCCACAGAGCTTCCTACTTGTTCTTACCAAAAATTCTGTGTGTCAGGTTCTCAGTGGAAACAAAACAGAATAATTAAGTCCTGGTCTGCAAGCTTCAGTGTACACTTCATATTTGGGGCAAGTAAGCTAAAGTTATCTCATATTAAAGGGCTTTCTCTTTGCAAATATTATGGCATTTTAATGCAAGATACAAAAACAAGCTTGCAAATAATTTTACTGAGATCGGGGCTAGACCTACCTGCAAAGTACAAAGGGATATAAACTCATAGAACAACTAATACGTCCTCCCAAGTTATTCCACATGACTTTATTGGGTACTAGGGTCAGCTCTTTGCTTACCTGAGTGGCCTGTGCTTCTCTGAGAATGTTCTAACCCAACTAGCAAGTCATCTTGTTTAAATGCTAGAGCTGAGCCAGGATCTCCTTATACAATTCTAGCATAGAGTGTTCACCCAGCAGTATTATACTTGTTTGTACAATGGTCATGCCTGAAATTGTATCTTGGTGACATATATACCTATACCAGGTCATTCTCCAGAAAGCAGAATAGTTCCAAATAGGCTATAATACGCCAAGTAAAGCATCTAGGGGAAATGCTTAGCAGATGCTTATTTATTGCTCCAATTTATACAAAAATATTTCTCCTTTGGTCCTATCACAGTAATTACAAGAGAAGGAAATTCATATCACAATGGCAAAATACTTCTTTTCCACTTCTAGCTTCAGTATCTTCCATCTATTCCTACATCTTTTAAATACACTGTAATTCACAGCCACTAGAGTTATAAAGGCCTTCTTTATTCCTGTGCAGATAACAGATTGAAATCAAATCCAGAGGAGAGACTTTTTCACATGGTGTATATTTATGATGTGAAACTCCTTGATGCAGAACATTGTGGATGTTTAAATATTACATTAATTCAAAAGACTGGACAAATGCATGAAACAAGACTCCACTGAAGTTCTCCTAGCATTATCATGTTCCCAAGCTACAAGTGGAAGCAGTGCTGCAGTTTTGTCTTGTTCTTACACTCTTTTCAGCATATCTGCACCTGGACTTGTCAGAAACAGGCTGTTTGCCCTGATACAGACGTTCTTATGTTCTTACCTCTGCAAGTGTCAGACAAAGCCTTCAAGAATCAAGGTGACAAAAGATAATTTGTGTCTTCAGGATGACTAGGTAAAACAGCAATGCCATCACAGAATAAATGCCATTTCTCAAAGAAAATAAGAAAAATTGACTAGTATTCCTCTGTCTAGAACATTTCTAGAACCTCCACAAGAATAATAACTTAGAACTGATTAATCAAGACTTGAAGTATCATGGATCATCACCTTTATGTATCTATGAATTACAAGGGATGGAAGTTAAAAATAAAAATTCTGTGCTGCATCAGTGGTTACAGCATAATTATATAACTCTACCTATACAAATACTTCCATGACTACCTATTTGTGGACCTACAACTGTCTCTGTGGAACGTTTTATGATGTAGGAGGATGTTCTTCAGAACTGTGCTAATTGTCACAAAAAAACCTGTGGTGTTTTTTCTGTCTGCACTGAACTAAGCACCAGACTAGCTACTGATAAGCAGCAGAACATTTTTTGAGAGGTTTCCATGTGATTCTTCATACTGAGGGTAACTCATATGCAGATTTCTGTTGCTACCACCCCAAGAGGAACTCAGCACTGTCCTAGGACATTGGTTTTTGACATCCTGAAGATCTGAGACTGATTACCTGCCGCACTAGTCAGATTTTTCTGGCTGAGTCTGAAAGCAATATAACATGCAGTACATTTACTTGAAGAAAATATGTAGGAGGAGGAACAATGTGTTTTCAGTGATCTTGTAAACCCTCAGTGCCCCGAGGAACAGGCTATCATTTGACTACACATTTGCTGGTGGTGATTTGTTTATATTCATTCAGGGATAATGTGATATTCACTGGTGTTCTCTTCACGCTACTTAGCAGCTCTTTGAAAATGGTGCTAACACAGATGAAGCAAAAAGAATCATGGGAAATATCTGCCTTGACCTTAAGCCACACAGCTGCATTGCTTTCTGAAAGGAATTCAGAGTACAGTACACAGAAACTCTCAGGGTCCATGGAGCAGCAGGGAGCATGGCAGCAGAGCAGGGCACCTTGGAGTGCTCAACTGCAGTGCACAGGACCAATCAAAAAGTATTACTGTGCTCTAGCTGAAATCATAAGCAGTAACATTGTTATAATTGAAACACTGCAGCGCAGTGAACCTGCATAACCTACTGGGAGTGTCGTGAGAAGACCTGACCAATCTCATTTTTTTTATACTAATGCAGCAAATCCTGTTATGTATTATCTCCATATCATTTGGCATGTGTTGCTCATGGAGACGATCTCTTCTCAAAGTGGCATGAGGGAAGACTCACTCCTTTTTGTTGCTGGAAAGAAAGACATAAACAAGATCTGTGATCTAAAGTAGTGTGTTCCTCAACGACATACAGTCATCCCTGCAGGATCCTCAGAATGATTGGGTCCATCATCTGTACATCTTTCCCAGTAAAATAAGTGCTGTTTTCTTAAACCAGGGGAAGTTCTACTCAAGAAACTACACTTTGTTGTATTTCAGTGAGATTGTATCACCTGTAAACTTAAGTATGTGTATATGTATAGTCCATGACGGATGTGTGTGTACTTATGTACTATTCGTGCGTGCCAGTTGTAAACATCTGTATAAATGAGTGTGTTGACAATGAATTAGTCAGGTAGACTTGACTCTTTTTTTAGTGTGAATTAACAGCTTCTTGACTTGTTACTACATCAACTGCTAATTAGTTCCTGAGTGTAGTTCAAGGTGTTGGCATTCATTGCAAAGCTTTCTGTGGTGGTTTGGATCTTTATCTGCCTCAAAGGCAGAATCTTCAGGCAAAAAAAGTTCTTTAGTTTATAAAAAGCAGATGAGAGCAGGGAAAGGAAAGGTGGGCTGCAAGGTCAGGAATTGGGGTTAAAGAAAGCGCATAATCTAGATTTGGCTCCAGTTCGCAAAGAGTGGTTTGGTTTAAGTAAGGATGATGATTTTAACCACCAGGACTAAAGACAAGATTATTAGTTAGATTAAAGATAGGGAAGTCAGAACTGGGAACTTCAGGAGATTACTGAACTCCAGTTAAGAGGAGCATGTAAGGTCTTTCTCTTGATTCTGAAAAAAAATACATACACTTGTAGGTGTGATAACAAAGACCCTTAGTAAATATTACCAAGCTAGCATTAATAAGTGGAAAGGATGACCAATGCAATGCTTATGCTGAGGAGTGGTGAAAAAGCTGATCCAGTGAAAAAAACAAATAAATCAGTAAGTTTTTCCTTAATATTAATAATTCAGATTAGAATTTGAAGGAGAAGATAAATACATGGAAGCCAAAGGAAAACACTATGTAAGGCAGCATTATCTTTCATGCTGGATAGGAATATCTGTTTTTTGTTAGATAATGGACTTCTAACAAGAAGGTGTAGCATTATATATCTCTCCTGAAGTTTTCCAACTAGTTCCACGTATGAACACTTAAAGTAATGCAGTTTTAGAAAGTCTTTAACACTTAGCTCTCAGTTAGATTTTAAAACCTTGATTTTATTTAAATCAGCTAATAAAATAAAGTTTTTTTCAGAAACAGGTGATAAAGTCTTTATTTTGGGAGCAAAACGCAACTTATTTTTCCTAACCTACTACTTAGTTTACTGCTAATACATTAAATCTATCTAGACACAAATATGAATACTCATACCGCACATAAAATATTGGGCTATGTTGTCTTTACTGAAAAAAAGATATAGCAACAACAAATTGGTTACATCACAGCAAAATATTCGAAGAGGGAAGATTTTTTTTTTAGTATCCAGCTGAGATAACCACTAGGTAGATGGAAAAAAATGTTGAGTTAATCTAGTTACTTAAAGACAGCAACAGCCTAATGTAGCCTTAAGTCTCATGTGCTTGCAGAACAAAAAGAGCTATAAAAGCCTTGCCTAAACTGGCTATAGTTTTTCTTCCTCTAGACTTTCAGGAAAGAAAGCATTTCTGTAAATACTCCAATCATAAGCCAAGAGAAACCAACCCTTTGGCTCATTTCCTCTCTATCTTTTTCTTTCTCTAGGCTTGAGTTGCCCACTGCTAGAAAAGCCTTCCTTTTAGGGTTTTATTAGCAATTGCATTTCCTTGATTTAGAGAAAAGCTATACTATGTTTTATTTAGTATGCTGCCAGATTTCTTTGTTTGGCAGGACTTCATTTTTCATGAGTTGCTCATTTGCAAGAGTTCAGCCTGTACAGAAGAATTCACGGCTACTGTATCCACGTTAATATGCTACTCTAGAGAAAACTCTTTCTCTGCAGAAGGTTTGTAAAAAACTGTGGCATCATGTCACAGCTGGAGTGGTTGACAGCAGGAGTTTTTGCATGGAGCAATGTGGAGTTTCCCATGTGCCACATTTTCCTTACTGTAGAAATATATAGGTGATGGGTGCTTCATTCCACTTGTACTGGTAGAAAAGTGTTGACATCTATTTTCAACCCTGGCATAACTCCTCATAGAAGTCTTTCATGGAACTACCAGTGGACAGCTCCTCTTTGCTGCTCTTCATCATATTTTTCTCCTCAACTTCTGCTTTTATATTTTTTAACAGAGTTATGAGAATAGAAAGCCCCAGGTCTGAGTTGTGTTGGTGGTGATAGGTGCTCTGCAGATGACTGTAGGATATTCATCAGTGACGGACAAATGAGACTGGATAAGGGGAATTTCTATCTCGTTATTTGATGCAGTGAGGTTTAGCCACACAGTATTAAGATTTTAATCTATGTGTGAAAATGAGAGACTAATGTTAATCCCAGATGTAATGTCAGACCTGTGCATTTCTCTTTAAACAAAAAAAAAAACACCCACAAACAGGACTGCCTCCTCTTGAAATTAGAAAGATTCTGATTTTAATTTATTCATTATTCTGTGAATGACTAATGATGTAAATATATGTTTTGCAAGCATATACACCATACTATGTTACATATGTAAAGTTTTCAGTGGGTAAAGGAATAAGGAAACTTTGTATACTGTTCTATATAACTGTTAGTTTGCTTTTTACACACCTTGGGAAGAGAAGACAATTTATTTTTACTTATGCACAATGTCTGTGTGTACTCACAAAAAATTAACACCTCCAGATCACTAGTCTTGGTATCTTGATTTCTGTGGTTGCCTCTCTATTATCTTGTAAGATCACCCCACAGCCAGCCTGTTGACACCA
Source organism: Hemiprocne comata (assembly GCA_020745705.1). NCBI lineage: Eukaryota > Metazoa > Chordata > Aves > Apodiformes > Apodidae > Hemiprocne > Hemiprocne comata. The sequence goes on from CM036587.1 coordinate 39,208,756, forward strand.
TGCTGCCTGGCTGCCCACCTCCCCTTTGGTCTCAGGTGTCCTTCCTTTCAGTCTTGGGTGACCCTCAGTGACATTTGTGTGGCTGAGGTGCTGTGGGGATGCACCATCCTCAGCCTTTCTCTGCTCAAATCCCTGCCTTAGGCTGCCACCAGCAGCTATCCCTCATAGCGACGTGTGTTACTCCATGGCCCAGTACCTCTGAAAGCATACATTGTCACATAAAAACGCCTACATTGGAAATTTATTCAGCTGTCGGTACTGCCACCCTACATGTTGTGCAGGATGGCCTTCACGCACACTGCCAGGAATCTCTCCTCAGAGCCCATAGGGACAGGCTATGAGTGTGACTGACAACAGCCAATGGTCAGAAGGGGACCACTGTGCAGACAGATGTTCACAGTTGTGACAGCTTCATTCCCCTTTCCTTCAGCCTTGAGGGGTGCTGGGCTCTCCTTGCAATCCTCACCTCCTCTGCCAGGTTGCCAGATGATCCCGTTCTGCCTGGCAACAACTTCCCTGGCCCGTGGTCTGCCGCCAGCCCATGACTGCTCTCCGCTCAGCAGTGCTGCCCCCCTCCCTGGGCCGGCAGCCATTTTGTCTCTCAGGGGTGTCTGACCACAGGCCTGTGGTGTGCCGATGTCAGCTTGGGCCTGGTACCCAACTTTCCCAAAACCTGGCAGAGGCATGCTCAGTTGCATCACTTCTGAACTGGTAAAAGCCCAGCCTGCATCCAAAAACTTCGATGTACTGAGAGAGAAGATCACATGGTCCCTGTGCCTCATCTTGTCCCATATCATCCGACCCACTTCACTGTTCCTCCCTCTTGTATAGCTCCTGGTTACCACGCTGGCACAATTTCTCACAACCTGCAGCTTATCACCTGACTTGGTGCTCTTGCAGGTACCTTGCCTCCAAATTCACTTCCTCCACAGAAAACCTCCATGAGGGTTTTATATTTCTTCAAGCCCTGCTGAGAACTCCCATGGGCTCTGCCGTTCTAAGGTAAACCTGCAAAGCTTTCTACAAGAGGATTTTCAGGTAGGGATTGATCGACAGTGACTGTGGGATATGTTTGTTGTCCCATCTCCAGTGGGAAAGGCCATCATGTTCCATCAAGGATTCAGGCAGGCTAAGCCTGTGAGGCAGGTATTTGTTATGCTGTTTTATTGTATGCTGCCAGATACAGGTATAGACAGCTCTTTGGAAGCTGGAAAAGGCTAATAGCCTAGGGGTCTGGATTCATGTTCTCTCCCTCCTTCCCACATTTTCCTGATAATCAGAAGAGCTGGTAGATAATGGTGAGAGGCAGACAGAATTCCTTACGGCAAAGAGCTTGAGGGATGACAAGTGGGGCACAACTCAAGGGCTACCTGAGATTTCTCAGGGGTGCTAGAAAGGCTTGTAGAATAATCAGCATGTCTGAAGAACTAGTGTCTGGGTCAAGCAGCATAGATACAGACAAGGTGCCTTCACCTTGGGGCACTTTCACTTCACTTATGTCAAAGGATGATCATGGCTCTCAAGAGAAAACTGACAGTGTAGACAGGCCTCATAAATACACTTAGTGGATGTGTTACACATATACTCTGTGCAGCAGTTAGTGAGTGCATTGAGCTCTTTGTTACAGATTTGCTTTCTCATTCCTTCAGTCATCAGGACAAAACTTACAAATGTGGGTGAGTAAAGAGCATCCAAACAGCATCCAGACAGGAAAGTCTTAGAAGATACAAACGGTACTTTCTAGGTGCTGTCATTGCTATCAAGGCATGTAATGAGAATATACGCAAAACTTGCCATTAGGCCCAGGTATTTTTTCTATTTCTATAGCCATTTGATTTTTTTTTTCCTTAATTCACTAGAAATCATGATTGGTCGCAGAATATTTATGCAGCAATGAATAAAAAGGTATGTTCAGTAGTTCATACTGATTCATGCATGATAGGATCCATTTGTTTCATGCTCTAAAAATTCCATATTAATAACTAAAAACTGTTTCCATTTTTAGATCTTTTAGTTACGTAACAGACATTTTCTCTCTTTAAATATTTTTTGAAATACACCTCCTTTACAAACGCCAATCAAAACTCTTTTCTTTAAAGAAGCTAAACAACTGCAGTTGGAAAATTGTTTCGTTAAAAGTAATTAAGGTAATATGTTGAGGTAAAGACAGAAAACACTGGATGTGAAACAGAAAGACTAATAATAAGAGTAAAATATGGCTCTCTACCATTCTGTTCAATGTATAATAACCTTTCAAAAGACAAGGTTAACTTTATTCACTATAGATAATGAGTTTTTGCTGCTCTGTAACCCTAGATGGTTTTGGAGTTTTCCAAGCTTGAATAAGAATAGGTAAGTTGGAACAACTCAAAGCAAGAAGTAAATTTTTTTTCAAGGATTGGGTTTCTGGGAAGATTACTTTAGTATCTTACCTTCATTTAGGCTGCAAATAAAAGGCAAAAATCTATTAGTACAGAGGTAAACAATGAATAATAAAGAAAATAAGGAAAAAAATACATTTCTAAAAGGCTTCAGATAACTTTACTGCGTGTTCCCTTTTTATGCAATTGATGTATCCTTCTACTCTATTTTATCCCCATGGGCAGGCAATAAAACCCAGGCAAATTCTGCTAAACTACCCATATTACTAACCACAAGTGTTCAAAATCACAAATCAGGCTTTTAAATAATGAGCTAAAAAAAATGGCATTGTTTTAAAAAGCAATATATCTGTCTGTGTGTAAGTATGAATGTGTATTCTTTTAGACTGCTCTTCCAGTATTTGAGATTTTGTCATTCCCAAGCTCTTTTTATTTTATTTTATTTTATTTTATTTTATTTTATTTTATTTTATTTTATTTTATTTTATTTTCTTCACAAAATATTGTAAAACTTACAATAAAACCACAAACATTGGCAGTGTCATGTCTTGCCTGGGCCTCAGTTAATAAAATGCAGACTAATGATACCATAAAATAAACTCCCAGACAACTGGAAACCTTGTTTTTCTGCTGTCTTACCACACGGGGTAAGTAGTGGGTGGGCATGTGGGAGGGTGCACAATAGAGTACAAAATAAACAAAAACTCATTTCATTTGGGAAGAAAAAAAGCCCTAAGCTGATCTGTATTTACTGAGACTTGAACAGTGAGTATGGCCTAAGGACGAGACCAGCACTGGTGATAACTCTTGCCTACTGCAAAACATCTTGCAGGGCAAATGGAAAAATAGTCTCAGAGTCTTACTTATTTTTTGTCCATCACCAAAGGCAGGCAACTGCTAAAGGAGCTTATGGTATTTCCCTCAAAGCAGGGCAGGGTGAATCTGACCAACGTTTTTATTCCCCTTCGAATAAAAGGATTAATGGGTATGTTTTCTTCTGGACGTCAAAGTTGGAGTCTAGGTACCCGTAAGAGACTGTGAAAAATATATGATCTCTAGTTAAAATCAATAACAAATTTTCAGCTGTAGGCATGACAGTATAAGTAAATTACTATTTTAGCCTAGAAGAAGTCTAAAAACTTAAATAAAAAAGAAAGTCTATTCCCTTTTCCATAAAATTGTATGGTTTTGCTATAGTAGATTCACAAAAGCCAAATCTGAGCAATTTTTGGCCATTGCAAAGGTTTCTGTAGTTTCTGTAGTTTCCCAAGCCTGTGTTGGCTTGTGCAGAATGACCTTACTGCTCAGCAACAGACACATGAAATGAAATCAGTAGTTGCTGCTGCCTGTAACCATGCATTTGGTTACGCTGTAGTGCTTTTTAACATGATAGAAAATATCACAGAACTTTAGAAGAAATGGTTACACCTGATTAAATTAATTAAAATCTCCAGAGTTACATCTCTTTTTATGGCATTCAATTGACTTACCTGTTAACTTAGGGAGTGTTCAAAATCCTACTAAAATTTTATTGTACTTAAGCTATGGAGGTATCTAGAATGGCACAGTGAATTATGAAGCAGCACAGAGACATACCATTTCTCATTAAAAAGCCTTTACCACAATTAGATGGATCTCAGAAGCATTCTTTCTATCTGTATTGCTGTTCAAATGCCATTTTTACTATTCAAATGTTTTGAGAATTGATTTTAATTTCCATTACCTTTTTGCTGTCATTTCTTCTGGGCTAAGGGACTACTGAGAGGAGAGCAGAAGCAGACAGCAATAAGGGAGGACTTATCTTGGCATGAAAGGCTGCTGAGTTCACCAGAAATAATCATTGCTCTTTCCATTGCACACATTCCCCTTTTTAAATGGGGAAGAGGACCTTATTCCTTTTTCTGAGAAATTTGATCAGATAACTTAGTCCCCTTTGGTGATGTTTTGACTGGCTGGGAAAACCTAAAAGAAAGCAGAAATGCTCCTTTGAAAATACCTTGCAAAGAGATTTTTGCTGGGCGCTGATTTACTTGGAATTATCAGGCAATATACTTGGTATGAACAGTTATCGCGGAAAATGAGAACGACTTGATTCCGTAGCATGAGTGCAGGTCTGTCCACTCACCTATCATGGACAGATGCTTTTCCTATTCCTGTTTTAGGCAGTTTTAGGGGTTAGTTTTCCTCAGAATTTTCATTCAGATTTTGTGAAAAGACCTGTCTTCTCTTAAAACATGCTGAAAACACCAATATTTATGAAAAATTAAACTTCCTGAGTAGTTCTACTGACCAGTTTTATGGTGGCTACATATATTTCCCCCGGCTTTTCAGGTAATAAATCCAGCCAGAAAATAATTTGGTACAATTCACATAGAGGGACTCTGCTTTTATTTATTTGCTTGTTAGTGCATTTGTTTTTTAGTGTGGTCCCACAATTTGAATTCTCACATACACAAAGCAGTCAAGCTTCCCCTCGGTCACATGGTCTGGAGTCTCAACAACAAAGTCAGACTTCTTAGGTGTTTCCCACAATCCAGCTTCAGTTCCAGGTTAAAATCCACAAATCAGCTTTTAATATTGCCCAAAATACAGGAGATACATGTATAAAATAATTAATTTCATATTTAAGGACATGGATGTCTTTTTTAATGTACCTATTTTTCAGTGTTAGTCATGGATACTTGCTGGTTTGCACATATATAGACAAATATCTACACTCTGAAGTAGGCAGATGTAAAGATCTGATTTGCATGCATATATAATACATTTGCAAGAATGTATGAGGCATTCATGTCTACAATAGAAAATCTGGCTCAAGGTATTTTTCCAGTCTGAGAAAAAATTATTTATTTATTTTTTTTCCCAGACAATTAGCATAGAATCTTAGCAAAACTTTTGACTTAGCTGTCATTGTTTCAGCTTAGAAAGTGTTTGGTTAGAAGAGATCAGTTGAGAATGGTACTTTACTTCCAGATTCTCCCTTGAAGGTAATAAAATCCTTGGATGGCCAACTGCAGTACGTTTTTGGTCTTATTGGGATAGACTGTTCTGTCTGTGGAATATCAAACATATTCAGCTAAGCCTAGAGGGAAGAGAAGTAATCATAAGGGAATTTGGTAATGGAAGCAAAAAGCTAAGTGGCAAAGGATTGTGGAGGCATTGTTAAATAATATCTGAGGTGTGGAGCAGAAGGCTGTTAACATTCAGAACAAAGTGACTTTCAAGTGAAAAGTGTCCTTCTCCTATGTAACTAAGGTAATACAGGTGTGATGCTAAACCCATGTGGCCAAATTTAAGGTTAAATGTCAAAACGTAACCTCATACAAATTATTAGACTTGAGCACTTTTACAAAATTTTTACTTGAAAAATGTTTATAAGAAAGCTAAATAAACCTATGACACGTGAATAAATATGTATTAGGACCATTGAGAAGGGAGAATGTGTATGTATTTGGGAAATAAACTCTTTTTGTTGGTGAATGTAGAGAGATATTAGGGAAGAAAACAGACTCCTTCATTACTTATTCCCAAAGATCAGCTCAAAATAATTCCTAAAAATAGTTTACTTGATTTTCTTATTGTTGCTGTTAAATTTTAACCCATTTTCCTCTGAATTTACTGAAGCACATCTTTGACCTTTATTCAAAACTAATGGATTTGTATCTTGTAGTTGCAGATGTCTAAATGTGTTCTCTTTGTCTTCAATGAAACCTAGTTGTTGATGAAAAGCTGACAGATACATTGTTTCCCTTTAGGTTTGGATTTCAGTGTTTTCTTTCCAAGCACACAGCAACTTAATCTGTACAAAATATAAATAGTCAGACCAGTTGCACAAAAGCAAAAACATGTATTTGCCTCTATTACTAGTATGTTTCCTTTCTGTGAACACAGGAAATCTCACACAAACAAGTGCACCCGTAACTGTGATAAACAAGTTGGTGTAGTGCTTATTTTTCTACTGCTGGCAGACTTGAGGACTGCAAAACGTATCTGTATTAAAATAAAAAATAAAAATAAAATTTAAAAAAAATAGAAAAAGAGTATAAATGACATATTTCCTTAAATGACAACCAAAAAAGTGCACTTCATGCCTGCATGGTCAGAACCAAACTCATGAAACAGAAAGTGATATCATTTTTGGTACTGGAACTTGAGTTAACAAAACCAGGAGTCAGCTTCAAGCCTCAGTTTTTTGATTCATACTTCAGATACTCATCAAGCAAAAACACTCATGTGCAGCATACTGAGCTTGTAGCAACTGGCCATCAGCTGCAAAATTTGGGATTTCTGACTCTCTCCCACACTGTTTGTAGGTACTTTTAGTCATGAATTTGTTGAGACTCATTCCAAGAAGAAAATTGTGAGAATTTTCTTGTCAGGTGTAATGGCTATATGAAGTGCACCTTCAAGCATTCCACATCCATAGCATACTTCATACTTTGCTTCTTTTTGTCTATTGCTTTTAAGTTTGCCTCCCACCAGGGATGGTGTGAGAGACTTTCATTTTCTCCTACATTCTGGTGTTCATTAATTATTATGTTCACATCAGCAGTTCTGTTTTTAGCTGGGAGAACCTTAATCTAGATGAGATCAACTTAAATACATGAGATTTTCCTTGGTTTTTGCCCTTTTAAAATATTCCCTACTACTTCCAAGGATTTAGGAGCATAATAAAAACTATTATGAAATTTCTTGAATATGCCAAGACTAAGAGTGATGCTACATGAAGATTCTCCTCAGCTTCCCTGCCCCCTCCATTTATTTCAGAAGATATTTAACTACCATTGAAGTAGGAGGAAATATCACCAAATTTTAGATCCCTCCTCTGAGAAAATTAGGGAAAGGATCAAGTAGATTATCAGTCTACCCTTAAGCAGAAAGTTCTGTGAAACACAAAATAAAAATATAGGTCAGATGGTGCAGAAAAGATAAGGGAAGTTAGCTAACCAGTTGAATTCTTAGGAAATTTTTTTACCAACTTTTTTTACCAAAAGGTGATGATTCATGAAACCCGACTACAAAGAAGTCTATTTAGACACTTTCCTGGTTCATGATTTTTAATTAATAAAGTACTGAAACATTGAATATTTACATTTTAAAAACGCAGGGTTATTAAGGAGACAGATAAAATGTCATTTTATAGTAAAAAGGCTTTTGTTTGTTTGCTTTTTGGTTGGGTTTTTGTGTGTGTGTTGTGTTTGGGTTTTTTTTTAATGAGAAGGCTAAACAAAATATTTTGACTAACATGAAATGTTTGCAATGTCTAGGTAATGAAAATGTTAAGGAAACAACGTTTTTTGACCTGGTTTAGGATAGGAACACTTCTCAAAAATGGAAAAATTCTGTAAGTTAGATGTGTCATTTTCCTTGCAAAACCCAGTAAATAATATACACTCTACTCAAAAAAGGTTCCATTTTTATAGCTGGGAAAAACAGCTCATATCCTAAGAAGTTTTGTGAGCATCTCTCTGGATTTCAGGATGTGTGTATAAAGAGATAGCCCTTCATAGGTATATCACTGGAAAAACACCTTTCTCTCTCACATGCATTTCAAGTATTGCTTTAGAAATTCTCTTTAATAATGTCAGCCTCCTCTTTACAGTCCAATGATATTAGTTTATGCCACAGCATCCCAAAGGTTTTTTTTTAGTCACTATTTTGTGTTAAATGTTCAGAGAAGGCATGACATTTTCCCTGAGCTGAAATCTCCAGTAGGGTTACAAAAACTTAAACACAGCAAACAGTGAGATAGAACCTTAGAACACTGCAATATCACCCAACATATAGGGCTACAGCAGAATTATGAGGGAAGCTTGCTCTCTGAGTCACAACATTTTATTTTTATTTTTTTAAAATGATCAATGTATATTATAAACATGAGTTAACCATCTTCTTTCAGAGCCATCCATGCATATGGAGGATTATATTAGGCTTGCTTATTGCCTTTTTCCATAGTCTAGAGAGGTCTGAGGATGGAGCAAAGCTGATGATTACCTGCTATGTGAAACAGTTTGCAAAGCACAGACAAACCCTGAGACAGAGGCGAGCTATGTTCATTGCAGAACCCCTGCAAGACTGTCTGTCTACAAGATGCACACTAAGAAGTAGTTCTGAACCCACTGAACTTGAAGTTTAAACTGAGGGCAAAGAAGAAAAATAGGCAGTAAGATAAAGGAAGATTTTTCAATTTTACATCTTAGAAGCTGAGTCATAGAAAGACTGAATAACTTGCCCAAGGTTATGAGGAGTCTTAGTGCTCTACCCTAAACTGATCAACAATCAATTAATTCTTCTAGCCTTCTGTAATATACAATAGTAACCTAGTATGAAATAAGATTTTTTCCCACATCTGAAAAAAAAAATCCTTTCACTGTATATTTCTAGGCTTTATTTATTTTTTTTTAAATGGACTTACTATGACCTGTCAATAAACCCTAGAAGCCTAGATCTTATCTAATAGACTGGGTCTGACAGAAGAAGCATTTCCTGATTCCAAAGCCCTGGAACCTGCCAAAAGCAGAATATAGGCCTTAATATGTACACTTTCATGGCTTATACTAGTAAACTGTGTCAGAATGGAAAGATCTAGAAACTTACACTTACTGTTGTGAATGCCCATTACATGTATAGACATTCTAGAGAAGTTCAGTTGATATGATTAGACTGTGACCTTTGGCTGCTGGTGGAGAGTAGCATGCTCAGCAAATGGAGCATGAAACAAAAGGAGCTCTGGGAGACAGCACATGGTGAGTCTGTGGTGATAACTGTGGCTGTGATGCAGATAAAACTGTCAAGGGAGCATGTGAAAGAAGAAAGGATTAGTATGTTGTTTGGTGGAAGAAAGTCTTTTGGCATACTATATATATGAAAATACAAAATACATGCATTATATATATGTATAAAACATAGGGAGCCAGGAAACTGGGCAAGAGAATCAGATGTAGCCTATATTTATTTTTTCTATTTCTATTGTTTGTGCCAATACAATTTCAGTTTGTTTAACCTTCTTACGCTAACAAAAGTATGACCAGGAAATAATGAAATTAATTTGTAAAAAATACAACCTGTATGAAAAGATCAATGTCTTATTCCACAATTTTGGATCTCCATGCAATAACAAGCCAAATAGGTTTTACAGATTCTGGTGAGATACACATGGCTCAAATGGTACTTTGTGTCAGTAGCATGGTTAGAAAATGCTGCTGGATATGTGAACTTTTCACCTAAAATGAAAACCTCTTTTCCAAGTTTTGTGTGCATTGTTTTCCTGTTCTTCCTGAGACACTCCTGGTGCCCTGGTTAGCTTGCCAGAGCTTGCAAAGAACAAGGATGTGGGAATAATGAATTATTCTATTCATTTATTATTCTTGATGAATAGTAAATTATTCTAATAACATTTACTATTCTATTCATTTATTACTGGAGAATAATTAGCAGGGAATGGCTTCTAAGAAGTTTTTCCAAAATTAGACTTTAATGGTTTTACTGTGTTTATCTTCACCTGTATGAAAATGTCTTTGTAGATCTTCTCACTTAACTGTTCCCACCTCCTCTCCCACTCAGACATGTATCTGTTTCCCAAAACTACTGCATTGTTAAAAAAATTTTAATCTCTTCCTCTCCCAAAGACACAGCCTCTTCCTTCATGTAGCTGAACTCCCATTTCAGACAGAAACCCTTCCTCTAGTCAGATACATCTTGTCTGTTGTAATGAGAAGCGTATGTGAGCAGGGGAAAGACCTGAATGAAGATCAAAGAACAGGTGTGTCTATATGAGAATAGAGGTTATAGGTAAATGAAAGAAGGTGATTATGGAAAGATTCATGTATGAGTAATGGAAAGATGCAATGTCTGCACAGGTGGTATATCCATCTGAGATTTTAAAGTTAATGGGACTACATAGGAGTTCTTGGTTTGCCTCCATACGGAGAATTCAGTGTTGCTGTCTTGACTTTGACCAGTGCCTATTTGAGGCTGCAGTGTTCAGCATTACTAGATTTCAGTTTGCCTTTTTAATTCTATGCTTTCTTTCTTAATCCCTCCTGGGTTTCAAGTAACTCAATTTGAAGAAAAAGATGTACTTATGGTAAATCTCCAGATGGCCTTTCTCTATGTCAAGGGAGGAGGAGCTGAACTGTGCTGTTTTGCGCTAGAGCTGTTGTGGAGGAGGGCTGCTTTTCTGCACGTTGCTACCTACCCAGATTGAATATTCCTCTATCTCTAAATCATTTGCATGTATGACTGAATTCTATATTCGTCTAGAATCAATGTTTCATCTTCTCTAGCTTCATTTCCTCTCTTTTATGGAAAGAAGGAACTTTCCCTCCCTCTCTTCTTTGTAGAACGAATACAGCTTCTATGAAAGATTTAACATACTATTCACTGCGAATATCACACCAAATAATACATATGAAAACTTAATGTTACCTTACATCCTGTCTGTCTTCTTTTCCAAAGTCTTTTCACTTAGCATTCTAATTATTATTGATATAAGTAGTACAGATGAGGCTGACTGCCTAGTGCATGACCACTTGCATATTTAAATTGGACCTATCTTGGGATCCCACTCACTTCCCAGCCACTTGGTACAAGAACATCCATTAATCTTTTTAATTCTGGGTCTCTAAGGTATAACTCCAGGGTACAAACTTGCAGCAGCTACAAATATCCTTCCTTGTGATCTTGAGCTTTGGAGTCCAAGTTGATTAAGCCCAGAAGAGCTACCTCACTAGCTTATGCCTGCTCCAACTAATCCCTTATCTGTCTCTGACAGGGGCCAGCACGAAGTACCCATGGAAAGAAATGAGAAACCAGTCAAGATACAAAATGTTTATTCTCCTGGTCTACCTTCGCAGCTAATGGCAATCAATAACTTAATTTAAACATAAAATATTTAATTGTTATAGTCACTATTCAAACATTCTGGTAGGTGCACTCTTAAGCACCGATACAGGTTTTAAAAAACTTCCCCTGGGTCCTGCCCTAAGAAGATCATGAAGTTCCATCTCTCTTGGCTTTGCTAGGATCTTGGGATTTTCTCAGGTTCCTCTCAAGAATAATGCCTTGCTTCTTGTGGTTCTGTGAAAATATGTTCCTCTTTCTGTCTTGCTGGAAACTTCTGAGGAAAAAACAGAGTCTTCCTGAAACTCAGGACAACATTAGTTTTCATTAATATCAACTGGAGAAAAAAATTCTGAAAAAGGCAAATTTAAAGGATCACATTTGTGGCTAGGGTGTGGTCCATTTCTTTCTAACAGTGCTGTAGAAGCACTATATAATGAAAAATAGGTAACTTAAAATAAATAATGGTGTTTTTACTCAGTGAAAACTATTTTCCTAAGGGGTCCCAGATTCCTCACTTCAGAGTGCTTTGTCTTATTCACTTATTGGAACTGTAGAGGTAACACAATAAAAATATTAAGAATAAAATAAAAGCCTCCTGAGACAAGTTTTGTTTTTTTTTCTGCAAAGATTGCTTTAGGTATGCTACCTGCCAAACCTGGGCTAGAAGATGTAACATGAAACACAAGAGGGAGAAGATTATCTGCATTTGCAGATCTTGTCAGTGGGAGAAATTCTCTGTACTTACATTGCAAAACTTACTTGTTTGCACGTACATCCTCTACATTTTAAGAGTTGCTACAGGCTCTAAAGAGAGAAAAATAAGTTAACATGTCAAAGGTTGTAATGCTTCCGACCCTTTGTCTGGACAGGTTGATAAAGATGATGAGAGATGTGTAGATTTCATTTGTTTGGCACGTAAAATGGTCTCGAGATTATAAGTGAAAGGAATCCTTTATGTAGTCCTCTCACTGTTAAACAGAACTAATCAGGGCTGGGGGAAGTATCTTTTTTGACATTGCAAAAGTAAAAAAAAAAAAAAAGAGATTTAAAATAGATTGCACTTATCAAATATCACTAATGAAACCACAATGATGTCAGTTCTGATCAAGCTAGAATCGGAGTTGCTGATTGTGTGATAACAGGCTTCCTTTTTACGTGTTTTCTACATGTTTGTAGTGGAAAAGGCCATAAATGATTAACTGTGGGTGAGTGGAAATAGTGAAGAAAAAAATAACTTTGCCACAACAACAACAACAAATGAGAGAAGGAGAGGACTTGCGAGTGAATGCAGAGGGGAGGAAGGGAAGAAAAAAATTCTGAGTATTATTAAACATGTGAAAGAAGACTCATTTACTTTGTAAGAAGATGATCACTCACACAGACACATTCACAACTTTGTGGTCATTGAAATTTGCGTAAGTGCTATTAATCAGCTTACCACAAATTATCATAGCTATTTCTTTGGAAATGCCACTTGAATATAGATCTAGTTTTAAAAGGGAAAGCAGTAAAAACATGACTGGAACAATAAGCAAAACCACAAGTTTTCTTAAATCCCCTTGGATCAGATTCTGCTGCCTTTACTCACAGTGAGTAGAACCTTACTCAAGAAAAAGTCCTTCCTAAAGTCAGTGGGGTCAGTAAGTGACATTCAATGATAATAAATGCAACAAAATACCTGCCTTAAAGCTACCTCACACACTCAGGATTCTGTAAAAAGTTACTGCATTCTGTTTGCCAGGCACAGAATAAAGGGTTACCCAGGGGTAGATTTATTTAGAGTGCATAAGTCAGTCACAACCCCTCCCATTACCACCACTGGTACACACTGTGGTTCATGCACCATGTCACTTGAGTCGATTGCAACTGCAATTCTCTGTCACTGCTCCTATTCACAGCATGCTGGATCTGTCCCTGTCATTGCAATAAAAGTGGTAGATGGGTAACCAACAATAAACCTGGAATCAAAACAGTTTTTAGAAAAGGTGCTCAAATATAGCAGAAGAAAGTCTAAGCAGAGTGTATGCTTATAAGTAACTGTAACTGGTGAATATTATTGGTAGTCAATAATTGACTCTATCAGCCTTTCTCTAGCTGGACCCTGCTGCTGCTTGGAAAAAGAGAATCACTTCAGCAGGCTAGTTAATAAATATGCTTAGCTGGCTAACGTCTGATCTCAGACCCTTTAAAATACAGTCATTACTTCATTTATAAAAGAATAACAGTTATTCCCTCTCACACTACAGGTAGGTTCTAGCAGTCAACAAGTGTTCTGAAGGAAGCAGGTAGGAAGTTCTTGCTAGTAATCTATTGTACTTTTCTTCTTTCTCTCTTCTAAACTTTTGTTTTATTATTCCTCTTCCTCATGGCAGGCATAGAGGTCAACACATATATAGACCAGACAGAATGTTTCCAGTATTATTTTAAAAGAGTTACCTCTCTCATGGTTAGTGTAGAATTCTTCACAGGCATTTTCTTGGATACAGAAGTAGTATTTGTTCAGCAGTAGATGAAAGGGTAGTTTTTGACTTATTATTATTGTGTATTATTTGGTTAATGTTGTTACATAACACTGTTTGGAAAGCATTCCTTTAAATGGACAAGGCATTTTGTCCTTATGGTTCCAAGGCTGACTGATAATTATACTATCTACCAAAATCTGCTAAATCAACTAAAGGATGTGTGAGCTCTATCCTTCTGTGGGTGCGAATAGGTGGATGGATGTATGGATGTATGGAAGGATGGATCAGTGGATGGGAGATAACACTTGTTACAGCCAAGGGGTAGATCTGTTCCCAGTTTCCCCAATGCTCCCTGAAGTTTAATTCAGTCTTATTTATTGTATTTTTTATATCCTCTAGAAGCCATCAGTTTGAAAGTTATCTACTCATACGTGGCATGCGTTCAATGGGAGCAATTTTGTTCTTGTTACTCCCTACATCTGAGTTGCAGAGAAACAATGGGCACTGAAACCTCTGCACTCCATTTGCTTCTCTGCAGCTATAGAGCCAACTGCAGTGCCTTTAAATCAATGAGATCAGATGCTCATGGTCATCTCCAGAGTGAAAACATTTCCATTGTGGATTGCAATTCAAGAAAAGACATAAACTTTAGTCTTTGAGATGAATCCATATGTGTGTATGAGTATACACCACTATATATGTATATACACATGTATACATATTTTTATATTCATAATTTTAAATGTTATTTTATGATCATTGTTTTATAAGAAATAGAAATACAAAATTGTGGGTATTCCTTTTTATACTGTGCACCAGAACAGTGGGATAATTGAATTCTCTGAACTAGATAATTTCTGAAATGTGAACTGATGCCTCAGGGTGAACATGAGAGATATCTCTGAAATCCTTTTAGATGTTATCTACTAGAATTAAAGGCTAAAAAAATGGGAAGAGCTTTCTGTTGGCCAGTGTTTTGTAACTTTGCCACATCAAAAACTATGATGGATGTTATAGTATCAGCTTACCATCCAGGAATAACTTCCCAAAACCACTGAAACATAAACAAAAGAAGAACGTCACTGATTGATTTTTAATTTAAAGAATAATATCAAAGCCTAAATTTAAGATATTTTAAATCGAAATAATGGGCACCTCACATACTTTTTTTCTCCCCAAAGGAAAAGACAGTAATATTTTAAAGTGATTAAGAACTGAGTAGCAGTAACCTCTCCATTAAACATTTGAACTTGACAATGGAGCTCTTAAGTTGTTAAAAGCACCTCATTGTTACATCTTTATAGACTTATTTGCATGTTTAGTATACATACAAGAAGTATGCTAGCACTACTTTTCCGGATCTTAATGATGAGCACTTTTCAACCAAGCCCACACTGTATCTTTCTTGCTTTTATTACTATCAGCAATTATTATTGCTTTCCTGTGTTTGGAGTTGTTGTGTTCAACATACGCATTAGGGTGAATGTGCCCCGGTGTTATTTCACGTGAAGATGGAAAGACAGACAGCTCCTGTGTTACTTGTGGGATTCTTCATCTAAGGTCATCTCATCTCTGTTTTGTCTCTTTGTAGGGAATTTTGAGGTGTTATTAAGGAAAAGACACTTACGTGAAAAAACTGTGTTGGTTTCTCCTGTCATGTGAATGAGAAGACTTTAAGCCCTGCTGTATCCAATTTCCAGGTGATAAAAGAAGCTGTGGAAATGCACTGGTGTGATGAAGGAAAAGTGACAAACAGATGATTGGCACATTCAAACTGGCTTAGGGAATGCATAACCTCACCCCAGGCTAGGCTAAGGAGCACAACATTAATTAAATGAGAAATTTTGGATTAGGAATAAATGGAAACTCAGCACTTTCTCATGCTTCTCAGAATATGAAGAGGAAGGTGTTTGCTGCTCTGAAGTTGCTCACAGAAGGGAAATGATATTGGTAGGGAGTTGGAGATCCCTAGAACCTTTTCTGCCACTGAGAGGCAGGAATAGCGGAAGAAAGTGCCCTTGTTTCAATGGACTTTCCATTCAGATATGTCTGATTTGTCTTGGTTGTAACTAGGTCTCTATTTGATAAGGTATAATATTTTATTGTTGAGATGTAATGGGCCACTGGGAAGAAAAAATTTAAAAATATCTTAGAAAGTGCCATGATTTGGGAAATATCTTTTTTTTTTTTTAGGCAATTTTTTATTTTGGTATTATATTTGAAGAATAGCTAAAAGGTTATATCAAAAAGATTTTTTTTTTTCAATTTGTTTAGCATTACTAATAGCACAGCATAATATACAGAGGTAGAAGTATTCCTATGTATAAAAGAACAGTCTTTAGTTTTAAAAAAAGTCCAGATTCTTTACTAAAAACAATTGGTTGTAATTGATTTGGGTATTTGAGATCTTTTACTGAAATTTATAACACTCTCTCTTTAGCTAGTTCATTACTCATGAACATTCTGCTTACCTCTTGTAGTGTTTTCAGTATCTTGTGTTAGTAACTACTCTCTTAAACCTAAGAAGGACATTCAGCCACAGCTTTTAAGCAGACCTTTTGTGTATTTGGGAAACCTGGGTTGGGTATTTTTTGATGGGTCTTTCCCTTTTTTTTTTTTTTTTTAGCTTGTTCTTTTATTTTTTATGCATTACGATCCATATTAAAACACATATTCGGGTAAATGAATATGGAAACTATGAGGCATCAATTGGAAGTGGGTCTTTAAAGACTGCAAATAGTATTCTATTGTAAAAATCATTAACATTTTCAGAAAAAGTTATATGGGTGAAGCTTTTTGTTTACGGTTATTTTCTGTTTCAGTATGCTCTGTAAGCAAGACAATTCTCTCTTCATTTAGATATCTCTTTGTAATCATAATGGAGATTTGTTCTTGGAATATATGCTTCATATTTTATTTATAGCAAGTCCTAATAACACGGAACAATTCCCTCTGGGTTTCCATATTTCTACCATTATGACTGAGCCAAATATGTTAATCTGTACAAAATCAAGTAGTTTGCTTGGCTTTTACACAGACTTTCTCCTATTATTAAGTATTTAGAACAGACAAATTTGCATTTTTCAGGCTATATGGGAAAGTTTTTAAAATAAGTGATAGGTCAAGAAAAGAAGTTTGAAGTAATAATCTAGAAGTATTTCTGGTTTTAAATTTCTTGTCAAGGTAAAGAGAACGTTTCCTCCCTAGTTCTAAAGCTCATCTCTTTCACAATTGCCTTTTCAGGGATTCTTTTGTTCCATTCTCACTGTAATGAGCATTTTGAATCTGATAAATTCTCTGTTTTCATAAAATGTTTGTGTATTCATAATTTATTGTCATATAGAAAGGGTTAAAACATACATTGAGATGTTGGAGTTTTACAGGATGAATTCTGATCTTTTTTATTAGTTCTACTTTTACAGCAAGCTAATAAAATTATACCTCATAAACCATCTATGGTGGAGGCACATAATAATATCCTACTTTTATTGCCTTAGTCATATGGCAACTAAAAGATACGGCAAAGATCATCCAGTAAGTATTGGTGGAGTCCGCCTGCTGTTGTCAAAACAGTGTTCGTATCAGTAATAGTGGGATCAATTACAAACCGGTGTTCTAGCTTCTCCTTCTTTTGAGAGAAAATGATTGAAATAAACCAGTGGATTTGAACAGATTTTGAAATACCGCTGTGAGTAAAAGTGATTACTAAAAATGTTGAAAAACGTGGACTGTCATTAAAAAAAAAAAAAATCTGTTAAAAGACTTTTACATCTCTCACACATTTTTGGAAGTTAATAGAAGGGTTGTTCACTGTAGATAAAACCCAGAAAAGAAGAATTAAGAAGCAGGGATGATTCTAAACTTACTTTACTTTCTTAATTCTTAGTGAATACCAAGGCATCAGAAAGTTACTTCAGATTTATATTGATACAACCTATCTATCCATTACAGTGGGTAAAAATAAATTAAGATGTGTCTTATATGCAATTTGTATACACTACTGCCACTGATCTTATAGCAGAAATCAGGAGAACAACAGGTGTGGGCACTTGGGCATGGAAGTGTGTGTTATACTCTGATGCCTGTTACAAACAGGTTCAACATTATGTTGGAAGATTTTACAGAAAATAAGCTAATACAATTATATAAATGGCCATTATTCTTTTAAAAATAGTTGAAGTCATAAAGTAGAATATTAGTCCTAAAATTTCATTTAATGCTGTGTTAGTGATACTAAGATAAGAACGTTTTCCCTTTCTAACATCCCCTGAGGGCTGTTTGCTACAGTGGACGCTGGCCTCTCTGCCACCTCCAGATGTGATCTGATGTGGCTGGGGCATCCAATTTGAAGGCTATTCCACAGCAAATGCAGAAAATTTGATATTTGTATGGACAAATGTACTGCAAATGTCCTGTGTGTTAGCCTTATGCATGTGCAGAGCAACTTTACAGTGTATGTCCAAGGAGGTTGACCTGCACGTACACAGAAGCTCTACCTGGATGTGTTGATAATGTAAAATATCACCTCCCAGGTATGCCAGCTTTCCCTGTCAGAGGGAGCTACAAGGATAATTGGTAACATCAGGTTTCATTTCAGTTTCCTTCCACTGGTATTGGTAATGATTCCACAAGAATCAGATTCTAACCCTCTTACTGTGCAAACCAAGTCTCAGCAGTTGCCACTCCATGTTCCTTCCTGCACTTAGGAGGCAGTTAATGCAATCACAGCTGAGTAGCAAGTGTTGCACATTGGATACCTATTGCAGTCTTGGTTGGTGACATTGTACCATGAATAATAAGAGCCACACCCTCCAAGAGGGAAACACCACTGACTTCAGTGAAGCTGTGTCAACTTTTAACAGCTGAGGACCTTACTCTCCAATTTTACAGGTCTTGATGATATGTTTAAATACAGGCCATTCACCTAACATATCGAACGAATGTTTGAACCAAAACGCTGCATTTTAGAACATGTGCAGAAAGAAAGGTATTTCTCTCTTAAAAATAATACTTTGTTATTCCTGTCACTTCATACTGATGACTGCTAAATAGCTTTTGCTTTCCTCTTCTCTCTGTATAAAAATTAGCATTCTGTTTTTACTTCCGCTTCAGGAACATTTGTCCATCACATCTGGTGACTCAGCTGCTTTGTCTGCTTGTGCCTTTAACTTCAATTCTTGTTCATTTTTAATCTCTTCTTAGCTCCTTATTACTTACTTTTAATGTCTGATAGATCCTGGAACTTTTAATTATAGTTTGCTACTTAAGGAAAATATAAATTATTTTACAAAATCTTAATTGCACAAGAAAAATATTTAGCAAAAATTTTCTTTTTCATAAATGGTTTTATTTTTGGAGATAAATAAAATGCATCAGTGGTTTATTCTTTCCTCCTAAACCCTGCAAAAATAAAGGATAGGGAAAGAGAAGCAAAAAGTTCATTTTTTTAATTAGGAAGTTTCAAATGGAAGACATTTTGAATTAAAGGACTATATAGACAGTAATGTACCATGGTCAAAGTGTGGCGTGGGACTTGGCACCTTGAATTGCATGAATATGGGTTTTGCTTGCAGGTTCGTCAGTATTTTGCTAGAGTTTCTTTTTACCTGAGAGACATATTGACACTCTACTTATGCCTTTGAGGTACTTTGAGGACTGTGTTATCCATGATCATTCTGGACAAATTCATGACACAGTTCGGGATAAGATGATTTTTTTGTTTTGCTCTTCCTATGACCTTAATCCAGTGCTGCACTTATAGTGTAAATCCACTTTCAGATAAGCAGTCTGGGAATCAGGGTTAGAATCCAGTTTTTTGGAAGGTGTCTCTTAGCAATTCCCTAAAAAAGATAATCTGGGTCAGACAGCTGTATTTTTAATTTTATCTTTGGAGATTTACAGAGATTGTTCATTTCAACAGTGTGTCTAAGTGTGACAAAAGAATACAAATTAATTTCTGGGAAAAGAGTACTTGCTCATTTTTTGTTAAATTTTATCCCAATAATCAGCTTAATATATATTTGCAAAAATTTTATGTTAGTCACTGTAGAAATTGTTTGCTACCTCTTACATATTGTTTTAAACACTTGAAAGTGTTGTGATTTGCTTGCAATGCTATTATGTTGATATTGTTCAGTAGTATTTACAACTCACCTGCATGTCTCAAAATGGATGCTTTATTGTCCAAATCTTCCTTTGTGAAGCATTGCCTATGGAATGTCTTGTCACAGAAAAATCTGAAGACAGCGTGGTTTACTATTTCCATAACATCTGTCTTTTCTACTATAGAACAGATTAACAATTATGCCTTAAAAAAAAAAACCAAAACACAACTGGAAACAAAAACATACAGCTTAGACAGCAGCAGCTAGCTCTGCTACATGTATGTCAGAGGAAAAGGTCTCTCCCACAGTGCAGCTGGTAGGGTTCACACTTTCTCTTCCCATTGTACAAGAGAATGCTACATTATTTCTATTACGAAATGATTGTCTGAGTGGGAAAAAAAAGAGATAGCAGACTCTCCCACCCTCCTCTTTCCACGCATGCAGGGCTTTTCAATTGTGTTAAGCAGTATAGCAGAAGGATTTTTTAAATTAGTGTTTTGTTTTAGCAATGGTTGCTGATGTGTACATGTAATACAGTTTTAATCAAATCCCAAATGCCGAAGACCTTTCAGCAGTATCTTAGGCAGCACTGTGCAATGCTTATTCCACTTGAAGTGGCCACTAGGGAGGTACAATTAGCTGTTCCCATGGAGAAGTTTGTTATACTAATAAATAATAAGTAGTGTAGGTAGAGATGGAATCAATTAAAGATATTTTTGACCATCTAATGGTTTATGGGAATACTAAATAATTGACAACAACTTTTGACTGTGTATTCCATAAGCATGTTTTATTGTAACTGAAGTGTGACCACAGAACAAGGAATGCCGCCGTGTTGATGGTCATAAAGGTTAACTTATACTACTTTCTTAAACAGCACTGCATATAATGTTCAACTTTCAACCTTTCTAAAGAGTTAGAATGTAGACATAAATACATATGTACTCCCTGCTGAAGCTGCTGCAGCAAAGCTCATTTTCCTGATATTTTTAAAAACCTAAAAAGACACTTGAAATGTTAGGAAAGTGAGAAGTTATTGCTATCTCTGTTTTCATGTGTTTGCTTGAATAACTCAGAATTCATTTTGTTATTTAAGACTGATTTGACAAACTTATTCAAACCATAGCTTAATCACTTTTATTTGTATGAAGTAAAAATATTGACATAGATTCAAACCAAAATCAGCTCTAGCTATCCCTTTGGGGGGAAAAAGGATTTGTTCAGTAGTATTTGCTGAAGGCAAAATGCAGAAAATTTAAAATCAGATTCACCAGCCCTCTAAGTCTGATTTGTTCCACTCCAACAACAGCTAGTTTTTTGAGGTACTTTACCATTAGAGAATTCATGGATGACCTGAACACCATCATAGCTCTTATACCACCCTTTTTCTCTTCTTATGTGTGGAGAATTTAATGGAAAAGCAATCATTGGCATATGAAGTTTTAGGACTGAAACTAAAACGAAAATATGCAGTATACAAAAATCATAGTTATTATGCTTTAGTACTCCTCAAGATTTGCTGAAGAGCCAAAATACTGTGATAGTTGGCAATGGTCCTAAATTTTTCAATTAGGATGATAATAATAATAAGAACAAGAACAAAAAGAACAAAACTAACATCAACAACAATAATACAGCAACAACAATGAAGCAATAATAATAATGTCTTAAAATATGATGGTAGTAAAAGTAGAAAGTCTGTCTTATGATCTATCAGAACATAAACTAAAGTCATTCAATGACTAATAATGACTTGGCTGAAATAGTGTTTTCAATATTATTAGAAGAAATTCTACCTGTGTTCATTTTGTGAACAAATGTATCCACTAATGAACATTATTTTTGTACTTTGAAAGGACTTCTAAGTAGTGTTTGTTATTATTAGCAAAGTTTCAATGAAGTGACAAAAGGAAAAAACTTTGAATCCTTTATCTAATATAAAGCAAGTACTATGCACATGCCATTTCCCCAAAGGAGGCTAGAACAGTTGAGGCTACCCAAAGATACCATTAATTTTTTTAGAAAAAATGTTGAATATTTTCAAAGAGAGAACTATATAAGTAGGATAGAGAATACCTTAGTCTTTATCTTAAATCTCCTGAGAAGCTTTTAAAAAATTTGCAGAAACTGCAAGCCATGCAGTACGATTCTATCTAAGATAATGCTCTTTACAAGTTGCTCCCTGAATCTCTTGTGCTTTTATGAGATATGGATGCACAAAATCATTTGCTATCCAAAAAAGACTATAGCTGTCTGTCACTGAGACACCTTACTTGAACTTTGGAAAGCTGGATCATATGCTCAGGTAGAAAAGAGAGGGGCAAAGAGTGTTTTACAGTCTGCTTCACACCTGCCACCCTGTCCTTTTCCAGCCTTGTCTTTTATTCTTCCATTGGCTTCTCATGGCTTTTAGTCACGGTTTACTTGTTCAGTGAACCTCAGTAGTCTTTCCTTTAACTCCTGTTTCCATTCCTTTCTTACTCTTTCATTCCCACTAGCTTTCAACTCTATTTTCTGCATGTTTCCTAGCAGTCTTTTCACAATCCATTTTTGCATCCCTGGTTCATGTTGTTATGAATGCCAGACTATACTGAAGGAAAGTTTGTGAGAAAATGAACTATGAAGTTTTGTCTCTGCTGAACGTTTGTACGTAATTTCCGACTTGGATAAAAGGGAATTGATTTTGATAACAGCAGCACAAAATGTTTGCTCTCTATTCTGCTTTGAATCATGGATGTGTTTAACCTCCTCAGTTAAGACTATGCTAGAAGCTTATATGTCTGCACACTTACGCAAATTTATTTATTGTCCCTCTGAAATGGCTACATTAATTTAGTTGAAAACTTTCCCTCTGTGTGTTCTTTTTGACATTTAACAGTAACAGTAATCCCTCTCTTGACAACATGGCAAGTAACAAGTAGCTACAACTACATTAGTACTCTAGTTCAGATTAGGAGAGCACTGCTGAAATCTCCTGGTTGTCTAATTTAACTTGCTTTGTTTCACACTGCTAAGTGGCCCAGAGCATGTACACAGGGTTCCTTTTGGGTGAAACTTGAGTATAAGATGATGCCTAAGAGTATACCAAATACATTTAAATTGTTAATTGGCGTTCAGCCTATGGGACAAGACCAGAACCATTACAAAAGTCCTTCTGAAATTAATATGGTACTAATGGTATTTGGCTGAGCATCTTTTCTCTTATTGTGCCATACTACTTAATATCGTTGATACAGCCAGTAGATTTCTAAACTGCCACGAAGCTGTAGCAAATAGAATGAGAGAATATTTTGGGTTGGTAGGGACCTTAAAGATATTCTAGTTCCAGCCTCCCTGTCATGAACAGGGACACCTCCCACTAGACCAGGCTGCTCAAAGCTCTGTCTAACATGGCCTTGAACACTTCCAGCAATGGGGTATCCCCAACTTCCCTGGGCAACTTTTTCCGGTGTGTCATTACCCTCACACTAAAGAATTTGTTCCTAACGTCTAACCTAAATCTACCCCCTTTCAGTTTAAAACCATTATCCCTTGTCCTGTTGATAAGTGGCCTTATATGAAATCCCTCCCCAGATTTCTTGTAGGCCCCTTCAGGTACTGGAAGGCCGGTGTAAGGCTGCCTCTCCAGGCTGAACAACCCCAACTCTCTGAGCCTGTAATAAGGCATTAATTAACCCATAGCTTTCAAGGACAGAGCTGACCAAAATGTAAAATTTCCTTTCCTAAGAAAACCTATAGCTTTTGAGAAAAAGGAAGAAAGAGGAACTGTGTGCATGAGCCTGTGTCAAGGTAGTAAAGATATTCACCTGTGTTTTGTGCTTTAGCTTCTTTGCAATGCTCCTATTTAAATAAGGGAGATACTTTTGTGAAGAGTCATGAGAAACAGACAAATGAGCTTTTAATGTTACAGGATTTGTCATAGCTTCTAGACCTGCTGTGGACTCCAGAGGTCATGGCCCCCTGGTGACTAAATTTTCTGTTTCTAGGCAGTGTGCTACAGGAGGACTCTGCAAGAGTTAACAACATAAAATCCCATGTGGCTTTGTATTTGATATTATTCTAACTAATGGAAATATAATGGATAATACGTACTGTTTTAGGAAAATCATCCTTAACCAAATCTCACATGACATTTCTTGATGAAAGCTTGATTTTGACAGTTTTGGAAAAATACTACTTTTTCTGTTTGACTTTTGCTCCCTTTTCTATTGTGCCATGAAATAAGTATTTCAAAGAAAAGAGAAAATTTAAGTGTGTACCACATGCTCAGAAGCATGTTGATCTGCCAGTTCCCCCCCTTATGTCGCTAATCACATGCCCTGGTCTCTCATACTTGTTACTTCCTACCAGTATGATCTATTTAGTGATGAATGATTTGAGTTCTGGTGCCCTAAACTGAATTGAACCTCTGTGAATACAGAATTCTGGAATTTCAGCCTAGTCACCTTTAAAAGCCCTTCTTGTTATTGATCCTCCAGGTTTCTAGATATTTTCTGACTTCTGTCAAACATTCTTCTGGCTGAGCCTTTTTGCTCCAAACATAAGAGGAACAGTCATGGCAGATTCGTTGCATAACAGTAAACTGTGCTTTTAATTATCTTCTCTTCAGTCTTGGTTATTTACTCTGGCTAGTATCATACTTGAGAAAACATTCTTACTCTTCTCCAGGATTTAGCATATAAGTTAACTCAGAATTTCTATATGGGAACTCTTAACAAAAGGGGAATCACATTCTAGTGTTCTAGACACTAAACACCCAAATGTAGAATAATTGATACACCACTTACAACTTATTTTTAGTATGAATGGGCCACTCTTTCATTAGTTTCTTTCTTCTGAGAGAATGACTAGCTTGTGTGTTTCTCTGGAGCCAAGGGGAGAATTTGAGATAGTGCTGATGCTATTTGACACAACTGAGAACTGTGTGTTGAGTATCTGGAGGCAGGGATTCAGAGCTTGCTGAAGAATCATTTCCAAAGAATCTTCATGGTTGTAGCCCATGGAAAATCTGTTATACCACTATTCCTTTTAAAAAATTGTTTCAGTTAATACATTTTAAATTCATGTTTTCAGTGAATACTAAAATTATTTATTTTATCGATGCGAATATTTGTGGAAAACCATTTTTAAGTTAAGGAGTATTGAGAGAATTTAAATTTTGAACTGGAATGGGTAGGATTTCTCACAACAAATATACTCCCAAATATTAATTTCAGACATACAAATGAAGTTATTTGATAGTGTTCAGCTGAGCAAAACCCCAAGTATTTGGATCAATAAAATTTGCACTGAAAAACATGAGCAAGTGAGAGTCTAGGAAATGTGACTCCATTAGTCTAGAACTCATGCAGATTAATAGAATTACAAAAAAATCTGTCTTTTCTAAGAAATGTAAATCATAGAAAGATGATAAAGAAGTTAAACATTTATCTAGTTCATTGTTATACAAATACATCTACAACTTTTTGCTTAACATCAAAACTACCACTATCCAAGTCATTAGAGTGGTAATAGTTACAATCCAGAAAAAAACTATGGTTGAGAAAACCCAGAAGATAGACTTGGGTTTGGATTGAGCTAACCTGTTAAACTGATTAATTGCCAAGTCCCAATCAGTAGAACTTTAAGACTACCTGGACCTCGAACAGAAATTTTTCTTTCAAGAAAAATACTGTGTCTCCATCTGCTGGTCAGCGGTATAACCCTCTGCCTCCCGGGAGTTGGGGCCTAGCAACCAAAGCTCAGAAGACTTTTGTTCTCTTTCTTGTCACCAGTGGATAATTCTTTTGAAAAATCTTATTGCCAGTACTAAAAGGACACTGAAAATAGCAGTAAAAAAAAGGGACATACTTCATAGTTTACAGCATAAATAAGCCCTTTTATTCTGTTATTTTAAAATCTGGTTCATCGGCATCCACATTTTCATTTCAAAATGGATTAGATCTCCACTATTTTAAAAAAAGTCATAAAAGTCACTGATTTGATTCAAGTTTGGAGAAAATTGTATCATTTCATTAGCACCATTGAGAAAGGAATGTGTTCAAAAAGTAAAAGCTGTAATCAACAATTCAGAAAGATTAAACAAACCCAGTGTTTATTCAAAACATGATAATTTCAGTAGAGTCGTTTGTTCAGATTAAGGTATTTGGTGGAGCTATTAATAAAAAAGATATGTAAAGATATCTTGAATAT
Source organism: Hemiprocne comata (assembly GCA_020745705.1). Lineage (NCBI taxonomy): Eukaryota > Metazoa > Chordata > Aves > Apodiformes > Apodidae > Hemiprocne > Hemiprocne comata. The sequence goes on from CM036587.1 coordinate 39,234,739, forward strand.
ATCATAGGTGCAATCTGAGATACATCTAGGAGTTGTTCACCTGGAACAGAGCTGTGTTTGTGTTTGGATTGGTTTGGGTCATAAAAACCAAAAAGTATTATATTTAAGTATGTTTAAATAGATTTCTTCTGTCAATGGCTGAATTTGTGGTGTCAGAGAGAACTCATTCATCTTAACTGGAATGGTTAAGATGCTTTTGAGAGAAGATAAAAAAATGAAAATCCTACTCCATGTCTGATTCTGAATGGGAATTCAGGTCTAGTCCTTCTGTATCTTCTTATCCAGGCTAGTTGGGGATAAGGGAGATGAATGCACTAGTCTCTGCTTTATACAAAACAGATCAAACTTCCATGTGGGTCTCTTTAAATGCAGCTGTCAATCATAACTAGGATACTTTCTGGTCACTCTTTTGCATAAAATAATTTTAGAAGAATTCCCTTTTACCTCTTTTTTATTTGTTCTGGAATATAAAATCCAAACTGTTAGAATTTTTCAAGAAATGAAATTCTGGTTGTCACTGCAATGTATCAGTCAGATGATTTCACTCATTCATTAGTTTGTTCTTCAACAAGTTAAAAAAAAGAAGAAAGGTTGGAGTATAATTACTATTTTTCAGAGGTATGAAAAATACAGTAACTAGAAGTTAATATTAAAGATTATAGGGATGGTAATCCTTGTGCTCTAGTGAAAGGGTTTGACTTAGTGATTTCACTGAGATTAAAACCTTCAGCAGATATCTTTATTCTGATTTTTCATTTAGATTTATGATTTTCCCTTGTGCCAGGGCCTTGATGTCAGAATCAACTTCTGGATCATATCTTCAGCTGGTATAAGCAATGTAGTTCTATATAGTTTTACATTTATTGCAAGAAAACAACTTACGGCTAAACAAGAGTGTTGTAAGATATAGTACAAATCAAAAGCTGTGATGAAAGTTTACTTGAATAATTTTCAGTGCAAAACTCAGCTGAAGCATTAATGAACTAAAATGTCCAACTGACAGCTGCTGCAGTTTTAAACAATGAAAGCTACTGGCATTTTTCACAGCAAAGAAATCGTGGTATGAAGCAGATGTGTCTGTCGTGACACTGCTAACATCGATTTTGACTGTGTCACAGTTGTGCAGAAGTAGCCAAATCAGAATTTTTCTTATTGAAAGAGTAGGATATCTGAAGTGAAGTTAACAGTAGTTGAATAGTATTGTCAACAATTAATATTGTATATTACAACTTCATTTTTTATATTAAATATGTAATTGAGGTGCTTTATATACTGTTGATCACTGCAATGAAAATGTAGTCAGAATGAACTTTTCTAGGCTGTTAAACTGCCTCTTATTAGCATTGAAACTATATTTGCAGCACATTATCTTAGGCTATTTTTTTTTATAAGGAAATTGCCATCAAAGCATAGTTAATCTGAGCTGAATTAGATTATAATTGGAGTCCTTATGAATGGGGATTTAAAATTATTCTGTATTGTCATAGAGTAACAATACATTATTAGGATATTAAAAGTAGTTGGCAGCAGTATCATAAAAGTACGTTTCATATTAACACTTTGTGTAGGGTTAACTCTGTTCATTTTTTGGTTGCACATCTTTCTAGTATCTCCTGTTAGAATAAACTGCAGAAACATCACTGCAGTAAAGGTTTTTCAGCTTTAAAAATGCACCACAGATTAAGATATAGCTATAAAAAAGGAGTCTATCCAAAGCCTTTTGAAGTCAATTGAAAGACTGTGACTTCAATAAGCTTTGGATGGGGCCCACAATGTGTTTATTGCAAAGTAACAGCTGTGCAGGCCTTTGTTTGCAGGAGAATCAGAAGTCTTACATTTGATGGTTGGGATACAGTGAAAAGCAAAAAAGAAGAAAGATGGAGGCAAAATAATACATAGCATTTAAAAATGGAAATGAATGCTATTTGTCTTAATTAGGAGATGCATCAGAAGCCTTTGGCTTTCATTATTCGACTGAAAACAGTTAAACAAAATGTATCTGAAGAGGTCAGGATGTTTCTGTCAAGTTTTTGCAGAAGGGCATATGAGCACCGTCTTGCAACTAAAAGGGAGTAACATCTTCACAGCTCTTTGATATACAAATCAGTAAGAATGGCAGATCTAGTTGATTCCTTTTCTCTAACATGTTCATTTGGGGGTTATTTTTTACTTCTAGTTTACAGCAGAAGGAGGTACCAGTGACTCAGAACTCAGTTTCTTGGGGAGTGAAATGCAAGTACTTTTTCGTGTCATAAATGATTACGTATTCAGTAACCTTTAGAAACAGTTAACATGGCAAACGCTGGCATAATGCAGTCAATTCTATGCACAGTGAGTAGAAATAAATGTGAGAAATCAACATTGTGAGATAAAATCTATTTGAATAGCTAAATAGATTTGCCAGCTGATGCTTACTAAAATCTTGTGTGCATATATGTATATATATGCACTTTTAAAAAATATAGTATAGCTACATAAAGGTCAACTACCTCCTAGCTGTCAGTGCTACAGTGTTTCCTTAGTGAGGCATGTTAATAACAGAACAAGTCTACATTTATTTTAACTTTTGTGTTGTAATAACTGTCTCCACTATTTCTGCTTTGCTCTGTACACAAAACACTGCTGAGGAGGCAGTGGCAAACACAGCTGCTCAGGTGTTATTTAGGCTGCTGTTGTACATTTCAGCTGAATAAAATTAAGGAAAGGTAGAGGCAGAAAGGAGGAAAAGTTGAGTCACTGAGACCACTGAACTGCTATTAGGGGGAATACATCCTCATCACTCTCTTCAACTACGGGAAGGGAGGTTGGAGTCAGGTAGGGGCTGGGCTCTTCTCCCAGGCAACCGGTGACAGGACAAGAGGGCATAGCCTGAAGTTGCTCCAAGGGAGGTTTAGGTTGGATATTAGGAAGCACTTCCTCACAGAGACGGTGATTAGACATTGGAATAGACTTCCCAGGGAAGTGGTGGAGGCATCATCCCTGGATGTGTTCAAGGCAAGGCTGGATGTGGCACTTAGTGCCATGGTCTAGATGGTGTGGTGGTGTTGGTCATAGGCTGGACTTGATGATCTTAAAGGTCTTTTCCAGCCTTGGTGATTCTGTGATTCTGTGTTATCATGCCTTAATATAAGGACTGAGATCTACCAAGAATATTTTTGCCATCATTGTTCTACTTGAAGGATGGTTCCAGATGCTCCTCTATGTAACCCTGTGAAATGTCTTTTAATTACTGAAAGAATTTTATTCCTGGCCAAAACATAAGAGTTTATTCTTCTGACAACATCAAGTTTAACATTCAATGTTAGGTGTTTCCCACTACTGTGTTTACTGATGGCAGTGTACACCCTATTTCAAACTTTGTTTTGTTAGGATAAGCAAAGAAACCCTTTTTAGCATTCTCACATATTTCTTGTATATTACACAGCTGTTTTCCACCTTTTGTAGTTTGAGGTTCTTCTTTATCTTAGTGGGCATAGTTGTATGTGGTATTACAGATAAGGTCTTACCAACGTATAATCACTTCCCTGTCTCTTCATGAAATACCTTGACTATAACACCTTCACTTTACATTTAACAATCTTTGGCTGCTTTACAACAGCTGTATATAAAATCTGAGTCACTTCTGCCCTGTGGCACACCACATGGTGGTCCTGGCCTCCTTCTAATTCTGACCGACTGACCGCCCAGAGTACAGTTTAGATGTAACTGTTGACACTAATGCTAATAGCACATCTGAGGACAACTGTTCCTACCCTGCTATCAACTTCTACAGAAATTGCATTTTCAGATAATTGCTTCTAGGCCTCAATTACTGTAAATAAAACCTTACGGCTGTAAAGAAAATCTTCCAAATGGTAGCTAAATCTCAACCAATGTAAGACCAAACATGTTGCAGACATGAGTGTAGAGGAGCTGTTGATGTTCTTTTACTCTTTATATAACTGTGAAGGCAAATATTAAATGCCTTGATGGACTCCTGTAAAATACATTGATAATTGCCCAGTCAAACCATGAAAGAAATGAGACTAAGAAACATTTGTTTTTTACAGAGTCCTAGAGGTTTTGTACACTGAAATTTTACAGAAACAAAGCAAAATGTTGTTGCTACTCCTGGTTTCACTGATAAAATATTAGTGTTTTGGAAGAGCCTCACATAATAGATTCAAACCTTTTTATGAAGATATTTAAGCCTTTTGAAAAACTCAATTTCTGTTCTTGTTTTGGTAGAACTAAATAATGGAAAATTCGTGACTCTCTTTTCTGTGTATTCCCAACATCTTGTTGAGTATTGCTATTCAATACAGTATAATCCCAAAAGAAGATATAGCACAGAAGTAGTTTTTCTGGATACAGCAACAACACAAACTTAAGAAAGGTTGTACTGTGTAGAGCATGCAATCATTTAAAACACTGACATTTTGAGGATTTTTGGCTAATGTCCCTATTAAAGGACAGCACTATTTCTTCATTCATTACCTGAGCTAGCTAGAGAATATTCACTTACACTACAGTTGCTACGATGCTTCCTTAGGTTTGGGAAACAAATCATATACCACAACTTGTATGCATTTCCCCACTCCTGAGATGATTGTTTCTACTCCCTTGTGACTGCAGCAGCAGAGGGGAAGGTTATAGAGCTAAGTCTCTTACTCATGAGACATTTTAAAATATGATTTTTTAACAAGATTTTATTTTTTCTCTTTTTTTCTCTCAGCTTTGGATGTCTAAAGATGTCAAAGGCAGGAATCCTTTAAGAGTTTTATTTGTTCCATGTTACATATATCTTACTTTAAGGAGAAACTGTAGTAATGTGCTTCTTAGTTTTTTAATTAGTTATCAATGCCAGCCTAAACCTCAAATAACTTCTCTGCAGACAAGATGTGAACTAACAGGCCTCTTAGAGCACTGAATCATGTATCAGAAATTTAGTTGTGAATATTGTGCTTGCAAAACATGCTTGGCTCCCTGTAATTTAGCAACAGTACCCGGCAGTTTCTTTGATCTTAATGTTTAAATGTCTCTAAAGAAAACTTTGTTTAGATTTCTTTTCTTATTTTTTATTTACACTTGAAGTCATTGACTTTGTTTTCTTGTTAAATGTTCAAGAGAAAATTAATGTGTTTTGGATCAGGCACATGTACACCTATTTGGCCTTGCATTATTTATTAATATATTTGTTTATGTTTTACTTTCTAAACAAGAAAAAAATGTTTTTTCCTGTTGAGCCATATTCTCCGAGTGGATTAATATTGCTCATTGCTTATGTTTAGTAGGGAAACAGATATATACGTAAGCATTAAATCACCTACATTCACTGGGATTTTAGGACATTCTTCAATACTAAGGCCGAATCCTTAGAAAATGGAATAAAGTTGAGGTGTCAAGGAGTGCAATGTAAAAGAGTTTTAGTTGACCCAGAAGTGGGATTATAATACTCTGCACACCGAAGTGCAGTCAGCTAAGCCGGTGTGGAAGGAATGCTCAGGGAACACATGTGCCTGGAACAACATAATACTTGGAGAAATCTCTCCCTGCTTTGCTGTGCTGTGCAGCTATGAATGTTCAGTGTTTGCAACACTCTCTTGTGGACTTAAATACCAATGATGTGCTCTGTGATATCACTATAGCTCCATACCTTTTCACAAAAATGGCCATATTCGATATTCATATTTTGTACCGTAGTCTCAGGACTAGAACAGTTGCCTGAGAACAGTGACAAATATGTTTTAGATGCAGCTGAAGAAACTACACTTTGCTTTTCTGGGTTACTGCTAAAGTAACATTTAAGACACACAGCAAGGTCATTTGGCTTCATGTGGATCAATTATCATTGATTTCCAGCTGCCACCTCCAAAATCTTGCCCAGTACCATTTTTTTGCAAAACCTAGAAGAGGAGAGATCTGCAAAAAAATTAAAGGCACTACAGGCATATATGTTATATAAGTAAACAAGTATCCACATGCTGTTGAACATGATAATACTAACAATATTTTTGGCAATTGAGACCCTTACAGTTCTCTGTGTGTTTAAAACAAGAAATAGCAATTTTCTTAGATGTTTCAAATTTATTCCTTTACATTTTCAGAAATTAAAACTTTTGATTCTTGTTGCTTTCATCATTTGATTGTAGATAGTTGCTTGACGATTGATGATCCTTATGGGTCCCTTCCAACTCAAGATACTCTGCAATTGTGCAATTCTGGTCAAGCCCTGAACTTTGAAAGGTGACCACTGCAACTCTGCTATCAGAAGATGCTGCTGGCTTCTCAAGAATTCATAGGAATGCTACTCGCTGGGCAGATTTTCAGACTTAATTGCATTTGTGCCTCAGTCTTACAGTTCATAGCTGAGAAAACCAAACAGAAATGATGTGTTTCAATAGAAATGTCAACCTAATGTTTGGCTTGGGGTCATCCTGGTACAAAATATCTCATTAGACAAATAGGCTGCTTCCTAAAACACTTTCTGTTGTGCCATCCTGAATACTAGAGAAAATGCATGAATGCTGCAGGCACATCAGAAGGTTAGGCAATTCCATATCAAAATAACTGAAGGAAGTAAACCGAAAACTTAAGTTTATTGCCTTGGTAGATTTTATAGAAAACAAAGATGCAAAGAATATTTTTCTCTCTTGTCACCGAGCAGATGAATTCAGAAAGAAATGTTACATATATACCTGTGTTACAACAATACAGAGAAAATTTACAAGTGTTATTTTGAATTATACACATTAATAAGCTTGATAATTTTTCTGCTGATCCCTAAATACAGGAACAGGCTGTGTTTTCATCACTACTGAGATCAGACTGCTGGAACATTTGAGTGACTATATACTAATTATCTCTGTAGTGTCTTACCTGTTCTTAAGCTGGTGACTACACTTATTTTTTTCTTTCATTGCAGCTCATTTTTCTGTCTTTGAGGATATATAAATTGAATTGAAAACAGAGGGATAAATTTCTTTTTCCTTTATTGCCTACTAAGTAATCAGGATTTTTTTCAGAGGAAGCATAATTTAATAAAGTTTTGTTAGAAAATGCTTTAAATCATTATTTTCACCAACACCAGAAAAAAAATGTATACAGTTATTAGTTTCATCATCAGAAAAATTATAAAGAGCAAAAGAAGGAAGCTAGAATGCACAGCAATTGTAGTAAATGTAATGGAATTTAATAGAAAATTATTTTTTTTCCAAGGATTTCTGTGGGGTTTATAAAATTTCAACACAGAAATACAATTTCTGAACCCCATTTACTGTGTTCAGTGTCTATGAGCTGTGCTACAAGATGTAGCACAGCAACATAACAATGGCTTTTGATCAATCTGACTTAATTTACAGCAAGCAGTCTTGACAACAAACAAGTTACAGCACAACTAAGATCCCCTATGTCATGTTGTACCTTCTTCTGTCAAACTTTGACTTCATCTTCAACCTGCGTGATTCTACCTTGGTTCAGAATAAAGATTCAGGGATAGGATTACTTTTAGTATTTTCTGTTAAGCTCCAGGACTGCTCCTTAATTTCAGCTATATATTCATGTTAGTTAATTAGTTCATTGGTTTCCTTAGAGCTACAATCAATTCTGTGAAAACTCCGTTCAGCTAAGCTTTGGAATTAGTTTGTGACCAGACACATGCAGTCATGTAAAAAATGAGAGTTATTTAGCATTTTAAATGGCCAGCAAACATTATTTTAAAAATACTTTTCCAAATTCCTTGAGAATACATGTAATTTTGAAGTGATGAAAGTATTGTCTGATGATGAAGATTGTGGTTCTAATAAGCTCAGTACTTTGATGGAAATATTCCACCAAAATTCTCGAATAAGACATTTATTTCTAAACAAATAGCTGAATGTTCAGATACCAATAAAGTCGGAAATCCCAACTTTTTGCTGCATTTATTAAAGTTATGAATTAAAAACCTATCTCAAGCTTTCCGTTAAATGTTATGTTTCACTGAGTTTTGAGACTAATTTTGCACTGTTGTATGCTTTGTGAATACTGAAGTTAAGACTGGTTTTCTTTACAGAATGCAAATCACAGTTTTAATGCATTTCTAAAATATTTTCATTTGCCCCAAAATGTAGCAATTACTTTTAAGCCTTTACATGATTTGAAATTTGTAGGTGAAGAAAAGTCATGGGTTGAACAATATAAAATACATAATATGATACGCAAACAGGTGATGGCCCCATATTTCACTGAAAACAGATTGAATAATGGTCCTTTTGTAGCAGACCTCAATTTTAAGCAATACTGGACCACTCATTCTTTAACCAGAAAAAGTGCAAGACTTACAGAGCTGCTAGTATGCAATATCTAACTATATGTTGACTGTCTTCAGGCATTTTACAGGATTCAGTTCAGTCTTAGAAAACCCTTGTGTTTTCTCAGAAAGGACAGAAAATTTAAAAAGGGGGTGTCAACTAGAAAAGTTCTTAGGATTTCCCTTCTCATACTGAAATAATATCTATGGTGAAATCTGCAATTTTCTTTATTTTTGGAAGACATTCCTATGACTTTCAATTGCAGTGGACCCTAGCTTCCTATAGGAAGGAGCTAACATTTCTACAAGTTACTGACACTCATATGTAAAGGATTTACACATATTAACATCTTTTATACTGAGGGAAAAATAAATAAAACCTGTTAAAGTCTGAGCTTTTGTTAGTTTTAATTCCAGTTTTCCACCATCTTAAATATCTCTCAAACAGCAGGACAAATGACATTATTGTAGTGGGATAACACAGGCTAGGTCAATTCCCCTCTCCAAGAGGGAAAGAACTCTTATAGTAAGAAAAATATTCCTGCAAAGCCTAGTTTTCTCTCATCTGCTTTATTATGTTTACTTTATTACGTTTATTCTCATGCACAATCCAAGTAAGTTTTCTAACTGATGAGACAGAATGAAAGGAGAAACATTGCTGAAAACGTAGAAAATAATGTTAAGAATGCAAACCTTTGACAATTTCCTCAGTGCTGGAAAGAAGTGAAATTAATGGTAAAGGGCAAAAGAATTGACTCTTTTTTCCATACACTTAGTTGACCACTTTTTTTTTCCTGTGTTATTTGTAGTACTAACTATTTGGATCAATGGATTGCTAATTAGAAACTGACTTTGGAAAGCTGCAGCATGCTTCTCAAATGATTAATGTGTTTGCATTGATTTTTGCATAAAAGCAAAATCTAGCTGTACTATTTAGCACTTAGAAATTGGTCCTCAATGAACTATTTGGAGCTTAATAGGCTTGATAATACTTGGAAGCTCATTATTGTGTTTTTATCATTATTTCTTGGATTAAACTCTATACATACACACATATGTATATATACACAACACTCACACTCACATACGGAGTTGTATTAAGCCAAAAGACAAGGTAGGCAGCAGCTTAGGCAGCAGACTGTGTGCTTCATCTGTGCCAAAGATGGGGCCTGGCTTTCTAGGCTGAACAGCAGGTCTTTGTTTCCCACGTTATACAGCCATCTTCCTCTCCCGCTGTTGCTAACAGTGAACAAAAAGGATGTAACCTAGGGATATGCAGCTTCTTCAAGAAATGAGTAACTTTTCTGTCTGTCTTTCCTTCAGGAAGGTGTAGGAGCAAAAACCTCTGTGACACCCGTCTTTTCGATGTTCTGCTGCTGCTTAGCCCAGTGGAAGTGGGGCTTGCCTCTGTGGCTGGATCTTCCTATCAGGGAAAGGGTTGTAGATGAGGACAGGTCTGTGAGTGACAAGTGGAAGGTGGCAGGTGGAAATCCTGTGCTTCAGAAAAGTGAGGAAGAAGAAGATGAACCATGAAAAGGGGCAAGCTCTCAGAACAGCAGAAGAAGAGAAGAGCTGTCGCTACCATGATCCACATCCCCACTAAAGCCTCCCATAGCTTCTCCAGCCTTTTTAGGCTTCTCAGTCACTTTGCACCCAGAATATCATGGACCTTTATTGACCTCTGAGTTGCTAACTCCAGTCTTACTCCAGAAATCCCATTCTCTACCCCCACAACCCATCTGTTCTGTCCGCTGAAACCTTCACTGAATCTTTTTAGCCTCTTTCTCCCATCTGCTGTGACCCATATTGCTGCTTCCATAAAACTGATTCTGCCTACATTGCTGAGAAGGCTTCAGCTGAGTTAGCATATACAATATGAATTGTTGGTGTCATATGGCCTATATATGTATGTGTCTATAAATAGATTTATTGTCTGCATATGCAGCCAGCAGTTCAGCCAAAGTTCCTATGAACATGCTTAACTTTTTGTCCATGAATACTTAAAATATAAATTTAGGCACCTGCTAAAGTTCCTTGCAAAACTGAGGAACGACTATCCAGATGGTTAGTTACAGGATCTGTATCTGAGACTCAACTTCATTCTAATCTGTGGACATATTTAGGGCTATTGATGATAGAGCTTTGCTTCCAAATCCATGTAATGAATGCTGAGAGCAAGTTTTTGCACTAAACTGTCAAGGTCACCCTGACTATTTTATCATATCTTTATTTATGGCAGTCAAGAGATTACTGGATTTTTTTTTTTCACTCAGTTTTTCAGTTCTCCTTTAAATTTTGCAGTGTGTACATCTATATTCTTCATGAGAAAGTTTTCACTTTTAAAGTTCCATCACATCTGAACTCTTTGAAAAGTACAGCAATCAGATCAACCATTTAACAAATCTTTGAAGCAAAATGTTGTGATTGTAGTGAATCCAGATTTAGTTTTCAACTTTAAAAATTATTTCTCCCTGTTCCTTGTGACTGGTACAGGACCTGCACCAATCCAGAACAGTATCAATTAACCACAGACACCCAACTGTAAGAGTTACTTTAGCAGACAGGTGGAATTGAACTAATTATCATACAAGGTTACACAAAAGCAAAAAGATCTGCAGTCTCTCTAGGAGAATTACAAGCCTGTGATGGCCCCCTCCCTTTGCTGCAATTATCTCCAAATCACACCTGCCAAGCTGTAGGGAAGCATTCCCATGGTTTGTGGCTGAGAACACAGTCAGGTAAGCTGTTTTTTAGTTGAATTAAAAATCCTCCATACCTCCACGGTTTCAAAGAATGTTGTACTGTAATTGTTTCTGCAGCAAAGGAGACACTATCAGTATAATAATCACATTAAAATTAGCCTTTTTAAAAAATTAACAAGCTTTAATTTGACATACCATTGAAAGAGTGCAGCCTCAGAATGATTGTTACTATCATGGCTAAACTGAGATGCTTTTCCATGCAGATTTGAGAATGTAGTTCCTCTATTAAAGGAGGACACCAGAATCTAGAGAGGGGTCTATAGAAGCATTTGTGTTGAATGAAGAATCTGCTCAGTTTGCATGCAAGAAGTGTTAAAAAAAAGTTGAATTTCAAGGCCTCAATCTTTGGAAAGATATCTGAGTTATATCTCAGCAGCAGAATGGCTTCTCTTTTACTTGTGAGTCTCAGTTGTGAATCTTAAGCCTAGACCTAAGTAATCTTCTTCCTGGAGGTGATGAGAGAGCAGTCCTTTTTTTCACCTCACAAGTTTGGCATTCTAACCTGTATTTTGGAAAAGATGATTTGTAGAACCTGGGAGAAAGATCTCCACCATCCTTGTGAAGTGTCCTTGTAATTTTTTTGTAAATGTACTCCTGTCCAAAATGGTTATGTCTGTTTGATATTTTTTAAAGTGATGGAGCCAGAACTGTGGGATCAAGTAACCAAGTTTTTGTGGGAGAGGAATTCTGATGTTAAGAATCCAGTTCTCTATGCCTACAGTGAATTGTTGACAAGTCTTCCTCATGGTGTTTCAGAAGACGGAAAAATCAAATGTGTACAAATTGTTTGAAAATATTAGTTTTAGAGAAAGTATTTTGCAAGATCATTAACAGAAAATGTTTATTTTCTTGAAAGAAAATTGTGTTAATTGCAGTTCCTCTCATTCCTTGTGTCTGCCTGCCTTAGTAGGTGCAGAGACAGTGAGAAAGCAGTTCTGTATGCAAGCAGCTCAGTACGTGGGAGAAAAAAAGTGACAGCAGCTATTTGTGTGATTGACTTTCATGTGATAGTGCAATGTCTGAGATTTAAAACTTAGTTGCAGAGTCCAGATGCTACTTTATAGAGAGCCAGTGCTTTGGTCTTAAGCAGTGTTAAGCTCAGTGTTTCTGGAAAGCTAGAGTTAAACCACTGGATGAAAATTTCAAGATTTATGTTTGTGGTCACAAGATGGTCTAAAGCACGTTTGGGGTCTGGGAGCTGACATGAAGACATAGGTACTATTTAATTATCCTAAAGAAGAATTGTCAGAGGGAGAGTGAAAGGCAGGAAAGATTAAAGTAAAGAACATTTGATTTTGAATTGCTCTTGAAAAAAATAGATTTTACCACAGTTATTTTTAGTAAATTATCAAGACCCATTTTCATAGTAACATAATTATCTTTAATATATTAATTTATTTTACAGTGGTATTATACATACTGTACTGCTCATACAGTATTAACCTAAATATAAACATTTTAGTTAATTGAATCCATGGTGCCAGCAAATTTTAAAACCAATCTTACATTAGATATTATTTGTCTCTGTTACATTGACCGATGTCAAAAAATGAGTTTGATTCTACTATTAGCCTATTTCAGTGATTCATATCAGAAATGGTCAATAGAAGCCAAGGGATGTTATTGGAAAAAATTCCTTTCTTCCGTTCCTGTGTTGCCAAGTTAGTTCAAATAGAAAAGAACATCTAAGTCGTAGTAGGGGCTAATACTATAATTTTACCATTAATAGTAGCCTGCACCGTTATCAGGCCTTATATATGACTTTTGCGGTTTGGTGTTTTGTTTTGTTTTGTGGCCATGTGGAATTGCTGAAAAAAAGCACATGTGAAAAAACTGGCTTATAATGTAGTGTAGAGAGAAGCACACCTGGTATTGTTATCATACCCCTTTTGGAAGCTGTCCTGCAAATTAACTATGTACAGGATGATATCTGGGTCTGGGTGATGGGGTCTGTCACAGTCAAAGGTGGGAGAGTGGATAATTAGTGTGAAGAATCTAGAATTCCTGTTTTTAGTCACTCGTCCTACTCCATTTGGAAGTGTAGATGCACTTAGTGAACCTGTGTCAGAGTTCCCTTGTCTTTTGCATGGGAATTAAAGATGGGAAAAGTACATTAAAGGTAAAGAAAGTCTACATGGAGTCAGGCACCAACTCAGCTTTTCTGTCAGGTTGTTTCTCCAAGGACATGTGGAAATTCAGAGTTCAGAGAGTCTGATTAATCATGTACCTTAGATGTAAGTCTTTACAGTGCAAATTGGAGTGTAGTGGAAAAAGAACTGATTTTGTTTTACACGTGTAAATTCAGGTACTCACAGCCTTGCTGCAGCAGATGCCAATCCTCTGAGACCACCATACTGGAAAAGAAAACAAATGGCAATTTGTTCCTGCAAACTTTTATGTTTACTGGACTGCTTTAAACTGAAAGCAAGTTTTGGGCCAGTTCTTCATATATAATTTCCTATATCATTTCTCTTTCAACAAATCAGTCAGTCACAGACTGCCTTTAATAAGATATCTAGGGATTCTCTTTTTTTCCAGATAGTGTGCTCGTAGTTGCTTTGTCAACAAAGGACTAACTGTCAGAATTTTTCTTTAAGGGAGAGATTGTAATGGTAGGACTGAAAAGCTGGAGCAGGGGCAGTCCTGTTATTCAAAAATCCCGCCCTCTGTTCTTCCTCAGCATACTCACAAAAATCCATGTTTCCCTCTTTAATCGCTGCTTCACACCCTTGTCCTTCATCTCTGGTCCTCCAGGTTTTTAGAATCTTCTCACCTGTTGTTCAAAACATGGCATTTACCCTTAGTCCTTCCACTGTGTGAACCCTTCATGGTGAAGTGTGTCAGAATAAGCCGTAGCTGTACTGCTTCTTTGTGTGGATACAACCTACTTGATATATATCCTCTGAAATGTATGTCTGTAGACTTATGGGAAAATTAATAAAACAGAAATTAAAACTGACACCTTCAAAATTATATGCTACCCTTAGCATATGGACTGCCTCACACGAACAATTTACAGGATTTGTATCAGGATTATGGACAGTAACTCAATGGAGGATAACTTCTGAACTATATTCTTAAATCTCATTTGACAGGTTTGGGATGCTGTATAATTCTTATGGTGTTATAATGTCACGCCAGTGGTACTACAGTCATCATTAAGATAGTCCTCTCATTCTTAGTGCTAATTTTGTCTTATAATTGCTTTTCCAGTGAAATTTCGTATGCTTTTTCTGAGCAGACAAATGAGCTTCCTTAAAAAAAAATTAAATGCTTAATTCTCTGCCAAGACACATTTTTTGCAAGATCCAGCTTCCTCAGCAATAGGCAGCTATATCTAGAGAGAAAAAAAACAACAACAATGCTTTATGGTCTGAGCTTTTAATTATATACTGATATTTTACAGTATCAGCTTTGGTAACATTATAAAAAATAAACTGTGAAGTAAAGATGTGTAAAATCTTATCAGGATTCTAAATTAATTTTCTTGCAGTATTGGTATACATCAAGAATCTTGTATCTTTAAGGGAGTGAATGAAAGATTAGGGCAGGTTTAATTGTGTAAGACAGAGAGCAGATTCCTCTGCTGTCCTCTGCCACATCCAAATCCTAGGCCAGTGGTTAAGCCATTTTCTTGGAATATGGACACAAAAGCAATTTAAACTGGAATATTTGCCTGTTGGTGAACCTGGTTGGTGTTTCCTGCAGCTGTTGTCACTTTGTAATCCTAGTAATTTACTGTTCTCCTCTTGGAAGTACCAAAAGTATGAAGAGAGAGATGTGATGAATATCCAAGTTCTTCAGCCAAAACAGTCACAGGCTGAAGCGTAACAGGTAACCCGAAATGGAGCAAAGGAACCGACTGTGGGATGAAAGCACAAGTCTTCCTTTCTTCATAGCTGCAACTTTCTTTGCTGACTTAACCTCTCTGTTTATACTTATACAACCTTCCTGAAAAAGTCAGATACTGTCACTGGTTTAGCATAAGGACAGTGATTGTCTTTGAGCTTTGGTAACTGTTTCTACCTCACATAAAAGAGCTCTTTGCTGGTAGAAACCTTCATTTGTATTTGCTTCTGCTCATTCTGTAAAATGCACCAAGCATGTTTCACTGTTACTTGTGCTTAATTCTTGTGCTCTAGATAGAGGTTAAAAATATTTTACAGGATATAAGCTGTGCTTTGTGTTGTCTGAAATTCCTTTGTTCCAGAGTGTGCATATCCGTGATTGTTAAAACATTCTAGAAACACGCTTTTCTGTTTGGAGAGAGGTTGTTTCTTTGTAAGACTTGCAATATCTGCTTTCAACCTATGTGTTTTTATGATTATAAAACAGAATCAGTTCTTCACTCCCGATGCAATAATTTTGTACTTAGTAAATATAAATATAGTTGATTTCAATAAATGTGTGTTGCTTTATGTTGGTGAAATTCCAGCCGTTGTGCTGTATTAAAGTCCAAATTGATGATAAAGCTCAAGCTGAAGGACTGGGTGAGTGTGATGTAGAAGGAAAAGCAACCTTGCTCAGGTCACGTGCGGTAGCTGAACCAGTTCATGGAAACTACATCCAAACTGTGCAAGCATCTCTGCCAAGAAGAGACTGGAAGGTTCTGCACAGCAATAAATACTCTAGCTCTATGTATATTCTCACTTTCTGTTCAGAGCCACAAGCATAAGGAGATTCTGTGAATTTTGACTGCCTACAACGTAGTCTATGCTAGTCCCGCAGGAATTTCCATTGACTACTCATGTATCTAGTACATCTTATCTTCTAGCGTTGTTTTGTTGTGGAAGTGCATATGAATATATGTGAAAAAAGTGTGTTTCTAATATAAGGCTCATTGCAAAATAGTGAAAGTGGCATATAGAGGGTTAAGGGAATGATGAGGCAAAAAACTGCAGTGCCAGCAGAATTCCCCAAAGGGTAAACAAAACTCTTAACTGTTGCAAACAATAAATTGTCAATACCTTGTAGAAGCAGTGGATAATGAAAAGTTATAATGCCTATAGTTAGTACCCTCTTTAAAAGAATTTACACAGGATATGAAATTAAATTCTGTGCACAGTTCTCTTAATTTGTCCTTAATTAAACAATACTCCATAAATGGTGCATTCAGTGACCAAATGTTCAGAGACAGCAAAATGGTGGGTCCCAAGCCATTAGGAATGAAATAAAGTCAGTCCCCTGAGAGCCTGCTAGAATCTGGTCTATCTAAGTGACAACTGATGGTTTAGGAAAGATAATTAACTTTGCAATTACAAACCGCAGCTTTCACCAATGCTGTTTCTTTCAGTATTCTCTTCTAAATGTTTTACTATTTTTACAGTTAGATAAAATGCTTTTTAAAAATGCTGAGTTCATAGGGTTTCATTTTTCCTACACAAATATAATTTGAATATTTTATTTTAAATAGATCAATAAGTATATATGCAGTTATTTTATAAATTGCAAATATAAATTTCAATTTTTTTATGACTGTCAAGATTTCTTTATTTACTTGAAAGATAAAAGGGACATGCTGCATTAAACAAATTTGATTTTTTTTTTCTTTGGTAGCAAATGCTGGAACTAGCAAACCTAAATTAGGTTTGTTCTTTAGCCATGTAGATTGACATTCTCTTCAGTATAGGGAACACCAGTTCTAACCTACTGATGTGCCTTCATTTTGATAAAAAATACCTATGTTGAAGGGGGAATGCTAGTTGAATCCATATGTCTATACCCTTGATTATCTTTGCCATAATGTCTCCTAGCATGTAAATTAGTGTATTTTCATGCTGGCATACGTGTCATGAAATCATCAAATACTGCAATATGCTCATACTTACATGTGCAAGTATCAGTGTTTTGATGTGATATATTAGGGGATAATGCTTAGCTTAGAGGGTATAATATTATGTTTCACTGTAATGTTCTGTTGAGACTGTAGATGTCTGTGTACTGAACAGACTTCCGGGTAGGTATGGACACAAATAAGCTAGAAACAGAATCAGGACCTAAACTTCATGAAAAATCTATTTGTGACTCTATTTGCTGTGATTTCACATATTGTAACATAATGTATAGAACTAGAACTAGCTTCAGAAAATCCCAGCTTTAAGAAAGCAGAGCAAGCTAATTTGACATGCTACAAAATATATCATTTGCATACATTGATTTAGTAGCTGAAAGTAAAATTTAGACCTTGTCCGAAGTTTACCAACCCCCTTGCCATCAGCTGCAGACTGATGCTGATGCCTGTTGTCAGGCCGTGCTGTAGGCAGTGTGAGTTCTGGCACTGTGTTTGCTGGGATGTCCCATGGAAGTCTGCTGCTCTGATTAACTCCTCATTTTGCCCGTGCTTAGGGCAAGATGATTCATCTGTCTATTCCACCATGATAAGCGATAAGGACATTTTTCTCACACCTTTTGTCTTGGAATTGCAAATGCATTGGAAACTTTCTTGCTGCATGCAGGTGCAACCAAGGATGCAACACTATCAGGTCTCAGTCACAGACTCTGGTTGCTCTTCCACAACAAATTATTTTAAATAGTGTACTTCTTTCTGGTAAAGGTGCATTTCTGTGAATTTAAATGTATATCTCCAATTACAGTGGTCACATCTGTACAACTCCATGTTTGTCATTTATAAATTAACCCAGAAAACTAGAGAAAATACTGTGGTAGTAGTTTGATATTTAGTTACAGTATTTGTAAGTAGAAATTTTAAAGAATTTGAGGACCAACGCTGTAAATTTGTAAATTGTCAGGGAGAGGGATGTTATTGCTGATAACACATCTATATATTTCGTTTCCTTAACTAATCTTCCTTCCTGAATATGCTTTAAAATATTCAGCTGTCTTCTATGTCATTTTGTCCAACTTTGCCACTTGTTAAACGATACACACATATGCTTCATCACAGATAATAGTTCCATCATATCAGAGGGCTTCGGGTTTTAAGGTAGTCTGGAAACTTGTATGAAAGGAATTGTTGCCTTCAAAAGGTCTGGTGTTGCACTCACTGGTGTTTATACGAGCCTCTGGTTGTTGTGTTGATATTTGCATTCAGCACCTCTTTCCACTGTGATGTGATGCAGTTCTTAAGAATGCCACCTTTAGTGAGGGATTTAAAATTCATGTTGATGAACATCACACAAACTGCAATGCTATTTCCCTGTCCTTCAGTGTTGATACATCTGAAGACAATACACAGAAATAGAGAAGAGCTATCGTAATACAGGGATTGGTAAAGACCCTTTATTTGAAAGTACCAGAATGTTTGCATTTTTTTTTAACTTACCCATGTAAAATGGAGTCAAACAATGCCTGTTATTTTATATTTAGGAGCAGCTTAAGAAATCATATGGTCTAAATTCATCCCAGGTTAATAAAAAATGGAAAATTCAACAGACAATTCAATAGGTAAAATACAGCTTATACATCTGGATTCCTATAGATACAAAGAGAGAAAATGATACTATTTAAAAAAAATGAAACAACTTTGGTTCTTGTCCATTCTTTTTGTGCAAAGACTTTCCAATGTGCTTTAGTAGTTTTAATTCTAGATCTTGGTTTAGACTAGTGCTCCATATGGATTAAAAAACAGATAGTAAGAGATGGATTCAGGTTTTCAAAATCATCAAGTAATTTGAAAGAAAAGTGCTTCACAGTGTTAAGTTCCAACAATTTGATTTGGCTGTTATTGTGGAACCCTGGTATCCAACACTGAATTTCTTCAGGGAGGAAAACTTTATCTCCACCCTCTTTTATAATGTGTGATCCAAAATGCCAATCACTGAGAATGGAATACAATTATATTCACTAATATGTCTAAAATAGAAACTCTTGCTGTCAATATATACTCATTAGTACTGAGCTGCAAATGAATTCTGGAATTGTGTTCTTATTAATTAGGTGGCAGACTAGAAAACTTCCTTGCTTCTGTTTAGCCAGATGGAGGGACAGTGGGTGTAATGACCTATGTTGGGCCTTTCCCTGGGGATTACTCTGGTGTTTCATGGTGTCAGTATAGGTCCCTCTTCCATTTGCCATTTAAAATAAGCAGCCCTAAACTTACACAAGTATGCACTCAAATTACATTCCAAAAAAGACATGGTAATTTTGTTTCGTTTTAAGATTAGTTATGCATCACAATCTTAAAACTTCAGAAGGACTTGGGCACACAGATTCAAGGCAGGATAGATTTTTTAGGAAAGGTACGTCGGTCTGCTTTATTTTCCTGTTACACTGTCCTACAGACTCTGCCACACAATCTATCAATATACAAGGGTTCGGTTTTAAAACTCATTCTCTTTTTTGTCTTTTAGTATTTTATTTTTTTTTTTTGTTCTATGAGTTGCTTAAAATTCTAAGAGGCTTCAATGACTCAAAAATTGACTTTGGGGGAAGGGGAGGCACACGGGAAGTTGGTGATCAGCCCTCATGAAAAGTCCCTGGTTCTCTAATTGACCCTGTATATTCTTAACAGCCATCAAGATACTTAAATGTGTATCTTCATTAAAGGGTATGAGTAATATCATACACTGAATGGAATTACTCATGAGCTTTAAGTTTTACATGAATCAAGTATCATCCTGCATAGTAGCCTACATAAGGAGATACATGAAACAGTCAGAAGATCTTGTGCCTGTTTTTTCTTCAGATTTTCAGTAATGCTTCAGCTTGGTCAGCATAAAAGTGATTCTTTGAAAGCTAGTAATTCATTTCAAATTAATAAGAAACAGAAAAGAACATCTTCAAAATATTGCATAACGTTAGGTTGTGGGTTTTCACGGGTACATTTCTGTATTTTAAATGAAGTTTTAGAATCTATGCCACTTAAGTTAATTGGAAAAGACATTTTCTGCTGACTTTATGGATTACAGAATTTTTCACAAATAACTTTATTGTATGTGAGGTCTGAACTGGTGTTAGTTCTACCAAGTAAAACTTACACAAAAAGAATCAGGTGAGCATCCTCATTTCCCACTCTGTTTCTCTTCACCTCCCACTGTGCTACTTACTGCATAGAAAAATATTGACAAGTGTTATTATTTATGTGGATCTGACAAATTTCCATCTAAATGCATGAGAATGTGCAATTTTTGCTCTCTGCAGAGGGAAAATTCTTGGCAAAAAAATCTGAAAAATAATTTCAGGTAAAAGAAAGGTTTACATTTGTTTAATAAACAAAATAAGAAAGATATTTGATAACTTATTCTTAGTACATCATTCACCAGACTTTACGTGTATGGAACTTTATTACATAACATTGTGACAATGTTTTGGATTTTGTGAGTCTAAAATCACACCTATTAAGTCATATGGTGGCTATATTGTGATACAAGACTTAGAAGCTTGATACTGTGTAGTGGGATGTTTTCTCATTCTCATAGCCAATGTCCTCAGCTTGCAAATAAAGTGATGTTTGATTTGCTTTTATTTACTTGTGAGTACTTGTAAACTTCCCTCTGTCCTGTCACTTCCAGGGCATGCAAAGACATTGTATGCAGTGATTTCCTTCCCCTTGAAATGAGGGATACAAGGCAATGTGATGAAAATCTCTAGCAGGCCTGGGGACTATAGACCTGCAAGCAGGCAGCGTCTGAGCATTTGAATTTGGAATAGACAGAGAATGTGTGACTGAAACAATTATAGAGGTCATATCATATGCTACAGCATATTTGATCTCTGTATTAAGATAGCAATGGAATTAATTGCCCACATGTGACTGTCTGCCATAACTCCACTGCTGCTCTCCAAGGTAATTCCACTTTTTTTACTTTGTGCACTAGTGGTAAAAGCATTAAGGAAAAAAAAAAAAAATAAAAAAATTTGTTTCAGAAGTATCCAGCATGGCTCTGAGTGCAATAGGAGAGCAACTGAGAAGTAAACAAGATGCCATTTTTCCGTAATTCCTTTTCAGAAGACTCTTGTACTTGAAGCAGTTTTACAGGCATGGCTTAATGAGTGCCTGCCTGGGGCCAGCCATATCAACTTTGAAGTCATTTGAAAGCTGAGAGGAGAGAGACTGGGTACTAGTTGTTGGACACTTTCATAATAATGTAAAAGGGCATGACTCCCATGAGATCCATTTTTCAGATCCCTACATAGTAGGTCACTTTCTGAGGCTGACCCTTCTGTCAGACAGAAACAGTGAAGGTACAAGAGCTGTCATTTCTGCCCATCGAGTTCAAAGCAGGATAAAATAAATTTCATTCTATCTTTTTCTTCTAAGCTTTTTATTTTCCTTCTATTCTTTTACTTATTTTCTAAGAAATATACAAAAATATACCCTAGTGAACTGTTATGTGCCAGACAATATTAACCTTTTAGTGTTCTCTTCTTAAGTTTGGTATGTCTTGTCTCTTCTCTTGTCTTTCTTAATCCAAAGGTGCTAATGAACCAATGAAAATATACGGAAATTCTTAACATGTAATAATTTTTTCAGTATTTTTAAATACTTATCAGTACAAGACTTCTATGAGGGCTTTAAGTCCTTAACAGTGTCTGAAGGACCACTTTATCAGAATCTAAATAAATACATTAATATATTCTGCTGTGTGAAGTAGGTTCAAAATAATATGTACACAGCAGATAATGGAAACATGTTGACATTCTTAAGGTTATAAATGCATT
Organism: Hemiprocne comata; assembly: GCA_020745705.1. NCBI lineage: Eukaryota > Metazoa > Chordata > Aves > Apodiformes > Apodidae > Hemiprocne > Hemiprocne comata. Next base: position 39,256,390 of record CM036587.1, read on the forward strand.
TGAAGTTATCCTAATTGTAAAATTGAAGATTGTGAAGTACAATGTCCCTGAAAATCCTAGAACAGCATCCTTCTCATTTTACTAATTGCTGCAACACTTGAGATCTCAGTATGATGTTTTTTTCCTCTGCACAAATGAGCAAGTGGAGGCCACAGAACATCTTTAAAAAGGCAGATGTGTTAAATAATTATTTTATAAAGAAGATTAGTATAGAGACTATAGTATGGATATTATGACTTACCCAGGTGAGGTTTTGGTAGGTAGAACTTGGGGTTCAACTGGTTTTGGGGTTTTTTTTGTGCCAGCAAACACATCTATAAAATCCTTATTTCTTCTTTCCCAGTGCTGGGACTGTTCATCTTGTGCTTCTCTGTGTTTTTATGCAAGGGTGAACCTCAGTTCCCTTCAGAAATCCTAAGTGGTCCTTTTTCAACTTTTCTGATAAAGATTGTTCACCTTCCTTATCTCATTTAAAATGCTCAATTTTCTTTGTCTTTTTTTTTTCTATTATGTTTCCCAAAGAAAAAGAACAAGACACAAACTGCAAGTCCTTCAACAAAACAAGGAACTTTACCCATCACTGCCTGTAATCATGGCATAGCAAGTGTGACTTTTTTCTTGTCCAGCAACAAATTAACAAACAGGAAGAGGCATATCATAAAAATTTGCTTGGGAGGGAGTCACACTGCAATTAGGAGCTCTGCGTGCAACTCCTTTTTGTTAGAAATCAGAAGTATAGGGTTGTTCAGATTGAACTGTGGCTACTGAACACTGAATACATACATTTGGCCCCCATAGCAGTCATTGTGATAAAAACAAATTCAGACAAAGTACTCAGAATACTTTCGGAGAAGACAGGTCAAGTGTCACAGAGTGTCTGAGCTGATTTCAGCCCTGACACTCCAATGTTTGTCAAGCCCTCTGCCTACTTATATCTGCTGCTTCATGATGAATAATAGCATTTGCAGCCCCAGTGCTGCTGCCTATTTTGAAACCTCCTACAGAAAAAACTGGTAATGGCATTCCACCTTGTGTACTCATAGCAAGTTATGAGGAGCAAGCTTACATCTAAGGCTGAGGATAAGATAGAGGAAAAGTCATTACAAAACATTGCCTGAAATAAAAACTCTCTGAATCGAGCAGAACGAGGTCTGTATTACTGATTCCTGTGGGGACAAATGAAAACTCAGCACTCCATGTCACCTGAAGACACATATGGTCAGTACCAAAACCTACATCAGGACTGCTACAGGCTCCAGGTAAATTCTCAGTTAATTCTTCAAGTACTGATCCTTTCTCCTGCCAAACGATGACCACAAAGTGTTCTAGAATTCCCATTTAAACTTCAACTATACCTTGTGGCATTTAGAAACTTAGGGATACCCAGATTCATAGAGAGCTATGCAGTAAAGGAGCCCAGAAGGATTACAAAATCTTTGAAATATCTCAATTTAATTCTTCAAAGCAGGAAGTACTTCATGTTGTTGCTTTTACTTACATTTCAGAATTTCTGTTGCAGAATGAGTTGGTCCAAGGCCCTCAACAATTTGCGTAGCAGAGGTTCTTCTCTCAGCTCCTCCAAGACTTCGTTAATGATGGAAGTATCAAATACAGAAAACAAGAAAAAGAAGTACATCTTGTGATTTGTCTTTGCCTATGTGATGTCTACAATGGCATCAGTATTTTTAACACAGACCCTAAACCACAACTGAAATAGAAAGATTTAATTTGCTCTCTCTTGCAATTCCTTACCTTATTATTTGAAACGTGGAGAACCCAAACAGAAGTGGTCTTCTTATATGCCTACTCTTATTTCCAAATAATTTAAGTGAGTGGTTGAAGTTTTTAGTATAATCTGTTTAGAGAAATTATAGAAAAAAACTTACCCATGACTAAAGACAAGAGAATATTTTAATGCAAAATCTCAAACAAGCTCACTATTTTCAACTCCATAGAATAAACCTAAAAATTAGGATGAACAATGGTAATTTTTCTAGGAAACTCTTGTGTTATCTGTCATGTGCACAGTTAAAACTCTAGCTAGAGATGATGATGATTCAGCCTATTGTGATTGAAATAGATAAGAGGCTGGAAAGCTTTGTTCACAGCTGCTAGAGGGCTATCTGAAAAAATGATGTACAATAATAAGGAATGGAGACAACACTCTTTGAACAGGGATTGCTTAAGACTGCATTTTAGTAATTGTATTAGACAGTGTGATAGGATCATTGAGGTAACCTTTTTCCAGTAGTAGACAGGAGAAGAATGTTCAGCTTTAGATATCCCTAGTAAGGTTTGCAAGGTTTATCATGTACAGGTAACATGAAGAGAATACATTGGAGGAGCTAAGCACTTTGAATATTTTTTAAAGATCGAGAATAATTAATTACCACACTATTGCATGCATGAAGAAATTCTATTACATGTTCTGGGAAATTTGAGAGTAATTCCAAGAGAGTATTTTCCAAGACAATTTTTTTCTCTCTTTGAAATAAATTATTATTCTAATATATTAATCTGTGTGGAATATGGAGAAAAAGTATAAATTGCAAAAGCAAAGAACTTTGAGGAGGAATCTGGATGGAATGTTTTCTATTGTGACCTCTTTAAATAATTAGTGTATTCTTGTACTAAAAAACTCCTTACATCTTTAAAACCTGAATAAAAGAGTTGCATTTTTCTACTGAGGAGGTAAGTGGATATGGACTTCAAAGCCTAGAATCTTTCCCCATTTTTTCTGTTGACCTGTATTCTTGCTTTATGAAATGTGTTTGTAACACTATATATTTATCTACTCTGTCTGTTTATTCTGTTTAGACTGTAAGTGCCTAAGATATCTGCACAAGCTCTTACTACATCTTGTTAAAGTGTCACACTTAATAGAGCTGTGATTTTTCTTGTAGTCTTCAGGTTCTACTGTGCTACAACTGAGTAACATAATTTTGATACGTTAAAATAAGGTAATTATTAAGATAATGGTTTATTTTTAGCGACCCTTGCATCTGGGGATCTTGAAGTACTTTACAAACATAAAAATTAAGCCTCATAAAATCTCTCTGTGACAGGTACAGATTAAACATGGCTCACTTTATCCATAACAGAAATGTTTTCATCTTTATGAAAGACAATGGCAGCTGCTCAACACCATAAAGGAAAACTTAACAACAGCCTGCAGCAGGAATGCAATGATACTGCCTGTATCCAAACCAGACATGTCAGTGAATTTGATAGACAGGCACAAAAGACGTAACAAAAAATCCTATGAAAATGCTTGGAAAACATTGACTGACAATGAAAGCAGTAATCCTCAGAGTGACATTTTGCATTAAAGCCAGTAACTCCTGTGCTGTATGGCTCGCTGTGCCATGCTGTGTTATTAGTTCACCACTTAGATCAATTTAACTGAGTTTCATTTCTTAATTTAGGAATCTTGAACTCTGATTGGTCCAGTGATTTGTCTTGCATTTTCTCTCTCCACTTTTACTTCTGCCACTCACTCAATGTCTGTGCTAAATCTGGTGGCTATATCCATATGCATGAAAGTTCTAAGGTATTCTTTTTGCATCACTCTTATACTCGTCCCTGAGATTTTCAACATCTAACATGGGCCCAGCTCTCATGTAGTGAAGGTTCTGGTTTGCAGTTATCTAATGCAGAGGCCTGCATTGAAAATTCTAGGCTGAGCTTCATAGCCATGCAGAGATCTTCTGACCTCTTTGGGGATGTATCTGCTCCTCCGCATATTCTTAGCTCACAGTTTCACTCAAAGTGCATAGAGACATTGTCACAGTCATCCTTGTCACACTTTCTTTCAGCACATAGCCAGATTATTGCCTGGCATTAGCAGGTTGGCAGATTCCAAGATCCTGGGAATGTTGCCCTTTGTGAATACATAAAAATCTTCATTAGTTTTCCAGCAAAATGCAAGGCTCTGTGAACAGAACGTAATTCAAATTCTGAATGCCATCTCTGTGACAGTAGTGTGCACATCTCAGTGTCTGGTCTGTAAGAGATGTGCCAGATTCCAGGGCTCAGTCTAGGATATGAATGTCTGGTCCCAATCTAACCACAGAGCCGTGTGATTCTCTATAGGTAACTCCTGGTAGCTGGCTGCTCACTCATTAGGCATGTTCATTGAAACTACCTTTTGCCAAACAAACTTTTTTGCTACCTGCCCCTCGGCATTAGGGACAAGTGCTCTTTCTGGCCTTCACTCTCCTATTCCTCTGTGATTGAATACACCAGTGACTGTTCTCTGATACTGAGGGTGACTGGCATGGAAGTGCTTCAATCATGCTATTCAACGCTCTTATCCTTCAAAACAGAGTGGCTGCATGAAAATTTCTACCTGGGAATGGTCCCTGGTTAACTTTCTAGGTGTACCAAGGAATTCTAGCTGGATCAAAGGATGTGGTATCTTTAGGGAATGGTGCTCTTTGCATCAGCCAAGTTGTGCAGATCTGTGTCTCCCACATTCATGATACAAAATTTCTGTAAGATGGAAAAAACCTAAAAATGTTCAGGTGATTAAAACATTTCTTTTAGGTAGTACTTTCATGAAGCATATGTAGATATGTAAAATAAGATGCCTGAAAAGTACCAGTATATTCAACAGTTTTATTTTCTTTAAGCTGGGGTCAGGTTACTGAAGTTTGAGTGATCACCATACATTTGCTGAGTAACAGGACATGTTCACATGTGTGGTCTTTAAATATAGAAGTACAAAATCATCTATAAAGAATTAGACATTCAAGTATTTTCTGTGGTACTGTAGGCAAATATTATAGCATTTTAAACAGAAACATAGTAAGAAGTTACATAACTTGAAGAGGGCCATGTAGCAAGTCAGTGGCATAGCTAATTATTGGAATATTTTTCTAACTGTACCTGCTGCAGTTTCTGTTAGCTGTTACCCATACAAACTTCTTGCTTACCATAATGAGTTCAAGCTTGTAGGCATAATATGTTCATTTTCTAACATATTTGCCTGCCATAACCAGTCTGCTAAATCTGATTTTGCTTCTCTTCCATCAAATACTTATTGCAGTTCTTGTTACTCTGACACTGGGGATATCTGGCAATCAGCTTACACATTCATTGGTTTGCATGAGGGGAGGTGACAGGACTGCAGAGCGGCAGCAAGTATGCAAACAACTCATTTCACATTAGTTCCCCCAGGTAAGAGATTCTTTCAAAGGAGATCATTGAATTTACCTGTTCCGTATTTCAGGCACCATTGTCTGATACCCAATTGCACATAAAGCATCTGGTGTAAGCAAAACTAATTTGGATCTTCTTTTGTAAAATGTTAGCTGGATTAAGGGATCAGGTAGCCTCTTTCCTTACAAGAATCACTAGAGGGAACCATACTGAGGAAAAGATAAAATAATTAGGACAGCAGAAAGCAGGCAGAGTGCATCTCAACTGCAACTATTCCTGTGTAAACTCAACCTGTAAAATTATGTTAGTTTGCTTATCAAGCAAGCTTCTTTTCAAATTACATAGCTACCTGTATTACACTGACTGTATCAACACCTGTGACTATTCTAGATGCCTTCCAGCTCTTACAAGCTTGAGTTCTTATCACATAGGCAAAAATATTAATAATCCATAGCCAATTTAGTGTTTGAAGAGTTTTTTTTGAGGGAAAAGGCAACATAAAGTACTAGACGTCATTAAATGCAATATTTAACACATTTGTAATAGACAATACAAAAGTTACTAAATGGAAAGCCACTGGCCAAAGTCTGAAACTCATTGCAACGATTAATAAGACCTACTATAATTCAGATAATTAATGGTAAGCCACAGGAAAATATAGAAGCATTATATTTTCAAATGCATTTACATATGAGTAATCTTCAGAAAACCTCATGTCATTTTTGGCAAACAATATCTCCTTATTTGTCCAACTTTTTTTTTTTTTTGGTCAAAAAATTAAATAAGGTTTTAGAAACTATTCTAAAAGAAACAGAAAAGAAAAAATAAATACTGTTTTTTAGGATGCAAATGCATATTATGTATATACCGTGAACAGCCCAAAAGGTGCAACAATAGCCCAAACTAACAGGTGAGCTGAAGAGGTACAGTGATGCAACAGAATGGCTACAGGCATGGTGTTGCTTTTGCTTGGTAAGATACTAGGAGCGATAATAATATGGATGGCATCAAAAAAGTTTAATGTTGCAAAGACATTAATTACTTTTAGTAACACAAGTACTTTGCAGCACTTAATGAAATGATCATCTGGCAAGTTTAAAACAAGCATTAGAAGTATTTCTTCAGAAAATATGTAATTTAAGCTGGAGAACTCGCTGCTATGGGTTCTTCTAGATGCCCAAAATAAAACTTTCCAAAGGCTACTTTACAACTTAAAGGAAGGTAGATAAATCTTAGGCTTTTAAATACCATGATATACTGCCAAGTCCAGAATCCCTCACTCACACTTTGCCAAAAGGATTATGTTAAAGAAAGGAGTTTCTTACTTGTCCTATGTCTTAGACTTTTCTTCAAAGAATCTATGCCTGGATACTGGGCTACATGGACATTTACCCTGACCTGTCATAACTAGATCTCCTGCCTAAGGCAGCTAGCAGATTTTTATCTGTGATCACCAGATTCTACAGAATGTGTGGGGTTTTTTTAAATGAGATTAAAGTTTTTGCATTTTGGTAGCTCTTGACTGAAATGTCACTTCACAGTTATTTCTGTTTAGTTTGTATGCTCTGCAGGAGAGGATTTGGTATTTTTCCCCTGCATGTTCAGAATGTACCTAACATGTTTTCAGTCTTAACTCACTATTACTTTTAACTCTGAAAAAATCAAACATATAAAACAAATAAAAGTTGTTGCCTTGGAAGGGCTAATCATTATTCCTGTATAGCTAAGGTTTATCCTAAGAAAACCACTGAATATTTTCATCATTACAACACAGCATATTATTACTAAATTAGTTTAGGGATTTCTGAAAATTTTGGCCCATTATGTTTTGGTACCTCGTAGCATTTTGCATGTCTGCAAAATGTGGATAAGTGTCAGTGATCTTCTGGCACTGCCTATTCCTAACTTCCCATATTTCTTAGTCCATTCCACAACTCACCAATTCTGGGAAAAAAATATGCAAACATTAGGGAGTCTTGCATGCATCTAAATAATATTTATCCGAGAAATGCTCAGCCTTTTCTTGATGTATGGCATACTACATTATTTCCTTTATGTTTCTGCAGTATTATGATTAAACTTGTCTCAGTCTTTCTGTTGAAACTCTTCACACTCTATAGCTTTATGGCTGACTTAAAATTTACTCCAGACAGCAAGACAACAAAGTAACCATTTTAAATATACTTACTGTTCTTTATGAACACAGTAAGCTTACTACTTACAGAAACAAATGCTAACACAGTGTTATAAGGACAGTTAATCTTTCTGCCCAGTCTTCAGAGTTCCCTGTAGGCTCAATTTCCACCACTGTTATGAACCTGGAACCAGAAAAACCCTGACTGACTCCTCTCTTTGTTTCCTTACCCTTTCACGGAAGAGTCATTCCCTTATTTTATATGTTCTTTTAAACACTTGATTTCTGAGTAACCATGTTGCAGTGCTATATGCCAGCTTAGAACATTTCTTACTTAGAAGTATTCTATAGAGCATAGAGTAAATAAATAAATAAAAACAGTGGAAAAGAAACTTCCGTATTTTTACTTTGATTCTCAAAGAGGATAAGACAAAATCCATCAAGGGAAGCTCACGGGATTACCCTGTTGATAATAAAAATGAAAGTATATTTCAGAACTGGTGCCAGTATATTAAATGCTCAGACTCCCTCTGAGGAAGAGCTATGTTTTCTGTATGGGTAAGCTTACTAGATATTTCAAGTGTTTTTACTAATGCTACATTTGTGTATGTCACCGGGTGCAGAGGGTAGAATGAAGAAGAGAGTTGTGGAAGGATATTAATCGATTGTTGTATTTGAGATTTTTCTTCAATCCTCTGAAGGTTCAAGGACCTGTTCTGAGGATAAGCAGCCTCAAAACATGGATGCTCTGAACAATTTAAAGAAAATTCGGTACTGCAGTAACTTTTATTTACCACAAGGTGGTATAAAACTGTAGCTGTCTGTTCAGTACCAGTAAATTCTACCGCTAAATGATCCATATTGCTGGGCTGGATGGCATTCTCCTGGTGCGCTGCTTTGCTGTGCTGTATCTCCTTATTATCAGCGTGGCTGTTCAACAAAACCAGGTAGCTCCTTCACAGTACAAAAGAAATTACATGCTGTGAGGCACAGCTTTCACACATAACAGGCTTTGAGCAGTGTAGCTTTTCCCTGTAGCCATCAGAAGAGTCCTCTGGCTCAAAGAATAGTTCGAGATTTGGATCTGGATGAGTTTACCTAGTGTGAGAAATGACTGTGGCTGAATTATGCCACTAGTCAGGGAGCTAAAATATGAGAATCGTAATTGTATCAAACTTAGTCCAACAGAAGATCCAGAATACCTTTTACGTAGCTAGGGTCCTAGCAAGAGAGACCTGAAATTAAAGGTGGTATCTAAATAACCAGAAAAATCCCCCTGAATTGGTGTATCTTGAATTTTGACTTTTACTATTTTTTTTCCTGTCAGAATCTGGTCCCACATCCTCTGCAGCTGCAGAAGAATTCAAACAGGCTTTTTTTTTATTTTTTTTTTACATCATCTGCCATGTACAACAGCTGTAGGTAGTTAGAGTAACACACCTGTTTTGGCCCAGATAAACTTAGTGGGCTTTTGATTCATGTCTTTCTGGACTCATTTTGGTAAGTGTGTGAGAAATGCATTTGCAGTTCAATTAAGAGAGTAAAAGCAGAAGTCAGAAGTGTGAAGATTTTGGTTTCAGCATGGTGTTTTGCAGAAATGAGGTTGTATGTAGACTTCTGTGTTTCTGCTGACGGACCATCTTTGGTCGAGGAAAGCAGAAAAAAAAATTCTAAATAAAAATTCTAAATAAAATTAGAATTTGTATTTCCTATGATGAAAAGTAACCAGCCACATCAGGGATGCTCCTTCCTTCCATTATCATCTACCCGGTCATATCTCTCATGGGTTGTTTAGTCTTTTAATTTTAAATCGTTTTATGCACACATGGCACACAAGAGTATTAGCTGTTATATTGGGAATGGTTTTGTGAAGACTGCTAAGGTGAAATCCAACTTCTGGACCTATTCCTGGAGCAAGAGATTTCTTTATTTGAAGTAAATAATAAACAGTCCTTGTATCAAAAATTCCTGTCAAAATTACTAGAGAAAAGGAATAAGATTTTTTTTTTTTAATTAACTACTAAGAAGTAATAGTAAATAAATTCTTGTCTTTGCATAAATGGATAAAAATAATATTGATACAATATTGTCTCAGTCTCCTGAAACAATTTTATTAAACATGAAATGTAGACTTTAATACAGGCTTTGTTAACATTCTCATCCATATTTTAGCTTAAAATTAGCTTACCTACCTGTCTTTCTTTCTAAAGAGAAAAATGATGACTATACAGATGTCACAGTTCAAAGGGGTCAGTGACAGATCAACCTCCACTGTTTCATAAAAATCTTTATATTAAAAAAAGTTCTATTTTCATTATGACTTTCTGTGTACTGTTTTTAATATTACTCTTTAGCTTGTAAATTCAGCCACATTTCTGGGTACTGTAGGGTACAAAATGACTGGCTAAAGGTTTTTTGTTGTGGAGACAAAAATCTATGATCTCAGCAAAATGTGGGACTAACAGAAAATACGACGTGTGGAACTTCAGCGAAACTATGACTGGCAAGCTGTCATTAGCAAGCTGCATGTACCAAGACCAAGACATGAAGCAATAGCTTTCATTGAAGTTATCCTAGTTCTTAGAAGCCCAGGATTAAGAGAAAGAATAGTGTTGTCTTATTATAAGTGCACTGCCCCACAGTAGCTGATATATCTGCCTCACCACTAAGCAAATGATGCTCTTTACTGTCAGTTCCCTTTCCTCAGTCATGTAGCAAGCCAACACAGACCACAGCAAGAAGTTTCTCAATAAGCAAAGCTACAGTCACAAGCACCGTCTTGTTTTGTAGTCTTCCTTACATGATGCTGCATCTGACTTTTTCCTTAAAATGAGAAAATTAATTTTTCCTTTCACTTGAGCTCCTTACAAGTTACTTCTTTCTTTGTGTTCTTTTCTTCTACGCATTCCTATTGATCTCTCTGATTAAATTTCTGATTGCCTTTCTTTCTCTTCCCAATGGGAAGAGACGAATTGGCAGAGACACAAATGTGGAAAAGGAGGCAGAAAAAATGCCTTCATTTGGTTTAGAACCTTGTCTAGGCTCAGAAAGCCAGTCCATTTCTTATATTGTCATATTCTTCTGGAATGACTGTGGCAGTCCCCCTAATTTCTCTGTACACTGTGAGTAGTTATACTTCTTTTAAAGCTCAAGGATACTGTGAAGATAAATGCACTGAAGATTGTGAAGTATCCTGATATTATCTCCTATAAGGGAAGCTGGAGGAATTTCTGAGAAACAGAAAGGGAAAAAAAAATGGAATTTAATAATAAATTATATTACTTTTAGAGGTTGCTGTTGTGTAGTTCTGTCTCAAATGAAGATTAAGTATACTGGAGCTGTAATAAAAGGGCCTTAATAGGACCCTTGACTCAATTATTCAGTACTTTTACAAGTGAAAACACATCAAAATGTGTTCAAAACCAGAGCAAGTTGCCTAAAGAAGCTGTGAAGCCTCTGTTCTTAGAGATATTCAAACCCAAGCTTTGAGCAGAAGCTTGTACTAGAGGATCTCCAGATAATGTTTGCATGATTTGCAACCATGTCTCTGTGATTCTGTTTTCAAGTAATTAGTTACAATGCTTACTTGTGCTTTCATAAAAGATTTACACAAATAAATTTAGAATATATCTAAGCTTTATGTAGAAGTTCTCTGCTTACATTGGTGTCTAACTCCAGCTTTGCAATGAATCTGGTTGATTTAGCTGAAAGTACTTAAATATATTTACGAGGACACGCACAAGTCATAGAATCATAGAATGATTTGGGTTGGAAGGGACCTTAAAGATCATCTAGTTCCAGCCCCATGCATTGGCAGAGACACTTCCCACTAGAACAGTTTGCTCAAAGCTTCATCCAGCTGGCCAACCCAACTTCCAGGGATGAGGCATCCACAGCTTCCCTGGGCAACCTGTTTAGTGTCTCACTACCCTCATAGGGAAGAATTTCTTCCTAATGTCTAGGCATCTCAAGGATAAGAGGGTCATTAGGAGCAGTCAACATGGTTTCACCAAGGGGAAATAAAATGGTTAACCAGCCTGATAGCCTTTTATGAGGACATAACCAGGTGGATAGATGATGGTAGAGCAGTGGATGTGGTTTGCCTTGATTTCAGTAAAGTATTTGACACCATCTCCCACAGCATCCTTGTAGCTAAACTGAGGAGGTGTGGTCTGGATGATCGGTTAGTGAGGTGGATTGTGATCTGATTGAAGGAAAGAAGCCAAAGAGTTGTGGTCAATGGGACAGAGTCTAGTTGGAGGCCGGTATCTAGTGGAGTCCCTCAGGGGTCAGTACTGGGACCAGTACTATTCAATACATTCATCAATGCCCTGGATGAGGGAACAGAGTGCACTGTCAGCAAGTTTGCTGATGACACTAAACTGGGAGGAGTGGCTGACACACCAGAGGGTTGTGCTGCCATTCAGTGAGACCTAGACAGGCTGGAGAGTTGGATGGGGAGAAATTTACTGAAATACAACAAGGGAAAGTGTAGAGTCTTGCACCTGGGAAAGAACAACCCCATGTACCAGTATGGGTTAGGGACTGACACTGGAGAGCTGTGTAGGGGAAAGGGACCTGGGGGTCCTGTTAGACAGAAGGATGACTGTGAGCCAGCAATGTGGCCTTGTGGCCAAGAAGGCCAATGGCATCCTGTGGTGTATTAGGGGTGTACTTTGCCCTGGTGAGGCTGCATCTGGAGTATTGTGTCCAGTTCTGGGCCCCTCAGTTCAAGAAGGACAGGGAACTGCTTGAAAGAGTCCAGCACAGAGCCACAAAGATGATTAAGGGAGTGGAACATCTCCCTTATGATGAAAGGCTGAGGGAGCTGGGTCTCTTTAGCTTGGAGAAGAGGAGACTGAGGGGCGACCTCGGTAATGTTTACAAATATGTACAGGGTGAATGTCAGGAGGACGGAGCCAGGGTCTTGTCAGTGATGTCCAATGATAGGACAAAGGGCAATGGGTGCAAACTGGAGCATAGGAGGTTCCACGTAAACCTGAGGAAAAACTTTTTCACTGTGAGGGTGACAGGGCACTGGAACAGGCTGCCCAGAGAGGTTGTGGAGTCTCCTTCCCTGGAGATGTTCAAAACCCGCCTAGGCACATTCCTGTGTGAGCTACTCTAGGGGATCCTGCTCTGGCATTGGGGTTGAACTAGATGATATTTCAAGGTCCCTTCCAACCCCTAAGTTTCTGTGACTCTGTGATTCTGTGGATGTCTAATCTAAATGTACTGTCTTCCAGTTTCAAGCCTTTAACCCTTGAACTATCAGTACAGGGCCTTGTAAAAGTCCCTCCCCAGTTTTCCTGTAGGCCCCTTCAGATACTGGAAGGCCATTATAACGTCTCCCCAGAGCCTTCTCTTTTCCAGGCTGAACAGCCCCAAGTCTCTCAGCCTGTCTTCGTAGCAGAGGTGCTCCAGCCCTCTGATCATCTTTGTGGTGCTCCTCTGGACTTGCTTCAAGATCTCTATGTCCTTCCTGTGTTGGGGGCTCAAGAATTGGACACAGTCCTGAAAACTTAGCTTATATAATGCATTTTTTGCCAAAGATGAGTTTAATGGTCCATATTAATGAAAAGCTAACATTCCTAGAAGTGTTGTACAGTTCTTAAGAAAGAAAACCTTTCTGAGCTTTTTGCTAAAATTACCTGAATACCCCATTAAGGGTAACATACACCCGCTGGGCAAACTGTGTCAGTAAACACCACTTTCCACAAACATACCAGACTTCTTTCTGTACCAATACTTGTGTATGTTCACATCAGTACTTCTGAAGCCCCATTTTGACCACAGTATGCTCCCTTTACTAGCTGATTTTACAAGTTTCTGCCAAAGCAGGTTCAGCTAAAGCAGGCTGTTCAGGGCCATGTGTAGTTGAGAAGGAAGCTGACGAGTGACCTCATTGCTCTCTACACCTTTCTGAGGAGGGGAAGTGCAGAGGGAGGTGGTGATCTTTTCTCCCTGGTATCCAGTGACAGGACTCATGGGAATAGCTCAAAGCTGCACCAGGGGAGGTTCAGACTTGACATTAGGAATAATTTCCTTACTGAGAGGGTGGTAAAACACTGGAACAGGCTTTCTTGAGATGTGATTGATGCCTCAAGCCTGTCAGTGCTTAAGCGCTATTTTGGAGCATGACCTTACTAGCATGCTTTAATTTTGGGTCAGCCCTGAAGTGATCCAGCAGTTAGACTAGATGATCATTGCAGTTCCCTTTCAGATTAACTATTCTATGCTGTGCTATGCTGCTCACTAATCCTAACCCATAAACTGAAGTTGGCTCATCATCCATCCTAAGCAAAACTCCATGTATTCCCACCACTCTATCATGTAAAGGGCAACTCCCCTTGCTCACTTCCCAAAAAGCCTGTTCCATCCACTACAGCTTGACAGTCTTGTGTAATACCACACAAAACCCCAACAGTAATAGCAATAATAATGCAAGTAGTAAAATAACTTCAGATCTAATCTAGCTCTACTGCAATAGTTACCTAGAGCTGCGTAGTTGAGTATTTCATTTTTGGATATGATTTTCCAGGATTCATAACTGTTGGAAATCATACCTGTTCCTTAGGGAATAAGCCGAGGCATTGCTTCTTTTCCACACTCTCCATCTTTACATTGCAGTTTTATAATCTTGCCCATTTTAATAATAGGCCTATTCAAATTTGACTACCAACTTTCTTTCTGAAGTGGGGGAAGATTAAGGGTTAGGTTCCTTTAAAAGCTGAACTACTTTTTTTTCAAACTTTCTAAATCCATATATGCACAGATAGCATGCAAGAACTTGTGATCTAAAGGTGAAGATTTCACAATGCGTTGGTTATCAAAGACCTGACTATCGTGAAACTCTTCACCATAACAAGAGCTATAATGCTCACAGCCATTAATGCATCTACTGTAATAAGGGTTTTGAATTAGTTTATAACCAGCCTGACATGACATAACAACAGACGCACTCGCATGTCGGCAGCTGCAATTCTGCCATTTCTTCATAAATGACAAGAGTCTTTTGTTTGCAAGATTATCATAAACATCCTTTTAAAATGTGGAAAGTTCATGAAAATGAGACTGGCAGTAAAAATGAGTGCTGCAGAAGTAACACAGATATTTTCTGCATTCTTTCTGCCTTGTGCTTTTACCTGTTTCTGTTAGAGTTTTACATATCATCAGTCTGTTCATTGAATTTTAAGCTTATACATTGCTTTGGGTTCTAAATTAAAATTTGGATTTCCTTTTGGTTTTGTAATTTCCTAAAACTGCAATCCGTTTTCAGTACAGACTATTACATATTTTAATATTCTTCAGAATAACACTCTGGGGTCTTTTTTTGTATCAGACACACGACAAGAGTACCACAAATGAAGCACCATTGACCAAGTTTTATGCTTTTCATTGCCATTTTGCAAAAACACTAAATTACTCAATGTTGTCTTGGCCTTTTCCATAAATGCTGACAGCTCACAATTTCCTCTTCCACTTCTTAAGTATCAGGTTTTTTTTTACAGTAGTCTATAAACTACATCGTCAATCAGATAGTGTAAAATCCAATTAGAGACATTAGAATCCAGAAATACAAGTGTTAAGGAATTTATTTCTTGATTGACAAGAAAGCCAAATAGACTCATCTATTTAGAATCTTAGCAACAATTAGCTGCCTTAGTTTCATTTATTGTGACATAAAAAATCTGGTTTATTGAGAGCTCTATTGAATAAGATTTCTATGATATGCACCATGAGAAAATATCTTCAAACTAAAATGATTGTTTTGCTGTAATAAATTGAACCATATGTACACTATGTTATTCAATCCTTTTTCTTCAAGGCATAAATTGATATTAAAGAACATTTAAGTCATAACACATGGTTATCCAGGCATGAACGAGGCAATAACCCATATAAGTTGTCAAGGTGAAGCCAAAGCATTTATTAGAGGTTTGTGTTGTTTTTGAAAAGTGCACGGTTGGATAAACATGGATTAGTGCTATTATGCTGCTACGATGACTCAAGTGTGTTTTTACAGTGTCAGTAATTTTTATGTTTAAAAATCACTGGTGCAGTATATTAGCTATAATTTATGTTTATCATCTTGTGTACTCTAATAGGTTTCAACAAACCATTTAACACTTCAGCTTGTGCATATACATTACTTAATAGGTATTTATCTTAAAAAAGAGATACAGATACTTAAACGGGACTTTCAAAGCTTGCAACTGCATGCTAAGAGCAAATACTGCAGTCAGGCACATTAACTTTTTTTCCTCTGGTCTGCATTTAACTTTGAACAGTGTGACCACACAATTTCTTTGTACACTTTGTTCCCAACTGAAGCAAGAAAGATATATCATCTCTAAACCCCATCAGCCCGAATGACATCCAAATCCCTGACATGAAGTGTCCGTCACACTTACTAAGTAGAGTAGGTGTGATAAAGCCAACGCAGCTGAAAATGCCAATAACTTCCTGTCATCAGTGGTTGCCCTTTCAGGATAGCATAAGACTTTATGCTTTCCTAGTTAAAGGATATTGCCAATAGTAGACTCAATTATATTCATCTTTTGCTGTTCTTTTTTGGTATCTTGACTTACCTGTTTTTAAAAATCAGTTTCCCTTTCTCATAACACTCAACACTTTATTTGGGGAGCAACTGTATCTATGTGTAAAGGACTTGGGGAAGGCCATATTAAAGGGTGCAGAATTGAAGTAGAAGCCCACCCAGAGAGGGCTTTTGGGTGGCAATGGATGAGTTGTGCATAATTGATGACACTGTTGAATGCTTTAGACAACATGTTGCTTATTATATGGGTTGTGCTGATGATGTATTTCTGTTCTGGACAGTCTAGGTATGAATCACCAGTGTTTAGTACTTTCATAAAGGAGATGGATGGCAATTAAAAACTCATCACATTTTGATCTTTTGTGGCAGGAAGGGTTCTCCTGTCATTTCCCTAAGCTAGTTATTAGTCAGTAATTTGGAGGAAAAAGCCAAACAAGTATAAATGTAAGTTCTCTACCAACCTGGTAAAATGATTCATTCACAAGTGAGGTCATTTCAGAGGGAGAAAAAGAGTTGATGCAGAACCCTGAGATTTTGGACATGCTGATCTGGTCTGTAATAGATTTTTACAAAGAGGCTATCAATTCTCCTGATTCAATCAAGCATATCTCTTGGCTGAGTTGGCAAATAAGAAGGATTTATTACTCACATGGGAAAAATTGACGAAGATGGACTACTTGGGATTGCAGACTACTTTTTTGTAGTAACTTCTTTCTTACACATAATTAAAGAAATATTGATATAATTTAGAGAACATTCTTAAGTGCCTACAAACAGATAATTTATTCATTCAAATTTAATTTTTATAGAAGTACATTTACAAGCTTTAGATTTCAATCAATACCTCTAGTAATTGCACATGCCTTTTTTTTTATATTCCCCTTTTAATGGTCAACTACCAACAAGTCTCACCTTTTTATTACACATAAAAATATGTGCTTTAGAGTACACATTTCTGAAAAATTTTGGGAAGATGTACTGCTTATTTCCATAATATCTTCTGCCAGGGCTTCATGCAAGATTACTCTGGTGACATTTTAGGCAGTTCTGATCTCTGCAGTAGGAGATGCAGCATGGTCTGTGTTTGATATGTTTCCTGGAAGCATTACTTACTCATTTGTATACAGTACTCTCTGAAGACCACACAAAAAGCATAAAGAAAGAGTGTTTCTTCCTCAGGGACCTTACAGAATTGAAATCATGGTGTTTTCCCTGTAAACAAGGACAAGGAAGTAAGAAGTTCATTTTATGTGGAAGTCGGTACTGTGTCTTCAGTTTTCAGTGGTTCCCAGCTTCAGAAAGATACCACATATCTCAACAGAGGTAAGAAAGAGACTTTGGAGCAAAACTGACATTACCATCCTCATACCAACATGGCTTTTCACTTCCCACAGCAAAACTCTTACAACCTTCCCCTGGGGGAAAGATCACAAATTCCTTCTAGTACCACTGTCTTATCTGGGAGGCTTTTCAGAGCTACCCTTAATCCTGTGTAAAACTTCAGAGGCTTTCTCATGAGTGTGGGGATGAGTCACAGGATGCTGTGAGGACCAGTTGCTGCTCAAGGGACAGGGAGCCACAAACCAATGGCTGAACTACCACAAGGCTGGCAGGGCAGAGGCATCGCTGACCCTAGTGGGGCAGAGCTTGCTGTAATGGCAGCCAGGGTTGCTCATCAACACAGATTATCAGGCAAGCTAATCATAAAATGAATTTATCAAGTTCATTGTTATTACCAATCCTAAAAGTACATTAGGTATTAGAAAATATCTTCTTTTTTGCTTCTTTGCTGATGGTAATGGCTGTTGCAAGTGGCTGCATTGTCAGTGTGATTTTTTTCTTACTCTCTGGTTGAAGGTTATTCTATTTTTGCTGGCCACGTTGGTAGCCTTCTGTACTCTTTCATCAGTCCTCCAGGCTCAGGTAAAACAAATGGGTTGCTTTAAAGTATCTGCGTTTCTTGCTGTCTGAAAGGTTGTAAGCAGTAGGAAGCTGTTGAATTACTTTATGGGAAGGAAATTGAAGTTGAGTTGCTTGGGCAC
Organism: Hemiprocne comata; assembly: GCA_020745705.1. Taxonomy (NCBI): domain Eukaryota; kingdom Metazoa; phylum Chordata; class Aves; order Apodiformes; family Apodidae; genus Hemiprocne; species Hemiprocne comata. The sequence continues at coordinate 39,274,286 of CM036587.1, forward strand.
AAGTAGGAACAATGGAGAAAGACCACATCATGGCTTCTGCTATTGTGAAGACCTCTAATATAGGTTTGATGTAGCTATCATTTAATATAGTTCCTTATATGTCTACCTCAGAAAGCGCTGTCCTCTTTCTGTCCCAGTGACTTTTTAAAGTATTGATCTGGAACAGAAAGAAAATATCAAAGTTTGTAGAACAAAACAGATAAAGTTGGAAGTCAGGGAGAAATGTATGAGAGGGTAACCTTATTTTTTATTACTCATTGGAAGTACCCTTCATGTTGTCAGGATACCTCAAATGGATTTATGTTTCGAACAACCATTAAAAAACCCAAAACATCTGCAAGTTCAGATTTTGGTGAGACTGTACCTGTCCAATCATACCTATCCTACTTCAGGAAGGATATTGAGAAATCAGAGAGGGTCCAGCAGAGGCCTCTTATTATGGTTAGGGCTCTTGTGTACATGACCTACCGGCATTAGAAGGAGAGGGAGATGGTTTTATGTAATCTGGTGGAGTGTGTTCTAAAGGAAAATCCAGCTAAATCTACAGATGTTTGAATAGGAATTATAAAGATGATGGAGCCACTCTTGGTACTGACAAATGATACAGTGAGGGGAAAGAATCATGTGTCACAGCTTGGAAGGTGCCAACTGGACATTAAGGATACCTCTAGGAGAGTGACATGGACTTAAATAGTTTCCCAAAGATGGTGGGATCTCCATCCTTGGAGGTTTTTAAGAGGCAGCCAGGCAAAGCCATGGCTGACCTGATCAAGGGTTGACAATAATCCTGCTCTGAGTGGGACCTTGTTCTAGATGACATCCAGATGCTTTTGGATAGCACCTCTGTTATCTATGAAATATAAACCTTAAGTTTTCAGCTGGATTTAATTTTGGTTGTGATTTTCCTCTAGAGATTCATTCTTTCTCATTTTTACAGTTGTTTACTGTGACAAAGTAACAACACTCTGTCTAGGATTCCTGTTGTCTGCGTTCCATTTAAATCCACACGTGTTCCTTACCTTCAAGACCTACAAAATAGGTTAAACTCTATTTGCCTTACAAACAGTTTGTCTCTCTCATTTTTCCCTTTTCCAATGGGAAAAGATTGTTTCCAATTGCTGATGAAAGCCTATTTGGAGCACAGAAGAGCTAGAAGCAAAAAAATTCCCTATAGAGGGCTCTTAGGTAGAAAGCTTACTAGAAGGATATTGGAGGATGCTTTTTTCTGGCTTTTCTTTTTTTTTTTAATAGTTGTGCCTGTAAAATTGGAGAGCTGGAATATCTCCATGGTAAAAACTGTATGTCCAGATAGGCCTAAATTGGTAGCAGAAGTAATTTGGAAGGTCTGGTAGAACTATTACTATAAAACCAACCTGAAAGGCCTAGCAAACACAGTGCTTGGGACTGCCTGAAATTTACTTTTTCTCTATGCCATCTTTTTTGGGCTTTTTTGTTTTGCTTTTCAAGATCCTTACTACTTGAGAGAATTTTGAGTTGGTTTAGTTTCAGTGTTTAAGATTATTATAATATTCTAGTCCACATAAAGCTTAATGCTATTAAAACTAGAGGGACTCTACATGGAAGCAAGATATTCAAGAGCTTGATGTTAGCCTTACTCTTAGTCAATCAAGATTATCTTTGATGGCTTTTTATAACATCACTGACATTGTTACAAGTAGATCAGCTGTAAAATATGGGAAAGAATGTAAATACTGTGTCCAAATGTTGAAATTACATGGTTTAATTGAAAAATCAAGTCACAAAGCAGTTTTGTCAAGTGTATACATTTAGATATTTTTCCTGGTCAAATAGGTGGTTTGCATTTTAAAAGGTTAATTACTGTAATACTCATGTGAGAAAAGCAGTTTGCTGAACTTAATCAAAGGGTTTTTGTTGTTTATTCTCCCCTCTCAATGGTGAAAATTGAATTATATTCTTGCAGTAACAAAATTAAAAGAATGGATCCATATTTCTTCAGTAAGGCCTTCCAATTCTCTCATGCAAGAAATTGAGTCCATGCTGAATTTCTTTTGTTACTGTCCATGGCAAAGATGTTCTTGCATTACAAAAGAAGAAGCAGAAGTTTTCTTAAGGGTTTCTTCCACCATGTGAAGTGAAGATGATATTGATAGTGCAAGAACAAAACATTCCTTACCTTAACCATCCTTTCTTCTCTGATAAAACTACGTCTGCTATAGGACTATTTTTATTTTTATTGTAATTTGATTGTAGCTTTGGACCCATGGTTAATATCTATAGCTCAAAGCTGGGAGCACTGCCTATTTAAATGCAAAATATGACATAATTTATGTCCTGGAGAACTTTATCTTCTAATATGAAAAAGAGAGAAATTTTGGGGGGTAAGAGTAGGGGAAAAGGAGAAATGTTAGGGCAATAGAAATCATAACAACTGTATGAATAATTTCTTCCATTGTTTCTAAAGGATCTTAGAGGGTTAAAAAAATCTGTTATTCCTACACACGTATGCCAGTATCTTACATTACTGCAACTGTGCTTGAATACTACTGTATACTAATACAAAATCATTTAGTTCTATATGATATAATTTTGCTTAGACATTTCTTCTTTGGAGAAAAACATTTGCACTCAACACATCTGGTTAATCTGTTACACAATCAAACAAAACTGTACGTATTTGCACACTTTGTATAAGTATACTCTGGTGTTCATTAACATCATGGGTAATTCAACTCATAAAAGCAAATTATCAAAAAGGATTTGCCTTAATCTTTGCAGAAGAAGCTGTTTTGGTAGCAGTACCAGTGTTGGCAGCAGCAACAGTAGTGGTAGCAGCAGCATCATGGGTGGCAGCAGCTGTGCCTGTGTGGGATTGGCAGTGAGTAGAACAACACCTCACTCTACATATCCACAATACCCTATAAACATTCAGCAGAAGCATCCCTACTGAAACAATGATATTCAGATCAAGAACTGGGAGATTCAGCTTGAGGCAAAATGGAAAGGTAAAGCTGGACCTGCTACTGGCATTACCAACACAGACCTTTTCATTCACTTGAGGATCTGTACCATAACTGTACACATACAGTGCCCCCATAAAGATCAGTATCAAAAACCCTAGGATCACTAGGCTGGCAATTACACGGTTGATTATGGCTACAGTTCTGTCTATACACCATAAAACAATAACAAGAAGAGCTACACAGAGCAGTATGACCCCGGCTGCATACCACATGTATGATTGCATGTTGGGAAAAAGGTCCAGCAGAAACATTCCAGAAGGTGTCTGTTCTGTTTTCAATCCGTCATTAGATTCAGCAGAAGTGTTGCTCATTGCCATCTGATGGATTCCTCCCATCAGATATGGAATTTTTAACATTCCCAATTAGTCAGAATCTAGAATCTGGGCTTAAAATCAAGCCCCACGTTGGGCGCCAATAAATTGTTTTCACGGTTTGACTCCAAATAAAAAAATAAACCAGAGACAAACAATGCTCTTGATCCCCTCCCCCTCCCACTCAGGTAGGGAAGGAGAGAGAGAATTAGGAGAGAGACTTAGCTGGATTGAAAACTAAATTAGACAGCTTTAATTATATGTACAATTATATACAAGTATGTTCAGGAACGTGAAAAAGCCTCTTGCCTTCCCCCACCCCCAGCAACTCCCCCGGCGCTCTCCTTAGCTGTGAGCAGTCCTGAAATGTCTCAGACTGCTGTCTGAGATAACAGCAGAGCAGACAGGGCTGTGGGGAGAGTTATGAGGGTCAGGGCTGAGCCTGGGTCCAAAGGTGATGGATGGATGGAGTCCTCCCGAGATATTGGCCATGGACGGAAACTGGAAGAAGAAGCAGGAAGGAAGTTGTCTTCTGTGATCTTTGACCTTCCTCAGAGCTTACGTAGATATATGGAATGGAATACCTTTGGTCAGTTCTGCTGTCTGTCTAGTCCAGCTCCACTACGGAGGGGTCACAGATACAATTCTCCTGCCCCAGTAGCCTCTGTAGCAGCAGAGCTAAGAAGCGACCTTGGAGTCTCAGCAGTAACATAAACATTCCAGTGTTATCAGTCCACTAGCTGGAACACTTGCTGCTAGCTAAAAGAAAGCTTACTGAAGGAAAAAAATCAGTAAAAGGAAAATTAGCTTAATCCTGGATCAACCCAGGACAACCCAAAAATGAACCAGTCTAAACGACTTTTTAGTTAATTTTTAATTTCTTATAAACCAAGAAGATTTTAGCTTTTCTAATTTGCAAAGCAGTTAGTTGCACACCATGCACAAATCTCATACAGGACATTGAAAGCATACAGTTTGGCCACTATGCAAAAGAGGTATTACAAGATACCAGGCAAGACATTTTGTCTGAGTTCCAAGGTGATAAATTTTGTTCACTGCCTCTCTTGTGAAGATTTTAGCTTGTGGGTAGTCATTTTATGCTTGGAGTTTAGAATATTTTCTAAACAAATACACGGAGTAAACTACACAAAGTAAGGAACTATCAGCCTTAACAGAAGCAATTCTGGCAATTATTTTCATTTTAGTACTGACAATTATGTAAATGTGTTTGGAACACCAATGGGCACCTTAATTATGACACCTAATTATACCAATTTATTTATGCACCTCCTTGAACAACATTTTATTTATAACTCTCCTATTCACTCAAAGACAAGAAAAAGTAAAGCAAAAATTCATAGATAGTTGAAACATAAACACCGCATCAACTATTTGAACTTGAACATTCAAATGTATAGTATGTCCATGTTGTGTTATGTTCTTTTTCTTTTCCAACTTTCAAAGGAAGACAACTTTTTATATCTCAGTATCTAATAGAAACAGTTGTCTGAAAGAGTGTTTCATTCCTGGTAAAAATCTTTAAAATATTCACTAGATTCAGAAAATAACCCCCCAATTTACCTACATTTGCTTAGTTTTTTAAATTTTTACCACCTTCTTGCAGAAAATTAATTTGAATGTGTACACAAAACCAAGAGTTATAAATATATTTTATGAAGTGTAAGATCCCAGTTCTGTGCTTGAACAAATTTTCAGTCTTCCTTTTGGATTATCATCACATGTTGTATCCTAAATTTTATCCTTTTCAAGATTAAAGTTTTTTTTCTACAGACAAGCAGCATAGTTCTATGTAAATGATCACAATCAAAGTCCTTGTGTAGGACTATGTCTGGGGTAATGCAGTTAATAAATAATAGAAATAATGGGTCAATGATACTGACTCATTGCTTTTCCAATTAGGCTGTACAGTCTATTAAATAAAGTACTACAGAGAGTGGCTGTATGTGTCTGAATCATTCCATCTCTGAATTATCTGAATGGCCTTGGGAAGGAGCACAGAGAGCTTCTTGACCATAAAAGTTGCTGGAGAAGCAGACTTACATGTGGTTAACAAGGATATGATCTATTGTGGTTTTAAACCTCCACTGCACGTAGAGAAACAGGATTTTATAATTTTTTTAATTATTTTTTTTTTAAGTAAGCAGGACTGCACTAATGAATACACCTGACTTATCAGTTTCTCCTCCTAGAGGACAAAAACCTACACAGTCCTAAGTAATGGCTAGCACTTGGGATAATAGGACAGCATTATTATGTCATTAAAAACGAAATCACAACATGTTCTGAAGAGGTTGCTGATCTTCTCTTTGCATTTTCCTTTATTTTGGAAACATTTACAGTCCAAGATCTGTTATTGCCATTGAGTCCTTGCATTAATTTCTTCACTGTCTTCTATCCAGCAAAATAGTTAACATTTTGTGGTTTGGGATGGGATTTTTTTTGTTGGGTTTTTTTTGGGGGAGGGAGGGAGGCTTGTTTGTTTTTGTTTCTAATCTGGTTTAATGTGTGTTGTGACAATGTAAAGTAGGATTTTTTTTTTCATTCACTCATTTGGTAAAGCAAATCTCATTTCTGTGTCCCAGAAGAAAAATCTGAAATATAGATCTTACATTTGCATGCATCTATTATGCCCTAATCTCACTCATTTATATTTTCTGAAAAAACTCTCACAGTATGTTTTGTTAACCCTGTTTCAAGTAACTTGTAAGATGTCCCAAGCATACAGTAATTTAAAAATTATAGACCAAGGTACCTCCAATTTCCCCAAGTTTTCTAACACAGGATAAATCACACAGCCAAAGTTTTTGTGACTGGCACACCTCATTCTAAAACTTCAGTTGTACATTTAGTATGACTAATAGATTCTTGTCCCCAGATTAAATGTATTTCTTCCTTTATATACAATTAAAGAATTTGCCTGGAGAAGCTGGCTGCTTGGACAGGTGTACTCTGTGCTGCATAAAAAACTGGCTGCATAGCTGGGCCTGAAGAGATGTGGTAAATGGAGTTAAATCCAATTCACTGCTGGTTCACAAGTGGTGCTCCCCAGGGCTCACTATAGGGGCCAGGTCTCTTTAATATCTTTATCAATGACCTGGATGAGGGAATTGAGTGCATCCTCAGTCAGTTTGCAGATGAACCAAGTTGAGAGGGAGTGGTGATCTGCCCGAGGGTAGGAAGGATCTACAGAAGGACCCAGACAGGCTGAAATGATGGGCCAAGGCCAATTGTATGAGATTCAACAAGTCCAAGTGTCTGGTCCTGTACTTAAGTCACAGGCTTGTGGAAGAGTGGCTGGAAAGCTACCTTGTGGAAAAGGACCTAGGGTTGTTGGTTGACAGCCAGTTGAACATGAGCCAGCAGTGTGCCCAGGTGGTCAAGAAGGCCAACACCATCCCGGCTTGTACAAGAAATATTGTGACTCGCAGGACTAGGGAAGTGATTGTCCCCCTGTACTTGGCTCTGGTGAGGCTGCACCTTGAGTACTGTGTTCATTTTTGGACCCCTCACTATAAGAAGGACATTGAGGTGCTGGAGTGCATCCAAAGAAGAGCAACAAAGCTGGAAATGGGTCTAGGGCACAAGACCAGTGAGGAGCAGTGGAGCCAACTGGGGTTGTTTAGCCTGGAGAACAGGAGGGTGAGAGGGTATCTTCTTGCTCTCTACAACTACCTGAAAGAAGATTGTAGTGAAGTGGGTGTTGGTCTGTTCTCACAAGTAACAAGTTACAGGATGAGAAGAAATGGCCTCAAGTTGTTCCAGGGGAGGTTTAGATTGAATATTGGGAATAATTTCTTCATCAAAAGGTGGTCAAGCATTGGTACAGGCTTCCAAGGGAAGTGGCTGAATCACTATCCCTGGAGGTATTTAAAAGATGTATGGACATGGTGCTTAGAGACATTGTTTAGTGGTGGACTTAGAAGTCTTAGGTTAACAGTTGGACCCGATGATCTTAAAGGTCTTTTCCAACAACAATGATTCTACGGTTCTATGGTCGTTATATTTTCAGGGATGAGAGTTCAAAATTAGCTCGCCAACTAGAGGACTAATGTTGAGTAAAATAGAGATGATAAGTATTTACCAGCAGGAATTAGAAGGAACTAAACAGAGTGAGGAAGTAGAACAAGACTGAGAACAAATTTGACAAATTCTGGTTTTGACAGAAACCTTTTTTTTTTTTTTAATTTCCCTTTCTGATTAATTTGTCTCATACTTTATTTTTGTTGAAGTTTTTTCAGTGCAACAAACCCTACTCTCTTCACAGCTATTTTTTCAGAAGCTCTGGACAGAATTTCACCTCAGAATTGTAACTTTAACATTTATGAGAGAGTAGAATCAAGAACAAAACACTCAGATCAGAGACAGAAGCTTAAAATCCAACACAGTTTGAATGGGAACATCACTTGCAAGAGCACTTGAAGTCAGATAAGTTCTCAATGTAAGCCTTTAATACAATGAAGGAAGGGATGGACATTTGTAGTGAGCACTTTGCTTACAAACTACAGGAAGCAGTACTTTTGTAGAAGGACTACTAGCTGGATCATGGTTGGTTTTCATAAGAAAATTGTACAATATATTCATGAGTGTTCTCAGTGGAGCTGATTCTAAGACAAAGCACATGGTTGATACCTTCCCTTTTGGCAGATTTGTTTTCAAATAGGTATGAGTAATTCGGTTCCATGGAAAGAATAATGTCTAGGTAAATAATGGAGCTGAGACTGAGAGTGCTGAGATTGAAGCCCTAGAACAACAGAATATTTCTGATGACTCTCAGCTGGATGGTGGTATTTTCCCACATAAGTGCTGTAAAGATATGTTAAAGAATTGCAGAGCCTTTCAAAGCTCTAAACTACTTGTTTTCTGCATGTCATTAAGAGTGCTGGGGATATCTACAATGCATCTGTTCACAGGTATGCACAGGCATCCCTGAGAAGGCTGTAAATCATATAGCTTGGGACTCTGTAGAGTTGAAGTCATGGCAGTGTGGGCTTCCGATGCCAAGAGCCTGTCAGGGTTCTTGAGGGTTTGTGCAGTCTGCTATAATACCTTAACTGTCTTGGTACATGATCTAGTTGAAGGATGTTTACATGAACTGCAGTTCTGTGCACCTGGATGACAGTGAACATCCTTCACTTTGTAGCTGCCATGCAGATCATAGTGTAAAAACCCACATATGGGTGCATGTAAACATTCCTAAGTAGAACTATACCATCTGCCTACAAGTTTGCACTCAGTTTCTTTCCAGTGAACAGAAGTACTGTTACATCTGCCTTGTGAAACTGCTTGTAGCTGCTCAGTTCATATAATCCATACAGCTTCTGATCCCAGTCCTTGCACAGCTGGCATGTGAAAACAGGGAGCAATGCTAGTCACATGGCAGTCCAGATTTCTTGGCTCTTATTTGCTCAGAACAACTATGCTTTTGATATAGTCTTCAAGAACAGCAGATTTTGAGTTCCTTAACATTGTAGGTTCATCTTTGCTTCTATTTTTGCATCTTCAAGAAGCTGTTATGTTAAACACTGCTTATAAAATTTAAATAAGGCCTACTTCTAGGGAGACATGTACAAGAGACAAATAACTTCACTCATATTATTATGAGAAGTAGAAAGGAATATTTTAAATTTCCAGTTAATTCAGAATCCCCCACTGATCTCTGTAACAACAGCATGGATCAAAACCATGGAGAATACATCTTGTAATTTTTGCTACAGTACTCAGATTACCAAAGTTGACATTAAGTGGGGGTAAGAGTGGATGCAGCACCAAGAGAAGCTAACTGTCCAAGTCCCTTAAGCAGCTTTGGAAATTTCAGTCATGAAGTCAAACCTTTTATCTTTTGAGTCACTGGCATATGCATTACTCACTTCACTGATCTGAGGAGGAAAAAACAAATAAAACCAAAACCACCACCTCCAGTTAAGGAATTTCTTCAACAACGTGGAATCTTTAAGTGTGTGCTCATTTGGCAGCAGCATTATTGTAAGATGATTATAGAGCGTATGAATGTTTATCGCCTGACTTAATGTAATCTTACAATGTAAGATTAACAATTGTAGTGGTTTTTTTCTATAAATGCTGTATTTCTGCTATTGTGTTTGCAGAATACAGCTAGATAATAATTGATTCTGTGACAGGCATTGGCTAATTTGCCAACAGTATAGTATAAAACACATTTATACAGTCAATTACATCCAAGTGCATGGCCTATTTGCTTTATAATTTCATAAACTTGCCAGCAATTTAAATAAAAAAGTTCCATTAAATTATCATATCATGTGATAGAATGATATTGCCAAGTATATTAAACCATGTGTGTTCAGCCAGAATTAATTAAATATTATTACTTTTTTCTTATTAACACATTGAACCTATCCTTCCTACTCAGTACTAGAAATAGAAGCCTATTAGTGAACAAAGTAAACTTAAGGGCAAAGTTTAAACATTTTCCTGAGGGTGCTTCATTAAAATTCCCAGTTCTTTTGTTTAAACATTTGCTCATGGTAAATGTACTTGTATTGTGAAAATATTTTATGTTCTTAGATACGAATACTGAAAAAGTTTAAAGGTAATCTTTAATAATAATATTCAGACATTTGAGGCAGATCTGGTCTTACCTTTCTCATCCAGCTTAGGAGTCACAGAAAAAACTCAGAATGTACTTGGTTTCTATGTTTGTTCTAAACTTTATTTCTTATTTTTTGTCATGTTATGATAGACTAATGAGGTAAAAAAAAATATTTATGATTCAGCATGACCATTGTCTAAAGTCTGCCCATCTCCAACTGCCAAACAGTGAAATAAAATCAGAAATGCCCATTTTGTGTGAAATATATTAACAAGACAGCTCAGAGGACCTTATTTGAAGAAGACAACAACGAACAGTGCGAATTAACATATTTGTATACTTTTAATACAAATTGACGTACTGAGTTATAAACCCAAAACTTTTCAACAGCCTATACTGTGTACATGCAAACATACCTTCTCTCTTTTTCTTATGTGAGATGTTGGAGTTTCAGGCACTGTTTGGACACTCCTCATTTTGAAACACAGGGGATCCTTTTAGGGAAAGCTTTATCTTCTCATTTTTAAAAGACTTTTAGAAAACCCCAAATTTTAAAAGTGCAGCTTCGTAATTACTCGTATGCATTTAGTTTAATAAGATAGTGTGTTTGAAAGTGGATAAGCATATCTTTAACAGCAGTCTACCAGGAATCAGCAGAAATAATTACCGTCAAGATTTAATTATATCAGACAAGAGTATCTGTCCTGAATAACAGTGTCAGCAGTAGAAGCTGGCATTGCTGTATGTTCAAGCCAGCTCTCTGTATACTTCTGTTAAACATAATGTTAACTACTCTGCTGGGACCAACTTTAAAATAATGTAATTGAACACATCAAAGCAATGAAAAGAATTATATATGATAAAAAAAAGCAGAATATAAACAAAAATAATCTTTTGGAAGAATTGAACTTGACCCTTCTCTCACTCACAAGATATTGATCAGAATCATCTCTGCAGGTTAGTGTGGGAGCAGTTTGTAAGACAGTGTTCAGGAGATCAGAATAGCTCTTACTGTGTTTATGTATAATAGTCTCTTCTTTACCTGTTACAACCTACTAAGTTGAAGTTCAGAAATTACATAAAACAGTTTTTACTGTGATGACATTGGCTTTCGGATTCTTAAGGAAGGCTTTCATGAGAACATCTCCAGACTGTGCAAAATACTATAGTTCGTGTTGGTGTCAAAGCAAAATATGAAGATTTTGATTATGCGAATGAGTGGTGTTACTGAGCAAAGCAAATCTGTAATCTGAGTAAATATTACATGGTATTATTAAAAAATCTTAAAAAAAGAAAAAAGAATTGTACTAGACTTAATTAAGGCTTCAAGTAAAGCTTGCTTTTATTGGCAATTTTTTTGTTGCAACAAGAAAACTAAAAATTAGGAGGATGGTTGGCAGCAATATTGATATGCTAATGGATAAACATGCTAATTTAGAAAAAACTAATCAGCAAAGACATTACTAATGGAAATGTACTGGAAAATGGCTAATGCTGTATGCAGACCTGGCATCTACAAAATTAAGAAGAACTCATTTTGTGTTTATAATTGTAACTTGAAAGCTAAGCCTTGATCTTCTCTGCGCTTTGCTTTGGGTAGTATTTGAAGATATCTCAGATGACCTGGCCTGGTACTATGACACCTGTTTAGCTTCTCTATAATTATGCTGCTAAAATTACATGTTCTGTTTACTGATGGGAGAACTAAAAATCTTACAATTTTTCTATGTGATTTACCAGTGTCTTCAGACAAATCCTTCAAATTAAAGAGTATGCATGAGTTAGGTCTTCTATGAGGTGTGGTAGAAGATCTCTGTTTATTGGTACTATCACAAGATTTGAGAGAGAAATCATACATTTAGGCACTTTGAAAATGCTTAGTGTTGGCTCTCTTTTGTTTACATCATAATAATGGGCTTCAGTTTCAATTAAAACAGTTCTAAGGATTTTCTGACATCCCAGTATAACTGGTGTGCCCTTTTTTTTTTTTTCTTTCTTCCCCAGAGGTGGCTATTCTGAATACCTTTTCAGTGGGTACATAGTCTACTTCAAATTTTAGCCTGCATTTTGACTGCACTGCTATGAAACAATATATTAGCTTATGGTACCAAAGGTTCCAAAAGGTACCAAAGCCTCGCAATCTTACCTGAGTTGGAAACAGTGTCATTTAAAGATATCAGTCAAAGAATTAAATAATGGATAGTGTCCTGCAACACTTTTCAAAGTTTTTCCAGTGTTTGGGGAAGTGTAGAGGACAAAACCTAAGTGCTTAGAGTTGTACATCCTGTAAGTTTGAAAATGATTGAAGGTTGCAAGTGGTTCAATTTAGTGGGGAGGTAGAGTTCGAAGGCCTGGGTTACAGGAACTTGTGATCCAAGGGAACATTCAAACTACTAATCCTGCATATGTACTTCTCAAAAAACTCTGAACAGTTTTCATGTAGTCTTATTTCCTATTCATTTCAATGAAACAGTGGGATGAGCTGGGAATAGGACTGCCTTTAAATGCACGTATACTTAAGACCAATAGAAGGAAATCTTTCCTCCCTCTCACAGCCAATGGGTCTCCAAATTTTACCTTTCCCAAAGAGATAACATGTTTCAAATGACATGGATGTACGCAAGCTTAGTCAGACTAATGTAGAATTTTAAAACTTCTTTATTTTATTTTCATGGTGTTGTTTCAAGTAAATAATTGAGAACAGGCTTTCTTTAAATTGAAACACACTTGACTTGAGTTTATATGGATGTATTTCATAGAGTTACATAATTTGAAATAAATTGAAATCAGCCAGTATACTTTTTTAACATATAATTATGTCAGAAGACCTGTTGACACTGGAAAATTGCTTGTCTAATGTTTATAGATTACATCTAAAAAGGTGAAAAGAATTCTAAAAGAATGCTGATGTCCTCATGAACTCCAGAATTTCATGTTTTATGACCTGAAACAGTAACTCAATTAGTGTAACTCCCCTGCCTCTGATTGAATGTGTAGTAAAGTGTTATGATTCTTTTTTAAGAATAACAGAAGATACATAGAAAATTAAGAACTAATCTTTCTGGCAGTTTGGCATAGGACTAATTAAAATAGAGTTCTAGAAGATTATTGTAGATGAGGGGGACTTATTAAGACCTATATGATGAACCTATAAACAGGAAAACTTCTGCTGTAAGAGCAAATGGGTTGTTCACTTTGGATGCAGACATGGTATCTGAACATAGAGAACTTGAGAGCCATTTTAATTAGACAGTACTTGAGGTTTGCTATTAAAGTTTACATTGCTCAGACTCTTAACTGAAAATATGAAATTATTGAGTGCAGAAAACTTCTTGCTCCTCCATAGATTCAGACACACCATATAACAAAACCATTCACAGGTGCCTCAGCATTTGGAAATTTTTCTTGCTTTCTCACTTATTTATCAATAAAAATAAACTGGAGAAGATATAAACAGCAAAAAGCTTGTTCCAAATAAAGAACAAAAAAAAAATAATTTTCACAAAGACTGTGAGGAAAAATAGCTGTTGTAACCACATATAGCATGTTAATGTGTGGGATACATTTTTCATTTAAGATTTTATGTTTATTTCTTTAATCACAAAATTAATGTAATTTATTTCATTCAGAATTTCCTGACTAATTTTTTTTGAAACAGAAGATGTATCAAATTCACGTATAGCAGATTAATGTAAGCAAATAATAAGTCACAAGCTGGTTAAGGTATATCTGATGCTGGGGTCTGTATATGAAACATTATGTGCATTTTGGAGGTGTTAATCTGAAATAGCTCTGTTGTGGTCCTGTGGCCTGAAGACCCATTAGCAACTGGAATACATTAGGTGGGCTCCTGAAGCACAACTTCAGGTTTCATCCAGAAATAATCCATATCATATGTGCTCAGGCCATTTCATGATGCAAATATGGTACAAACTGGAAAAAGATAAATGTTATACCCATCTGAAGTGAGGACAAAAAAGAAAAACCAAGGATCTACAGGCCAGCCAGCCAAAACTCAGTCCTGTGGAATATTATAGAACAAGTACTCCTGGAAGCCAATTCCAAGCATGTCAATGTAAAGGTGATTTGGAACAGCCAGCATGGGTTTGCCAAGGACACATCATGCATAAATACCACAATTGCCTTCTATGATGAGATGACTGGCTTTGTGGTCAAGAGAAGAGTGGTGAGTAGGGTATGTTCTTACTTTAGTTGGGTTTTGGTATGGTCTTCCAAAGTACCCTTTTAGCCAGATTGATGAGATAAGGGCTGGATATGTGAACAGTTATATAACTAGAAAATTGTTAGGACTAATTAGCCTGAAGAATGTTGATCAGAGGGAGAAAATCCAACTCATTAAAGTAACGGTGTCCCTTAAGGATCAATGCTAGGGCTAATACTGCTTAATGCTTTTTTAAATGACCTGGACAGTGAGACAGACTGCACCCTCAGCAAGTTAATGGATGATTGGAAGGAGCAGTTGATATGCTGGAGGGTAGGGCTGCTTTTTGGAGGAATTTCAAGAGGCTGGAGGAATGGGCTGACAGGAACTTTATGAAGCTCAACAAAGACAAACGTGTCTCTCCTTCCCCCCCAGCAGTGTAGGCTGGGGCCAAATGGGTAGAGAGCAGCTTTGCAGAGAAGGGTCAGGGAGTCCTAGTGGACAACAGTTTGAGCAAGTCAGCTGTGCACCTTGGCAGCAAAGAAGGGGGAATTGTACTAGCAAGATTGTAGCCAATAAGTCAAGACAAGTAATTCTTCTCTATGCAGCACTTCTGACATCACTTCTGAATGACTATGTCCATTTTGGTCTCTGCAGTACAAGAAAGACATTGACTTGCTGGAATGAGTGTGATGGGTGCCACTGGAACTCCTGATGTATGAGGAGAGGCTGAAAAACACCAGCTTTGTTCAGCTGTGCAAAGACTTAGGACGACTCTTATTGCTGTCTGATGAGGCACTGGAGGTTGCAGGGAAGACAGAACCAATTTCACACAATGTTGCAACAAAAAACAGCAGACAGGATTTGGAAAGGTGGAAATTCCAACTCAATAAAAATAAAAAAAAATTCTGGCCATGAAGGTGGCCAATCACTGGGTCAAGTTTCCCAGAAAGGTTGCAGGATCTCCATATTTTGAGATTTTTAAAACTTGACTGGACAAAACCTGATGGAAATGGACCTGCTCCAAGCAGGGTGCTGGCCAAGGGGATCTCCAAAGAACCCTGCAAATCTTAATTATTATATAGTTCTGTGATTTTTGGTAAGGGGAAGACAGTCAGGACACCTGCTTCAATAGTCTGTTCCTGGGTTAAAGTAAAATATTAATGTAACTGCATCCTGACTTATGTAATATTTTTCTAGTTAATCATCTTTGATTTACTCTGATATAGTAGTGTTATAATACTATAATGAATCCCCTAGATACTTTTACATAAATTAGGTCAAGAACACATAAAAAATTATGTTAAGTAAGTTATAGTTTGTAACTATTAGTAACTGTAGCTCAGTATTTCGAAAACACTTTCACTCATGAAGTAAATAGAAACACAACATTTGCTGT
Organism: Hemiprocne comata; assembly: GCA_020745705.1. Taxonomy (NCBI): domain Eukaryota; kingdom Metazoa; phylum Chordata; class Aves; order Apodiformes; family Apodidae; genus Hemiprocne; species Hemiprocne comata. The sequence goes on from CM036587.1 coordinate 39,289,749, forward strand.
AGGTGACACAGGAGATTTTTATTTTTTTTTAAAGACAGATCCTAGTCAATTACTTCTTGGTTGTTGTTATTGCAAGTCAAGTGATTCAGTACTATGCCTTCTGTAACATGTTTTGGATTTAGCAATACTGGATATATATATATAAATACAAAGTTACAAAACTCTTTTTACAGGATAGTATTATTTATTTATCCGCATCTGATAGGCAATGGTAATTTTTCTCTTCACTTGAAATGTTCAAAGACATATATACAAATAGTGTACCCATCCAAAGTACAAATCTCATCAACAATGTAATTGCAGAATTATTGATAACGTCCTCTTACAGAAAGTTTCAGTGGTAGTATAAAAGAAAGTATTAAACCATGAATGGCAACTAAATAATTGTCAAAGCATTGTTTAACCTAATAAGAGGTAATGAGCCTTTGTGGATGTAAAAGTGCTTATAAACAACCAAGTATTAGTCACAAAAATTCGTAGTCGGTTCTTTGTCATATTCTGAAGACACAAACCAATTTTCAAAGCATTTCATCTTTGGCTTTAGATAAATTTTCAAAATATACAGTAGTTCCTCCTGTAGAAATATGAAAACCATCCTCTTTGCAACCTGTTAATGGACCACATGATCTCTTGTGGATCTTTTTGGACTTATTTTTTATTATTTCTATTGAAATACCACCTTGTCTTTACATCATTCTTTCCTGGAAATAGAGTGTTACACTGGATAATGAGTTGCATAGCAACATTTAAAATGCTATTAAGTATACGTGTCTCTCCCCGTAATTGTAATTCTATAGGTACTTAAAAGAAATACAGTAGACCTTTCTGAGGGATAATTTTTCAGGAAGGTGACACATACGTTACTAAAGCATAAGAAATACAAATACCTGAAAGATATTTATGCCTTTTACAGGCATTCTAACCTTTTTAGAAAATGGCTATAATTTGAAGATATAATGTGAAGGGAGTGTTCTTAATGCTACATTAATTACAAGGGCTTGCTTTCTATCCCTCTTTGGAGAAATTTTTGATTTTTACATTAAAAGATGCATATAATATTGTGGCAATAATGAGCTTAATGCAACTGGAAGCTACATTATAAGACTGTATCAAAATTTCAAATAGTGATAGCACCAGAAAAATAATCTGTAAGCATAAATGTCTTTGTATCTCACATACTGAAAACTTTTTCCCTGGCCACTAAGTGGCACTGTATTATTTGTAGTTGGCTGTTCAGGTCATAGTAAAAACCCTTTGAGCCAAATTATTCCTGATATGGCCTAATTAAGTCGATAGAGTTACATGTGAAATGAATTTGACCCAGAGTTTTAAAGGCACCTAAGTCTAAAGCGTTGGTGAATAATTCTATTGTGGAGGCCCAGGTGAAAAATAAAAATCAGTTGGCATTTAATCTTGCAAGCAGCTGACCCTTTAATTTGGTGTTTAACTGTTTTATTATAATTTTTTCCTACCAAATTAGCCCTAGTTAAAAACATCATCTGATCTATTTCAGTAGGACTGAGAGTAAATTTTGATTTAAAAATAAATGAGCTCTGTGCTCTTTGTGTTCACCCTTAACTTTCATTGATTTCATATATTTTGAAATGTTTGTGAATATGATACACTCTGGTATCGAAAACCTTGTTATACTCTAGTAAAATATGTCAAGGAATAAAGAACTGAAGATAATCAGGTTTGTCCAGTGTCAGCCTTGTTTCCTTATAGTGCTAGAAGAGCAAATAGACCCATGAGTATTTTCAAAACAGTACTTAAAAACTTTTATTTTTGACTTATCGCTGTGCCAAAAACACAGAAATATGTTACTAAGCCTTGAGACCCCATAAACATTTAAGCAGAGCTTACACCTTTAACATAAGACAATCCTCTCCTTCTTAATATACATACAAATTGTCACATGCTTAGGTAGCAAAAGAGCAAAACCAGCTATTTTCCTGAATCTTTAGCAAAGACATAGCTTATTTAGTCCTTTATATATGAGCTGAGAGTTTTATCTGAGAATGAAGGACTGTGTTCACACCCAGGAGCAACTGTCTCATCATCTTACAGATCAAGGAATGTGAGTATGAGAATGCAACATGGCCCGAGATCTCTGTGTGTTGCTTCTTTATTGTATCTTTAATCTAGCCTTGAAAACACAAACTCACAGAATAAACTCAAACACTAGAATAATTCTTTCTCTGCTATTAGAATTTAGAGAGCAGACAAATATACATTTGTGTGTTTCTGTTTGGGAATCTACTTTGTTTCTATTATTAATAAATATATGAACAGTGTATACTTGACAGGATGACAGAATCTCTTATAAGTGATTTTCTTTTTAGCAGTGTCTGACCATATCTGTTTTCTGAGATAGGTGCCAGTTCTAGCTGGAACAAATTAATATTTAGACATCTGAGGAAAAACGTCCTGATCTGGAGAACTACTTTACTTTCATATTCCTCCTGACTTTTAATCAAGACTTGAAAACTGTGAATATAAAATTAATGTTAAATATTGTAAATATTAAGAAAATTACCTGAAAAGAATGCTTAAAAACAGCTGAAGTCACAGAGTCAAAGAATTGTTCTGGTTGGAAAAGACCTTTAAGATCATCAAGTCCAACCATTAACCTAAGTCTACCAAGTCCAGTGCTAAACCACAATCCCTAAACACCACATCTACACGTTTTTTTAAACATCTCCAAGGGTAGTGATTCAACCACCTCCCTGAGCAGCCTGTTCCAGTGTTTGGTAATCCTTCTGGTGAGGAAGTTTCTTTTAATATCCAATATAAACTTCCCCTCGTACAACTTGAGACGATTCCATCTTGCCCTGTTCCTTGTTAATGGGGAGAAGAGACCAACTCCCACCTGGCTACAACCTCCTTTCAGGTAGTTGTAGAGAGCAATAAGGTCTCTTTTCTGAAGCAACTGACTTGGCTTTTACAGTTCAAATCTACCCACAGGTTAATTATTTTTTTTTTTTTGGGCTAGCATGTACCTGCTGTGTGTGGTGCCAGTCTTTAGCTGGATCCACATGAACTAACTGTGGAACTGGAATTGTGCACAGACTATGAAAGTCAACAGTAAGAATGGTGTAGTCTTAACAACATTGGCAACTTATTGCAGATACAGGTGTTGTGGTTATCCAGAAAAAGTTTTACCATCTCTGTCCTGACGCCCATTTTAATAAAATTCTTAGCTATGCTTTCTGCATGGATAGCCTCCTGTTAAGTGATGCAGTAAGCTGCAGCTACATCATTACTTACCCAGGCTAAACCTGAAAGAGTAATAAATCCCATGCTGATTCCTAAGTTTACTTACAGGAATGCTCTATGGATAAAGTATTATTTTCCTTTTTCTCTTACTCCATGCTTTTTCATGTTAGTCTGATATACTGCAATTTTATTTCTGCAAACCATTTTTATATTAGGTATCACTAAATTGGAGCACTGACTATGAAATCACTGCTGTTTAAGGCTATTAATAATGTCAGTCTAGCAACATTTGAGAACTGATCTGCCAGTTCTTTGCTGACATCTGTGTTCATGAACCAATTGCCATTTAAAGATCCCATCTGACATTTTCAGCTGATAACCATTATGCCATTACTATGAGTCCTATCAGAAAGTTCTCTAGCCACTGTATTTATTGTAATTTTGCTCTTCCCACTTCTTAAAAAAAGCTTTCATGTTCATTATTTCATTGCTATAAGGGTTGGGGAGAAAAAAATCTCCTTTTTTTGGACCATAAATCTACTTTTCTTTCTAGAGCTTCTTTTTCCGACAGAAAAAAAAAAAAATTACCTCTTGTCTGTAGGTTATTACAAGACACTATATTTGTTTTGAATCTGTTGACTGGTATACACAATGTTTCTAAGTAAGGAATAGGAGATAAAGACTGTTCAGAAGTATAGTCAATGTTTTCATACAGGTTACACAGAGATGTTTTAAATTAAGCAAAATAAAATCCAATAGAATAAAAAGCTGTCCTTTTATAAATCACAATTAAAATAATTTGTAATACATATTTGTGTATAACATTATTATGCCCCAAACTGCTTTTAGTAAAAAACTATCAACTTTCATCTGCAGTAGAAATATTACTTCTCTTCCTCTATCATCTTCCAGGAGTAAGAACTAAAAAGCAAAAAAAGTCAGCTGTATTTGGCTCATAGTATGTAACAATATTTATTAAAGAAGCAAAATCTATGTTAGCCAGTTTATAGAAAAATTAATCTTTAAGCTGTTTGCCATCTGATGAGTATCTGGAGTATCTGGAGTTCCAGCTAAACTATCTGGAAACTAAGACCACAATTCTGCAGGCAGATGATTAGTTCTGAATGCAAAAATACCACAAGATCAGCTGGTTAAGCGAGTACAAACGCACAAATTCTGATTAATGCAAGATAATGCAAGTTTTTGTGAGAATAAGATGACTATGTTTAATATGTAACATGGGATGTTTCTAAAAAAAAGCCTTCGCCAAGCATTTGTTTCATGTTGCAGATATAAAGGATAATACAAAGTGTTACTTGAGTTTGTTTGGTGGTAACGGCGAAGATGGCACACCACCTTGTCTTGAATTTTACACCGAATTAACTCACATCCGCCCTACCTACTGCTCATCCCACACTGCTTTCTATATATATTGTCTCTACTGACTGCATGCTCTTGGTATTATCTCACATCTGCGGTAGAACATGCATTTATCCTACTGTTCATATGTGGTAACAAGACTTTTGTAGAAAATTCAGTGCTTGCTTTCTGAGATGATATATCTCAGAGTGCTGAATGCTGGTTCACACAAAGTCTGTGAGGAGGCTTGGAGTCATATCCGTGATTTACGACGACTGCAGCCTACACACACCTACTACTTACCCAATCTTAGAGAGATCATAGAAACCTAAGTAGATGGCACAGTAACCTAAATATGTAGCACCTGGGGTTTCACACGTTTTCTTAGGCCTTTTTAACTCTGCTCCTATTCTTTTTTTTTTGCCATTCTATGGCTTGGCTGACCAACGTATGCATAAAGCTGTGAGATGTGCTTATCTTTTGTATCAGGGCTGGTATCTGCCCCACACAACTACATAACCAGCAATGACCTACATAAATCCTCACATAAGTTGCTTTAAATTATATGTGTCAAGCTGCAGGTGTTTCTGCATTAGTCAATAAGGCTTGTTTTTTCAACAAAGCTTGTTGTTTTCCTCATTCTTTCAGTGTAGAAAGCTTGATGAAAAAAATGTCTCCATGATTTTTCAGAAATTAAGGCTTTGTGATCCACTGTTTTTTATGGGAGTTGAAAACGTGTTGGTTCCTGATGGTTTAATGGGATGCATTAATTATTTTTAAGCAAAATTGGAGGCAGGTTGTTGCTGCCAAAATGGATTCACTAATACTACATCTCTTAACAATTTGAAGTACAGAGCTGAGAAACTCAGTGCTGGATTTTTTTCTGACAATATTCCTAGATCAGAGCTCAATATGTTCTTCGAATCCTCTATTTTTAAGAAGAATTTATTTTTAGATAGACATTGCATTGGTTGTTTTAAAAACTTCTCTGTATTCAGAAATGTTCTTTAGTGCCTGTGCAAGTGTTGACATCAGGTCTGTCTTTGACTTGCAAAGCCCAGTTGGGCTACAGAAGAACTCAAAAAGAGGAATTAGCCTTGGACACTAGGCAATACAGTGTAAATGTGCATAGTAAGTATAAAAAAACACCTTCCTGATAGAATGCAAATTTTTTTTTATTTTTAGTCAGGCTCACCACACTTGCTCTCAGGCAATCTGTGGGTTCTGTCATTTGAACTTGTCTCACAGCCTGAATACAAAAGAATGAAAAATAATTGTCCAACAGAAACTTCATATAGGGTTGTGCAAAGACATATGTAAAGGGAAAAAAAGTAGGAATGACCAAAATAACCCACCACGCTTTGACAGAGTTGAAAATATTTCAGCAAGCATTCATTCAGTTACTCTAGTTAAAAGTGAAAATCCAGCACTACTTCAGTGCTGTTCTCTGAGGCTGATGCTGCATATCAATCATTTCATGTGCTGTACTTAAATTCACATTTAAAAACTGATTTTTATCATGGGCAGTAGTGGATTTGGGAGCAAGAATACAGTTGTCTTGAGTCAGATAATAACCAGAGAGCTTAAAAGTGAAAGCATACGATATTTCAAAAGAACATAGGCAGGCATGAATTTTCAGCTTCCTGCTCAACAAACAAAAGGGTAACAGCTTGGGCCTAATCCCCCTTCCTTTAAAGTCGATGGGAGTTTGGGCCCTAGAGTCTATTTTAGCAGTTACTTGAAATGAAATGTGACAGACAGTAAAATTATCCTCCCTGACTAAACACTCATAAAAAAAATTCTTTCAAGAAAAGAGAGCGATGAGATCAGAACAGGAATTTCAGTGCTTGTTGTGCACTGAAGTTGTTTTTTTTTTAAATTTAAAATGTTTGCTGTGTTTTGAGGTTAAAAATGTCACTCCATCGTGGCCTTGTATATCAAGCAAGATACCCTCATCAGCTGTCTTCTGATGGACGATGAGCACAGCAGGATACATATGGAAAGGTTTTGCTCAGTTGTAAATGTGAATGTTCTCCATGAAAAATTTCACTTGCCCTGGTAGTTAATCTCCTCTCTCTACCAAAATATTGCATGTTCCTTTCCAGTAAGGATGTTTTATAATGGCAATAAGGGGCTGTAATTCTGGAAGGTGGTATTGCTCATCATTTCTTTGTGTCATGCAACTCCCACTATATTATGATAGCGTATGTTAAGTCTCTGTCATGAGTTATTGGCTAAATGCAGCACATTTTTATCTATATTTGGAAAACAACCTTCTCTCACAAAGATCCATGAGCAGTGCTAGGCTAGCCATATTGCATAATGGTTTTTATACTATGTAAAATAATTCCATTTACTACTTCCTACTTGGGTTTTGCTTCCTAAATCCTTAATTGGAAAATATACACATCAAGTGCTATGGGAGTTTGAGGCATTTTGCCATACTGTATTGAAATGACTATTCAGACTGTCTTTGTACATAGGAGATTTATAATAAGAAAATTTATTTTCAGTCCACCAGGAAAATAGATGGGGTTGAATAATACCAATTCCAGAAAAAAATGAAAACATTAATTTCCATCTGCCTACTCCTCCACTCTTCCACAAATACCAAAAAAGGAACTATCAAAATGGCCTATCCTTGATATTTTTAGAGCAATTTTTGTAATCCTACTATAAAGAAGTTAAAGAGAATCGGGGAAGGCATAGTGTTGATTTGCCACAGTGAAAGTCCTAAAGATTCTAAATCAATGTCCTGTGGTATATATAATACTAAAACTGGCAAATTTCATGTCGAATGTTTTACATTTTCTAAATATAAAGTCTCTGCACAGACAAAAGGTGTGTTTTTTTATGATCAGACTTCTGCTTGAGAAGGCTATAGTCTCTTGGAGTCTTCATTTTTTTTACTTAATTTAAAATTAACCTGGAGTAGAATTTAAAAAATTACTTATGGATAAAAAAGCCCTGCAGTCTCAAAATTACAGTATATGGAAGCAAATTCATTATCTAAAGCTAAGGTATTTGAATGCACACTTTGACGTCCTCTAATGCCAGAGTTCTTACTCAAGTTTTTCTCCCAGGCAGTCACTGCACCCTGACTGTGTTTTTAACAAGGTCTTCCTCCACACTGTATTTGCTTTTTTTTCTATCCCTGGTAAATAATTCAAGGTGTCCAACACTGAAGTTGCTTATGACAGTAAGCCTCTTGTCATATAATAGGTGCTTCTGTTCTCCCGGACTACTCTTTAGGCAACTGAATCTGAAAATGCATCTAAACACACTGTGAGTTAAACTGTGTTGATTCAAGCTTGCACTCAGGCACAAGCTTTAGATAAGCTGCAGAGTGTGAAAGCGGGGAGAAATCCCATTCATCATCCCATTCCATCCTGAATGAGTATTCTCACTCATATGTCTATCTGAAACATAAAATTACCAGTTTCATTAAGCTTGGTGTGACCACAACCACACTTTTTTTCTACTCTTGCAATACATCTCTCCTTACAGGTTGTGTCAGAACTGAAATTTTGTGAGATTTGATGTTCACTGAGTAGGGATTTTCAGTTAATTCATTTTGAAGCTGAAAAAGTTCTTATGTCATAGCAATTAAAACTAAGAAATGCAAAAGACCTTGGGCAATAATAATTAATTTCAGAGATCTATAAACAGAGCAAAGATTTTTACAACTGGCAAGAAAGAAAATGAGGTTCTTATCTCAAGAGTGGAAATTAACTGTAAATATTCTGGATACACTTGAAAGTCAGAAGTGTATTCAGAGAGAAGTTGCACAATATGTAGGTGAATAGAAGGGATTTTATTACTACATAAATTTCTGGATGAAAGTAGAAAAGCAAAGGAAAACCCACAGGCTGGTAAAAATAAGAAATGGTGAGAAATTAATGGAGATAACAGATTTTGCACAGTACTGCAAGGTAAGTTTCTGATTAAATACATTTTGGTTTGACTTAGTGGTTAGAAACAAGACAGAAGCAGAAAAACTTTAAGCTGGTTCTCATAAGCTAAGATGGTATGAAATACAATACCTGCATGACATACCTGTACTTGCCAGAAATAGTAACAGAAATGTAATAGGAAGGCATGTTCTCTTTATTCCAGATGATAAGTATCATAGAATCACAGAATTATAGAATGCCAGGTTGGAAGGGACCTCAAGGATCATCTGGTCCAACATTTCTAGGTAATAATATAGCTTAAATATTAAAATGGCCCAGCACCCTGTCAAGCTGAGTCTTAAAACTGTCCAGTGTAGGGGAATCTACCACTTCCCTTGGGAACTGTGGTTGTTTAGCCTGGAGAAAAGGAGGCTGAGAGGAGACCTTATCACTCTCTACCTGAAAGAAGGTTGTAGTGAGGTGGGTGTTGGCCTCTTCTCCCAAGTAACATGTGATAGGACAAGACAAAATGGGCTGAAGTTGTGCCAGAGGTGGTTTAGATTCGATATTAGAAAAAATTTCTTCACTGAAAGGATAATTAAACACTGGAATAGGCTTCCCAGGAAGGTAGTTGAGTCTCCATCCCTTGAGGTGTTTAAAAGACATGTATACAGATGTGGTGCTTGAGAAAGTGGTTTAAGCATTGGACTTGGTAGAGTTAGGTTAATGGTTGGTAGAGTTAGGTTATGGTTGGACTCAATGGTCTTAAAGGTCTTTTCCAATCAGAATGATTCTATGATTTTATCATTATTCCAATATCTAACTGTTCTCATGGTGAAAATTTTTATTCTGGAGTCCAATTGGAATCTCCCCAGGAGTAACTTGTACCCTTTATGCCTTGTCTTTTCCATATAACTCCTTGTAAAAAGTAAACCAGAGTAATACTGCTTTGTGAGGAGAAACATTCTGAAGAGCAAAACAGTATCATTTTTGAAACTTCAGTATGTAAAGCCTTGACAGGTCAAAGGTGATACAAAAAGAAATTAGGGTAAATTTTCAGTCTGGATGTGTTGCAGTGTATACTTAAATGTTTGGAGCCTTATATATAGCTGATGCTTCTTATAATACTTTGGTGTGATAAACAATGAGTTCATAGATAAGCTTTTAATTCAAGTCCTGATAAAATGTCACTGTTAAAAGATAAATAACTACCAAAATTAGGTGATCTGGCTTGAATTTAGTACTATAGTTACCAAATAGCATTGCCTTGCTATTGGTCTATACCTTTTACCAAGATGTTTCTTTATGTTTTAGTAAAACCAAGTATCTTTAGTAGTATTCCCAGTAGTGTTATATATGTTTATGGATTAATATGTTCCCACCCTTGGGATATATACCATTGACCTCTGTAGTTTTCTTGTGGAAAAAATATCAGAAATTTGGAAGGTAATAACCACAAACAACCTTTCAGCATCTTCTGCAGAGGCCTCAAAAGTCTGACTGCTTATAGAATTGAACTGACACAACCCCAGGAAATTCACCAGGGGTCATTTATAAATATATAATCTAGTACAAAGGCATTAATTTAAAAAAATCACAATACTAAACTGCAGATTTTTTTCCATAATTATAAACTGTGATGAATTAATCTTTTTAGCTATTTAAGAAAAATAAAATACCATTTAAAGTGCTGCAGTCTTTATATGTTCGTTTCCTCCCTTTTAATTAGCAGCAGTTGTATGATACAAGAAGTCTAATTCCAATCTAGCAGAAACAGGTTGCAACCACCATTGGATTCTTGTATTTCTAGGTAGGGTTCCAAGACACATGGTAACTTTAAGCTCTGATGCAGAGACAAATATATTCTCTTTGGTTTGAAGTGATAAAGTTCATAAATTTATGTAAAGTGTAATAAAAAGGAAAAGTTGTTGCCATTATCATTAAATTAGATTTACCAGATTGAGCTGAACCAATTGCTTTTGACAGCCCAGAGGATATTTATATTTTCAGTGAACTTTTTATATCAATTTTTCACTGCTAAACTATTTACTCTTGCTGGTTTAGCTAGATTTTGACTCCCTTGATTGTTCATATGGGAAGTAGATGATGACGTTATATTTAATTTTCATTATTCCTGTGAGTGTATGTAGTTTGAGATGCTTGGTGTGATGTATTCTATTCGTATCATATTACTTTAATTTCCTCTTATCCATAAGTTTGTACTTATATATTTTTATTAAAAGGAAGAAACCTTCCCAACAAGACAAAACGTAAGGCATTAGGAAAAAAAAAATCATACAGATATGAAAAAGGGAGTTTTGGCTATTAGGATATACTTTTTATGTTCTATTGGGCAACATTAAGCCTTGATCCAACATATAATCAGTACTCAAAGTTCCTAGTAATTGCTATGAAGTTCCTTTGCAAACTCAGCAGACATCCAGAATAAGGAACTTAAAAGTGGATGCATAAGCTAGAGAGAATCTGAACATACTGCTATTCATTTTAAGCAGAGATTTTGTAGAACTTTTTAACAAATTTATTTTGGCTATACTCCATTCAATGTTCCATTTATTTTCCTCAAAGCTCTTTCTCACACAGAAAAGTCAGGGAAATCGTGTATTACAGAAAATCTTGCTATTAACAAAACTGGACTTTGAATTTCAAGAGAGAAACATATTTACCAAAAATACTTATATAGTCATTCTATCAAAAACTATAATAGTAGCAGTGATTTTAGATGACCAGTGCAGCTGATTAGATTATAAACTTCAAAGGCAATGCAACCACAAGAGCTATATGACAGCACACAAAACTATTCTGCCAGTCCTATTGTGAGAGAGCATGAGAATATTTTTAATACAAATTTTGTAGGAACTTCTAATTATACTCCTCATCAACTTTGCCTTCAAAAGTGATGACTGTTGACCAATAACTTGTAATTGAAAAAAGGAAATGGAAGAAAAGCCAGAGCCCCAGAGAGAAAGACGTCCTCAGATGCGTCCAGATATGACTTCTAACACTGAAACAAAATTTGAGTTCATTAGTTCAGACGCAGGGAAATAACATAACAATCTGAAGAATAAGTAGTCTTTTCTGAGGGGATTTAGCCAAAGTTGCCTGAGGAATACTGTTGGTGGATGTTTCAGCGAGCGTTTAGAGTGATTTTATATCATCCTAGCTAGAAGGTTGATTCCTTGCTGATAGCCCAGATAAGATTATAAGAGGTGGATAGTAGGTGTTGTCTAGCAGAAGCAGGACATATTACAGTCATTCTATTTATTACCCTGAATTTCCAAAACAAAGTATTTGTACCACACATGCTATGAGCAGTTGCCAGCTTCTTTGGAACACATAAACTGCCTATGTTTAAAGCAAAAATATTCTCTATATATGTCATAAAGTCATCACTAAAGACAGCCCAGATGTACTTATAGCAAGAATAACCTTTTTAGTATGTCTGTGATGATTAAGTGAGACACCAAGATATCTGTAGGAAATACACATTTATGAATATCACCTTTTAGTGTGATACTTGTGAGGCTCAGATTCTGAGGGAGAATGAAGGACACCAAAGTATGTCCCAAAGTCTCTCTTCAGGCACTGGAAAGAAGTCTGGACAAGACAGATGAAGGACTGGGCTAAACACCTGAGTGAAATAGTTGTGCTTGCTTCAGAAGGACTGCAAACATGAAGAAGAAAATTCAGATAAAACAGTTTTTATAACCTGTTAGAATCATAGAATGGTTAAGGTTCCAGCACCATACTACCTTCACTGTGAAGAACTTCTTCCTGATGTCTAGCCTAAATCTACCCCCTTTCAGTTTAAAACCATTACCCCTTGGCCTATCACTACCCTCTCTGGTGAAAAGCCCCTCCCCAGCTTTCCTGAAGGCCCCCTTTGGGTACTGGAAGGCCCCATTAAGGTCTCCCTGGAGCCTTCTCTTCTCCAGGCTGAACAGCCCCAACTCCCTCAGCCTGTCTTCATAGCAGAGGAGCTCCAGCCCTTTCATCATTTTTGTGGCCCTCCTCTGGACTCTCTCCAACAGCTCCATGTCCTTCTTATGCTGAGGACTCGAGAGCTCTATGCAGTACTCCAGGTGGGGTCTAACCAGAGCAGAGTAGAGGGCAGAATCACCTCCTTGGCCCTGCTGGCCATACTTCTTTTGATGCAGCCCAGGATGTGGTTGGCCCTCTGGGCTGCAAGCACACACTGGTGACTCATGTAGAGCTTCTCATCTATGACAACCCCCAAGTCCTTTTCCTCAGGGCTGCTCTCTAGCCATTCTCCTCCCAGCCTGTATTTATGCCTGGGGTTGCGCCAACCCAGGTGCAGGAGCTTGCACTTCGTCTTGTTGAACTTCATGAGGTTGGCATTGGCCCACCTCTTCAGCCTGTCAAGGTCCCTCTGGATGGCATCCCTTCCCTCTAGGGTGTCAACCACACCACACAGCTTGGTGTCATCAGCAAACTTGCTGAGGATGCACTCAATCCCACTGTCCATGTCTCCAATGAAGATGTTGAACAGCACTGGTCCCAATACTGACCCCTGAGGAACACCACTCATCACTTGCTTCCACCTGGACACTGAACCATTGACCACAACTCTCTGGGTGTGCCCATCCAGCCAATTTCTTCTCCACCGAGTGGTCCATCTGTCAAATCCATGTCTTATCAGTTTGGAGACCAGGATGTTGTGTGGGACAGTGTCAAATGCCTTGTACTAATCCGGGTAGTTGACGTCAGTTGCTCTGCCACTATCCACCATCTCTGTAGCCTTGTCATTAAAGGCTACCGAATTAGTCAGGCATGATTTGCCCTTAGTGAAGCCTTGCTGGCTGTCACCAATCACCACCTTATTTTCCATATGTCTTAGCAGATTTTCCAGGAGGATTTGTTCCATGATCTTGCCAGGCACAGAGGTGAGACTGACTGGCCTGTAGTTCCCCAGGTCTTCCTTTCCCCCCATTTTAAAAATAGGGGCTACGTTACCTTTTTCCAATTGACCTCTCCAGACCACTATGACCTCTCAAATATGATAGAGAGAGACTTAGAACTGCATCTGTCAGCTCCCTCAGGACCTGTGGATGGACCCCATCAGTTTCCATAGACTTGTGCACCTTCAGGTTCTTTAGATGGTTACGAACCTGTTCTCCTCCTACAGTGGGGGGTACTTTGTTCTCTCAGTCCCTGCTTTCACCTGCTGTGACCTTTGCAATGAGGCTGGAGCATTTGCCAAAGAAGGCTGATACAAAGAAGTCATTGAGAACCTCAGCCTTCTCAATATCCTGGGTAGCCAGGTCTACCATTTCCTTCAGGAGAGGGCCTACATTTTCCTCAGTTGTCCTTTTATCCCCAACACACTTATAGAAGCTTTTCTTATTGCGTTTTACATCCCTGGTGAGATTTAATTCCATCTGGGATTTGGCTCTCCTTACCTGATCCCTAACTGCTCAGACAACCTCTCTGTAATCCTCCCAGGGTACCTGCCCCAGCTTCCACCCTCCATGTGCTTTCTTCTTAGGCTTGAGCTTTTCTAGGAGCTGCTTGCTCATCCAATGCTGGCCTCCTGGAGTTTTTAGCTGACTTCCTCTTAGTTGGGATGCATCGCTCTTGGGCCTGGAGGAGTGATCCTTAAATATCAGCCAGCTTTCATGAGCCTCTCTACCCTTCAGGATGATGTCCTGTGACACTCTCTTGAGCAGATCCCTGAAGAGGCTGAAATCTGCCCTCCTGAAGTCAAGGGTAGTTAGCTTACCGTGAACCCTCCTTGCTGCCCTAAGGATCTTGAATTCCACCATTCATGGTTGCTTACAACCAAGGCTGCCCTTGAACTCAGCATCCCTCACCAGCCCTTCCTTGTTGATGAGAACAAGGTCCAGCATAACACCTCTCCTTGTTGGTTTCTCAATTACTTGGAAAAGGAAGTTGTCATCAGCACCCTCTAGGAACCTTCTGGATTGTTTTTGTTTTGCAGAATTGTCCCTCTAACAGACATCAGGGTGGTTGAAGTCACCTGTGAGTACCATGGCTTGTGAACATGAAACAAGGACTTAAGTATCAGGGATAGAAGATTTATTTAGCCAGGGACAGATGTAAGGTTCAGTACAGGAAGTAAAGAAGAATAACTTCCAGTATTTAATATTTTATATCACGCTTATGATGTTCTCATTCCCAATTTTCAAAAATATGCAGCTGACAATACAGTCCTTAAAAACGTCAGTCTGGTATTTCCTGAGGGGACTGAAACCTTCCTCCTGCTGTATCAGTAAGGAAGAACTTATGAGAAAATTATACTGCGTGGTAACAAAATTAATCCAATCCCTTCAGGACTGAGTAGGACTGAAATAACCCTTTACAATAATGTCATGTATCCAAGGTCTTTGTAAGGCTTCTGGACAATACGAGGTCCAATAAAAAGGGGATATAAGCTTGGGCTAGTTCATACCTACAGACTAGATGTGTGGATTGCTTAACCAATCCACACTGTTTTTAAGAATAGATCTGTTACTTTACTCTGCTCAACCATCTAACAATGACAATACGTGAACATTCAGGAAGGAGGCCTGATGGGCTAAGTGTCCTCTGCCTCTTTACAAAAGAAAAAAAGTCATGACAGAAGAACGCAAAATCCTCTTTACTTAATGTGGACCTCTGTCTCTGGTGTGTAAGTCCTCCGTGTCCAAAGATAATTAGCGCTTTATAATGTTAATTATTGTAATTATGTCTGAGAAAAAAATCATTAGGGGGTAGGTCTGTTCAATGATTTTCAATTGCCCCCTCTATTAAAAAATAAGGTCATTTTCCAAATAGCTAGTTTTAGAAGCTCAGAGCTGGAAACTGTGTTACAGAGTATTCTCTGATTGTTTATTTTCTCATTTATGACGTTTACACTAGAAAAAAATCATTCAGTGTTGCAAAATATGGCTGTCATAAAAATTACCTCAAAACTTGTTGGCTTCAAGCTACCAAAGTTAAAAAAGCAAAAGAAACCCTATATATTTTTGGCATTTTTGGCATGACTATGTGAATCTTGTGCAGAGAGAAGCTACAGAAAGTCAGCTTATAACTTTCTCTGTCATATATTTATTTGAAATATCAGAGGTAGTAGCTGGAAATTAAATGACATGCAATGTAGAGCATAAATAAGAAGCATAAGTGTTGAAAAAATGTAAAAAAATTCAAACTTGGACATTATACTGGGAGCAAAAATAACCAGCTGAATAGAAATTACTTCATCTTTTTCTTTCTCACTCAGCATAACATTTGTACAAGAAAGTTTAATTGTTGAAAACTATGATTTTCAGACTTTTTAGATGTGGTTTGAAAGTATTATAGAAATTAAAATTATGACCCATACTTAAATTCTAAATGATGTTATGTTTGTTCCTGAATATAGTTAATTCATTTTACTGGGGTGCTAGGAAGAGAGTTTGCTGTGAATGAATTTCACTTAGTTTCCTCATAGAGCCGGGAACCAATTTGGGGGTTATTTTTCCAGGAATATACAGTGAACTGAGAGGAGGAAGATGGTGAGGCTCAATAGGCTCTATTGCAAATGGAGTGAAAGAGGGGCTGATCTTAAAAATTTTGGTGAATAGGTGACTTATAGCAGACAACACAATTTAGTTGTCAATCCAATAGGCAAAATTCCTTGTTAAGATCCTTTTGTAACACAGTGCAAGCAGCTGGACATAAAGCCTAAAAGAAGGTATGTTTCATTATTTATAAAAGCTCAGATTAGAGAATTAGACTAAAATACAGCTTCTGTTTCTGACAAACCACACATTTTTCTGATTTGGGCTGATATACCGTGTTTAAGTGTTTGAGAGTAGAGAAGAAATGTGACATGACTTCTGCCATATGGCTTAACTAATGTTTTGTGACAAAAGTAGCTTAACCATATATACCATATACCATAAAAAACGGGCTGATAATTTTCCCACATAAAAATGTGTTTTGAAAACTCAGAAACACCCTGAGGGTATTCTCAAATATTCAGAGAGTATGAACAAACCACTTCTGCAGATTTGCTTAAATTAAAACCTACGATGGAGTGCAAATGCTTTTGCAGCCTGGATCAGACAGCTCCTCACAGCTCCAGAGGATGGCCCCAATTTAAAAAAAAGAAAAAAAAAAAAAAAAAAAAAAGAAAAAAAAAAAGAAAAAAAAGTTATTCAAGAGGAAAACATTTCCCTCCCAAGGTTGTGAAGAAGAAAGATCCTCACTGATAAGGTCTCCAGATGGAAATTAGCCCTTCACATGTAATTTGACATCTTAAAAGGAAAAGCTTCCCAGGAGAAAGTGGGATATTTGTTGCATAGATTGAACACTTCGAAAGGGAAAAGCTCAAATGAATTTTGAAAAAATGGCCACTTCACATTTTCAGAAGATTGGCACTGTCAAAAAAATAAATTTAGTGAACACACCCCCCCTACCCCCAATTTCAAAATCATAATAATCTGTTAAGGCCCTCCTTCCAAACACTTGTATTATATTTTGTTTTTATGTAGTAACAAAATATGATCCACTGCAGATGTGTTATATTTCTTTTTAAATAAAGAAAATAAAAGAACACTGGCTTAACAACTATTTCAGAGAACAGTCTAAGCAAAGTAAGTATCAAGTTAAAGTACAATAAAACCAATAGATTTTCTATCTTTCTCCCCCCTTTCAAAATTTCCATGATTATGGCTTTGGGGAACCATCAGAAATCCTACGTTGAAATCCATTTTAGTAAAGCACTCAAATATGTTCTTAATTTTAACCACCAGTGAAAGCAATGGAATTACTTGCATGCTTAAAGTTAAGCACACTCACAAGTGTTTGTTCCAGTATCCCTTCTTCCCTGATAGAGTAAGATAAGTCTCTTATGCCTAAAAATAATACGCTATTCCTTGTGTTATTATCCTGTGAAGGCTGAGCTAAAAAAACAATGTAAATGCATCAGGCAGTCAGGCATTCCAAATTGCCTGAAGCTACCCTTGATCCTAGGGTGCTTCACTTTTAAACAGCAGTAGAAAATAAAATAAGCATTCTTTTTCCTTTATTCTTATTGTCCTTGACACTTCTGATTTGTTTTTGTTAGTGACCTTTTTCACAATGCACAACTCTGTAGAAAGAGAGTAAGACCTCAGCACAAGCACTCCAGTCATACATGATGTCAGTTGCCATCACAAAGGAATTTGACAGGTATCAGCTCTAAGCCACAAAGTTTTATCATCTAAGTGACCTTGGGTCACCCGGCTTCTCTGTCTGGAATATCTAAATGATTATGAATTTCATTCTCTGCATCAGAGAAAAAAGATAGACAAGATTGGTTTCTTTCAGTTAAAGTATAGCCATGACAGGGACCGTTCTCAGAGCTAAAGAGTGATTCATGAACCACTGGTATGGATGAGACCATGGCAAGCAAGTCTACACCACTTCACAGATTTAGTGTGAGCCTTTAACATCTATAGTGCAGCTGACAAATTACTGATAGCATTACTTGTTTGCCTGTGAAGAACTGACAGGGATCTCTTGATCCAAAGAGGGAGCCTAAGGAGGTAATTTTGTTCCACTACAGAGATATTTCAATATACAATCACAGAATCACAGAATGGTTGAGGTTAGCAGGCACCTCTGGAGGTCCACTGGTCCAACTCCCGCTGCCTAAGCAGAGCCACTCACAGCCAGTTTTCCAGGACCATGTCTGGATGGTTTTTTAATCTCCAGGATGGAGACTCCAAAAACTCTCCAGATAACTTGTGCCATCACAGTAAAAAATCATTTCCTTGTGTTTAGATGTAAAGTTTCTGTCGGCAGAAATGTTGGCACCTTTCAAAAGAAATGTCCACATACTTTGTGGACTTGTGGAATGTCCACAGTGTAACGTAGTCAGCACCAAGAAATTACTGGAAAGAATTATTTCATGCCAGTTCTGGGAAACATACAGTTCAGTCATAACCAACCAGCTTTTGTTGGAAACACAATGTAAAGGACATAGTCAACCTTTTTTAGAACCTTGGATTTGTGGGCAGATCCTGACTATTATTCTGGTCTCTGTTGCTCAATAAGCAAAGGAGGACTACATAAAGAGGCAAGAACTTCTAATACAGGCAGATGGTAGCTAGTCTGAAGAAAATACGGGTTTTTCAAAATTTTTTTTTTGCTTCATACAGTGATTCTGCTATTGCAGGCTGGGTGCCAACAATTCAGGGTGGTGACACATGGGACTAATACAAAATGTGTTCAGTTTATAGTTAGGTTAAAATAGAAGCAAAGTTGAAAACAAGCAAAGTTGAAGTCAGGCAGTTTCAACTTTATAAACTTCCCTGCACTAGTTTAGAGCAAATCTGTTGGTTCTGGTGGGTGTAGAGCCCCCAGTGCAAGTTGTGAGATCTCTAGCCCAAAGAATCAATAAATCTTCTAATTGTGTCATGCCACGTCTGTGATTTAGACTGAAATACATTCTGTGATTTGTTTAATAAACTTGCAAGCTTAAATACCATGCGTTTGTGGGATGCTCCCCTGGGATTCATCCTTAAGGTTGCCCAAATGTATCTCCTCTTCCAGTGACCTACGTAGGAAGTGACATGAGACATGTGGTGGTTTAATTAGCAAAATGTTGGCATCAGATTAATAAAGAGGAGAATATCCTTTTCTACAGTTTCTGTTTCATATAAATATCTCTCTCAGAGCTCTAGTTCCATATGGCAGTCAGAAGTACTTGTTAACATAGTTGTTTAGGTATATGAATAATGAAGGTGGGTTTTCTCCAAGCCTGTAAGAGCTAGGGGTGGACAGACTTTTTCAGATAAAATTCAAACTCACTCATCTACACAGAAATTTTCATCCATTTTTTAAAACCCAAACTTAAATTGGAAGCTTCTAATTTTCTAATTTCTGGTTGTTTTTATTAGGGTATTTTTAATTATTATTTTTGATTAGTTTTTATTTATTTCTACATTGCTAAGGCTTGCTTGGAAATGGCAGTCATGATTCCATGAAAAATGAGCATTTCATAGAAATACCCAAATAGTAATGTCAGATTTGAGTGCCTCTGTAAGTGAAGTGGAGTTTTGAAATATAGTGGAACACTGCGTATTGAGTTTAAATAACCCACAACAAATAATTGTAGGTTATTTATTCAGTTAAATTATCTTCTGTCTTTGGAACACCCATCAGAAGATACAAAAATATCTTGAATTCGCAAATATTCCATGCCTTTCAAAGGTGTTTCTTCAGTGTTTTTACTGTTTGGTAGGTGAATTGCAAAAGTCTGAATTTCATACATAGTATTTGAAGCTGTATTGATGACAACAGAAGGCACTGAAATAACATGACTGTGCACATTTAGGTAGACCAGAACTGCAAGAGGAAAATTCTTTGGTATAGAGAAACAACAAATTAAGATTGTTCATGTATAATCTTTAACATTTCTTCCTGATTTGACAAGAAGCAAATTCTTTAGCTTCTTTGGGTCTAGGAAAGTATAGTCACATTTTGTATAGTTGACACTAAAGCTGCTGTGATAAAGAGCAATGGAGGTGAAACTATTATGAAATATTTTCACTTTTTCAGTAGCTCAAAATCTGAGTTTGGGAGTACTGCAATGCACAATCCATTAAGCTTTACATTATCTTTTGCTCTTCCTTATCTTATTGCAACTTATTCTTCAAAGACAGGAATAGCTCTAGTGTTCGTATGTCTTCCAAAGAGCAACTTTTGGCAACAGAAAAAGAGGAACAAATTGGAGACAGATCTTGACAAATTTGTGAGAGTAAGTAGCCAGGGAGAGAACTGAAGTTCATGACTGAAAAAAATCCTTTATTTTTCTCTATCCCTATAAAAGAACTCTAATCCTCATGAAATCATGTACTAAAAGATTTTGGTACCTTTCTGGATAAATTCACTCATACTTATTTTTGATTCTCACATATTATCAAGTAAAGAAATTCTATTTAGTAGTGTTTTGTGTTTCTTCAGGTCTTCATACAGAATTATATTCTTTTTTGACATTCATGTTTTGATTATAAACATTTTATTACCAGGATAGGATAGGATAGGATAGGGTAGACTATTTCAGTTGGAAGGAACTTACAATAATCATCTGGGCCAACTGCCTGGCCACTTCAGGGCTGACAAAATGTTAAAGCATTTTATTAAGGGCATTGTCCAATTGTGTCTTAAACAATGACCACCCTCTCAGGAAAGAAATGCTTCCTGATGTCTGGTCTAAACCTCCTGTGGTGCAGCTTTGAACCATTCCCATGAGTCCTGTCACCGGATCCGAGGGAGAAGAGAGCAGCACATCCCTCTCCACTTCCCTCCTCAGGAAGCTGTAGAGAGCAATGAGGTTGCTCCTCACCCTTCTTCTCTCCAAACTAGACCAATGCAGACTCCTTAGCAGTTCCTCATGGGACATTCTTTTCAGTCCTTTCACCAATTTTGTTGCCCTCCTCTGGACACATTCAAGGACCTTCACCTCCTTCTCAAATTTTGGGGCCCAGAACTGCACACAGTACTCAAAGTACTGTGTACCAGCACTGAATAAAGAGAGACAATCACCTCTTTTGACCAACTAGTCATGCTGTGTTTGATGCATCCCAGGATGCAGTTTGCCTTCTTGGCTGCCAGGGCATGTTCCTGACTCCTATTGATCCTGCTGTCAACCAGCACCTCCAGGTCCCTTTCTGCAGGGCTGCTCTCCAGCCACTCATCTCCCAATTTCTACTTGTTCCCAGCAATTTAAACTTGTGCAGGGCATCAGACTTACTTGTCACTTAAAACTCCTCAATCTTATTTATTTTTTTGCTTGTTTGTCATCAAAATGGTTGAATGCCTTTTGCAGAATTTCAAATTGCTTCAGCAATGTGTCAGATGCTCTTTGTATGTGATGAAATTGTTTCATTCTGCATAGATTTTGCCCCCAAAAAAGGGGAGGAAGCCCACTTTCTCTGTTCTTAAATGTATGTAGGTTAGCAAAAAGCATTCTTCAAAGGATTTGGGTGAGACTGATGGGACATGTGCGACTAAGTGATGATACCTGCAAAATCTTTCAAAGACTGTGCAACAGGATATGGTCTATGTTGTTATCTCTGTAAAACCATAAACTCAAGGAGCAGTAGATCTGCAAGAATGGTTTTCTCAGAAAACATGCCACATTAATGCGTTAGAAAATTGAAGCTTAAACCTTTATTTTAAAAACTTTGGGTTAGATTTAATGAAAAGAATAATTAAAAAGTCCTAGTGTTGGTTAGTACAGACTGGAATAACATAGGCTTCCATAATTTTATGTCTATTCACCTTGTCCTGCTGTGTTACACCACTGTTACTGCAATTTTGGGCTTTGTGAACAGAGGCTTTTTTGTGTTTTTAACTCTACTGATTAACATAAGAGTGATTCTGTTACAAAGGTAAAAGGAGAATAAAATAATCATATTTTCTTTTTTCCCTTGTAACCTCAGTCCATGTTTGAAGCCAAATTCCAGAAACCAAAAGGTTAGCATCTTCTTCCAAAGAGGTCTTCATGGACTGACTCTCTTTGAATCAATGGGACTTTGTGAGGATCACAAATGGCATTTGCAGGGAGTAATTGCAGCATCAAGGAACAGTGTGTCAGAGCACTTACCTCTGAGATATTTCTCTGTGCCTATCTGTTAGTAGGAACAAAAAGTATTTCTTTCATTTTCTTCCAGCAACTGGGCCTTTTTAAACAGATGAAGAAAAATAAAACATGAATTCATTCTTACTCAGATTTGAATTGAATGAATAGAACTAATGTATAATCTTCTTTCTGCAAAGTGATAAATATTTACAGTGTGTAATGAGATTTCATGTCAAAAATTGATGGTATTTATTGTGTTTTAATAAAAGCAGATTTGAAAATGTTAGTTTTATTAAAGAAAAGAAGTGTTGAAAATATTGCTATTTTCACATTTACTTTTTCTATGGAGACCTTATATGCAAAGACAGATTTTGAGCTAACTATATTACTATGGAAATCAGTTGCAGCAGAATAGAAATAGTATGAAATAATGAAAACATTAATACTTCTTTACACCTTGTTTCATTTATTTATCAGTTACACTTTCTTTTTTTTCTTTGCTATTAAGGCTCACACATTTCAATATTAAAAAATGTTTCCCTCTTTTGTCATAATTTCATCCCTTGATTCAAGTTTCCTAAAATTATAACAAGAAATAGGAACTTCATACATGGCAGAAATCTGGACGTTAAGGGCACTGCCAGGTGCAGTGTCCAAGTTAAGTGCTATGCAGATATTTGTGTCTCAGTGAATAAATTATTTTCAAGGATGTATTGTTGCTAAAAGGAGGCTGTGTCCTCTCTCCTCGATGATGAGTCCAGTCATCAGTTACTTCCAAACTGACTTATGGCAGGCAGTACCTTAACATATACTGCCATTAAGTAATCTGCTAAGTCTATGGAGCTCAGCTTTCCTGAGGATTTAAGACACATTAGTCAAAATACCAGTACATAGGTGCTGAGTGCTTGAAAATATCTATGTGTTCCTTCCATTTATATAAAACTTCTAATCATTTAATGTTTCACAAATAGATGGAGCAGGTGGTTGGACTTGCTTTTAAAAGGCTGAAAACTCTAAGCAAATTCTAAACTAGTTCAATAATATTTGGTTTCTGGGTAATGTAGCTATAAAAACTTCATTAGCTGGTAAGGCAACAGTATTTATGTTAAATTAGTAATCGATTTTCAAAAGGATTTATTTTTTTTTTTAAAAGGAGTTTATTATGTAAGTTAAAAAACAAAGGAGGGCAAGTGAGGGCAAAAGATAGGAAAACGTGAAATCTAGCCTATTTTACACATTTTTTTTTTTTTTTTTAGATTGCATACATCTACATGCATGTGTGTGTCTCTGCATGTGTAACTCTTTAGATAGGCTTTTTTGCTTCAGGCAAACAGAAGGAAACCTCTTACAGCATCCCTTTAACTGGCATGAAGCCAGCTTTGCTCATTTTCTGCAGCTGGCATGAAAATAAACTCATTTTTCCAGAAGTGACCCCCATTATTTCATTTTTCCTAGCTCCCAACAAGTTGATGAGCTATAATACAAAGCAAAGCAATTAATTGTTATATGGCATCTTTGTTAGAGTAGTAGTGGTGATCAGCAGTTGGGGAGGAGGAAATAGTCATGTGCATGTGGTAAAATAAAGATTTTCAGCAGAATAAATCAGTACAATGGTCTCAGATGGAAGTTACATACTATTTAGTTACAGAAGGAGAAGGGACGACAGGCCTTACAAAAAGCAGGCTAGAAATTTCTCAATGAACCGAGAGCGCTTGTTTGAGCTTTTAGCTTTTACTTTTATGTTTGTTTGCTTTTTGCTTTTTAAATCTCCCTTCTGCACTTGAAATGCAAATTTCAGTTTTGGTGAGGGTGGACTTCTCCTCTGAGAGGTGTTGCTAAACTGTCCTGACCTGCAACTGAAAATAACAATGCAGAGCAGGCTTTCGCCCAATCAATTGAAGTTAAAACCCCTATGAGCTGACACTAGATGTAGCTTGAGCTTCTGTCTTCAGGGAAACTCCACCAAGCCAGTACACCTAAAAGACAGAATTTTGTTGTATTTTCTGTTGAAACTTGTTCCATTCTATATCAGTAATTAAATATTCATTACAGCTGTACTTGAAGATCAGTCTCTCATCCTGTTTCAGCATTGCAAACAGGGGTCCTTGGCTGTTCTGTAGGTAGCTGAGGTCTCTTGTCTCTCTCCTTCCCTGTATTTCCCATACAAAAAAATGCACGGAAACTTCCAGGAAATTTTAACTTACGATCTTACAGCACTAGGGGCCTACATAACTCTAGTCCTGTGGACAGCTCATGGGAGGCCAAAATGGGAAGATCAAGTTAAAAAACAAGGCAAGATAAAGCCCGTCGGAGAAGTTGTAACACAGAACTGCACAGTTTTTGGAAGCAGAGATCAAAACTCTATTGCAGACTATTGTAGAAGCTAGGAAAGATGAATGGAGGGAGCTTATGGCAAAAGCTAACAAGACAGACAGTGCCTTCTAGATGGAAAATAAGAATGGGAGGTCAGTAGAGTAAAAATGGCATATTGCAGGCAACATATTTTGACACCCAAAATTTGTTAACGTGAACAGACTAGAAGGGCAGCAATTGTCATCTGGATCATCTTCTGGATTCCGTGAAAATAACTACGAATTAAGTTTACTAAGTTTCTTTAGAGGACACAGTAGAAATAGGCAGAGCCTGGGGAAGCAGGAATCTAATTGGAGACATTCTTTTTAGCAGCAGTATGACTAACAGAGTCAGGTTAAAACAAATTGGTTTTAACATGTTATTTTTAATCCTTGTCAGTTCAGCACATTTCCTTGCTACTGGGTGTACAGCTGAGGGGTAGAAATGGTGTGGGAACATTAAGCCAGGGACCAAAAGGGGGTAAGGGAAGAGTCAAGCTGTTTAAAATGGTGCTGCTAACAAAACCAGTGATTCTCAGACTATGACTTTTCTAAGCACCATGATGCAGTCCAGATTTTGTTCCATGGTTAAACATCTAAAATCAATTCCTTTCTTGCACCTACAGAGAGAGACAGAGAGAGACAGTCTGGAGTGATGACAACTTTGGGTCCAAAACATCTTTCCACTTAAGATTAACTGTAGTTCCTCTGAAGCTCATCAGAAACTCCTAATACAAATTATATGTTAATGTCTCCCTTGGTACTTGTGAGACTTCTTAACTAGCAGTGATTTTCTTTATCCGAAAAGCTTTCTCAATCCGCAGAATAAGCAAAACTTCTCTATGACAGTATCTTGAACCTACTACAGGCACAGAGGAGGTAATTTGATGTCTACCTGCATTCAAGGTTCTAATTATCTGAGATGGCTGAACTGCAGGAGATGCGGTGGTGGGTACCATGTTTGGAACACCTGCCTTCTACAAGGTCATTTAAGAATGAGGTTTTTTGCCTTTCGTATTACATCTTTTGGTATCCCGGGTAAACACAGCTCTGAACCATTAAGAGATGGCATGTGTACTTGTTTCCCATAACTAACAATGTTCTTTGTCTTGCTGAAAACTGTTTGAACTAATCCAGCTCACTGGGAAACATGCAGGTTTGTAAGAAACAAGTACACCGTTTTTATCAGTACATGAATGTAGTGACGACAGTCACTGTGCAAATGCATCAGTGAAGAAGTAGCACAACAAGCAAAGAATCTCTCTGTGGTCCTTTAGCTTATAGTATAAACCACCTTTCTAATGAAATACAAAAAATATCTTGAGTGATGTAAACAAGTGGAAAGACTGAACTTTTATTTAGTCTTTTCTGTTATTCCATCCTATAACAGAGAACAGAAGGAATCTTGAAAGAGGAAAGTGAGGAGGGGAAATAAAGTTGTACATAAAGAAAATGCTGGTGAAGGGACAGTCATGCAGATTCTTTCCTGTAACATGGCACACAAGAGGAAGGAAAGACAGTACCTCTCTATCAGTACATCCACTTTCAAGAGAAGCAGTAGCATGGAAAGCAACAATTACTCAGCTGAAAACCCGTTACAAGAACTCAGCCAATTTGGTTATCCAATAGGATGGCACCAGAAATATTGACTGTGACCTTCTGCTTTAAGGGAGAAAGGAAGAAAGCCTGCTCTAATCGGAACAGTAATGTCTATTAAAATGTTATTAAAATTTAGTTAGCATTGCTATTCTGTTTAATAAGATAGCATGCTAGATGACAGGACATCTGCAACACTGCTAAGACAGACTAGCTACCTTAAGGCTATACTGTTGCAAACAGTCACTAAGGAGAATGTATGTGACTAGTTTCCATACAGACAATTCACAGTCTTGTGAAGACTGTCACAAGAGTAAGTTACCCATATTCATAGGATTAGTTGATCAGAGAAAACATAGCAGGAGGACACAACAATGTAAGGGTAAGTGTGGAAGGAGCACACATGAAGAATATGCTATTAGTGAAAATTTTGGATGGAGTCGATGGTTCAAGTGTATGTAAGTAGCCAAAGAAAAGGCCATTAATTTAGTTAGTAGTGCCTCCATTCTGACCTTTCCTCTGATCATCTTATCATACATAGGTTACATATTTGTTCTGATCTCTGGTGTAAATCAAGCATGAGTCCATTTCAGCAAGGAACGATACAAAAGAGATCAGTGCTATGTGCTGAGACAGTCAGGCTGTATGTCTCAGCTGGCATAAACTGGTGTAGTTGCAGGAGGACTAAGTTATTTTACCCCAGACGAAAATCTCTGTTGTATCTCTCAGAATAAGCCTTTATTGATCTAAGCCCAAGGGGAGGAAGGAAGAGAAGAATGATGGAAAGAAGGAGACCAAAAGGTACGCAAGGCAGAAGTACACAAAACCCTCTTCCCCTATCACTGATTACAAATTATTATACAAGCTGAGCCCCATATTGTATACTTCATTTACAGTAATTGTACAACAGCTGTATAATAGGTGTAGTTTAAGGTATGAGTGTTGCTCAGAGTGTAGCTTAAATGTCCACAGTGAGATGTGAATATGAATATGAATGGTCCTGACTGCATAGTAATTGGTGGTATTATGGGAGTGAATGGAAAAGCCACATATGGATGAATGGGTGGGGCTAGGGAAGGGTGCAGCAGAAGAGACTAATGGTAAATTTTATTTTCTCACATAGATGACTTTTCCTTTAAATAATTAGCCAGCGGCAGTAGAAGCAAATGAAAAGAAAGAGAAGGAGACCAGTTTGGCACACTGAAGCTCTATACTCATTATATTAAATCATCCCAATTTCCCTCTCTTCACCCCACCTACCTACCTATTGATCCATCCGCATTAAAGTTATAACACGAGCAAGAGAAAAGTTCCAACCTGCAGGGGGGAAAAAAAGAAAGATTTTGAGAATGTGGTAGCATTGAAACAAAAAAAGGGGTTGTACAACATACCTTAGCACTCAGAAAATAGACTGCAAACCAAACCCTGGAACGGAATAATTATTTTTTCTTTGCACACTTGCTACTGGCTTGTGTGTGTTGCTGTTAGGGTGCTACAAAATGAGAGGTATAAACTACTGTGAGGGAATGATGAGGTAAGAGTCAGAGCTAAGAACCAATTCATATTGTATTTGTTCAGCTTCATTCTTTTGTTACCATAAAATTTGGAAAGCATTGTTCTAGGTTTTTTGTGTTTGTTTGGTTTTTTTCCCCATTCTCATTTCTTGATCATTTTTATGAATTCAAATGCATGGTAATCTGTCCCTTTGTACAGCTGGGTATGTAGTTATCAGGAAAACTATGAAATTTGGATTGCTTGGGTGATTTGAGCAGTTTATTGTTATACATGAAATTCTCAAAGTGCAAAGCAAGAATCTAACTTCAGGACAGGAAAATTACTTCAAAAGCATTGTGAATTGTTTTTTAGTATTACGGATAGCCAATTATGTTCTGAGTTCATATGAACTCAGAGACTGAACTTGCAGATGCTCAGCCTTCAAAAAACTTGAGTTCAGAGTGATTTGCTCACACAGTACATGTATTCATGTCCACAACTGTTTGTAGGTTCTAGCTCCAGCCAAGTTGTAGGAATCTGATTTTGCATTTTAAGTTGTAGTACAAAGCTGTATACTAAGAAGTAGCAAATTATTAACCAATTGAAACTCGTTGTATAACACATTGACAGGAATTAGATTTTGAGTTAAAAACTTGACAAATTGATGTTATATGTATCTTTTATTTTACCAAAGATAATTTCCTAAAGAAGACATTAAAACCAGAAAGCCTATTATTGCATCATGCTACCTATTTATAAAATCTAAGGAATGAACACAGCAAAAATTAATTACAATTATTCATGCTCTTGAAAATGACAGCACCCGACAAGAAAAAAGGGTCACTATTGCTCACTTCTTTTTAAAGTCAATCTTTGTTTACCTAGTTCCCAAGTGTTGAGAGCCTGTACACTACATTTGCATAGGATAACTAACATATACCACACCATTTTCACGTCTGCAAGTACACGTGAGTAACCGTAATTACACGTGACACCAATTACTCTATTACTTTGTATTAAATTATAATGGAAAATTCCACTAGAGAATTGAAGCCTAATTGCATCTTAATTTGCATAATTTTGCATATTAATTACATCTCAGATGAATAATAAATTTCAGCAGATTTTTAATTTATGCATAGACACAAAAACAAGTGGAGAAATAATTTACAAAAAAATACCAGCAACTATTACTTAGGGCGTTCAACTAATTTTGCTTAGTTTAGCAAAACAAAACTTGGTTTGTTTAATATAGCATCTTTAGGCTGATTGCTGTTTATTGCACAATATGTCAGTTTTGAAGCACAGAGAGAAGCTGGGCTTTTTTAATAAAAAAAAAAATGTTAATTCACAACATTTTAGGTTGAGGGATTTTACATTTTCGAGCAAAATGTTTGGAAGACAGTGCTATTTAATTAATTTGAGAATGGGCTTAATTGGAATACTTTTTTACTTATAAGACATCTTTTTTTGTTGCACTTTTTTAATGAAGGAATAAAAAATAGAATATTAAAAGACAAAATCTTGATGAGGAGGTTTCTCTGTTAATCAAATGCGGAATGTTTTCTTGTTTAAAGACAGCGGTTAAGCAACTGCAATTTTGATGACTATTAGATTCAGACAAAGGGCAAAATTAAGGCCAGGAAATGTGTGGAATTTTAAATCAACATATATTTAAATAATTTTGGAGTTATTGTGTTTATTTCAAAGTCATTTTATAAACCAGAAAAATAGCTGCATAATCAAAATGTACAAAAACTGTAACTGGAACCTGTAACTTTAGAGGCAAGATAATACAACGACTTAGCCCTGCTACATTCAGCTGGACTACTCATATATATAAAGTTAGGCAGACAGAAAAGAACAGAGTGTATAACCTTCTTTCTTCTTTCTTACATACCAATTTTCCTATCAATGCTATTAAAAATAATTATATTTTATATGTCTTTGTAGAGCTTATTTCATGAGAAAATTTAACAGTACAAATTTCACAAAACACTTTGCTTCCATGAATTTCAGCCACATTACCAACCCACTTACTGCTTTTCAATCTAGTCTGCAAAACTAAAGTCTCTTTACACTGTCAGTTCATCCCAGACCCTGATTTGGTATCATGCCTTTTTGTACCTGCTGCCACGGTAAATCTGAGACTGCCTGCACCAAGGATAATTCTATTCATCATTTGCCAAATTGTACAAAAGGAATGGACATCAACGCTCTAATAAATCAGAAGACTGTGAAAATGAATGAACATAATTGTTTTCTCTTTTTTTTTTAAAAAAAAAAAAAGAAAGAAAAGAAAAATCTCTAAAGAAGGGTATATGTTTCCAACTTGTTTTGTAGTTCTGTCACTGCAAGGGCTGGGCAGAATCCAGCAGGAGGCTGTGTAATCTCCAAAAGTCCACTCTGTGTATCTTCTGCTGCAGCAGTCTGGATTTTGCCAGTTGCAATGGTCTGGGAGATTGTAGAAAAATAATACTCAACAGCATATGTTTACATTGTGCCAGTTACAGGTCATTATTTTTACTTGTCAAGCAGGAATCTGATCTGATGAATGCTGAGCTATTCTTCTCATTTCTTTCTTTATTTTACAGTGACATGTTTTAAAATTAATATATCTGTGGGAAAAGTTTTCTTTTTCCTTAGAAAGCACTGAACACAACAAATGTGTTCTTGTTAAGATGTCTATTACTGTCATGTCTCTGGTTTGGTATCAGGTGCCTGTCACTTGGTTCCATCCACACAACATGCCAAATCCCATTAGTAGCAGCATCTTTAGTACACTTCTTGTTAAAAGTTAAAACAGTTTAGCTTTCAAAAATAGCATTCTAATGAGGATCGAGATTGTCCTTTTACTTTCTGAACATCCCGTTTGGCAAGGTTCAGATAAGCAGAGGGAAATTGCACTGAAAGGACTGAAGTGGGGACATAGATCTTCAACTGTTAAACAATAGTTCCCTCTCATGGACGATGTGGGCTACCGCAGTTTGTGACATGCTTCTGGAGAGTTGCAATATTTTTTTTAAAATAGATTTTACTTCTGCCACTTACCAACCACGAGATATTTGCAGACAGAAGGGAGAAGGAATGGTCACTACAAAACTCACCATCCTCACAATTTGTTGCAATTGCACCCAGGACTGCAAAAGGTCTTTTCTACAACATTTTGCAAGGAAACGCACTTTTTCCTTTAAGGTATTTAAACTGTGAGAATAGCTACTTACCAGGAGGTTTATAATAATATTATGTACTGTTTGAAATATTTTATTTAGTCCTGATCCTAACACAAAAACCTGGCATTTCATTTCAGTAAAGCACAAGTAACTCAGTCTAAAGTATAAGTAACTTGGTCAAATGAGATTCTGATGGATCATGTACGTTGTAGTTATATTTAACATCAGCTTTGGATATACTGAGATTGTGTTTGAGCCTGAAAGATACAAAAACCTGGCTTCCCTTTTGGGATTTGGAAGTAGAAAGTAATTGCCATTCTCTGTACAGGACGTGGGAATTCTATTCCCACAGTACCTTTTTTCTTCCTTCAATGCCCACTACTATATTTTGGGAAAAAAACTTACCTACTTTTATCTTCCTTTAAGTGGTGTTAATTAGTTCTCATGCTGGCTATCTCTGTAAAATCATGTTACTTCCTCCCTCTCCAGTCAGTACAGTACCACACAGAACTCTGCAGAGTAGAAGTGAACAGAAGAAACAGTATAGTTTCTGTGTCTGCTTGCCTTAAATAAGTTCGTTTTAATCTTCTATAAATCTCTTTGGGCTCTCAGTGTTAACATTATCTGGCTTTGACTTGGAAATGAAGACTAGATTGGAACTGCACTCTTGGAGAGACACGTATCAAAAGCTCTATGTAATCTGTCTTTTAGAAAGGACAGATCAAATTGACCAGTTACCAAATTTGTAGACAAAAAACTAAGGAGAGGCAACAAATGACATTTTCCTGGATATAATTTTCAGTATTTGACCTTACATCAAGACACCCATGTTCCTTACATTCCAAATTTATCACGGTACAAGACATTCTTGCACATATATTAACAAAAATCACTGTTGTTTTCAGGATTGCAAAGGTCATAATAAAATGTGTAGAATTAAATATGAAATCTAAAATACTTACCTCATTATTTTAGCAGATTTTAGCATCTTCAAACATTTTCTAAAAATTCTACAGATGGAAGACTATGGAAATGCTAACAAAATGTTTAGGCTACTATATTAAATACAAAACCAAACTAAACTTTTGGGGTTAAGAAATAGAAAACAAAGATTCATGGAAGTTGAAGGAGCATCCTGTGAAATAGTGTTGCATGCTTTCCCTAACTCTACAGTTTTCTGGGTTTCTGTTACTGTTAGACACAAGATCCTGCGCTAAATGTTCTTTCAGTTTGGAGCACAATTGATCGGATATTTTAGAAAAATGAATAAAATACAAGAAACTAAATCCTCTGCCTTTCTAAACAAATAAGGTTAAACCACTAAGAATTCAGTACAGCTATTAAAATGAATTTAACATTGTTTGTGAGGGGGGATTCCATTCTGCCATGCTGTGGAATATTTTGTTAATTTTCAACACTGTAAGAAATTTGCATCAAAAAAGTTAAGGTGTGATTTTTTAATGTCAATTTCAAAACTCAAGTAATGGATATAATTTTAAAATTCAGACATTTTTAATATAATGTCATTATCAAATTCATATTTGTAAAAATTTATTGCATGTACAAAATAAGAAAATAATAGTGCAAAAGCCATGATTCCGCAAATCAAGCCATGGAGCTGTGTGCAGGTGAAAGATACTGATTTGAAAGCTTGACAAATAATTTCTCTTGTTTGTCTATAAAGCACGAAAGGAGGTGTGTCGATGCTTCTCCAAATTGCTTTATCCTTGTTCTTATTAACTCCAAAATTAGAGTTTAATTCTTGGCTTCTTTTCAGAAGGTGAACTATAAGTATCAGTTCCCACGTTTATAGGATGTGGATGTCTAGCTTCAGGGAAATGAGTTAGAATAACAACTCATTTCACACAGGAGTATCTTGCATTTAACTGAATCCTAATTTCCCTCCTTTTTAACTCTAATTGCCCCATTTCACTGTACTGTGCACCTGTAATACTAGAGATAAATAGGCTTCTTTGAGGCTGTAATGGTAATTTTTGTCATCCCTGACCACCTCCTGGAGCATCATGTCTGTTTCCACTAGCAACAGAAGATGAAGAAAGATGAATCACAAACCTGGGGCAGCTGTGCCTTATGTAGGCATGATCTTGCCCAAGTGACCAAACTGGGGTGACACCAATGAGTCTTAAAATTCAGAACATGTCTGATATGGTGCAGTTTTAGGGTGTTGCTGTGTTTTCCACAGCTTTTTGATGTTAGATGCCAGAAATTTGGGTGTTTTGAGAGGTTTGTCATGTGCATTTCGACATTGTTGAAGGGTAAACTGTATTTACAACATAAAACACAAATCTATCCACTCCAGAATCACAAGACTAGAACAGCAAAGTGCACTATGCAGTCAGGGACTGGCTGCTACTCCTTGACACGAAGTAGACATAAGGCACAGACCCCCATGATTCTATCATCCATGTCAGCACCCTAGAAAACAGCTGGGTTTCTGAAGACACTTTCGATTAAATTAGAACCTGTGAGATGGTGTTCTACAGGTGGACTTTTCTGTAGTAATTGCCTCTACCCCATAGCAACAGTAAATCTACAGTTTTGACTACCTAAGGTTCTCCTCATGCTATCTGGATCACCTCTGCCTTTACCTTTATGTTTACTTTTCTGTACTGGCTTTGAGTTAATCTTGGTCAGTCATTTCTGGGCTTGCAAAACTCAGTATTAACTCACTGCTGAGAAGCCTGGTGCTGGGTCTGGTGTGAATAATAAGGCAATTACAGCTACATGTTTACCCAGGTGCTGGGAAAAACAGAAAAGTTCTGGTTAAACATCTGAATATGAGGCAGAAAATGCACTACAGATTTTGGAGGAGATATTGATTTAGGAAGGGGTTGTTCTGCTTTCAGATGTATTTAAAAATGATTCTGTTATTTCTTACAGCATTCTGGAAAGCTTGGACATAAAAACAGGAGAAAGATGTGCTGAATCAAAACTGACGCTTTTCTCTAGTTTACAAGCAGATACCAAGAATCAAATCCAGGAGCTGAGCTGATTACAGGATTTGTCATTTGTTTTTCTTTTCCTCTTTTCACTTATTTACCTGCAATGGACAGTATAGGAAGAAACAATAGCAAGAAACAACACTTCTGTCCAATTTAGTTAGAGAGTTGGAAAGAATGTTCAACGTACAAAGTACAAAGGTAAGAGAGTACCTCTCAGATGAATGAATGTTACTTTAGTCTTCAGAGAGCTTTGGTCTACTCTTCTCCTTAAATTAGCCCTTCATTCCTTATTCATCACATTGCTATTTCCTATCCCCGCTTCTGCTTTTAAATCTCTCCTTTGGAAGGGTGAGATTTGCTGAGTCAGTAACTTTAAGTGGAGTGGCTCAGTATTTCACTTTTTCCTGTAGCTTATTTTTAATATACAGCACCCCTGAACGTTAATCAGGAAGGGAAGGTATTGGGGAAATTCTAGCCTTTTTTTAAATCAGCAAAGTATTAGCTGCAGAAGGCTGAAAAAAATCACAGTCTGATTTATAGCTGCCAAAACGTTTTTGGGTTACTAAGCTGCTTACCACATTTTTTTTGTCTCCTATTCGATATATAAACAGGCTGTTTAAAAACTG
The DNA here is from genome assembly GCA_020745705.1 of Hemiprocne comata. Classification (NCBI taxonomy): domain Eukaryota; kingdom Metazoa; phylum Chordata; class Aves; order Apodiformes; family Apodidae; genus Hemiprocne; species Hemiprocne comata. The sequence goes on from CM036587.1 coordinate 39,324,011, forward strand.
TGTGAACATTTTCAAAAACACCTTTAAAAGAATCCATTACTTTAAGTGATTTGGATAATTGTGTTCAATAGTATCCATTATTTAAAAATATAATTAGTTGCTGAACTCAGAGAAGGAGGGAAATTTCTGCAGGTGTTTCTCATTATTTGCTATGCATACAAAATATCTGAATAAATTACCATTATTATTTCAATGTATACTAAGAGACAATAAGGCATTAGCAAGCAAAGAAAAATGTTGTTGACCTACAATCTGAGTTAACAGTGTAGAGTTTTGGCCTTCAGTGTTTTTAAGGCACATGTGCAATGGCACTCAAGATTGAAATTACAGTTTTGCACCTGTAACAACATTAAGTATGTAACAAAAGTTCATCAGAAGGATATTGAAAATGCAAAGACATTAGGAGAAAGACAGTAGATCTGTACTACAGAAACCAGTTATTGATAGGCAGAACTTTTCATTCTGTATTGAGGCTTTAGGCAAACAGTCATCTCTCCTCATTCCTTCCGTAAGGATCTGAACTTCCAAGAATCTCTTCTGTAACTATTGATGCTGCTGCAGAGAGATTTACATGTGAAGTGTTGAGATCAGTTGGAACCTTCTGACTTCTAGCTCTGGTTCCGAGAAAGAGATATTCTGCAACTTTCTATTTCTTATTCTTTGAAATTGAATAACAGTAATAGTATGAGATGAAAAAAAAAACAAAACCCCAAAAACAACGCACAAAAAACCCCAGAAAAATTAAAATTATATACTAGATAGATCATTTTAGATATATGCATTTTTAATCAATACAAGTGAGAAAAAAAATCAGAAAACCTTGAATTTCATAGAAATTCATTCAGCTTGAGAAACTTGAGGTTCACTGCATTATACATTAGTTTTTCAATGAGCCCTTGCAAAAATAAGTTTTGATTAGTTTATTGGAATATTAATGGAAAAATCAGCATATACTTTAATTGTAATTAAAGTTTTATCTTTCCAATCTGAATGTCTTTTGTATTCACCCTTTCATTTATAGAATTGTAACACATAAAGAGGAAATTATAGTATATGAAGTCGAACTGTATTAATAAATTGTAACTAAAAGATTAATCTCTTATTGATTATGAACGCCTTGCATCTTGTCAACAGCAGATGGTATTCAAAGCTCCCCACCAGGTAGAAAGAACTGCCTGAGAGGAAGGAATAAGATTTCTCACAGTATACATCCAGGATGGAATGTTCTCCACGGCAAGACTATTTTTACACTTTAAACTTCATAAATTGATTATGAAATTATGCACTGAAGTATTTATGCTGCAAGCAGATTTTGCATTTTACAATGCAACCTGTGATGTTCACAGAATCACAGAATATTAGGGGTTGGAAAGGACCTCTGAAGATCATCAAGAACAACCCCCTGCCAGAGCAAGGGTTCATTACATTAATGTAGATGTATTCTACCTGAGAAAGAAGTCCACAAGTGGTCTGGAAGACTGAAGGATCAAAGCTAGAACTTCTAACAGAAAATATTAATGTATTTTCCAAATAAACATTTGTCAGTTTTTGGACAAGACTGCAAACTTTTGGATTTTTACAAAAAAGCTTTTCCTTTTGTTTTTTTTTCTTTTCCAAACGATATTTGAGTGGTAATTGTCATGCATTTCTTATTAAAATAATGGGATATATGTAAATGCAAGATAACATAACATAAAGGAAAGGCTTTACAAAGATGGAAATGATGCAATGGATATCTGCACAAGAATAGATTTCAAGCTGTTCTTTCCTTATTCCTGTGGCAATGCAGGACCCTAAGCAAGGAAGTGAATTCCAGTTTTTGAGATATTTTACAAGGCTCCAGTGTTCTCACTTGGAGGATGGAAATTGCTGCAGAACTTCTTAAAGTCACCAGGAAGAGTCTTGATGATCAGGTTCTGAATCAATAGCAGGAGATCTAATGGTTGAGTGATCTCTTATCTCTTTCATTTTTGAAAACCAGTTGCATTAGAAAGTAGTCCTGTTAGAAACTTGTTATTAATTTACTAGTAATTTTAGAATAACTTAGTCCATATACTCACCAGGTTTTAATGACTGTAGTCTCCCATGGAGCAATACTCTTCTATCTTTATTGTTCTGGATTTCCTTCTTTTCTGAAAAATATTTTTTCTTAAGACTTTTTGAGTAGGTTCTCCATTTGTTTGTTTTAATTTTTAAATCCCTTGTAGTTTGGAAGGCCTGGGGTTTTTCTAGAGACAATGGACAAGAAATTATTTGCAATTAGTTAAAATATGATTATCTAAAAATGTAACATTTTCAAAGCTTAGGTGTAGGAAAAGCAAGATTTCTAGAGCACATGGCAAGTGTAAGCCGTTCGGACAGGATATTAGCAATTGGGGTTGGACTAGATGATCCTTCGGGGTCCCTTCCAACCCCTAAGATTCTGTAATTAGGATAAGGGTATGCTGTGTAAAGGTGTCTGGCAAGGGTGGCTATTGCTTATGTGATGAAGACTCTTCATAAAACACCATGTCTTTCATCTGCCTAGAAAACAGCTCCACTTGAAGTAATACATTTACAAAACTATTTCTCCTCTTTAAAAAATCCTGTTGAAAATTCCATGTGATGTACTAATACTTTTAACAGTTCAAGAGAATAGCTTGATACTAGCATTGAAATCTATTAAGGGCTGTGATCTCTCTTACTTTGGTGGGTATCACTGTAACATGAAGGAACATTTATTCATTCTTTCTTATGAGATTAAATGTAATTGGTTTAAAGAGATAATCATTCTTTTGTTTGAGTTTTATGCATTTCTTATGAAGAGCTAACACATTTTTCTGAAGTCTGACAAAGTGTACAGTCTTTTATCCTCATTTCCCAGTGGATAAATACTTTGTTAATTAATAAAGTATTATACTTGCACTTAGTGTCTGCATTTAACAGTAGAAGGATTTTATTCAGATTATGTTAAAAGATTGTCTGCTTTATTTTTGCATTAATTACAACCTTTTCCTGTGATGTTGTCATAAGAGAATTGTTACTTTGAATACAGGGGGCTTTTTTGGATTATTTTTATTTAACTGTTCTGAAATAAAGCCTGTTACATATTGTTACTTATGCTATTAAACTGGATGTTTCATTACTTAGTGAGGACGATATAAATTGCAAATTCAACTTTTCTTTTGCATCCTAATTGTTTACAAATCTGTCCTGATATATATACATATCAACAAATTTCAGTGTTTTTCATTTTCTTGGTGCATTTTTCGGTGATTATTTGGCTTTTTAATATCAAGTAAATCACATTGTATAGTGGTATAGCTGCTGAAGAGGCAGGCTGTGATTTCTCTTAAAGAAATACTGAGGGATGAGGAAAAATATTGACTACTAGGAAAGTGAAATTGCATCATATATATTTATGTCTGGGACAACAGAGTAATCCTACAGTATTGCTGAATTGTCTGTTCAGAGACACACGCAAGTTCAGTGACAGATCTTCACACCTAGTTTCATTTTTCCAATCTTTTGGCCGAATTTCCTTCAAACAGGAAAATATTACCTTTGCCATGATGGAAAAGCAGATTCTATTTCTTAGTATCGAAAGACAGAGAAAGAACCTTTGCAGACATTAATACTAGCCCCTGTCTTGCTGGGCACTTAAACTTGTGGAATTCTTTTGGATTCTCTGGAAGTCTGGTCATACCAGCCTGCACACAGAAAACATGTGACAATAGTAGATAAACTCAGAACAAATCTGGGAGAGATCTGGATATACACTTCAAAATGAGGTGTATTTTAGAATATATTGCAATTAATTAATTTTTTTCCTCCCCACTTCCCAATGATTCTGTTGAACTGTAGATATACCAGTAATGAAGCAGAAATCAAGCTTGATGTTTAACCTTTCAGTATTCTGACCTTGATGTTCTTATTTTCAAATAGAAGACTGTCTAAAAGCATAGTTTATTTAAAAAACAAAAACACAAAAAAACCCAAACAAAAACAAAAACCAAACACCAAAATCAAAGAGAAAAACAAACCAAAAAAAAGAAAAAAAACAAACCAAAACTAAAAAAAGCCCTTAAAAAAACCCACCACCATCACCAAAAGAACCTGTCAGTAATCATAACAAAGATAACTATCACCTGGGCTTCATTAAAAATGTCTGAGGTACTAAAGATGTATTAGGGGAGTTTCCAAATCAGAGCTTAGGCCAGGTGCAATATTTAATGACTCAAGGCAAATAACTATCGATGGGCTATGGCTTTTTTTATAATTGAATATATTGCCAGTATGCCTAAATTAAAAAAGAAAAAAAAACAAACAAAAAACCAACAAACTAATTTGAAAGTGTTACAGCTAATGACCCATGCATCACTACATGCCACCAGAACATGATTCTCAGCACTCCTCTTGTACCCATACTGTAACACAGGAGATGAGATAGCAGCCTCTGCTCAGAGATGTCCAACCTTAGAAGAACTGAAGTTTTTCAAAGAGGGATCAAGGTCTGTTGGCAAAGCTACCTGCGAAAGTGTCAACAACACCTGCTCAGGTTTGCCTGGATCTAGCTGGACCTCTCTGCTGCTGCTTCTTATATTGCATTCATCAACTTCACCTCGGAAAATGGTTTAAATGGTGAAAAATATGGGTGCACCTGCTATTATTGTACAGCATACAGTACACCCCTAAATATCAGTATGTTTGTTTTTACTGACCACATTCAAAAAAAGCTCTGAACTGAGCATTAGATAGAGCCAAGTAAGTTCAAGCTTGGGAAGTCCTCTCTGGTAATGAGTATGATGCCAACTTTCAGCTGGTGAATTTGAAACACTATGCGTGTTTCATTTTTTGGGTTCTTGAGTGCTTATAGAATTTGAGAGGCTAAAGCATCAAGAGGTTTTCAAACGGTACAACTACAGTAGCATTTTTGTTCAGATCAGGAGCATGTTTTTACAGTGAATCACCCAATAATCCCCACTTACTGTGCTTTTGACTGCATTTTATAGTGGTTCACCCTTTCAGAAGGAGCTAAAGTGGAAGCTGTGCTCTCTAATGCACACCTCATGCACTCTCAACGGGTGTTAAGGCACAGGACACACATACAGTGTTGAAGTCAGATGTTTGGCATCAACAGTTCTGCTCCACAGAACTGCTCCTAATGTACAACAATATTTGCTGATATACACTTGGCCGACAGTATAACTCACAGGATCTGCTAACAACTGGATACGTACGTTACATGAAATAAGAACACTATCCTTACAAAACTTTGCCACTTGCTCCAAATGGGAACTCTATATTACAGAAAGGCTCTTAATTTTCTGTTGTTCAAGGCGATTAGTGATCCATGAGAAGATGACACGTACAGTATTTCCCCTGTGTTTGAACTCTTCCTAGGTTCCTGGAGTACAGCTTGTGATGCCAGAGCGTTTCTCCAGTCTGAGAGCTGCCTGCCTCTGATGGCATCGTCCTACCAGCTGCTCTTTCTTCATTTTCTTGAAAACACTGCTAAAGCTGTGAAGCAAAGCAGAACACACAGGTAAGATTGGCAGCTACCAAGAGGGAGATGATCAACTAACTAAAAAAAAATAATTGTTTTTTTTCAACAATGAAAGAAACAGGTGCATAAGGGCAGCTTTACTCCTTTACATCAATGGTACTGACTGAAATGTTTGCTTGAAAGAAAACTAAGCAAACCCAAAACTTAAAGGTACAAAGGTGATCTTCTGTTAGCACAAAACCTAGTATTTCTGTGGTACAGAACTGAGAAAGCCACAATGTGTTTGTTCTCTGGAATGAAGTATTTTTTTAATTTACTGTGAAATTTTGAGAGTTACCAGCAGACCAGTATTAGCAACTTTTCTAGATAAGCAGGAATCTTTGTCATTAAGCATGTTAAAATCTGATTCTAACACATTGCTACCTTTAAAGTGGAACATTTTTCTTTATAAACCTCTAAATATTGTGATAGCTATCAGCTGTCATTCATTTAAGGACAGTGATGTTACATGGCTGGAATTTCAGAAGCCAATCTGCAGAACCTATTATATTTTTATAATATATTTGGAGACTTTCCAATTCACGCTGTCAGTATATGACTAAGATGGGCAGTACTATTTGACTATTTTTTGATGATGCAGTTTAACAGTTTGTTTGGAAGGCCATGGGCAATTTGATTAGTGCTGTTTGATGGAGCAGTGTCATCAGCATGAAGTGGAACAGTTCTGCTTGTAAGTGTCTGGCAGGAGATGCGAGTTTCTGAGCATCACACAGGCATAAGCAATAAACAACATGTTATTGTACATTCCATTTTATATTTTTATAGCTGAAGAAAATTAATAATGCATGAGCATCCAATAGGTTTCCATAAGACTCTGCCTTCAAAACAAAAATACAAACCAGAGCTTGTCTTAGTATAAATGCCTGTACTTCCTATCTGTGAGCACACTTCCATATCTCTCGAGACAAGAAGAACCTGGGCTGAATTCTGGCCTGGCTGAAGTCAGAGCTCCACTAGACTCATGTGCCAGCATCTCACCCTGGTTTGTAGTGGTATATTGTGATATTGTTGCTGCTCTGAAGACTACATCAGGTGCTGGTGCTAGGCAGTGCAGATGGAGAAGCAATCTCTCTTTATAAAACTCAGCTACCCAGAACTAAATTCTTCCATGTTGGGGTCACAGAACAGATATTGTGTAGACTTTCCTGCATCAGAGGATATATATGAAGTCAGACTTCCCTATGCCTGGACTCTGAAAATTCGATCCCTTGGGATTTCTTTTCTGCCAAGAAAACTGTTCCAGTTTATTTATCGTCTGAAGTTGCACTAGACAAAGTACAGAGGTATAATAGGGTTGTTACCTGGCAGGAACTTTATAGTGGCTGCCACTAGCCATGCTTTTTTGTCCTGTACTGTTGCAAATCCATAGCAGCTGGGCTGCTGGGTGAGCTAGTTCCCACACCAGGACCACTGCATTAACACTGCTTATCTGAAACCTGGGGGTAGGATTTATCAGTTGATGCATAAACAGGAAAAGAAACACCTTGGAATTGAGCTTTATAACCGAATGGAATAGCTAGTATTATTACCATAGTAATACTTAAAGTATTTTCAACTTGTATCTTGAAGATGCATCTGTCTTCGTTTCATGAGGTGGAGCTTGGATGGACTGAAACAGCATGAGCACTTGAAGTAATTTTCTTCTCTTTATGTAACAGCTGCAGACAGAGCTGACATCCTAGGTATCTTTTTTTCAAAATCTAGGATGATCTGCCATGGAATTAGATCAAACATTGTTTTTCACTTTGCCTTACCCAGTTTCTATACATGTTTTACAGCTGCAGTTGCATGGTCACATACTTTGGTCTGTGAAATGTGGGATTGCTTTACAGGACACACTTAACCAAAGTTAGGTTTAAATTGCTTCGAGTACATAAATCAATGTTAATTTAGATTGGTGATACGTAGTCTAGTGATGACTACTTCCTGGCAGACTTACTTCCAAAGTTTTTTTAAGAAACCTGAATAATCATAAGAAGCATATTCTAGTTTTGGACTTGATATTGTGGCTGTGGTTTTTCTATTCTACTTTGAGGTGCTCTCAAACCTGGTTTACTAAAATAAAATAAATAAGTTAAAAGGCAGAACCATAATCTGGAAAGGCCTTCTCTGCCTCTGGCAATGAAGCAGTCTTGGTTGTGTAACCCACTATTGCCAGAAGTCAGGCTTAATTCAAGCATTCTTGATGCTCTATAAAAACCCTCATTTTCACTTAATGAGAGTTGTTCTTGGGCTCAGGGAAATTCCATGAAATATTTTAAAAAAACAACAAACATACAAAAGCAAACAAACAAGCAGAAAACCCAAACCACAAACCTACAACATTTTCAAGCTGAAACCTGGGATAGAGACAGCTTTAATTTTCATTTCTTGTGTTTGATTACAGAGAGTGACACCTGATGGCTGAATGGAAGATTGTCTTGAGAGCACACATTGTGATAGAGCAACAGATTAGCAAAACAGGGGGATTCTTCTATTAATGTGAGCCACCTGCACATTAGCACAGTCCTTAACATTTTATCAGGTGATTCTTGTCTAACACAGCCTTAGTGAAACAGTGCCTGTCACTGATTGCCTGGAAAGATGGTGAAGTCTTCAACAGGTTACAGCGTTTCTGTAAAAGGATATAAACTTAGTTGGTGGGGCCTTCTAAGTGACTTTTTTGCTTCCTGCTTTTCTGCAATTTTTGGCATTTTTTTTTTGTTTGTGGGGGTTTCTTTTTAGATACAATTTTGGATTAAAGACCTCAAGGGGTGGAAAATCTGCTCTCCATGGGTAAGTTGTTCTGGTATATTTATATACATTTGTAGTTAACAAATGCATGCTTCATGTTTATTTTCCATTTCCACAAATTTTTGAATTTTGGATAATAATTCTGGGACATAGACACGGTCATGTGAGATGTTTTTTTATAATATTGCTTCCTCAAAAGGCCATTAGCAAGAAGTGGGAGTTGAGGGGGGAAGAAGAACTTGCTATGTATTTTCAATGAAGGCTGGAAATTCTCCTTTTTACAGTAGTAGAAAAATTTTATAATAAAAGGCAATTTTGGCTCTTTCCTTGTTCACATTCAGTCCTCTAGCTGTACACCCAGAGCACATCCTTATATGCTTCTTCCATGTGATAAATTGATAGCTCTTATTAGAGAGAGAGTAACAATTTTCAGAGAATTTTGGGTCTTTAGGCTAATATATTAATTTCACCTCAAACTAGAAATTTCATTTAATCAGAAGAAGAAAGTGAAGCTCAAAAGCAAGGGAGTAAGCTACAAAATCTGGTTAATTTATTTTTGATGTGGTTAAAAGTCTGTAAGCTTTTGTGTTCAGTAAGCTAGATCACAATTTTAGGCTCTAAAGTATTATGTTACTTACAGTAGCTATTATTGAAATAGTATTTTCTAATGTCTATTCAATTTAAATAAAGAATGTTCAGAAGACTATTTTAAAATTAGATTACTTTAAACGTAAGCTGTTTAACTAATTGGAAAAAACTTGGTCAACACTTGGCTGTGTTTCATTGTAACACTTAAGAGAATAAAGAGACCTATATACATAAAGTAGAAAATTTTCAGAAGTAGAGTCATGATTTTCACATTAATAGTTTCACATATTTCTTAATTTATGAAAATTATATAGGTAGTAGTACAAAAGCTTTTATGGCAATATATAGTTCTGTCATAATGCTAAGGATTTAGATTATTTAAGAGTGAAACCAAACAAGATCAAAAATATGAGGGACGATGCAAAGCAGAGTCTTATAAAAAAGACTGTCTTTATAGCTCATCAGTGTAAATTTCTTGTCAAAATGCTCCTTGAGCTAAGTAAGGGTTACTTATTCATATGAACACCTGACTTATAAAATCAATCAAGCACTGATATCAAAGATGTCTGTTTTTTACATCTATTCAGGCTGATGCTTCCATTAACTTCATACTCTAAAAGCATATTTCATTTCTAAATATGCTGTGTATAACTCATTAACATAGGAGCCCCCAACAGTAATTGCCTGAAAGTGAGTAAAGAAAATCAGAAAAGATGAAGAGCTGAATTACCACTTAATGAAAAAAAAAAAACCAACAACCAACCCCAAAAAAATCCAGACAGACATTTAAATTGACTGTCATGCAGCATGGAAAACATTCATTTTGGGATTTTAATAATTTTTATACTGCATTTATGGTTTGTATTGAGATGTTTAAAAATGTGTTAAGTAATATTAAATACTACTTAAAACCTCAATGTACTCCTAGATGGAAGTTTACTCAGGAATTCCTTCAGTTAACGATTTTTTTTGCATGTGTTTACAATATCTTATGCTTCTTCCCCTCACACACTGTAACGTCAGTTTTCGGAAAGGTCTTAAGAATGAGTTAAAACTCATGCTTCATACCTTCTCAAATTAAAAAAAAAAAAAATCTCTTTTTCAGAAGACTTTATTTCAGACAAAGCAAAAGCATCTGTTTTATTATTGGATTGACATTCAGTAACTGAAGTCTTTTGAGCCAAAGATAGGACTTAGTGTGCCTGTATACATTTCTTGCTTGTGGTCACAGTGTGGTGGCAGAGTTTGTTTCTCGGCAGTATGTCAGTGTGGCTCCACCAGCTATAATGGTCCCCACCTGGTGCAGATCAATAAGGCTCCATTTGCCTCAGTGCAGCTGGATTGATTTTCACCAGCTGCAGATCTGGCTGGGTGTGGGCAGAGAGAGCATTATGGAGGCAGCCAGGCTGCAGCTTTAAATATTTTAACATCATGAAGGTGAATAAAGGTGAGGATAACTTTTTTGTTGGTTTATCAGGCTATTGTCAGAAGTGGTTGACTTTATTGTTACAGTGAAGCAGAAGGATGGGGGGGAGTGATGCTAATAGAAGCTGAGTTGAAACGTTTTGCAGGAAGTATTGTATTTGGTTTGTGAACTAATTGTTCTCAGTGCAATTCATATTGATTCCTCTGATGCTTTTACTCCTGTTTTGTGCCAGTGTTTTCAAACCAATTCTTCCAAAATCCTTCAGCTGGCTATTGAGGAAAAGCAGGTGATATAGCAAACTAGCATAGCTTAACTCTAATTCAGTCACAACTTTCACAGGGACTCACGTTACAGGAAGAATATTTGGCATTCTTGTCCTAGAAGCTAAAACTTCAGCTTAGTAATGCTGTAAGGTTTATCTTAACACCTATGTAGACATGACCATAGTAGGAACTAAATATTTAGATATGCATATGCCATGTGTCAAGAGTTCATTTGAATGAAAACTGTAGCTGAAAAACCCACTCTACTATTGAGGTACAGAAAGATTAGCATTTAGGTAGATAAGTGTTTTACTGAAGTAGCTGAAGAGGTTAATTTCTCCCTAGAGCTTCACAGGGTGCCATTCAAAGAGATATGTCAGGTAGCATTACACTTCTTTTTGTTTGGATTTCTCTCAGGTGAATCAAACTCCAAGCTTGGCAGAGGGGAAAAAGAAACCAACCAACCACTTAATGGCTGCTGAAGTTTAAAAAAAACCCAAAACCAATATCCAGTATTTTCAAAATAACAGTGAAATTTACCTTTTAATCTTAGCTGTGAAATGAGGAAAACAAGACCTTTATTTTTGCACTGCACCTGTATTTGAGTGCCTTCCAGTCATGAACAATATGATTCCTGTCAGGCCACATGTCACTAACGGTGTGGAGTTTCTCTTCCTAGAATGAAAATTACACAAGCTTTTTCCATATAGATGTATGTATTTTTAAGTGTGCCAATGCTGGCCTGCATGCCTTTAGGATCAAAGGGAAGGCTGGGAAGCCTTTAATATGTAGAAATAACAGCAGAGCTTTTCGTTGCCCTTTAGGCCTGTAAAGCCTCATTTTACAGTTCTAAATGTGCTCCAGCACAAGTGTGGTTTTCTCCTTGCTCCTCCCCCACTAATTCCTGCTGTGCCTAAGTGCTGCTACTATCAGGATAAGTACTGGTACTGCATATATTTCATAAACTTTCATTGAATTAAATATATTTTAATACTTCACTTCCTCATTCATTCATCTAGTGCACCTGCCAGAAATCCTTCTTTGGTAGTTTCTCAACAGAGTCTTTTCAGGCATCTCTTGAGCAGCTCCATTTTGGCAAATCAGTACGCCTGTTTGTTAAGGCAAAGGCTCAAGAATGGTGCCAATGTGGCTGGCTCTGGGACCTGTGCACACGGGTGTCCAGATCTTGGTGGTGTATGTATTGTGGAGTGCCGTTTTGGAAGGACCTGATGGCACATCTTCCTAGTGAGAAGACAAAGCAAGCTTGTTTGTATTGCCTCAGTCATGTATGGGGCATTCTGGGAGATGGCATGGGAGACATGGACTAAGAAAGTACTACTGTTCCTGTGCCACTGCTCTTCCCTGTAGACAAGTGCATGCTTGGACGTGTTCTAAAGGGTACCATGGAAACAGGATTTGTTCATCCTCACGGTCTGGGCTGGTGTCCAAATAACTTGTTTGAGATAAGCATGAGCTCAAGCATAAGGTTGGACTCATGCTTAAGATCAATCCTGAAGTAGCCATAGTAACCACTCAATTAGTAGGGCTAGGTTTGTGACAGCTACTTTGGGTCCCTAAAATGAGCCATTTATAGTACCTTTTCTTAGCTGGTGGGACTTCTATATACACATTCTGAGGTAGCTTTTTCTGAGAACGGTGTCTTTACATCAAATTCCATTTTACAGGAGGAGAAAGTTCACAATGAGTGAAATAATAAAAATCAGCACTTCTAAAAAAGTCTGACAGTCTGCCAAAAAAAAAAAAAACCAACCTCTAATTACAAAGCTTATATAATTCCTTACAGCATTCACTAATCTGAAATTGAAAATATGGGCCACAAGTTTTAGTTCACCACAAGTCAGGAACCTGTTAACTCTTGTTTTCATTATAATCTGCTGTTTGTTTTATGTGCACACATAAAGATTCTAATCTGAATGTCCAAGTGTTTCATAAGTACTTAGATAAACAAGACTCTTGCTCGAAGGAAAACAGTCTAATTTGGAACAAAACACAAGTAATTAAGATGAACAAAAAAGGGAACAGAAAGGAGACTGTAGATAACAGAAAAAGGATACTGCTGCTATCTGTGTTCCTATAATATTTTTGCTTAATTCTGAAGTTGTCATATACTAATTGCTAAATAAAATCTGTTATTTCTGGTTGCTGCACAAACACACAAATTGTAGTGACTGTGTTTACTTCTGGACCTACCTTTGTCATGATGCTTAAAAGGAGTCAGTTTCCAAGGGAATGGTTTTGTGGTCAATTTAGGAAGTATTTTACAATTGTGATAAAATACAGAAGAAAGATTTGGAAATGCTGAAGGAGCTGGCAATGGACCATTCCAGGCAAATATCATTAATGGAGCAGCAAATGTGTGCAAGTGTGTCTGCATAATACAGGAAGTGTTACGAGACAGAAAAATAGTGGGTTGCAGAGGAGAGACATAGAGACTTCTAAGGGGCCTTTTAGGTAAGGATAAAATGGAAATAAAGCAGTAAACAAAGGTTTACAGAGTATATTTGGCCTCATTTGGCTATAGGAAATTACAGAAAAATATGGCAGTTGCTTTGCTTCTTGGTTTGTGCAGAGTAACTCTAGGGCAGACCCACAGTTAAACATTATATTCTGCCTGTGAGAGACAACTGAGGTCAACTCTGTGTTAAACTTTCACACTCAGCATAACATATGATTAGTTACTCTGCTTCCACAGGGGGTTGTCGTCAGATGTGTTTACCTGTATTGTGCAGGTGTTAGATCTTCTTTTGTTACTTTAGTAAAGGAATCGGATTGGGAAGATGTTGATGAGGTAGCAGAAATCTTCCTAGGTCCTAGGCAGATATTCTTAGCCTCATGGTAGTGATTGAGATAGGTAATTGTGAGCCACTACTCACCTAAGCAGAATACTGACCAGTGCTGTGGATGCAAAAATGTTAAGAAAAATGAGAGCTTTTACCCTACTTATTTTCTCAAACATCAACTACTTTCTGCACACCACACCCCCCCCCCCCAGGTTACATTCACTAGGTCGTGACTAATATTTCCCATCAAGGAGTTGGCTGTGGGTCAAGTGGAAAGGTTTATTGGTTTATGCTTTGCAGCTGCTTGGGACTACCAACCTTTAACATTACCAGCCAAGGCTCTAGAGGCCATCCCCTGGCACTCACATTCACCCATTCCTTGATCTGCAGGATCTTCCCTCACATCCAGGATTTTTCCTCCAGTCAGGACCTTCTTCACTTTCTCTCTGGGCTCCCAAGCACCCTGGATTTCCCAATCTAAATAATATGTGCAGAAGTACAAGACTTAGTCAGCCTCCTTGTGGGGGAGGTGCCACACTTTTTTGTTTGTGGTGGTTTTTTTTTTTGTTCAGATGGTATAAAAATTTAGAATGTGTCAGTTTGTGTTGCATTACTTAGGTTGGAAGTGATGTCCTGAGATCATTTAGTCCAATCTCTCTCATCAAGGAAGGTCAATGAAAGCAGTTTACCCTAGCACAGAGTGCAGCCGGATTTTTAATATATCTGAAGATAGAGACTCCACAGCCTCTCTGGGAAACTTGTTTCAGTGTTTGGCCACCCTTAAAATAAAAAAATAGTTTTTTAGATAGCATCTATGTGTTTTAATTTGTGCCCATTGCTGGTTGACCTGTCATTTTGTACTGGGAAATGTCTGGTTCCCTTCCATCAGGTATTTATACACATTGACAAAATTGTCTCTCCCCACCCCTCTGTTCTCTACTTTCCAACTTTCCAAGTCTTTTATCCAGGCTGAACAGTATTGTCTCTTTTCGCCTCTGCTCACATGCCATATGTTCCAAATTTGATTGTGTTACTAGTTCTCTGATAGACTTGCTCCAGCAAGTTCATCTTCCTTGTATTTGGAAGTCCAGATCTGGACCCCTCAGTGCAGGTTTGCCCTCACCAGTGTTGAGCAGAAAAGAATCCCTTCCCTCAACTTGGAGGCAATGCTTTTCCTAATGCAGCCCAGGATACTGTTGGCTCAAGATACAAAGGGACGTTGCTGTCTCGTGGTCAGCTTGTCTACCAGTACCACCCACCACCCCAGGGTATAATGGGCATTGGGTTATTCCTGCCTGCCTGCAGGACTTGTAATTTTGCCCTTGTTGAACTTCATGGTGTTCCCACCAGCCCTCTTCTCCAGCATGTTGAGGTCCCTCTGAACTGTAACACAAATATCTGGTGTATCAGCCACTCCTCCCAGTTTTGTATCATCTGCAGGCTTTCTGATGGTGCACTCTATCCTATCATCCATGTCGTTACTGCAGAGCTTAAGGAGTATTGGCCACAATACTCTGGGATACGATACTAATGACTGATCTCTAACCCTAAGAGGTAGCTTGTTCCTGAGAGTTCAAAACTTCACTTTCTGACACTCACACAGATGTACACACAGTTATAGGACACAAATCAGCATTCACAGTTTAAGCTTTTTTTTTTCTGTAAGTTCCTAAGCCACCTCTAAAAAGGAAAGTTCTTCACTAGTCTGATTGTTTCACTGTCTTCTTGTTCTCATCTTTCTGAAACATCAACCACCAGTATTATATGGTATCCTCTTGAGGGCAAATCAAGCCCTGCTCAGTACTCCTTCATGCACTCACCTGGGCAGCAGTTGCTTTGGATGGGTAGATCATAGCCTTGCTGTTGAGAACTATCAGACTTCAACTAGTTCAGTACATTTGTAGTGTTCTTCCTCTGTGTCCAACTGGTGCCCTGTGTAATAGCAATGCACAGAGTGAGTTTTCGTTGTTCTCGTGTCACTCTATAATTCCTATCTTAAAATCAGTCCTCCTTTTGTTCAACTCTCTCATGCTTCTCCTAGTAAAGAGAAGGAAGAAGATAACCTGATGCTTACTAGTCAGGTGCTGGATAAAGTTACTAGAAATGATGATTAGAAGACCAAATTAGACGGAGTTTCAACTGCCTCTCTTGCGCTGTCACAAAGCAGCTGCAGTGAATATACCGGGTGCGTATACAGTGTGTAAATTTACACCTGTATGTATATCGAGAGGAGTAAACCTGGCCCGACGGAGGCAAAGCTGTCGTGCCGGCGGCGGTTGCAGTTTGGCGGGGGGCGCGCTAGGTGGGGATCGCGCCACGTCAACAAGGTGCGGGATCGGCGCGACCCCGCGTTGATCAGTCTTTAATGTTACTCGTGAACGAGTAGGAGGAAAAGCCGAAAGTCCTCATTCTGGCTGGAGGAACAGTTACAGCAGTGCTATGATAAAAATCTTGAACCACAAGTTTTGCAACACTTTATTCTTCCTTGTCTTCGTGGTTCTCTAAGAAAAGCTTTTAGGCATGTGCAATTTAAAGTTAATAATTTAAAGCTGTAATACGTAACTCGAGGTTTCCAAGTGGAACACTTGAGTGTGTGTGTGACACTTGCTGATTTTCTATTGCACAGCTTGTTTCTGTTACCAGCTTGTTTTTGCACTCACAGTGCAAAATAAGGATTATTAATTCTTGATTAATTAAAGACTTACACTTCATCAAATTATTAGTGCAAAGAATATGATACAACAAAACCAATTACTATGCCTGTCCCTTTGATCTAAAATCAAACATTGCGGTACCTTTGGGGAGGGTTAACTCGGTGCTACCCTTACACCTGGGGTGGGTCAAAGCATGTTTTAGAGTGTTTGGACGTTGTTTTGTTAAGTGCAGATGTGGGTTTCTGTTTGGGGATCATCCTTTATGTTTGCAGAACAAGTGAAAGGCCCTGCTAAATAAAGGATAACATAGATGTGAAAGACGACGAAGCAGTGAGGGTATTAATAAATAGTCATTTGAAAAAACCCCTTTCCTCTGCATTCCCCCTCAAAAGAGGTTTTGAATGAAGCCTTCAAAGTATAAATGCCAGTGAAATATTCTGTCTCTGAAAATCAATTACATTGAAAATCTCCTTCTAAGCCTAAGACAACTTTTTAATGGAATATTTTCAGTGTTCAAACTTCCTAATTTTGACAAGGGAAAACAGCCTGCATGACATACAGCTAAACCTCTCACTTTCGAAACAGTTTAGGGGGCAAACAAAATCATTTTTGTAGTAATGAAGCAAAACGTCAAAGGTTAGGGCTTTTACTCCAGAAAATTGGATTGCAGACCAGAAAAGAAAAGGCTTTGCCGGAAGTGTTTTTGTAATTCATGCCCATTGGAAGTAAATACATCAGTTCATTGTGCATAAATTCTATTAATTTCAGTAGTTAGGATTGGGTGAGTAAGGTTCTTACTAGATTTCTTCCTCACAACTTTCAATCTGATACCGAATGTTCAGAATTGTTCCCCTAGTAACATAAACCTCACTCTTTGGCTGTACAGAATGTACAAGAGGCCTACCCTGAGTTTTTTGAACTTCAAAATTCACAGAATTGTGTCTTTTCAGCCAACTGTTGCTGTCATACGATGGAGTGTTAAGGTGGTTTCACACCTTCTTTTCCTATATATCACTTCTGGTAATTTTGTGCATGTTCTTATAATGGTATTCTCTGGATAATATCATCAGAAGTCCCATTTTTGGTAAATCCTGAGGAAACGTGTATGGACAACCCCATTCAACACAACAGTGCGTAGTCTAGTCCTGAGTAAGCAATGCAATTATGCAAGTGTTCTCACTTTACCCCCAAAAGAAACCACTGCAGGTTAAAACACTATAAAGGACCAGAAAGATGAAGTTTAATTATTGTTATTATACCACTGAAACAAAGTTCTCTAAATGACCTGGGGGACTGAGGAGTTGGTGTGTTATGTGATTAGATGCTAGACTAATGATTATGATATCTTGGTTCATTAGAGAGCTAATAATTTCAAAGTGAAAGTTGTGGTGTTCACTGGTGGAGAATTTATAAGCTGCAGTATGTTTAGATATTGCAGTATAGCTTGATACTTGCACATTTGGTTCCACATGTTTGGAACTGAACTGTGTGCTTGGCAATTAAAGCATATGATAGATGGGAGGTCATCATGATATGCTTAATAAACTGCTTATGTGTTATGTAGTAAGAACAACCATTGCTTGGATTCTCTGGACTAAGAGGCTGAATGTCTAGGATGTACTTGGCAATACAGCAGGGCTGTAATTTGTCTTCCCCCAAAAGAGGCTTTGCACCACCTTCTCAAGGTCTTGATTAATAACCCAAAACAAACTGGCTAGGTTTTTGCATTATGAAGTTTAATAAAATTTCAGCCTGTTGTATCTCTTTAAGTTAGTTCATGCAGTGAATGACAGAACTTTTAGGTGGATTGAAGCCAGTCTTTCAGTATGCACTATTTTTGGTTGTTTTAATTCTTTTTGATTCAAATAAAAGAAGTTATCTGACTCTAAACCAGGTTCATGCTATATCTGTAATAAAACTAGTTGAAGACAGCTGCAAAGTACTTCCCTGCAAACATACACACCTTAAGGCCAGCAAGAGAAAAGCTTCAAAATGGTCTGAACACCCTAGGAAAAACCCTAATTTAATTCTTCATCCTCTAAACCAGTAATAATTTATCTTCATATACCATAATCTCTGGCCAATATGCAAATGCTGCACTGAGGAACTGCACTCAGAATGGAAGTGGGGTGAGGGGGAAGGGATCTGTGCTCTTCATGTGCTCTGCTTAATTCTTCCCTCAGCAGAGGATAGAAGTGTCTGTTTTGTTTCAATTCATAAGCAGTGGAGAGCTTTGAGAAATTCCCCCATGTACTGCCTCTGGCAGCAAAGCAGCTTCAGAAATCTCTGTGCTATCAGATCTTCTGCTAGGGATCCTTGCCCCCCACATTGTACTGGCACATGTGTTGGCAGGGTTACAATGTAATGTGGATCAGAGGAGCTATGCAGATGGGTGTCACGGTTTGGCTCCAGGTTGGCAGTCAAACCAATAACAATAATGCTCTCAATGCCCCCCCTCCCCCAAAGTAGGGAAAGAGGGAGAAAAAATGAGAGAGGCTTTCTGGGTTGAAAAGTGAAACAGATTGATTTTAATTATTAGTGATAAGGGAATATACATATTTATAAAGGGATGTGCAGCACCCGATCCCCTCCCTCCTCCCCCAGCGACTCTCACAGCAACTCTTCTCCCTGGTGACTCCCAGCTGAAGGGGGGAGTGTCCGGGTGCACGGACGGGGCCCTCGGGTGTCGGCTGGGAAGAAAAAAGTGGAAAAAAAAAAAAGAGATAGCAAGCCAAACAGAGGGCAATAGAAGGGACAGTAAGCAGAAAAAGAGAGAGAAAAAGGAAACCAAAAGCTTGACTTCCGTGATGTCTTAACCTATACCGAAAGCCAAATAGAGAAAATATTATAAGAAGGGAATATTCTGATTTGCTGATCCTGCCTTCGGTCTAATCTGCTCCCTCATGGGGGTGGGGAGGGGGAGGCTGCAGGTGCTCAGAAGTGACCTTGGTTATTATCAGTCCACTGGAGCTGCTACAAAAAGTTCACTGAAAGAAAAAAAAAAAAAATCAGCAAAGAGAAAGTTTGCTTCACCCTGGCTCCAACCAGGACAGTGGGAAAAGAAACCTGACTTTGGAAGAATGCTCTGAATCTGGATGAATTTGCTGATCTGATTGAGTGATCAGTTTCTTAACAAATTATACTGGGAAAACAGAGGAAGCTGAAACTCTTCCTGGGAGGTGGGAACGAGAACCAAGCCAGGAACTACTTAAGCTGGTTTTGCTTGCTTTGGGCTAGTTTTCTCCTTGTTCATTGGCTATAATAGTAATGGATTTTATTTTTTTCCTTAGGTTATATGAGTGAAGACAAAGTAAAGACTTCTAGAATACCACAGAGTTAGGAACATTGCAAACATCTCTGTACATCTCTAGATACATTGCTAGCTGGCTTTTGAAGCCAGAGTAAACTCCCCAGGCTGAATTGATAGACTGCATCTGTATTTTTCACTCTTTTAAATAGCAAAGCAAGGGTCATAGACTTGTCCCCTCTTTGTAGGAATTAGATCCAAAGCCAATGTCTGCCTGTGCAAACTTCAGTGAATGGGGAGCAAGCTTGCAGTTGAAAAGTAATTTCATGTAAAATAATGCTACTTTCCATAAGGAACACCTTACGTGTGCACGTGTTTTTTCAGTTAACTATGAAGAATACCACTCCTCCAGCAGTAGAAGTCATACAGTACCAATTTTTACCTTAAGCTAAATGTGAGGCTCTTTACTGAGAACTGAACAAGTGCAGCAGAATTACAAAATACAAGTCAGGAGTGCTTTCACTTAAGTTGTTTTATGTTGTTAGGAAATGGTTTCTCTTATTTTTAATGCAGGGTATTAAGCAGTAGGTGGCATTCGACTTTAACATTATGGTGAACTGTAAGCTTGCTTACGTGACATCATTTGATCTAGAAAGTTCTAGGAATTTCTCTTCTACCTGTACTTGTGCAGTGTTATCATGGAAGGACGACTTGTGCTTAAAGTAAACAACAATGTGTGTGAGTTCCGACTCAAGTACTCTATGCTGAAAACAATAGTTGAAAATTGAGCTTGGAATTTGTCTTTCAAGACCTTTATAAATTAGGAGAGATGAACAAAATGAAATCATTAAAGACTTTTCCTAGAAGCTGGGTTGATTCCAGGTCTCTCAGATACTCATTGTGTTCTTTCTACGGTGCCTGTGGGACACAAAAATAATTAATCCTGAAAATTAGATTGAAAGCCTGTTGAAGTTATATTCAAAGAAGCAAAAAGAATGAAACTCTTAATATCGACACACTATCCTTAAGTAATCTTATTTAATATCACGAAGTGTGAAGTTATGTGCTTAGATAGAAACAATTAAAAAGAAACTTAGATGCGTTTAATGGAAAAAATTTAAAATAAACCATTGAAAATAGAATTATTAATGGACCTATGTGATACTGCAGAAAGAAATTGTGAATGGCATAAGTCTTGGGGAGCAGATGACAGAGATATCAGATCAGTAACTGAAGCTGGTGTGTTAAGGTTTTAATATATTTCACCAGTACCCCTCTGGCTGTGATTAGAGGTCCTTAGAGGACTTGATAAACGTCCTCAGGGCTCCTTTAGCAACCTCCAAAGCAGTTGCTAAACATTCTTCTTTTTTTCCATTTTCCTTTTTTTTTTTTTTAAGTGTGTGTGTGTAGAAATACACTTTCAATATAATTGAAGTATAGGTTGTTCAAGGGTGTCTTAGAGTATTCTTTGAAATACAAGTTCAGGGAACCACTGAATGGGAACTACTGGGAGTAGGTGACATTTGAAATTCAGTGATACGAACTGTGTGAGGTGGTACTTTATTTATTTTAGTACTTATTTATTTGTATGGATTTGTGCCAGGACAGATTTAGCTAACAGCTGGTCATCTCTTTCTAATATGATAATTGTATCATGCTGAAAAGGAAGAATATTTAGTGCTTAAATGTTTTTGTGTGTCTGGCCTTTATAATGCAAAAAAGCACCTTCTGCAATATTCGAAATCGCGTGGGTGCTCAACATAAAAATATTTAATTTATTGTTTAATCTTTTATCTTTAAGCTGATTGCTTAGATTTTGCATATGAGCGTAGCTCTTTTAATAGGTGGTTAAAGATTCAAGCCTTGTTAAATGTTACATTAAAACATACAAAGACATAAAGGGTGTTTAAACACTACTTTGAGATAAACGGTGTGTTTAACTTCATTATAATGAACTTAGGTGTTTAACGTGATTCACATGCCTATGTAATCACCTGAATTTGGGCACTGGAGAGTCAGCTTTGTGGAATTATTTATATGGCACACAGTAAGGTGATAGGTCTTGGGCCAAGGCACCTTGGCTATTTTCTCAGCTTCATTATCTGTTACCAGCTGTTATCAGCTTCATTACTGTTACCTTTGTGAAATATATCACTCTGTGTTATTATTATTAAATGTCTGAGTTACATATTGCTCTGTATTGCAGATGAAGTCTTGCTAATGTTATAAACAGTGTTTAGGGAATCTGAACGGCAGTCCTTAAATGAAATAATGTCTTTCTCTTTAGTCCTTACTAGTTTACCATACATAATATAATTAGGAAATAAGAGAAAATATAGTTAGTAGTGGGACATGGGAATTTCCATATACATAGGCTGTATAAAAGGTGAGAATAATAATGAAGAAAATGTGAAATGGATTGTCATGGGACTAAATACAAAGCCTATAAGAGAGAAAAAAATCATTATGGTCAATTTTATGTTCAGACTGTAGTTGGAAGTATGGCATTTATTTTTTGCCAAATTCAACTGCTACCTAACAGCTGCTGCAACAACCTCCTTAAGGTTTTAAGGAAACAGAATGGATTGTTGGTTTAATAGTATAGAAATAAAACTGCTAAAAAATTTATCCTTCTTCTTAAAGTAATTCCAAGTAATAATTTTTATATGTACTTTTCAAAGCCATATAGAGTACAAAGAAGTTGATGGATCATTATTTTTCCTAGGTAGAAATTGAAAATATTAAGCAAGTCTGAGCAGCTAGTCTTGGTGTTGGGTTTTTTTCCTTTTCTCTCTCTCTCTTTTTCTTTTCCTTTTTGAGGTTTTGGTTCTGGCTCTGAAAGTCCACTGCAACCCACACCCTGAACTTGTACATGTTCATATAATATGGGTGCACAACACCTGCAGTGACAACAATAGTATGTGGAGCCAGTGCAAACTTGCAGTGCAACATAGCTTCCAGCCCATGGCTTTAAACATCGCACGGCATAGACGTTTTGTAACTCCAGTGCCATCAGTGCAATTACACCAGTGGAGAGCTGGACTTTTTCTATTCAGGAGCTTTCAAACACGTAAGTAACCAGGTCATGCTATGGCTGGAGGCAAACATTGATCACAGTCCTGGAAAAATGTGTGTTGAGAGTTTAATACTTCAGTATGCTTATCTTACAAAATACACTTGAGCAAGTGCTAAAAGCATTTCACTAAATCAGAGCTTAATGTTAAGCATATTACAAGTCCTATATTAGTATATGTTTTAAGTGTTCAGCTGAATTGGCTCTGGAGAACATAAGCTTGTGCTTATAGGACTAGAGTGTTGATTCCAAGTTCATGTTTTTAAAAGTAAGTTTTTTAAAAAAAGCATTCTGAGTACAGCATGAGCTGTACTCAGAATACTTGCCACAGCCGTGTATATCTCTGTGTGAGGTGTTTGAGCCAAAATATGCATACACAAGTTCTTTTCCTGCAGCTGAAACTGTAGTCAGTGAAAATATTAATTTGAATATATTTCTGTCAGCTGTGAGATTCATAGGACTGTATTGCCCAATTAAGCCATGGAAATGGAGGCACAGCTAGCTGTGAAAATAATTTGCAACCTTTTGTACCACACTTCCACAATCTAAAAGTATATGAAAGATGAAATTGATAAGCTAATGACCTGCTCATTGTTGTATTTTCACTGAGGAAACAGTTTAACTAAATTAATATTTCACAGAATTCTGAAATTAATTCTTTCCAGAATCTTTCACATGCTTCTTTTATTCTTATTGAAAATGCTTCACGTGCTACTTATGGTAAGGCTGCTTGTTAAGTGACATTATTATATTGGAAAAATAAGGGCCAAGATCACTTTCTCCTAAGGTCTGACTGCATCTTCCCTCAGGTGTTGCTGCTGGGCAGCTGAAGAGATTATTGCCCCTAACCACTCATCTCTGCCGACTTCTTCAGGCTTGCCCTGAAAGGAGCTCCTGGGAGCCCACCCTGTTCATTTCTGCCAAAATGGGCTGGATAAGTGAAGATTAGGGAATGATTATGAGTGGGAATTGGGGAGGTATTAAGATCTATGAAAAGGAGAATGAGGAGCCTGATAGCTGTAAATTATTTCCATCATGCAAAGGGGAGAAGAAAGTGAGAACCTTCTCATACATTCAATGAGTTTTACAGAAATTGAGGTGACCCCCAGGATGTAAAATTACACAAAGTAATTAAACATTTATGAGTTTCCTGTACCTTTCCTACCTTCTTCTGTAAGCACCTAAAAACCTTTGTAAATTTGATCTTTAGCTGTTAGTACTTTGAACTCAATGTTTTACCTGAATTTAATTGAAGTTTGAACAGGCTGAAGCTGGTCCTTGCACTTTATTTTAGTCAATAAACAGTGATATAAGAAGCGGGAGAATCAAAATCCATCTAACAATTCTCTCTTATTAGTCAAAAAAGCTTTATTAAAGGTACAAGTAGTCCAAAGGTTAGCAAAAAAATAAATTGCAAAAATTATTCTGTTTTTCTTTCATAGCAAGAAAATAACATATTTAATCTGAAATGTTGTGCTGGTCTCTGTTGTGGTTTAAAGGATGTTAAAGTTCAAGTGCAATTTTATGTTTTATGCTATTTTAGGTAGAGTGGGGCCCAGAAATCTGAGGTGTTACAATAACCTGGTTACTATATGAGGCTGGAATTTCAATATAAGGACATTAATATTTAGCATCTATGACAAATGTAGAATACTCATCCCAGAGTCTGAAAACGTACTCAAATATGCAAATATCGCAAACTTGGAAGATGCATTCAGTGTTTTGAAATTCAATGTTTGTGAAGAACAACAGGATTAGTCAAAACTTATTAAAATAAAACTCTGAGAACCACAGTATCAATTCAAGTCATTAACTTTGCTGAGTTGTCTTGCCAAAGAGGACAGAATTAATTCTGTAGGTAGTTAGGAAGCTGTGAATGACAGTCTAGACTTTGAGGAAAATATGGAGGCATAGAGAAGGAAAGTGAAAGTGGAGCTGAAATGACAGGCAGAGGAAACATGACTTCTTGCTGGAGTTCTTCAGACAAGTAGCTAATCAGTCAAAAGCAGCTACTTTGGAGTGATGTTGGCTCCAACAACTGTTGCTCTACCCCTATTTTGGAGACTTTATTGGATAAATAAAGTGTGTTCAACTCTTTGGTGAGTTCTTTGGTTTTATCTCAGTGCTGCAGATTTTGGTCTAACATTCAGATGAAAAGGATGGACAGGTGGAGATGTAAAGGGAATTGAGAAGATGATTTGGAAAAAAAGATCTCCTACTGATGGAGCTGTGACTCCTAGGAGTGTGTGAGTGACAGTTGTTTATGGTGTCTTGTGTTCCCACTGAGGAAATGAGCTTCAGCTGCCACAATGGGGCTTAAAAGAAGATAATAGAACAGGCCATTTAGACTCACATTTTACTTCTCCAGTAACCTGCTTTGGCCTGTTGATTCCCAAATGCTTGCTTTTCTTGTTTACCATATGTTACATCAGTACAACCCTTGGACTTTCTCAGCAGGCATTTTTGTGGACTAATCACTCAACATCTGTTATAATAATTCCTTTTTTCTTGTAACTGAAACTTGTAACTCTGAGACCCTCAGTTTCTGCAACAGTTATGATGATGTGTCAGTTCTTTAAAAATGTCCAAGTGTTCATCCTCCATTCAATTTACCATAAAATATGAACTGTAAACTATACAGTTAAAATGAGAGAAAATAGCAGAATGCTTCTTTCAATTGCTAAAAGAATATAATTAAAACTTTTATAATATCAGGGCAAAACTACTGTGAATGATTCTTGTCTCCCCAGTGCAGTAAGTTCTATAGTGTTCTAGCTGTAAACATCTCTTTCCAACCACTTACAGAGAATAGATAATGTTCGTTAGCCTGTCTAGTAAGTATTTGACCAAAATTTCTAATGAGAAAACAGCTGATTGGATTATAGGAACTTAAACATTTGTTTGAAAATACATTTTAGTAATACTAAATTTACCAAAACAATTTGTAAGCTAGTACTATTCAGGCAAAATACATACCTAAACTGGACCTACATATTTACATGTATATTCAGCTTCAAACAAAAGCTGATGATACAGAAATTCACAATATCTAGCCCTTCATTGTGAGTATTCCTCTTCTTCTGGCAGATGATCACATACTTGAGATATATATAAGACCTGCTCACAACATAAATATACTTGTTAGTTCACATGAGTAACGTTGTGATCCTTATTTTTGTAAGGCTTTTGGTTGTTGTTTGCTATGGATAACTTGGTAGACCAACTTCACCAGAAAAAATGGTACTGAAAGGTGGGAAAATTCCATTGAAATCTTGCATTTCAAGCTGCATATTTCAGCTCACCCTCAATTTGTTTCCTTATTATTCGATCCCACTGTCTTGCTAGAGTTATTCTCCCCACTGCTGTTTGGCACTAGGACAAATATATGAAGGTGATCATTGTTTAGTGTGAAAGAAATTAAGTTTTTGGGTAAAAATAATCTGAACAGGCTTTTCGGTCAAGTAGAATAATAGCCTTCTAGTTTCTGGAAAATAAATATGTTTCAGAGGAAGATAGTCTTTTCCATGGCTAGGAAAACTCAAAAAAATATTTTTAAAGTGCCCACGGGTTTTAGTGCTCTAATTTTTTGAGGTTGGAAGAAGCAGTGATTCTTCTTAGGACAATGTCTGCATTATCTATGGTTTAATACTTTAATTTTGGCTCTTCACAGAACAAAAAGTGCTGACACAAATTCTGTACTGAGTTTTAAACTGCACTGTAACAGCAAATGTCATCCTAGATAAAAGATTAGTCTTGAAAATTGTACGAAGAATATGCCAACCAGTATATGCAAAAAGGATCAGGATATTAATTTAACCTGACTAGGGAGTAGATTATACTATAAATAGGACTCTGCACCTACAGCAAGGCTGGTCATTTCCTACTAAATCCATTGCATGTATATTTGCCCTAATCCAGTAATGTGATCTTCAGTCTAATCCTTACACCTAGCTATTATACTGTACTAATTTTACTATGCGCAGAGAGCTGTGCACACAGAAGGCTTTACTTGCCTAGATCCCCTGCAGGATCAGAGCAAAGGCACTGCCTCTAGATGGAACATATGAAAGTATAGAAAGAATTTTATACAAAAGGTAAGCTAGCAGAGGATTGACACACATGAAATCCCACATCCTTGGAAATGCTGAAAATAATTGAGAAAGGTCAAAATCTGAATAAAAATGAGGATTATCCAAGTTCAAAGTGTCATGTGTACTAGTGGAAACTATTTTGGAGCTAACTGGAGTTCAAGATTGATTTCTTCAGACAAAGTCCAAACATAACCTTTTGGTTTAGCCCTGATGGGGTTATGTGGGAGAAGAGCACACAAAAGCAAGATTGTCATGATTCCAGTGGAAAACTCACTTTAATCCTGAATTGCATATTCTCACAATTTTTTCCGTTACAGAAAAAATGCTGTACACTTTTTTTCTGGGGCTCTGCATGCATCTGCTGCTGTTCACTCTTAGACCTGGTGTGCTGCCCCCTCTTCTTTCTCTAGATATAATCTCCTCCTACATATATCCCTTTTCCCTGATGTGGTATATGTTGCACCACAGATTTAGTCTAAAGCTTATTTCAGTTCCAGACACAATAACTTTCACCTATTATGTGCTTCCTTCTGTTTTTCCTTTTCTACCTTCCTGCTTAAGGATTCAATAACACCTTGTGCTTTCTCTGTGTATATTTTTTTTCTCCATACTGACAATGGTGCTTTTTTTCTGTAGTGTTCCTTTTCTATTTCTATCCCTTTGCAGTGTCTCTCTTCACAAGTGTATAACTTAGTGTACAGCCAGTGAAGACACATATTTACAATCTTTCCAAAATAAGTGACTAATATGTATGTTTTTCTAATAATAATGAAAACACAGGTAATTAATTTATTTGTAAAGATAGTGTATTCTAGGTAGAAAAACATGACATGTGACTACTGAAGTACATCTAATAGTTCTGATGTTTTAGTGGACTCATTAGAAGAACAACTAATGAAACTCTTATGAAGATGGGAAAGAAGTTGATAAGTTGGAGAAAATCAAAAAGCAGATCAATATTAAGGTTGATCTGTTATACCTGATCTTGGGGGATCAGGTCACCCTCTTGTTCCTTAATTATTTGGTCTATCTGTTGTCTTCTTAAGAACTTCTAAGGGAGAAACAGGATTTACTGCACATAAAAAGTTGCTTTGGTTTTTGGTTGTTCTGGTTTTCGCTGTTTTTTGGGGTTTTTTTTAATTATCATGTAATTTATTTCAGTAGGAAGAGAAATACAGTGACCATTGGTGTAATAGAAAAGTCATACAACCTGAACTGTAGTTAACAAACATTTTTTCTAAAAGCTCTGGAAAAGTATGCCTATTGCTTTTCCCATCTTTCAGAAAGTATATATATATATATTGCAGTATCTTTATCAATTTTATGCATTCTAGTTGATGCAAGGATTCTTGGAATAAGCCTAACCCACTTTCAAATAGTATTTTAAAATTGGTGCTTTCCCCATCCTCTCCTCTTTCTTCTACAATTAGCAAACGAGGTGTTGCTACGCTCAGTGTGCTGACAATTTTAATATTGTCTCAGTTAGCTATATAAGATACAAGAAAGTTTATAATGGGATACCCCTGCTGCTTTATCTTCAAACTTTCCAGCTTGACCAATTAGTCAGTAAGTTATTTGCATCATTCTGGTTGCATTGTATGTAATGCAGACACACTCTTTCTCTTCTCCCCTCAATATTCATAAAATACATATAAAATGTTCCTAAATATTTTTAATACCATACGTATACCTGTAGTGTCTGGGGAATCATATGTGTGTAAATGCTTGTGTTTTGGGAGTAAGAGGGACCTGAGATGTTAAAAAAACCACATAAATCTGTAGCTTAGCTTGTAGATTTGAAAAACTGAACACTGTTATATGTATGGGATGTAGTATGTGCTGGTTTTTATACTTTTACACACTGTTAATCCTTTTTGCTGTGTCTTGAAATACTTGAAGTTGAGTAACAGAAGTATCTAGCCATGAAGACAGATCACTCTTTTGGTGGATTTCTCTTTTTGGCAACGATTTTCCCTGTTGGAAGCTTCCTAAAGAATAACTTACTATGTAGCTTCAAACACCACTGACTTCTGTGAAGCTTCCTAATTGCAGCTTTGAGAAAATGACTTTTTACTGTTCACTTTGTAACCAAAACAAGCCATATAATTGAGTGGTATCCATATTTGCCATAAAAAACCTAAATGTCTAAGAACTTGGACCTGTCTGTCTCCAGTAAGTTGCTTTTGTAGAAAAACTATCAGGTCTAACTTGTGTATTAAAATGTCTTAAAAATGTAGTCGTCATTATAGCACTAATTTCGGTGCCTTTATGAGATGAAGTGATAGAAATACTTGCCCGCTTACAGCATGGAACTCCTGAATGCTATCTAACAATTTTTAGCTATTAATATTAATTTTTAATATTAGAGTTTTCACTTTTCAAAATGCAATAAAATCCAAGAGACAAGAAGGACCGAAAACCAGGCTTTTGTATTAATGAATCCTCTGTCAAAGCAATTGCCCTGAAAACAAAATTGTAAATGGCATCTACCGAAATACTGGTCTCTGTTGCCTCTTGAGTTTTCTGTATCTGGATAGTCTTCCATGACTTGCAGTGATTTATAAAAAGCAACGTTGCTGTCATTTACTGCTCCCTTGTCATTTCATGAATGGCCACCAGAATTATAATTTGAATTAGCACCACAACACTTCTGGGGACCAGCATAGCTGTACCGCTTTTAACTTTCAGTATTACCTGTGTTGTTTTGCAAGTCAAATACTATTAAAGTGAAAACAGCTGGTGGGTCTCATCCTGCTCTTTTATTGCACTGGTGTGAGTCATGAAGAATACCACTGAATCATGTGAGCTATTGTAGTGATATTGGGGAAGTTTAAGCCCTCTCTAAATGGTGTTCTAAGAATATCAGGTAGGGAACAGAAGAGATTTTCCACTTATCCAGTTTAATAATGTAAAAATAGGTGTACTTATGAAGGAATGTATGCTGTCTCCTGAGTTGTATAATGGTGTTTGGAAAGTTATAATGAAATTTCGATGCTTATTTCCCAGTGTTCAGGGGTTATCTGTGTGAAGCACTGTAGCATAACTTCTAATTAACTTCTGTGGATATGTGGGAGGAACTGCTTTTTACATCCGCATGTAGGAAGATCATGCAAAGCTTAAATCTAGAGCTATGCTTTTGTGTGTACTGTCTTTATTCAAAATGTCCTGCTATGGCTCCTATAAAAACAGTATTGCTACTTTTAGGCTGAATTTTCCTTTGCTTTCAATGAGCATGATCCTACCTTGCAAATAATTCTGGTTTTGTACTCAAATAGATAAAAGGTGATGGATTAGTTTTTATAACAAAATGGTCTTAAATGCCAGATCATAAGTGAAGTTGTGATGTTGCTATAAAGAACATTCTCAACAGCTACATTTGTATGCACTAAGTGTTTAAAGAGAAGAATTGGGAACAAAACCAATACTTGCCATTAACAGATTAACTGAAACAGCAACACTGTTTTGAGCTACTGTTTTGTAGAAAAATCTACAGAATCCTTTAACATCTTTACTGAGCTAAGCAGGCATGTGTTGTCTTTCATATCCAGGAAATAGACAATTACAATGCTCCAGTCTCTTCTAAATCTGAATTTCTTTCTATCTTTATTTCCTTATATAGATTTTTGAGACAACAGCCTCTTATTTAGCTCACCATAAGCTTCAGCTTCACCTCTAGAATGGTAGCATGATTTTTTTTTTTTGAGGGTTTGTGCTTAGTTTGCTGGGGTTTTTTGGTTCTGTTTTCTGATGGAAACCCAACTTGATGCTAATTCTGTGCATAGAAGTATGTTTCTCCTTTTTCCTATAAACAATAATGATTATTTTTCCCCACATGATGGTGCTCAATTAATGATAGAGCAATTCAGTGTTTTGTTAATTCCTCGTTGCTTGAAATGTGGCTCCATAACTTTTTGAACACTATCCAAACATCTCTTGAATGAAAACTGCTAATTTGTTTCTAGCTTTATTTGATGTTTGTAAAATTTTGTTGTTACACAAACATTAGCAATGCTCACACAATCCTTAGAAATGAGAATTATTATACTACTTTTATGGATAGAAAAGCAGAGACAGAAACAAATTTTATAATCCTATTAATTTTGAGGTCCTGCTATATTCTAGTCACCACTTACTCATTTTTGGTTTGACAGCAACAGTATCTTCAGGTCTTAATTCACCTTCTAGCTTCCAGAAGACACGAGGCAGCATCTCTTCTTTGTACAAATCCAATGTACACTTGAGATCTGGGTATGTGAATGTATGACAAGCTTTTTAACTATACAAAGACCAAACCAAGATTGTATAGACCATAATCATTCTATGTAGCTGAGCATTACGAATAATGAATTTATTCATTGTGACCTGTGATTTCCTATATATTTTTAAAGGAAATAAAAAAACATTATCACCAGCATATTAAGCTGCTATTTTCAGTACAACTAGAACCTTTTGAATCTACCACATTGATTTTTCAGTACATTAGTGCATACTATGTCTGTGAACATTAGTAAGCTTGCAGCCTTTATTTACATCAGCACAAAAGGGAAATTAGACTTTTGCCACAGGCTTCATAGGTATTTTCTAGCTGCAGAGGAAGAATGAGGTCTGAGTCTTTAATTTCCCTCCAGATTCCATCGTATGTGGATTCTTCTGCTCTCCTCTCTAGGACTTCACGTGTTTGATCCTTTCCTCCCCAAACAGTCCTTGATCCAGTCCTGTATTTTCCCCATGTCATTCGCCTAGCTGGCCAGCTTCAGTTTCTTTTTTCAATTTTCACCCTGTTCCTGGTGTTTTGCCCCATTGTTTCATAGCTGCTCTTCAGCTCCTGCTGTTCGTCTTGTACTTCACTCACACTGGGTCTAATTCAGCTGAGATACATTTCCTAATGAGCATTTTGTCTTTTGCTTGACTTGAGCTTTCTGGCTAAGACCCCAAGGCTTCCCAGGCTCTCTGCAGAACTCTGTCTTTTCCTTACTCCAACAACTACTTCCCATTTGCCCTCACATGTTTCATCCTAATCACTAATGTCCCTACTATGGCTCCTCCTTTTCATTATGTTCCAGAAAGTTGTTCCTTTATTTGCTGAGATTTCCAAACCTGTACTTTTCGTCCTCACTTTGAATCTCGTAAATGGCTTTTTAAAATTTCTTTTTAGCTGACATGTTAGAGAGATGTTCTGTTTGAAGCAGATTGCCATGTTTGTCAAAATTTCATACACTGGAAAATATGGTCTTATAGTAGGAATTGTTGGCAGATGTGTAATTACATGCAGGTCTCTGTAACCCATATAATACAAGCAGCATTTACTGGGTCAGACCAAGGATCTGTATAGACCAGTATCAGTTTGCCACTGTGATTAGCAGCAGGTAGTGGGGGGAGAACATACTAATGAGATGAGTATTATAACCTCTTTTGTTGCAAGTTTTTCCAGTCTGTAGCAACTCGTTCACCTCCTGAGCCAGAAGTGGTATCTTTTGTATTTAAACTTTGACCCAGAGGGTCCCTCACTTGGCAGAGCTTCAATTATGCATCTTTACTCTTGAAAAGTTCTGCTGTTGGCTTATGCCCAACGAAAGGAAGGGGCCAGCATTTCTTTAAGCATGATGATCATGTATTAGAATAATACTCTTTACATGCACTACCTCAGAATAAAGTACCCTGTTCATGGTGGATGAGCAGCAGGTTGCCATTCTTTGCCCTTTCCTAATATGTTCAGAATCTTTCATAATTCCCTTTTTCCTATTGGATGCCCAGGTTAACAAATAAATGGGTGGCAATTTCATGTACAAAAGTAAACTGCAGGCAGTCCTCTTTGATTTTTAATTTGATTTTCACTAACTGTTTTCATTTGCATAATTGCAGCAGGTAAGTTAAGGTCATGTGCTTATGTCAGGGAAGCAGTAAGCAGCTCCTAACTTCTTGTCTTATGTGATGATTCATGTTACTGTGGAATATTAATCAAGAAACTTGAAAATATGCTTTCAGTTAAATTCTGAAGGAAGAAAAGAAGGTGTGCAGTCATGACCAAAAGTACTACAACATGCTGCTCCCTGCATATGTTCTGTGCAAAACTCTCTTCCCATGCCCTCATTTCTGGTTAACTAGCAATATCTAAATAGATTATAGTGTCTCAAAATGTAATGTGCTATGTTGAATGCCCAAGTAGCTGTTGATAAGTGGGAGGAAACGTATGGCTGAGTTTTACATACTGTTGAGTAATTTGAAGCAACAAACCTTGAGAATTGTACTTTTAGTCTAGATTGTAAGCCTCTGACTAAATTTTGTTTGCAATTTAGACACTAATGGCAACCTGCAGTGTCTTGCTATATTTTTTTATATTGAATTCAGCAAATTCAGTAAACAGAGGAATGAAGGGAGTGGGCTATTTACATAGAGTGGATATAGATTTATATACGAAAATCAGATAGGTTTCAACTCTCACTTATCTGTCCTTGCCAGCAAAAAGATGTAATCTTTTAGAGTCAGTGTCTAGGTATCCCAGATACTCAAATTCTGAAGTAAAATAGAAGAATTTAAAGCTAACATCCTGAAACAGGGTTAAAATCATCTGGGTTTTGTAACTTACCTTTTCTTAAATATTTTTAAAAATAGTTGTTTTCTATTTCAGACTATTCAGAGTCCCTAGTTTGCATTTTGTCAAAATCTTAAGAAATAACTTTCCAGGACTTGTGAAATTTTCAGCTGCTCCTTCACTCCCCTCTTAAATACTCTCGGCTGTTGCCTGTACCTTCCTGAGCTTCTGGTCCTCAGTTCACTGGAATTTCAACCTGCTAAATTTGGCTGCTTTGAACAACTCCAGACTTGATGCTTCAGTGTTTCACAACTTATCTCTGAAGTGAAGCACTAGTCTGTATTAAGGAGGATTACTCTTGTTGGTAAAAGATTGTAGAATATGCCAAATTCAAGTGCAAAATAAGATGCAACATTTTAGTTTCTATTATTATGTAGTTTGAGGCTTTGTGTGTATCATTTTTGGTAAAATGTTTCTCTAGTACTACTTCAGAAAAGTTTGGATGGATGTTTTGTGATATGTAGAACACAAACATAACTTTTTAAAAGCTGCATTGTTACAAATTGTTCCAAATAGATAGCTTTTGTCATAACCAATTTATAACAGTATGCCATGATTACAAATAATTGTGAAACACAACACAGGTCCTCTTACCTGAAGTTCTCGCAGTTGCGGAGGTCTTTAGCATGTTCTCATTACAAATAATTTGGTATTGTCCCTTCTTGTGCATCACCAGGTGTCCATTGTTGCTAGAGCTTACACTGGAGTTGCCATCACTTTTTTCCTGGCCAGTGGTGCATATATTTCAATAACTGTAATGTGTGCTCACAGTGATCAACATGAAGCATGCCACAACTCTTCTGGCAGTTAGCCATCTTTTTTGGCATGTGTATTTGTATCCTTGTTTGGATTGGGCTTTTTGCCCAGGTTAAGCCCTAAGTCTTTATTTAAAAAATTTCTGTCTCATGGTTGTAAATAAATTTCTACAGACTCTTAATAAAGCTCTAAACTTACTGAAGCCATTATGTCATAGAGCACTCAAAACAGCATGATGTTTGCAGCTCGGAGTGTATATTGTGTATGAGGAAGTACAGTATTAGCCACTTAGGGGCTGCAGGAGTTATTAGATGGCAGCTTGACTCCCCTGGAAAATTGTAGTTTCCCCCCCCCTTATGTGATGACTTTTGGAGAGTTAAAATTGAGAAATCTTTAAATGCTTATGCAAGTTACTGTCTCCTGACTGCCTGCAGTAGGATTGAGAATATATTCCTTTCTCCTGTGCTATATCCCTACTTAGATAAAATGCAGAGGAGGAAATGAGAACTTTGACTGAGGCAAAAACCTGGTCATGATGTTCTGGATTTTGCAAGTATAGGAATAGGATTTTTTTTTATTTCCCCAGAAGGGACGTGCTGTAACTCATGAAAGTTGTCTGAAACCTAACTATGAGTGTGATAGTCAAAAAATCATGTTTGCATCTGTTTTTGTTGAACTGAAAGACACATGAGAATAATTTTTGGGAAAAAAATAAAAAACAACAAAACCCAAAACAACAAAAAACCCACAATTGCTGGCATTCGGTATTAAAAATTGAATATTTAAAAACTTCAATTCAATCACTAGTGATTCCCATTGAAGGTAAAAGCCTGCCATGAGTTTTAAGTTAATCAGCTAACCAAGGAACTGATAGTTCCATGAGATCTTGGAGACTTCCAAAGTAATAGTAGCTGTAAGGCTGCCTCCCTTTTCACATGTCACTTCTGAAAACTGAGCTAGCACCTATATCAACTATTACATACAGGGTTCCAGTGCAAGGAGAATTGGACAGATTCATGACCTAAGTTAAATAGTGTTGTGTTCTTCAAAGCCAAGGTGGGGTTACTGTGGGTAGACTTTATATTGTGCTATAAAACCTATGCATCACCATTTTCTGAGGTTTGGCTTTTATTTGCTTTTTTTTTCTTATTATTTGTCATCAAGGCAGGCTCTTCTTGTCCCTCCTGGAGCGCATCCTCTCTGTGCTCCTTGTCCTAAAAAGTGGGAATCAAAGTCCTCTATCCATCTGGAGAAAGAGAGAAGTGTAAATAAATGGGAACAGCAAGTAATGAACATAGCAATACTGTAAAATAGCAAGAGACCAATAGGTTTCCCCTCCATAATGTACAGTGGCTTTGTAGCTTAGGGAGTTCAGTCACTTCTTTTCTCAAGTGTCTTTTAGTCCTGAAAGACTATGGAGAACTTTTGCCATTGCTGCTACAGGAAGTGAAATGACTGTACCATGGAGCACTATCTGGCAGCACTGTAAGAGCCACAGTACTAGCCTGAGCAAGTTACTCATCCCAATGTGGGAGCAGCAGTATTATTTTTTTTTTAAATTTACACATTAGATCTCCTCGACCTGGATCTCTTTGGCTAGCAAAACAAACAAATTCTTCCAAGAATTTTTCAGGGAGAAATTTCTTTTAAAATTATCTAGATAATATTCAAAATTAGACTGAAAATGTCTATTCTTTAAATAGACAAAATAGCCTCAGCATGCAAATAGTAAGACCACACACCTGATAGAGTGCTTTCCATATTCTAGTCTAGCTCTGCAATGAACATCTCCAGGAGCACATGTGATCCATGCCAATAGTGTTTCTTCTTTCAGGAAAGTAAAATCCCAAGCTTTACCCTGCCCTAATGTTCCTCACAAAACAGGGTATATATGAGCTATCATGTTTCAAGCCTAGGAAACTTCCTAGGTGCGCTAGCTGGGAGTTGGAGGGTCCAGGCCGGGATGGGCCCAGAGGGCGCCCCGCCAACCCCCGGGGGCCGCTGGTCCCTGCGCTGCGCCCGCCCCGCTCCGCCGCAGGTAGATAAGGTCGCTCTTTCCCCTCTCCCTGCCATACCCCCGCAGCCCTGGCAGCCGCTTTCTGCTGGCATCCCCCTCCCCCTTGACGGGAGGGGACGAGGCGCGGGCGTTGCTGACTGGGGGGCTCCGCGCCCCCGGGCGGAGGCTTCGCACTTGTGCGCGGGGCTCCGCCCCCGCCCCGCCCGGCAGCCAGCGGCGGGGGCGGGATTGCTCTGCGGTGTCGGGGCTGACGAACGGGGGGCTCCCGGCGCCGAAGGCGGCGCGGCGGTATCCCCATCCTTCTCCTCCCCCTCCTATGCTTTCCCTCCCTCCCTCTCTCCGCCTCCTCCCTGCCTTACCCCGGGCTCCCTCTGCACTTTCTTCTCGAACCACCCTCGTAGGCAAACTTTGATGGGGAACCTCGCACCACGCTGGAAAAATGCCTGTTATGAAGGGATTACTGGCACCCCAAAACACCTTCCTCGACACTATCGCCACCCGGTTTGACGGCACACGTGAGTCCAGGCTGGGGCAGCGGGCGTCGGCTCCGGGCACCCAGAGAAGGGGATTCATGGGAGCCCCCTCTTCCCTCCCTCAGTCCCCCCGGGGGTTTCCTTGGTACCAGAAGCCGGAAATGAGGAGGGGTAGGCGAGGGAGCTCCCAGCCTCTCCCGTTCTCCTGCCTGGCTTCTCTTCAGCTTTGCAGGTGAGGAGGGTGTCGAGTCCCCTCTCCTCCCGACCCCCTACGCGGGGTCTCCAGGAGGGCTGGGACCAGGTAGAGCCGGGCTGCCGCTGGAGCCGGGATCTCTGCAGGAAAGTTGTGCTCTGGGTTGGGGGGTTGGGGTTAGGGCTTCCCCTCCCGCCCCGTGCCCCTGGCAGCCGAGAGACTACCAGGGAAAGGCAGGCTTCGGGACTTGAGGTTTGGGATTTTTTTAATTTTTTTTTTCTTTATTGCTCCTCAACCCCGCTACTGAATCTCTCTGAAAGCTGAATTCCTGTAATTCGAGCTCAGCGGTGGCAGCAGCTGTTGCAGGGTGTTAGTGGCGGCAGGGAGGCACGGAGGACTCCAGGCGGGGCCCCTCAGAACGGCGCTGGCAGAGTCGTCCGTCCGGCTGCAGCACCGTGGACAGGGCCCGGCCCCGGGCGGGTCCCGGCGGGGCGGTGCAGGGCTCCGCTCCCAGCTCTCCGCTTCCCGCCGCTCCTCCCGCTGCCCCCGCCTCGGCGGCTCCCCCGGTAGGGCGCTGTCTCAGCGCGCCGAGCTGGCTCCCATGCTGGAAGTTGGCTTTGCTCCCCTGGGGCTGTGGGTTAGGTGTTGTCTGTATCTTGAGTTTTGTTTCTTCTTTCATGGGTCTTTCACCCATATGAAAGAGAATAAAAGGTGGTAGGAGAGAGCAGATTTGGACTAAAAGGGACTCCTTTCCCTCCAATTCACTTTAAAATAAATCCAGTCATTCAAAGTGGAGGAAAAGCAAACTCAGATTTGAGTCACTGTCAGCTGTTTCTTGATTGAAGCCAGGGTGGTCTAGTGGGTTTAATGTCCTCTTGATTATGCATCTATTGGCATTTTTTTCAATGGATCAGTTAGTGTGTGATTAAGGCAACTGAACTGTGGTTGCTGTATCAATAAGTTGTAAAACGTCAAGAAAACGATATAGTCATTGAGATCAATTACAGAGAAGCACAGAACTGTGTTACAACTACTCTGCTAGTCTGAGGCTACATGGCTAATTATGATTCAGGGCTGTATGTAATTGATACTTCATTATGAAGCAGTCCCTCTTAAGACTAAAATATACCTTTAAATTCCTTTGACTACAGAACTCAACGTCCTTTTCCTTCCATCCTCCACCCTTTTATTTCTATAAAGCATAGAGGTACTATTTGCTTCATATTGAAGCATGCAGCTCTAATAGGAGGTTTTTTTGCTGATACTGTCATTTGGCAGAAAAACAGTTCTTCTCTGCTTTGTGCTCAGGACCTTCCTCCTTTACAATGGCTTCCTTTCAAAGGATGGAGAGCACAGCCTGCAAGCTGTACACACAAACATTTCAGGAATTCTATATTGTTCTTCAAAACATCCAATTTATCAAGCAACATGCTCGATGCAGGTGTTTTATTAAATGAAAATTAGAAAAATGTCTAATCCCCAAGTTATCACTAACACCAGTAGACAAACGTGGTAGAAAGTTAATTGCTTAGCTGAATTTTATGGACAAAAGTAGATATTTTTTTAAAGCAAGGATTCTACTAGCATGCATGGAGTCAATTGGTCCAATGTTTTCTTAGACACTGAGGTCTATTTCTTCTTGCTTTACTTTGAAATCTCTAATCCTGACACATAATCTACTTTTTCCTGAGATGTAATTGAAAAAGAACGTAATTAGGTATTTAAGTACCCTGAGAAAATACAGCATATTGTATTTTATTACAAGCAGTGAATTTTTATTTATTTTTTTTTTAGCATTTCAGAATTTGGATTAAATATTAAACAGGCCTAGTCTAGAAGTTGTCATTGTATGATTATCATTATGTGAAATATTTCTAGAAGTTGATAACGGAAGACTTTTTTTGAACTATGTAGTCTTTTATGAAATAAAACTAGCAGAACTTATGGAAGCAGGTGCTGTTCTATGGAAGACTGGTAACGTCTTTCAGTTTCTATAAAAATGCAACATCTCTTCTTGAGCGTTAGAGGAAAATATTAATCAACTTAAATTTGTTTTAGAAAAGCATTATGCATACTAATTTACCTCTAAACTCACTTTAAATTCTTCAGAAATAGCTCATCTCCTTTGTGGCTTTGATACAACACACTTTTTCCTTTAAAAATGCTAGATTGACAGTTAATCAATCTTACATTTAATTTTTTTCAAATAAAAAAATGCAGTTTTGTGAAACATGTATACATATTTCAGCATCAAGTAGAAACATTTATATAATTTTATTTTCATTTCAGTTGTCCAGGTAATATTACTGGGGTTGTTCAGGTGACTAAAGGTAGGAAGAATACTAATGGTTGATCCTTGCAGGAATCAGTCTCTTGTCTTCCTAGTTTTATAGGTGATACTGTCTGTGAAAGGAATGGAAGGAATAGAAATGATGCATGGCACTGAACCTGAGGCTATGTTTCATAAGCTACTTTGACCTCATACATTATTATATTTAAATGTTAAAATACAGTTTTGTGTTAAAGGACCTTTTTTTGGTTGTTGTTTTAGCATAGTCTGTAGTTAACAGATCTCCTTTCATTTTAAGCCCCTGGGAAGGATATATTACGTAGTCATCAGTGATAGACTAATCCACCAATGCATCTTTAATCCAGAAGAGGGATAATTCTAATTCTGGGCAAAAGTGCAAGAAGGGATTCCAGATAATATTAGAAAATATACTTTGCTTTCAACCAAACTTTTTAAAAAATTCATTCACATAAGTCTTTTAATTTTACTATTGCAAGTATTTATGTTTAATTAGCAATTATCAATCACATTATGAAAACTCAAAGCACAGTTAACAACTGCGTGACAGACACCTTAGCTGCTCAGAATTCTCATGATAGGTATTTTGTATTGCTATATGTATGTTGCACTCACATATTCCTTACATATGAAATGAGAGAATATATGCAAAAGAAAGAATGAGAGAAATGTTGGGGTGACTCTCAGCTGTGCAGGAGATCCCAGAGATCTCCTTCTGGGAAGTTCCCCAGTACCTGTATCACCTATGTGGAATAACAGCATTAAGGGTTTGTCCATCTGCATTTCTATGGCAGAGCTCTTATCTGCCTCTGTGCTATTATACCTTCACCTTCTTATAACTCTGAACTGTCTTTTGTGTTCCTGGCATTGTAGTTTAAATTAGTGCTTTCTCAAAGGGCTTTTCCCCCCACTAATCACTAAGCACCAGATCATCCAAATGCTTCTTGCTCCCTGTTTTAGCAATGTGTTTATGTGGTTATTGCTCATTCAGAAAACAAACATACACGTTTTCAAATGAGGATATTGTGGTTTGGGTTTGTGGAGGAGTTTTTTGGGTTTTTTTCCAGATTTTCAAGGCAAAATATTATTTTCAAGTGTGAAAATACTTCAAATGTAAGCCTATAATTAAACCCCTCAAATGTTATGAAATGAAATGTTAGAAAACTAAGTGAGTTACTTTCACTTCAAGCTTTGAATGGAAAATTTGTAGGTTTTTGCTTCTCATCCCTACTTAGAATAGGAGAACGATTCAGACATGTTTGCATGTCAGAAAATTGTTTTCTTGTTTTCTCATAAATCTATAGTGAAAAAAACCCAACAAACCTATATCCTATCGGTACTTTTTATTTATTCAAATAGATAAATTCACACCAGAGGTGATTGTTTCTGTGAATTTGTGATACTTTCTCAGACCCCAAAGCTAAAGGAGATTTAGTAAATAGCCTCATTAGTTTGTATTAAAAAAGCATGACTCTTTTGTGTGTGGTTGTGTTGTTCTATAAAATGACAGCTGAAGTTCTATAATTATCTCTTGTGTCTATCAAATATGATCAGTTTCCAAATTAAGTGTTTACTTCCACATCCTTGTTAACAATCTTGTATGAAGAGTCTAATCTGAAGATCAAGCTGAGTTAATTCCTTCTTGCTCACTGTCAATGGTGATAATTTTATATTTCCCTATTTGTGGAACAAGGACATTCAGATTTGTTACTTGCTTAAGTATTAACCACAGAACTTTGAACCTAAGCAGCAATTTTCATAACTTTTTTACGGATCAAACTGATTTAGTTTCCAAGTTTCTTTAGTTGCCCCTTAGGGGTGATCAGAAGGTACCTGGTGAGAACATGCGGATGGAAGCATATCAAATGTGGTGTCAGTGTGTTTCCACTGGCATTGTGGGAAGAACCAGGTTGTCTCTTTCAAACAGGCAGCAGTTTGTACAGAACTGAAAGCTGCTGTATACAGTGATCTTCCTAGATTGCAGGGGCAGATAGTTTGCATTCCTCCCCAGCCAGCCCCATTGTTTGCTTTTCCTTTTCATAAGCAAACTGGTGAGGTTTGCTAGGCTGAGTCAATGCACTGTTTCTGCAATTTTGTTGTCAAATTCTGTGTCTTGTTCAGATTCAATCTTCTCTAGACTAGTCAAAGTGCTGATTAATCATACCATGGTTGTCACAAGAACTTCAAAGGCAGCAAAGCACTTCTTGGCTACTGACGCTACTCAGCAGTTCTCCTTCAAATGGGCTCAAGGAATTGCAACAGTGTCAGGTGTAGGGAACCAGCAGATGAGCTTTCCAGTGGGAGGATGTTATTGATCAGACTCCAGGATCAGAATGGTTCACATCCCAAAGACAAAAGCCTGTGACCAAAGAAGAGTGAACAGATCAAACTATGAACAGCATTATCAACATCAGAGAAGCTTCCAAGCAGTGACAGAGCAAAAGCTGGTGGCCTGTCAAACTCTCCCTCTGAAGGAGTG
Source organism: Hemiprocne comata (assembly GCA_020745705.1). Taxonomy (NCBI): domain Eukaryota; kingdom Metazoa; phylum Chordata; class Aves; order Apodiformes; family Apodidae; genus Hemiprocne; species Hemiprocne comata. Next base: position 39,365,250 of record CM036587.1, read on the forward strand.
GGGCTGCGGTTAAGGTGGTCTAGCTCTTTGTCATAGAGTTGCAGTGAGTCGGCCAGAGGGAAATTTCCGAAGATGCATATATAGTTGATCTTCTTTTATTCAGACTCATTTTGCCCTTTTGCTTATATTCTTGGATAAGCAAATAATGTGTTGTTTTGAATGAATCATGTATTTGTCACTGCAAAAGTATGCTGTCAACATAGGAAAAAAAATTTGCTTGTTCTCAGCCCAGAGCACAGAGAAAGCAAACACTTTCCTTGCTGTACTTGTCTGGAAGATATGGGCTGTGTTACAGCTCGCTGTAGCTCTGTTTCTAAAAAAGGCAAATGTGATTTTGAATATAAACCAGGGGTCAGATGTTGGAATCAGTGTTGTGCTGTTGCTCCTCGCTGACAGTAACTGAGAGCCTACCTTAAAAAACATTTTCCTATTCTTTCAACACAAGTGTTGGGGGTGTAGAATCTCATCATTTAAGGTTGTTTTATTCGGCTAATCTTTGCTTTCAGCAGCTTTATTAGCTTCTGATTTTAACTTGAGCTGAAGTTGGACCTGAAAGAGGCAGAACTGGAGGGAGTCAGAAGCATCTTAAGACCACATTTCTTAACTAATTCTTGAGTTCTGGTCTTAAGGATCTGGTTAAAAAAAAATAAAGTATGCAGGTGCTATTTTTAATATCCAATCACTGGATTATTCTTTAAAATAATGAAAATTTGACATTATTGTGTTTTGTTCAGAGATCATGTTATTGCCAGAGAAAATACAGATGTATTTGTATTGTCAGTTGGTGTTCTCTTATTTTTGCTAGACAGAAGTTAGAATGATAACCCTGCAGTGCATCCATTCAGAAGGCTATTTAAGTCATTAAGCACACCACTTTTAAGTCTAAGGTTCGAGGTTGCTTGTAAATGTAAAGTTAAACTAGTAACACACATTGTTATTTCGGAAGTAAACTATTTGAATTCAAGATGAGCATTTGAAAATTAAGAGTGGAAAAGAGTTATTAAAGTAAGTTCTGAGTAACACAAGAATATTATCCTCAGTATTGTTTTTGGATAGAATTTTATATGTAAATCTAAGAAACCTGATACTCAGTTCAGTGATCAAAACAAATCTGTATATTTGGAGTGACATATGTTTGAGTGTGTACTTTGTCAATGGATTACAGAGGAAACTCTTCAGAGAGTTTCTAAATCTTAGATTATTATGAGGATTCCTGCTAGAGATGTGCTGTGAACTTAGTGGTTTTTTCTTCTCCAAATGTATGATACTATTTTCTTCTTTTATAACATTTCAGTGAGTAAATATGTTTATTCTGAAAATAGATTTATCTCATTGTTATCATTATACTGGTACAGCCAGCTTCTATTTTAGCCTTTTTTATTTTGTTTTATGCAGGTAGCAATACCATACACATTCCCAGTCTTTTTGGATGCAAAGAAAATATGCTCTGAGTATTGTTCAGAGCAACTGAACAAAAGAAATACATCAAAACCACTGCCTCAAGCAGAGGTAGAAGTGTGAGCAAATACATATGCATGAATATATTACAATAAATCAGGAAAAGCATCAGTTTACAGAACACTTAGTACTGATAGTGCTATTCTGGTGTAGTGCATTTTTGAAAAAAAAGTAAGTTGCCTGTATTACATCAGCTGTACCCTGGAAGAGGTGAACACAGGCGATTGCTACAGTAGTTCTTTGTTGTCACAAGCTAGCTTACCTTGTGATAGAGTGACTAGAAGCAGAGAGCAATTAAAGAACAACCTACTGCCAAAGTGATGTTTCCCACCCACTCAATCTAAAAATAAACACAAAAGAAAGAAAAAAGAAAATGATAAGGGATAAAGAAACAAACAAAGCATTCTGAAATTGCAGACAGAAGGGAGACTTCCTCAACAGTAAAAAAATCTTTTGGCGTTTCTCTGGCTCCTTCTGTTTTCTGGGACTGTTAATAGTATTTAAAGGCTTTGGAACAGGTGTTGTTCTTAAAATACTAGTATATTCAACATTGAACTTGACATAAAGTATCTTCTGAGCATCCTGAAAGCTTAATGCTGGGCTGTCAATCACTTCAATGACAGCTGAAGACAATTGCCTTATGGGGAAACACCTCGTCTTCCCTGTTGATCCTAAATGCAACACTTGTTTTAAGAAATGTGGTCCACTTTCTTATGATGTTGAAATGATTTACCCCTTTATGAGGAAGGGTGTTTGATGTTAGGTTTTGGGGGTTTTTTGGTGTTTGTGGGTTTTTTTTTGCTTTTCACAAACCATTTGTTCTATCTTTGGTAGCTGCTTAAGACTAGGTCTATAGCTTTCTGATCCTGAGAGAAACTTTGGTTTAGTCAGTTGTCCCCGGGTCTTCAAGAGACAGTTTCCAGCAGAATATATTTTTGAGAGTTCATGCCCAGTTTAATTTTTTCCCATTCATGTTTTTCATCAGATTGCATAAAGAGCATTCAGAATTCTGCTGTTTTTTCTCCTTGAAGCAGCACTGCTTCTTTGAGAACTCTAACAGGAGCACATTTATCCTATGTAAGAAAGAAAGCAAATAAGCAGTAATGAGGATAGCCAAGGGGACTGTCCTAAAAGACTTCCAGAATGTTCCCTCTCAAATGGAATGATAGAGCTAACTGATTTTATAGCTGATTTTGTCCATCTTTGAGAAATTAGAAAAAGTATAGAAAATAATACAAGTAAAAACTGCCATTACCATCCAGGTTTTTAACAGAAATTTGTAATAGCAAACTGGCAACAAACAACATAATTGGTTTTTGGTCAAAATGAAAGAAAATAGGCCAAAAATTAAAAAAAAAAATGGCTTTAACTCTACTTTCAGCGAAGCCAATTCAAAATTTATTCCTGTTATAATTGAGTTTTTCTTCAGTGAGAGTAGAAGTGTTCATGGACAATTTTTACAATGGTGTTACAGAATTTTGCAAATCCCGGGGACAGCTTTTAATATTCTTGCAACTAAAGTCTGTCTCTTTTTTTTTTTTACAGTGACTCTAGATGTATGCTGTTGAGCTCGTTGAAGTTGTATCAGTATCTTACATAGGTGAATGAAAGACTAGTCTGGCCCCAGACCTTAAATGATCTTTTGAAATAGTACCTCAGCATTTTATATTTTTTGTAGGAAAGGAATTCTAAAAATATTCATGCACTAAGTATGAAAGCTTTTACTAAGTACCAAGCACAAAACAGAAATGTGAAAACTAACTTCTGTGTTTCAGGAAATATGGGTTTATATACTCTTAAGAAGAAAACGTGAAACACCAGGAAAGTATCTTCTTTATAATTCACAGTATTTCACAAATAGATAAAAAGTTATTGCAACTTTTAATGCAGAAAATTACTCATAGATCCAACAAATAGGAAAAAAAAATGTTGTCACAAAAGGATTCTTTTTTTTAATAGATCAGCAATAAAAATGTAAATACATCCATGCACTGAGTCTGGGTTAGACCTTTCCTGTGTCAAAAGAAGACATGGATGAAAAACAACTAGGACATAATCCAGCTTGATTTTTCTTCAATAAAGGCATCACATCTATCATTAATTTTTAATTTTACCATAAAAAATAACACAAGAAATTTTGTCCATAATAAAGGAATTAAATGTCAGTATTTAGTATTACCTTTGGGATGATGCAGGCAGTTTCAAGGTGGTATTATACAAACCTGTAATTGTTTCCTTTTGAAGATAAAACAGCTTCCAATGTACCAGCATTCAATTCACATCTTTCTCTAGGCATTACTTACGACTGATACTGGTTCAGGTTCCAGCTCTTAGGACTTTAAGGGTTGAAAGCTGCCAAAGATACTTTGCTTTTCCTTTAATTTGAACCTATAGAAATACAGAAAGGTTCATCTGGACAGCATGGACCCAAAAAGGATCACTACAGCTTTTTTTGGTGCCCTTTTCTTTTTGTCTTCCATCTTCCTCAACAGCTTGTTATGATATGTGACTAGACATCTTATTCCAAATGTATGAAAGAACTCTAATCTGATAATTTTGTCATTTATTTGAATTTCAGAATGACAAAATTTTCCTAAGATGGGTAGCTTAATCTTTTTTTTCCTAGATGTCAGATATCTGCTGTGATGAGAGGAGTATGTTTTTGCATAAATTGTGCTTTTTGTAACATTTTGGAATTAATGGTGATAAGTATAATGGGAATACCATCTTGTTTTGGAGGAAGATATTTTTGTAGGAAAAGCAAACTTCTTTGTGGAAAATCAAGAGCTTTCTTTGGTGAGCGAAAGAACTTCAACAAATCAATAATAATTACAGTATATAAATAAATTGATTCTTGTAATGATTAAATTAAAATGTGCAATATTTTAATCTGTCTATCTTCTGAATATATGGATTAAGTTTGTGAGACAAGAGAGTAATTGCATTTACTAAACTGGGTTGTTTGTTTATTTAGTTGAAAGCTCTCAAGTCTGGGTGTTCGGACTTTTCCACTTCAAGAATAGTGGGAAGAAGCACACACCTTGTGAAACCTGCAGTTATAGAAATGAGCATTAAGCATTTCAGTAATTAAAAGTTCAGCGTAGAAAAGTATGGTTAATAAATATTAACAGAAGAGGTTGTGCCACACATTTGTCAAGAATAAGGGAAGTTAACAGGATCACCGATTTTCAGAGGAAGAAAAAAATGTAAGTTGTGGCTGTTTCAGTGCACCATGGAAGGAAACAGGTGAGAGGAGTTATTAAAAGTCTTGCTGTAAATAAGCACTTGGCATTTTAAAATATATTGTGGCTCTCTCATGGCCTTGTTTTCAACAGAGCTATCCTACAATACAGTATGGGCAAGTTACTATTTAATTGTGCTCAAGAGCTGCTTCTGAATTGGAAGTAGAAAGGAGGATGCATTAGACATCGTGAATCTTTTTATTACCTTTTTATATTTTTAGAAATCTTTGCCTAAACCTTTTCTATTTGTTAAAGTAGACTTATATGAGATTTTTAGCATTCATGAGGAGGGTGGCTGCTGATACTGCCTTACAGAGTATGCATCTCTGAGCAGTTAAAGCACAATGTTCTCCATGCATCTGTTACCAACAAATTCTTGCCTGGAACTAGGCAGACAATGGCTCTTGGATTGTCCTTCTTTAAGGAAAATGGTGGTAGGCTTGGTGACCTCACATCAGTTATGTGAACTCACTGCAGTGCAGCATGAGACAAAGGATGGAGAATTCATTGTTCCCACTCCTACAGGTGTGCTAAAGATAGTGCTGGTTAAAACCTACTTCTAGATTTTCTTCTGGTAGGGTGCAGGTTTGTATGCAAGTATTCCCAATAGCTTTGACATCCCTATAAGAGCTTGTCATTTTTCCATCTTTGAGTCTGTGATTTTTGTCTGCATGTTCATTAGCAATTGCAGGTAATTTTTTTTCACTCATTTTCATATTGGCAGACAGTAGCCATAAGTGACGTGAATTTTGAAAAAGCAGACTACTGTCCTTTAAGTTGTATTAAGAGCCTTGAGAAAAAATGTGACCTTAAATATGAAATTTATTTTATAAGTTATATTTACAGTATGAACTGCAGTGTTCAGAGGGAAGGGGTGTGATCTTCTTTAGTAAAATACATGAGCCATCTTGAGCCAAGAAAGAGAAAAGGAGGGAGCAGTTGTGAAGAAGCAGGGATTGACTGATGGGATTGCTGATTGAGCAGCAGGTGGTGTTTTGGAATGAACTAAATGGCATTAGCACCGTGGGAAGCTTCACTTTGGTGCAGAGTATGGCCAGGGAAGTGTTACTGTGAAGAAGTCTATAGCTGCGAGAGGAATAAAAGCACTGTCCTCTCTCTTCTCAGAAAACAAATTACTTGTGGTCTTACCTAGTGCTTGCTGGAAAACCACCTGACAATCTTGGATGTCCTAGGCCAGTGTGTTTTCATTATCTTCTTGGTGAATGTTTGGAATTAAAATCTTCCTTTCATCATATTGTAACTTCTAGCTGTTTGATATGGGGGAAGAAAGCAACTAAAAGTTAAGTAGGTGACCTGATGAAAAAGTATAGTAGGAACTCGTTATGGCAACTTGTTTGTTTTGGGGTTGGATATTTGTATTTTATTTTGCAATCTTATATGTTACTACTTTTATAAAGGGAATGAGGAGCCAGGAGTTTTTTGTTTGTTTTAACTGATTTTTAGGGGGTTTTATGTGTGGATGGCTGGATAAGTCTGCCATAGTTCTAATGTTTGCCATCTGTCCTGCCCCTCTCCCAGAACTTCCCACTCCTACTGTTCGAGTGGATCGGATCTGGCTGAGCAGCTGCTGAGGAGCTCCAGATTGTGTCCTGGTGGTGAACAGCCCCAGCTGAGCTCCACACATGGGGCTGTGACTCATAGCAGTTCAGTGCTCCTTCCCCAGGCAGAGGGGGATCTGCTCGATCCCTGCAGCAGAGGCAGGGATCAGCAAGAGTCAGGACAGACAGGTGGAAATTACTGCAGACATTTAAACTCATTAGTCATAATTCTTATACAAATAAAACAGGCAGCTGCTGAGCTGTTTTCATACTGCTGTGAGCAGGATCCAGATGGGGACCTGAGGTTTTGCTTCCAATTACAACTCAGTGCTAATAACCAAAGCAGACACTGGAAGCAGTAACTCTTGGAGATGTGCACAGAGACGTTGTTGCCTGCCTCCACTTGGAGCTATCTGAATTGCTCTTTCTTCCTGTTTTGTCCTGACTAAACAAAATAATTATGTATCAGAAATGAGCTTACTCTTGGCCCTAACAGTGTCTTCAGAAAAGCGATTATCTATCTGGACCTTTCAACCCTTTGTATTTCCTGTATGCAGGTGATAACCTGCTTTAATTGCACAAGAAAGTGAGTTTTAGCTAGGATAAAGAGTTCATGTATTCATCTTTCTACTGAAGAGAGTCTTTTGGGAATGATTGCTTCAACTCTCAGGGCAGTTGCAGGCCCTCTGTGTCTGTTATGGCAAATCATTTTAACATTACTAATTTCTGCTGTCTTTTATGTTTGTTTTTTTAAACACAAATAATCATTATCTGATGTGGTATCAATATCACCTGAAATATAACCAATTACTGAAGAGCTTTATATAAATACATATGATTAGTATGAGGGGAAGAAAGAAAAACAGCCACTAAATGCATCATTAAGTAAGGTGCAAGGTATAGGTAAACTGTCCAACTGACAATCTCAGAAGTGACAAGTGAATAGCACAAGGAATGTCTCTTCCAGGAAAGCAGGAGACCAAGTTCAGGGAATTATTAACCACCTAAATAAATAAATAATCTGCAACTGTAGTTTGTCATTCACCTTTTACCCTTATTCTTCTTTTAAAAACTCATTTCATTTTTATGAATTCTTTGTAGGCAGGGTCTTCCCACTGAAAGGAAGAAAGACAAAGGCCAGAAAGTCCAACAACAGAAGTACTGTATGACCCACACTGTGATGGATAGACCTTAATAAGCTGAGTTTTGGGAGTTGAGTGAAATAATTACAAGTAAAGCTAAAAGGTTAGAATTAATTGGAGGAATTACAGTATATTTTTCCCCAACCTGATGTGGTTGATATGTAATTTTGTATGAACTGTCACTGAAAAAAATACTTCCAGGGGTACAATTAAAGGTTACAAGACATTTTCTGCCACCTCTATGAATTCTGGATTATGTTGGGATGACTTTCTAAGATAAGCAAGAATGAAGGGAGAGAGATATTTTTTTATATACTTATGGAATGAAGGTATTGTCTCCTAACCTTTTGATGTTCAGAAATACATAAAATTGCTCATGTTGAATTAAAAGGTACATAGTAATTATTTTAATGAAAATATTTTTCTAAAATGAAGTTATTGAGAGAATCTTCGTAATAGTGTTTTAGTTTAATAGCTAGAAAAACAGCAACTCTAAAACTTTAATATATTGCTGCACAGAGCACGGTGATTTTATTTCATCTCTCTTGATGCTCAGAGTGTTGTAGCAGTTTGCATAGCACTTAAATGTTTTGGTGTTCATTTATCATGGTTAATTTGTGGCTTCCAGGGAGACTTTGTGAATGGCACAACTAACCAAGTACAATAATAGAATAGTTTCCTCTCAAAAGCACGTGCAGCCTGGTAGTTTTCAGGCTTGGAAAGCAAAGTTTGTGGCAATAAAACACTGCAATGAATGTTCTGACAGCTTGGCTGTGAAAAAAAGTGAACCTTTGCTGTTTGACAGACCTCATCAGTATCGTCTTTGGTACGTAAGACAATGACATCTTTGGCCACACTATGGAATATCTCTTGGGCTGAGGATGGAAGGTGGAAAATGCTTTCCAGCCAGACTTAGTCCACCTCTATGGCCTGACATTCTGCTGCAGGGAAGCACTGATGCCTTTCTCTTATTCCAGCAACCCATATGCCAGATTAGTATGTAATTAGCAGATCAAATTTCAGGGCTGGCAGCTACAATACAGTGTGGGCACCTAACAGGAAAGGTCCAAAGTACTGTGCTGTGTGATATTCAGGCCTGTGTGCTGGGATTATGAGGCAAGAGCTCCAAGCTGTCCTCTGTATTATGAAAAACATAATAACCAGAAATATAACAAATTGTATCTATGGAAATTCTATGTCTTTCTGCCAGTATTACTACTCCACACTAAGGGTTATGTTATTGTTAAATTTCCAGTGCTTCCTAAATTAATTTATACTTGCAAGCATATGGTGTTCTTATGAAAAACAAAACCAAAAACTTCTGTGGTTCTGAACCGAAATATTTATCTTCCTTTTTTATTTATCTGAAATTTTGGATCCATTATGCAATGTTATCAGGTTCTAAGCTTAAAAAGTAATTTTCAGAAGCCTTTTGTATTTTGTTACTCAAAAAGTGTCATGATGATAAAAATACTTTCAGGATCACTAGTAGTATCTAAATAGTTTATTTGCTCAAGTATGGTGGCAAAGGACTAAATAATTGTACCAGAAGAAAAATAGAGCACTTTGAAGAATGAGAGATGTATCTTATTTCCACAAGTGCAACTTACTACCGGAGTTACAATTCTGAGACTTTCACAACCAAAAGCCACCCTTGTACCTTATCCATCCCATTCTTGCCATGAAAGGGATATATTTCATACCCTTAAATCTTTCTGTAGGATAGTTACTTTATGGGAATGGCTTATCATAAATGAGAAGCATGTTCATCCTTATCTTGCACTTCCAAAACGACTCTCATAAAAAGATATCTGAACCAGACCAGGATAGCAGAAAACATTAAGCTTATCTTAAACTAGTGACAAACATGAAGTAACAAAGCACAGAACTAGATAGTCCAGGTCACAGAAACTCATCCTGTGTGAGAAACACAAAATTTCTCTCTTTTTCTGAAGTTGGAATGTCCTCAATCACAGACTTTGAAGAAATGAAGAGGATTTTTCATGACAAGGGATATGTAACAACCTACAGTAGGATGAAACAGCGTGTCTGTGAGAAATTCTATCTTAACTTGCAATGCATATATTTCAAAACATTAATGCTCAGTCAGCAAGTCAGAACCTTTTGTTTTAAATTTTTAAACCTAAATGTTTTAAATGTCAAGGATAAAAAAAAGTTTCCCATAAAAATGTTCTTTGTACTTTCCAAAAAGTTGTCCTAATAATGCAGCTTTCAGACCAAAAATAAAAATAAAATTACATACATTTTTAAAAAGAAAAGGAAAACTTAAAGAAGAAAACCCAGGGAAGTGACCATTTAACAAACAAGCTTAACATAAATAAAAATGTAGCGGTAATCAATTTCTGTATTTTATCAGATTTGACATGTTTGTTATTTCATAACTTTAGGATTGCTGTTCTAGCCCATTTTGTGAAGCATCAGGAGCACATTGAGGACCCAACAGTAGTTTTTACTGCCAATGACTCAATTTTCTGAGCCACAGCTGCGTTTGTTTTCAGTCTACAGAAAATAAAAATATAACTACTATGAATACTTTGAGGTGTCATGGTCTGTCTTCTTATTTTCAAAATAATCAAAATCAGAACCTCCTAGCACTTTAGCTATATGCACTTATTTGTTTCTCTAAGGCAGTATCTTTTGTGATTCATTCCACTCAGACCAGGCATCAGCAGCCCAACCTGCATTTCTCTCAAAACAGTTCTTATGTCAGCTCAGGTCAGTTGGAAAATTCCCTTTACTAAGTAGGAGAGAGCTGTCTTGAAACTGTGGGGATGGATGTTCAGTTGCTTACTTGTTCACCAGGCTAACTGTTGAAGTGCTGTGACTTCTTATTTCCCCAAATAATATAGAGGTCTCATGGGAACTACAACAGTAGCCTGAGTTCTTCTCCATAACTGGAATATAAACTCAGTTATGAGAACTGTGAACCTTTAGACCAGTGATCATGGGAGCAAATCAAAGGTTCATCTAGAAAGTTTGTTTCTATAATCTTTTTTTGTAATAATATTTTTTGCTACTTAATTTCACAAAGTGCTGAAATTCTAACATTTAAATTTTGTTACAGTATCGGATACAGAAATCTCTCTTCAGCTCTTGCAAATATTTGAAAGGGTAAACAAGTAATTTTGTGTGCAAAAGAACCATTGAAGCTTTGTTTCCTCTTGTAGTTGAGCTCCTATATGAATTTTCTAAAATCCAATAAAGTCAAGCTGACACTGAAGATTTGTGGAAACAGGGCATGAATAATTTCTCTCCTGGCTGTTTTGTGAAGCTTATACCATCTCAGCACCCTTCAGATGTCTTCTCCCTTCTTAAATATTACTGAAAACAGGCAGGGGATTTAGTGTTGAAAAGGGGAGAGATGGGGGCAATCATATGTGCATGGGGAACACATTCACTGGGGTTCTGTTTGCTTTGTTTCAAAAAGCAGCAACAGATTAAAACTTGAGAGATTCGGCAACCGTGGGCAATACGCAGCAGTTGTAACACTCAGATACAGATACATAACTGACTCTGCATTGATGCATTCCAAGTTCAGACATATTATGCTTCAGTATCCTAAAAAGAAATGCTTGCTATAGTAATTATGAATCTATTGCCATGAGAGAAGAAATGAATTGGTTGAAATGATGAGAAGATGTATAATAGTCATATACGTTAGTTGTTTTCCTTGCTATTATAGATATGAGTCTTTTCCCTGAACTGCCTTCCTCCCTTTTAGCTAACAAATTTCTCAGTCAATTATTCTCTTGCAAGTGTGAGTGGAAGAACTAAAGATTGGCTTTGTGTCAATTGGATATTAGGGAGTAAGCTTTGAGTGATTCACTTGATTTGCTTTCCTGATTAAAGAAGCTCTGAAAGGTATGGTAAATTTGGCACTATATTTTTTTCCTTAACTGGTTTACTTACAGAATGGAGTAGAGGAAAGTGTTTTTCTTTCTTTTGATTGCAGAGGGAATCTTGCATTCCTAATCTTTAGTGCTTCTTGAATGTATTTTAATTAGAGGTCTAAAATAGAGTGTATAACTACCATTCATAACTGCATAGAACTTATTATAAGAATCTCTTAATAACTCCTCTCAAATCTCTCACATCTGGAAATAGTGGAACCAATTATGTTTGGGAGATGCATTTTTTTTTTTTTCCTGCTTTTATAGAAAGATATCATATTACATGGTCAGAATGACACCTCTTTCTTTTAGAAGGACTGATGGAGAGAGTGAAATAGAGTAGTTGATAGTAAGGCCACCTTGGCTTTCGTCTTGCACTTTTTTCCATGTATCTTCCTGGAGCAGATGGAAGTTGAGCTAATTTCATCAATAGAAATTACTGTTACAGTTAACTGAAATAGTTTGTTTGCTTGAAACAGTTTAGAAATAAATTACACTTAAAGGAGTTATCTAGCAACTTTCATTTTTACATAGTTTCAGCTAAATCACCTATTAGCATACAAAATTAAGCAGCTGAGGATAGCTGTGACACCGGAGAAGGAGCCAAATTTATATCCATATATTTAACTCATCTGGGTATGAGAAGCCCTTTTTTAAGTATGTGTGATATATGTAGCAGTTTTAATATGCACATAATGTGTTTTCTGATAATTAAACCATGACTGGACTATATGTTCAGTTATTTAATACCTTCAGTATTGCTGAATAGTGTTTTCTTTTTGCCTAATAATATACTTGAGGGGTATGAACGTAACTGGTTTAGTGATGAGGATCATAGTCTGGTTCCTCCTGCTTTTTATTTATTTTTTTTAAATACTAAACTACTAATCTCATGACTAATGAATTTCACATTGCAAGATACTTCTAATCAATCATGCTGGCTTTGATCAGTTGTCTTCATGAAAACCGTTGCTTCCCAAAATATCAACATTACCTGGCATGCACTGTCAGAACATCATGTAGTTACTACAGTCTCTGTTGTGCTATGCATTGTTAAAAATGCTAGCAAAGTACTTTCCACATAACCTGAACCAGCATTGTATGCTGATAAGTATTTTAAAGTAGTTTTATCCATCATTCAGAAAATCTATGTAGTTATAGCACACAACACAAAAATCAGCATCACAAAAATACTTGTTAATATTATAAGGATGTGGGTTCCAGTTTTTCTTTCAGAACTGATCATTGAAGAATGATAGAGCTTTATCAATAGGGAATAAATATAGGAGAGTTTGGTTGGCTTGGCCTGTACTTATACTTCCTCTTGTGGATATTGAGTAATAAGGAACAAGTCTGCCCAATAATTCTCAAAAAACGGATATAAAATCAGTTTACGGGTGATCATCCATCTCTGCTGAGTGAGCATGCAATTTATAACTCATAGTATATTATTTTTTATAAGTTACTTAATTCTTGTGAATGTTCACCTGTCATTTTCAGATAAGTCTAAGGAGTTGAAGTCAATTTTAAATTAACATTTGAAACTTATGGAAGACCAAATGTGTCATTGTCTCTATTAAGAATGTACTTCTTAAATGGATTGCCAGACACAGGAAAGGCAGCTCCAGATGGTGTTTTTGCCATCTGAAAAGTGTCGTCCTCTCCAGTGATGAGAGCAGGGAAGCAAGGAACACATACCTGAAGTTTGACAGGATGAAAGGGAGCATAAGTGGTCTTTTATCCCTGTGACAAAATGGCCATACAAAAGGGTAGTTCTGAAGTTAAGGCATTAAAGAATATTAATAATTTCACTATTTATTTTAAAGAATCTATCCATCTATATGGATAAATGTTACAGCAAGTTCTAACTGCTGCAGTCATGCAATTTGGACACAGTTCAAAGATAACATGTTTCAGATAAACCAAGTTAGTATTGATATTTGTACTTAAATATACTGGTCACCAGAACTTTACATCTGCAGAGCACTGTATTGAAACCTTTGTCCAAACTAAAATTGAAGACAGTATCTCACAGCATTGCACTGGTTTTACACTAGGTCTGAACTTGATTCAGTTCTTAATGAAGCTAAATTGAAATTTAACACCTAGTATTACCCCTGTCTTTCAATGCAGAGATAGTTAAATAGAGTAGATGTAGAGACAGATGAACATAGGAAGCTGCACACTGTAGGTTACAAGGAAAAGCAAGTGGGTCAGGAGTGATCAGGTTGCTGTTTATTGTTTACCTCATGTTAGTTTGTAATCCCCTCAGGCCATTGGGAGATTACAATGGAACAGAGCAGTCCTGTAACAATGCTTCACATAGGATTAATCAGGAAAGAAACCTCTTTTCCCAGAAAAGTAGGAGTGCTGAGCACCCACCAAAGTATATGTCTTTTTGAAATACCACCTGCTTGTCATCTCATGTGCTCCATCATGGTTCCTCAGGAGCTTGCAAACTCAGCCTTTGAAAAGATAAGAGAGCTGAAAATGTAGCTCCGTAGACAGGATCTTTCCCAGCTAGGACATTTTTCATGGGAACATCATCCTCCCTTCTCTTGATATTGTTTGGAGCTGCCCAGGTGTTTCATTTTATATAATGAAAATACGTGGCCATTAGGTTCATAGGAAGTATCTGATGTCTGCGTTTTTTAACATTATTATTACTTTAATTCAAACTAACTTACATAATGTCTTTTGTTAATGAGTTTACCTTACAGCCTTAGGTGTGGTCTGAACAGGGTTTCTATACCTCCTTTAATTTATACAAAACCTGTGAGCACTGCATGGTGTCTGTAAGTGTGCTTCACATGCCCTGGATGTGTCGCACCAACTTAGGTGACCTGCCATGTCCATATGGTCTGCAAGGGAGACAGAATGGGCACGGAGGCCTGGCACAGCAGGTGCTCACCAGGCCTTGAATGGCAAGAAGCATCAGCCCGACTGTGCCTGGGATCCTGTATCAGCGTATCAAATGAAGTCCAGTGAGATTGGAGTAATATGTACAGTAGACTTCATGTTTTCCAATGGTGGTAATCCACATGAAGCATCAATGGTCTATCCATCAGTAAAGGCTTTGCCCATGATTTCTGAAAGTCCCATGGTCCTGCTAGCCATCTGCTCCTTCAGAAGTATGTCCATGGAATATATATTGCAGGCAAATACGGGAAATTCTCCCCAGGTGAGAAGGCTGGGTGGCATAAAAATACATATTGGAGGAGAAATTCAGGTATCTAGTAGTTCTAGGTTTGAGTAAAAGGCTAGCAGGTTAGACAATCTAGGTTACTCCTTCATTCTGGCTCTTGGGGCAGTTATTGTTATGAGGCTGAGCGATTAACAAAATTCTCTAATTCAATTTTCTTCCATTTTTGAAGTGAGACAACATGTACTCCTAACTTGTAAGGGGGCTCCAAAGAATATTTAATCCTTGCATAACATTTTGAAGTTGTACAATGACCTGAAAAGTTAGTTATTATTCCTTATTACTAAGAAATTATCTTTCCAAAATCCATTAGCACTGCTATTATTTAAATAGAACAGAACCAGGTTGTAGGAGAGGGTCTATTTACATTTTCTTTTCAAATCTTATCGATTGCATTACTGTTACTTCTTAACATTTTATGCCTCAAATACCCTTTTATTGTTTGCTTGTATATTTTCCCCAGTTGAATTTATGCATTCTTTGTGAATGCAAAGTAATTTTTTTAAAGCGTCACAAAAAGAAACAAACTATCTTGTCACCGTGAGGGAATTTTTTTTTTGTCTTTGCTACTTCATTGAACTCATAAAGTTGCAGGACTTAAATTTTATTTCTTTCTACCTCATATAGCCAGCTAGAATCTTTCTTTGTGTGAGTGCTCCACACTCCCTCTGTAGGAATCAGTGATGGATAGATGGGATAGATCAGTGAAATAAACAGAAAAGCCAAAAAATGCATACCTGCATTTTTCAGAAACTCATTGTAGAGAAATCCTACTACGATGGACCTATTAGAAGGCCTGTCCCTAGAATACTGATTTTCCTTTTTCTTCCTTTCCTTGATCTCTGAAAGTATTTTCTTTTTTACATCTATTTCATACTACTCATTGTATCCTTATATATGTATGATGCCATTTTCACTTTTGCATAGAGGCTGGGTGTACATGGGCACTGAAGAGCAGGATTACAAACGCCACCTTCTGTAACCCACCTGCTTTTCACCTGCATATCTGTCTGTCAGCCCTGCTGTTGGTCAGTTACTGCATCCACTATTGTTGCTTAGGAAGAACTTAATTGGTTACTTGCTGATAAAGAAGAGTACTCAACCATGCTGACTCCCAGCTGGTTGTGGGCTCTGGCTTGGGCTCTTCTCTTCTTTTGAGTTATGAGTTTGCCAAGCGCGTTCTTTAAGTGTTTGTGTTTAAATCGGGTGAATGGGGACACTGGAAGACTTTGTCTTAGTGTGTTAAGATTCCACCAAAAAGGTCTTTAAAACACGTAAAAATAAGCTTTTACATAATTTTACCAAGAAAAATTCCTCTTGCATTGTAAAGGGAATAATTATTTCATAGGGATACATTTGAGAAGTTTGCATTTATTTAAATCTTAACCTTTAAACCCTCTGAGGAAGAATAAATATCCATGGGACACTGCAGATCAGCAATAGCTTTTGTTCAGACAGAAGTATTTCAAAATATTCCCATGTGCAGCCTGAAAAATAAATATTACAACCCTGAATGGTGAACCTTAAATTCAGATTTTTATTTGCAAGGCAGTAAGAGGAAAAACATTTTTTTTTTAAATACTTAATACCATAAACCTTGTTTGCCATCCAATTTTAATAATAGACTTTCACATTAAGTGTTGTTATTTCTGCTGTTTCTTGGACAATTTCGTACAGACTTTCACATCAGGATGTGCCATAAATATCAGAGTATAAATAATCATTATACAGACATTTCATACATAATGCATGGCTGTGACATTAATGAGCATGCATACATAACTTGCAAAGTAACCTTTTGAAACATGGAAAAATAGGTAACAAAAATCAGTAAAAATTATTCCCACCTTTGCAATACCTACACACCGATGCAATAAGGAAATAAAATGGAAGTTTAATACACAGAAGGAAAACAGTATCATCAGACACTTTTAATTGTAAATGCAGACCATAATTATTATAGCTCTTTCAATCTTTTGGGATGCCAGATCAGAATATAACTGCACTATTAGTAAATCAACTCAAGGAAAGATCATAGTGTTGACTAGCAGTGCTTTGTGTAATATTATCTGCAAACTTTTTTTGTCGTGTGCCAGATGATACACATGTCAAAATGCAAAAAGACACTTTTAAAAATAGTCAATCTGCTGAAATATCAATTAAAAATGCAGTTTAATTATTTCTTACTGTTATTGATTTATCATAGAAGATAATTTTCATTTTGTTTTGTAAATATGAATTCTGAGTACTACTTTGTCAGTAACTATTTAGATTTCTTGAATATTTTTTATATGGAGAACTTCTTAATGAAAAAATATCTTTGCTTGTTATCTCTTTCAGTGGTGATATGTTCCATTCACTTCTGACATTCTGTAGACTGTAACGTGTTCTCTGTGCAAATATGTTGATAGTTTCAATACTTTTGCTTCATATTTGTGGTTTTTTTAACAGTACATAATCAAAACCAATGCACAGTAGGGGCAGAGGTAAAAATGTGTGTGACAAATTATTATGAACAACATAGGCAGAGGAAAATAATGCAAGATATGTAGAATAGATGCTATAGAATTAAGGAAAAAAGATAATAAAAGGCAGAGATAATGAAGGATGTCAACTGCTGTGACCACTTTCCTGTTCTTAGTGTCCGTTGCTGTTCACGGCCAATGTTTACTATGTACATGTAGTCTCACGTTTATAAAGACATTTTAGCTTGTTGACCAACCATTTCATGTCTTTATTTTTTATTTTTACTTTGGAATAATGGAGTGGGAAAGGTGTATTATGCTAGTAAAAAAAAAATCCCGGAAAATATAGCTGAAAGTCTTGCACAAATCTGAGAGTCAAGTTTTCCTAAATAACACATGTGATTATGTCTTAGAGCCTTGCAGCCCTCTTAAATGATATGGAGAAGATTGATTTTAGTAGAGAACAAAAAATGTTATGATATTGGACTCGATGATGTTCAGAGGTCTCTTCCAACCCCTGACATTCTGTGAGTCTGTGATCTTGCAGCATGTATGTTATTAACAAGGCATGTATTCTGTTAGCATTCAGTCAGCTGCACTTAGCACCAAAGGATGCTGTGTCTAATGTATGGTACACTACTGCTGAAAACCCAGATGGTGACATACCTTGCACTTTTAATGGCAAGCAGGGCTGCAAATGCTCCAACTGTTCATCACTACACAATCGTTCTTGTTTGCTGTCATGTGTGTCATGGTATGTGGTAGGTAAGACATGCTTTTGGAAATTAAAGCAACACTATGTTTCTATCTTCATGCACAGTCAGACTATCTGTTTGCTTAATGATAGGGTAGAAAAACCATTACAAATATGTTCTATTTAATAAGAGTTTTTCAGTACTTGAAAGGGGTAACAAGAACCAGCAATAAAGAAAAACTACCACTCTGTTTCCAAAAACTGCAGTAAAACAATATCTAGATGTACACATGGTTCTTCAACATAGCAGTATTTCTATATAGACAGTGCTGTGTATGGTAAATGTGGGGGAAAAAATGGTCTGGAAAAGATTGCATTGAAAGCATACTAAAATCTTGCATTATTAGGAAAAAAATATGGGGTTCTGATAATTATGTCAAAGCACATATCCTTTGCCTATACTCTGTGCCTCAATTGCTGTTTTTTAAAATATGTTCATTTTTTTGGTTCCTTTGATAAGTGTTCTTACTATCAGCACTGACCTCTTTCACAATGTTTTGTTTTTCTTTTTGTTCTGCTTTGTTGTCACACCAAGCATCTCCTTCATCTGTAGGGAAATGTTGAATGGGTTTCTCTATGTATATCAGATTCCAAGAGAGAGAGGACATCTTAAGATGAAAAATCACATTTCCTGTGCCTAAATTGCTTGGCAAAGCCTAAGTTAAGAAAGGAGTTAAGCACAAACTTGATGGGAAGTATGTCAAAATCTTGTGGGTTGTTTTTTGTTGGTTTTTTGTTGTTGTTGCTTTTTTTTTTTTCTTTAATTACTACTTGATTGGGAGAGGGTTAGGGTATTGCATTAAGGGATGAGGTTTTTTTGGTTTTTTTCTCTCCTGATTTTGGCCCAAGCTTTTGGCTTACTCGATTATGTCTACTCATGTACCTTTGTAACATAGGTATTTCTTCTTGTATTTCAATGAGAAAATGTCAGATATTAATTTTATTTGCAGTTAGGTCTCTATACCTCAGAAAAAAAGATAGTCCTCCTAATACAGCTGCCTGATTGGGTTTTATTTTTCCATATTGTTTAACTCAATAGTCTTTGCTGTTTGCGAGTTACTCAGGGTTTTTATTGCTTTGACTAAGATGAAAAAAATTGATTATTTGGTCTTTATTGTGTGTATTTATGTATATATACATTTCAAAACTTCATTTTGTATAAAGAAATTTGTATGAAGCATTTGAAATGAGGCTGTGAAAATAAGGTAGTATTTAATCTGGGGACCCTAACACAATTTTTAAAACAGGAAAACAAAAACCCAAAAAACCCAACCCCAAACAAACAAACAATAAACCCAAACGAAAAAACAACAAACAAAAAACAAAGAAACAAAAAAAAACAAACAAAAGAAAATAATAATTTTTGAGATCTAAAAAACATTGTATTAGGTCTTTTATGAACAAGTTTTTAAAACTGTGTTTAGTTTTAAATCCTACTTTCAAAAAGAAGACTCCAATTCTAAGAATATTTTACAGATCAAAATGTCCCAGTCTCAGGTATGAAGCCAACTACAACATTCAACCAGTACATGGAATTAGTTGAATTTTATGCAGAGTCTTAGGGAGCACGTGTTACTTAATGTACTTGTTGTTTGTAGTTTAGTTTCTGATGGGTTTGGCTTCAGTTACAGAATATGTCAAATCCAGTTTCCTGGCATATGCTGCATCCTAGGGTTATCTTCTGCACTGTGGTATGTCTCAGTAATGGTGGAATAACATCCCCACACCGATTACATGAAGTAGTGTTGCTGATGTGTTTAATACTCTTATCTATTTTAATACAGTAGAGCAGGTGGAAATCAGAGACGATGTGCTGTCAACAGAGTAGCCCACTGTGGTGTGTTAGCATTCGTATGAGAGAAGATGGTAGATAGGTCATAATAAATACAAGTAATTGTATGAAGTTTAAGAATCAGTGTCCCAGTGAAGATAGATAACAGAATAGCCATTTTAGAACTGGAGAGTCCTAAATTGCAAAAGAGTCCCCAAATAAGAAAAACTATTATGTCTTTTCATTTGTGTTTCACAGGGGTTTTTTGTTTCATTTAGATGTGGGTACAAAGATGTGTTTAGAGGGTGAATGTGTGTTCTTATGAATACATAACCTGAGGTAGGTTATATCTTTATGAATATACTTTGTAAAACAAATTTAGTAGAAAGTGATTTATCACAGAATTATTCTGCTTTTTGATATATGATCTTTAAAAGAAGGAGATAAAAATTCTGTGTAAACAGACCAAGGAATATAATTATTAGTAGTGGTCATAAATCCATAGATTTGTGTAGGTTGTAAATGCTAATGGAGAACAATAGGATTTTCTTTTCTTATCTGTCTGTATGTTGCTTTTATTCTCTGTATTTTTGAATACTCAAAATTCAGTGAAATTCTCCCTTTTCAGAGCAAATGTTTGTGGTTTTTTTTTTTAGCAACAAAAAAAAAAAGACTATGGGAATTTGCTTTCAATTATTTTGTTTGGGTGTTGGTTGTTTTTTTTTTTTTGTTTCCTGTCCATACAATTGAGGTTTTGAGTCACACACTAGATGCTGCAGTAGTTAATAACCTCAGCATTCAAAATAGCTCTTAAAAGCTTTTTCATGGAACTTTCCCTGGCAACATGCAGAGATGGGAGCTATCTCAGGACTTTGCTGGTTGCCAGTTCAGCTTCAGTTTAGTGAACAGACATTTTATTTCTCTGGATGACTATGAGAACAACACAAACAACAGTCAGGATGAACAATTGATAGTAAAACTGGTATTCAGCAAGTACAACTTTTTTTTTTTCTGCATGTGAAATGGCTGTGATCAGATCACACTGTACACACATTGGGCCTATTATTTTATTTATCTTCCTGAGCTTGATAACAACTTTGGGAAGGCTCCTTACAGGCGTAGTGATTAGCAAGATGGGGCCTAACTTACCTGCAATTTTGATCTGTGTCCCAATGCAGAGCCAAGTACCTGCTCATCAGTGTGATTAAGGAATTCACAGCCTCTCAGTCATTATGCTCACAGTTCCAGCTGTGCAGGGTGAGATAAGCTTGAAGCATGCACGACATTTCTGTAGAAGAGGACAAAAATCATTTTTTGGGTCAAGAAAGTCTGTATTTCACATGTAATTCCAGCAAGTTAACTCTGCTGGAGAATGATTTTAAATGAATTTCAGTTTCTCAAATAATAACAAGGCCAGAGTCTGCAACCATTCCCTTAAGCCATGGTCTAATGATTATTGCACAAACAACCATGGAGATTTACAGTGTTTGTAATCTCCGGGGGGCGATTAGTATCTTCACAGCAAAGCCAATGTAATAGATCTTATTAGCGTTCTTGATATGTTTCTGTGCAAAATCAGCCAACATAGCTTAATATACCTTCTGTGAACTTTGTAGTGAAGTCATGAGGACTGTTCAGCTGCTCTTCCTGCTAAGTGAGATGAGAGGTCATGGTTTCACCAGTTGACAGATTTGGGGAGGAATGCAACAACTTAGTACCGATCATTTTACAATCACTCTATTTACTACCTTATGCCATTAATAATTCATTTCAATGGAGCCATTTTCAGAGCAGATGCTCTGAAATAGGCTAAGACAGAAATTATTAGGATGGACAGTGGTAGTAAATGGTCTATGAGAAGTTCAAGTTCTATCCATCATGGTCTCTTCCAGTACTCCCAGTAGAATCCTGAAGGAAGAAAAGCAGCTGCTTCTGTGGTGCTGCTTTATTGTTATAGTGGCAGGCGGGTAGTTAGAGAGAAGTAGTAAGGGGCAACTGGAGCCTTGACAGCTCCATTCTCTATCATATATCTCACATATGGCACATCTTCCCTATCCTCTATATCCCCTAGGTCCCAAAGACAAGGGATGATAGAAACCAGGTTCTATATCTTTCAGGAGGGATATTAAGTGCTCTCACCTGCTTGGTGTAGTTATTGCTGCCTGTTACCCACAAGGAACTGAGAACTGCAAGGAGCAAATCCAGTTCAGTGTGAGGGAGGAATGCAGAATATGACCCAATTATTGTTAAGTTTGAGGAAATAATTAAAGCAAATTTGTTGTGGTTTTCACCTTGCTCTAATTACAACAGAGAACACTTCAACTGTAGTTATTGCCAGATCTATTTGCATATTCTATGTAAATTAAAATAATCATCCTAATTATCTGTCAGGATATAAGTAAAGCAATCATAAAATAAATGAAATATAGTATTCATTTTCTTACTGTAATATGTTGTCTAAAACTGAAATGTTATGGTCCTGGGAGTGATATATGGATAAATATTAATCTATGAACTTGATATTGCTTTTCCAAGTCATGCTTGTAAGTCACAGGAAGGTAAATAAAATATTTCATTCTGGCTTTGTCACTTTTAAGCGGAAAGGCTATAAATCTGTGACCTGTCACCATGATCCCTAATAACTGAAGAGTGTAGTTAAGAAATTGAGTTTCTGAGGAAAGTACAGTCCCAGCATACTGAGCTAAACTTGTTTCTTTTAAAGGAAGTTGAAAATATGAAATTAAGGACATGGTAAGGAACACATTCATTTTTTAAAATTATAAGTAAGGGAATAACTAACTAATTTTCCCTTCAATAATTTGGATGTATATTAATAATCTGCCTGTAGAAAGTAATAAGCCAACAATATATCCACCTGAACTCTTCCTATTTAGATTCAACATGGTATTTAAGAATCAGTACTTTTTTTTTTTTACACTTAAAGATATGTACACATGTAAAATAAAGTTGCTGAAAATTATTTTGGTGGACAAAACAAAGTCAGTAACGTAATTTTAAGCTGTGTAAACCTCTATTTTTAAAAGAAAAAAAAATTGTTTTCATAAGGTCTAAACTTACTCATTTTGATGCAGAAAACAACTATGATTTTTCTGTTGCCTTCATTACCTCCTTTCATTGTTTCTTCATTTCATTCCAAATAGATTTTTTTCAGAGATGCACACAATGTAAATTGAAGGCACAGATTTTTCTAGACCGGCCTGTTCTCAAATTACTGGTTTAAAAAAGGTGGAAATAAGGACACTGATGTATCTATTATGCTGAATATCAAACTGTCAGCCATGATGTAGATGTAAAAGATGAAATATGAACAATGGGAAAACACATTAGAAAATATTGGCTTTTGATAAATCATTCCTGCCAATTTTATGTTGGAAAAATTTAATTATTTTTCATTGAAACTTATTTGCACAGGATTAGAAAAAAATGTATTTTATAATTCTCTGTGAGTAGTGAGGAAAAAGCTTAAACCTGCAAACTGACACTTAAGATAGTAATGTATACTCATGCAAACAAGATTTTGTGTCTCTGAGTTCCCGGTAAACATCTCTACACATATGCTTAGATTTACAGCAAATGCAGTTATGATTACAAATGTAATGAATGCAAGTACTAGACAAAGCCCAGATATTCACAGTTCCATTGAAGAAAATGGGAAATATGTCTGCTGTTAGTAGCAGGATTTAGCCTGTTCAGGTTTCATTTAATTTCTCATTGGCAGTGGAATCAGTCTCTGCATCTCTTCAAATATTAAGCTCCGTGCTCCTGCATCCTGGCGTAAGCAGAGGAAATGAGCAGCGACTGGAATGGTCTTAACACTGGCTGGCTTGTAGAGGTAACAGGTCCTGGAAGCTGCCTTGGTAAAATATAGAGAAGAAAAGCCCCATGTGGAGTGTAAAATAATAATTGAGGTTTAAGTTTAGAGCATAATCACTGGATTCATTGACCTCCTAAAAGATGTTTGAAAGGTCTTGTATTTGGAGGTTTGTAAAAATTAGTAGGGTTACATTTTAGCTAGATTTTAGGGGGTTTTAGACATAGCTGCATTAGTGTTTGAAGGGGGGGCTGTTAGATTTTATTTAGTAGAATTACTAAATTAATGTATTTCTGTCATCTTCTTGAAGCATGAAAGATTACATAAGGAAGATAAATATAAATCCATAAAACTCATCCTTTAATCAATGGCGTCATCAGCCAATTCTTGTGGAACTTCTGAGGCACAAAAATATTGCTTATACAGTTTGATATGAAAAATGGGTCATGTTTGTGCAAGGAACACTGAATAAATAGACTTGAGTTTCTATATCTTTTCCCATCATGCTATTAGATCCAAGTAGAAAGTGGGGGGGAAGGCAAAAGGGATTTTCCTCTGAGCACTGAGGAATTTAGGATATTCGAAATTCTAGGGTAGAAGAGATGCTCTCCCATCCTAGCAGCTGAGATATGAGAGACAGTGAATAGCCATGCTAAACATTATATTTGGTGAAGATTGCCTCATAGTATCAGATAATATTCATTTGTGACAGTGTCACCTGGCGATCTTGTGTTCCAAACAGAGCAACAGCCAAGGCTCTGCTGGGTTTTGTTTATACAGGTCCTTTCAGAAGGTCAGTAGTCTTGAGCAGTGCCTTTTTAACTCTGCAAACCTTCATAATCCTCCCTTTATGGCTCTTATGCAATGCCTTTTTGGTATGAAGTTTTTATTTTGGTGAACTGAGTAGCTAATTTAATGCAACTATATAGCCTTAACTTTTACTACAGATGTAAACAGGGTCTTGGAGAGACAGGGTTTGCTACCAGTCTTTAAAAGGTGTATTTGTGACATACTTTCCTTCACGTTCCATCTTCATATACCAGTGTTTTTAAATGTCTTTGTAGTTGAAGTGTAGGGAATTCTTTGAGAAACTCTGTAATTAAATTACAGCATTTATTATTAAATGATCTCTTGAAAGAATTAATATATTTTAAAGGAGGATAACTCCCTCCAAAATTTTTCACACTGTATAAATGTTTCCTGTGTTTGAAAGCATGTTTTTATTTCAAAAAGATCTGGAGAGTTTTTAAGGGATTTTTTTCATGCAGAAGAAAGAAATAACATTACGTGGAATACAGGTGATAGATGATTTGCCCCACTGTAAGGAGAAGTAATGTGTAGAAAACAACAGTATCTGCCTCTTGGCTACCAGTAAAACATTTGATGCCACGTTTAGCAAAGTAGCTATATAATGACATATTTAGATGGAGGCTTTGATCTGGAGATATTCTTTAAGAAATTACAGACACCCTGATCAATTTTAGCTGTTGATCAGAGAAGTGTAAGTCTGGCACACAGCACTGGATGAAGCTTTATCGATGACTGTGCTTAAGCAAGTGATCTTAGGAAAGTTTGAATAGAAAGACTCAGAGCACTACAGTAATTGATCTAGACCAAATTGTAAGTGTCAAGCCTTTCCCTAATGTCCTTCTGTTAGGACAAAAGATCTTACTGGAAAGAGGTACTGACTTTCTAAAAGAAAAAGCATTATTAACTCGATTTGTCCAAGACCAGATCATTTTTAGTAACTCCTGCAACTGATGAAACAGACTGATCCAGCCTGTGGCAAATGCCCCTTCATCACTGCAGGGGTTAGGTCATATCGCCTGTCAACCAAAGGCAATACTTCACCAGCCCTGCCAATTGAATATGCAGCTTGCTATGAAGATTTTCTTTTTATTCCTCTGTGTCCTTGAGGAAGTATGTGGGAGATAAGTGTATGAGCACGGTCCTGATATATTCATTTAACTGACATGGAGAAGAGGATTGGATCAGGCTAACTGAATGTTGCAGTCCTATCCCAGTCAGAAAGAACATCCCAGCTTGGGTGGGAACAACACCGCAGAAAATTGCTGCATAATTAGATCTTTAATTAATTTATTAATTCAAGGCAAACGCCTTCACTGCATTTCACCTACCACTAATGGATTTTTCCATGCCATGTGCGGTAGAATTTGATCTGGGCTTAGGCATAAGCTTTGCAGCAGAAGTTTCAAGTCATCTCTTTGAGGTTCTTTCCTACCGAGGCAGAGAAAGAGGTTTCTTCTGAATCCATATCTCTTTCACATATACAGTTTAATAAGATGTGAACCTTTTAATGAAAACATTCAGTTTAATCTACTGCAGATTATTTTGGTGTTTGTCAAACTCCCACATTTCTTCCGGTACATGTTATTAGCAGCTTCTTTGTAGAATTGTGCAAGATTAAATAAGTTTAATGTGTCTTTTGTGATTATTTTAAGGAGAATAACTTGCAAATGAAGTAAACTAATAAACTATACTGCAGAGGAGGGATTTTTTTTCCCTCTTCTGTTTGTTTTTTGTTGCTTTGTTTCATACTACAAACCTCTCTAAGCCAGGCTTCTCATATCACCTTATCACTTTGGCTCTTGATGGCAATGATCAGGTAAAAAAGTGAAAGGTAAGGGATTTCTGTGTAACTGCTGAACATTTACTTACAATAGTGCATGCACTTGAGAAGACAAGCCTCTGTCTTATGTTGAATAACATAACATTTGTTGAATAACATTTTGGGAGCCAAAGAGAGAGAAACACTCTGTTTTGTAATGAAGAGGAGTGGGTAAGTTTTTTTTGCAAGTCCAGTATGTGAATGTGTCTGTTCTATGTCAAAAGTGAAAATGAAACTGACCATGGAAGTCAACATCAGATTTCAAAAATACAAACATCAGAAATGAACTTTAAAGTAGATCACAATGACTTCTGTCTATTGATGTAAGTTATTGAAGAGTCCTACTGTAAGCCAAAGAGTAGTTTTGAAAAAGTATTGAGCGGATATCACTAAGTAATATTACTGCCTGCCATCCTTGCTCTCTATCAGTTGTGATTTCCACATTTTTTTTAGATTACTTTCTGTACTGTTTCTAAATAGTTTAGATTTGTCCATTTATTTCAGTTTTGTTTTATTTTTTAATTTTTATTTAATAAGGAAAGTTAGAATTTGAGTTTGGAATTTTTTTCCTTTTTAACTAACTCAAGCTCCTCTTAAAGCTGTTCAATTTTTCCATGTATCCTGAGTGCAGTGTATTTTCATGCTCATGTGTACTTACTAGCAAATTAGGACATGTTGTAGGTGATGAACATTGCAGAGAATTGAGATATGTTAATGTAAGTGGCAGCTATGCAGTCACATCAAGGCATTAATGAACAATACATAAATATGAAATTTCATTTCACTGAATTATTTCATTTATTTGTTATTTTAAATAACTATGCTTCTTAGTACATAATTTGTGACTAGAGAGGCATTTCCAAAGGAACAATTATTTTGAGTGTTTTTTCATAGAATCATAGAATTGTTCAGGTTGGAAAAGACCTTTAAGGTCATCGAGTCCAGCCTTACCCTAACTCTATCGCCCTATTTCTGATGACCCAACGCTAAACCATGTCCCCAGGCACCACATCCAGATGACTTCTAAATACATTCAGGGATGGTGATTCAACCACCTCCCTGGGGAGCCTGTTCCAGTGCCTAACAAACCCCTTCTGTAAAGAAGTTTTTTCTGATATCCAACCTAAATCTCCCCTGATGCAACTTGAGCCCATTTCCTCTTGTCCTGTCATCAGTCACCAGTGAGAAGACACCAACCCCACTCTCACTACAACCTCCTTTCAGGTATTTGTAAAGAGTGATAAGGTCTCCCCTCAGCCTCCTCTTCCCCAGACTAAACAGCCCCAACTCCCTCAGTCATTCCTCATAGGGGATGTTTTCCAAACCCCTCAGTAGCTTTGTTGACCTTCTTTGGACCTGCTCCATCATTTCAATGTCCTTTTTGTATTGAGGTGCCCAAAACTGAACACAGTACTCGAGGTGGGGCCTCACCAGTGCCGAGTACAGAGGCTGGATTACTTCCCTAGTCACACAATTTCTGATACAAGCCAACTCTCTTTCCAACTCTCGAGAGAAATAAGACCACATTGGTATTCTCCAGTAGGAGTCTTTGGAAGCTATGACATTGCTGTATCTTCCAATGAGTCTCCAGGATAGAAATGCCAGCCATAAATGGCAGTACTGCTGCACAATAAAGTGGGAAAGAAGACCCACTGTAGTAAATTCAAACTGAGTATTTTGTAGTTTAAGTAATTGGAAGGAAAATAAACAATATTATAAAGCCATTAAATTACTTACATTTGGCAACACAAAAACGAATTGGTTATAATCATCAGAATAAGACAGTGGGTGAGTGTCCTTCTTGTCTGACTTTGCCAGTTTGGCTACATTCGTCAACCCTGTTTATAAAAATAAGTTGCTCTTCTGAAACAGAATAAAAAACCTTTTAAAAACAGCTAGAAATCCTGTTCAATGTTGTTATGCATTCAGTATTCCACGTTAATGTCAGAACATGTTCTGCTAAGACTCCTCCTGCATTTTCTTTATATGAACTGAACACACCACCACCATTTTTGTACCTCATTTGCCCTAGAATAGGAAACTTGTCAGGATGCTGCTGAGTTCCCAAGACCTGCAAAGTTCCATGTGCAGTTTTCAGCATCTGAAAGCTGTTCTTGTTTTCAGACCATTTTGTGCTAACAAAATGGAACATAAGTTTGTAGGTGCTTGCTTACTGGATCTTGTTTACATCTGCTTTTTCATTAATTAAACCATGATTCCACTGAGTTGAAGGAAATAGGATTATTTTATTTTTTAATTTTCTCCTTATGTGCGCTTACTTCTTTCCTGTTATCACAACAGTGTACTGTAGGGAAATATAATATTGAATAAAATCTTTCATTTTTTAAAATGTAAAACTTATTTAAATAGAAGGATTAGAAGTAATATATCTGAGCCTGTCAGTTCAAATGCAATCGTGTTTTTTCTAGGTTGCTCTTTCATTCTCCTTTTTTGACGTTTTTCTCTTTAAGATCAAGTTACCATGCCATTACCGTGTGCTTTGTGGTGCCACACAGGTGCTGTCATTTTTCTTAACTTTTTAGTTCTTTTGACTGCTACCTGAGTTCTAAATAACCAGTTTAGCAGTGCCAAGAAAGCTGCTTAAGGAAGTCTACATGCAGACTTTTCTCCTAATCAAGCTCATTATACATGTCTGGATTTAAAAAGATAGTTCCATTGAAGCTGGTGGCACAATTACCACTAGACACCTTTCAACATTCCATCATCTCAAATAAGCTTTGAGGTTTTGTGCCAGGCAAAGAACTGATAATAATTGAAATGTTATTAAAACATTGACCTTAAGATTTTCTCTATTTGCTGGTGGTATTTATTTTTTGATGTGAAATGCTTGTTCTTTATGTGCATGCCACAGTTGCCATAGACTGGAAAAATTTACTGGATGCTACTGAATTTCCAAGATCATTTACATTTCTGCAACTAATTTTCAGTGTATTACCTCTATTGGTTTACCTTATTTTCAAACCTTATTGCAGAACTATTAGTGAGCATCAGAGGAACACAGCATAAACTCCAACATTTAGGCTAGCAGAGACATTCCGTTATGTCTAAGTGAAGAGGGCAGTGATTCAAAGCAGGTATGATCCATTAATGAGTCAGGACATTACATCAGGATCCTGGTGTGCTTGCTGTTTTCCTGTTTCTGCTGTGGTCCACTTCAACTTCTGTTGGGTAACTCTTAACCAAGTCTGTCAGGGGCGGATTAGATCATGTAGAATCTTGGACTGGATCTTTTTTTTTGGTTGTAGGGTGAAGAATACATTTATGAAATGTCTCAGACTGTTTCCTAGAGCATGCTTATTTGTAATGTGCTCGTGGGAATAACTGATAGCAATGAGATAGCATTGCTGATAGCATACAGATTTGCTTTTTTCTAAAAGTAATACATTGGTCTTCATGCCAGCAGAAATCGCATAAAATAACCACACTGGTGTAAGTACATATACAAAGTAAACATACACCAGAAAATAGATAAATTATCACATTTTTTTCTGTTCCATAGGGAGCCATTTAGGTCTGGAGATGGAGAGATCACAGTTATAAAGCCATATGTGACCTGAAGTGTTGTTGCGTCCTTAATGTAAATTGGACCAGGCTAAAAGATGTTTATGTTGGCTATTCAACACCTGCTGAAAATTAACATCACATAGCTATAACTTTCTTTTTTCTTTATGTTCCCTTCAAGCACCTTTTCTGTCTGGGATGGAAGCTTGTGGCCTGTCATTATTGACCCAGTTAATATTTGCTGAACTTTGAGAGTCAGGAGAGGAAAACTTGCCTGGACAGCAGCAGCCAAAATCTGGCATCTAATTGTAGATGGGATGTTTAGTAAATAGGAAGGGAATTTCCTTCAAACATGAAGAGATTATGATCTTCTATAAGTGTTTTTGCTGAGAAATTAATTTTTGAAAGCTGCTTGCATTTATGTTCAATCATAAACTAGAAAATGTCTTCTCAATTATTTTTAGTTAGCATTGAAGTCTTTTCCATCGTGTTGATCTAACAAATTTCATAGTTAAACAACATATAGGCTATATCAAACATAGGATATACAAGGGTGCAGCCCCCAATCAAAGGGGTGAGTTAGAAAGTTTCTCTTCAATTTTTATATGTATATTCCTTAAGACTATGTTAAATCTGTGCTTTGTCATATATAACCAGAAGAACAAGGATGTATTATCTATGCAGATTTACCTGGGAATCCTAATAATAAGTTTTACATGGATTTTATTTTCTTT
The DNA here is from genome assembly GCA_020745705.1 of Hemiprocne comata. NCBI lineage: Eukaryota > Metazoa > Chordata > Aves > Apodiformes > Apodidae > Hemiprocne > Hemiprocne comata. The sequence goes on from CM036587.1 coordinate 39,395,471, forward strand.
CATTTCCTTTGCATTTTTTAACAGTAATATACCTTACACTGGCATTTCATTTCATAATAGAGATTCTTTATAGGCTTTCACTGAAATTATTATTGCTATTGTACTCTTACATTGCAACAAGAATTGTCAGCAAGTGTGGACTTGCAGTGAATTAATTTCCTCCCTATAAATCTAGTCTCATGGTGGCATTAAAACAACATGAACTTGTAATAAGTAAGATTTTTTTTTTTCATTGCAATCTTACACTGTACTAGTATAACCTATTGGAACTGCATCAAAATTTTCTCATGTGGATTTCATGGATTTGAAGTATTGTCTCCATTAAATTGTGTACAAATAACGAATTCTCCAGTTTTAAATTCACAATTTATTTTAGTTTATTTTTTGTTCCAGACTAAAAAAAACCAACCAAACAAAAAAACCCACAAAACCCCACAACCCTACCCATATTTTAGACAACCTGCAAGCTTTATTGATCATATATTTTATTTCACCCAGATATCTAAAATGTATAAAGCTCAACCATTAGTGAAAAGTGAGAGGTACTTTCAGAGGATGGTTCACAATGTCTTAATCCAGAGCGTGATCCGTCCAAGCTCTCCCTCCTCTTTGGCTTGTAGGTGTAGGCAGTTTGTGCTAGAGAAGATGTGTCTCACAGTTACTACATTTTTTTTTTTTTTCAAATTGCACAGGGCTTCTGAGTATGATGTGATTTTTATTGGGGTTTTTTTTCATAGCAGCGAGGAGTTAGTAAATATTTGAAGGGGGGTTAAAAATGAAAGGATCTAAAAAGCAAAACTGACTCACTAGAGATTATTTGTGAATAGATGTAAAAATAATATTTATGTCATTATCATACCAATAATGAACATAGATGTTTAATTTCTGTCTTAATTGTGTAGTTACAAAGTTAAGATTTCTGAATATCCAGTTACTGTTCAGATGCATTAAAGAACTGGAAAAATGAAAGGTACCTTTCTCATACTCTTTGAATGACTTTTGAGATGCTCTTTTTTCCCTCTTATATAGATCCAATTAGTTTTTAATTTATTCCAGTTTGTATCAACAGCTAATAAATTGTACATATTTTCCTATGAAGCTTAATTGGGCCTGACAGAAGGGAGTTCTCAAAGTTTTTTTCTTTTCCTTCTGAAGTGATCCCTTCACCAACTGCAAGAAATAGAGTTTATTTTGTCTTTTACCTCTAAATCATATTTTAGAGACCTGGGAGTGCCTCTAAGGGCAGCCTAAGCATACTAGCTACATCTCTACAAAGCTGTAGCGATACAAAGTTGCTTCAGTGCATGACATAATCGTGACCATAAATTCTGTTTCCCTAAATGAGAAAACAGGCAACTAAGAAGCAACTGGAAAATATTGCCGTGACTCTATCAAGGAGAATTGCAAACGCATATCAAAGTGGTCATGTCTTAGTCCCCAGGGACTATTAGTATGTTGGAGGCTGCAAAGTGAGAATCCAGGGTTAAGTAGCCGAACTTGGAATGTAAAGGTGGTAATTTAAAAGAAGCGTATGAAATCTTTCAAACTGCATGCATATTGTTTTGATTATTTCATGAGAAATATTGAAAACCTACACTGGATAATAATAACAACATAAAAGCTCTACACGCTGTATACTAGTTTTAAATTATTTAACTAGCATTTTTAGTCTTCTCATTAAAAAGTGAATTTTAGAAAGCCAGGCTGCTCATTAATGCCCTTAGGTGTTAAAAATATCTGAGGACAGAAAAGGAACTGTGTTGCCAATGTGCTCACAATAGCCAGTCTACTTTCTAAACTGTTGGGAAAGCCTAGGTATTGTTAGTGCAGCACAACTTGAAGTTTACTGCATCTTATAGGAGACAGTGGGAAGCCAAGGCAGAAACATGATCTTGTATTAGTGGTAGAACATGTGATGTTAACCAAACAAAAGATTATTATTTTTTTTCTCCTGTAGTCTTCTGTCTGCTTCTCAATCTGTCTCTAGCCTGCATATCAATCTAATTTATTGGACTCGACCTTCTTATATGTATTTTGTTTTTTACATATGGAAAAAGTCTATGTATCTGAAGTCCTAGCTTCATTCAAGTCAATCTTTTGAATTAACTTCTTTTCAGAAAACTTTGTCAAGATAAATCATAGTACATAGCAAACAAGGCCATATATAGCTAGAGTTGAGTCCTTTACCTTGTCAGGTCTGATTTTGTCTGCAAGAAAACATTTTATTCAGGGCCTGTTCTGCAAGTAGTTTTACACAAGGGCAGATTCAGAATTTCTGCCCCTATTTCTAAACATGAATAATTCAAGGTTATTCATGAGAATAACGGTATGAAGAAGTGTGGAACTATACTGGGTAAGGTTAGACCACTAGTTCTTTCCCCAAGAACTAGCCCTAATTTCTAGATTACTTGAGTGATTCTTTGATGATGTCATGGTGTGTGCATGCAGAGTCTCCTGGAGGGCAGGAATGGGGTGTCTGGGGCTAACTGGAGTCTTCCTTGCAGTTAGCCACATGGGACAATTACTGTGAACAAGCAAGTTTATTATCTGGTGTTCCTCAACAGAGTCTGGTTCCTGACTGTTGAATGCTTGTTCCAGAACAAAGTCACATGGGACCTCAACTCATGGGGTGTTTGAGCTACCCTTTGATTTTATAGTGGGGTAGAGGAGTACTGAAGTCTTAGTGCAGGTATGCTCCATGAACAAACATACATTGACATCATGTTTTAATATTTGGCTTTAAAAATATGATGTGATAGCATTTTACCTTACATAATCATTGTGAGATCCTACAGGAATGAAATAGCTTAGTGGAAGAAAAAAACCAAAAAAACCCTCTGCCACATCTACCCTACTTAAATTTATTATCCAGATTTTCATAGACCTTGCTTTAGCTTCTCAAACAGTGGAGTGGAATAATAAATGGCAACTGACCTCTGTTTTTTCCATGACTTTTTGGAGTATATGAAATATGCTTTTTCTTTTGCCTACTTCCCTGCATTTGAGCCATCTTCTCTCTTCATATTTAGAGGGGTAGAAATAGACAACTTCAGGGCATGATTCATCTGACTTATTTTTGACATCTACATTAAAAGAGATTAATTATGACTAGGAAACATCCATTGCCCTTCCAACTGTAAAGGAAGATCAGATGCCTAGTTCAGATATAAAGTACATTTAATCAGATGAGATTTAACCAAGGTTTGAGGAATGGACATTTTTTAAAGTACAGTGAATATATATATATATACACACACTGCCTTTTCTTTCACTTCTATGGCTTAGTATCTGTTGTTTCAGGCATGTTTTGGGGAAAAGAATAGCTTGAAATATTCTGCTCTGCAACTATGTCAGTACATGTAATGTGGGTGGCACAGACATGGAATACTGATGTTTCTGTTTTTAGTATTTATTTGATAGGGCAGGTATTGGAAGTAATTAATCTCAAAACTAATAAACTTTAAAATGTTTGCTGTTACTGTCTTGGTTCTTGCAATGATTTTCATTATGCTTCTTGCTCCTGTTTTTAAGTGTAGAATAGATAGCTTTGTCAAGGGGTGCTTAAAAAGGAGAAAGAGCCTCCTATGTTAATAACCAGAGACATTCCTATCAACAACTTTATAGAAATCTAAGTCCTCATATTTCAATGTACTCATTTACACTTTCCTGTTCTCCATAACTAACCATGTTAGGCTGCTGAATTCTTGCTTCCCTAAGCTCTAGTGACTTCTTAAAAGACTGTGTGGTAGGTTTTCTTTTTTTTGTGTGTGTGTGATTTCTAGTGGTTTGAACATACCTAAACTACTAGCAATTTCTCAAAATTATTTTATTTCTTTCTTCCTAAATTAGCCAGAAATTTATTTTATACATGTGTACTTTGTAATTTATCTGTAATTCTTGCATAGTAAATTATGAAATTAAAGATAATCTATCATATTAAAAAATTGCAGCTTTTGAAGACTAAGTTGGCAAAAGTATTTTTGGATCTAAAAGAAGGGAAATTATGAGTACTATTGGTTTTCTGACGTGTGACTCAAGTATCATGAAGCTATTCCGCTTCTATAGGTCATCTCCAAATGCCATTGTAAATAAAAACATACACTTCATGCAACTTTACAGATATGGGACTTTAGCAATTAATGAAAATGGAACAGTGGACATGATGGAAATTAAATATTCATGGTCTTAAAAGCTAAGGCTGTTGATAACTCAGCAATGAAGCCAATAGACGTTGTTACTGTATATATATTTTTAGAGACTATATATGGCCAAAGCTTCTAATACATGATGTAGTTCTTTTTAATTTTTCTCCTAAAATTAGTGACGTTAGAGTAACTGCTAATGGAACAGATATTAGCAGATACTAATGTAAAATACTACCAGGAAAATATGTTTGAAGTTTGACCGTTTTGATGCCAACTGGGGAAAAGAAAGAAATGTCCTTTTCTGCCATTTTTCTGAAATGGAAAAATACTGCTCATATGTTTAAAAATTTGAAAGTCTTTATTCATATTGGAAATAATTCATTGAAAATGATCTAACAAAGAAATTTCCATAAAAGGTAGCTCAGTCCCAAACCTTTAGTTAAGAAGTTTTGTCTCATTCACAGAATCAGAGAATAGTCATGGTTGGAAAGGAGGACCTCTGAGATCACCAAGTCCAACCATTAAAAAAAAAACCAAAAAACAACAAAAAAACCAAACCACGAACATACAGCTAGAAGAATGCCACCTGGATCCCTTCAGTGCTCACCCTAGTAAGACAGCTAGAAATATCTCAGTTTTCCCATCCCAGGGCCCATGTTCCCAGCACCTCCATCTTTATTCCATTTACTTCAGTAAGACCAGGATTTTAGCTTATAACTTTCTGTATTTAGAAGTTTCAAAAAAAGAATAGGAATTTAGAATTAGAAGGGATTTCCTGAGTCACTGGATAAAGTATCTTACTATTGCAGACAACATGTAATGTAATTTGTAAAAATTTTCTTTCAGCTTTAACCTGCAAACTCGATTTGTGAGGAAGGTGGTATTGTGTTTCAGAGGGGTTGATGTTCCTTTATACACACACAGGCTCTTCCTGAGCTTGACTTTTGATGGAAATTAGAATAAAATTTCCAATTCATAACTACATAAAGACAAGATGTGTTTGTAGTTCCTGTCTTTCCTTACTCATCCTGTTAAAATCTCACAGCTTGGCTCGAATGTTATTCGGGATTTCTAGAGCTTTGTGGTAGAATAAGGCAAAGTCTGGGCACTGCAGTAGAAGATTCTCCTTACACATTAAGTATTTACAGAATGTATAACATAGAATAAACACTGTTTGTGTAGAGCTAACCTTCAAATTATGTAGAGACATATAGTTATGTGCTATCAATTGTTGGTTCAAACAACTGATAGGGCTGGCTATGATTTTGTGGCTACGGTTAACCGCTTAGTACTTGGCATTGGTACGTACAGTCAGCCCATTTTGTTTCTCAGTATAACCTTAATCACAATACCTGAAACAGGGCCAGGGTGCAAGCTTTTATCCTATACTGTATGAGAGTTAATATGCTTTATGATATGGTTTTGGCCCAAACCGACCTCTGTTTTCACATGTAGTGCCAAAGATCTAACAGAGAAGGCTTGCTCTCAATAGGCAGTTTTGTTTGCAGATTTCTCCTTTTTTGGGTGGAAGCTAAATGAATAGGTGGTAACTGTATAAATGAGAAATGTGCTGTGCCATTGACCTCAGGGCCAGAGAATTTTCCCTGATTTGCATTTTTTAAAAATATAGACACAGCCTTTGAGATCTGCTTCATTGTTAAGCCAAGGAAGAAAGCTTGGTCTGTGATTACCTTTTGCTTTAATTTTTTCTGAACTCCCGTGTTTATTAAGTCTGAGGAGATGCTCATCTGTGACTCCTTCTAGAAGGAGGAGTCTAGAAGATGTAAACAACACAGTACTATACTACTGATTTTGGTTACATTTTCTATTCTTCACACTACAGAAAGCTCAAGCTTTGTAGCTTGAAATAATTATGCTGCTTGCCAGGCATCTGGGAATTAACATCAGATCTTAAAGATGGTTTTAGTTGTAGCATCAGTATGTGTGTAATGTTTTCTCCTTCAAAACACTGTATAAATACAAGATAATTAATTTTGGAATATACTAATAAATATTCCTTTGTGCTCCAGAAGTCTGGAGACTCAGACTTGTGCAAGACAAAGAGCAGCCTACAGTGGCAGCCATGCCACAGGAAAAAATCATTTACAAGGCAGACAGACAAAATTGTTCTTGGTTCCAATTATTAGAACATTTGAACTTATGGTGGTGCTGTTAGTAAAAATACTAGTATTATAGGCACATGGCAGCTTCTTCCTGTGTAGTCTTTGAAAGAAAATATTAACAGAGGAAGAAGTGATACCTGTTTCATTCCAATTAAATATTCAGCCAAAAATAATGAGGAAAAGGTGAGTGATGTTAGGTACAGATGTAAGAGATTTGGGTTTGGCTTTTTTCTTTTATTGTAGCTAGCATTTTACAGCAAGTCTGAATATCAATAAGAGGTTTTAGTTGGAGAGAATAATGTCTGTTTTCAGACCTCAGCAAAGAAAAATGCCCATGTTTACCATTCTGAATTACTGTTTTATTACTGGGACAATACTCACAATAAAATCCTGTTGAAAGAAGGAGCTTTGTATGGAACAACTTAAAGAATAGTGGGCTTTGAAAATTCCCAGAAACAATTTTATCAGTCCATTAGCTTCTACATACATTTCCTGGAGAAATCAGAAGAATTAGGGATGACTCAGACCCAAAATGCAGAACAGCCTGGGATATTGATGATTGTGATCAGCTCTGTCCCTCTCTGACTCAATGATTGTCTTTCGTGGGAAGCAGACAGACTGAGAGGCAGAAATTAAATACATACTCCAACAATTCAGCTAGTTATGGATGCAACCCATTTGGGATAAAATCCTGCATGCCAGATGAGTATCATATCTTCTTAGCTTCTGATTATTGGAAAAAAGGAGGAAGGCAATCACAGCAAAGGCATACGCAAGTCTCCCTTTCTAGTTTGGGTGAGGAGGGGAGGCTTCTCATGTGGAACAAAATCTCTATATGCAAACTCCATTGTTTCTTACAAAATTGGTTCTCTGTTCTCAGGGTGCTCCATCCCTCGCAGTTACAGAGTTTTGTCCACCAGTTTCCAGTCTAAACCTTATCTCAGGCTTGAGTTATAATTGACAATCACTGCTGTGACCCTTTTAAAAATGCCTTGTGTTGCCACTCAGGTTTAGGCTTTTATGGTGTAATAAACTTGAATCATACATCCTACCTAGAGACTGCTTTCAAACCACACTTAATAAATGCAGTCCCTTCATAAGCATTGCTTTTAGATAGGAACTGACAAGGTAGGCTATGCAGTAAATGCATACTTAATTGACTGAACAAGTCTAATTTAATTCATTCAGAATGTCTATTGATACCTCTGCTTATATCACTCATTTTACTGCAGATAATTGTTGCATTCCTATAAGATTTTATTAGCTGACTTGGCAAATATTTTTAAATAGTTAGTAATTGTTGCAAGTGATAAAATGCATGTTTAATTAGCACTTTTTTCTCTGTGTGTGTGTGAAGAAATGTAAGAACACATTTTCTGTGTGACCAACTTGGGTTAAGGGTATTCTACATAATATTTTTAATCTGGAGTTTGAGCACCAGGTCTCATTTCCTGTAGTTTAAAGTGAGCTATTAACTTCATTCAGCTTTCCCCAGTCTTGATGAATCTCTTCAGGATTACAACCTACTTGAAAGATAGAGGAGTGGGTACACATTGGTAAAGAAAGCTGCCTCATGTCCTGTATACATAGTACAGAAGTGGATAAACCAATTGGCTGTCAGGAAGGTTATCTACCCTTTCCTCTCTGAAACTGTTGTAATTCACAATATAATTGGCTGCAGGAATAGGTCACAATTAATTTCCAAGTTCAAATATACTCCACAAATGCTAACTTCAGTCTTTATGTTCTGGTTTTTAGCTCAGTTGCAGGCAGTACCTTTGCATCCTTGTTCAGTAATCTGATTACTGTGTGTGGTAATGGAAAATAGCTTTGCACTAGGGAGATGGAGAAAGTAATAAAAAAAAAAAGAGAAAAATTGGGGAGGAAGTGAGGAAAGTAGGGGAGAGACTAGAAATTAGGAAAGTAAAATAAACATGAGAGGGAAAGAAGTAGTATCAGTCTATCCCATGTGAAATAAAAAAAAAAATCACAAACCCCAAAGCAAAAAATCCAAATGGCACCCCCACCCCCAGTGTAATAATCCAGAGGAATCAAGTGATTTATTTGGGAAGACTGTAACTCTTTTGATGTCATTCAGTCTGAGCATTGATTCTCAAGCACAAATCTACTATAATTGTTTCTGTGTTTTGATTAGTTTCAAATTTTCTGTTTACTTCAGTTTTATCTTAATTGTGGTGAAAGAACCACTGCCAAAATTGCAAAATAATCTTTAACAATGTGGGCTGAGTATTAAACAACCTGTCTCATCCAGCAGACCTTGTATGCTGTGGCACAGTCAGCTCAGCACCATTTCATCCAGACACTTAAAACCCATCAAAAGTCCTGCTACCTCTTTTCTTGTAAAACGGATGCATTAGTGGCAATGAAGGATACAGCCTTGCTCTCCAAAGTCTCTTTATTTTTTCTGCTGTCAGTGATTTGCAGATACATGCAATCTTGTAGAGGTTTGATGCCTGTGAGAGTGAAGAAATTGAATTAAGTGGTCTGTTGTCAGGGAAAGTGTTGATTTGGTTACAGTTGTTTAAGGAAAAAATAGAATTTTTAAGAAAATGAGCTAAGAGGGTTATTATTCAGCATGCAATCTCAAAAGACACAGACTCCACTCTAAACTTTACGTAATGTTCAACAGCAAAAGCTGCAAATGTCTCTTATCTGTTTGAAATGTCTTTTCAATGCAACATCTTTCTAACAATCTGCTAGTGCGCTTTTAGAGATGTCACTGGTGTTGCTTTTCTTATAGAGTTTAGAAATGTTCAAAGTGTATTAATTTACCAAGCAGTTTGTCTGTTTGATACCATTGTACTTTCTCCCCCAAATAGACAGAGATGACCAACATATCAATGTGTATTTTAAGCTTCTCATAATTTTCAGGTTGACTGCTGAATGTTGTTTGGCACCATTGTATTGCAGTGTGAAGGAAGTTTTCAAAATGAAGCAACAACAAGCCAAAAATAGCAAGAGAATAATAGTGTAACATCTGTTCTAAAATGGAATAAAACAGTTTATAAAAGAGAGAAAGTGGAAGTTTAGAAACAAATTCTATTTACTGACACTAAAAATAACAGCAACATAAAATGATTATTACCTTAGTTACCCTTTAACCATTTGTCTTTGATAACAACAATATAATTTAAATAAATTGGTTAATTGCTAGATTAGGATCCAAAAAGTGTTGTCTCTCCTGGAGTCTTCATAGGAAATATTTTCTATGAGATGCAAGTGAATATTATTGGAATCAGACTGATTTCCCATCTTCTAGGGAAAGAAGTGCAGGATTGAAACTGAAATACTTTTGAAAAGTACTGAAGCTTAATCTAAGTTTCCAAACTTCCATCAGTTTTAGAGTAAAGTAAATTTATTACTGTCAAATTAGTTGCCCTAGAGGAGATGTACCAGAGCAACTGAGAGCCTGGAAAATGAGATTTTAAAAGCATATATCTAAAGATACAGATGATAAACCCATTTTTGAAACTGGACAAAAAAAGTATTTATTAAATGGTATTCATTCCTTCTCATTATGAAATTTTTCTTCAGGAAATCAAGGAGAGGAAATGATAATGCATATCAGGAAAAGTTTTTTGGTTTTGTCTTCCCCCCTCTCCTCCCCGGCTTCTTATAGTCACATTAAGTTTGAGTTGTAATAACAGAGCTTTATTATATTTTTTATATCATTATTTTGGTGTGCATGCTTGCGACTCTAAAGAAACATCATGAAAGGCCAAACAGGTTGCACTAGAACAAGATTATATTAGGACCCATTCTACTAAAGATTTTCAGACAGTTTCAGCATCTGCTACATGGAAAATTATTGTGGGAAGGGAAAGTGTAAAATTTAATCCTAGGTTGCTAATATCATACTTTCAAGAACAGCCTTTTTTAATGTGCATTGTGACAGGCAATATAAGATGATAGCTGTAGAGACAGTTTTTGAATTGCAGCAGTTGGAAATCAAAGGGAAAAAGTAGAGGAGGGAAAGAAGGGTGTGTTCAAAGGGGGGCAGTGAATCTAGTGAAGGGTCTGGAGCACAAGTCTTATGAGGAGCAGTTGAGGGAGCTGGGGTTGTTTAGTTTGGGGAAAAGGAGGCTCAGAGGAGACCTTATTGCTCTATACAACCACCTGAAAGAGGAGGTTGTAGCCAAATGGGAATTGGTCTCTTCTCCAGAGTAACAAGTGACAGAACGAGAGGAAATGGCTTCAAGTTACACAAGGGGAAGTGTAGAATGGATACTAGGAAACATTTCTTCACTGAAAGCGTTTTGAACAAGGCTGCCCAGGAAGTGGCTGAGTCACCATCCCTGGAGGTGTGTAAAAGACATGTAGATGCTTAGGGACATGGTTTAGTGGTGGACTTGGCAGTGTGCTGTATTTATGGTTGGACTTGATGACCTTAAGGGTTTTTTTCCAATCTAAATGATTCTGTGATTCTAAATAGTAATAAGGAGGGTGTAATTCAGCACCAGTGGTCTCACTGTTCGTGCACAAATCCCATGAAGGAATGTAAACAGGATTTATGCCTGTAATCAATATCAAACTTGAGATTTTATTCTGTAGCTATTACTTGCTAGTTATGGATGTGCTATATTTGAACCATTATCAGTGGCATTTAATCTTGAGCAGATTAACAACCCAAAGGATTAAGTAGGTTTACAAGCCCCATCTTTTTAACATTTTACAGATCTAAACCTATATCAAGAAAATTAAGTTTGTTTAGAGATTTTCACTTTCACTGTTGTCATTATGTAACACTTTTGCATCATGCTAAAATTCTGAGAGAAGGATTAAAACTAACATAATCATGGCAAGCACTTCTTATTGTCCTGGTTCCAAGAAAGCAAGGTGCTTGCTGTATTACATTCCATCAGTTTTCTTACAACTCTCTTCGAAAAATAAAATTTGGAACTTGATGGATGATTTAAGAAATAGTAAGTTTGTGTAATAGACCTGCAGAAGAAACAGCCAGAAACTATAGAAAATATTTCTAGTCATTTGTTTGGCTCTCAGCACCTAAGAAGTTCCACCTGGCTTACTTGTGTCTCTTGAGTGGAAGGTGTCCAACTCCTGTCCTCTCAGCAAACCAACCAGCATGCACACCTCGACAGGTCAGGAACATGTGCTCTGCCTCTTCATATGAGAACTACAAGCAAACTAAAATAGATAGGGACATGAAGAAGAAAGGGAGGAACTGGGGGAATTATGAGGGGTCTATGTGGACAATAGGGAGTACTGCAGTAGAGAAGGAAAAGGATTTAAGTACCATAGCATAAGAAAAGTAGTTATTAATATGGTCAATAGTGGACTGAGGTTAAGAAACCTGTGGCTAGAAGCTGCAAGTCTCATTAAATAAACTCATGTTTCAGTTCTCCCACAGCTAATAGCTAAGGAGCTTCTATATTAGACTTACTATAAGCCCTTTGTGAAAGGCTGCCTTAGGATTTTTTTTCCTTGCAAATATTTCTTAAAGTTTGAAATCAAATATGGAAGATGCAAATTCAAAAGAGCAAGCATGCATGCACCTCATTTTGCTTTCAAAACAAAGCTGGCCTGGACAGTGTTTGGGTGAAAGCACCAGGCTGTGCGTCACTAATGGTGTCAGTTAACCATCAGGAATTCTGCGTTCTGAGAGATGAGGTGCCGAACACAGTGGGACGTCAGTGGGACACATCTGTCTTACAGCTGATAAACAGGCTTCTCGTGAATTATAATATTATTGAAATGTTTTATAAATTGCATATTATCTTGTTATCGATGTGTTTTCTGTTTACCTGTCATTTTGCAGAGAGAAAATCCTTTAGGAAATGTAACATCTGCGTTACAGAAATGACTTGCCATGATCAATACAGTCTCACTTATGTGCAATGTAACAACTTGAGAGGTTGGCTAGATATTGATTTTTTTTTATATATTTTTTTAGAAAGAAATAATACTGAGTTTGGAAGTGAAAAAAAATGGTCATTTTGTCTCTTCTAATTTGGTTTCAGTTACAGAAAGCGAAGTAAGTCTTAGTCATTAATTTCACCAGCTGAATAGAACTGGCTCAATTAGCATCAGCTCCCACTTCTTCTAGTGTGAAATAGCATAACTAAGAGCAGTGCATGAAAATGTCTGGCATGTTAGTAAGAAATGGAGCAACAGTGAATTAACAGAAGCTAAACATTCAAATCATCACACACAAACTGTATTTTAAAATGTGAATGTTGCTGGATTTTAACCAAAAGCGTGGTACAGGAATATATTTATAAAGTTGAATCCATAAGGATGCATCTCTTTACAAAAGAAGATGTTATATATATGTTGTATGGTTTCATTCACCTCTTGTGGAAGCTGAAATTTGTACAGATGATTGCTAGATTATTCAGTTTTCTACTATGGGCATATAGGTGATAGCAGGTAAAGTTTTTGTTATATCTTTTGAATAGAGAAAGTTTTTCAAAAAAGAGATTAGCTGTTAAATACTGAGAGGGCTGGGGTCAATGTGACTAACCTTTTTTGTGTTATAACCTTCTAGTATAGTAGAAAGAAGATCAAGAATGTGTGAATTTCAGACCCTCAATTCAAGTTTGAGGCAAATGCTATTTCACTTCCACTCTAGTTCTTATTTTCTAAATCCAGTCTGAGACAGCTACCATAAAAATCAACAGAAAGCCACTTTCCTAGGGGTTCAGACTGCCCACAGAAATAGTGGTAGTTCTGGAGACTACAGTGGCATTGGAGGCCACAAGAGGTAAGCAAGTGGATGAGAATAAGCTTTTCAGTTGTTTAAAACAGAGAACCTGGTTGACCTCTATATTTGAAAGATATTGCTTTCAGAATACTTCTGAAGAAGGAAATGTAGGCCCTGTGGCATTTTGGTCCTCTAAATGCCATTCATACTTTACCAATTTACTCATTTATGGGAAATGTGGGGGGAAAAAACCAACAAACTGAAGATCTTTTCCTGAAATATCACCAGTGTATTACTTTCCAGAGGTCCAAGCATACTTACTTTTCTTGCGTGCTGCAAAAATGTCGATTAATCCATTATTGAGCCTATATCCTGAGAAGAACAGAAGCTTTGGGAAATGGTTTTCTTTATTTCTTCTCTTAATTGATTTTTTTTTCCCTGTGTGCTGTTTTACATTTTCATTACTATGTCATATGAAATGGTAAAAAGAAATAGCATGTCATTATTACTTTTGGGTTCTTTTTTTTTCCTAAAGCCACAAAAATACTTAATGAAAATCCTTCTATTAGAAGCATTGATGTATCAGTTTAAACTGCTGTGTTTCATGCATGTTTTATTGTTTGACTTCTTTGAAGATATGCTATTCTGAGGCAGAGGTTATATGAACAAGGTTTTTTTAAAAAAAATAATTAAATGTTAGTTGACAACAAGTGTGGTGAAGCCAGCAAGCTGGAGGGAAGGGATGCCATCCAGAGGGACCTTGACAGGCTTGAGAAGTGGGCTTGTGCAAACTGCATGAAGTTCAACAAGGCCAAATGCAAGGTTCTGCACCTGGGTCGAGGCAATCCCATGCACAAATACAGATTGGGAGGAGTAAGGATTGAGGATGGCCCAGAGGTGAAGGACTTGGGGGTAGTGGTTGACCAGAAGTTTAACATGAGCCACCAATGTGCACTTGCAGTCCAAAGAGCCAACTGTATCCCAGGCTGCATCAAAAGAAACACAGCCAGCCAGTTGAAAGAGGTGATTCTCCCTCTCTACTCTGCTCTGGTGAGAACCCACCTGGAGTACTGTGTCCAATTCTGGAGTCCCCAGCATAAGAAGGACATAGAACTCCTCAAGCATGTCCAGAGGAGAGCCATGAAGATGATCAGAGGGCTGGAGCACCTTCCCTGTGAAGATAGGCTGAGGAAGTTGGGGTTGTTTAGCCTAGAGAAGAGGAAGCCCTGGGGTGACCTTATAGCAGCTGTCCAGTATCTGAAGGGGGCCTACGAGAAAGCTGGGGTAGGGATTTTTACACGTGTGTGTAGTGAGAGGACAAGGGGCAATGGTTTGAAACTTAAAGAGGGGAGGTTCAGGCTAGACATTAGGAAGCAGCTCTTTCCTGTGAGGGTGGTGAGATGCTGGAACAGGTTGCCCAGGGATGTTGTGGATACCCCCTCCCTGGACGTGTTCAAGGCCAGATTGGATGAAGCCTTAAGCAACCTGGTCTATTGGGAGGTGTCCCTGCCCATGCAGGGTGTTGGAGCTAGATGATCTTTAAGGTCCCTTCCAACCCTAGCCATTCTATGATAAGTTAGCAGTACTTCCAGAGAAATAACTACTATATTTTCTGCTTCTGATGAACCCTTTAGTATATAGTAGATTATTTGGTGGGTTAGAAAGATGAGGAATCACTACTCTTGGACAAGTTTGCCAAACCCAGAGCTTAGTCTTACAAAAGTGTTCCAATTAATTTTAAAATATTATAATCAACTTAACATTTCTATATATTGAAAAATAAACTTCAAGATATTATTGGAAAAAATTACCTCTTATAATCATATTGATACTAAAAAATATTTTAATGATTTCTACAAAACACTGTAATTTTCCATTTGGAATTTCTTTAATGAAGTAGAGTGAGGAAGCAAAGCAAAGAGGTTAATGATCTGACCTGTGCAGACAGCTGTATCCCACAACATCCTCTAGAAATGGCAAGATAATTATGATGATAACAACTGTCTTTCCTGATTTCCTCTCTTTTTTCTTTTATTTTCCTCTCTCTCTACCTCTTTATTGCCTCTTAAGTTATATTTTAGTTCACTGCTATGAAGTTTAGAGCTTTATATATATATGCTCATAAAATGTCCTAGAACATGAATCTAACGAAGTGCAAGTACTTTATACCAACAGCAGTATGCCAGCCCCACCAACTAGTGAGGAGTGAGATAGATAGCAATTAAAAAGAGGACCAGAACCAAGTTTCAGAGTTCTGTCTCTGTTTCTTCTTTCTCCCAGAGTGAAAATAAGTGAATCTTGCTTTAATATTCAAGGCTTTGTTAAGAGAATAGGAAATTGAGGCAATGGACTTATGGATTCTTTCCTGAGAGAAAGAAGGCTGATCAACTTTTCATGAAGCAAGAGAAGTTCATGAGCAGCCCTCTGAAAAGTCTTTCCATCTAAGATGTGGCTAAAAATTATTTGAAAGTCTTATGAAATAGAAAAATTAATACAGTAAAACCTGGAAGTGTTCTAAAAGGGTTGGGAGACTTTTATCCCTCTTCTGAATGAATCCAAGTTTATTACTGTGTCAGATGTTGGCTTTTTATTTAGTGCTTGGATGATTGCCTTGATGAGAGACTTCATTTTTCCCTGAAACATATTTTCTTTTTGGCTCCTGCTGTGACTGCTCAGTTTTCCACTGACCTGACTCCCACACAGGAGTCCGTATTAATACAGAAAACAGTGTGGCAGCATTCAGGTTCTGACACGTTTGTTAAAAGAAGCGCATTTTCTGGAATATTGTGTCCTTGAGCTGCTCCCCAGATTGCTCCCTACCACAGGGCACATTGTCCCAATTTTTAGCATATAAAGAATCAGCCAAGCTGACCTACCCGTGAGATTCCATGCTTCCTTCTCCATGTTGCTCTGCCCCTCTCCCTTGCACTGATGTTCCGCTCACATCTGACTGCAGGATTCAGCTTGCTTATCTGGCAGGACTTTAACCCAAGTTTAAAAAGAAAACCCCACAAACAAACACCACGTGCTTCTTTACAGCTGGGTGATATAAAAAGCACGAGGGACTGGGAATGTCTGCATTGACAAGAGCAGAGGATGAGAATAAGGAATGAGTAGAAAGCTTGTGTTGCACAAAAGATGTTGAGACAGGCTTACATACACAGAGGTTTCATCGTGGAGCCCACATACATTGGCTCTGAAATCTGATTTAGGAGGAAGATAAAACAACAAAGGAGAGAGTGAAGGGAAAAGGAAGAGCTCTGGGCTTTTCTCCATAGCAGTGAGTGGCAATGAGGAAGATGATCCTTCATTTTGTTTTCCTCTAGTGCTATACATTTTTTATTAGGACCTCCCCCACTGGTTCTTCCCATTAATGATGTTATTGGCACTGATTGGGAGATGTGAATAACCTGGTGGTGGTATGTATTTATTGCTTGTTAAGCTTATTATGGGTTAATATTTATTGAGTACCTAAATTACTATTATCTACTTGCACAGTGTTTTGGTTATCTCTAAAAAACTAAAATCTACAAAGTGAGTTAAGGAAAGAAAGGGAATGATGAGGTCATTCTTAGAACAGTGAGAAATAAGTCCTATGAGAGCCCACCACTCTTTGGGCTTGCAGGTGCAAGGCTGTGAGAACAGCAAAATAAGAACATGAGCATGAGAAGACTTAAGGAAAGCTAATACTACAGAAACTCTGAAAACACTGCCTCAACAGTAAAGGTAAAGTTTCTGGGGCTGCAATTAGCAGTTCTGTAGCATTATTATGGTACCTAATGCACTGCACAATGTTTTTTAGTATTTCCCACATATGTCCAGTATACCATATGTTTTCTCTGCTTGTGAAAGAATATTTCTTTTAACAGGCCAGGTTTCACACTTTCTGTTTGTTATTTTTAAGCATCAATTATAGATTTTGTGAAGTTTCACCCAAGTCTTTTAGAGTTACTATTATTTATATTGTGACTTAAGAAAGTTATTTATGCCATCATGCACAGTACACGTAACGATGCTGGTTACTCAGGGTTACTCATATGGAGAGAGCTGAAGTGGATTGATTTTCCTATGCCACAGTATAATCCACAAGATCAGGCACCTACTTGATGCACCTTATTTGATTAGAATATGAAGAAAACTAACAAAAACAGCAACAGAAAACTGTACCTTGTTTCTCTTTCCTTAGAATAATTTCCAGTTAAGGAATTACAGTATCTTACCTACAGACGTTTTTTGCCCTTTGTTTGCAAGAAGAAAAGACATGGGCAAGGTCAGGTGCATTTACTCAACATTTAGAGCCTACCTACCTATACATAATTCTGATTTCTTCCATGGCTTATGTACTGATGTTACCCAGCTCCTGTGCTTTAAGAGGGTGTTCAGTCTAATTTGACATGAAGGAGTTTAATCCCCATACACTCCCCACATAACAAATATAGGTCCTTATTCTGATTAACCCCTTGGAAGAAGTCACTTCCCACCACTCCTATGGAATTGAGATTCCTGACTCTGACACTAAGGTTCAGTCAGCTAAAGGAGATGTTTACACTGCTGCAGTATTGTGGCTACCTGAATTGCAAAAGGTTATAAAGCAGAAAAAAGCATTTCTGCTGGTGTACATGATGCTGCTTTTTAAATTCTCCAATGGACTTACAGCCTCTCCACATTTTTTTTACATTCAAAACAGTATCTAGAACAGCAGTGAATTTTCAAAGTTATAGCACCAGGTCACATAGGAATTGTGGCAAAATAATAATATTGTAATTTATAGCTTGCTTCTACTTTTTCTGTTTTCAGTAAGTGTACTTTTTAGAACCTTGTGCATTTTGTGCTAAAACCTTTTGTTTGTGTATTTTTAGTATTTTCTTGTGTTTGTTCAGTGCCAGTTCTACTTGATGAGATGGAGGACTGATCCATGGTGTAAATAGTGTAGTATAGTACTCTGCCTTTTCTGGAAAGGACATTTCCTAGACACTGTTCATAATTTTCTGAACTATTTTTCACACAATTTCTGTCAATTTGTCAGAATAACATTCTATGAACAGAGTTTTTTTCCATAGCATCATTTTAGATTAGTGTTGCTACTCTGAGAAAACTGGATGCAGAAATTCTTGCAGTTTACAGAGAACTCAAGATTAACCTTTAATTTCAGGGAGGGAGAGGTGAGCAAATGAACTGCAAATTCTCAAAACGGTCACTTTCAGCCACAGAGTCCTGGTACCTTAACATTGAAGTATTATTATAGAGAAAAATCAGTTTGGTAGAATTCACCACAAGCTGGCATGACATTGTCATGGGGGTTGTAGGAGAATTGTCAAAGTGCCAGTTAAGAGCCCAGAAAAAACATGTATGAGCTAGCATACGTAAAAAGAAACTTTGATCTGCTTTGAGTAACAACTTCAGAGTAGTACAGAGCCAGTATGAAATGATGAATGATTCTTATTTAGAGAATATAACAATAATAAGTGATATTTGACATGAGAAAGGTATGGCTATTGTTATCTGGATATGTTGCATATGGAAATGAAAATTATGTGCAAAAGCTGTGCATTATTACTATGTGCAGGACCAGATGTATCTGCGATAGTGACAGGGGAAAAGCTGAGATGCTGCATCACCCGCTGTGGAGGGCAGATGGTGCCAAGGAAGGATGACTACTGTTGCTTTTGCCCTCACATTAAACCCAGACCTGGGTCCTGGTCTGTTTTGAGGACAGATAATTTTGTTCAGGTGAGGAGCAGAGGTGTGAGATGAGAATAAGTATTTTTATGACTGATGCCCCACTGGAGTCTCTAGCATCCAGGGAGCACTGCCTGTTCTCAGTTTCTTCTGTGGCCACTTACAGGGCTGCAAGTGTAATTTGTCCTCTTTTTTTTTGTGAATAGTGCCTTAAAGCTCCCAGTGCTCAGCAAGTAAATAGCTTTAACTGACTTCGCACAGTAGAAGCAAGGATAAGGACCATGAAGTTTTTCCACTCTCTTTGCACTCACATTCTTTATATTTCTGTTTTGAAAATACCTTATGTGCTTACTAATAATTTCCTTTTGTATATAGCATCTGCTGTATGGTGTTTTTTTCAGGGTCACTTCCAAAGAGGAAACAGATTTCCACAGAATCTACTCATTTCAAATGAATAAGATGAAACTTTCTCAACAGTAGTTAAATAGTTCAACCTGAAGTCAGCACATTGTAAAGAAATCCATGTATTTCCAGTATTGTTGGCATCAGGGTATTTTCCAAGCCCTCCAAAGTCAATACTGCCCCAGAAGAAGAAAGGACCATTAGATTTCAAAGAGGCAGGAACATGACCTTTTAAAGGCATTGCTCACTGGTTTCAAAATGTCTAACATAAGTTCTTCCCCTCAGGTGTGCAGGAATAACAGCTCCTTAATGTATTTCCTGTACTTTTCCACTAGCTCTGTTAGTAACCTCCATACCATCTGGCTGCTCAGATATATGGCAACATCAGTAGCAGTACATACATTGAGGACACATACCCAAAGGGCTGTCCACTGCAGTAGTATTATAAACAGGTTCATCAGGGATGATACTTAGTAAAGGCATGTGTAGGACACTGACACCACAACGTACTGTACAATGGTGAAATTCTGCTATGTCTATACACTGAGCAGAAATTGTGAGTAGGTGAATAGAGCTTAAAAGAGCTGTAAATAAGCCAGCTTTTAACTCTGTATTGTGTTCTTCTTTCAGGCATGTGATAAAGAAAGATGTAGACAGGATCACATTGGTAAATGTTTGGCAAGAATGTGGCTCTCGTCTTTTAAAATATTTCTCTTTGGGAAAACTGTTCATCTGCAAATCTTCATCTCAGCTGAACACTGGAAAACAAATAATGATCTAAGGGTCTTAAATCGTTAGGCTATATAATTTGAGCATATGAGAACTCAACGTGTGAGTTTGACTTATTGCAATTCCATTTCTACCATTCTAGGTGAATTTAAAATCAACAGAACAGTCTGAAAAAAACCCAGCAAATTAAATATAGCTGAGTTACACAGACAGCCCTTCTGCCTGGTGGATGAACTTAAAATGTCCATGTCGTTGATTGGAGAAATGGTGAAACATGCTTCCTTTGAAGGCAGGAATCTGTGCACTTTCCTCTGGGCACCCACAAAAAAGACCAAAAAGCAGCTGAGCTCCCTTCTCAGGGACAGAGGGTTCAGTCCTGACAAGTGAACAAGCACCTTGGGTTCCCATTGAGAAACTTCTAGATGACAACACACGTTGTTAGGGCATGCTGGCAAATCATGAGTTGCAGTATCTCTTCACTGTTAATGTCCTCTTTTTTCTGTCATTTCAATCAGCAAGTGCTCTTTCAGTTGCAACATTTTAATGCATAAAAACCCACACGCTAGCATGTAAGTATTTGACCACTGCAATATAGCTGGTTTAGTTACGTCAGCACTGTGTGCTGACAGTCATTGCACAATCAATAATAAATAAAGCTGGTCAAATAGAATGTAATCCTTTCTTACTGAAAAATAAATTTTTTATGAAATCAACACTGCTTAAGGGTGGGAACATAAATACTTCATTGTTGTTGCACATAACATACATGTAATATGAATGTGTAATTCCAGGTAAATATAAAGAAAAAAGTAAAAAGACATCTTAGGCTAGTTAGTATTTCCTTCTGAGGAAAAGATGTAGATGTCTGCTTCTGCTACTGGGGTTTAATTTCTAAGAACTTCAAAGTAATTTCTGCTAAAAGTTCCTCTTCTTTACTATAGATTACCCATCACAATTGCACTGGTTGTCTATTTGAAAGGTGCTTTTCGATGATAAATTAGCAGTAATAGCATTAATACTATTTGAACTAGGTCCTTCTTAGTTCTTATACTTTAGATTTCAGGTTGATGCAAATGAGATTGGGCTCAGAAAAGGAACTGGGACATATGCAGAGATTTCTAATGGAGGAGCAAATTTTTTTTTTAATTCTTTTTTTCTCTTTAGGTTTTGGTTTTGATTTTGTTTCCATCTGATACTCTCTGGCTCTTTGGTCTGCTTTGTTCTAGGAATAGGTACTTTGATGGGTCATGAAGAAAGCTGTAGTCATTATTCTAGTATTGACCTGATGCACTAATGGCACTGAAGGCTAGCTTTGACATCATTAAACACTGAGCCTCTTAAATGGCTTATGATCTGTGTTTATCAGTAAGACTAGGAGAT
Source organism: Hemiprocne comata (assembly GCA_020745705.1). Classification (NCBI taxonomy): domain Eukaryota; kingdom Metazoa; phylum Chordata; class Aves; order Apodiformes; family Apodidae; genus Hemiprocne; species Hemiprocne comata. The sequence continues at coordinate 39,416,611 of CM036587.1, forward strand.
GATTTAGCATCCAGATGCCCAAGTTTTGCTTGGGTGTCTCTATGCTAAAATGTATTTCAAATTAACTCTTTTTGTAGCTATAAATATTGTATACAGTATTACATTTTCACCGTGAGTCTAGATAGTATTGTAAATGCAAAGTGAAAGGTTGATATATTAGCTGCTGTATTCAGAACTTCTCTACATAATGAGAAACAAGTTTGGCAATGCAGGTTAAATCTCCTGTTCTGGAATACAGAGAGGGCATATGGGAGAAGCACCCATAATCCAAGGGGAAATTGTTAGCAACCTGTTATACCACTTAGACACACACAAGTCTGTTCAGTCAGATGGTATATACCCAAGGGTGCTGATGGAGCTGGTGGCAGTGTTTACCAAGACACTTTCCATCATTCCTCAGTAGTCTTGGCTAGCTGGAGAGGTCACATTACCTGGAGGTTAGCAAATGTGACACCAATCTACAAGAAGGGCCAGAAAGAGGATCCAGGGACCTACAGGCCTGGCAGTCTGACTTCGGTGCTGGGGAATGTTATGGAGCAGATCATCTTGACTGCCATCACATGGCATGTACAGGACAACCAGGTGATCAGTCCCAGTCAGCATGAGTTTATTAAAGGCAGGTCCTGCTGGACTAACCTGATGTCCTATGACAAGGTGACCCACTTAGTGGGTGAGGGAAACCCAGTGCACGTTGTTTGCCTGCACTTTAGTAAAGCCTTTGACACCATTTCCCGTAGCATTCTCCTGGAGAAACTGGCTGCTTCTGGGTCATAGTAAAGAACTGGTGGGATGACTGGGCCCAAAAGGTTGTGGTAATTGGAGTTAAATCCAGCTGGTGGCCAGTCATAAGTGGTGTTCCTCAGGGCTCAGTATTTGGGCCAGTTCTTTTTAATACCTTTATCAATGATCTGAATGAGGGGCTTGAGCAGTCCCTCAGTCAATTTGAAGATGACACCAAGTTGAGGCAGAGTGTTGATCTGCCTGAGGGTAGGAAGGCTCTGCAGAGGGATCTGGACAGGCTGGATCGAAGGGTCAAGGCCAGTTGTATGAGGTTCAAAAAGGCTAAGTGTCAAGTCCTGCACCTGGGTCACAAAAATCCCTTGTAACACTGCAGGCTTGGGGAAGAGTGGCTGGAAAGCTGCCCTGCGAAGAAAGACCTGGAAATACTGGTCAAGAGCCAGCTGAATATGAGCCAGCAGGGTGCCCAGGTGGCCAAGGCAGCCAACAGCATCCTGGCTTGTATCAGAAATAGCGTGGTGAGCTAGCCTACGGAAGGGATCATCCCCCTGCACTTGGTACTGGTGAGGCCACACCTCGAATACTGTGTTTAGTTTTGGGCCCCTACAAGAAGGACATTGAGGTGCTGGAGCATGCGCAAAGAAGAGCAACAAAGCTGTTGAAGGATCTGGAGATCAAGTCTTATGAGGAGCAGCTGGGGGAACTGGGGTTGTTTAGTTTGGGTAAAAGGAGACTTTATCACTCTCTACAACCACCTGAAAGAGGAGGTTGTAGCCAAATGGGCGTTGGTCTCTTCTCCAAAGTAACAAGTGATAGGATGAGAGGAAATGCTTTCAAGTTGCATCAGGGGAGGTTTAGATTGGACACTGGGAAAAATTTCTTCACTGAAAGGGTTTTCAGGCACATAAACAGGCTGCCCAGGGAAGTGGTCAAGTCACCATTCCTGGAAGTATTTAAAAGATGTGTAGATGTGGTGCTTAGGGATGTGGTTTAGTGGTGGACTTGGCAGTGGGCTGTATTTATGGTTGCACTTGATGATCTTAATGGTCTTTTCCAATCTAAATTATTCTATAAGTGGGAGCTATAGCAGCTCACCCTTGAGTCTATAGAGCTAGTTAGTTCAAATATTGTTTTGCACTCTGAATTTATAACTGTTACCCAATTTTATAAATATATTTCCTTGTAGTGTCAGCCTTTATTTGAAATGACTTGGCCAATTAAATCAATTATACAGCTTACAGTGATGGGTCCTTTGTTCATCAGTCCATGCTTGTAGTTTATTATGCAATAGTTCTACCTTTTAGTGTAGTAAATTAACTGGAATATATATATATTTTTTTTAGCGAAGAGTGGGAAGAGGTACCAGTATAATCAATTTCCTTTATTTCTGACTCACCTAGATCTGGATAAGTCTTAACTTCACATTAGTGATCCAGTTAATGGTACTGTGATTTTCAGGGCAAACTTTAGTATTTGGAAGTGTATGCATTATAAAATCACTTTGGTTCAATCAAATTCAAAGTTTAGTAGTTGATAGATGAGTTTGAACTCTACTGAAACTCACTTGCATTTAAATGTGCTGACATAAAGCTAAATGTTTTCATACACTATTTTAAATAATTTGGTTAGGTAATCTTAACTGTTAATGTGGTCATGTTCTCTGCAACAGTAACTTGCGTGGACCTGGAATGTAACTTCTCTTGCGAAGTTGATCATGTGGGAACTGTGGAATCAAACATAAATGTAGTAAAGCCTTTTATCCAGAAGAATTATGGGCTGCTCTGCATTTTATAAAGTAACCGTGTTTGTCACTTGTTATTAATTAAAGCAGCTTCTTTGATTGCTTGGGATTTTTTTCCTTTTTTTTTTTTTAGCATTCTTTTTTTCCTTTTAAATTCGTAAATAATTTAATATTTAAAATCAGAATCGTTCATGGCGGTGCTTAGTTGCACAAGAAGTCAGATAAATGATCTCTTCACTGATAAAGATGAAGACTTGCAGAAACCATCTGGACTTTGATTGAAAAGAACCATTACAAGAACTGGGGAAGCACAACGATGAGATTTATAGCAGAGATAGCTACAGTATTAAAGCAAAAACCCTTTTGTAATTTGTTGCTAAATATGACAGTAAGATTTATCAAGGGAGTGCTGAGTTTAATTGTAACAAAGGGTTGTTACAAACAGCCAGATACATTGTATGCACTAATTATGAAGCAGAGAATTGCATAATAGCATTTTCCTTTATTATATCAATTGTAATACTCTGTCATGGAATGTTTAACGAACCTGTCTCTCTGTATTGGATGGTATGTGACATAAATTTGTTCTGTTTTTTACGTTATAATTTTGAGGCATTAGTATAGTAATTGAAAGAGTTCCATGGTGTGTAAGCCTGTGATTGAAGGTGTAGTTAGCATGGTTCTGGTTCAGCTTGTTTAATTGTCTCTGAATTTATGCTGTGTGTCTGGCAGAGGTTTCTGGAAACAGTGTGAGTCTTCTGTTGATAAATGTCCTATCTATTCCAATATGTCCTGCTTCCAAAGTAAATGCAGGCATGCAAGTTCCTAATACTATTCCTTCGAACTTTCATGTGAAAAGTAATTTTATCTTCATAGAAAATTAACATAAAGGAAAAGAAGCATAGTTGAAACAAATCTGCCTTTAGATTGTGCTGAGTAGTTGTGGAATACTTCTGTCATACTCATCCATCTTTACTGACTTGATGTCATAGGAAAACTTAGTGAATATTGTTGGAATTTTTTATGTCTAGGCTTTTTGTCACATCTTTTAAAGAAGCACTTTTAAATCATCCTTTACACATCACACGCAGGATTGAACATATAACTGAGTATTTTAATCCAAAGCTAACATACAAATACACAATTTGAATGCTTTTATTTATTTCACACAGACGTAGAGCACTTAAAGATTTCTAAGCTGAAGAGTTTTACTTATGTACGGTTTTTGTCAAATCTGTTCTTTCAGGTTGTACACAGATTTGCAGCAGTTCTGCTCTGCTGTTGCAAATGTCCTGTTCTGTGAAACCATCCCAAAGTCTCAAGGTTACATCTTTCTCAAGCAAACTTGAGTTACCTTGAATATATTCTCTTGCCTAAAATAATAATAAAAACAAGAATAAAGATCCTACCAGTAATCTGTCAGTACTGTTTCCCAATCAACCAACCTGAATAAAATAACATAATAATCAGGTTAATATGCTGATAGAATAATATGGAATTCAATTCTGATTGTATTTTCCTGAAGCTGATGCTTTACTGTTGTACTCAAAATGTTCAACAAAATCAGGCTTATAAGCCTTATCAGACATCTGATGTTAATGGCAAAATTGCCTCTTATTCTAGCCAGCTCTGGATTGGCTTTTAGAAGTAAATTTTTTCCTGATATGAATGTTGAAGTAGCCAAAAGTGGTTTGTGTTTATTTTTATTTAAATGACAGCAGTTTGGCCACCTTACATTTTTCATAAAATCATGATATGCTTGGTAAGACCCGGTGTATCCCTGCTCATAATGATATTCAAACACTGCTGCACTCCAAGAGCATCCTCCCCACCCTTTCTGCCCGTGTGGTGTTCCATATGCTGCTTTATGCAGTTCCCAACAATGACAATTTTTTTGTAAAAGTCTTTGCATTACATAATTGTATCTTAAATAAGAAACCCAGGGGTAAATTAATTGAATGGCTACAGATGCATTTGGGATGTATGATTTGCAGGTCTTATGCTGTAACACTGTTATTACACTGCAGTGCAAACATATGATTTTCATTCTTTGGCAGTGAGGGGATTTAGTTTTGTGTTGACAGGGGGAACTGCATGTCAGTGCATGAATGGTAATGATACTTATTCCCTAGTTAAGGAAGTAAAAATGACAGGCTATGCCAAGCACTGCACTGAGCCGGGATGCGTTTTTAAATCACATTATTTGGTAAATGAGAAAAGCCTGCTTTAATATAACAATCATTTATTGAAAGACTTTAATTATTAAGCAGAAGGTGAGTAACTGAAGCAAAGTCCTAAGAGCAAATGGATCATTTAATAAACTTCAGCATTGTCTTTAAAATACTGAAATCTTAGCAATATCAGCCACACTTTTATTCTTTGGATAAATGAAGAGTAACGTAGCTGAAATTGTTGGAGTTTCATGGATGCAGAACTCTTGTGATGCAAACCCTTTTTTCTTTAGCTTATGCATTCTGTCCCTCTCTTACCCATTGGTTAATAACGTATACTTATGTGGAAATTAGACATTAACTCTAGTTTTCCATTAAAATAGTTAATTTTTTGCTTGAAATTTTTGAATATTTATGAAGGGATTCTGCATTAGTTAAGAGTATTATCCCTTAAGAGAGACGCATGAATCCACATGCACATAATTCTGAAAAATGACAGGTATCTGTCTTGGGACCAGACTGCTCCTAAGCTCCCACTAGCAAGCTGTAAGGTAAACAATCCTTAATAAGAAAAATGCAAAAAATAGTCTTTCCTCCCTCAAAGTGAAATGTAGACGCATTTTTTTTCCCATAAAACTCTGGGGCCTTTTCACTTCAAGTTAGGAAAACACAGGCAAAAAAACTGAGAACTTCATATTATCTGGAAAGGGTCTGCATGCTAATTTAAAAAGACCATAACGTGCTAGAGTTGACATAAGCTGAAGATGAGAGTCTAAGGCGCACAAAACTTTCAAAGAGACTTCAGCAAGGGAGAGAAATGAGATATTAGGCTGCAAGATTTGCCAAAGATTTGAACTCAAATTAGAACATTGCTTTTGGTTGACTGATCTGCATGTCGATACACTATTCTTGAATTTATCATACATGTTAGATGCATCTTAAAAGCACTGAGAAATTATTAAATGTATTGTGTAACACGGTTCTAGGTCTTTAATGTGCCTGTGTCTTATGGAAGAAGTACAGTGGGGCCCTGGCAGACAGCTGATCCATATAGACCCAGAGTGTCCCTGAACTCCACTTCTGAGGATTTTCTTGCAAAATTATATGAAAGGAATTTATTTGAGTGTTGATGAAGATCAACTTCAGTTTATTAAGAGCATAGCGAGGTTAGTTGTTTTTTTTTAAGAGATAGCTGTGTCTGTTGAGACTGCAGAGGAGTCTGAGAGGCAGCATAACCTAACACCTTTAAAATTTCTTCAAAGCTTCCACATTCCTCACCAGTCTTTGCTCAAGTGTTAATATCCATTCTAGAGGGAGTTATCATAAATTACTGCTTGAGAATACAAGGAGTCAAGCTGTACGTAACCATGAGGAGCCACCATATGAAGGTGCTCTGTGGACAGTTAGACTTGATTTCATTTCAGACTAGTGGTCTAAAACAGTCTAGTGGCATTGTTGTTTGCAGGGAGTTGGAAGTTTGTTTTTACATGTACATCCAGTGTGCCTTCCAACAAAGCCAAAGGAAGTATTACGTCAAATGATAGAATTCAGACTATAATACAGTTTACTTTTGTGTTTCTCTGCAGACAGTAACTTCATCCTTGCAAATGCTCAGGTGGCTAAAGGATTCCCTATTGTTTACTGCTCGGATGGCTTCTGTGAGCTTGCTGGATTTGCACGAACTGAAGTCATGCAGAAGAGCTGCAGCTGTAAATTTTTACTTGGTGCTGAAACAAACGAGCAGATGATTCTTCAAATTGAGAAATCGTTGGAGGAAAAGGTAGAATTCAAGGGAGAAATCATGTTCTATAAGAAGAATGGTAAGTTTTTCTTTCATGTTTTGTTCATCCTAAAGAATTAATATTTAGTATATAATACACAATATGGATTTTTATGTCATGATTGTGTGTCTATAATCAGATCTACAGGAATAGATTTACATAAAGACAGTATGGTACACATTGAGACTATGTTTGTATTAGTGTTACTGATTTTATATAACTATACCAGTTATGAAGCTGCATAGAGAAAATTCAGGGCCTTTTGAGACATTGTTATCTACACTCAGTATCACATTATGTTTTCTACTATTTCTTATGCTGAAGTTCTTACTTATTGCTGAAACTATAATTCAAAAAATTAATTGTCACCAAAAAGGAGACAGTGGCTATGTGAATTTTCCAGTCCCATCAATAAAATCCTCAGAACTTTGAATGATACAACTGACTTATTCTCCAGAGACACTATTCACAATACAATAATAATGATCTTCAGAAATTGTGAAGTACCCTAATTAAAATGTATATTTAAGTATGTATTGTCACATAAAAAAATTCTGAGTGTTTAACAATTCCATAGACACCAGTAAATTTCAAATTGCATCACCATAACTTTCATTCCTACGATGAAGCATTTATAAGGACAATTTCTTAGTCAAGATGAGTGAGCCATGGAAAAAAGCACCCCATGATGCACACTTAACAGCTTTTTTCATTTATATCTGACTCCTTCAGTGTACCTGTTTTCTAAGTGTTTACACTGCCATCATTCTTGTGATCTTCAAACAGGTGACACTAAGTGTGAGATACTGTCAGGACTGCAACCACCCCAGTGCAACAGGAGCCTTCACATGTGCTTAGTGACAATCCATGGGCCTACTGGGACCATGGGTGCCTATTGAGTATCAGCTTCTGTTTTATTATATGGCTAGAATTTCAGGCATATGTTTAGGCAGCAAATTTTCCTCATAGATCCTACTCCTGTCTTTACTAATGAAACGTTTTTCCCTCAAATATTATTACTACTTTATTAGATACCTTAAAAATTCCTTTTCTAAGAGTAATAGCTATATATTGAGGACAAGATAGTCAGTGATTTAGAGTGTTAGGAAAAGGCAGCTTCACTTTCCCTGAGTTACACAAAATATAGAACTGTTGCTTATTTGGCTTGTGTTCATGACTGGTGTTTTACACAGTAGGAAATTTTGAAGTTATTGTGAAGATACTGCTAAATGCTTCCTCCTTTTGTCTTCTTGGGAAAGCTTGGAGGGGGTGTTCATTTGTTGTTGTTGTTTTTTAGCATTTAGAAGAAACTTCCATAGTTCATTGATCTCTTGTTTCAGGAAGGTTGTACAAAGAAAGTAGTTTCAAATCTGTAAATCATATCTGAATATAGGGAAAACTTATCTTAATCTGGAATGTTAAGAGCTGCTTTTCTGTAGTATTATAGTGGTGGGCAGTGGTGAGTGGGCAGGTTGGGAAGAGATTTCTATGTATGGAAATGAAAGAAGTAAATCTAACATTAATTTCATTGTCTTGGTTCTGAATGATAAATTGTGATTCCTTTGCACCATGAAGGGGGTGCTTCAAACCTATAATAGATATGACTAATGCAGGCAGAAAGAGATTACAGGTCAATTTGCTTATCACTGAAGTAGCTGAACCACAGATAAATAGATGAAGAGAAATTGTTTAGGATAAAAGAATTCCCACAATCCATCCTACCTGCATCCCTGTGTGTAATTTGACTGGAAGCCATTCCAAGACATTTTCTGACTATGAATAAATTTCCCAGACTGCCTATTACATTTTTCATTCTCATGTATTTTTTGTACCACTGGGAAACAGAAATGAATAGGTATTAAAATAACATGAGACTGTTCTGGAATAAAAGCAAAATTTATCTTAAAAAATAATCTTGTTTTTTTTCAACAGAGCCGTAAAATGCAGACACTAAATTTGGTCAATCATCCATTTTAGTTATATGTTTTGGGCTTGAGGTTGTTTGGGGGTTTTTTTCAGAAGAAAATTGGACTTCTGAAGCTGTTAGACTTATTCACCTTGGCAGAAAGAAAAAAAAAAAAAAAAAAAAAAGGAGAGATGTGTTTGTTGCAGAAATATGTTTTTAAAATATTGTAAGACATGGAACATTGGGAATAATGGCCCCAAAATGACTGTATGGGTACGTTCAGGCTTACCTGATACTGCAAATAATTGTCGGTTGAGCTAGTGCCCAGTGTAATGCCAGGACCAGAGGTCAGTGGGAGACAAGTAACTAGCAACTTTTAATTGTCACAGGGTTATATTTCAGTGTTTGGATTTCAGGGTGCCAGATTGAAACTACGTATCTGGTTAAGTCCACTATTCAAGGATACTTCAGGGACAGAATTTCAGCTTCAGGGGTAATTCTGAGCTCACAAAATAGACTGATATCCCTTAGCACACTTCTTAAAAGCTTAATAATGAATATAACATGATAAGAAATTACTATGAGGGTTATGGATGTATGAACACAGTAACTTAGTCTTGGTGTCTCCTTCTGGATTTGATCTAAAATGTAGAAGCTTGACATTTGTAATTGCGCTTTTTTTTCATGTGTCTCTTATCTTTTGGAAAAGAAATTCAAGCTTCCAAAACTGAATATGAGTTGATTTCCTAGTTGCTGTTCTTTTCAATATTTTGAATTTGATTTAAACTCAGTTTAAAACTGATTTAGTGTTTGTCATTAAATTAGATTGTTCATTCTAAACGAGTAGAGATATTCAGGCTTGGGACTTAAAGCTCTTACGAGTTTTGATCTGAATTTAGTGAGCTTGAATACGGGGACTCTCACAGTTACTTAACCATCATTTAAGAATTCACATGGCACTTCTGCTCAGTAATTATTAGTTAACAGAATGATTGTTATAACTAAAGCAACTGCAGCAACCCATATGCAATTTCATGGAAGTTCCAGGCTGCTCTGAGCTGACACCGCAGCAAGTAAGAGTGATGTGCAAGGCGTTGGGTAGGGAGCTGAGTAAGATGGGCTAACTCTGTTGGATTAAATGCAGGATTTCATTGTCTTTGTCATCTGGGTTTGGATATTAACAGAAGGATGATCTTCAGCAGTTGTACTCTGGCCCAACTAGAAAACAATCCTCCCAGAATGACTACAAGTGGATTGGAACTTTTCTCTGTGTGTTTCCATTTTGGCATTTTAACAAATCCTTTGAATAGGATAAACTGGCTGTACCTTCTCACCCAGGATATTTTTTGCTGTGCTAGCACTGAGCAGTTTTAGAAATGTCACAATTGCAACAGCAGTTCAGAGTGGAACATCCCTCTCCAAATACACTTTTCATCATAGTCTCAGTATTTATTTTGGTTCCTCAGTCAGTTTCTAAATTAATCAGAGCTATATTAGTGTTTTGGAGATAAACAGGAAAGGAAACTATTAAAAGACAAGGAATTTTATAACTGTTGGCTTCCAGATGTTTTAAAATTATATAGCTTAGAAGCTGATTTTTTTATTATCTTTTCCTCTTACTGTATCTACACTTTCTTCAAAACATCTGCAACAAATGAAGTTGTCAATAATTATAATGAAAAGTGAGGTTTTTAATTCAAGTGAATTGTGAGAAAAGAACTCACTGCCTGGATCTCTTTTTTTAGAGTAATCTAAAGGCAGATGAACACTGTGCTGAGGAACTACATTTAGAAAAACCCTTCTTTTTCTTCCTCAGTTCACTGCAGAAATTTATCAATAGTAAGTACACATATTTAGATGAGCTCTCCACAGTCCTCCAAACTGAAGTACAAATTAACAGCAGCATGGATTTTTTCCTTTTCTGTTACAGACTAAAGTGATGCTGCATTAAGTCTTATAATCATTTACTTAGTCCAGTCTAAGCTCTCCATCTTCAGCTGCAAAGAAGGTCATACCTTGGTTCCTTTATGACTCAATCGGACTAATTTTTCTATGTCTCAAAACTCAGTTTGCAGGTCTGTTCTCACACACACCCTCTTAAGACCTTCAGTAGTCCTACAGTCTGTCTGTGCTAAAAGGAAACTGGCCTCTTTCTGTCTGTATGTAACTAGTGTGAAACACACTGTAACCAGTGATGGCCACTTCAGACTTTGGACATTGAGAGGCTTCAGTGTGTTGCTCATTTCATCTGTGCAGCCCAGCAACAGTGCTGTTTGCATGGGCTTTTGTGGGCAATTAAGTATTGCTGCTGTAGCAGGACTGGAGCGAGTGGCTGCTGCTGGGACCAGCATTACAAGTTGCCTTAGGACTTGCCCGCAAGCAGAATTTGCTTCATTTGTGATAGACTATGGGCACTCAAGGGACACTTTGTCATCTTCTACCTGTAAACTGATTTAAACACTTTCTGAAGTATGTCTTAGGCATGTGCCTTGTAGTTCTTAGCCCTTAAAGATTTGGTAAGTAACTTGGAAGGTTAGGAATGCATGATATACTAATTTTCATAGTTTTTTAATTTTAATGTTAGTATGATTCGATCAAGGTATTTTGGCTCTTCATCAGTGTAGGAGAATGTGTGTTTTAATAACTCTGTGAAAGTCAGGGCCACTTACTGAGTTACTGGATGTTATCAGGCAACAGGCCACTAGAAGTCTAGGTGTGACAGTGGTCTCACGTGAGTAGCAATGACAGCCACAGGCAAATGAAATAAGCCTGAAGCCATGAGATGTCATCTATAGCCTCTCCCACGGTTGCAGTTGAATAATGAGGCTACAAGATAACAAAGTCTCCATGACATTACTTGCAGTTAATGCATGACTGGTGTTAAGCAAGATAGCTTTTTTTTTTAGAGGATGTGTTGAATCTTACTTAAAATTATAGACGATTTAATTAATTATCAAGAAATATAAAGAAAATTCGTTTCCTTTAAAATGAAAGAAAATCAGGTTTTCTTAAGTTTTCCTCTCTATAAAAAGTATTTTGCATGTTGCAGAAATGTTATCCCATTTCTCCAACAGGAAGTTTAAAAGCCTACATTTAATGGTTGTCTGAGAATGTCCTGTAGCATTTTTAAACATGGGAGTTGTATGGTACCTTTTTAATATGAAATGACTGCCTATTTTAACAGTCTCCTGAAATCCACCATGTATTTGAGAAAAAGTAAAGCCCAGCAGTTAGGGAAGAGGTATTTATTAGAATTTTCTAACTGAAAAAAAAGAAAAATTTCATATACAGGCATCAATTTTCTAGAGACATCTAGTTACTAATGTAGAGGAAGTCCCTTGACAAGTTGCTTGGCAGGATAGTTCATAGCAATGTGACCTCACTGCTGCTCTGCCACAAAAATGTGGCCTCAAAATAAGAAAGATAAGAAGCTTTAGTGGTTGTTTTGCTCACACTATCTAAACTATAGTACAAAATACAGGAGGGGAATAAAAAGAGCAAGCAACAGTGAAAAATTAATCTGATGGCAATATACAATTGCAATTATACGAGCCATAAACAGTATTTTTTATCTTTATAAAATCATCCTCTTTTGTCTTTTTTCCTTTTTCCATGTTTGTTTGTGTCTGCCTGTCTTTCCGTCTTCCACCTTTCCATATAGCTCAGTAGGCATTAGGAATTTTCACTGGTCTTGGGGAAGTCTTTCTCTTAAAAAGCAGTCTTGTTGAGAATGTAGACAGGAGGCGTATCCTTATTTTCCTCTGTTTCAGAGAAGAGGAATTTTTTTTGCTTTTTTTATCTCCAAATGCTCCATTTGATTGACCCATGGCCTCTGATGAAAGGTAATGTGTAGCCTTGAAGTGTGTAGAGGCTTTAGAGACAATCCCAGTTTCTGCAGTGGAAGAGGAAGACAGAACAGGCCTGTGCTCCTCTGGAGAGCCCTGGCTTAAATTCTTCAGAGCCTCAGGTGAAGTGGTCAGCAAAAGCCTACGAAGAGACTAAAAAGGTAATGAACTTCAGTTGGGGAAAAACAAGCAAACAAACAAAAAAGACAGTAAAATCCCCTGTGTGCATTGTGATCTAAAACATCTGAGATCTTTTGCTGTAATTTAATAAGACTTCAACAAGACTGCTGCTTACTAACTGATGGCACTGATACTTTGTTCTGATGGTACTCACCATGACATTGGCTAATAGCTTCTTTCAATAGCAACATGATTTATTAAAAGCATAATTCTCTGGAAAAAGATTTGTTCTCCTAGAAGCACATTGATAAGCAAATAAACCCGTGTGAGAGTTTCCTGCTGCTTATTGCATTGTTACAAAGTGATGGGCCCTTCATTGCTTACAGATGCTTACAGATTAGTGTTTCCACATAGGCACCCTGGGCTTCCAGCTGCACTTAAAATAAATGGCTGTTAGTAATGCTGTATGCACCTTTTAATTTTTTAAAGATACATTTCATTTGCTACTTTTTATACATCCATTTTTAGGAAGAGATGTAGCTATTTATTTTGCAGTGAGATGTTTGTACTCCATCAGACCTTTCACTCTTCAGATTTTCTCACGATTTTATGGCTGCTGATTTGCTGTATTTAATTTTTACTGGGTTCAGATCTGGCTTTCGCTAAAAGCTGGAATGTCCCCATACTTCACTGTGAGTTAGGTATTCTTTGGTTAAAGAAAGGGCAAATTACCATTTCTCTTGATAACTACCTGCCTCTCTGCTGCTGACAGTTACTTATTTTGTTTATGATCCCCAAATCCACATATGGATCATGGTGCAGACTAATTGTCACCTCCTGTGCTAACAATTGCAATGATTTCTTGCATTAGCTCCACAGTTTTTTGGAAGAGCAGCAGGAGGCTCATGTCTGTTGAGCCCTCTCACTGATTTGGCTATGGAATTGCAAAAGCAGTCTGATTTTACAGAGCAGTCAAGTAATTAAAAGGTTAAAACCTACTGCTTTCAACTGGCAGGGTTACTATAATTCTTTCCAATGAGTCTGTTTACACCATGTGCCCACATGGATTCAAATGATGAACTGGAAAGATTAATCTTTACAACATTATATAATTCCTCAGTATGTGTTTCAGACCCCTTATGGACAAAAACATAAACCTGACGGGTTGAAGGCATCAATCCAGATCCATGACTTGACCTCTTCTCAGGTCCCAGCTTTAGCCCCTTTCTTCCAGAGAGGTTCCAGTGGGGGGAGTGTCAAGTGCAAGTTAAAGTTTTTGAATCACAGGCTCAACAGAAAATCCTCAAATTTCATCCTGCGGATTAATATTAACAGATAAAACTAAAACAACAGACAGGAATTACAGAGGCACTGATATCTTGTTAAGCAGAAAACTTTTCTTACCTAAACTTGTGGAAAATAAATTACCAGTTTCCTAAATGGCGCTTTGTAATGTAAGTGGACAACTAACCAGCAGAATCCCTTCTTTCTCTGTGCATGTCTGCTGAAAGTTTTATGAACAAACATGACGCTACGACCAGAACCTCTCCCACTGCTGGGAGACCTCTCATTCTACAGACTCCAGACCTTCTGCTTCTAGGGACTGCCACTGCCAGAGACACCAGAATGAGGGTCATGAAAACATCTTGCGCAAAGACATTTTTGTTTATATTATTACCACTTCTTATTTGAAACTGAAAAAGTGGAACATTTTCTTTGTAACTATAGTGGTCTGGTTTGGTATTGCTGTGGTTTTGCTTACAGGAAATTTTTTGTCATCTTTGAAGCTTCTTTTTAAGAGAATAAAATAGCACAATAACATCATTTGAAAACATGAATCTGTTCAGATGAATATGGGCTACACCTCCTCCTAGTGTCAAAATATCAGACAATTTGAAAAAGAAACCTATATGTAAACATACATATTTAAACATATATACACAAATACATACAAGAGATCATCCTGTCTGACTGAGAAATCATACATACTGCTGTGATTTCATCTACACGTTGGTTTATGAGCTCTGAAAATCCAAAAGGAATAAGGACCATAGGTTGCAAACACAATTCTAACAATAGACTCAAAAAATACAGTAAACAAGTGAAAGCAAACCACTCATTTTGGGACCGTTCAACTCGAAGCAATGAAAAATGCGTAAGTCACTGGAAGAAAGTAAAGACTCGACTGATCAGGAAGGATTGAGGCCAACTATTTCTGAAACTATCCATACAAAGATACTGAAGAAATAGTATTTTTGGGGTTTTTTTTTGTTGGTTTTGTTTTGTTTTACTTTAACTATAAATATTGGGTATTTAATTATATGAATAGACTGACTCAGTTAGTACGTTCCCTGGAGTTAGCTGACAAATGCTGAATGTCTTGTAATACTGTGACCATGACAGAGTAATGATCCTTAGGGGTGGAGGGAAAGTTAAGTTGCAGACTGCCAATATTAATGAATCTGCCTGAAGCCTTTTTTTATTTAAACAGAATGTGTTTCATTGACTTCACTGACTTCTTAGATAATCCTGTGTATTTTGCTAATTGTTGTAAATGTAACCCGGTAAATGTATTACATCAGAGAAGTACTCATCTCCTTTTCTAATGTTCATGGAGATAGGAAAAGGAAATTAGAGCAGACAAAAAGTAAGTAGTACATTTAAGGATAATGAATGTCACAAGGCTTTGCCAGGAATTGCTTAACTTCTCTGCTTTTACTCAATGGAAACTCAAATCTAACTAGAGGATTTGAAACAGAGTTTCATTAAGTAGGAAAGATAGTGGAGTTATAAAGAGAGAGACAGGGAAGCTGAGTAAACAAAGCTGAAATGTAGATATGCTGGAGCCCACAAATTAGGTTGCATAAAATGTGCACTGCAAACTGTACTAGCTGTTGGAAAAGCCATGCACTTAGACTAGGAGCTGCCATAACAGAGGCAGTCAGTGTCCACTTTGAGGTGGAGAGTTAAGCCTCTCGTTGCTTAACACTGGGGTTTTGTGGGCAAGGCAAGAATAGGAGAATGCTGTGCTGAAAACTGTCGCTTCTTAGGACAACCTTTCTCTCTCTCCATCATGGCAGTAATGGCAGAAAATGTTGGACGTGCTAGGAAACATGATATATGAATTGCTAACTTACCTGACAGTAGAGGGAGAAGACAATAGTAGGGGTACGGAATAGAGGTGCAAACACATGGAGAGGGGATTTGTTGCACATTCTCTGTTGAAATGTGATACACTTGAATAATTTCACACAGTACTCTGTATATACTCCTATACAGAGGGACACACAGCTATTTGTAATGGAAACTTCTAAATCAGCTCCACAGGATTAATACTTATGTATTCACACTGAAATGCAATTTTTACTTTGTTATTAAGGTATTTTACCTATCATTTTTCTTCTGGGGATACCACTGTATTCTAGCTTTACCCATTTTGGAATCAATTCACATTGATAGTTCAAGAGTTTAGGAAGAGTTACTTGCAGGGTACAAGCACGATCCGTTTGCCTTACAGAACCTAGGTAAACAAGTTCCTGAGCCTTCTTTACTACTTCTATGAAAGAGCTAGGACAACTATCTGTGACCATTTAAGTAATTTACCTGATAGACCTTTTATATGCTTGTTATTCTTCTTTCAATATCATCAGAACAAAGACTGTCACCAAGATTTAACACACAGGCTGTCATCTACAGTAGTAGAATTAAAGGAAAAAATTGACAGATTTTGTTAAAACCCACTTGTGATTTCTGCAGAGATGATGGAAAAGAGTGAGGTGTTTATTTGCTTGATGCAGCAAAACTTTGCCCTAGCTGTGCTAATTGATCATTGTCAAAGATGTGTTATTTACAAGAGAGAAAATACTCTAATTATAGCTATCCTTTTTCTTCCAGCTCCATTCCCTGTTTAGTTCACTCGCATTTTTTTTAAAGCATTGTTTTCTTCTTTTCGCTTTGCTCTCCTCAACAAAATGTTGACACCACGTCAAAAAGACAGAACATTGAAAACCAAATGTTATCAGTGACACTGAAAATCTTTGGATAAGCTAACGAAAGAGCCAGCTCTGTTTCCCCAGGCAAATTTTTTGGCATCCTGATCTGTCAGTCTCAAAGTCCACACTTTCTGCAGTGGAAAAACGGAAATGATCAGGCTAAAACTTCTCTGGCAATATCATGTACCCAGCAGCAGGTTTATTTTGCTAACAATTAATAACTCTGTAAATAAGACAGTCTTGAAATGCTGAAGATGTAGCATCAACCTTATTGACAAGTTATTACAGTTATTTATATGAAAATATTTTTGTATTTCCTTTTACATAAAAAAAAAAAACCTCCTGGAAATAGGGTGGTGTGTTTTAGTTTATTTTTTTGAAGGCTCCATTTGTATCTGCTTAGAAGAACATTTACTTTACTAAGGCAAGTACTGAAATGTAAAGAAATGTACCAGACATATGATGTCTTGTGCAGACTAATTCTGCCCTTTTATGCATATATAGAATGATAATTATTACTTGAAAAATTATTTTGTGCCACAAGACTTATTTATCTAATATGCAAAACATTTACACTGTCTTTCTTTGTCAAGTACTTCATTTCTTAGACTATGAAATATTTCATTTGGTGTATCTGGTATGTTGTGGGCAGGTGTACAGCTTCATTACAGAGTTCTGCATCTTAATCCCTCTCACCAGAGAGAGTTAGAAAGGAATCATAGGAAATTGTTCATTTCTTAATCCCTGCCCTTGAGTGATGGAAGAGGCAATACAAGCTGGCTTGGTGTCTGTCTGGAGGCAAGCAAATTCCTGAGGAAGTGGAGGTCTGAAAGTGGACATAACCACTGACCATCAACACATGGCAAAAAAGGGAAGACGAGCTTGTCTGCCTGAACAAAACAATACCCAGGCTGTCTAGAACAAAAAGAGAACATGGCTTTGCATCAGTATCACTGGTTCAAAGTAACTCATAGGAATATGTGTGGCTAAGAATGCACTTACTGCAGAAAAGCTCAATTAGAATTTTGAGGAGATGGATGCAAAATGTAATTGTTTTAGTATAGAATTAAATAAGATGGTTGTCAATAATCCCATTCCATTTCTATATTATGACACCTCTGCAATATGCAAATATCCCTCCAAGATTTCTGTTCTGAGTATTTCATTGAATGTTGCCTAGAATGAGCATGACTAAAGATTGAGTGACTATTATTGTACATTGAGTACACATAGCTCATCATTATGGCTAATGGTCTGATTCTGTTCCTTGGTTTAAACAGACTTTATTTTTTGGTGAAAGTAATGCTTGCCTCTGAAGGCTATTGGCATTCTGATGGCAGCATTTTGTATAAAACCTCCCTTTTAAATTCCTTGGTCTGTTGACCCTTGTTTTGATTTCAGTCTGAGGACAGATTTTAGCTGTCAGAGAGAGGAAAGGTAGAAAGGGTGGTTGAGAGAGTGACCATAAAGCACTCTCTTTTTTTATGTATATATAAAAGATGGACTATAGCCAAATTGCTTTGTGATAAGATGATGCTTCATTTGGTCTCTTTTCTCCTTTCCTGTGATATGCTTCTATAAGCCTTGAGGATATTAAAATATATTTTAAACATTCAGTTCATAATGCAGGAGAAAGATTAGACTCTTTCTCCAAGAGTGCTGGCTTGGAGCAATAAGGAGAGTCTGTATATAAATAAACCTCCAAAAGAAATTTCTTTGATAGACAACTCTGGGCAATACTGAAAAGCTTTGTATGAACCATCTGAAGCAGGGAAGGAATTTGTCTCACAGATGAGTGCTCTTAAAAGAATTGTAACAAAAGAGGGCACTACTTTTTTGATGAGTGGGAAGTTCTTCTTTTGGCTTATAGAATTATATAAGTAAAAGCTATGTAACGGACTGCATGGGATCAGTGTATTTTTTCCAAGAATGTTCCTCAATAGTGAAAGATAGCACACTTCTCTTCTTGACAGAATGCAAGCACTGACCTAGTCCTGACCTAAACTGGATCACCTCCTCTACTTCTGAAGAGCACTTCATAGTCATTTACTTTTTTCAGAGTAAAGACAAAAAACCCAACAAAATAACAAACCAACAAGCTCAACATAGGACTTCTGAAGATTGAGTGTATAAGTAAAACCAAGACTGACAGCTCCACCAGACAGGGCACTAGCTTCGAACTCTTCAAGGAAGAAGTAGCCTTTGCATGTGTTGGATATGTGTTTTCTTTACAGATGCATACCATTTTTTATCTGTATTTGTTTTGCTTAGTCAAAATATTTTCAGACATATTTACAGAGAAGAATGAGGAGAGAGAAAGAGAGAAAATATGATTGAAGAAAAACAGTAAATAACATCAAATGACAACAGAATGTGGAACAATTTCAGTGACCAGTATTTACCTGCAAAACTTTTAAATGCACTTTGATTATACAAATGAAACAAGTGTATTAAAACATGAAATGTTAAATGGATTTGTCTCTATTTCTAATGATGAGCCATGTTACAATAACTTCCCTACACCTACAAATCTAAAATTTCAAGTAATATTACCAGGTATCATGTTTCTTAGCATAACTGTCTGAGATTCATTTGAGCAACTATTTTTCAGGAGCAACCTTACTGACTAATTTGTGTGTATGTCTGTAGGAAAGACATGAAACCATTAAAAAGAGTAAGATATGCTGCTTCTTCTGGAGGAGATGACAGTATTTATTTAAAAGAATGTTGTGGCTGTGTCTTGGTTTGAGCCAGGATGAAGCTGATTTTCCTTTTACTGATTTTTTTTTTTTTTTTTTCCTTCAGTAAGCTCTCTTTTAACCAGCAGCAAGTGTTCCAGCTAGTGGACTGATAACACTGGAATGTTTATGTTACTGCTGAGACTCCAAGGTTGCTTCTTAGCTCTGTTGCTACAGAGGCTACCGGGGCAGGAGAATTGTATCTATGACCCCCCCATAGTGGAGCTGGACAAGACAGACAGCAGAACTGACCAAAGGTTTTCCATTCCATATATCTACGTAAGCTCTGAGGAAGGTCAGAGATCACAGAAGACAACTTCCTTCCTGCTTCTTCTTCCCTTCTCTTCCATCCATGGCCAGTGTCCAGGGAGGACTCCATCCATCCGTCACTGCTGACCCCTAGGCTCTGACCTCATAACCCTTATAACCCAGCCCCTGTCTGCTCTGCCTTATCTCCTGCCTGTGGGCTGAGACATTTTGGGACTGCTCACGGCTAAGGAGAGTGCCGGGGGAGTTGCTGGGGTGGGGGGAGGCAAGAGGCTTTTGCACATTCCTGAACATACTTGTACATATATAATTGTACATATAATTAAAGCTGCCTAATTTAGTTTTCAATCCAGCGAAGTCTCTCTCCTAATTCTCTCTCTCCTTCTCTACCTGGGTGGGAGGAGGACAGGATCGAGAGCATTGTTGTCTCTGGTTTAATTGTCTATCCTGAGTCAAACCGTGACAGGCTGTTGGTGTCATTTAGAAGAAGGAGTTGAGAGTAACTTCTTGTCCAGCTGAAACTACTGCTAGAATGTAGCCAGGCAGAATGTAACTTTACAGGGAAGAATCTGACTAGTTTCAGAGTTATGATGATATTCTGCAGAGATCTGTGATTCTATTTTTAAATAAGAAAGTAAAATTGCTTAATGCTTCTTATCTTTGCATCACTTCTTATTGCTAGGGTGGTGGCTCTCTCTAATGTTTCTGACAGTAACAGCACTGAATGTTTTTTCCCAGAACTTTTGATAAAAGAATCAAATCGGTACAAAAATGAACTAATGACAGAAAATTAAAATGGAAACAGTACCAGTAGAAATATCTTGCTTCTGACATCAGGTCTGCCTTCTTTTAAAATGTTTTCTTTGCTTGCTCTATCTTCAACCTCAAAATTAGAATATTTCAACTAAACATAAAGTCAGTCTGCTTCTTCCCATGATTGTTCTGTCCTTCTCCAGTCTTCTTTCCTCCCAGTCCAAATTCTCCCTGTCCCTTCTTTAAATACCTTAAGTGGAAGCTTTACGTGATGACTGAACTAGTAATGTTACTCTCAAAGCTGCCTGTCTGCCTCTTCAGGAGTTTCACTGGGATGGAGAGGACCAGATGAATACTTTTGCACCTTCTATTGTAGTGGCCCTTCTAAAGGAAAAGCTCACTTCCCATGCTTGCCTACAGCCTTCAACAGGCAGTCAGGGAACTTGCAGTTGAAAATTTAAATTAGAAAGCTGAATTGTCATCTTGGTGTGTCCAGTTAATTTTCAAGACTGCTGAGTTCAGAAAACAGAGAATGGAGTGTGAAGTGACTAATCTGCTTACTCTTCCTAAGGACTACCCTAAAGCTCAGCTGATCATTTGGCAGTAGTCAGTTGTGACAGCAGTGGTCCAGGGAACTATTCCTGTTTAATTTATGAATGAAAGTAGACTTGTGCTTGCAAATGAAAACCAAAAATAATATACTGGGAAGGAAAATGGTTCTGGAAGTATAGAGACATGTCCAAAAAATAAATTTAAAACTAAAAAAGTAATGCTGTAGCAATACTTATGTATCTTTTAAATAAAATTAGTAGGTGGTAGGTGGAGGTAGTTAATCATAGAATGCCAGGTTGGAAGGGACCTCGAGGATCATCTGATCCAACCTTTTAGGCACTACTATAGTTTATATGAGATGGCTCAGCACCCTGTCAAGCTGAGACTTAAAACTGTCCAATGTGGGGGAATCTACCACTTCCCTTGGGAGACTGTTCCAATGTTTGACTGTCCTCATGGTGAAAAATTTACCTCTTTTGTCCAATCAGAATCTCCTCAGGAGCAACTTGTGCCCATTAGGCCTTGTCTTTTCCATGTGACTCCTTGGAAACAGGGAATCTCCATCTTCTTTGTAGCCACCCTTAATTACTGGAACATTGTAATAAGATCTCCCTGAAGCCTTCTTTTCTCAAGGCTAAGCAAACACAGTTCTCTCAGCCTCTCCTCATATGGCAGGTTCTCCAGTCCTCTGATCATCCTTGTCACCCTTCTCTGGACCCTCTCCAGCCTGTCCACATCCTTTTTGTAGAGTGGGGACCGAAATTTAATGCAATACTCTGGCTGTGGTCTGACAAGCACCAAGTAGAGTGGGATGATGACTTCTTTATCTCTGCTGATAATGGCCTTGTTGATGCAGCCCAGAACCCTGTTGGTGTCTTTGCCACTGCAGTGCACTGTTCACTCCTGTTGAGCCTATTATCCACCAAGACCCCCAGGTCCCTTTCCACAGGGTTGTTTTCCAGCTAGGTTGATCCCAGTCTGAACTGCTCTCCTGGGTTATGTGTTCCCAGGTACAAAACCTTATACTTCTCTCCATTGAACTTCATAAGGTTTTTATATTAGCCCACTTCTCCAGTCTGTCCAGGTCATCCTGGAAGGTGGCTTTCCCTTCTGAAGTGTCAGCCTCTCCATTCATCTTTGTGTCGTCACCAAACTTCATCAGGGCACTCTTGATTCTAACATCCAGGTCACTCATGAAGAATTTAAATGGCATTGGGCCAAATATTGATTCCTGGGGGACCCCACTTGTGACCAGTTGCCAGTTTGAGGAGGTACTATTTACTATCACTTTCTGGGTATGGTCCATCAGCCAGTTCCCCACTCACCACACAGACCACTTGTCAAGGCCATGACAAGTCAGTTTCTCCAGGAGGAGACTGTGGGGGACTGTATAAAAAGCCTTGGAGAAGTCCAGGTAGATGATGTCCACCGCTTACCCTGCATCAAACAAGCGGGTTACTTTGTCATAGAAGGCAATCAGGACAATTTGCCCCTTGTTAATCCATGTTGGCTTTTCACAATCACATGCTTCAGTTGACTTGTGACTGTCCCCAGGAGGATTTGCTCCATGATTTTCCTATGGGCTGAAGTGAGACTAATGGGTCTATAATTACCTGGGTCCTCCTTTGGACCCTTCTTAGAGATGGGGGTGACATTAGCCTTCCTCCAAATGTTGATACCCAAAACCTGAAAGATGCAAAAGCCCAGAACTGGTCTGAATTATCCCAGAATGGATAGAATTTAGGTCTTGGGTGTTTGCTGAAATCACCATTATACTTCCAGTGCATTACCAGCACCTAGGCATTCATTATCTTTTGCTTTGAGTGGTCTGCATTAACGGAAAACTTATGAATGAAAGAAATTGGAATTGAACAATATACCTTGCAAATAGGACATGTGACACAATCAGTGACAATAAAAATTTATTTTAAGCAGTATAATTATGGAGAATGTGTGAGCAGAGAGATTGACATGAATTAAAAATGTTGTAAAACTCAGGATTGTCTAACTTAAGTCTTAGCAACATGAACATTATAGACAGTAAGGAAGATAGGATATTAATTTTACAGATCTGTGGTATTATAAATCTTGCCATCTGTAAGATGCAAGGAGTTCATTCTATTTCTGTTCTGAGTCTGAAGTCTGATTATTTTAAATATCTTTGAATTAGTGGAATGTTGCTCTGACTGTCGGGTCTTCTGTCAAGAGATTTTAATGAGTATCAAGTCAGATGATTAATGTAGAATGTTTCTATAGTAAACATGGAAGCTTCAGACCTCAAGTTAAGAAAGCGCAAGCTAGTCCAGTAAAATAAGCAACATCAGCAGAGGAAAGCATGGTTTCAGAGGAGTAAGCAGTTTCATTAAACTCTATTAATGATCCCTGTAGATAAACTTGCATTTATATTAATGCCTTGATTCTAGAGAAAGCAATATTACTGAGCTGCAACCAATGATGCAAAGAGATTTACATGAGCTGAACATCTGTGATTCCCTGACTACTGACCTCCTAAATAAGATATTTTTGTTTTCAAATTACGTTAGCTGTAGATTTAGTATTTCGCTTTTTTCCTCCCTGCCCCCTACTAAAAGACAGCTGTTTGAATTAAATTCATTCTTTATCCTTGCAGGGTCTTCATTCTGGTGCCTACTGGATATTGTTCCTATAAAGAATGAAAAAGGAGATGTAGTACTCTTTCTGGCCTCTTTCAAAGATATAACAGACACAAAAGTGAAGATTGCTGCAGAAGACAAAAAGGAAGGTTCGTGTGAATTGCAACATTGATAAGAACCAACACTGATAAGTTTTTTGAGAGTCATAGCTACATAAACTCTCTCTCTCTCATGTATGATTCTCAAATAGAGACCTTCTAGGTTTCCAAAGAAGAAATTAATATAAGATGTGGAAGGATAAATGATCTGTTGAAGTACTTATTTGTAATTTTTTTAATTTACATGTTGCTCCTCATTCTGTAAACACAGAATCCAGAGGAAAGAATACTTTGTCCTCGAAATTAAATTTGTTTTAATGTACCATAATTTAATTTATTTACTTTCTGGATTTTCAGAGGTACATTTTGGAAAAGCTAGACCTTTTCAAGCATTCCTTATGTGAATTTGCTTTAACATGACTGAGAGATGAATTTTTTCATGTTTTTCTATAAGTAGAGCATAACTTCTTTAGAAATTATTTTGCCTATTGAGAGGTATGACTTATCTGGTGTTATCTAGTTTTCATTATATCATAGGAAATTATAAGATTTATTATGTCTTTAGGTGTACCCAATAGCGTAAGAAATATGTTCTCACATTAAATTGGTTCTGAAAGGAAACAATTAAACGATTCTCTCACTAATTTGGAAAAAGATTGTGTTATGTTAATGATTCATAACTGCCATAAAATAATTTTAACTGTGTAGTGTAGTCAAGTTTTGCTAAATTCTGATAACACAAAACAAAGACAGTATGGAGGGATGGAGATTATTTAGTCAGCATTGACTTATGTTGTGTATCAAAGGCAATTAACTGATTCCAGGTTTACATTTTGTAAAGGTACACTCAACAAAGACTTCAGATTTGCTCTTTTTCAGTGTAAAAGGAACTGTCCAGAAAAAAATGTATCTGTAGATGGGAAATGAATTTTGTAAAACTTCATTACTGTTCAATTTTCCAATCTGGTACTACTCTGGGGTTTATTTAAATTTTTCACACTGTGATAGCCATTTGATCTCTGCATATCTCAAAAACAATGCAGATATGGTGTTAGGACTCCTTTTCTCCTTATGGGTTTCTGAAGTAGAGCAACAATTAAGACCAATTAGTATTCAACTTCTTTCTGATTTTATATATTAGCTTTTCAATGAAATAGTTATATTTCAGTCACAGAGAAGTGTAAGTCGGTATTCTGTTATAACATTTCGGTACTTTAAAACAGAAAATATTATGCTTCCCTGTGCTAGTCTCTATTTTTAGATCAACGTTTATGCTAACAATGTCTGCCTCTTTGCATTTGGACAAATAACTTCACCTTTGAAATTACTTTTGAAGTTCTGAATAATGGTGGGAAGTTTTTCTTATCCTTCACTTTTTGCACCAAATTTGAGAATTTCTGAAATGGGAGACTGAAGAGAAGCTTTCAAGTACTACACAAGTACATTTTGTAGCTTTTTCTTACATCTAATTTCAACCAGTCACTTCACCTTGAAGTCAAATGGTTAAAATATGAAACTTATTTTATCTAGTTTCTCCTTAAGCTTTAGAAAACATTACATTCATTAAAGTTTTATGACAGTATTTTATTAAAGTATCAAATGTGGAGCCATGTAGAATAGAGATTGTCATAACATCTGTGTTCTAAAGGCTAATGGTTTACCTTATGAGAGATGCTTATTTTCAGGATACGTTCAGTGAGAAATTACATTTAATATGCCAGTCATGACTTGAAATATGTATATCACTGATTACTTGTAAAATGACAGCCATTGCTTAGCTGATAAATATTTTCACAGATTCACACAGGATGTTCAGGGTTGGAAGGGACCTCTGGAGATCATCTAGTCCAACCCTACCCCCTCCTATAGCTGTATGCTTATTTTAGGAGGGATTAAAATGATCTTCAACTTTTATATGGGTTCATGGCAAATTGTCAATCTAAGCAGATTTTAACTCACGTTTGCTGTTGCACATTTAGAAATTAATACTCTTCCTACTGTGTACTGACAGATGAACACACTTATGCAGAGCTATATTACACCAGCAAATGCCAGTTCAATCACTATAAGCTTATGAGCAGTGACGTTTGTCTTACGAGGTGTAGTCTTTAGAGCACAATCCCAGAACTTTTTTTGTTCCTTCTCTTTTAAAAACCATGGCAATCATTTTATGCAATAGTGATACTTGCTTGCATTGTGGCAACAGAAAGTAGCATTTAGTGTGGGGCTTTGCCAAATACACTGTTTTATATAATATAGTGAGATAAGAAACAAAATGTGATTATTTATTCAAAATATTTACAAACAGTTCCAGCATTTTAATTTCAGGCAAATCTACCTAGCTATATAAAAATAAATTTAGTTATATGTTAGTGCTGTAAGTAACATTCAAATTCTTCCTCTAAAGAGTGATTCACTTCTACTCTACTGGTAAACATCATCTCATCGTTGTCAGAAAAGAATTTCCAGTACAACCTATGCAACAAATTCAGCATCTGAAATTTCAGAATGTTTAACTTCTAGAAGTAGTTGTTTCTTCTTTACTTAGACCACAGCTACTATCAGGCATGCAGGATGCATCTCGTATTAACAGAAAATTGAGTTTGTGTTTTGTTTAAAGGCATTAAAAACCTTCTTTTAATATTTAGTCATTAACACACATTGCAAAGTTGTTGATACGTGCTGCCAAATATTATTTTCTCAGTTAATTTTACAAAAAAAAAAAAATACTTTTTCAAACATTACTGAATTTGTCCTCTCAAAAATCAGGTAACTTACAAACTTGGAGTTAAAAGCCAGCTTTTGCTATAAGATTGTTGTCACTATGCACAGTTCTCTACTGCCTTTTTGGCATAACTCTTGCAGTTAGATGGCATATGGGAAGGAGAACTTACATACAAACATATACAACTTAAAGTTCTTCTGTCCATGCAAAGCTATTTTACTAATGTTTTTGTTTCAGGCTGTGTCTTCACTTCCCTGTCCAGAATAGACTTTTATGACTTATAGATCATAAATAGTCGCATTCTACCTCTCTTTAATTTCTAACTTCCTTAGAAAGTTTATCTAACAGAATTCCTTCATATTCCTTTTCTAAGTCTGCTCTGGACCCCTTGGCATTCCACTAACACTCTGTGGTAATACACTCTCACTGGTTGTGCCTCCAAAAGTCTTTTCCAGACTCATTCTTCCTCACATCTTCCTACCTTTGATACCACCTGTTCCTTCTGTAAAATCTTATTCTCCTTGTACTTTTACAATGACATCTTCCTGAGCTTTTTCTCCTGGTTTTATGGCCTCTCTTTTCTTGTGAATTGGCTTTTTACTTTTATAGACCTCAGGAGTTGATACCCTCTTTGATTTTCTGCAGACCTTTTCTTATCTGTTTTATCTGTTCACACAACCTCTGTTGCTCTTTTGTGCCAATATGCCTTGCAAAAGTCCACTTTTTTTGCCTGATTTCCCCTTCAACCAGCCCAAATGTCAGATATCGTCTGTGACCTTTTCTTTTTAATGTCTCATGTTAAATACAAATGTAACAGAATCTTTTTCTGCTCTTCAGTATAAAAGTGTCCAGCAGTACCAGCCCCAGCAGCCAATGGGAAGAGCAGACTTTGTCATGAGACTTTCATATGAGAAAAAGGCAAAAAACATGTGCATGAGAATTCTGTCAGTCTTTTAAAAGTGCTGTGATAGTCTGCAACTCTTATATGGCTGCTTTGGTTTGGTTTGGTTTGTTTTTCTAAGTTAATTTACCATCCTCCTCCCTCCCCCACCCCCCTTCTTTTAGTTGCAATGTTCTTAAAGGCCTCAGCTTCTCAGTAGTGGTAATTTGCTTTCAACAATACATTTCCCCTACCCATTTATTGTAGAAATACACTCTGCTTTCCATCTGCTTAATAATATCTATAATTCTTTACTGTTGTAAGAGCAACTCAGCAGCTATTCTTCCTAAACTTGGACTCTTTAAACAAATTGATGGTCTTTCCCTTTCAATACACAGGAAAGGCTTGACAGGCTGGAGAGGTGGGCCAACGCCAACCTCACAAAGTTCAACAAGACCAAATGCAAGCGCCTGCACCTGGGTTGGCACAGCCCCAGGCACAAATACAGGCTGGGGGAGCATGGCTAGAGAGCAGCCCTGAGGAAAAGGACTTAGTAGTAGATGAGAAGATCGACATGAGCCGCCAGTGTGTGCTGGAGCACACAGGGCCAACCACATCCTGGGCTGCATCAAAAGAAGTGTGGCTAGCAGGGCAAGGGAGATGATCCTTTCCATCTACTCTTCTCTGGTGAGACCCCACTTGGAATACTGCATACAGCTCCGAAGCTGTCAGCACAAGAAAGATATAGACCTGTTGGAAAGGGTCTAGTGAAGGGCCACAAAGATGAATAAAGGGCTGGAGAACCTCTGCTATGAAGACAGGCTGAGGGAGTTGGGGCTATTCAGCCTGGAGAAGAGAAGGCTCTGGGGAGACCTTATAGCAGCCTTCCAGTACCTGAAGGGGCCTACAGGAAAGATGGGGAGGGGCTTTTCAGCAGAGAGGGTAGTGATAAGACAAGGGGTAATGGTTTTAAACTGAAAGAGGGTAAATTTAAGTTGGACATCACAAAGAAGTTCTTCACCATGATGGTAGTAAGGTGCTGGAATAGGTTGCCCAGGGAGGTTGTAGAAGCCCCCTCCCTGGAGGTGTTTAAGGCCAGGTTGGATGAGGCTTTGTACAGCCTGGTCTAGTGGGAGGTGTCCCTGCTCATAGCAAAGAGGTTGGACCCTGATGATCTTTAAGGTCCCTTCCAACCTTAACCATTCTATGATTCTATGAAGAGACTTTTTAATGTAAAAATAATTATTCCTTCAGAAACTATTTCTTAAACAATTTAATGGGAGATTTATTTAACTATCCTTACCTGTGATGAGCTGCCATTTGGTAAGCTGGTTAAGAATTCTATTGTCTTTTGGAGGAAAACTTGTTAAACTGAAAATATCAGACTTCAAATCTGGACTCTAATGTGGTATGGCTGGGTCAGTGCTTTTCATTTCTGTATATGAACTTTCCATAATACACTTGGACACATGCTGGAAGTTATTAAAGTTCCAAGAAGCCAGGTAGGGAAATTAGAAATTTAATTAGTCTGCAACTACTTTTAGTTCTCTAATCTGTATGCAAATATGTAATAATTTGAGTTATATAAATGTAGAATTATACTATTATAATAACTGCTAAAATTCCCTTGTTGAATTTGACTCATTCAAAAAAGTTTTCTTCACCTTAATTGTTAATCCATTTGTTGTTTTTTCATTGAGAAAATTTTAGGAGACATTTTCTGAACTTTATTCCAGCATTATTACAAAAATGTGTGCAAATGGATAATAACCACAGAATTGTATGATAGTTGAGGTGGGAAGGCATTTCTGGAGATGGTCTACTCCAGTGTCCCTTACTCAAAGTAAGATCAGCTAGAACAGGTTCCCCAGGACCATGCCCAGATATGTGCTGAATATAAGAAAGGATGGAGAGTCCACAACTACTCTGGGCAGCCTGTTCCTCTGTTTGACTGCTCGAGGTTTGAGTCACAAACCTAAATAAGTTTTTTCTCATATTTAAACAGAATTTCCAATATTTCTCTTTTGTGCTGGGCAGCACTGAGAAGATTCTGTCTGTCTTCTTTACCTCCCCTACCTCATGTTTATACACACTGATAAGACTTCCTCCTGACACTTCTTTGTTTTAGGCTGAACAGTTCCAGCTTTCTCAGCCTCTCCTCCTTCGTCAGATGCTTCCTACCCTAATCTTTGTGGCCCTGTACTCCATTTGCTCTAGTATGTCCATGTTTCTCATGTACTGAGGAGCCCAGCCCCAGCACTGCAGTCAAGTCTCACCAGTGTAGCAGAGGAGAAGGATAACCTCCCTCATCCTTCTGGAAGCTCTTTTCCCAATGCTGTTGGCTTTCTTTGCCACAGGGTCACTTTGCTGGCTGATCTTAATTTGGAGTCTACCAGAACCTCCAGGTCCTTGCTTGGAAATCTGCTTGCCAGCTGGTTGGCCCTCAGCCTGTCCTAGTGCATGGGTTTATTCCTCCCAGGTGCAGGACTTTACACCTTCCTTTGTTGAACTTCATGAGGTTCCTGTTGCCCCATTTCTCCAGTCTGACAAGGTCCCTCTTAACCTGCTGCAGCTCAAACATCTAATATAAGTCCTCAATCCCAGATTGTATCCTCTGCAAACTTCCCAAGAGTGCACTTTTTCCCATTTTCTAGGTCATAAATGAAGAAGTTAAACAGTATTTCCTGTAGCAAAATCTCCCAGTCTTAATGCTATTGAGTGGCTTCCAGCTGGACTTCATGCTGCAGTTCACAGCCCTCTGAGCCTAGCAGTTCAGACAGTTTCCACTCTACTTCACTACTTCCTCACTTGACTGTTGGTCGTCATCTTCTCCCCCTATTGTTCCTAGTTTGAAGGCCTCCTTGCCAGATTGGCCTGCCTGTTGACAAAGACACTTCTACCTTACTGATAATGTGGATTAAAAGCTGAACTACATGCTTTCCCACCACAGATTAAACTAAACTGCAGTGTTATGGTTTAACTGGCTAGCTTTTTCTGGCTTCTGATTAATTCTTAGGTCTATGAGAATTTCTGAGAAAACAGATTTATTTTGATTATGCATCCTTTCTTGGAGGAAGGGCTTGTTCTTTTCAGTGTGCCAGAAGAGACATACCATGTGCCAACCATTTTGCATTCCAGATTTTTATATAAAATAAGTCTGTTGGGGGCAGGATGGGCTCTTCTAAGAAATTCTGTAATGTGCACTTTGATTTATTCTCCTTAATTACTGTCTCAGCTACTTCATGATTGCTCAAACTATAACAGTGAATATTCAGGGCACTACTTTCTGGTTTAAAGCTCCTTATGCCTGTCAGGAGGCAGGATATTTAAGAGGGGGACATACAGTCACCTAGATGTACAGTATTCAAAGCAGATCAAATTGTTTCATTGACTCACCAGTTGCTGTTTGCTTTTCTGTTTGTTGGACCAGGCTAATGGCAGACTTAGTGGAAAATTTCTTCAGATTTTCCTTTTAGAATTTTCTAGCTTAACCACATGAGACTGACAACAGAATGCATGGAAGAAACAGGGAATGTGTTTAGCATGTGTGTTGCCAATTAGAAAAGTTCTTCAGAATTGTGTGTCTGGTAGGTGGTTTCTCGAGGGTTTTTTGGAGGGGCAGAGGGAGGTTTTTTGAGGAGGTAAAAGGTCTGCAAACTTTTGTACATAAATGTCTTATTTCTATGGAAAAAATCTGGGAAGGAAGAAGTGTCTTTAAAGGCTTTCACAGGCCTAGGCACACAGCTTGGTGTTTCATATTGAATTAATTATGTGACCATGAAGACTAGAATGCATATTGCATATGTACTTTGTGTTCAGAAACACAAATAAGGGGACATGGACCATTTGCAGAATTCACCTGTAATTGCAGTTACACTGTAGTTCATGCTTTAGCTTGTCAGAGCAATTCTGAAGTCCTATAAAGACTCAGCAAATAAGACGATAGAGATGAGTTAGATAGATAGAGATGTTAGAGATGAGTTTTGCTCAGCTGTAGCAAAGAGAGTTTTACAGCTGCCAACCAACCATCCTGCCTTGTATAACTAAGGCTGTAAAACAGTTTTTGTTTATGAGCAGTCACTTTCATAGTCTGAAAATCTCATTCCTTGAGAGGTAATTAGAGATACTTTCTGGGTGTTTCAATGGCCACATGAAATATATACAGCAGAATTATAGGTTTTCAAACTTAAGTCTTAACTCTTTAAACAATTATTTTTTTTTTAAAGCTATTTTTCTGCCCTGCTTAATCTCTGGACAAGTTACACTGACCACAAAACATTTTTATAGGTGACTGATCTGGTTCCAAATTGTAGATAAATATATCAAGAAAACAAGTATTTTCAAACTTGTTTTCATTACAAGATAGAAATGGTTCAGATTCCTATATTCCTATTTTCACTTAAGTGAGCAAGTTTATACTTTACCACAAACTTC
This sequence comes from Hemiprocne comata, assembly GCA_020745705.1. NCBI lineage: Eukaryota > Metazoa > Chordata > Aves > Apodiformes > Apodidae > Hemiprocne > Hemiprocne comata. The sequence goes on from CM036587.1 coordinate 39,447,964, forward strand.
TGTGCAAATATATTTTTTTAAGTAATTTGTGCAAGGATCAATGATTGTGAATCTCAGTATATAGAAGTAGTTGAAGAAAGGTGTGTCTACTTGAATTATTTTTTAATTCATTCTCAATTTTCTGAGATAGGCCCAGATGTTGGCATCTAAGAAAGATGGATATATTTATTTAGGAGTGTACACCCATTAACCACAAAAATGGAGGTGGAGAAAGATCCCTTCTTCTGGTCTTTGTGTGTCTTTTCCTCCCACCCTTTTTTTCTTAATGATGGAAGAATCAGCAGCCCAAAATGTGGTTAAGAATTTCTTATCTCATAAGCATACCACTGTTTAAAGGTCTGATTTGTGAAACAGTAGTAGCAATGTATTCTACTGCTTCTTTGCCTGTTTGCTCCTGAATTTTCTCTGAAGGCAAAATATTAAAATTATGCAAATCATAGAGTTGATTCAGTTTAAAGTTGATCCCTTTAAAAGTATTCTCTAATAGTGTTTACAATTTTTCAGCTGGTATATGCATTAAGTATATCTTCTTATTGAATCAGTTAAACAGCTAACAGAATAAAAAAGTGGCTGGAGGCTAGTCTGGATCCACCATACAGCTAATGATTCTGTGAATATTTGGTTGTTGTTGACAGAAAGAGTCATGCAGCCAACAGACCTCCTGCAGCCTGTTGCCCATGGTAGTGCTTTTATTAATACCAAGCCAGGCTTTTATCAATTTTCTCTTTATCAAAAATTGCTGGTGTGCTGTCTCTTAAAGGATAATAGCTGAAAGTTAGCTAAAGGTTTTTAGAAGCCTAGAAAAATTCATAGCAGCCTTCCGTACCATCTGTCTTTGAAGGTTTTTTGAGTTCATCCAGAATTCTTTTGCATTGTTTTACCCTAATTGTCTGCTTTTGAATTTCCTTGGGTTTTGGGGTTTTTTTTTGAGGACTGCCTATGAAATGTATTTTTTGTTAATAATACTGGATATGATGAATTACCATTGTGTTTCCTGTAGATATCATTGTACTTATTTTATGGCATGTGGGTTACTCATGGGTGTCTATGCCAAGATCCCACTTTCTGCTATGGTTTTCCTTAGCTTAGGATGCAAATGATGAGGGTTTCTCAAGGCTTGTATTAAAAGGACAAAAAAAATCTTGATTGCACTTCTTACAGGAAGCCTTTTATAGATAGAGTTGTAGGATTGATAAATTATGGAGAATTTTTTTAATAAATGGTTCATTGAACCAAGAATCAAAAAAGAACAGTTCAACACTTATAAGATACTCCAGGTAACAACATCTCACTGTGCTACTGGGATGAGTGGCTGGGTTATGGCACCCTAGAGAAACACACAGGAAAGTTAACAGGGAAGGTTTGTTTCCCTGCCTGATTTCAGAATTCTGCAGCAGGGGAGGTTGTGAAGCGGTTTTTTGGGTTTTTTTTGTTCAAAAGGAGATCTAGTTCATACAATTAGAAGGTTATTTCAATTATTTTATTATTTTTTTTTAGGTGGGAGTTTGCATAACCTGCTCTTTCACCTCATAAAATTACAGAATGGCTTGGGTTGGAAGGGACCTTAAAAATCACCTAGTTCCATCCCTATTGCTATAGGCAGCGACACCTCCCACTAGACCAGGTTGCTCTAAGCCCTATCCAACCTGGCCTTGAACACTTCAGGGAGGGGGAATCCACAGCTTCCTTGGGCAACCTGTTTCAGTGTCTCAACACCCTCAAAGTGAAGGATTCCTTCCTAATATCTAATAGAAATCTACCCTCTTCCAGTTTACAGCCATAACCTCTTGTTCTATCTCTACAGGGCCTTGTAAAAAGTCCCTCCCCAGCTTTCCTGTAGGCCCCCTCCTGGACCTCAAAAGAGCTAAGAAGTCATCTTATTACTTTATGCAAACCTATTTATGAAAGTATACACTACACTATTAAATAAACCTTAAAAGTATAATTTTCCAGATAGTGGGCACTGTAGGGTTGATGTAAATCCAAAGCCATCTGATTGTAGCTCACTGCTTTTCTTCAGAACACTTTCTTGCAAAGTGCTTAAAGATAGCTCTGTCTACACTATCTTTCCTATTTTTGCCTATGTGAACAGTCAGGTTTGCTGCATGTCATTACTTGAGAGAGTCATATTTATATTCTTTGAAGAGGGTAATCAGTGTATCTGAATGTTGCAAGCAAACAAGAAAGCAGTGTCCATCAAGTAATTGGGACTGGAATATAACCTTAAGCATGGACCTAATGTGGTCATGAAGATGTAAAAAAGCAGCAAACAGTTAAGATCTTGTCCCTAGTGGTGAACTCCATCTTTTTAATGGCTACTGTATTCAAAGGGGTGACAAAAATTACAGAAATACTGCTAAGAGGTCCAAGCTCCTAGGGTAACTCCATCCCATGAGTTTTTGGTAGAACTGTCTTATGTGAATAAAGTTACTCAGGTATGCATGTATTTCCAGGACTAAACCCTCAGACTACTTTACCTCACCCCTCTCTATGTCATTCACATATTGTCAGTATATTTGTTCTGAGTTAAACCCGAGAGGTGCTGGTTGCTTTTCTTTATTCTCTAACTTTATGATTGCTTAGGTAAAAACAGATAAATCTCTTGGATTTTCGTGTGTAATATGAATGAAATGCTAGATACTAGTTTTCTCTTTTGCTTCCATGCACACTTGTACAAAGAACTTTCTGTGGTAATGATCCATGATCTGACCAGGAGATGATTCCATACAAGTGCATATTGGCCATTTCATCACACCAGAGAGAAATCTAGGTTGGGGGTTTTAGTTAAAGCACCTTCTGTTGCTATAATGCATAACCTGAGGAAAAAATGGAGGCAGTTCTTTCAAAGGGATACAAATTAATGCTTTGAAAAATGAGGAAAAATACCAAGACTGAGACTTGGTTTTCAATAATGTATAACCTTTCTGGCCAGAGCAGGTTAGCTTATTTTTGTATTTGGAAAGAGATGCATTTCATGTTCTCTCTCATGCCACAGCTTGTCTGCTATGGTAGTGAGCATAATGCTTCTGGGTCACATCAGTGACTCAGTGTAGACAGCTTGTGTCCAGTGTACAAGATTATGGTGGTTCTGTTTGTATGTGATGTATTTGCTTTTTGAGGAAGCTCCCCCACAACATTTATCTCTCTGAATTGGAGAGATATGGGTTTGATGGGTGGACTGTTCAATGGATAAGGAATTGGCGGGATAGCCGTATGCAGAGGGTAGTAGCAATGGCTTGATGTCCAGATGGAGAAGGGTGACAAGTGGTGTCCCTTGGGGGTCCAGACTGGAACCAGTGCTGTTTAATACCTACATCAATGATATAGACAGTGGGAACAAGGACATCCTCAGCAACTTTGCAGATGACACCAAGCTGACTGGTGCAGTCGATACACCAGAGGGATGGGATGCTATCCAGAAGGACCTGGACAAGCTAGAGAAGTTGGTCTGTGTGAGCCTCATGAGGTTCAACGAGGCCAAGTGCAAGGTCCTGACATGGGTAGGAGCAATCCTCATGATCAATACAGGCTGGGGGATGATGTGATAGAGAACAGCCCTGCAGAAAGAGACTTGGGGGTACTGGTGGATGAAAAGTTGGACATGAGCAAACAATGTGCACTCACAGCCCAGAGGACAAATTGCATCCTGGGCTGCATCAAAAGAAGTGTGGCCAGCAGGCCAAGGGAGGTGATTCTGCCCCTCTACTCCGCTCTCGTAAGACCCCACCTGGAGTACCCCCTGGAGTACTGTGTCCAGCTCTGGAGTCCTCAACACAAGAGGGACACAGACCTGCTAGAATGAGTCCAGAGAAGGGCCACAAAAATGATCAGAGGGCTGGAGTACCTTGACTATGAAGACAGGCTGAGAGAGCTGGGATTGTTCAGCCTGGAGAGGAGAAGGCTCCAAGGAGACCTTCTAGCAGCCTTCCAGCACATGAAGGGGGCCTACAGGAAAGCTGGGGAGGGACTGTTTACAAAGGTATTTAGTGATAGGACAAGGGGCAATGGTCTTAAACTAGAGCAGGGTAGATTTTGATTAGACACTAGGAAGAAGTCCTTTCCAATTAAGGTGTTGAAGCACTGGAACAGGTTGCCCAGAGACATGGCGGAGGCCCAATCCCTGGAAACATTCAAGGGCAGGCTTGATGAGGCTCAGAGCAACCTGATCTAGTCAAAAAGGTCCCTGAACACTGCAGGTGGGGCTGGACTGGATGACCTTTAAAGGTCCCTTCCAAGCCCACACATTCTATGATTCTGTGGTTAAGTTAATATACCTTTGTGATTACAGCCAAGCATAGGGCTGGAGACCTAGAACAAGAACAGGGTGGTATTCAGGGTGTTATGCAGCCTGCTTGTGCCTGTAGAAGAGTTCCTGGACTATGAGCCTGTTCCTGTTACCCTCTCAGCTGTCCTGAGAAGGAAGACCCCTGGGAGCTGGCAGGTTGCAATGGGCTCCCTTGACCATGTGTTGAGCAGCCCTCCTCCAGGTCCAGCTCTGCTTCAGTAAGATATCTTGTGATATCTTCTATTTTTTACCACCTGACTTTCATGATTGAAATAACAATATGAGTCTTATCTCCCATTTGATGATTAAACACTTTATTTTACATTTCAGGGATTCAAATATACTTTATTTGGGGAATGAGAATGTTATAAACCATAAAGTATTCTGGACTATATCCAGTGTCATGCTCTGACTACTCTGATGTGCTTTGAAGGAGAACAGACATCGATTTGGTTTTAATTTGTTCAGTAAAGCTGAGTGTACAGTTCTTTTGCATTGCTAGGGCAGCATATACCTAGTAGAGCTTATCAGAATTTGTCAGATTTTATTTTTCTGACTTATACCTAAGGAGTAGATTTATTTTTTTTTTCCAAAGTGAAAAGAGTAGAGTTATGCCTCCACTCTCTATTAACTTTAAGTGATAATTGGTGTCTCGTGTACTTATAAAAACATGAACAGAAAAGTCAACAGTTACAAAGATGTTTGTGTTTAATTGTGCTTTTTTACTGTAACCTTCACTCACAAGATTATAAGAAGTCTTAAGTTGTTACGAGAGTAATGTTAACATTGGCAGAGTTGTTAATTTTGTTTCTTTTCTGAGAAAAGACTTCTGAAATTGTCATGTGCAGTGGTTGTGGTGCTTTACCTAATCTCATTTTAAAGCAAAAATAACACAAAAAAATAACAAGAAGAGTTTAAAAACTCATTACTACTTTTATCATCAAAGAAAAGGAGAGTTGAGACTAAATTGCAAAGCATCCTTTTTAAGAGCTATTTTTGGGGCAACATTATCATCACACAGGAAGGGCTGTGTAGATGCACCAGAAAATAGAGCCCAAATCTGAGCTTTTTTTTAGAATTATGATTTCTCACAGTATTTGGCGAGATGAGAAATCCTTTTGATTTTAAGCAGCGGGTAAAAGCAAAACAGCTGTATTTAAAGTGACTTTCTGCTTATAGTTGGATTTACTATTGAATCTTTTTGCTAAGATCAGCCATGGAAAGACAAAAACAAATCTGTCAGGTACCTACATTTTTTTTAAGAACCAGAAAAAACAGCTGGGTGTTTATAAAAAATAAACTATCTCCATCTGAATAGTGATCTGCAAGTTCATTACAACGGGAAAAGAATGACTGTTACTGACAAGAATCACACATGTACAGAGGCACACCTGGTGAACAACATAGTTGACTAAGGATCAGGATTGCTTGTTTTCCTAAAGGCACTGGGAAGATCAGAAAGCAGGAGAATTCCCAAATGTCATTCACTGACTTTAGTTATAAGCACAATGACTTGTGCTCCAATTATAGCATTGTCTGATGGCACCTTATTTGCATAAACATCTTGTATTTTTTTCACTACCAAGAAGTTCAATAAAAAAAACCTTTATCTGTTAAAAAGGAAAAATATTACTATTTCATAATGAATGTCACACTTTCTTTTTTTTATCCATGCTTTGCTTTCTCTTGCAGTTGAGTGACTTCCAGTATTAACATAGAGGTAGCATTAATCTTTTGCAAATAGTGGAATCAGCCTGTGATGGAAGTCACTTACTGTGCAAATACGCAACTTGCCTGATTCTAAGTGCCATATCAAGCTCCACAGGCTCAGCAGGTTAATTAGTACAGAATTCTTGGTGGCTGGAATGCTGAACCTACATAGGAGAGATGGGATCTGTCTAAAGCAACACATTATCAGGCTGCTGGCACATAAAATTTAAAATCTTACAAGGAACTAAAAAACTGCCAATAAGTATACAAGACAAAAGGAACAACTTCAGCTGAATATGTAAATGTCTCCATAGTACTTATTGCCATTCTGGAAAGAGATGGCATTATGTAGATCTTTCAGCTCAGTGCTCATCATGGAAGACAAACCAAATCTGAGGCATTATTACGCTGTTGTATCAGGCAATTGTGTACCTGTATCTTGAAAGTTGCATGTTATTCTGGAAAAAGGAGCTACTAAAAGGATATCTTTAAAAAGACACAGATGTATGAGGGGTAAAGAAAAGGACTTCAAGGCTGTCCACAGGTAGAGCTCCACTTCCACATGGGAAAAGCCTTGTATTCCTGGGGATGCTGAAAGTACTCAGAGCAAATCCTTCTGAAGGCACTGTGCATGTCTTCTACAAGATGGTTCAGGGTCGGTCTCACAATACATCATATCACCTAGACTGTTGATCCTACCACTTACCAGGATGGACTGTCTTGTTCTTTGTAGGCTAAGAACACGGAGAGGTATTAGATATGAGCCATCTCAGCCAACATGGCAGTTTACATTGAGAAAGAGAAGAAAGAGAGGCCTGTAAATAGCTTTAAACAGAATTTCAGTCATATGACAAAAACAGACTACAACAGCTGTTCAATACTACAGTGGAGACGCAATTCAATAGACTTAAATTCAGTTTTGCTCAGAGAAAAAAATAAGCTCTCTGTTCTCACCCAGAATTTAAGAACACTTATAAAATATAGTTTGAATTTTAAGTTGTTTGATGACTGAGAGATGGGTGTAAAAAAAAAAAACAAAAAACAAACCCACATTCATGTAGTTGAGTATTTTCTGAAATAGTCCTTTTTGTTTAACCTTTCTTAATTTTGCAGCTGTGTGTGTTGTAGCTCTCTAAACCACCTGCAGGCAACCAAGTTGCAGATGGGGAAGAATGGTTTTTTCCTTCCTTTTTTTTTTGTTGTTATTGTTGTGGGGATTTTTTCCCTTCTCCTCTCTACTGACATGTAGAAAATCCTCAACTGGAAATGGTTCTTGCATTAACTATGTGAAACATTCTTCTGTGAGACATTTGAAAAATTTTGCTTCCTACATTTTTTATTATGTATGGTTTTGTATTGCAGAGCCAAAAATACATCAGTCTTTCATAATCCAAATGTTTCTTGCTTTTCTAGGCAGGTTTCAAGCTGTAACTATTTTGCCTGTACTTAATTTCTGGCTCTGCTAATTGGTCTTTGGGTTTATTCCCCCCTTAATTTGTATGCTTTGCATTGACTTTAATTAAACCTGTTTGACAGGGGGCTTCTTCCTGTACTCCCATAATTCCTTTTTGCTTAATCCTGACACATTACAAAATGTCCACTTTCATTTACCCTAGCATCATTTGTTGTAATTCCATCAGAGCCACTGGAGTTACTTTGAATTTACTGTTGTATAAGCAAGAACAAAATTCGATCTCATGACTGACAATTACAGACATCTGAATGGAGGGAGAAAACCACAAAACTTTCCAAAACAGTGTTCAGTATTTACTCTTAATGAATTTCATGTCACCAAGGAATGTGTCAAGTGATTATGTCAGTGACCATGCAGTGGAAAAGAAATCTTAAGTGTGTGAATATAAGAATTTGGTATTACTAATGAGCAAGCTTGAAAATTAGCATATTCTGACATAATGGCAGTGTAGTACAAGTCAGATTCGTTTTTTTTTAAAAAGTAAACCACAAGACATTTTTCATTTTCTGAAACAGTAAAGAGTACATTTTTCTTATCTATGAGTCCATCATATTTGAAAAGTCTTGGCAGTCTGGAGAAATCTCCACTGACTGGAAAAGGGGAAACATAACTCCCATTTTCAAGAAGGGAAAAAAGAAAGACCCAGTGAACTATAGACCAGTCAGTCTCACCTCTGTGACCAGCAAGATCATGGAGCAGATCCTCCTGAAGGTTCTGCTAAGGCACATGGAAAACAAAGGGGTGATTGGTGACAGCCCACACGGATTCACCAAGCCCAAATCCTGCCTGACTAGTTTGGTGGCCTTCTACAATGGGGTCATCGCATCAGTGGACAAAGGAAGAGCAACCGACATCATCTACCTGGACCTTGCAAAGCCTTTGACACTGTCCCACATGACATCCTGGTATCAAACTGGAACTGAATGGATCTGATGGATGGATCACTTGTTAAGTTAAGGAACTGCCTAGATGGTCACACTCAAAGAGTGGTGATCAATTACTCAATGTCCAGATGGAGACCTGTGACGAGTGGTGTTCCCCAAGGGCTGGTACTTGGACCAGCGCTATTTAACATCTTTGTCGGCAACACAGACAGTGGCATTGAGTGCACCCTCAGCAAGTTTGCTGATGACACCAAAGTGTGTGGTGAGGTTGACATGCTGGAGGGAAGTGATGCCATCCAGAGGCACCTTGACAGGCTTGAGAAGTGGGCTCGTGCAAACTGCATGAAGTTCAACCAGGCCAAGTGCAAGGTCCTGCACAGGGGTCAGGGCAATGCCAAGAACAAATACAGGTGAATGGATTGAAAAAAGTCCAGAGGAGAAGGACTTGGGAGTGATGATGGATGAGAAGCTCAACTTGAGCCAGCAATGTACGCTTGCAGCCCAGAAAGCCAACTGTGTCCTGGGCTGCATCAAAAGAAATGTAGCCAGTAGAACAAGGGAGGTGATTCTCCCCCTTTACTCAGCCCTCATGAGACCTCACATGGAGTACTGTGTCCAGTTCTGGCGCTCCCAACATAAGAAGGACATGGAGCTCATGGAGAAAGTCCAGAGAAGGGCCACGAAGATGATCCAAGGGCTGGAGCACCTCTCCTACGAGGGTAGGATGAAAGAGTTGGGTTTGTTCAGCCTGGAGAAGAGAAGGCTCCGGGGAGGCCTTATAGTGGTCTTCCAGTGCCTGAAGGGGGCCGACAAGAAAGCTGAGGAGGGACTTTTTACAAGGGCTTTTAGTGAGAGGACAAGGGGGAATGGACTAAAACTGGAGAGGGGAGATTAGGTTAGACATTAGGAGGAAATTCTTTATTGTGAGGGTGGTGAGGCACTGGAACAGGTTGCCCAGGGAAGTTGTGGAAGCCCCAGTCCTAGAAGTGTTCAAGACCAGGTTGGATGGGTCCCTGAGCAACCTGACCTAGTAGTGAGAAGTGTCCCTGCCCATGCAGGGGAGTTGGAACTAGATGATCTTTAAGGTGCCCTCCAACTCAAACCATTCTATGAAATCATATGTTGTAACTACCTGCTTCTGAATTGCAGCCAGGCATTTGGCAATCACAATTTTACAGTGATTTTTATTTGCCCCTCAGGAGATTTTCTTTTTTTTTCTTAATTGCAAATGTTTAAGCAAAACTAAGAAAAGGTGTGTGCAATCTTTACATCTAGCTCTATTTCTACAAAAGTCTAAAATGTCAGTAGTTCAGCTCCCAAAGGTTAAAGTGTCATTTCCTGATGTTTAATGGTCTCTTGCTTTTCTTCGTCAGAAAAATGGAAAGGAAGAGGGAGAGCGGGGTCACATTTTGAATCAGCACGAAGAAGGAGTAGAGCTGTCCTTTATCATATCTCTGGACATCTACAAAGAAGAGAGAAGAACAAATTAAAGATTAATAATGTAGGTGTAATTTTTCTCTTTTTCAGAAATGTACTCTTTGTACGTTTGTAATGTCTTTTTTTTTTTTTTAATAGTGCTGTAAATGGCTGGTGAGTACCTGAGAAATGTCCTAATCATAGTTTTATGATAACAAGAGGAGTAAGGCATACTTAAGGGCAGGTCCACTATGGTTTTTGTTACACTTCATATACCAAGACAGTGCAATTAGCCGTCCATACTGTAAACAGACATCAATTTATCCCAAGGAAATCCACATTATAAAATTTCACAGAAATAAATTTTAGGTTCCAATTTACCTTACTGTCCCAATGATTGCATTTCACTAATTCTTATTTGATAAGAAAATAATGAAGGAACTGAATATATTACTCTAGCTGAAAATCTCTATGCTTCATAAGCTCTAGAAAGTTACACTTCATTTATGCAAATTTCATGTGAATGTCTCCAACTTTTTGCAGAGTAAATTTTTTTTTCATTTCCGAATCGAACTAGTGATGTTTCTTTCTTTAAATTACTTTTGCATTTCCCTAGTAACTATCACTAATAAGTGAGTTCATAAAATAGCCTGTGAATATTGCAAAGACTAAATCAAACAACAGACAAAATCAAAGATACAGAAGCAGAAAGACTTCTAGGGAAATATGGCCAGGAGAAAGAATAACTCTCCAGCTCTATTGAACAGTGTTTCAGAACAGTAAATGCAGAGGAAAAGTAGAGATGCATATGAAGTCAGTATGTATGAATAAAAAATTGCTAGAATAGTATCTGAGAGCCTATTCCAACAAAGAGAGCCTTTAGTTATTAGACGCTGAGGTAGTTTAAAGAGTTTTTTTCTTAGAATCTCAGAACCGTGTTAGTTTCTTGTTAGTCTATCATAATATCAAAAACATTAAATCGTTGATAGAACCCCAAGAAAAAAATGGCCATTTGTTTGTTTAGGTTTTGGGGGTTTTTTTAAATGGTTTGGGGAGGTTGGAAGACAGAAAATGGAAAAAGTAGCTGAAATATATAGATTATGAACACCTTGAAGAGATGATCTGTCACTGGGCATATTCCTTTTACTGGCTAACAAAATTAAGCTGCCGTGCAAATACGTCCTCCTAGATATTATTATGTTACAAATTAAAAGAAGAAAAAACTTAGTATAGATTAAGGACATGAAAATACACAACCAGTATATGCCTCAAAGGGCATACAGTCAACTCCACCGAATGTAAATGTTAAACATTAAAAAATGTTAAATGTTAAAAAAAAGTAAGCTAAAAATATTTCAAAAATTCAAAAGTTGAAAAAGTGTAAATTTTTTTTTAAAATAAATTATTCAAAATATGACCAGGTTCTCCAGTGATATTTTTGTAGAGTAGTAATATTTTTTAGGACTCTGACTTCTAAATAACTTTTGCTGACTTTCCTGTATGGTCAAAATCCTAGTACGAAAGATGTTATACTGGTTTAAAAATTCTTCATACTAATTTACTTCCTTTAGTGCCTAGATTCTTATAGCTATGAATTAGAAGCCATAAGAGGAACATTTTCTTCTCTGTGATTAAAAATGGGATGATGCTAACAGCAACGTGAATTCAGCCCCTAGGATTCATGAGTGAGAGCCAAGAATGGAGAAGGCAAGGCCTCAGCATTTCAAAGGAAGCACACAAAAAGAAAGGCTGTGACAGGCAAGGCGAATGTATCTGTCCAGCAGGAAAATGTTGCTCTTCAGTCAGAATTCCCCCGCGGAAGAAATAGTTTGCCAGATTCAGTGCCCTCCTGATTCTATTTAATCTGTTCCTTATTATTCCCCTTCTGCCCCAACATTCAAAAAAGTTATTCCATCAGCAGAACTATCTGCTTAAGTAAGTATGAGGACTTAGCATTAGTTGTTGCCTCTAAAAGACTATGTCATAGTTCTGCATCAGAAGAAATGAAATGTGTCTGTATGATCAAATTATTGTTTTGTCTCATTTCATTTTTTTTTCTCTCTTTTTCAGAATGTTTTTGTAGATAAACCAGCATTTCCAGAATACAAAGTTTCAGATGCAAAAAAATCCAAATTCATATTGTTGCATTTTAGCACTTTTAAAGCTGGCTGGGACTGGCTTATTTTACTGGCAACGTTTTATGTTGCTGTGACTGTACCTTACAATGTTTGCTTTATTGGCCACGATGAGCTGTCTACAACTCGAAGCACAACTGTCAGTGACATTGCAGTGGAAATTCTTTTTATCATCGGTAAGATATGTTTGGGGTTTGTTTGGGATCTCCTTTTTAACATTTAAGGTTTTCACAGAATGTATAATATTGAAGAGGAAATAGTGATCACTTTCATTATTTTAAAGAAAGTAAAATTTAGCTGTATTGTTTGAGATTATATTTGAATTTTAGACACACACCCCCTTTTGTTGTTTGTTTGTTTTTTTCTTCAAATTGATCCAGGTGGTCCAGCTGATACTCAAAAGGGACCTTCCAGAAGGTCGAAAACCATTGTTTTACCCCATGGAAGCCTAAAACATTCCCAATATAGGGGTGTGCCCTGAAATAACTATCGTGTTTTTCATATGTACTTTTTTATTTTAATTACCTCTGACAAACACTTTGAGGACCCACAGACCACAAATTGAAAATCACTACATTTTAAAAACTAATGACATAATTTTAAGACTCCTAATGCAATAATGAAACTGTACAATATCAGTATGCTATACTGACAACTGGGATAGAATTTAAGAGGTTGCAGTTTGTCATCTTGTCCATTGTCTAAACTTCTCATTTCAATGATTATTTAATTATTACACCTTTAAAGAATTAAAAATCAGACAAGATTATTTCTAATAGTGGTCTTGTAGCAAAGGAATTTCTTTTTTGTATTATCTTTTTTTCATTTATTTGTCAGTATAGAAAAGAATTCCTGACTGAGGCACATTGATTTTTCCCCAAGTTTTTGTTGTTATAATACTACTCAGTGCTGTCATACTGACAAACCATAGCTGAGATATGTTGGTAATATGCAGGCAAGTAAGTTATTATTTTAAAGAAATAAACAAAGTTAAGTATGTCTTTCTTGAATATGAAAAGGCTTAGGATGGAGTTTAGGAGAGAAAGAAAATAAAAGAATTAAATCATCCTCAGAAACCTCTTTTTCTACTTTCCTTTTCTCTGTGTTTTTTTTTCCCAAAAAAATGTAGCTTAACCCATACATTGAAAGCAATGGTATGATCTTCTCCAGGAGAACTAAAGAAGACTAAAGCTTCTTAAACACTAGGTATCAACTCAGAATGTCTTTAGTTTTACAGAAGTTTTTCTTCTGAAAATTTTGAAGTTTATTCCATCCCTCTGACAGCTTTACTATAGACAGTAAGACTAGTAGGAGATGTGGCTGATGGAAGAATCAGATGTCCCGATGCATAAATATTTGTGTTTCTTTCTTTGGACATTGATTTTTCATTAGGTTTAAAGTCTAATTTTCGCCTTGTATGCTCACTATTAGATCTTGGTGAACTCTCATGTTAATACAAAAAATGCACATTGAATGGTACTCGAGTTCTATAATAAGAAATTTATATTCTGCAGTGCAGATCCTGTAGGATCATCTTTTGTCTTGTGTAAAAAGAGCAATGCTGGGAATCTAGTCAGTCATCAATGACTCCATGTTCCATCAGGCCTTGGATGCTTAAAATTTGTATTTTGGAAATCTTTTCTCAGTTTCTATGTTACTCACCATAATTATTAAATTAAATTGATTCCCTGGGATATATTCCAACAGAACAGTCATTAAAATCAAATACTACTTGGCTGGCATGTAGAGTTTTAACTGATTTCTATTCTTTATGAAGATACTCAGCAGAGTTTGCTTATGAGCAAGTTAATGGCTGGTAGAGTTTGGTTATGGTTGGACTTGATGATCTTAAAGGTCTTTTCCAACCAGAACAATTCTGTGATCTACCTGTGCATCTTCATAATAACAGTAGATTCAAAGTTAAGATATTCTGATAATGGTTATATCTTTCACTACACAATGGTGTAGACAACTGTTCTGTGTTGTGAATGTGTTTATTAGAATCTGAGCACAAGAGAGTATAATCTGTATCTAGCTGATTCATGTACTGTAATATTCATTGGAAGCAAGACAGATGGTGTACTGCTCAGTGCTACTTTTCTGTTTATATCCTTTGCTGGAAATATAGAATACTTATATTAGTAAGTCAAAGCAATGGTATTTCTGGGATCAATAAAGTAGCTGGGCAATGAAAAATAAAAGGAAGAAGATTTTCTGTAAATTTTACTCCATATTTTCTGATTAGACTTTAGTTCATTAATCAAGGAAATCAAACTATGGTTGTAACTAAATACATTTAAATAACAGTGTATAAATTACTTTTTAGTACTTCATAGGATTATGTTACTGGCAACCACACTGTACTGTAGCATACAAATATTCCTCCCCCACAGTTTCAACAATGGCTCGGTTTTCCCCAAAATAACTGTTTCTAAAGTTACTATCTGTTATTAAATTTGTGGCTCTGAGGAAAGGTTTATGAAGTATTTTCAGGAAATGTTCATACTACATTTAAATCTCTGCATTGAATTTAAAGAAAATAGTGTGTTTATAGTCACCTCTGAAAGGTCCTTGTCTGTTAAAATGCTGAATGAATATGACTCAGAACATGAGTAAACATTGTAAGTAGTAAGACTGACAATAAGCATAAATTTGAGCATATGTTTCAGGGCATTGTTGCATTGTGGCTCTGACAAGCACATCTTTGACAGATTATTTATGTGCTTTGAGAAAAGTCAATGAGAAATGTTGAGTAAAACTCTTTTGATGATGTTGCTGCCTCAGAAAGTCAGTGGGGAGATCTGTATGAGATGGGCTCCTCAGCTGCACTGCAGCTCTGTAATCACAGATTGAGTTACTGCAACTCTCTAACTACAGATAGGGGGAAAAAAGTCTACCTGCTTTGATTTTATTACTACTCCCCAGAATATAGAATAGTATTCCTTTTATGTACATAACTTGTGTAAACTCTTATTTGGACTTAACAAGGTCTTCATTTTTAAACTGTGTTTTCAAAGGGAGCAGAGGCATGACAATGAAAGGGACAGATGTCTGCTCATCTGTTCAAGGGAAGTAATAGGGTAGAGGCTAAAGGTTTCCTTAAAGAAGAAGAGTTTTAATAAATCTAGGGGCTAAAAACATTATTTTAGGCTTATCCAATCTGCTATACAATATATGCTTAAGCATGATAAAAATACATATGGAAGTGTTCTCCTGAGTTGGGGTGCTTATAAGTAGGAATGTTGATCTGAATTTAAGTATTTATGAGAAAAGAGCACATCTAGCTCGAGTTTTAACTGCTTTAGCCTTTAAAGTTCTCTAAAAATTAAACAGAAGATGAACAATAATAGTAACAACCCATTCTGTGATGTCTTTGAGGAAGAGTTTGAAGGGGAACATAATTAAGGATTCTCAAATCAAGGTAAAATTATTTTTACTTGATATTCCTTTATATGCTAGTGTTTCTATAACTTGTTATACGTGGTGTTGGAATGTACTGTCAGATGTCTTTTCCTCTGTCACGTGTACAAACTCTCTCTAACATTCTCTGTAAATAAATCTTTTGCTTCCTCTATCCAATGATAATTTAAAACCAGTTTACCTTTAGAATCTTTGACTGGTTTAGGTATCAATATCATAAATTGGTGGAAAGAAAAATCTTTCTAGCACTAGTGTGTTTAAGCAAACACATAAAAAATTATCTTAGTGTTTAATTTGGTGAGTCAGATTACCTACTTTATTGCACTATTGACTTCAGAGTTTATGCCCTTAATTTGCATAGACAATAGCCAGGTCGTAGATTTGTAGATAGGTATGTCTGGACAGCTGAAGTTTCAGTATTTCTAAGAGACATAATGGATCTTGGTTTCTCTTCAGTAATGTTTGTAAAGTTTTCTCTCGTTTGGAAAACTAGGAGAATCTCTCTCCCAGTGCGTTCCTTTTTAATAGTAATAAAATCCTGACTGCATTACTTCTACTTTTCTGAAACTATCCAGCATAGTGCTTTCTTCCTGCAACTGTTTCATTCAAGTTTTCAGATACTATCTGGTTTTTTGTTTGGGGTTTTTTTGGGGTGGGTTGGTTGGTTTGGTTTGGGTTTTGTTTGTTTTGTCATTCTTTTTTTGTTTTGGTTTTCGTGGGGTTTTTTTTGCATTAAAAAAAATATTGAATACCTTAATTGAAGACAGTAGCATTACTGGAAAAAATTGTCAATACTTTATTGCTAAATGCACAGACTTATTCACAGGACTATTTGAATAACAGGTCTTCGACAGTAGTTGAGATTAATGTGATGGTTCAGAAGAAATATGCATTCAGGTTAATGGTAACACATTCCTTGCTGGATAAGGTCAAAGGTATCTGTGTATTTTGTCTCCTAAGGTGGCCAGAAACAACTGTAGAGAGTAGAGCTGTAGAAATAAGTGACCTTTAAATTTATTTTTAGTTTTCTATTTGTGATCATCCAGATTCTAGTGGAAAATGGAGAACCCTGGATGCTAATTATAGCTATAAAATTATACTATTTATAAACATGCTGGCAACAGAAATTGTAAATTATTTTCTACAAAGTACTCCTTAGCCTACCTGTGGAAAAAAAAATGACAACAAACCTATCCTTTCCCCCCTCTTCCCACACACATGATTGTCTGAAGACTTTATCCATGACTTGCAATTTCAAGAGAGAAAATCAATCATGGTTACTAAGATTGCTTCTGTTTGTATGTGTAACTCTCTCTCGTTAAATATTATTTACCAAACTGTTTAATCTGCAACTTCATTTTTTTAAAAACAGCATGTTTAGAAGCCCTAAAGCT
Source organism: Hemiprocne comata (assembly GCA_020745705.1). Classification (NCBI taxonomy): domain Eukaryota; kingdom Metazoa; phylum Chordata; class Aves; order Apodiformes; family Apodidae; genus Hemiprocne; species Hemiprocne comata. The sequence goes on from CM036587.1 coordinate 39,464,682, forward strand.
GTGATTTGTGTTGCATTATACTGCAAAGAGACTTCTTGACCCCCCCTTAGTGTCTATCACAAATGTAAATGACTAAAAATCTTTCAAAAACTGTCTTAAATCATATGAAGTCCTTGAGTCTCAGATCTTTAGCATGTAGAGCTAATAAAATATGGTACAAACCAAGTAGAAATTCATATCACCATGCATGACTTGCATTGTCTTTCAAGTGTAAATAGTATTGTTTTGAAATTAATATACATTTAAAAAAAATCTGTTAGAATCAGATGAGATAGTATTAAATTTTTTTTAGGTTTACTTTAAATTGGAAGGTTTGTGTTTATTTCCTTTTTTTCCCTCATGTTCTTTTTCATTTTTATATTGGGTGTCATTTCAAATCCTTGCAAGTGCACAGGAGGTCATGTAAAAAAGTATCAGTGTCTAGAGGACCTCACATCCAAGAGAACTTGTGTGTTTTGAAAAGCAATGGCAGTGTTTTGAACCATATTTTAGAAAGTGTGTTTTCAGACCCTAATATGCTAAAATTCAGGTAGACACCAAGGGAGTGGTTTTAATTTATGTTTGGCAGCTCATCTCTGAGCATCAGATTATCTCATCTGTGAATACATAGGAACAAAACATGAAGCCAAATAGAGTGATGTTGTTGATACACCTAATATCAGGGAGGGAAGGCCATAATAAATTTTTCATGGACTATGGATTACCTAGTAATGTGAATACACAGTACAAAATGTTTATGTTGAAAAGCAGTAACAAATTTTCTAAAGATTCTCACTCAAAGCACCAAACTGAGGTTGGCAAAACCACTATATTGTTAGAAAGTTTTCCAATACCCTTCCTTACATATCCTTGTAAGGAGCACAGATGCTAGTCTGCACACAAGATATTGTTTCCATGCACAAAAAATCCACCTGGACATAAGGGAGACAAGCACAAGCCACAAGAACTTAGAAGTTATAATTTCGATGGAAACATTTCTGTACCTTCAGGTAGATAAAGATAAATGTGAAAAGGGAGGTATTGACTTGTATTGGCTTTGCTGACAAGGGGCAATGGATTCAAACTCGAGCACAGGAAGTTCCACCTCAACATGAGGAAGAACTTTCACTGTGAGGGTTACAGAGGACTGGAACAGGCTCCCCAGAGAGATTGTCGAGTCTCCTTCTCCGGAGACTTTCAAGACCTGACTGGATGCCTTTCTGAGTGATCTGCTCTAGTTTTGGTCCTGCTCTGGCAGGGGGGTTGGACTCGATGATCTTTGGAGGTCCCTTCCAACCCCTAACATTCTGTGATTCTGCTGAGGTGTGATGTCATCGCTGCACATTGTTAGCCAGCTTCTCTTAAAACAAAAAAAAAAATGTATGCTTATAGACCTATCCAAAGTTTTAAGAAATCATTGCCTCAAAATTTGGTTTACTACCCCTGAACTTGGGAGATACCTTACAGTTAAGTCAAGAAAACTGCTCATCTGGGCATTCCTACTTTTCCTGAGGCCAAAATAAATGACATTAACATAAACTACTGGTGAACTGGTTACAAGAAGGGGCCTTATGTGTTGTGCCATGTACCATCAAAGTTAAACATAAAATTAAAAAAAAAAAAATAGTGTAAGAGGTACCAAACAAGCTTCTTTCTGAAATCAGATTTTATGAAGGAATACCTAAAACAAAGCAAGTGGATTATGCAGCATAAATGTCTTTGAAAAAACACGTGTAAAGTGATGGGAACCTCATGAGTAGAGGCTGAAATACACTGCATTTACTGCAGAAGTGGTGCCTTGCTAAGCCTTTCTAGTGGTTTAAAACGTCACTACCTGCTGATTCTTAGTTACTGGCTTGCAATTTAACATCTGATATGACACAACTATATTTTGCTGCTTCATTACAAAAAGAAGATAATAGTTGTATTTATAATTAGATAAGAAGTATTTACCCAATACATCTGTTTTTTCTGCAAGATTATTACTAGCTTCTTTCATAATGGGATGCCACTAGCACAAAGTAACTGAAGTTGTACACTAGCATTTCCTTCCTATTATACCTAAAACTGTAATATTCCTTAATCCTGCCTGCCAGTGATTTCTGTCTCTTTCTCAAACAGGTCTAGATTTTCATGTCAAATTTTTTGTCGTTTATATTGTTACTTAGTCTTTCTTCAGTATTTGCTATACCTTTCTTAAAATAAAATGTTGCTTTTCCTTCAGCAGCTGCAACTGGCTGTTATAAAGATGTTGTTTTGTTATATATTATTATTCCTATATTGAATTAGAAATTATCTTTTTACTATATAAACCTGCTAATTTAAGGTTTTCGTTACTTAATTCCTGGAATTTATTCCTTGTAAACTTTATTTGACTTCATAGTAGCCTGGATTCCTGAACAACAGGTGTAAAATAAGGATTACTTTCCTCTCCTATTTAAAACCAATATTTTCTCCCTCACCTTATCATGTCAGCATCTAAAAAAAACCATAAAACTAATTGTGGTAATAGACATTTTGAGGGGATGTACTGAGGTGAAAAATCACACTTCCAGTTTAATAAATTGCACCCAGGAAATTTACAAGGAACATCTAGGTTTACTGCAGCAGTAGAATAGGAAAAATAAGAGCTCATATAGGGGCAGATAAATTGTTCTTTGAACAATAAAACACTAATATTTCCCAGAATCTTTCCTAAAAGCTCTCTGAACAGATTTTAATACCACTATGCATATATAATTAAATAAAATTGGCTCAAATAATCAGATAGATTGAAGAGCTTGGACTTTGGGGAAAGTGTTGCTATCTAAAGACAATCGATGTAAGATCACACAAAATAAGATAAAACTAATAAAAGAAACAAGAGAGGAGCTAATGGTAACATCTGGGAGAGGGAGGAGGTGTAGGAAACTGCCTGCTCTGAAGATCAGTGGAGTTAATATACCTAAATCATCTAGGTCTTAAGTACAGGATTGAATTACTGTAGTAATAAGAAATCATGCATCGCCCAATCCCCTGGTTACTGCTTATATGTACACTACTTGCCCTAGAGGTGCAGGATTTTTCAACTTCTTTTAGTTCACAGTAAAAAGAGAGGTAAACTGATTTATATTATCTAGCACTTGGCTGCAATCTAAAACTCTGCCATGGCACAGTTACTGAATCATCTGACTAATGCTAAATTGTTATTATGCTGCAGTTTGATCATATGTCTAATCCTAGCTGGATTTATTTTTTTTAAAATCAAGCCTAAACAGAAAAAATATTGGCACAGAAAAATTAACTGATTCAGGTATAATAATCCTGTTTATGGGTAAAGAGGTTCAGGTAGGTACTGGATACATTTTTACCTCTAGATTATCTCTTTTTTTTCTTGCTTTTTTTTTTTTTTTAAACAGGGATTAGAAATTGAGATTATAGAAAAAACATACTGTGCTTTTGAAATTGGAAAGAGGGTTAATAGCACAGAATCAAAAAATCATAGCGTGTTAGGGGTTGGAAGGGACCTGGAAAGATCATCGAGTCCAACTCCCCTGCCAGAGCAGGATCCCCTAGAGTAGCTCACACAGGAACGTGCCCACGTGGGCTTTGAATGTCTCCAGAGAAGGAGACTCCACAACCTCTCTGGGCAGCCTGTTCCAGTGCTTTGTCACCCTCACAGTGAAAGTTTTCCTCATGTTTACGTGGAACCTCCTATGCTCCAGCTTGCACCCATTACCCCTTGCCCTGTCATTGGACATCACTGAGAAGAGCCTGGCTCCATCCTCCTGACACTTACCCTTTAAATATTTGTAAACATTACTGAGGTCACCCCTTAGTCTCCTCCAAGCTAAAGAGACCCAGCTCCCTCAGTCTTTTGTCATAAGGGAGATGTTCCACTTCCTTAATCATCTTTGTGGCTCTGTGCTGGACTCTTTCAAGCAGTTCCCTGTCCTTCTTGAACTGAGGGGCCCAGAACTGGACACAATATTCCAGATGCAGCCTCACCAGGGCAGCGTATAGGGGGAGGAGTGCATCTCTTAACTTACTAACCACACCCCTTCTAATGCACCCCAGGATGCCATTGGCCTTCTTGGCCACAAGGGCACATTACTGGCTCACGGTCATCCTTCTGTCTACCAGGACCCCCAGGTACCTACACTGCTCTCCAACAGGTCAGTCCACAGTCTATACTGTTACATGGCGTTGTTCTTTACCAGATGCAAGACCCTACATTTGCCCCTGTTGTATTTCAGTAAATTTCTCCCCACCCAACTCTCCAGCCTGTCCAGGTCTCACTGAATGGCAGCACAACCCTCTGGTGTGTCAGCCACTCCTCCCAGTTTAGTGTCATCAGCAAACTTGCTGACAGTGCACTCTGTTCCCTCATCCAGGGCACTGATGAATATATTGAACACTACTGGTCCCAGTACTGACCCCTGAGGGACTCCACTAGATACTGGCCTCCAACTATGGCCCATTCACCACAACTCTCTGGCTTCTTTCCTTCAATCAGTTCACAATCCACCTCACTACCTGATCATCCAGACCACACCTCCTCAGTTTAGCTACAAGGATGCTGTGGGAGACTGTGTCAAATGCTTTACTGAAATCAAGGCAAACCACATCCACTGCTCTACCATCATCTATCCACCTGGTTATGTCCTCATAAAAGGCTATCAGGTTGGTTAAACAGGACTTCTCCGTGGTGAAAGCATAGTTTGATGAATACTGGTTTATGGTTTTCACTCTTCATATTGTTTAGGAGTGCAACCTACGTGATGCACTAAGTAGAACCTCATTTTTTTAATGTAATATGTTTTTCCCTCTTTTGAGCACCAGTACAAACTGGTATCTTCATACCACTCACTGAGTGGATGTGTCTGTGTGTGAAGGTGAGCATGACAGAAATCTAGATGTCTTGGTAAAGGGTGTAACATGTCTTACAAAACTTTAACTCAAGAGAGGTCACTAAATGGTTCCAAACCCCTATGGAATTGTTCAGAGTTCCCAGTGCGTTTGCACCCAACTATGAAATAAATTGTCTTCTTGTAGGAACTGAGCATAGCTAAGGCACAGATTGTCACACCAGAAGCTTGGGAAAAGGAAAGTGTCACCAACAGATGAGTAAAAGCCACTCGATCACTCAAATAAGGAAAGGAATAAGTGAGAGCTTTTCAATTAGACCACAGTATTGACTTCAGAAATTCTGAATGAAAATGTCACAAAAGCATGTAGCCATGGTAACTGCAAACTTGAAAGACAATAATGTTTGGTCCCAACTGTCTGATGTTTACTGTTGTGGACACTGTAAGAGCTTAACTGGAGCAAAATATATACATAAAATAGGAACTGCAAGGGATGTGTGCCCATATCTTACCAGCAGTGGAAACAATAGGCTGAGAGAATCCATGCAGATTCAGTTACTGAGCCATTGAATCCAACCAAAAGATAAATCAGAGTTGAGGTTTGAGGTTGTTTGTCTCAAATTATTTTATAAGATTTGTAAATCACTGTTTATTTTTTCTGCATGCATCTTAGGGACTTAGTACCTAACAGAGCTTCTTGTTTACCTTGTGTGGGGTTGGTAAGGGAAGGTGATCAGTCTGCAGGCTAGAGGGAAGGAGGAGCAGCACTGGAAAAGCAGCAAGAAACTGCATCAACAGGCGTACATGGTCAGAGGGTGTGAGGAGCAGAAGCCCGTGTCCAGACTCAGCAGCTCAGCAGTGCCAGAAGATGTAGGCTGAAAGCAGAGTGTAAAAGAGAAGGTGAGGAGATAGGGAGGTAAGAGATTTGTCCAGGGAGAAAGAACAGTTTTTCTGAGAACAACTGGCCATTGATTTGCAGTTGATTTTTTCTTAATATGAAGTGATTCCACATGAACTGGAGGTGGAAATAAGAGCTGAAATAACTGAAAGAAAAGCTCTATTTAAATATTTGGAGGTGAGGGGCGATTCATAGGTAATATGGTTGCTTGTACCAAACCTGTTGAAGTTAGAGACCTTGGGTTTTCCTTGTCGAGTGCTGCCAGGTCAAGTTTGACTGTTTGACAGCAGCAAAATTGCTGCTTTGCAGACTGGTGGACTTTGCTTTTGTTAAGTTCAAAGGCTCACCTGCACAGCAGTAAGTGTGGAAGGAGTAAAGTCTGCAATGCAGGCCAGGACTGGCTTGAAATGCATGGGTGTTTGTAAACAAAACAAGTTTATCTATGCTAAAAGACAGTAAAAATCTGGGGAAAAAGTCTCCTTGTAGTTTATACATGACTTAAAGGTCTTTGTCACTAGGTAGTCTAGGCTGCACCTTGAACTTTAATTCACTTGAACTCTGCCTTTTTTGCTGTCTAATTGTAACTGAAATTGGATGATCATACTTGAAATAAGAGCCCAGCTTTTTTCCTAATGAAGACAAAAATAGAGAAACTTTACCCTTTCCTTCCTCTCTACATCAAGTACTTTAATGTAAAGATGATATATTAGATGTTCCAGCACAGAATGTAGTGAGTCAAACAATTTGATATTATCTGCAGTTACTCCTATTTTGGTTTTAGATAAGTTTTTAATTACGTGGCTTATGTCAGAGACAGTATTTACATCCCCTATTCTACTTTCCCAAGCATGTGCCATGAACTCTGTAGCTTGCAAGATCATGTAAAACGATGTTTTTATAGCTTACACAGAGAGAACTTGCAAGTGAGTTAATCTGAGATTTTTTCTGTAGTAATAATGTTTATTATTAATTATTTATTTGTTACTGTTTATATTATGAGAACTGCTGAAACAAGAAATATATTGTGGTTCTTGCCCCGGTCTGAAAGAAACATATCAAATACAGCTTTAAGTATGAAGCTTGCACAGGCTGAAGTTCATTGTTAGAGCATGCTTAAAGAAAATATATTCAAATATACCTCTTGTCGAAAACTTTTGACCCACTGATTGTCCATAGATATTAGTCACTTCATGTATGCTTTAAAAATCAGGTCAGAGATTAAATGCTCCTCTTGCCTGGTTTGCAGCTGTAACTAGTAAATTTGTTGTCCTTCATGCTGTTGAAAATGCTTAAAGCCCACCTCGGCTCAGGGCATTTGGAACACAAATTCAGCACTTAAGAAAACAATTAGCTTTGATGCTGTGGTGTTGTCTGGAATCTCCAGAGCTTTACAGTATTTATGCTTGTATTCAATTTCAAACTGTTCTCTGATAAGTTAGTGTCATTGGTAGGTAGAAGCTAGTGCACAGTAAGATTCACAGTTTCTAATAAACTGAATAATCCATGAGTACTTTCAGAATGGATTATTGTATGGTTTTTTTTATATCTAACTAGTCTGTCTTGCTTCAAATTCCTTCCCATTCTAGTTGCTCAAAGTCTCAGTGATAGGAAAACATTTATAAAAAAAAAAAAAAAAAAAGGTTAATCTTCCACTATTTAAACAGCCATTTCAAAAAGAATGTGGAACATGTAATTCCTAACAATAGTAGAATCTCTCAGGAGAAATGGTTGTTTCTAAATTTGTGTTCAAGATTTTGTTGTGCTTATAGAAGTTTTTTGCCTCAGGAGTTCTGTTTTGGTGGTTTATCCTTTACAGCTTTCTCAGTATGTACATTAGCACAGCAGTTAAGATACAAAGGTTGCACAAATGAAGAAACACTACACCCAAGGAAAGCTCAGAAAGCTCTCAAGAAATAAAAGATGGATCACACCTCCCTCTGGATTTTTATCTAGGGAGTTGGATGCAGAAAGCAGCACTTACTATTTCCTATTCAGTTTTGTATAGATAAATGTTATCTGGGGCTGTTGTCCTAAATTGCTTTGATAAGAAGGCAGAAAGGGGTCCTGTACAAAAAACCCCTCTAATCTCTTCAATCTTGAACAGTGAATTTCACATGCACATTGATAAGCCTTTGGTGTACCGGATGGCTTAGGGGAATTTAAAGCAAACATTTATCTCCTTTTCTGGTAAAGCTTTAGTTGTTTCACAATGCTAATGTGCAGTAAGTAAGCAAATCTTTTCTCTGACTTTGATAACTAAACACTTGAGGCTTCTGAGACAAATGAAAACGAGAATTTTCAAAATACCAGTGATGTAAATATTCTTGTTTTTCTTAATTACCTATATCAAGCAAATCTACATTAATTAGTTATGTATGTGGCTGGTGTTACCATAGTGATCTGTAAATGTGAATAGTAACCAACTAACTCTACTAAGCTCTGCAGAACTGAACTAACCGCTTGCTCATTATGAACCATATGAAAGAAGTCACACTAATTTCACATCTTAATGGCATTGCTGAAAATGTCAGAACTTCATTGTGGTTTTAAGAATGCAGGGTCAGCTGAGACTACTTGATGAACTAATCTAAAATTTTTATATCTCTGATTTTACTTATATGTTCTGTTCAGCCAGAGGGTTTTGTTGAATGAAAACACTAGTTCTTAAATTGCAAGACCTCAGTCCATGGAACCAGATTGCCTTGGATATGCATTTAAGTCATTTTGTTTTAATGCTCTGCACTAAACCTTGAAAAATTTGAAAGATCAACACTGTGTCAAAAAAAACCCAAAAACTTTGCCAAAGATTTCATTAATTTAGGAGACTCAACTTTAATGGGTAAAAAGGACAGAATGGCAGAGATCCAACTGTCAGGAATACCATAGATCCACTACTAGTATTGTATAGGTTAACTAGTACATGTCAAGTGATGTTAGCAGACTGTCTAGCTTCAAACCGGAGAAGACAGCATAAAACATTTCCACCAGTGAAACCTAGAAAGCAATTCTTTACAAGACTCACATCTGGCATTAGGATTGGGCATTTGATGAAAATGCATCCTAAAGAAATCTTTTCTCATATCTCAAAGGAACGATCTAACATGATCCTCTCTCTGAGCTGAGTCTCTGTCTGCCTCTTCTCTTTGCCCTCAGTGGTGGGTGACCAAAGAGAAGCAGTATCTGTGGGGGGAAAAAAAAAGTGATACTTGGCTTCTCGAGTATAATGGCTAACAGGCTTGAGGATAAGATCTTCCCTTACCCAGGCTTTGTGTAGCCTACCTAAAGAACATGCAGGGAGAAATGCAAATCAATCTCTTTTTTCTTTTTCTCCTCTCAAAGCTATGAAATTAAGGGAAAACAGAGTAACTCAGTGCTGCAGAGGAGGATCATGACAGCCAAACCTGCCTGTCCTCTCCCTAGTAGATCTACGTATATGCATACACTTCATGTACATGTTAGATGAGTATTTAAGTGCTTGTGCTTGAACGTAACTTAAATATCTTTAGTATTACACCATTTTACAGTAGAGTGTTTAACATGAATCCAAATTGTGCAAATTCATCACTTGATTTGCTAAGCCACATTTGATTTCCAAAATGTGTTTACCTAATGTCTGCCCAGTGTATCCTGTTTTCCTTAACTAGCCATCAGTGGGTGAAAACAAGTAAAAGTCAGTTCTCCCGTTAGTATTCTAGTGCCAAGTAAACCAAGAAAGTTGACTTTATAAGATCATGTAAAGTGAAGTCCAGGGTTTGGGTTTTTTTGTTGTTTTGGTTTTTTGGTATTGTGGGGTTTTTTGGGGGTTTGGGTTGCTTTTTTTTAATTATTCTCTTTCAGTTTTCATTCTCTTTCTTTTAATTCTTTTTCTGTTTTCATTTGCCTTGAGGTGAGGGTGCTAACATTGTATGGCTGTAGTTTTTTCACCAGTGACATGAACTGTTTCCTGTTCACAGATAATATTCTCCATTTTGCCATTTGCTTTGTACCAAGCCCATACTGACACTCTTACCCATTAGAAATCTTTTACGGTGTCATTGTTTTCCTAGTCAGAATCTCCCCTTCTACAGTTACCTTTTCCCTCCTTGCATCTTAGATATATTTTGCCTATAATATTAAGACCCATATATATGATCCATTTTACAGTTGGATTTAGTTTGGCCACTGTCATCCATCTTCTTTGTTCAAAACTACGGTATCACTGTGGGCTTAATCAGCCAAGATGAATCCTCCAGAAACAGTTTTGTTTATAAACAAAACCATAGCAACAACATTTTGAAATTAAGCAGAAAGCCAGGTTTGGCTTTTGTTTTTTGTGTCTCATATTCTGGTTAATGCAGACCTCCGAATTATGATGATACAGGATGAAATAACTTGAGAATATCTAAGTATTCTGCAGCAATCAACAAGCTTGTTAGCTGCATCAGACGTATTTTTCTTAGCAAAAGTGTGTTAATTTTGCACATTCCATGAACTTACAGCATTAGCTGCACTTTAACATGTATTGTTATTCCTACACATTTAACAAATATGCCAGAATGATCTGCTTTTCTTGTGATTAGCAAACCTATTGTTTCTGGATCATCCTTTTTAGTGTGTTTTTTTTTTTTCCTTTGAATTATTAACATTATCATGGCAAATTAAATTTCCTTGGCCTTTTTCCAGGTCTTCTGAGATTTTGTTAGAAGTTAATACCGGTGATTCAGAAAGTAGCTCTCAGCAAGTTCCACTTAGAATATTAGGAGGAACTTTGTCTTCAAAAATCTCCTTGAAATGTCTAATACCTCCTTTGCTATATGATAAGCTTCTCTACCATCTGCAGCATCATTTAGCATGATAAATGTTCCTATTTCATTCCAAAACCAGTTGTGGTTTTCTTTTCTTTTTTGTTTTCTTTTAGAAAATAGGAGACAAGTGGACTGTAATAAATACTCTTTAAACATCTTCAGTTGATAGTCATTTAAACTTGATTATGTTTTCTTCTCACTTTCAAACTTGTAATTTTCAGTCACTGATATCTTCTGCATTTCAGTTATATTTTCTGGGTTAATTTGTACCTTGCAATTTTATTACTTTTTTTAGGGTTGGTTTGTTTGGGGTTTTTAACTGATAAGGTTTATTGTTTTACCTTAATGTCTCAAATGCTAATTGATGTGCACATCTTAGGTTATGTTAAGGTTTCACAAGGTCAATGTATGTATGGTAAGTTCATGTTTTCCAGATTCAAACAGTAACAGATTTTTAGTCAAAATAACTTATTTCTCCCCCCCAAAATAGATTGCAACAGTAATTTATCCCAAATTACCATGGAACATCTAATCTCAAGTTAGCTAGTTATTATTTTTTAGAAGCTGTTAGGAACTTCTATTACTAAGCATATAGAACAATCTGAAGCTGAAGGTACCTATGATGCTGTGTTTACCGTCCTACATAAAATAAGTAGATTATATTTTTCATAAATGACCTCCCTTTTTGTGGGCATAAATTGTGCTTGTAAAAAAGAATAGTTTCATTGTGCCTGTATTTCACTGCCGGAGTAGAACAGCCATAAAAGTGAAATACAATGTGAAATATAACTCAAAAATAATTTCTACTGTCCACACTGAAGAACTTGAAAATAGTACCCAAAATACATAAAGGTTTTAGAATTGAAACTTTAAATGTTTCTTTGTTATAAAATTGTAAATAAGAGCAACAGAATTAGCCTTCCCTTAAGGGTGCAGAATATGTATATGAAAAAATATGCATATGACAATGAAATTGATTAAATGTGCATTTGTCTTATTACATGTTAGAAGAAAGTCTAATTAATATTTTATTTATTATGTTACAAAAACTTTAAGAAATACTCTAGGGAGATGAAACGTTGAAACCGTGTTGCCTTTTTTTTTTTTCACCCAAGAGAAAAAATGTAAAGCGTGCGTAATGAAGCATGACAGTTTCATAGCAGCTATGCATTTCATCAGGTCCTTTTGTGGTTCAGAGCATCATCTAACGTAATACAAATTCACAAAATTAGTATCACAATGCAAATCTGAGTAGAATTAAACAAGATAGCAGCCTTCCAGTACCTGAAGGGCACCTACAGGAAAGCTGCGGAGGGACTTTTTACAAGGATGTGTATTGATAGGACAAGAGGTAATGGCTTTAAACTGAAAGGGGGTAGATTTGGATTAGATATTAGGAAGAAACTATTTTCTCTGAGGGTGGTGAAACACTGGCACAGGTTGCCCAGGGAAGTTGTGGATGCCCCCTCCCTGGAAGTGTTCAAGGCCACGTTGGATGGGGCTTCAAGAACCTGGTCTAGTGGAAGGTGTCCTTCCTTGCCCATGTCAGGGGGTTGGAACGAGATAAACTTCAATGTCCTTTCCAATCCAAACCATTCCATGATTCTATGATAAGATGGAAATTTACACTTTTGTAACACATTATACCAACATTTGGCAGTGGTTTATGCAAAAATCCTCATATGTTGTGCTCGAGACATCTAGAGGTCTTTAGGTCAAATTCTTCATAACTTCCATCATCACAATGTCCAAGCAGCACATCACAGAAGACAAGGAAGAACATCTCAACAAACATGTTAAAGGAAACAAAGTTTTACATTGCTGCTTTTAAGATGGAAATGGTGTCATAAGTACTGTGTGGTTGCAAAAGATCTGCTTGAATCTAGAAAGGGTTAATAATTCACTTAAATGTCAGCTACTCTGTCATATTTAAAATGAAGTGCAAGCACCTGGGTAAAGTTAGTAGGTGGAAAAACGAAAAACAATGTCCTTGATAAAGCGCCAAAAGCAGGAAAGGGGAAAAAGACCTGACAACCAGAGCCTAATAAAATCTGGGAGTTGCATAAATGTTTGCATATTCCATTTCTAGTGTACATGTTCTATATAAGCGTAAGGTTTTTATTTTAAAACTTTTTATTTTCAAACAAATTATGAGGGAAATAATCTTTTAATGTCTGTTTTTGCATTTTGCTACCTAGGTTGTTGTCCTGGTTTGAGCAGTCAAACCGTGGCAGTTGTGCAAAAGTTAGTAAATGGGATAAAGCTCACTCACTACTATTGTTGTGGCTCTGGTGGCAGCAATGCTTTATGTGTCACATTGTGAAAAATCTATCCTTCGATTTTACTGTCTGAGGGGGGTCTCTTTATTCATACATGCTGGTTGTTGGAGACATTTCTCATACACTGAATGAAAAGAGCAGGATAAAAGTTGTATCAGAAAGTAGGCATTCATTCTCATATGTGTATAGCAGGAAGAAAAGTTCTCAGTCCTCACAAACTGCCTAGAAAACCAAAAATATATTGATCTACTACTCCTACTAGTAATCTACAAAAGTTGAGGTATGCTTTATATTTAGGACTTCTTCATAGGTTCCTTTTTTTGTCAGGAATGTGCTGAATTGGAGAAGGTTTACATAGCACACAAAAAACTAGCTGTGAGGAAAGGAAGTATCTGCATCAAAAGAGAAAACAAATAAATTGAATAGACTGCAATTATTAAATACTTATATTGTATGTCTATTTCCATTTGCAAGGCAGACATAATCTTCCTATACCTTCACCCTGCTGGTAGGCAAGAGGCTGGATTTCACTTGTAGGTACTTCATTTGGCATTTCTACATCCCCTTCCCCAGAGGCTGGAAGAAACATCTGCTTGGGCAGCAAACACTTCCCAAACATCTGCACTCCTTTCTGTGTATGGTGCTGAGCCAGCCCCCAGTAGCTGCTGCTGCCATTTCCCTGCAAGAGCAGCATGTAGGAGAAGCAGCTGATAGCAAATCTTGTGCATCATCTAGCAGATAGAAAGGAGTCAGTGCTGCCTTTGCTGCCATATGCAGAGAGGACAAGGACTGCAGTTCCCTCCTTCTAACACTTAATAATATGCTATCTAGATTAGAAATAACACAGTTAACAAATATCCTACACATTGGACTAACATCTAGAAAGCTGCCTTTCATAACTTGGACACTAAAGAAAGTCCACCGGAGTTCAGGCTGCCAAGACCATTCCCTTGCAGATGTTAATTTTTAACGAGAAAAAAAGTCAATTGGACTCGGAAGCATCTTCTTAACACTTGGGATCACTTCTTTCTCTTTTGTAAGATAGTTGTCACTATGAGCCATTAGAATTTTTAAGGCAGCAGGCTAATTATCTTGCTGTAAAAAAACAGCCTTGATGCTTGGCTGCACTCTTTTTTGACATTGTAGAAGTTATACAAGTAGTTTTCAGTAATGTTGGTAGAAACTGGGTGCATAGCTCGAGGACAAATTATAGTCTTTGTCTTGTAGGACATGAAAATAATTGAGACTCAGTTGTCAAGACCTGAGCTTTTCTATGGGTATTAATGTGTTTTGGCAAGACACGTCAAAACTGTATCTCATATTCAAAGACACTTATCCTGGAATGTTAGATAGGAACATATAAAATGCACAAACCACCAAGCAATTCGTATCATTTTTGAGATGTCCACCATAGCCCAAGAGCCTTTTTTGTCAAGTGAGCTCAGCACTTTTCTGTTGATAAACAAGGGGTTATCCTTGAGGATGACATTTGTTCTCTGTACTGGACAGTTATCACTAAAATAAAGTTTCGAGCACACCTTTTAAATGAAGCAATCAATTATTTCTTATCTCAAAAGAAAGGTAAATGTGTTTTATGCGCAACAATCATACCCTTATTTCCCATTAAGAAAAATACTGTAGTAATATTTTGTACTGTTTAAAGACCTACATGGGTTGGTTGTTTGCTTGTTTGTCTTAATTCAAGCTCCCTTTGAAATCATTGAGTTTTAAGTGTTTTAAACATTTTTATTCCTTACAAGAGCAACTGATTTAACTCTATGTGTGTGGATCTCTTACCATTACATTTTATTTCTTTCTCTATAAGACCGTTTGCCTGGTTTTTTGCCATGCATAAGAAAAGCCATCATTGTTATGGTGGATTCCTGGTGTTATTCCCAGGAATCAAGAAATCGCTGTTACTGATTCTGTTCATTCTTTGTCAAGCAGATATTATTTTAAATTTCCGAACAACATATGTCAGCAAGTCTGGCCAAGTTATATTTGAAGCAAGATCTATCTGTATCCACTACGTGACTACCTGGTTTATCATTGATTTAATTGCTGCACTTCCTTTTGATCTTCTTTATGCTTTCAACGTCACTGTGGTAAGTACTGACCTGTCTTTTTTAAATGTTCTTTTTTCAAGAGGGTTTTCTCGGAGTTATTTCCAGATCTGGAGACTAAAACAAAGTAAAACTACAGACAAAGCCCTCTTCAAGCCTTGGTGTCTTTTTCAGCTTTGTAGTGTATTTTTACAATGGATGCTGAAAGAAGAAATACAATGTAATTGTACATGTTGATTAAAAGATAACAAGATTGGGTGTCAAACTGGCCATTCAGTATCATG
Source organism: Hemiprocne comata (assembly GCA_020745705.1). Classification (NCBI taxonomy): domain Eukaryota; kingdom Metazoa; phylum Chordata; class Aves; order Apodiformes; family Apodidae; genus Hemiprocne; species Hemiprocne comata. Next base: position 39,479,816 of record CM036587.1, read on the forward strand.
AAGGACACATATGTACCTTTTTTTTAAATTCAATTATCCTTACTTTGTGAACAGTTGCACCTATATTAGCTTACTTTTTATTTACTGTACTCAAATGCAATTCCCTATGGCTTTTACTCTATTAAACTGAATAAATTCAATCCTTAATTTTTCAAGACTCATAAATTATTACTGCAGTGAGGTAAATCATTGTTATGGTCAGTATGGTCAGCATTCTTCACTCAGCCAGGAATCTTCTTTCTCTGTACCTTTGAGCATTCTAGTGCAAACATTGTAACATGATCACCAACTTTTTTGTGTTCTAATATCTGTTACTTACAATTGCCATTAAGTTTGGCTTTGGTATCAATTAATCTTTTTTAGGAATATGATGACAAAATACTTAAGTCACTTTGAAAAATATGTGGGTCTAATGTCTGGTGATGTCATGTAATCATGACTGGTTGCAATTTTATTGGTTTACTTAAGAGAGAGGTTTTTCTTCCAATATTAGATTTAGGAGAGTAAGTATTCCAAATACCCCTTCCTGCTCCAGATCAGGAGGCTTAATTTTGGAAAAAAATTGTGGCAGAATTTTCTCAATTTTGTGGATTTTTCACATAAGAGACAGGCTTTTAAGATGTCCACTTTCTAATTCTCAGATTTTTGATCTTTTGTGAATGGATGCATTTAATCTGATTTCATTATGAGTTACAGACAAATACACAGATGACAGGGCTGACATCTATAAGAAAAAAAAAACACTAGAAAAACAGTAGTCAGGAAGCTTTCTGTAAAAGGTATCCTGTTTGGTTTTATCTTAAGTACACTACTATCTCAGTTTATCCCTTACATTAAAACCAAACAGCTGGCATAACTGTCTTCGTTTTATTTCCATTAAGAATTTTTCATTGGATGAACCAGGTCTGATATTTTCTTTGAATTAGGAATGAAAAAAAATAATCCATTTTTTAATTTTTTTTTTTAAACATTTGAAAGAGTTGTATGCTCTCCATACTGAATTCTGCAAAAGAAAATATTACCCAATAATTATTTTCACAATTAAAATGTCACAATATTAAAAATGCTGCTATATAATGATTAATACACACACCCTGTCTGTTGTAATTTTTTTTTTTTCCCCTAATAAGAACACTAATATGGTGACTAAGAATAACCAGGGACACTGAAATGTTGCTCTGTTAGTAATGGATCCTTATTGAGATAATTAGGGATAGATTAAGTCTCAACACTAAGCCCCGAGAAGTAAAAGGCATATAGCCATGTTGGTCTCATAATTAAGCCTGACAGACAGGCATAGCTCCCAGAATGCTCCAAGAGTCAAATACTTTGTTAAAAGTGTTTGCAATGTCCAATCTGCTTCCTTCATTTGCTGTGGCCCAATCTTGGCAGCTAGCTGCTATGTGGTAAAGACCCCCAGCTACACAGTGGAGAGTCAAGGGCCAACCCTCTTTGCTCTCTGGTAACTGAGAACAAATCCAGAGTTGGGGAAGTTTCATTCACCCCAGCAGACTCAATTGTTTTGTTCTTTGTTTGATTCCTTGATGGAAACACAGTGACTTACTATGTTGTATTTCCCATCGTGGCAAGAGCAGGCAACTGTTATCATAATATATGCTGCATCTATATCTGAAATATAATATATGCACAGTTATTATTAATTTATAATTTGTGGTAAAACAATACAGATGCTGCACCCTCAGCAAGTCTGTGGATGACATGAAGCTGTGTGGTGTGGTCGATGCACTGGAGGGAAGGGAGACCATCCTTTTTGACAGGGATCTTGACAGGCTTGAGAGGTGGGCCCATGAAAACTGCATGAAGCTCAACAAAGCCAAATGCAAGGTCCTGCACATGGGCTGGGGCAATACCAAGCACAAATACAGGCTGGGTGGAGAATGGATTGAGAACAGCCCTGAGGAGAAATGCTCGGGGCAGCTGGTTGATGAGAAGCTCAACTTGAGCCAGCAATATGTGCTTGCAGCCCAGAAAGCCAACCGTATCCTGGACTGCATCAAAAGAAGCATGACCAGCAGGTCAAGGGAGGTGATTCTCCTCCTCTACTCTGCTCTGGTGAGACCTCACCTGGGGTACTGTGTCCAGTTTTGACGTCTCCAACATAAGAAGGACATGGAGCTGTTATAGCGAGTCCAGAGGAGGGCCACAAAGATGATGCAAGGGCTGGAGCACCTCTTCTCTGAAGACAGACTGAGAGAGCTGGGGTTGTTCAGCCTGGAGAAGAGAAGGCTCCGGGGACACCTTATAGTGGCCTTCCAGTACCTGAAGGGGGCCTACAGGAAAGCTGGGGAGAGACTTGTAGAGACAGAACAAGGGGTATGGCTTTAAAGTGGACAGGTTTGGATTAGATATTAGGAAGAAATTATTTCCTGTGAGGGTAGTGAGACACTGGAACATGCTGCCCAGAGGAGCTGTGGATGCCCCCTCCCTGGAAGTGTTCAAGGACAGGTTGAACAAGACTTTAAGCAACCTGGTCTAGTGGAAGATGTCCATTCCCATGGCAGGGTGGTAGGAGCTAGATGATTTTTAAGGTCCCTTCCAACCCAAACCATTCTATGATTCTATAATTCTCAAGATAACAATGATTGCCAACTGCTTCAAGAGCAGAGGGAAGTGTTAATCACATTCCACTGTTTTCCAACTTCATTGACTTAATAAGCCATTTCCTCATATCTGTTCTCAGATTTTCACTCCATCGACTCTCAACTGTTGCCTCAATAGAACAGTGAGAAGGGCCATCAGGGGGCATCTCATTCCTTTGCTGTTCAGGCCCCAGCACAGAGGCCAGTCCCTTAAGGGTGCTCTAAATTCTGCAAGCTATAGGTCATAAATGTCACCCTCTAGTTGGAGATTTGTAGACTTGCAGTACATGAAAAAGCTGTGGAGTCTCTGGCCATCCTTGGAGACATTTTGAAAGAAAAAATTGAAACTGTATGAGTTGGCTTTATTGCCTTTGCACCTTACAGGGATTCTGCCCTACTAGTAAATGGGTGATTCTTTGGAGGTCTGAGACTTCAACCACATTGGTTCCTAACCTCAGTGCCTCCTGAAACCCCAGTTCCTTCCATCCCTGTTCTCATGTAATGTAAAAGATCCCTTAATCTGTGGAAATGTGGTGTGAAATGTTGCCACAGTAATACCAGTTACAACGATTACATTTGCTCCTCTTTGAATAACTATTGGTGGTTGTAGTGCAAAAATCTAATTTTTGAGGAAAACCAACTAACTAACCAGTATTAAAGATCCCTGCCACTAGTCATTACTTAAAATGTATCATGTTTCCTGATTAATTCCTTTTTTGCCGTAGATGATTTTTCCAAGCAAAAAATTCCTTCATTACGTTGTAGCAACTTAATTTCTTAGTACTTCTCAGCACTATGCGATGGCTGAGTTTTTGCTAGTTTTAGATCAAATTCTGTCTCTGTCATTTGGACAGATAAAGGTTAACCCAGCTAGTCTGAAACGATTAACCAAACGGAAAATTTAGATTGTTTTATATCTGTGGGCAAAGCGAAATCTACACAAGCACAACTCTGAGTGCTGACTTCTCATTTTGTCTTTCTAAATTTGTGACATAGAAAAGAAAGCTGCCTGATGGCATCTCAGGTCTTCCAATGACAGATTGGACACAATGCAAGAAGAGTGTTCGGCACGAGAAACTTCAGTGCAATTACATCTGATTAATTACATCTGTGTTCAAATATACGGGGAGATTATTTTGATATGAGGCAGTCTTCGGGCCTTAAAATGTCTAGGTCTCTATGTTAAAAAGAATCTTATGATATCTGATTTGCAGTTTTTATATGTATCAGTTTTCTGTAACTTTATAAAAGTGGTTAGAATTTGGTCACTAGTGATAACTGCCAGGGTACATTTATTATTGTACCAGCCCTTTTGAAATTTTTTATTTGAAAGAATCTAATTAAAAATCATTTCATCTAAGTTATCGTTATTTAGTTGTGATGTGGTAGAACATAGACACCCATGTAACAATGAAGGCCCTGATGTGAAGGCCATAGTACATAAACAATCATTATATATTTTATATAGTACTACAACACTTTGGAGAATCAGTAATGAACAGGGAATCCTTTATGTAAAGAGTGCAATAGAACCAGGTTCAAACAAGCTGATGAGAGACAAGAAAAGGAGACTCTGGGAAATTAATTACCATGGAAAAAGAAGGAATTGGTGTAGTGGCATGGCATTCCGTTAGAATAATAGTATTTTAATATTTATATGTTTGTATTAATACAAACATGGCAATTCCTTCAGGTACTTTACAGCCTTCTGCCTAAGACTTGCAGATATTATTGTGTTTAAGGCCAAAGACTTAGCTAATTTCACTGACTTATCGCAGATGACATAAGATGGATAAAAGAAGTGCAAGAAGACTGTAATTGTTTGTGTGCGTTAATGTCAAACTTTTTTCCTGACAGCAGTGAACTTCAAAGTATTTTCAAAAAGTGTCATGAGTTTGTTGATTTTATTTTTTCCCCTGCTATATACATGAGAAAAAATGTAAAGGTTATTAAGAAAACAAAGCAAAAAAAAAAAAGAAATAATGGGAAATGAATACTGAATAAAACTCTTGGGAGAATTACTTACGCACTATCAAAACTGTAGGTGCAATATATATACATATATTTGTAGATTTTTTTATTTTCTTTTTTTATAGGTTCCCCCCTACTTAGTTCCTAAGACTGGAATATAATTATTTCATTGTTAAGTCTTCATGAATAAATCTAAAATCCCGTATACTATAGAATTTATCGGTCAACCCGGACCTAGTTATTAGTGAACGCAGCTTTAAGATTAAATAATTCGGATTATTAGTTTGGCTAACAGACACAGAAAGGTTTAGTTTCTGGTTATTCTGGATTAGCAAAAGCAGAAGGATGCTGATCCAGCTGTGCATTTAGAGTTTCTTTTTAGAGAGCTCATTATTGTACTCTGGAAAGGCTGTGCAAAAACACGTCAAGTTTGATGTTATTTTTCTAGCTGATGCATGTACCCTATATCAACCAGGTACTTAGTAGGCATTAATCCTAATGTCTCATTAATAAGGGGGAAAAAAACGTACCGTTAATGAAAATTATGCCCATTTCATCTTCAAAAAATTAAAAATATTTGCTATTGTAATCTGCATTTTTTTTGCTAACAGCTGAAACATGAGCCAAATGTATTTAATACAAAAAGGGGAGCTGTGCACACTCTGGTGTGGATGTAGGTTGGAGGATTCTCTAGAGGGAATGGGGTCATGCAGGGACTGCTCACTTTATGCATTGCTGCATCTTCTCTGGGGCCAGAGCACATATCCTTTACAAACTCCTAGGGTGCTGAGCAGAACAGGTGCTCCTTTTACAACACATACTTAAAAGGCTATGATCTGTTAGATAAGAAATTTAAGAAGTAGTGTTAGAAGTTTTAATACAAGCTTTTTTAAACCCTGACTGAGTACATAACAGTAAAATATGCCCAGGCCCCTGAACACAGGTTTAAATCTGAAGAACAAACCTGAGTCTCTGCTCACTTCTCTGCTTCCTTGTTTCGAAAAATATCTGTTATGTATTATTGTCTCTTCCAGGCTTAATTATTAAGCTGGTTTCATCTCATATGTAGTTGAGTTATGTCTAGTATTTGGCTTTTAGTGAAAACTGAAATTCCTCGTGTGTTTGAAGACATTTATTTTGTGATTTCATATTGGAATCTAATGAACCTTGGTCAGTTTGACAACTGTGTTTCTTTTCTAAAGTTAAATCCAGAAGAAAACTTTCCATAAAAAATGACAAAACAAAACCTCTCCCTCTATTTCAAGTTTGTTTGGCTTGAATCAGAAAGAGAAGATATGTATGTACACAGCAAAAGTAAACATTTTTTTCCTTAACCCTCTGCTTTGCTGTTCTCTTCTGTTTTAAGATTCATGCTACGCATAATATGCAGACAAGCAACTGAATGAAGAGTGGGCAAAAATTCATAGAGCTTTAGAAGACAGAGTTTTTCTTTCATTGAAACAAGAGAACTCTGTGATGGAAGTCAACTGCTGACAAGTGGTTTTCTCTCTCTCTTCCCCCAGGTTTCCCTTGTCCACCTACTAAAGACAGTGCGGTTGCTGCGCCTCTTGCGTCTCCTTCAGAAGCTGGATCGTTACTCTCAGCACAGCACAATTGTTCTCACGCTTCTCATGTCCATGTTTGCCTTGCTTGCACATTGGATGGCCTGCATTTGGTATGTCATTGGGAAAAGGGAGATGGAACAGAATAACCCCCTTACGTGGGACATAGGTAAGTTCTTTTTTCCACCATATATACATTTTATGTATGCGTGTGCGTGCATGCATATAAATAGGTGTAAATATATAAAAACACATGTATAAGCCACTCACTATTTCCTTTTCATTTTAATCTTATACAATTATTTATTGCTGTTTGAAGAGAAAAGGAATTGTTTGAATTCCATATTTTTCCAGCAAGCAGGCTCTATATTGAATGTACATATTTCTTAAATACGTTGACTGCCTAACAAGTAAAGGACAGAAAATTTCACTCAAAATTTTTTACTCTTTACCAATTCATACAAATTCAATACAATTTGCCTACCTCAGGATTTTGATAATGTGGTTCCTAAGAAGTCTTCTCTAAATTTGTAAATTGAGAAGTAAATTTCTGTCTGCGTAGACAAGAAAGAATTCACCTTTAATCTCTGAATACTGTCTGTTTGAGCTTTGATATGTATTTCATTTGCATAGTTCTAAATTCCTGATTTTAAACAAGGAGAAGGGATGGAAGATAGGAGATTTTTTTATATATATTTTTTTTTTTCCTTTTTACATGGTCACTGGCTGTTTAAAACCTTTACTGAAGGAGTTTCCCAAGTTACCTGTGGCTACTGTGGTAGCAGAACTGTTCAATACAAAATAAAGACCAGTTTGTGGGCAGTTTCTCACTGCAGAGGGTGATGCTATGAATTTCAGGTCAATCTGAAAAGGGGGTTAAAATGACAAGAAAGTGGAAACAGTGGAAAACACCGACATTTTGAAGACTGTGTCACTGTTTGAGAAATTGAGGATCTAGATAGCAAAGGGCCAGGCAGACTGTGTAGAAGAGTAGATGGGAAAGTTCATCTTGTTTTTGCAAATTAGGCAAATCTTCAACACATGCATTCCCTCGAGTGTGCTGATTATTCTGTACTGTATGTTGAAATAGATAGGCCTTGAAATGCCTTCAAGTCAAAAACTCCCTTTGGAAATACCACCTAACTGCTTTGCAGGTTTGCTCTTTTGCACAGGAGATGAGGTATCTATCAGTGGAGAGATGGTTTTGGAATACTCAATTTTGATCCAATGTTTAGTTTCCACCCCAGCCTTCATTCTGATTTCATTGAATGCTCCAGATCGACTCATTTTTTGCTTTTTTGTTTGAGGTTTATTATTCTTTCCAAGGGATGTACCCATATGTAATGATACAGTAGGGAAACAATATACCTTGTCTAGGATTCTGGCATCACCAGGTGCTTGTACACTGTTGAAGGTGTGTTACCCACTAGTGCAACAGCTGATACTGCACATCTTCCCACGTGAGTCACTCCCCCACCTTTACTGTAGAGGTGCATTTCTTTTGCTGTCTTTCTCAGATGTCATATCAATATCAAGCATCCCTTTTTCTCTCTTTTCTTTTTGGTTCCTTATGTTCTGTCTTTTTAATTCTACTTGTATTTTCCTTTAACCTAAATCTATTAGCTGCAGTATGTCCTATTCTTATGTCCTTTAATTTCTTTCTTCTGTCTTAACTGCATTAAATATATATAAGTCTGAAGGAAAAATTATGAGTATGTTAAAGGTGTCTGACTTCAGATGAGGTGTGGATGCTGGATCAGGAAGAGGAAGAGAAGAAAGAAAGTCCAATAAATACATCTCTCCGGTTTGTCCATAGATTACTGAAAGCTTTGTGGAGTCTTTTTTTCTTTTAGTTGGTTGTTTATTTCTCCTTCCCTTTGTAAACCAGATCTGTGGCCTGCTGCTGAACTCCTCATAGAGTGCAAACCTTTCAAAGAAAAGACTGCAGCTGTAGGGGAGAATATACAAAGAAAGTCCACTGTGCAGAAATTGGTCAAATTCTCCTAACAGAAAAACAAATCCAAATAATAATGATCATAATAATAAAAATAAAAGTCTCTATGGTGGGAAGTTGCCATGACGAGACTTTGTCAGCTTATGTAGGCCACAGATGATAGCTGATTTCAAAGCATTCATTGGAGTCCCAGTGATGAGGATGGGCTGCATCCTCGCTCCCCAGGTGGGGCTGCTGGCAGCACTCCCCATGCTGCCTGTTCCTCTCCCTTTACCCTGAGCCAAGGCTGCATTCAGGAAATTATCCTTATATGCTCTGGGGTTCTTGGCATTTATTGCTACAAAAACATTAACTTTGTCCCCTCAGTTTTGTCCTCTCAGGCAATGGCAGTAGATGTCTCAACAACTTTGTTAGAACAAATCCCAGTTGAATTAGAATAGAGTCATTTCAGAGAAGTCCCACTTTGATCTCAGTGGAGAGTGTTGTATTTGAGTTATCCCACACTGATATATTCTAGCAAGCTTCCAAGGAAGGAACTGCTCCTCAACAGCTTCTCACCACTGGCTTGTCTGCTCGTGAGACTCAGTGACCTTCCCTGGACAGCTGCAGTCAGTGCATCTCCCTGTTGGATGGGCCAAGGCACTTGTTAGAAATGTGTATGCTTCAGACTTAACCTTCTACCTGGCAAAAGGGCTTAACTGTTGAGCTTACAGCCTGATTTTATTTTAGTTTGTTTGTGCTTTTGCATTTTTATCTGGAAAGCAGATCTATATGTACAGTGTCTAAATTATTTAGATACTATAAACTCATAATAAAAATTATCCTGCAATGACTCATGCAAAGCTCCAACAGGTACTAGTTCTATATCTATTAGAATGGTTATTTCTAAAGTTCTCTCTAGCACTAAGTTAAATATTTTAGGGCTTTTGGTATTGGGGGCGGGGGGTGTGTGTTTGTTTGTTTTAAAGAAAACAGTTTCAAAATGTTAAAGTATTAGATTTATTTTTTTTTTTAAAGAGCTCAGAAAACTCCAGATACTGGGCATGAAGCTATTACTTTGCAAAGACCACTTCAGTGCTAATAAAATATCTATTTGAGCTTATGTGTTACATATGTAAGAAGAAAAAGAAGATTGTGTAATTTTACATGCGACCTACTTGCTAGTGAAACACAATGAAGTTAAGTCTTGGCCCTCTGTGTGCTATAATTTTTGCTATTCAGGTGGTACACAGCTGATTATATTCAGCTAACTTTTGTTTGCACCTTAAGAAAATTTCAAATGACCAGTCTGCTCACAACAGCCATGTAGGTACTATGTTGAAGAGAGAATGGTAAGTGTGTTTTAGGGTATGAATGATTAAGCAAAGGAAAAATGAGATCTGGAGATCCTAATCATGCACAAAAAAATAATGCATACAAGAGGAATCTTGCTTTGGGGTATAATCAAGGTAGTGTTATGGTAAGACACTGAGGATATTCTTGTTCTTCTGTGTGAAAGCCTTAACTGGAAACTTTTGTGCAGTTTTAGAGAGCACATAGAAGAGTTTTTTTGAATGCAGGCAAAGCAGTAGAGTATGATCATTAGTCTTGTATTTACAGGTTTTGATTTTTAAACTTTTATTACATTAATACCAAAGCTGGAAACTCGGGTGTTCACCAATAGATCTTATACAAAGTTCATTTCAGGCATTAGGAGGCTTTCTAATCAGCAGCATTAAAAAAAAAAATAACACAAAAATATATTTTTTATTAAAGGCAATGTGTAAAGTATGTTGTGGTTTTTTTCTTCACTGGAGTGCCTCAGATAGTGTCTGCTTGAAAAATAGTACTGTGAGTACAGATGCTGCAATGCATACAACAGCTCCAATACAGGGATGGGTTTGTTCTAAGAAAGAAAACCTATGCCCAGAATGACAAGAAGATTTCTTTGCTTTTTGTTTGCTTTTATATTTTGGGGGGGTGCAGAGGCAGAGGGAGAAAAAAAGCTTTGAGCAACCTCCTTGTTCCATGTAGTGCTTCCTCAGAAAGGCTGTGACACAAACTTCCAGACTGAGGTTTTGCTAATACGTAAAGAAAACATTTTAAAGCTGCAGTACAGCATGATAGTTTGGATCTTGCTGTGCTATCAGATATGCACCATAGCCCAGATCTCACAACATTGACTTTAGTGGGGGTAGCATTTGGTTCTGTGTGTCTGTTTCTCTGGCTAACTTAAACAAATGAGGTGCTTAATTTGCATTTGAATTGGAACAATGGGAGTGATAAAGTTCTCCCTACGAAATTACCCAGAACTGAAAAACGTATTTGCTTTGTTCTTGCTGGGCCAGACCATAAGCCTTTATTTTATTTTTTCGTCCTTATTCAGACAACAAGCTCATTGCAAATAATTTTAAAAACATTGTTGCACTCACTAATTTAGCCACATGATTGCAAAATGAGAAAGATATTATTCAAGAGCTATAATGACGTGGTGGCATTGGGACATATACCAGTGTAGTATAATGTTAAAATCTGGATCTCTTGCATAGTTCTAGTATTGACATTTCAACAGATTACACAAGGCATTTGGAAGACATGCAGTATGGGCACTGCTTTCAGAACTTAAACCTTTACCTCAGCAAGTTCTCCCATCTCAGGAAATGGTTGTTTCACGTGCAGCAGCTTGACTCTAATTAATCTGATAAAAACATGACCCCTGGACTGGTCATTCCCACCTGCCTGAGACGGTGTCATGCTCTTTGTCCTGCTTTTCCCTTCTAGCTTTTTCAGATCCCTCTGTTACATTCCATCTTCTTGGCCTCATTTGTTCTTATTGGTGAAACAGATGTTTCCCCAAGACATGGCATGATATTCAGCAACCTGTAAAAACAAGGTTAATTTTCTGTTAGCTGACGTGGAGCAGAGACTAGACTGAGTTGAGGATCCTGGCTGATCCTACTCTAATTCCATTGACTTCAGTACATTGGCTCTCTTTTCTATAGGTTTAACTGCTATCAGGTTTAGGCATAGGTTCCTTATTTGCTGTCTGCTGTTTTGAATTAGTATATACCAAGCTATTCACCTACAAGTTCTTATCAAATATGATAAATTACTTCTCAATTTATCTCGACAGGAAACAGATAATACTGAAAATATTTCCTGTTGCTACAGGCATTCATTCTATGACAACCATATGAGCTGTCTTGAGTGTAGTGAGGAGATTAGGAGAAGGCCAACAGTCAGGATGCTGGTTCCCTTAGATAGTCAAAGCTGTCAGGTATAATTTGTGAAATTGCCTCAAAAAAAAAATTCCTTTCTGTCCACCAGAATTTCAGCTGCAACTTTTTCTTAGTCAACCCACAGTAACACTTAGAACCTTCTGACTATGGAAGAGTTGTCATAAAAAAAATTTAAAATAAATAAATCATAACCTGTGCTTTTATGGAAAATAAAGTGTAAGTGTTTATTTTGAGAGAAACTTCAAAATCAGGTCAGTAAAGGGTATTCTTCAGCTATTTAAATCTTGATTTCAGTAAAATATCTCCACTCTCATCTCAGGTTTTTACTAATTTTCTACTAGTTTTGTAATTTATGGCACTTCCGAAATCATGACTGAACACCTGTACTTTTGCATACTCTGCAACTTCCCACAATTGAGATGTGGGGACAAGGTGACTGAAAGATCCCCTGTGGGTGCAGATAGAAGAGCTGCTCTGTCTCAATCGTGCAAAGTTGGTGGCATTTCTGGCCTGATGCAAAAGTTGGTTGATATGGACTATCCAAAATGTAGGTGTCTAATCTCTTAGATGCAACCTTTGGGTTACACTCTTGGGCTTGCGTTCCTAAATTCTGTTCAAGTCTTTTGTGGTCCTCAGGTAGCTCCAGTCTGTCAAAAGTGTGTTAGGCAACATCAAGCTGGAGTATTCTTTAAGAGAGTCATTGCCCTGTAACTCTCTTGAGTCCAACAGCTTGGGAGGTTTTCAGTGCCAGGAAGCTTTTACCAAGCTTATGCTAAGAACCCTGAAGTAGTTGTTAGTTTCCTTAAGGCTCTGAGCAAGTTTGCCAGGAATTCTGAAGGTACTGATTTAAGCAAATCCTTGACAATAGATACTTGTGTCATTAGTACATTTATCCAGGTAAAAACACAGGCTATCCTCTTTTCAGAAGAAAGACTATTTTTAATATCTGTGTATCTCCTAGTTCTTCCTCAGATAATGTACGTTAGTGAACTTACAGAAGTTTCTGGTGCTCTTGAACCCAGCATAACCATGGAGTAGAGCAACAGGAGAAATCATATTTGAAAAGTCAGTATAATTTCTCCCATTTTTGGTCAATATAATACATAATTTGCTAAAGCAATAATTAATGAACTCTTGACTTTTAGTATTTTCATAATATATTAGTCCTTGTAATGTATTGTAGAAGCAGGTAAATATTAATGTATCATGAAACCTTTGCAAAACAGTTTAATGACTTAAATGGATGTGACAAAAGAGTTGATATCAAAGTTGAGATAGAGGCTTGTTTGTTTTGGTTTTTTTCTTTTTTTATGTTATGATCCCAGATCATTCCAGCTCTGTCTCTGTACCACATTTCCTTCTGTTAGTGAATTAATAAATTATTTTTTGAATGTGATATGATAATTTTTTTACCAAATCCAAGTATTCAAAATACAGAACAAAAATAAATAATAAAACCCCCAAAAAATGAGATTTAAAAATGTGTAATTGTCAGTCTGCTTTTGAACACTCTGAGATGCTTGTTTTCAACATTTTCTTAGCAACATCAGCAACCAGGAATTTAATTTTTAAAAGTTATGAAAACTGGGATTTTGTGTTATCACAGACCTCTAGGTACTAGGGCTTCAGTTTGTTTCTTTGCATTGATAGAACTAAGTGCCAGAAAGACTATTCACTTGCCAGAAAGACTACTTGTAAATTTCCAAGGCTTTTGGCCAAGAAAACTGTATTCTACTATAAAATATTAGTCTAGTTTCACCAGTCCAAACACACACATCCATCAGGTCAGGATTGGCATGTGCAGATTTATGAATCCTTACAGGGAAGGAACGAGCTTCATGCTGACTAAATTGCAAGGGACATCATTCACTAGCTGTGATCAGTTGTTCATTTTAAGCTGTCATCTCTCTAGCTGATCGTTTTATTTGAATCTCTCTTTTAGTCTGCTTCCTTTTATTTATTATTATCTGTATTCTTAATTTTTTATCATTGGTAATGACAGAACCTGTTACTTTGGAAGGATGTTTTTTTCCGATGTTTAAATAGGCAACTTTAAGAAAAAGAATTTAAAAAAACAGTTGTGTCATGCATGACTGCTGACATCTTCAATTTAATAAAAAGAATTATAATGCTCTGTTGACCTGGGGTGTTTGGATTGAAGGCCCATTATTGTGCAGAATATGCATAACTGCCTATTTTGTATGGTGGGAGTGGGGTGGGGATGAAAGTGAGTTAATCTGGATGAAAATTCACTTCTGCTTAATATATGAAGGACATGGTTGATGGTTACCACTCTCGTGAAGTATTTTGGGTCATCAGTATCTAAGAGACTTAGCCAACTCGTTTGAGTTGTTTCTTGCAGCGCTTATGTTAAATAATTGGCCCTTAGACTGTCATACACGAATAATAAATTGGAATAAACTAGGTGACCAAAACAAGATTATTACTTTGAAGCTATGTAACTTTTCAAAGTATTAATATCACGAAAATTACAAGCAGTGCTTACTACATTGCACATCCTTTGAAAAAGACAAGAATGTACCACTGTGCTGAAGCACTTCACAGTGATGAAATATTTTCAAGCCGTTGAAACGGAAATTTTAAACCCCAGGAGAACACCTTACACTTAAAAGCTTTTAAATATTTGCAAAGTTTTTTAATCCTTTTGAGTTTTACTCCTTAGTAAAAGTAATGCTTTTATTGAACACACAATGTGTACATTTTCCAGTTTCTAACCTTTTGAGAACTAAAATAGATAGATTCATTAAGATCATGAAGAAATTATAATGAATAAACATACTTATTTGTTTCCAAACAACTACAAAATATTTCTTTAAAGTCTGCTGGATACCTCATCTGAATGGTTAAAACAATTCTGTTGCAGAATGCTGTATATGGGGCCCATTTTGGAGAAGCTTATAGTGTGAAATATTTACAAAAGAAATGTTTTTCTTTTAGCTTATTGGGTTACGCTTTTGTATAATTATAATTAGGAAGGGAAAGTTCATCTAGTTTTTCGAGAGGAAATCCTATTTGCAGATAATCACAGTTATACACAATTTTTAGTACAGAGCAAGCAGAGCCACATAGCTTTTAAGTTTTTCACTCCTTAGTCTGTTGGAAGAGCCACAGAGAAATTTAACTACAAGGGGGTTTTATATGCACAGCAGTAATCACCTGGACATGTGCTGGAGGTGTGTGTGGAAACCTGTCTGCACATGATAAAGAGCTACATTTGCAAATGAAGGTTTCATAAAGGCTTATCTGAAAATCTTACCCTACTTTTCTGCCTGCTTTATATGTAGAACTTGCTTTCTAGGGAGGGTTTTCTTTATTATAACCCCTCATTTAAGACCTGTTTATACCAGACCATGTCAGGTTTTAAAATATAAGTTTAAATTTTAAAATATCCATAAAATATAATTTTGTGGAAATCAGTCAGTTTTGCATTTAAAAACACAAACCACTTTTTTTTTATAATGGAGCTGTGCCAAACCAAAGTGTCATTTGTTGAACTGAACTGCAACATTTCCCTTGAGTTTAGTTTAACGTTAATTTGTATCTCAGCTGCTTTGGGCCTTAGAAGATTTTATTCTGCCATTCTTCCCTGCTGTTCTTTTGTACAGGCTCAGTTCCTTGATTAAACTATATTTTCCTTTATGCGCCATACTTTGCCTTCTGATTGAACCATTTCAGCAATCACAAAATACCCCAGGACTGAGACACCCCATTGGACTTGCAGCCCAGAAAAAAAAATAGGGATGAAAGTACCCTACTAAAGGGAGTCCGAGGTTTTTATGTAGCTATTAATACATTTCCAAGGTTTTGTACCTAGGACAAAAATTTTGGACAATTTTTAAGTGAAATGTAGAAGTCTGGTGTGTGGATGAAGCCCCTGAGATTTGACAGAGTTGAGTGTCCTGCTGTGTCTAACCACAGATTGCTAATGTATCGTTCATTAATTCCACAGAGCAGTTTTTATATTGGTGAAAAAACTGTATCTGGACCAGTTTCTGCAGCCATAATAGAAATTCTCAGTGCCACATGTAGAGGGAAAATCTGCTCAGTATACATCCCATAAGAGGGAATACTCCCAAGACATAAAATAACAGTGATCTTTCCACATGGCTTCTGCAACAGAAATGCTAGAGAGTGTAATTCGTTGAGAGTTGCAAATATTGTGTGTAATGACCTTGCTTAGTCAATTAGAAATTACATCAGACTCTTTAACCCTTAATTGTTGGACTTTAAATTGTAGAAATGTTGACTAGAGTTTATTTAGTCCAGCCAGCAAGCCGAAGCAGAGCTGCCACCAGCATTACAGAAACAGCTTGCTTCATCCTAAGTCCTGGAGGGGCCTCCATCTCTTTGGGTACCTTGTTCCAGGGTTACACTGCCCTCCTTCGAGAGCTTTGTACCAGTTTGCTAAAGCATTAGTGTCTATTACACCATGGTGTAATAGGATGTTTTCTTAGGCTTTCTCAGAAGTTACCACTTCTAGTTTCAAGGCTCATGGCTTGGCTGTTGAAATTACATGTCCAAATTGATCTCTCAATCCAGTTTAAACCTGCAAAGCCTTTGGTATATATTTTGAAATCTTTTCAGCAGCTGCTTCCATATTTGATTGGACTGCCTCTTTCAGGCTCACCACATAGGTAGAGATCCTAGTGTTAGAATGCCATATTGCATTCCATAGACGAGTAAGAATTGCTTTTCTTTTCCTCTATAGCACAAGCATGCCTTACATTTTCAATCTATAAATGTCCTTTGTGTGCATTCCTGTTTTCTATTTATTTATCCTTTTTCCTGCCCTTTAACAGAGTAGGGGCTTGATAAAATAAGTTTTTCCTGCTACCAGAACAGAAAATAATTTCCATATACAAATGAAGAAATTATTCGAGGCTCTTTTATTTCCAGACTTTCTTCCATTTTCACATGCCTTGGAAAATATTCATGCTTATTTCCTACATCCAAGGGACTTCTTAAAGTTAACTAGTTACTATTTTCAAGAAAACAAACCAATATGGAGTTGTGGGAGTATGTCATAGCTTTCTGCATTCTATAAAGTTTTACACAAGCCAGGTCCTGTAAAAATAGTTATGCCTAATTATTCTAAATAATTTTTCATTGTCAGATCTAGGACAGCTATAGATAAAAATGCTAATGTTTAGGATTTCCTTATGTCATGCACTTAAAAAAGACCTGTCAGATCTGAAGACCTATGTTTTGTATTAGATCTGCTTTAACTTTAAATGCATAGTGGGCTTTCCCACTAAGACACCAGCTTTCTTCCTTTTATCCCTTTTTACATCAAACCTTCATTACATTGCAAATTCTTGTTTTGCTATTATGCTAAGATAGAACCTGGAGTAAAACATCCCCTGTTCTTGATTTTCCCCCCACAAAAGCTTCACAAAGATGTTTAGATTTCAACTTGCTTGATTCAAATGACACCTAGAGAAAATTAATATTGAAAAATGTTATTTAGGTTTTAGATTAATGGATTAGAAAACTAAGACAAGGCAAGAGCAAATAAAGTATTCATACTGTTTATCCTATGGCTGCCTGGCTAAGGCAGCATACTGGTCTAGGAAACAGCACAGTGGCTCCTTTGGTAAGAATACAGAGGAATAGACTTAGATGATGTTGAGAGTTCTATGGAGCAAGCAAGGAGAGGATTGTAGTGAGGGTTGGCATACTTAGCTGTTATCTAACTAGCAGGGATGTTATTAGAAGACAAGGAGAAACAGATGTCATGTAGACTGCAACAGTCTATACTGACCCAAACTGAACTCCAGACTTTCGTACCACCCTCTGTGTCATTACACAAGCTAAGCAGGTGAAAACTAGCATGGTTTTGCTGCAATTCTGCAATTACCCTTTCATTTGTAATTAGAACTACTAAAGGAGAAATCTGTGCTGATACATCCACCCTGTTTTACCAGGAAGCTGCATTTGAACAGTTAGAAGCTGCTGAAAATTGTCTAGGTTGCATGAGTGGGAGAGACAGCAGGAGTGGGGGAGACAGCAGGAGCCGGGAAGGTATCAACTGCCAGGGACCAGCTCTTGCTTCACTCAGCTTTGAGGAGCAGAGAGGACTCTTAGTGAGGAGTCTAGGAGTAAACAGCTCCACTCTTGAAGATTGCTGGTGGTTAAACAGGCAGTCTTTATGTAGCATATTTCACAGCTTTTATAAAAAACTGGTCCTCTTGATATCTTGCTGTTGCAAATAAGTAATACTTTATTTTACAGAGATTTTATAGATTTCAAGGTATTTTACCACTGCCATTGCCCCTAGGAGAATCCCTTTGCAAATTCTTAGTCAGGACTGTTAATATACTAACTGTAAGGATCAACAAATTGCCATGTAAATAAAGCACAGAAAGATTTTAGCCTGAGTTTCTCTGATGATGAGACCTGAGCAGGTGAGAACATCAGGGCAGAGGTGAGATTTATTTACTATGTCACGCTGCACACATACAGACCCAAAGATTTGCTAGCAACTTAAAAACTGACATTCTTCGAGGTTTTGCTTTGTGGGATTATTTTTTTTTTGCATGTTTTGATAATAAAGAATTCATTTTAATATAATATGAGGGAGGGTACTAATAAAGACAAGGATATATTGCCTGTAGGAGCTCAAACTGCAAACATAAAACTGCTAAGCAGGTTTCTAACACTTTAGCTGACAGCATTAAAAAAAAATGCATTGCCATTCATTTTATTGCAACAGCATCTGGGATGCTACTTATGGGTCAAGAAGCTCTTGTCTCTATTACTGAATTAACACAGGGTAAAGAGCCTACTCTTGCCCAAAAGGGTATTACACTCTAGAGCTCTAACAGATGGGCACAGGAAAGAAAAGAGGGTATAGATAGATGTGCTCTTTGATCTGCGCAGACTTGAAGCACTAACTTTTTTAATTCCAAGTTTAGCTCCAAGTTAGCCTGGGAAAGGACAGTAATAGCCAGTTTGCCTAGACAGCAGAAACATGGAATGCTGACACTCTGTGAAGTGACAGTGTGACCATCTCTTGAAAGGAGATGATTTGCAAACAATTTATATACTTCTAATGATATGCTTGCAATTTTATTTTTACAATTATCTATAGGCTTAGACATGTACATTTAAAACATAAATTGAACAGTATTTGATATCACAAAAAAGAAGTTAATTTACTTACATTAGTAATTTCTTCTAGTTTAAGAACCCTCAAAGAAACTTTGGGGGGGGATGGGACAAACCAAGATAATGAAAAAAACCCACAGAAGCCATTTCTCTTAACTACAAGTAAATTAATGCATTAGAGCTGTTTATAAACACTTCCTAGGAAAAAGAAAATGTTTAATGAAAATTACTAGCTATATATGGAACTTTGTACGTATTGCATGGACAGTTGATGTCGAAATATCCCCATCTCATCCTTTCAATGAAGTGGGGAAAAGAGAAAAAACTGCTGACTTGCAAAAGCAAGGACTTAAATCTCTCACGTATCTAAATATAGCTGTCTGACAAATTACTGTTGAGAAAAGCTGTACATGGTTATCAGAGGGAAAAAGAGTTTCCAGTACATTTCTTTTTCAAATTTACCTGCTCCTTCATGAATGAGACTGAAGGAATTTATTACCTAGTTCTGCAGGAATGCAGGTGCAGTTATTTATACCAGAGCTTCTATGCATCTGTAAGTATAAATGCTTAGAGAGTTATCATAAAATATCAAGAGGAATGTGTTTCTTGTGGACCTGTTGAGTTAGCTCTTAAAACTCTTATACATAGCTCTTATATAGTCAGGTCTCTAACTTAGAATAAATGTATCTCTACTGTAAGGGAAATCTTTATTGTGTTATGCTATGAGACTGTTGCATATTAGAGGCTTCTTCATCAAGATGAATAAGAGAGCTGTGCAGCTGTCTGATTTTTTAGACATCTACAGAATACAATTTTCCTGCCCCACAGATGCAAGCTCCATCCTTATGTGGCAGCAGGGCAGTAACTCAGTGTAAGGGTGAGTGATTCAAGCAACCCAAACACAGCCCCATCAGCCTGCAGAGCCAGCCCACCAAACAGGACAAACTCAGCCATCCAGTTTGCATTCCACATGGCAAACAGTCCTGCAGGAAAAGTCCTCCAGTAATAACTTGTACAGTCACGCAGAACACTTGCTAGCTTTTTGGAGACTGTCTTGGAGCTCCACTCAAAGGGACACATCTCTCCCCACATCACTCCCTTCTTTCCTCTCTCACCAGAGTGTGCTATAGTTGTAGAGATGAAATTACTTGACTGGGAAGAGAGGGTTTTTGCCACATAGTGAAGGAGAAATATAAGTAGCTAATTCACATGAACTCTCTACCATCTTAGCAAATATTTGGGGCTCTGACTTGGAGCTGTGCCTGGGCCAGTCTTCATGGATTTGTCAAGCCCAGTAGAATAAAAAGTAGAAGAGCAAACCTTACTTTGCAGACAAAATAAGGTAGGACTTCATCTAGAAATGTTAATGTTCAATGCATGAACATAGCTTCTGGCTGGAAACTGGGGCTTGAAATGTGTGCAGCTGTTAGTAATTCATGTACACTGTGCTTTGTGGAGTTCTTATCTAGCATTTTGCATTAGGCTGGAGAGCTGCAGAACTCCGCCCTGCTCTTACTTGTGAGTAACCAAATATTTTTTAAATATTATTTTTCCAACATTGTTTTCTAAGAAAATGCTAGCGTTACAAATATTTCGTCTCAGGCCTATTGCTCTACCACTTACAAGCCATGAATGGGCCAAGGATTGATCAACCAGGGAGACTTTAGAAATCACATTATAATCCATGCATCTATAGTGCCTTCACAGGGGTGGATTACAAGCTTCCTGTAGGATAAAAAGTATCTCATCTTGCATTTATGGCCTTCCAAAATGAAAATACAAATTATTTAACAGACCACACCTTGCTGAAGGCAAGAAATGACATGTTCCCCACAAAGGAATTTTGTCAGTATCTCCAAGGGGACTTCGGTTTTACTATGAGAATATATGAACTTCACTTTCTCATTCTAAGCAGGGATACTTGCAATTTATAGTTGAGTTTTGTCAGATAATCAAAGTTTAATTGTCAGGTTTTCAGCACTTCTGTGGGCTCAGCTGTGTTTTTGTTGTTATCAGCAACATTACAATTAGATCTTAGGGGGTTTTTTTCTTTTTTCAATCCCTTGATTAAGCACCTCTTCTTCCTGAAACTACTAAGCTTATTGAATATTTACTGCACCATGAAGATTTCATTTTCAGTGAGCACAATGGGTCAATATCTTCTTATGACTTTGTTGAGTTACTGGAGTTAAAGCTCTACAAAATGTAATTATTTTTATGCTAACTTCTAAGTATATATTCAATTAGAAATACAACAGCCAATTTATTTACAAAGGGTATTAGTAAGCCTTACAATAGAATTACAGAGGATGTCACTTCTCAAATTAAATCAATTTTTGGTAGACCTGACAAAGGTTAAGCTTGTATCTTAAAATGCTTTTACCAGAAGTATTAATTTAGTTTGGAAAACTCTATGGGTTTTAGAAGTCTTTAAAATATCTGTCTCACTGTATGTCTCTAGCTAAATAGAAATCTCTGTAAGGATTTGGGGAAAGATAGAGTTTCCTCTAGACCACTGTCCGAGAAGAACAACAGTCAATGTTATCTGCAAAGGGTACTCATCATTGAAGGCAAACACTAAAAAAGAACTAGATACAAGATAACCGTTTCACTTAAGTGCCTTTGACTACATGAGCTGGTGTATCTTGAGTGTGCAAGCTTCATGGAGCAATGGAGCATACATGGTCCTCCAATTTTTTTACTTTTCTGACTGTAATGTGTTGAAGTTCAAATTCTCTTTGCGTGATGTTATAGACACTCAAAAATCAGTGGTAGAATTCCCAAGTCTGGCAGAGGATTACAATTTCATCTGACACATGGCACATGTTCAAATCCTGTTTGTTTCTTGGCGTTTTTTGTTTGTCTTATTTTATTTTATTTGATCCATAATAAAGCAATTCACTAGAGGCAAAGATATGGCCCAGACCTGAGCATGTTTGTCTTGGATTTTGACTCATGCCCATCTGTTTTTTCATTTGTTAGTTTCAGAAGATCCTAAAACTTTCTGTTAATGAATCCTCATGTATAATTTTGAAGAGACCTCATTTCATCAAGCTTTGTTTCTGAAAAGGGCAAGGTTTGGAAACTCTCAACTCTTTTTCTTTTCATTTTAAAATATTACATTTCTTGTAATTGCCATTGTTTGCGAGCTCCCCAAAATAAGATGCTAATGATTTCACACAGAGGTGTAAATGACATATATATATAGCACTTACATGAATGAAGGTTTTCGTTTGGTTTATGCATTAGGCTTTAGAGAGTTGAACACCTCAGATCTGAAGCATGAAATCTTATAAATTTGTCCTCTCCCCTGTAAAGATTTATCTACTTAGCAGTAAGAGGCATAGAGAACTTGATAGAAAAGGGGCAAATTTTTAATCTTTCATTACATATTAAAGTGACAATTTTTTGTGGCTTTTCTTGTCTATGATATGGGTGTTCATCAAGCAAAAGTGTATAAACTTTTACATATATCTGTATAAAATATTCTGTAGTATCCATAATGGTAATATCCACGTGCCTCATTTGTGTTGGCACTTAGAAGTGCACTGAGCCCAGAGGTTAAGAATAACCTTCTTGTACAAGGTTAACATAGTTAACTCTTCATTATCTGGATAAGAATGGTGCCAAGGATTATGACCCAGGCAAATAAAAAAAAAAGGAAGAAATATGAAAATTACATTTAAAAATATATGGCTGCTCCTCAAGTTTCCTCTTACACACATAACATTGTTTTAATATCTTAATTTTGAAAAGAGCATAAACTCATGCCCATTTTTTACTATCATGCAACTATGGCATTTGGGCACACATGATGGAGCTGCGTTTTCACAATCGTAGAACCTGCAGCTGAGCTGTGTGACACCATAATCACTGTGGGTATTTCTATTTTTAGTACATATTTTTTCTCATCTCTGTGAAAGAAAGGCCTGGCTTGTTTTCCTTGTGACCTGTGCAATAAGGCCTGCCACATTTACAGTTCTCCAGAAGCAGTGGTCAAAAGTATGATTGCTGTGGTCATCTCTGGAGGTCTTAATCCTAAAACTATCTGCTCTGGTACCTGGGAGCCTCTCCTAACATGAGAGGCAAAACTGCATCATAGATCTAAGCTGCAAACAAATGATCAAATTTTGTGACAATGAAAAGATAACAGTGTTGTTCCATGGGGTTAGGTAGTAGGAATGGTGCTGTTTAATGTATTAATAGTCTGGAAAATAAATGCAAATGTTTTAGCAGGAAAGAAAATGCAGACGCCAAAAAAATTTTGGCTAGACAGGGATTAAAAAGGATCTTGAGAAGAACTTGAATACCTTAAATGAGTAATCACCATAAGAATAGAGGGAATGAATATTCAATAATGCATTCATGTACACCAGAAGAAGTAAAATTATTTAGTCTTTGTCACAGTTTAACTCAGGATCAGTAATTAAATGAATTACAATAATGCTCTCTATGCCCACCCTCTCCCACCCAGATAGGGAAAGGAGAACAAATAAGGAGAGAGGCCTCTGGATTGAAAACTAAACTAGACAGCTTTAATTAAATACTAATGATAACAAAATATATACAAATATATACAAACACGTGCAGGAACATGCAACACCCCTGTCACCTCCTCCCAAACCCTAGCAACTCCCACAGCATCTCCTGAGCTGTGAGCAGTTCTGAAATGTCCCGGAGAGAAATGCAGTTCTGAAATGCCGGAGAGAGCGGCAGAGCAGACAGGAGCTGAGGGGAGAGTTATGGGGGTCAGGAATGCATGGGCCTAGGGATCAATGGTGATGGATGGATAGATGGAGTCCTCCCTGGACACCATCCAGTGATGGAAGAAAAAAGGAAGAAGGGGGAAGAAACTTGACTTCCATGATCCCTAAATTTATACCAAGAGTGACATATATATGGGATGGAGTGCTCTGTTTGGACAATTCTGCCATCTGTCTAGTCCGCTCCTCCCTACGGGAGGGTTATAGATACGAGTCTTCTGCTCCTTTAGCGTCCGAAGCAGCAGATTCAACAAGCAGAGCAAAGTGTCTTTTTCTCTCAACATTTGAGTGTTACCAGTCCACTAGCTGGAAAACTTGCTGCTACTTTCAGCAGGTCTGCTGCTTAAAAGTGAGTTCACTGAAGAGAAAAAAATCAGTTAGAAAAAAAAATCAGTTAAAAAAAAAAATCAGTAAAAAGAAAATTGGCTTCATCCTGGCTCAAACCAGGACAGTCTTATGTACCTCTAAATTTTGAATGCATTGTATCAGTCAGAAACAACTAGAGAATACTGTGCAAAATTCTTTGGAAGCAATCTTAAAAGCAAAGCTAGTGTTTTAATAGTTAACGAATTAAAATTAGGGTTTGGTGAGGTAGAATATATTCGATTGTACTGCTATATAAAATAATGGTATAATCTTATTTCAAATACAATATTATTTATGGTCTCACCACCTTAAATAGTCTTTAACTATGACATGAAGAAGCACATTCTGAAGAAGCAACATTGATTGGTGATGGAAGTGATTCAGACATGTAAAATCTATCTCAAGAGACTATAATCATAAGCGCTTTTACCTAAACAGAAGGGAATTTGCTTACTTGTTGTCTTAGCAACTGTCTTAGCCTAAGGTTTATTTTTTTAAGGTTAATATTTCAAGGAAACAGAGTAGAGATATAGGCTAAAATCTTGGCTCTGTTGAGATCAGTGGGATCATTGTAACAGTTTTCACCCATTTAAAATTGAAATATGAGATGATCTCTGGTAGACTCAAGTGTGCAGCTATGTAATAAAGAGGTGCTGTGATTTTTCCATGCAATCCTACAGCTCCTCACTGCCTGACTCTAGTTTTAAAATAAGGAGCAATCAGCAGTGAGCAGGGACTGCTGCTGTGGGAACTAAGATAGGTCTCAGGTCACATGACGATTTTCATTTTAAAAAAAAAAAATCCAGTGATTAAGGATCTAATTTTTCTTGCATAGTTTTTATCTTTTCCTTAATGATCCTAAACTGTTCAATGCAACATACATCAGTAGGCATAAAACATAAGACTTCTGTGTTAAATTTAAAATATATCAGAAGGCTGTATATGCTCCAGTTCAGGACATTTTTTTATTATTTTTCACTGTTTGGTGACTTATTTACACTTTTTCACAGAATCAAAGAATTACAGAATCTCAGAATTACCTTGGTTGGAAAAGACCTTAAAGATCACCAAGTCCAACCATCAGCCTAACACTGACAAGTTCTTAACTAAACCATATGAAACCATATCCCTAAGTACTATATCTATATGACTCCTAAATACCTCCAAGGGATGGTGACTCCACCACTGCCCCGGGTAGCCTGTTCCAATGCCTGATCACCCTTCTAGTGAAGAAATTCTTCCTAACATCCAATCTAAACCTCCTCTGGTGCAACCTGAGGCCATTACCACTTCTAACTTCATTGAACGGTCCAGTCCCTACCTCTTTACAACCTCCTTTCAGGTAGTTGCAAAGAACAACTTAGAGACTCCCTTCAGGCTCCTTTTCTCCAGGCTAAACAATCCCAGCTCCCCCAGCCCCTTCTCATAAAACACATGCTCCGAACCCTTCATGAGCTTCATTGCCCTTCTTTGGACATGCTATAGTAGCTCAATGTCCTTTCTGTAGTGAGGGGCCCAAAACTGCACATAGTACTAGAGATATGGCATCATCAGTGCCAAGCACAGAGGCACGACCCCCTCCCTGGTCCTGCTGGCTACACTATTCCTTATGCAGGCCAGGATGCCATTGGTCCTCTTGGCCACACTGTTCGTATTTGTGCTCCAGTATTTCTAGATTTTGTTTGGTTTTGGATGGCTTTGTGTTGCTTGCTGTTTCATAAGGTACAGTTTTAGGTTTTGGAGAAGTACACAAGATGTGCCATCTAATAAAGGCATTGCCATCTATTATGTTTTCATTTAGAGCTCCAGAGTTTTTCAACTGAGCCAGAAAATCATGTCAGTCTGAAATACAGGCCTTAGAGAAAACCCACACTTGATAGTGTTCTTTATTTTACCCCAGCATTACTCATTACATACTCTCCCTATTATCAGCACAATATTGCTTACTCTATTTCCTCACTAGTGTGAAAGACGCCAAGTATGGTCTGGCTGAAAATGTGGTTCAAGTACTTTTTACACACAAAATTTGATGATGTGGGAATTTATAGAGTTTAATACTTAGCATTTCCCCAGTCCCTGAATTTGAAATCAGACCACAGCTGAGAGAAGGTGGACCTTTGTATCACCCTTTTTCTTCTAATATCATCACCATTGGTCTACTGACGGACTGTTCAGGCATTCAGGGATGTCCATACCTCTTTGCCCTTTTGGATGTAGTAGTCCAGAATAAGCCAGGGAGTTTTGGTCTAATTTTTATCTGGAAAAAATGTATATCCGTTTTATAGAATAAATGCTGTGGGTAATTAATGCATTAGAAAATGCAACTATATTCTAAGTTGTTGAAATGAAATACCAGACAGGATTTTAAGTGTCTTCTATGAGGAAAATCAAAGTAGTAGTATAGAATGAAACTGGAAATTGTAGGGCATGAAGTACCTGCATGATGCAGTGCAAGCACCAAACTGAGGAAAGACTGAGTTTCTGGATGTCCAGTAAATGAGATAATGTCTTTTACAACCAGTTATAAAGTATATCATCTAATGATGCTTAAATGCTTCTTTGTTTCTGCTGGTACTTGAGCACTCCTAGATATGGGTAAATGAAACTCAATACAGATTCTTCCAGCAATTTTCAAAGTAGCCTAATGGAGCTAGATATCCAGTTCTTGCTGACTTTTCCAATTGGGACCTGATTACTTAAGTGCTCTTTTTCTCTTTGAAAAATACTCTTCTTAATTATGCTAATTAGTGCTTAAAAATGTTTTCAAAGTCATAGAGCTATATCTAGATAATGCTAATTCAGAACCTGACAAGATTCATAATTCTAAATTCTAGGAAGCTTCCTCTGACTACAAGGTATATTTATTTTTCTTTTCTTCCCTGAGGGCTAAAATTAATTACTCACGAGTGCCAGAGAATCTGCTGAGAGCTGTTACCTACAGGAACTAAAAAGTAAAGGGCATCAGTCAGTCATGCTATCTCATGACTATTTCCATTTGCTAATGAAAGCAGTTACAGCCAACAGCATCTTGTCTGTACCCCCAAATGGAAAAAAATGTAGTGCTATCAACAAAAAATCTGAGAAGTACAGTTGATCCATAAGATCCTGCAGTATTTTATATTGGTTGGATCTGATGATGTTAAAAGGTCTTTTCCAGACATCACCATTCTATGATTCTATATACTTTGTCTGAAACTTCATCCAATATAATCTCTTCAAAAGGTCCTGATTAGGATCATCGCTAACAGCCAAAATAGAAATTATCTGTAAATATGTCCTTATCTACAAATCACAGGAATATATTTATTGGGTTTCCACTTTAAGGTACACGTTTTCTGTTCCAAATCTCATGGTCCATCTCTAAAGAAAGCTACCTAACAGCTTTCCTTTATATAGTGGGTACTTTTTTTAGATATTCTTAGCAATTGCTAGTAATTGCTAACTGCTACTGTTGTAACTCAATGATAAGCCATTCAATCTACTGATTAAGATAATTTACCTGACCCTCGGTTATTCCCCAGAACTGGGCACAGAGTGCTGAACCCATCTCAAGTATTGGTGTCCTGGCCAGAATTGTTTGTTAGCAACTGTGAAATGCTAATAATGTATTTGGTACTTTGACATGAGAATGATATTAGAAATGTTATGGAGACTTCTACTGTTTCATACAACGTAGGCATCTATTTTTGTACCTTACCTCTGCTAGTACTAATGCATCCTTTAGGAGCAATGATGTTTCAGTAGGGTTGGGTTTTTTGCCTGATAAAACTTGAACATAAAGTGTGCTGTAAAGGAGAAACCAGTTCACTTCTATCAATTACACAATGTAGTCATCGACCTCTTCTGGATAACAATGAAAATGTATTTGTCAGAAAACGAGTCCCATAATATTTCATATAAAGTTACAATAGGTAAAATCAATTTTTTTGTTTGATAGCTGAAACTGAGGTGGAGAAACTTGCAATCAGATGCAATATGATCACCAGGAACAATAATGTGAAATTCATTTAGAAAACAAAAGGCAGAAAAATTTGAATAGAGGCCAAGAATCTGGCTTTTAGAACAATCCAAGGAATGAGACTTTCTCCTAAAAGGCATTATTTCAGTATTCACACATCAGTTAGAGCTATTTAAAATAACTTATTTAATTTGTTTCAGTTTTGCAGTTCTCTGCATGCATTAGAATTCTTTCAAAACCTGATCCTGAACTTTGATTGTATTTCTTTATATTAGATTTAGATATACTTTTTAAACTCTATCTATACTCTGCCAGGGGTTTTCTTTGGTTTTTGTTCTTTAACGTGTGGGATTACATTCCCTGACACAGAAATTAAATCCACTGTACAATGGGTCATATTATCATTATTGAGGAAATGTAATAGCAGAAAAAGAGCAGTGCACAGAAAGACAACTGGTATCAGTTCAGTTAGGTTTTTTTAGTTTTGCTTTTCTTTCGTTTTGAATAATTAGGAGATACAAATATGAAATAGCATCATGTGATTAATACTTTCTATCAAGGCAAAATCAAGACTTTCATATGCTTTCTTGCCTGTTGGCCAGGTAAACCAGCCCATTTAGTACTGCTATCTCAGGACAATGTTGATACTTTCATTTATAATCTTGATTAAATTCACTGGCATGCATGGAGTGGGTTGGCAGGTGTCACAGTTGTAGCCAATAACTGGGTGACAGATGCTTTGTTATCCCACCCACTACTCTCCTAGAGGAAGACAAAAGGGGAAAAAGGGAGAGAGACTGAGGTTGGAAAAAAAACTAGGTTTAATGAAATAGTAAATACTAATAAAAATAATGGTGAGTTACATAAAACATACATAAATATGTAAATATACTTAAAGATGTGCATGAATATGCAAATATGTAACCCATACCGCTCAGTTGGTATTTACTTCCCAACCATAAAAGTCCCAGACTGGAGTCAGAAGCAGATAGGGGTGCCTGACTGCAGGGTCCCAGCAACAGCCTACAAATAGATGTAGCTGCCTTGAAACAGGTCATACTCAGGCAGGCAGGGGAAGGCAACCTATCTCGATGAGCAATGTTCTTCTTCAACAAGAGACCCAGATGCAAGAGACCCAGATGCAGCACACAGAGAGACCCAGACAAACCCCAGCCCAGGCAGAGAGGCCAGCAGAGGGGTCTCTGAGGAGCCATTTTATACTGAGCGCCATGGGCAGGAGCTCTGTGATTGGTCCATGTGGGTCACCTGACCCACCCTCTCCTCCCCATAGGCACAGCTGCTCCCCCCTGTAACTGACACAACCCAGGGTGGCTAGGTTGTCCTGGGCAGTCTCAGATTAGTACAGCTATAGGAAGTGGTGATTTTTTTTTTTTTTCCCTGGTATTCCCAAATAAAGACACAGGGTTATGGCTAGACCTTATGATGTCCTTACCCAGACCTTCTGGATTAGCTTTCTCTGCAGGAGATATATGAAGTATCAGAGTATGGAGCTGAGGATACTGAGGTAGCAGCCATGGCTCAAGAAGTCTGCAGTAGGTGGTAAATTCTTAGACTTCTTCCCCACCTGAATTGGAAGTGTGAGGCAGATACTTTAAATCTGCCCCCTGTTTTTGCAGTTATGCTATACAAGGGGGTTTCCCCCCCAGTTCATACTTGGATTCATCCAAGATGGATGCTGACTGAAGTGGAGAGAGAATAAGCTACAGGAGGTGATTCAGTCTGTTAGGTCTCAGCTTACAACAGGGGGAACTCCAACAAATTTTTCTAAAATAAAACTCTGCCTGCTAGGAATATTTTGTTTTGGCAGCTCTCCCTGAATGTCCAGGATTCCCAGTCTCCCAAGCAAACTGCTCAACAGGCAAATCTGGGCACACAAATTGGGTTTTATCTTTTTTTTTCCCCTACTTTGATGTTTGCAAAGCATTGTGTTTATGCAATTCACTTGGGTTGATTGTTTTTCTTTTCTGAAAAAGGAACTGAGTGCTTTTTCCTGGCTTGTTGCTTTGGGGTTTTTTTTGTTGGTTTGCTGTTTTTAAAATATCTATGAGGCAGTAGCTAATTCTACTTTCTGTAGCACACATAGACTCATTAGCAAAATGGAAGAAAAGATTAAATGAACAATTTAGAAAATACTTACTGATGAATCTTTTGAAAATTAATTCAGTTTTATAAGTTGTGTTTAGCTGTTTGACTCTTTTCTGCTGTAAAAAGAAATATGTAAAAAGCTCTAAATATGTAATTATTATTATTATAACAATTTAGTCTTAGAATCTCAAAAATGTTTCCAAGCATTAATTAATGGAAAGAATCAAATCAATGTTGCATTCTTGCTGCAGACTTATTATGTGATGACTTTTTTCCTTTTCAGTGCTTTAATGGATTTTGTGAATTATCTAATTAGACCTGCAGCATGCCATTCAAAAACACTTGATTTCCATACAGAGAGGTAGCTCTTATTATAAATAATCACACATAAAAATAAATACTCCAGGGACACAATACTTTATGTGCTGTGTAAATTCCTACAGTTTAATGGTCTTTTTATTCTTGGAATTGTGTGAAGAATGCTGTGTCCTCTGAATAATTAATTTTTTTAGAAATATTGTGTTTTACAGAATGTGTAATTTTCATCCTGTCATTATTCCTTTTCTTTTTATGCTTTCATTTGTTTTTATGCTTTGTTTTTCAGGTTGGCTTCATGAGCTAGGAAAACGTATTGAGTCTCCTTACTATGAGAACAATACACTAGGAGGCCCATCAATCAGAAGTGCCTATATAGCTGCCCTTTATTTCACCCTCAGCAGCCTCACCAGTGTTGGGTTTGGAAATGTTTCAGCCAATACCGATGCTGAAAAGATCTTCTCCATTTGCACAATGCTGATTGGGGGTAGGTATAAATGCTAAGTATAATGTAAAACTTTTTTGGGGGGGGTGGGGCAAGTAAAAATAAGAACTGAAATTTTGCTAAGTTTCTTTAAAAAAAATAACAAAGTTTAATTTTAAATGGCAAAAGAAGGAAATAACTTTGTCTGGTTTACACTAGATAAACTGTCCTAAGCAAGCATATTTCTAACTTTTGGTCACTTATGACAACAAAAGACAATTTTTCACCCAGTAAAATGTAAACTTGTCAGTGAGTGTGACCCAGCCATGGGCTAGGGGCATGGCAAGCATTTTCATTATGTGCCAGGCACTTTTCCAGTCATCCAAGTAGTAGGTGTATGATCAGCTCCA
Source organism: Hemiprocne comata (assembly GCA_020745705.1). Classification (NCBI taxonomy): domain Eukaryota; kingdom Metazoa; phylum Chordata; class Aves; order Apodiformes; family Apodidae; genus Hemiprocne; species Hemiprocne comata. The sequence goes on from CM036587.1 coordinate 39,510,591, forward strand.
GTTCAGTCCCTGCAGCAGCCCTGGGAATGGTGGCAAGGTGAGGTGGGAAGCCCACCAATGAATCTGGCACTGAGCTGGTGTGTATCCACACCTGAAGGACCAACCCAGAGAGAAAGCAGTGGAGGCAGTATAGGGCCAAGAGGACTCTATCATAAATAAAAAGCAGTTTAATTTTCACTAAGTAAATTTTACCACATCACTGTTTCAGCTTAGAATCAAAATGCTGTGTTTTTGTCATATTTGGAGCTCTTAGTATTTTTATTTATGTCATTTACCTAGTTGTGCTGTTGGCCATGTGCTCATTTATGGTCACCTTCTTTCTGCTGAGGCAACTGGGCACAACCTGTGAGGTTGTGACACCCACAGAGGTTGGTAAACCCAGGCCACTGGAGAAACTACCCACAGCTCTCACTTTACCTTCATCTTTCTCCCCCCAAAAAATCAGCTGTACTATTTTATAGTGTGTACATCATACAACTCACAGCATGAAGGGTAAAAGCAAACCACTGCTGGAGTACTGCTCCCCCCAACCCTCCCACCCCCAACCCCCTTTTTTTTTTTCCTGCCTGTCTAATTGTTCTGGAAATACTAGTATGTATTTCTCCAGGGCTAGTCAATAAGGCTCTGGTTGTCAGCATTGCAGCATAAATTTTCCTGGGCAAAAATAAATTGGCAGTTTGACACTTAAAAGCCAGGAAACATGATTAATGACCTGTGAACTATGAATTTGCAGCATCAAGTGGTATAAAAAGTGCTCAATGAATTATTCTTGTTTTTCCCATTCCCAAAGATGAGTGGCAATAATATAAGTAATCATCCAAAAATTATATCACTTTGATTTTGACAATGTCACAAAAACACAAGCAGCTCATTAATTACTTTTGCTGGTACCATAAAATTGTAATTTTAAAATACAATGTGGCCTCTGTGCTTTGGGGTTTTCACTGTATAAAATTTGTTGGAATGAAGGAAAGAGTTTTCATTTCTATGAAGAAATCAAGAGATATCCTGTGTAAGGCAGTGATGAATATTTAGCTCACTTTGATATGGCAGAGCTTTCACAAACTTAATAGGGTAAAATATGGAAGTATCCTGTACTTTTACTTAGTTCAGTTATAGCAATTTCTTTTTCATTTCTTATATTATTGAGTGGTAAAACTAATATGCTTGTGCACTGAATAAATTGAGAAGAGCTAGTTGACAAAGTAGTAAGAGGGAACTGAAAACTGAAAGGCAAAGTTACTCACAGGCAAGCAGGTAGAAGAATGACATCTGGGAGGATCCAGTGAACAAGGTTATCCAGGTAATAAAGCAGAAGAGGCTGGTTTGTATGTGTTTTCTTGAGGAAATTTATTTTAGATGCTATTTAAGAAAATCAGCAGAGCAAGGAAGCTTGAAGAGGGAGTTAGCATCATACAGTGCAGACTAGTGAGAGCGCCTCAGAAAACTTATTAATAAAGTACTAGTCTGTATACTTCAGGGCATCGTACCTTTTCATTTCTTAAAACATGTTTTGTTCTATAGTTTTGGCTGGTACTTAATTTTTTAAATCCCTCAGTGGAAATTGATGTCTGGAGAAAAATCAATTTAAGTTTTTTACAGTTTCTAGACCAAAGCATTAGTTTATGAAACTTCAGGTGTAATTGATAGTGTGATTTAGCTTATCAGCAGTTCACCTGTCCCTCTTTAACATGTGTCACTGCAAATTGAAAGAATGAAGTTAATTTATTGTAACCTTAAAGAAAGTTAAAGCCAGGGGAGAGGAAAAAAAAAAAGTGTTAATTGTTCCTCTTGGTATTAATTTTTGTTTTGCACTGATGTGAAAGTACAATTTTAGACAAGTAATACTGTGTAGATTGTGTAGGTTAAGAAGAAATACTGTATGGAAGATATTTAAAGCTGAAAATAATTATTAAAATTTTACCAGAATTCCTAGGATACCCAGCATCCGTAAAATATTAATCAGATCTGTCCTCATGCAGATGACCATACTATGTGCTCTCTCATTTTCTCCATGTTCTTTGAGCAAAGAATGCTGTTTTGTATTTATGGAGACCAATTCTAGTAGCTCCAGTCGTTCCTGGGATCAAGAATGTTCCTGATCACCAAAAATGTAATTTAGAATATGCATTAGAATCAAGAAGTTTTTAACTTGTTCTGCTTTGGTTTAGAGAATGGATGACTAGATTTCTTTCAGAAAGTAGGGTGGGTCTGTGATTATTTGATAAAGAAATATTATGCTTATGACAGCCAGGAGTAGCTTTCCATCAGCAGTAGCAGTTACCTTCCAATATATATATGCAAAGACAGATTCTCCTATAGTAATAAAATTCTTGATTATATTTGTGACTATAACATTGAGAAGATCCCTAGCCTTGGAGCTGGTTGGAACACTTACACATTGGATTTTTACATATGCATCCATGCACCACCCAGTGCTTTATCCCTGCCCCCTTTTTAAACCGATTATCACATCCTTACAGAGGCTATGCCATATCTTTAGCCTATTTAGCTATATCTGGCTAAATTATTTCAGCTATAGCTGCCATATTTCTGTTATAATGTCCTGTATCTAGCATTACACCAGTCCCTCATGTTTTGTCGCCGAAACTTCTGACATTACCGACTTAGCAAATGACTGCACCATCAGGAACGACATCTAGTTGATCCAGCTGATTATTCTTAGAAATAAATTCTCAGTTACGCTTACTTTTCTGTCTAATATTCATATCTGATCCTTGTCTTTCTGTCCTGCTTTTCATTTATCTTCTTTTACTAATGGACTTTCATTGACTTAATCATATTGTTGGATCACCTCTACCAGTGCACATACTGCATTGGGAAACTGCATCACACTGCAGTGCTCTCTTTCTCCACACTCTTCACAATAAAAACATTACTATTGTTACTAGCTCCTTCGTGTTTTACTCAGACTGTAAAAATCTTCAGCACTTCAAACTAAAGTGGTTTTGGCCAGTTTCTACCATCAGAGCATTATTAACTGTCAAAATGCATCCTTTCCTCCTCCTGTTCTCACTTGTCTCTCCTCGCTCACTCTGGACTTCTGTAAATTGCCATACGAGGTCAGCATCTTGTCTTGTTTATAAACCAATTCCTTTGCCACTCTTAGGAGTCTGTCTGCTTTCTTTCAAGCATTAGAAAGATATGTGTCCCTTAAGAGTAATAATCAAGCTCTGTAATAGTTTTTTCAATAAACAATTTGTAAATGTGTATGTTATATACCTCAGATCAATAGCACATGACAGACAATCTAGCAGTGATTTTTCCCACTGATAATCAGTAAGCACATTTCTGCACAGACAAACCCAGACAACCTGTACCTGTAAGCTTTTCTTCAATTTTGCTTCCAGTCCTTTTATTCCCAAGCCAGTCTAATTGCAGACAAACTCCAGATTGTCAGAACTTTCTGATAAACCATTTCTCACCATGTTTGACCTTCTCAGGTAACATAAGAAATCAGATTGTCAGTCTGAATGTTTTTGGGTTGTTTTTTTTTTAACCTGAATTTCTGCTTCACAAGGGTTTGGCTTTTTTTAAAATCTTATTCCCCAGAATATGATACATCTCTAAAATTGTTTGCAAACTCTTTCCACTACACATGGTTCCCATTAGTAATTGTTTTTATTTATATAATAAGGCACTGGAACAGGCTGCCCAGAGAGGTTGTGGAGTCTCCATCTCTGGAGATATTCAAAACCCATCTGGATGCAGTCCTGAGTAAAGTGCTCTAGGTTATCCTACATCAGTGGGAGCGTTGGACTAGATGATCTCTAGAGGTCCCTTCCAACTCTAACAATTCTGTGATTCTGTGATGAGTTCTCTGAAGTCTGTTGCATTCTATTTAGTTTCTAACTGACCTTCTGAGTCTAGTTTTCATACTGATTAATAATTTCTCATTATATCCTGAGCATGCCTGCCTACATATTCTCATTTGTTTTCCTTTTTCCCTAGACTGTGAACTTAATTTGGCTTGGGTATTCTCTTGGTAACCTGACTAGATAGCATCAAATGTGATTCTGTCCTATCCCTTGACTGTGACTGCTAGTGACACAAAAAATGGAAATGAATACTCATGAATACTACTGTGCATTACTCATGGACTCATATATTCAAAAACTTGCTTATATCTCTTAATCGCAAAACTGTTTTTTTGTTTCTGAAGATCCTGTTTAATTTCTGTGTTATGCTTTAATGATCAACAAGTCAATCCACATTGCACTTGATTTCTGTCCTCCCTAGCTCTGATGCATGCCTTGGTGTTTGGCAATGTGACTGCCATAATTCAGCGGATGTACTCCAGATGGTCCCTGTATCACACAAGAACCAAGGACCTGAAAGACTTCATACGGGTCCATCACCTGCCACAGCAGCTGAAGCAAAGGATGCTTGAATATTTCCAAACCACGTGGTCTGTCAATAATGGAATTGATTCCAATGAGGTAACCAAACAAAAGAGGTTGTGTGTTTGATCGTTTTGACTATGGACGTAGAGTTGGGGTGGGAGGGGTAATTTTCCATTTGCGATGCTGTGTTTTTTGGGAAGTTACATATAAAAAAGAACATACCTAAAAATATATCTGGGTTATCCCAGGAAGAGAGTATGCTATTGAAAAATCTGGTTTAGCACATCATATCATATATTAAAAAACCAAAATGCTCCATAATTCTGAAATACTGAAATACATCAGTAAGAAAACTTTTGGATGATGCCAGCAGAAACACCCCAGTGAGCAGTTTTGCCTTACACCAAATAAAAAATCTACTGGGTTTTTAGTTTTTTTAAAGGAAGGACTTAATAACTACCCTTTCCTCCCTCCTTCATTTTCTTTAATTCTTTGCAATACTGTAAACAAGTGGTTTGGCCTGAATTTTTGGGTTATTAATTTCCCTATGTTTTTAAATATTGCAAGATATATAATGAGAGGGCTTGGTTGCTTTAAATGATTTATCCAGGACTATACTTGAGGATAAATAATGGCTTCTCTCTGCTGGAACATTATTTCAATGAGCAATTCCCTTCAGGGTTCTTGTTATATATGTCATTATAAAACACGGTGGCCTCTAAAGATAATGTGGAATAAGCAAAAGATTTGGGTTTGAGAATACTTTTTTCCTGATAAATTCTTATTGTGGTGTGCACAGCACAAAGAATGGGATTTTCAGCAGCATCCTAGCAACATGAGCCTAGTAAGATTTGCAAAGGTACAAAACCACTTAGACATCAAAGGTTTCCTAGATTTGGTGAAGGATCACCTTCAGCTTCTGTACCTTCAGTCTCACTGAAAATGAGTGACTGCTGTAATACAACAGCAGCCTTTGGAGAGACCATCACTATTTAATGATTTGCTTCACAAATTGTTTTATATAAGCCCATTTGGTCAAGTGTTGGCTGATTGCTTTGCTCAGATGAAACTGCAGAGAAATCTATGCTTGTGGGCTTGCAGCTTGTATGGTCCAGAGCTCTGAGCATAGGCAGGCAGTATATTTTGCATCAATGTGACTGACACCTGAAAACACTGAAACATTTATTTAAAGTTCCACCTGAAATTTTTTGTGGGGTCTTGACAAAATGAAAGACGATTTGAGCAATTTTATGTCATTCTCAGAAGACTGACTCTGAGCAGAAAGATGTTCCTCTCAATTTTGCCATTCTGCAGCTGATCTTTTGTAAAACATCCATACACATCATTAAGCACTGGAAAGGCTACATTGGTAAATTGCATAAAATTAGAACCAAGGAAAAACAGAAAGACCTTATGGTCTTCTAGTTTTCATAGGTTCTCTGACTGAACGTGCACTTTGTCATTGTTACTTTCCCACCTCTCCTTCGCTGTCCAACTGCACCTTTTTTATATAAAAAAACCTACAAAAAAAACCCAAAAACGCTTAGAGGTTTTTTTGAGTTACTCCTCTTCCAGTGGTTTTAGAAGAAGCAATATAGCCTACTGATGAATTTATACAAGCATTTTAAAGAAAATCTAAACTAAGTTCATTTTTGACCTGTTATCAACATATATGCTACTATATATACAGTGGTATATACCTGAACAGCCCTCTGCATTCCAACACCTGAGAAGAACTTCAACAAGGTTAAATTATGTATTTGGGGGAATTCCTACACACAATGTTGTTGACTTTCTTCTGTTGTGGTCTTTTTTTTTGTAAAAGTGTATTTTTATTCATGTTTTTCCTGTAATTTATCAGTGTTTATCACTGTAAACATTTATTAAGGCATGGTACATCATGTTTCATCACAGGAGTGAGAATCAGCAGAGGGAAATCTTTGCATCAGTATGACATGTGCAGCACTATTTAATCAGACCACTTCTGCAAAAGATGAAAGATGTTATTTTACACTTTTTCTCTTTTTTGAACCTTTGTCTCTTTTTTGGGCAGCTATTGAAAGACTTCCCAGACGAGTTGCGTTCAGACATCACCATGCACTTGAACAAGGAGATTTTGCAGCTCTCCCTTTTTGAGTGTGCCAGCCGTGGTTGCCTCAGGTCTCTGTCTCTGCATATCAAAACCTCCTTCTGTGCTCCTGGGGAATACCTCCTCCGGCAGGGAGATGCCCTGCAAGCGATCTACTTTGTGTGCTCAGGTTCCATGGAAGTCCTGAAGGACAGCACGGTGCTGGCAATTCTTGGTATGATCATGGTCATAACTTCAAAGAGAAAGAATGGTCCTCCAATGTAGGAGGACCATCACTGCTAATTGATGGCTTAGCATGTCCTAGTAGTCTGATAAGAAAGAATTTATTCTGATTTTAATCTGCTTATTCATACTCTGGAAATCCTTATTTTTAATGTAAACTTTTATTTTTTGCCCAAAGAAACTTTTGATTGCTAGTGTGTTAGCTGTGCAATATTTTTTACACTTTTCTTACACTTATTCTCTCTCCTTTGCATGTAAGGAGGTACTTGCTAGCTTTTGATACAAATTGCTGCTTTCAGCTAAATTTGATGACAGTATTGACATCCCAAGGGATGTTGGATATTGGTTCCTAAATCTTTCATGAAAATCAGTCACCAGCCATTGCTCCCATGAATGCTCCCACCTGCAAGCAGGCAATGTGAGCCTGCTCTCATTCTTTGATGCATGCATATGAACACCCCTTGCAGGACATCTATGTGATGAAAAAGAAGCATTATAGGCTCTGCTCATCAGAGTTGCTTTTTCAAGCTAATTGATTCTACCAGCAGTCATCTGAATATATTAGAACAGAGGAAGGCCAGAAGTTCTGTTCTAATGAGGTTTGTTTAGTTTTTGTTTGCTAAATGACTGCTTTGATTTATCTGGGGTTAAGGATCTTCCCCACAGATCTCTATCTGTAAGTTTCAGTGATTGGCCTCAGTCTAGTGCCTACTGAAGAGGTTCCCTTTATGTTCAGCAAAAGAGCATTATTAGACTTGCCTGTATTCATGAATACAATGTATTTTGATAAAGTAAAATATAAAATTTTGCTCTACATGTAAATAATTATTTCATTATTATTTTAATACCTCTTAAGATTTAAATGTATTCTTCTCTCTAATAACTTCTAATATTCTTATAAAGCAGAGTTAAAAAGAACATTTCCTTTTTTGCTTTCCTTCCTGTTTTGTGGGATTGCACTAGACTGTTGATAATGCAACATTCTGGTCTTCTATAATTGAATTTCCTTTATTTTACTAGTATGCATTTGATTGGTCTTTTTTTTTTTTTTTTTTAGAATATAAGTGTGATATATGTCCTATTTGTTTAACAACTCTTTAATTCCATTAGATTGACAGTCCACATCACTCTGTCACTCATTTGTAATTAGGAAGTTTTCAAATGCCTCCATTTTATTCACTCAGATAGATCAATGCTATAAAGTATGGCTTCAAGAAACATGAGCTTAAATATACCAAAAGGTCAAGAGCTGCCCCCATTGGCAATATGATTTCATTAATTATTCCCTTTTCAGGCACTTCTGAAAATGTTAATGAAAGCATCATTGTGTAATGGTGACAATGAAAACAATAAGAAAAAGATAAGTGGATTTCTGAGATAAGTTAATGAAATTGTAATGCAAAAACATAAACATAATACAAAAAAAAGTATGTTTTGTTGCAGTGAATGGGAGCTTCATCATTTAAACCTAATTAACACCAGGAGAAGGTGAATGCCTCAAAGCTCTAGGGCCCTAAGAGAAACTGTGTTACTGATGTGATGTAAATCCAAGAGAGCTGTTTTTTCCCTGACAATGCTGGGTTACTTACAGTTCCCAGACCACTATTTTATAATCCTGTCATGATTCTATTTCTAGTGGATAAGATTTTGTTTGCAGAACCATTCTCACTAACAAGCAATACAGCAAGAATACAATGAAACAGTCTGAATAAACACAGCTGTTTGGTTCCTCTTGAGACTACTACTTGGTATCCAACGATGATGGTTAGGATATCTTTTATAGGAAAATATGTTTTATTATAACAGTTATTTACTGTTTGAGTATACTTCTTAGATTTATTTAAAAATATTAACCATAAGTGATTTACAAGATATCAGATAAAAGAAGAAAGTTATCATTTTGGCTGCATGTCCCAGATGTAGTAACAAATAGATGTTTCTGCATAAACATTTATAAATAAGTTAATTTTCCAATGGAAAAAAAAAAGGAGCTACGAAGAATAATTTACATTATTCTGTTTATGTAACAAATATTGATATTTGAGGTACTATAATTTCACTGCTATAGTAATTCTACATGAAAATTCAGCTTACTACCTACAGCCTTCACCATGTGGTTTTCATTTGGAAAGAAACATGCATTAGCATTACTGGGTTAATTGTAGTGTCCTTCAAGCTGACAGCATTTTATCAAACACTGTAACGGGGATTAAATACAACTCTAATTTTTTTTTTTTCCAAATTATTCATGCATTATTGATACTAATACATTTTATATGCCTAGAAAGCATCTAAGATTAAAGATCAGTTTGGGAATATTTTAAATACTTTTTCTCATGTCTGTATTTACATAACCAGCAATAGATTAACATTGCCAGCCCTCTGTTCAATGTATTAAATTAATCTGAAGACTTCTTGACACTTACAGGAAAAAGTAGAAGTAAATTATTGCTTAGCTTTACACTACATTTGATTATGTAAGCATTGCATTGTATTTGATGAACAATGGCAAACATCGTTGTCACCCATCAGATTTACCTTTCCCTGAACTAATGCTAGTTCTCATTTCTATCAGTTGCAATTGCATTCATGCAGAGTAGCATGAATGTGTGTATATTCTTAGCATAAAATAAACTTCCTCCTTACACTGGGTTTATGATAAGATCTTTTGAGAAATCTTTTGAGCTCCATGTAAATAGAAAGAATTACAAGTAGTATTTTAAAGTATAAAACTACCTTATTAAGCAGCTCCAGGGATGACTGGCTGCTTAGTTTGACTTACCCGTCAGGTTCACCATTTCCTGTGTAATAACCAGTTGGAATCACATGCTGGGTGGATTTTCAGATTTTACAGTCTTCACTTATTTCTTATTAATCACAGAATAATGTAAGATTGGAAGGGACCTCTGGAAGCCACCCAGCTTAAACCTTCTTAAAGTAGGGCCAATTTAGCTTGGCTTCCTCTGAGCCATGTCCAGGCAAATTTTGCACTTCTCCAAGGACAGTGATTCCAGAACCTCTCTGGGCAGCCTGTTCCACTGTTTTAGCAGTTTCATGGTGACTTTCATTTCCTGATTTCCCCAGAAGAGGAGTTTACCTCTGTTTTTTCTACACTTTTCTGGTAGGCTATTGAAGACAGCAATATTTTTCCATTGCCTTCTCAAGGTGGAACAATACCCATTTTTTTTTCAGCCTTTCCTTGTACATTATGTCCTCCAGTCCCTGATCACCTTGGTGGCCTCTTCTGGACTGACTCACTGTAGTATGTCAATATTCTGTCTTGTACTGGGCAGCCCAAAACTGAACATACTATTTCCTATATGGTATGATAGGTGACACATAGAGGGGAAAAAGTCACTTCGTGGGACTTGCTGGCTGCACACTTCTTAATGCTGTGCAGGAGGTTCCTGGGCATCTTTGCTGCAAAGATACATTGTTGGCTGATGCTCAACTTTTTGTCCACAAGGTCCACCAGGTTCTTTCCCAGAGAGCTGCTTTCCAGCTGCTTAATCCCCAGCCCATCCTGCTGCAGGGAGGTATTCCATCCCAGGTGCAGGACTTGGCATTTGTTGAACTTCAAGAGGTTCCTGTCAGCCTTTTTCTCATTCATTGTGGTCCCCCTGAATAGCAGCTTTGCCCTTCAGCATATCAGCCACTTCCCTCAACCTCGTATGGCCCATAAACTTGCCAACATTGCACTCCATCACACTGTCCAGATCTTTAACAAAGACCATCTACATTAACTTTTGGGGAAGACCTCTGGTTCAATGACTGCTCTTTGGACTTCATACCTCAGATCAAATGTTTATGGAGGCTTTTCATTATAAAATTTTTATGCTCTTCAATTTGAAGTTTTCAATACTTCCAGTATTCTAAGGTAGTCTTGCCCATGCATGAAAATAAAATGGCTTAAGAATTAATTCTTTTTTCATGGCAGAAGTGCCATTCAACTATGTATTTTTTAATAGCCTATGCAACTAAAATACATGATGAGGTGTAGCTATGCTGCCATAGTTCTCACAGTTGGTGATTTTTTATGATCCAAATTAAAAGTAAAATGGTAATTTGAATGGATGATCTGCACTTAATTGTGTCATTGTTAAAATGCTATCTTAACACCAGTCTGTTCCGACAAAAAAAAAAAAAAAAAAAAAAAAGAGCTAGAAACAAATGCTCACTTTTTGAAAAACAAAACTGCACCTGCTATTAATTACTAGGGAAAACCTTAATTTTATATGTATTCACTTGATTGCTCCCTTAAATTGGGTAGCTACCTGTCTGTAAATTAGTCTTTGTACCTCCAGTTAATTGCATATAAGATTGCATCTCTTAGTTAAAGGTCCTTCAGAATGTTCTTAAACAATGTAGTGATAACCATGTGACTTAAGGTTTAGGAATTATGTTAAACAGATTTATCATTCAAAAAAGAAGTAAAGAATCCATGCTTTGAAGATTATTATTTTTGTATTTTCTTCTAGGTAAAGGAGACTTAATTGGAGCAAACCTATCCATTAGAGATCAAGTTATTAAAACAAATGCAGATGTCAAAGCTCTAACGTACTGTGACCTCCAATGCATTATCCTCAAAGGTCTCTTTGAAGTGCTCGACCTCTACCCAGAGTATGCTCACAAGTTTGTTGAAGACATACAGCATGATCTCACATACAACCTAAGAGAAGGCCATGAAAGTGATGTAAGTACCTTTAAAAGTCTCTGCAGTTTTTGTTACTTTTAAGATTTCTCATACTTTAGTTGGTTCTCATAATTTTGCATCAGTGAAGAAATAATACACAGATTACATTAAAAGGACCATTCATTCAGTTTGCTTGATAAGTCAGTCAGTACCTATATTGTTTACCAACTGATGAGATCGTAAACAGTAAACATATTCTCTGTTTCTCATTTTTCCATAGAGAACATTCTTCTTTAATATTTTTTCATTTTTTGCTTGTTTTAAAATAATTCATAGTTATGTAAAGCATGTGTGCAAATAAAGGTATTTAATTATACCTTTTCTAGAAGCTCATGTGCCAGCCTAACAAACATTAATTTTGTAGATCACTGATTATCACTTTGTTGTTAAGATCATTGTCACTCACATTCAAAATGAGAAAAAGTCGTTTCTCATCACACTGCAACTGAAATGTTTTTCCATTTAAATGAGCAATTTAATGTGAAAAACCCCCAAGAAGTTCCACATAAAGCACTGCTGAAAGACTTCAGTATAAACTTACTGAAGTACTGTCACTGATACTATGTATCAGGTATTTGTCTTTGTATTGTGCTTCTCCTTACACACAGAAAGAAGTAACATTGAAAGCACATGACTGGGGACAAGAGTACTATCAAGACAGAGGGTGACTGTAGTGCCAAGGAGCATAAAGGGCAAAAAAGGGTTATCTGTTTGGGCAGACACCACAAAGAGCTGCAGAGCTTAGAAATTCTGTGCCCCATGTGGCTGTTATCCTCCATGTAGCATAGGCAGGCACTCGCTGTTACGAAGAGCGGCCCATTGCTTGGCTGGTTCAAGAAGGAAAGTGTTGCTGGATGTCCTGCATGCATGCCACTCACACCAGCACAAAACCTGCCCTGCTTGTGTCCACTCACATGTTTCTGTGCAGAAGGCTACTGTGAGTTCTGCCCTACCATGGCCACCCAGGGAGTGTTGTGGGTCTGAGGGACCTCAAGGCTAAGAGAATTTCTCTAATGCTTGCAAGAACAATGGGCCAAAGTCCTTTTTCAGCTCAAACACCCAATGAGTGCGATATATAGCCTGATTTTTTAATGTAAGCTTCTTATTAGGTGTACTTTGGCACAAGTATTTCCACAGCAGTGCTCTATAAACAATTAAAGTAGAAAGGTGTAAATATATAAATGCAAACTTGTAGAGAGGAAGATAATCAGGACATCTCATTTGTTTGTCTATTGAAATGTCCCCAGACTTCCAGCTGCTGAAGACTGCAGCTGAGAGAGTACACACCTCTTCTGAGAGCTTGAAGATTAGTTTATATAAACAACACATTTTCTTTGGGGAGGAATGCTTAATCTGAAAAGGAGTACAATGCCATGTAAAGGTAGGGTTTGAAGCTGATTGCATTCCCCTCTCCAGTTTTGTCATGGACCTTGATGAACCCTCACAGTGTATTGCTTCATGCTTTTCTGTATGATAACAAATCTGGGGATCACCATCTCAGCTCCATACACATTCAGCTTTTAGAATATCAGGGACAGCTGTTCCCAGTTAGAGTTGGCTGGGTGATGTACAGACTCTTTGCTTGGATGAACCCTGTACCAGCCTCAAAGGTGAGCGTGCAGCCAGGAAAAGAACCTCCTTGCACTCACTGTGTTGGATAGGATTCAAACTAGTGCAGGACATATCCAAGCACCTTTTCTGCTTTAAAGAGGAAAATATTTACAGCATTTGTAAATACATGCTGTATTTTCATGGTATAATCCATTATCTAAAAGGGAAATAAACCAAAGATCCTGACACTGATCCAGTGCCACAGGCAAATACAGAATAGCATCCAAGACAGATTATCATAGTGTCACTTTCTCCTACATGCTTGGGTTAATTATGCCCTTCACTAGTATTTCTCTTGCAGCATAACTAACCTCAGTCATGTGCATCTCATTTCTTATACAACCATTTTACTTATTAATAAGGATAAAGAGCAGGAGTAAGGTGGCCAGAACTTGTACCACCACCAAAACAGGGCTCAACAAATGAGGAAAGAGGTCTATGTCAGTAGCAAGTGTGCTTGGTCAGCCACTCTCTCTGCTTCACCTAGAAAATACCATGTTGTCATGAATATATTTTGCAAGCAGACATAATCTGATGGGTTAACCTCACAGAATAGGAAGAAGGTTATCAGAAGTACAATTTGTGGTACAAAACCATGCTTGCTTTTTTTTTTTTAATATAGCATGATTTCTTGGGCTTGGTTCTGTTGGAGAGTTTGTCAGCTGTGACACTGTATCTTGATCTCTCTCGCTAAGACAAGGAGATTTTACTTTTTCTAGTGCCTAGAACTACTGCAGCTTTATGGAAATCTGGGGTTTGGAGAGCTTTTCCATGGTAAACAGTAGATTGATTCACTTGAATGTCAGTTTCTCACTCTCTTTTTCCATGGATGTTTTAAAAGGCTGCAAATTTGCAACTGAATTTTAATTTAATATTTCTGAAAATGGATCAGTAGCAGTATTTAGGGTCAGCTGAACTTCAGGGTGAAATAGCATGAACTTCCCCACTATGACTTGCCAAGTGTCTTTCAGTCCTGACCTAAAAGATCATAGCGTTTTCAAGTCACAGTCCACCAAAACTGCCCTAGGTTGTATATTTCCTAATACTTTAAGCCAGAATTAAAAATGTGGGACTGCAGAAAGATGCAGTCTTGGGGATCCATTATCCCCTCCTTGTGCTGTTTGCATTATTACACACAAATATAATTAGACACAAACTTGAATAAGAGATTTCAACTGAATTAAAAGTAACTGGACCAAAAGGGCCAGAAGTCATTGGGAGTTTCCTGGTCCTGGAATGTCAGATACTTAGCACTAGATGACGTAACTATGCTACCCACACAGAAATCTCTAGGAAAACTTTTAAAATTTGTTTTCTTAGTTCATTTGCAGGACTAAGAGTATATATAATTATGTGCCCCGTCTGCATTAAAGTCCAAGGTGTAATGTTGGAAAAGGCTCCATGTCACTTTTCAATAAACAAGGAGGAGCTGGAACTGGATTTCTGACTAACAAGCAGAAACTGTAGCTGTCTGGTTATGGAAAGATTGAAAGTGTTGTTTAAGCAGTCTTGGAAGAAAAACTTGGGAGATTTGAAGTACAGGAGTGGCAATAGTGCAACTATTTCAGTCTCTAATGAGTAACAGAGAAATAGAAAGACACAAAACCAGGGAGATAAAGTTTCAGTGGTTCCTCACGATAGCTCTGAACCCAGCAACCATTAAGGAATTTATTAGTATAACCATTAATGTGTGTGCAATCACACTGGCAGTGCTATTACGCCATCTTTTTATATATTCCCATCAAAGCAAGATGTGAATTAGGAAAAGTCTTTATGGTGCTTATCTATATTCTGTCATGTGATTTCTTTGCTGCATTTTGCTCAAGAAACTTATAACTGCTTTTGTAAATGTACTTAATTATTTCAGGACAGGTAGGAAAAGCTAATGTGTTTGGTAGCTGGAGTTGTGACATTAAAACAATTCAGCCATCCAGGTGTTTCAACAAATCTTTCTATATCTGTGACTGTGACATCATAGTCATGAAACAGTTGGCTAAGTGACACAGATTTTGACCCCTGCCTCAGCCCACCTGTATAATTTTGCACTATATGTTACACCTATCTAGCAGGCAGTGAGAGAGTCAGATACCTGACTTGATAAAGCTAAGCAGTCATAAGAAGATTATTACAATATACATATACAAGTATACAAAAGAAACTGGAAATTATTTTTCTATCCACCATCCCTGGAAAACGTGCTGTTTCATACATTGAAAGAGCAGTAGCAAATGTTCATAACTCTGGATTGTCCTTTGAAAAACTCCAAATAGGTAAATAGTTGCACAATATCTCTCTGGGTTTGGTAACAGTTTATTGTTTCTGATTATTTCTTGTGTCCATGCAGAAGCGTCTACAGTGTAGACATCATTATTCATTAAAAATACCCAAAGGCTGGTTACAGCCAGACTGATACAAAGAACAAGAGGCCTCCTTGACTCCTATGCCATCCTCCAAGCTGTTATGAAGTCCCAAAGGAAGATAAGACCTATGCAGGCACAATCTGTAACTTGCTAGAGCTCTATCAGTATGTGTCATTTTCAAAACAAAAGATCATATTCATGAAGATTAAAAATCTGTGATTGTAGACAGGACTTCTAATTAATAAGAATCTGCATTTTGTAGCCTTAAAAGTAGTGTTGTGCCTCTAACAAGAGCTCCCCTTCCCCCCAAAGGAGGAGAATCTACACTCACTAAAAAAAGCAGCCTCTGAGGGTGGGGGAAGGACTGCTTCCTTCAGCGCATCTGCAGTGTAAATGAAACATAATGACAAAAATTGCACAAGATAAGTGGTAGATTCCTCCTCCAGTTGGGAACACTGAGTCTTACAGCAGCTTAGCCAGGCTTCCTGATAATAAAATAAATAAATAGGCAAATAAATTTTAAAAGGCAACCAAGAAGCAATAAAAAAAGCAAAGTTGTAGGGTTTTTTTTCCCCTCCAGAAAGGCATTGTCTGATAAAATGGGGTGTAATTCTTGTCCTTTGGAGAGGCTGGTGTTTAGAATTTATTAAATTCAAATTATTGTGTTGTAGGTTTTTTTAATATGATAAAGCTCATGTTGCTATTAGCAATACCAAACAAATTACAAGCAGTGCGCCTCATTTTCTACTGGGAAACCTGAAAACCAGCCAAATTAGTTTTTTTCTTAAAGGTGAAAACAGCTTTGAGTTCTGGACCATAGAGCAGAGAGCACAGCTTGAGGATAAAAATGTCTACAAATTCAAATTTAAATATGCTGCATTTTCCAATTCATTCCTGTTAAGCACTGAACAAGTATTTTAAGAGCATATACGTAATTCCACATTATTTCTTTTTAACAGATTTATGTCTAGACTTATCGTTCTTTGTGCCAACTAGTGGTATTGCTCCTGTGGGCAGAAAAAAGGATAGCAAAAATATTTTGAATGCAAGCACAAAATTCAGCTGAACATCTGCCTAGCCACTGTTTTTCAGCTAATAGTTTACATATTTGACATACATCCATTCTTGCCTCTTTAGTCATGCTTTTTCTAGATATTCTAATATAGGTCTGTTGAATTTATGGATGCTACTTTCCAATATAGTAATAACTCAGAAGGAATTCTCTCTGTTACATATTTGATTATCTGTTATGACTCAGTAATGGAAATAGCTTGATATTTTGGATTTTTTTTAATGTCTTTATTGTCTGCATAATAAATAGTATTTTGCTTTAAAGAAACAAATAAATGTTATCCTATTTGTAATTCTATAGATATTAAGGAAAAAAATAAGCTTTTTTTTTTTTTGATAGTTGCTTTTAATTTTTGATCTTTGGAGAATTAAGGTGGATGCTAGTTTCAGAAAAGTGATTCTGCTGCAATATCCTCCTCCCTGTGCAATGTTACATTCAGTCCTTCCTCCACTCTTTCAAACTGCTAACTACCTGCCTCGCTCAGCATGGGAGCTCCAGGCTGACCTGGAGCTATAGTGCAAGCCAGGTTTCACTGCTTTTGTCTGGAAACTCATAAAGCTTGTTTATGTGTAGTCATTGGTGAGCATGATGTGTGGTGCCTCTGAGCCATCAGTTCACCCAATACCCCTCCAGATAATCATCTCACTATCGTGTTTCTAATGTATCCTTCAATATGGTACACTGCTGAGAAATAATGCAAGGAATCATGTAATTCAAAAAGAACAGACTGGTGGGCATTGTCTCATGGAAGCTTGGTGGCCCTTTCTTTTTCTTTATTTAGTATCTTTAGCTGAATAATTTTTTTTGCTGTTATGCTCCTGTTTCATTTCTGTAGCCTTCAGTCATTCTAATATTTTTGAAAATACCAACACACAACCACCTATACTGCCAGGTTTTTTCTCTCTACTAGTTTATCCTTCTGATTTGTAATAATTTTCCAGTTAGAATCCATCCAGTTAGATTCATCCCACCGCAATTTACTGATGCAATTATATAATCTTTTCTATTAATTATTTTTTTCATGAATTCTTGTGGTTTTACAAATCTTCTCCATTTTACACCTAAAACAAACAGATGATTGGCTGTGATGATGAATTCCACAAGGTGTGGAAAAGGCCAAAGGAGAGGAGCATAAAATTAACCCATTTAGTTTTGTCTGGGAATATGATACATATACGAGCACTATCTCAAAATTCTTTCCCCTGTGGTCACTCTTTTACTTTGTGAATGAGTTATGGTTATTAGTTATACATTATTTATAAGACTATTCAATGCATGTCTGTAATTAGGATTTTCACAATTGGATTTTAGCACTTTCTTGACAAGTACAAAATTTTTGTTGTAACTAGGACTAAAATGTTTAAATGAGTGACAAAATTATAGTTCTAATTTTAGCTTTTTGAGTCATTTTGAATGCTTTCCATCCTCATTCCTTTCACTTCCTGGGATTATTGCATTCTGCATCAGATTATAAAGCTTAACCGGAGGGTTACATGTTGAAAAAAATCCAGGCTAGCAAGGCAGCTTATTGATGTTTTTAGACTGTGGTATGAGGAAGGTATAAAACACTATGTTAAACAAAATATTAGCTGGGAAAAGCTCCTGGCTTTCTGAGGGTACTGCCTTGGAATCTAACGATATTTCTATTTTAATTACACATGGATAGCAGATTATAACTTTTTCCAATATGCTTCACTGTGCCTAAGGAAACATGATAATGTAACTTTTACAATATTAGTATTATATCTTTGTCTCTACATTGGAAAAAAAGGAAAATGAAATCAATCCTAATATATGTTATCCTTAAAATAGTATTAATTTAGACAATGGATTATTTTTTTTTCATAATTGCTTGCACTTTGCATTGATAAAGCAACAACTAGATAGTGACCATAAATGTAGAAGCATTCTTAGAGTAACCTATCCTTTTATTTTTCTGAGTAAAGACTAATTAATGAAGGAAATTATAATACTTACCACAATTTCTTCTATTAGAATACTAGTTCTGAAGGCACAGACTACCTTGAGATGTAATGAGCATGTCAGACAGGCCTATATGGTAAAAGTTCCCGTATCACTTGCAAAGTCATTACAACCTGAGGATATATGCTGAAATGTGTGAAATTAAATATGATGTTGTCTTTGAGCAAATTGCCTATGATCCGTGCAACTTGTGTATCAAATAGGCATTCTACACGGGTACAAGTCTGTATTCTCAATTTTATTGAGCTGGTAACATTTTCAGTGCAACTTTTTAAAGTAGAGTAGCTGATGTTGGAAGGGACTTCTAAAGATCAGCTAGACCCACTCCTCTGCTCAAAGATATGAAAGCATTTGAGATTGAAAAACAAAAATTATTTATGTACAAATGCAGTCTAAGATTTTACTGATACAAAACCAAAGATATCAGGATATTTTTCTTTTTAATCATCTATACCTTCATATGTTGCTGTCCTCAGTGAGTTACTTCTTATTAACACTTGTCCACTGATTTGGCCTCTTAGTGCTAGCAAAACAGCTGGGCAACATTGGGGATGCTTGCAAACAGGTAACTAGCAGGTCATAAAATTCATTGGGAGTTAATATTTTTCAAGAGCCACTTCATTGTCTTACTCTTTTCTTTTCAAGAGCCTCTCTGAAATTATATACACATATTTTCATTAGAAGTAGCATGAAGTTTCATTTGAAGATAAAGCTAACAATGTAAACTTAAAAGCAGCTCTTCCACAGTATCTACAGCCTCAAGTTGAGGAGTCTAATTGGATATCAGCCCACAAGGCCAGTCCTCAAAATATTTGTGAGTGTGTGAAATCTTTGAGTTGCACAAAGCTAAGCATGTAAGTTTTATTACTTTGAAAGCTGTTAGCATTTACTGTAATTTCTATTATTACTATGTAAACCTTTTCATTCTTGCAATCCAACTGTAGGAATATTCAAAAGTTTTCTCCACTGCGTCTTTTGTCAGCAAGTGTTTCCAAAAATGCAACCTGCCAGGGCAACGTTCAGTCAGTGCCGGGTCTATTGTCTATTTTAAGAATTCCTCTTTTTGTCTTCTTTTGACCTTATTGACAGCCTCTTCCTTAATTTTTTTTTAAATTGTTATTGGCACAAGTTTGCTTTGAAAGATGTATGGTCAGAGCAGTCTGGGATGCTGTTTTCTTCTGTTTTAGGGTGTGGGAGAGGGAGGTAGGAATATAGAAGTAAAAATGGCAAATTACACCATCCACATTTACCACTTACTCCATTCTTGGTTTGGAGCAAGTGACAGAAATGCAATAGATCCTGTATAGCTAATGAAACAATCAAAATACAATTAACATTTTTTGCTAATTAATTCAGTGAAAGTAACATCCAAGTTTTAAAAAAATATATCAAATACAAAATTTTAATACTAAATATAAAAGCTCATGAGAGAAATTTGATCTAAAGTATTAATTTGCAATAAAACTTATCCAAAGCTAGTCACAGCCAGTTATTGAATACTCATCCTAACTTCACAGGCTACTATCATTTATTCAAAAGATAGGAGTGATGTAGGATAATGACTTAACAAAAGATTGCAGAGCTCACAGCAATTCAGTTATCGGTCCCTAGGATAAAATACTGGTGACAGATCTGCTGTTCAACTTTTGTGGCTAATTCAACAAACTCTATCCTGTAAGTAGGATCAGAGAACATGGAAAGCATCTGCTTCCACAAAATAAATTTTCTTTATCTGTCCATTAAGCAAGGAAAAGAGATGAGAATAAATCTGAGAAAATACAAGAACAAGCCAATGAACTACAGTCTTAAAAAAAGGGAGAGGGCGAAGAAAAAAGAAGGGGTAAATTACTTAGTAAATGTAGACATAAAACAATTATATCTATAAAAAAAAAAATGTTTGTGAGTGGTTGAGTCCTTTGTAGTTTGAAGGATTGGTGATACTTCATTGAAAATTTTCCTGGAAAATTAAGGCCTGAAAACATGTGAGTCATTAAGCTCTTCAGTGGTACAATAATCCCTTGTTACGTACTTGTATCTCTTCCATTATCATACAGCACATTTGCAAAGAATAGAACATATGGCACGAATTCTTGTTTTTTTTTTTTCCCCACAATGCCAATGCTCCTAAATGGGTTTTTTTCTGTTTCTAAATGCTGACTAAGAACATTAATATTCTAGTTTGATTTCAAATCCCTTCCTGAAAGTGTATTTTATCCTTTTGACCCCTTAGATACAAAGAATTATTAATATATTTTAGAACTTAAGACTTAAGAGAAAGCAAATCAGCGAAATTATGTTTCTATTTCTGTTCCCACTTCGCATGATAGAAACAGGGATCAGGCCAGTATATGCTCATAACACTGTTTTGAGCCCAAAAATGCAGATTTGCTTACCTGGGCATTTAATATATTAACTCCAAATTTAACTGCATTTCTATCTTTCTATTTTTGGGGTTTTACCATTGGAATTTATTTTGAATTACAGCTAATTGTGGTTTGGCCACAATTCCTGGTAGAGATTCTTCTATTAAAAATACTGTCTCTATACCCTGGAAAAATCTTCAGATCGCTGGCCTTTGACAGCAAAGCACCAGTGCTTTTAGATGGGGGAATATTCTTTTTGTGCTTTTAACAAGTAATTATAAAGATTACTGACTTTTTAAGTTCTATATATTAATTTATTAAACACTTATAAGATTATAGGTTTAAGATTACATACATGGAAGAATTGGATGTGAGTCTGCTTTTGGTACATGATCTATTACTGTTTTGTCTTGTGAAATTAAATTTGGTAGCTAGTTTAACAAGGAATAAAAAGACACCAGGGCTGAAATAAAAAATTGAGACTCCTTGGCAGTATAACTCATGCTAACATCAGTCTTTCTGGTTTTTTTCCTAATGCGTAGCAGGGGATATACCTGTGGGATTTTGGTTGTTTTTCTTTTTATTTCAGCAGCTCTTATCCTTTGAGATGTTCTTGTTTTAGAAGACTAGCTTGTGAGCTATTTTGTATCCTCTTTTTTTTTTGCATTAGAAAAAAAAAAAAATAAAAAAAAAAAGGCATTTTACAGAAGGCTACACCAGTGTGTTGCCCTAAATAAAGGGTTTCTGCAGATCGGAAACTGGGACAGCACCCTCAAAATTTTTTACCCTGATACCACATTTTTACAGAGATAAAGCTATGTGCATGGTGAGGTCTTTAAATTTACTGCCCTTTTATTGCATTTGTCCATGTTATTGTTCATCTTTCATTTTCTCTTTGAGAATGGTACTTTTGCAGGAAAAGAGAGAGGGAAGTTGCTGGAGGAGGTTTAAAAGCAAAACTCTTGAGAATTCTCTCTGGTCACAGATTAAGTATAGCTCCTTTTACCAACTTTCAACCACCAAGCCATAAAACCCAGGCCTGTTTTGTGTGTGCAAGACGTGGTGTTCAGAGTTACAAGCAATAAATATGACTGCAGTGTATTAATACGGAAGCAATTACACTGCTCTTTACTGTAGGTTCTGTGCTATGAAAAAGAGACCTTATAGGTCCAGAGTTTATCTAAAAATATAAATTTAACCAGACGTTTCAGACACTGTCCTCAGTGGGTTAAAGGGGCCAGTTTGGGGAAATGGAAGAAAGTCTAGTGAGTAGTTCCATACATCACGTGTTCCCTGTCCTCCTTTTCTGCTACTCTCCTTCCCCTCCCTGCAAAAAGTAATCTGCCTTCAAAAATCTCTTTCCCTTTTTCTTGGTAAGGTCATAAGGCAACTGGTCATGGAGCTGAAAGCCCAGACCAGCTGACAGACCCCAGCAGGGCTGTGGGAAATGCTACCAGGACATCCATAAGACACTTGTATAATGATTTCTTAATCTCTGTTTTCAAGATGTACAATCAGGATTAAAACATATGCTCAGGAGAAAAAAAAAAAATAAAGTGAGGAGAAATCCTCAGCTGTATTACAAACTACAGATGATGAATCACTTCTAAAGCCTTCAACAGGCAAATTCATACTTTCTAACATCTTTTTTGTGAAGCTCCTAATGTTTTGGATTGGCTTGGAGTTTTAATTAAGGCTGCTATTTAACATACATACTGCACCTGTACATAGAGGTGAAGCAAAATGATGCCCCAAAGTTCTGGGCACTATAATAAATTAATCTTAAACATATGGGCAAAGTGGGCCATTAGTACTTCCTAATTCTGACTTTAATATTTTAGTAAATTTCTGGTTTCCTGTTGTCCTGAATCTTGAAGGAGATGGTGTTTCTTCCATAAGCATAGATTACAGTGCAAGCTGGGAGATTTCAGTGTCTGAGATCTTGTCCTCTGCTAATATCATCTGGTCCGTTATCTCACTCAGGAAGAGCACCAAAGTTATTTTATTTACATAGCCTAACTATTGCATTTTTTCTGTTTGGCAGGTATTAGAGTGTTATTGCTAGATTTATTGATACACCTGCTACTGCCTTGACTGTTGTAGAGTACTATTGCTGCTTACATAAACATAAATAGTGTGTATTTGTATATTATACCACTACTAGTACCCTCGCTTTTAAGAGCAACTACAAAAGTTTTCAGGTTAACATGAAAATAAAAAAACCCACCAACACACATTTATTTTTTTCCAAATCTGTGCCTAATATTGGTGTATTTAGGCGTTCTGACTGTTTTTATCAAACAAACTGGGAAGTCCAAATGACTTCCAGAAAGGCTTAAATATCTGAGTTTGGAGAAAAATAAAGCGATGTTAGAAATTTAAAACTGATGGGTGTTAAGCACTTTTTATCTTGACATGTGAGTTTTGGAAAGCTGAAAATCACTTCTGAATATTTTACCTGTAAGACTTAAATTTCCTTATAAATACAGCATATAGGCTTTGAGATACTTGCCCATGGTCAAGGTGTGGATATTCAAATAAGCAGCAGAATGTTCATCCCAGATATTATGCAGCAGTTTCTTTGGATTTTATTAGAAGTAGTTACACATTAAACCTCCATGATTTTTCCGTTTGTTTTGCTTTTTGTTTAATCCAATAAGGGAAAATATCATGGCCTTGAATAGTTGTTAGGCACAGATCTCCCTCACTATTGTATTGGTCTTACTTGCTTCAGTCCCATCACTACCTTTGAAAATTCCTCAAAGATGCCACAGTTAGTTAGCTCATCTACATGTAAGGACCAGGCTGGCACAGGAGCTGAAGTCACAAAAGGGTAGGGCCAAAGCAGAGAACTGTTCCTGCCCAGGATTCCATCAAATCAGCACTGAAATCCACCAGGCATACATTCACCCATCTACATTCATTCACAGGTTTGGAGCCTTGACCCAACTTTTTATTAAAGTAAAATGTTATTTTTGCAGGAACTATCCTTTCAATAAAAGTAAAACAATTTTTACTCACAGTATGTTTCCAAGGAGTGTCCTTAGTTCAGTGCTATGTCACCATTTAATTTAATACAGCTGTTTTATCATGAGATTCTTTTCTTGTATAAACAGAGATGTTTTGGTTTAGATTTTTGCATGGTCTTGGAAGCCAATACTGTGCAGATGCACATATTTGCTACTTTTTTGTTTTGTTTTGTTCTTTCAGGTAATATCAAAATTATCAAACAAGTCTACGCTATCTCAGGTATGTTAGTCACATTTTAAATATGCCAAGCTTCACTCTGAAAGATGCACACACTTATGGCCAGAGCAAAGCTAGAAAAACCTCCAACTCACTTCTGTGATTTCAGAATGAGACTTTAATTAGGATCCTGCAGATAGTTCTGCCACGGTCCATTTTATGAGTAACAGCTTATGATCTTTTCTTCCAGGTGCTGTGTTTGGATATCCTGCTATAGCACCTGAATTTCAAATACATGCTTAATCAACCAAGCCAAAGTTTTGAATATGGGTAAAGCTCATTCTCTGTAGAGTATAGGTGTGCATCAATGCCAGGTCCTATACAATTTGATCATCATGACAGCCTTCAGATGACAATTATGGTTGAAAACCAAATATATTTTATAAAGACAGGTCTTTTGCCACTGTTTTGAATTCTTACCTTCTCATAAATCTCAGATGGAAAGGACCTAGTTCACTAAATCTGTCAATGTATACTAAGAGAAAAGCATGCACTCAGCAAAATTAACCCCATGCTGCAAAACATTTAGGCAGATACTAATAGGGGTTTAGAACATTTGGATAAAATCTCCAAATCTTCATTTCCGCCCAGCCAATGTTACTTGGCCTGAATGTGGGAAATTTTACTTTACAAGCTCATCTGAGGTTTTCTATCTAAATTGAACAATGCCTTAATCAACCTTGATTAAAAGGAGTAATCTGACAAGAAAATTAATAGCAACCTTTTCTTTTCTGAAACCATGAAGTTGCATTTCACTGTACTCTTCACTGAGATGTGTGGAGTTTGTTAATTTGATCTGAAACCTGATTCTGCCTTAGTCCATTCATCTACCACCAATAAATACAGTAAGTGATATCACGGGAATAAATTGAATTATTTTTGACCTATGGCTTGATCCCAACATGAGCTCCATGTTGGCATATCTCAGCATTCATGACCAGTATATTTTGTTACCATGAAACAACACCAAACAATACATTGCTCTCTTACACTGTGGTTTAAGTAGTACATGAAGTAGAGAGCTCAGGTATATGTTGCCTCTAAATTGCCTTCATTCCAACATCAAGCATCCAAATTTCATTTTTTTATAAAACAGATGTAGCTCTGCTTTTTGATGACTCATTTTTGAAGTTGATGCTGTCACACCACTAGTGCATTAATAGGACTTTTTATAAACTGAAAAATCTGCCTAGAAGCCCAGCAGTAGTTTCAGTTATGACAACTGAGAAGGATACAGAGGACATTCATATTTGAACTGAATTGGTGTAAATGTATACATTATAAATGGTTCTATATGAAGATGTGTAATTATATGAGTTACCAGCCTCAGTTCTTTCCTCTGGTCCACGAGGAGTCTGTGAGTGTAATACTCAAAGAAATAATGCCTCAGAAAACAAGATTAACCTACTCAAGTGTACCCATGGCACATGGCTTGTAAGCAGTAATTACAGAATCAAAGAATGGTTTGGGTTGGAAGGGACCTTAAAGATCATCTAGTTCCAACCTGTCTGCATGGGCAGGGACACCTTCCACTAGACCAGGTTGCTCAAAGCTTCATCCAACCTGGTCTTGAACAATTCCAGGGAAGGGGCATCCACAACTTCCCTGGGCAACCTGTTCCAGTGTCTCACCATCCTCATAGTGAAGAATGTCTTCCTAATGTCTAACTTAGGAAGACATTAATGTAATCTTTCTTGGCAACAAAACATACTGCAGTGAGCTCACTGGCTATGTTGCTAGTGACCTTTTTTAATTTGTTTGTATTTTTCTCACATATGCACTTATAACCATAATTGAGGAGGAAAGCTATGGAAGACTTCCAAAAGAGCTATTTCGAATGATAAATAAAAGCTATGCTAGAGCTGGGTTTGTTCCACGACGAACACCAGGAGAAATTGTGTTTCTGCAACATCGGATTCTGAATTTTACACTAGTTTGTGTTATCTGCTATTTTAGACAGAGCTCAAGGGAAACGGAAATATAAAGAAGAGACTTCCTTCAATTGTGGAAGATGAAGATGAGGATGAGGACGGAGAAGAAGAGAACAGCACCCTTTCACCAATCCATACAAGAAGCACAAATTGCTCTCAGCAGAAGAAGGCTGGAAGCAGTAAAAGCCACCTAGGGAGAAACTTGAAGCAGTTGGCCTCAGGAACGGTGCCCTTTCACTCACCCATCCGTGCTTGCAGTTCAAACCCCTCAAGAACCAAACATGAAACAGAGCTCCATTACTACTCCAGAAGAAAGGAGAAAAACCTTAAGTTACACCTTTCAGCACTGACCACGACTGGTCCACCTGACCTGAGCCCAAGGTAATAGTTATGAACAGTTAATTTCCTCTCTATAGTGTCACTTATATTAAAAATATAATTATTGTAGCAGTATAAAATATTTCTTTAATAGTTGATACTTTTGTTCATCCCACAGAGAAGTCGTCCTCTTATTGTAGGAACTATTACACACTATGCAGAATGCTATGACTTTAGGACTTTATTGTAAAATAAAGTATTTCTACCAGTAAAAAGGGAAAGTATTGAGCAATTCCAAAAATTGCTATTTGAATAGTCTGGCTTTATGGTATCATTTTGTCCATCTATAATAATATGCATTCCCACAATAACACTGTGAAACATTCCGAGTCCATCAGAGAGACGGCGATTTAGAAATCAAGTAGACAATAATACAGCATAGCTCTGCAAATACAAAAATTACTGGAGTAGAGGACTATAATGAAAAACTATTGCCTAGCAATTTTAGAAAAATTTTAGGTTTTTTACATAAGGAAAAGGAAAGCTAACAATGTAAATTCTGTAGAGAGTAGATACTGAGTTGAGAAAATCTGTTTTGCTGTGATTTTTGACATAAACACGAGTCATATAACAGTTGATTGTGGTATTATTAGTGTATAATTTTAAATATTTTTATTTTTTTATTTGTATGCTACTTGAAAGGTGATTTATGTATCTTATTTCTAAATTACTGCAACGTAGAATTAACTACTAACCAAGAGTTTGGGGATCAGTTCTTTGCAAAATTCACAGTCACTTTTTCGCATACGAGGAGCTGCAGCAGTTGATCTTCCAGTTCAAGTTTTAGTTTCTATAATTTGAAGTATTTTACATGTTCAAGAACTTCCTTCATTCACCAGAGACAGAATGGTAGTTTCAGCAATTTACCAACTGCAAACATGAAATATCCACAGCTTGACTGGTATTTGTTTTGCTCTGTCAAGGCACCTATCCCTAAGGATGCAATCATAAAAAGGACATGGAAGACTATACTGAAATCTTTCCCCCTCATCATATATTGGATCAGTACAGCTACATTTCAAATAGAAGCAAGATACAAACCTATTTTAGTTTAGTTTTCTCAACACAGGGGAAGATAATGTGTGGAAAACCAGCTTCTACACTAGCAAAATTGAAAGGCACAGTGGATATTTTCTCATTTCTTTCATTCACATTCCCATGTGAATTTGGTTCAGGCTACCTATGAGTAAAGGTCATTATCATTTGCATGACAAGTGGTAATTCAGGGAAAAGCTACCTTTCATATTTTCTGCTAAAATGTAATCTTGCTCATTATTGTTCTGAACATATGCAGCCAGACATTGGCACCCAAGGCTGTAAAAGCAACTGTGAAACAAGTATTGTTACGTATATTATTATTTCCTATTTCCACTCATAAATTTGTAACTGCAGAATAATCCTGTTAATGGGCTAGAAAATTAGCACAAGATATATATGTTTTTCAGACTTTGTTTTCGGGCCAAAACACTTTTGTATTATTTCCAATAATTTGTTTATATTATTACAACATTTAAACTGACAAGTTGAAACAATTTTAAAAAGAGCCTTAAATGTTTCTCAGTATGTATTAAAGAGAAAAAGACCTTAATTAAGATCCTCCCTTTTGTTTGCTGCTGGACAGCAATGTAAAGGGAAGGAAAAACTCTGGCTGAAATGTCCGATCCGTGCAGTTATGAGGTGTATAACCACACTTTGTCAAGAGAATATACGTTGTCTGCTTCAGAAACTTATTCTACTGTGGTTGTTCCCTAGAGTGAGCCAATCAGAACTCTCCACTGGTGCTTCAGCTTCTTTCTTGGTACAACACAGTGAAGGCAATAAAGCACAGAGACTAGGTAAAATACATAAATAATTCTTGACATAAGGAATAGAGGCCAGCACGCTAACTTCTAGGATACAGTCATAGTCTTTTGGGTACTACCTATAAAGTAGAAGAGCATCAAAAGGAAGAAATTGTAAATTATAATAAAGACAGTCCCAGGAGAAGGCATTTATATACTTTCCTCAGACCCGCATGGATGAATGCACTCTAGCCCTGACTGACTGGATAGAAGAGCTCACGTGTTAATCTTCTCTGACTTTTTGGCTTCTAGGAGTGGAAGTGACTGTCTTCAGGAGAAAGTTCAGGGCTGTACAATAGCTAATACAGAAAGAGGTGGAACTTAACAATTATTTTTGTCACCTCATGCTTTCAACTCACTAGAATATGTCACTCCACAGCCCGTTCCTTGTATATGAATAAGCATCTTGCCCATTACATATTTCCCACATAGAAGCTTGTCTTTTTGTTCTCCGGAACTGGTTATTTTTGCTAATATGGTTTCTTTTTAATCTGAATCTTTACACACTCTATAATGTCTATAAATTCCAAGTCCCATCTCAGTAGGTTTTCCTCTGTGTGCTTTAAAGGCAGTTAAAATGTTAGCATTTTATATAATTAGAAACCTCTACAAAAAGGATATTGGTGTTTAAAATTTGCTTTTTGAAGCAGTGAGGCCAGATGACATTAAATAGGTTTTATAGCAAATTTCAAACAAAGTAATCATTCCGGTTTTCAGCTGCAGATAACAGTATAGGCCAAAGCAGCTCAAGCACCATATTTGAGTCTCATCTCCCAGAGGCTGGTTAAGATTAGAGTGGAGTCTGCTAACATCCAATTGGCGTCATGAACACTCAGACATGACAAAGAGCCCTAAGCCCACATGAAGAGCCAAGAAGGACAAGAATATATGGTATGTGCACAGGGCTCTAAGTTGTATGGATCTTTCAAGCCCAATGCATCACGTATTGTGTTGTCTGTTCCTCCTTTCTCCAAACATTTCCAGTCAAGAGGTTTGCTTCAGAATATCCTTATTAGATGGAATATCGAATTTCCATCATCGCAAAGTTATCACCATTGATTAAGAGGCCAAGAACTGTCTGCTTTAGCCCTTCTAGATTAGTATTTAAGTCCTCTGCCTACTGTAAGATAAATTCTGAATCTTGTGCCTGGACAAAACAAGAAATTGATGCTCTTCATCTGTCAACTGGCATTTTTATGAGTTACTTTCATCGACTTTAAAATATTTCTCTTTATAGCACAATTTATTATAAATGAGAAAAAGTATTAATAATTGCATATTTTTAACAATGTGTACCAATTCCCCATCTGATACCAGTTTCCTATTCTTTGTATGCAGCTGTCGATTATTGTATAAAGTGTTGGGTTTTTTTCCCTTGGATTTCTTGAAACTGCAAATTGGAGGTCAACTGCAATGCATGAGTAGAAAAAAAATGACAAAAACGCCTTTTCTAGTAGTTAGATCCAATGTCAATACTAACGTAACTGGGACATTGCAGGCTGGTCTACACATCTTCCTATACTCAATTTGCAAACAAGATGGTTCTGCCAGAGCTAGTTAGTTTTAACCAAATTTGAGAACAGCTATTTGCATGGCAGCAACACTGTGGTTTACAGAGATGCTTTTATAAATATATTATGTTTAGTCTTAGGCTCTGCCTAAGTAAGCCTAATACAAGAGCCTGACTGTTGCACGCAGGGAGATTTAAGCTTCACAGGAGCACAATGAAGCATCTTTAGTTCATGTAGAAGAAAGAATGGCAACAGATTACTTTAGATACAAAAAGCAACCTATATTCAATAAAGGTTTTGTTAGGACCCAGAATACACTACAGAAGTAATGAAAATTTTGGAACTTCAGTTAGTTATGTTTGGCCTTACATTCCTTCCTCTAACAGTAAGTTTGATCTTTAGAGACTCACAAGAATTATGCCAATATAACAGGTATTACTTTTCTCTAAATTTAATATTGTGTAAAATTTACCACTGCTTAAAAATGTGCCCCTTAGGAGTAATTTTGACAACATAATTATCGTGATGTTTATGAAACTGCTCCATCACTCCGATTTTTCTCAACAGAATTGTTGATGGGATTGAAGATGGAAACCATAATGAGGAAAGCCAAACCTTTGACTTCAGCTCTGATCAGCTCAGGCAGGAATCCAGGTTATCTCCTACAATTGGAGGTGAGTTTTGCCTGGGAAAATCACTCTTTAGAGAAAACAGTTTTCATACATGCTTTTTGTTGCCATTTGTTTCTTCAATTCTTAGAAGTGGTATAAATGGATTGAGCATATACCCATGCTTCCAGTGCCATTTCAGTACGACTGGTACTGCAGAAAAATACAACAGGGTCCTGAAGGTCATTTGTTGTTTTCCTGCTAACAATCATGATAAAACACAGGATAGGCTCCCCAGGGAAGCAGTAATGGCACCAAGCCTGACAATATTCAAGAAACATTTGGACAATGCCCTCAGGGGCATGGTATGAACCTTGGGGTTGTCCTGTTCTGGGGTGGGAGTTGGACTTGGGGATCCAGGCTGTCCGAGGTGTTTGAGCCACCATCCCTGGATACATCTAAAAAGACAGATGTGGTGCCAGGGGACAGGGTTTGGTGGTGGACGTGGCAGAGCTAGGGTAGTGGTTGGACTTGATGATCTTGAAGGTCTTTTCCAACCAGAATGATGATACTATGATACTATGATATTTTACCAGCAGTACAGTAGGATCATCCAGGAGCCTCATCTTCGCAGACCTTTAGGCTTGGGAGGTACTAAACACAAGGACAAAATTCTACAGAAAAACATTCTAATAACAAATAAAAAAACCCAACTCATAAAGCGCTCTGTGCAAACTTGGCTTTCAGTTTTTGTTACAGATATTTAAAGAAGTGGAGGAGTATGGAAGTCCCTAGATTTTTAGAGGAGTGAAAAACTTGAGTAGCAAGAGGTTTTAGTAAGCCTGAATTTACATACAATGTCACAAGCTTGATAAAATAGCAGCACAGAGGAATATAGCATGTCAACAAGGCAAAAAACAAGAAAGAAAGAGGCAGAGGGGCAGACCAGTGGAGTAATGCTGAAGTGACTCAAGTAATGCAGCTCAGGCTGTTTCCAACATGCCCTCTTTTAGGAACAAACAGTCCTCACATAGTTAAGTACCTTTTGCATGGAGGCTATTAGGGCACGTTTTGTTCCTCTTTAAGCAAAAGAGAAAAATAATAATAGAAGCTTAATTTTATATGTGATTTTTAAAAACAGCTGACACGTCACACAGTCGTCAACTGGGTTTTCATTGTCAGTCCCTTCAGATTCAGATTGAAGAGAACAGTACAAATGATTTGTCATACTTTCTTGCACATTATACACTGAACATTAAAAACAAGATTTTATTTTAATTTGATCCAAGTAAAAAACTAAGTTTAAATTTCAAGCATTGGATAAGTGCAATAACATCAGTACTGTTTTCAAGTTATTTTTACTCCTCTCATTTACATGCATTTGAATTCTTTTCAGAGGCTGAAATTGGTGCTGCTGTGCTTGTTATCAAAGCAGAAGAGACCAAACAGCAGATCAGCAGGCTTAATAATGAGGTAACAAGCTTTTGTGGGGCTTGGAGGATATTATCAATGAGTCAAGGAATGCTGGAGAAAACTCAGAAAACTTGGGAATATGGTAACTGTGTGATAAATGACTTAGCAAAACTGGATGGTATTCCTACATTTAGGACAACTCGAGGCTTTTAATCCTTTCCCAGATTAATTTTCTACATGAAAGCTATATAAAAGTCTGTGTCATCTGCTAGAACTAAAAACAAAGTGAGGCTAGCATAGTTAGTGTATTTAATTTTCTTAGGATTTATCCTCCTCTGTATGTGCTTTTATTTCTCTCTTTCCTCTCCTTCTTTCCCCAGGCCCCTTCTTCCAACTCTTCTTGTTCTCCTGAATGCTATGCTTTTGGAGAACTTCCTTGAAAGAAATGCAAATCCTGTCATGTTCAAATTCACATCAAATATCTCAACCCCCTTTACCTGTGCCTGTTCAGAATGAAACAGAAGTTCCTCCTTTCCTGCTCAAGCAATATGACCTGAGAAACGCAGGGCCAATATTGTTCAGTGGTAACCTATAACTGACTACCAATCTAAAACTAGAGAGGAGATGTTCTCTGGCTAAACTGTTTTAGATATCCAGCCACAGCAGTACTTTGGCTAGCAAGAAGAAAGCATCAGAATTTAACTTCATAGTGGTAATGCAAGACTAAAATCTGTTCCCAGCATACTCTGTCTTTCAGTATGAAGAGATTAGAGACCATTTCTTATGGTTCTACACAAGGAGACCTTTAAACACACAGTTTCACTTCTCTTTTCCTAATCTCTTTGGTTACGAGAAATGTCAAGATTTATTTTATTTTTCCTTTTATACTGGGGACATTTAGTCTAGTTATTCTTTATTTCCATATATGAAGTATTTGGCTTATAAACCTCTTTTATCCTGGGTCAGGTTAACTTGGTCAGATAACATAAATGTCCTAAGTGCATGCACGGTTAGTCACTATGAATACATCCCCTCATTTGTATGTCTAACTTTAGAGTTCAGACAAAAGTCTTATGCCCCATTGATTACAGTTTTTTATAAGGTTTGGTCAAAGAATTCAAAAATATCTTTAGGATGTTGATTGACAACATTATTGTGATAGAAAATTATCTTCCCTATGTAATATTTTTGAAACAGACATGTAATATTGATTCATCCCTTTTGATTTTGAAGAGGACAGGTATTTTCAAAATATGAAGATGTATTATGTAGTTATCTGCAAGAGGCAATTGGAAAATACATCATGGTGATAGATGTGCTG
Source organism: Hemiprocne comata (assembly GCA_020745705.1). Classification (NCBI taxonomy): domain Eukaryota; kingdom Metazoa; phylum Chordata; class Aves; order Apodiformes; family Apodidae; genus Hemiprocne; species Hemiprocne comata. Next base: position 39,543,597 of record CM036587.1, read on the forward strand.
AGGCAGGCATCTTGTGATTAACCAAACATTTCAAATGCAATGGTTCTGGGCTTGTTGTTGCTCTTCTAGAGAACAGCAATAAGTAAGTCTTGGAGCAGTGCAATATATTAAACGAAAGAAGGAAAAAAAAAAAATGAAGGTCATTTCCCTCCATGCACAATTTTTATTTTTCCCTGCTAACATTATCTGTATCAAAAACATCATGCAACTTGCTTGCTCACTCAAATATAAAAAAGGAAAACAGAATTCAAAATCCAGAGACAAACATTTCACTGTTCTGAATATGATTCACACTTTTATCTTAAAATTGAGTAGGGGGGATCAGACCATTTTTTCACATACTATGCTACCTGTGAGACTTCACTTGAAATAAGAGGTGCTTATGTCCCAAAACTTCTGCAGACTGTCCTGGGATAGACACGTATTTGAACTATTGATTCTTCAGCAGTTACCCCTCTCTTTTGAACTGGAGAGCCCAGAACTGAACACAGTATTCCAGATGTGGCCTCACTAGGGCAGAATAGAGGGGGAGGTCCCTCAACCTACTGGCCACAGTCTTCCTAATGCATCCCAGGATACCATTGGTGTTCTTGGCCACAGGGGCACAATGATGGCTCATTGCTAACTTATTGTCTTCTAGGACTCCGAAGGTCCTTCTCCGCAGGGCTGCTTTCCAGCAGTTCAGCCCCTAACCTATACTGATGCATGATATTGTTCCATCCCAGGTGCAGGACCTTACATTTGCCCTTGTTGAACCTCATTAGGTTCCTCTCTGCCCAAATCTCCAGGTCATGCTGGATGGCAGCACAGCCCTCTGGTGTGTCAGCCACTCCTCACACTTTTGTATCGTCAGCAAGCCTGCTGGGGGTACGCTCTGTTCCCTAATCTACATCACTGATGACTATGTTGAACAAGACCTGACCCAGTACTGACCCCTTGTGAACATCGCTGGCTACAAGCCTCCAACTCAACCCTGCACCATTGATCACACTCTGAGCTCTGTCACTCAACCAGCTCTCAATCCACCTTACTGTCTACTCATCTAACCCACACTTCTTGAGTTTCTTAATGAGAATATTATGGGAGACAATGTCAAAAGCCTTGCTGAAGTCAAGGTAGATGATGTCTGCTGCTCTTCCCTCACCCAGCCAACCAGTTATGACATGATAGAAGGCTAACAGTTTGGTCAAGTGTGATTTACCCTGGGTAAATCCATGTTGACCGCTCCCAATTACTTTATTTTCTTCCTATACTCTGGAAAACACTAGACTTAGTCTAGGAACATAAGGGAATATTTATAGTCAACTTTTCCGTATCGCTAAGATTACTTTACTCCATGCTGTATAGTGTACATTACATAGAGTACATCTACACTAGTGTAGACATGTTAAGATGAAGATTGCTTTTGGTGCCTTGCAGTACTCAGAGGAAGTACTCTCTACTTTAAAAGCTCATATTTTGTTTTCTGTTTATGGAGTCCTCTAGCAAAGAAAACAGCATTCTGCACTCTGACCAAGCAAGAGTCTTAAACATAGAAACATTTATGTACATGAGAATTCTTAGTTCAATGTGACAATGCATGGGCATACAATATAGATAAATATTAGACTAGAACATTAAAAAAAAAAGCATAAGGAGCAATTCTAAACTCGTGTATATCTAGATTTCTTAGGTAACATTTTAGGCTCAAATTCCAGAGACAGATGGGTATCCTCCAAGTCCTCCCATGGATCAAAATTTACAATGAAAAAAGTGCACAGCTATAAGGCTGCTTGATTGTATATTCTACATGTATTCAAACGAGCCCCATCTGGAGTTTCTGAACTGACAGAACTGACTTGGTACTTACCCAAATGAGCCTATAAGTATCCTCGCTGGAATACACTAGCGGTTCCTTGGGATTTGTTGTTATGTATTAAACAACACTTGTAGACCCAGCTCTTTCATCATTCCATTACCTGATGATGACCATTAATGGAATATTATGACTGATGCTGCAACAGCTTGCTAGAAGTAGTTAAATACCAGCAGAGTTAGAAATTAACTTCTTTATTAAGACATGCAGCCTCCTCCTGAAAAAGAAAATATGAGAAAACAGGTCACAAGTAGCCAACAGCAGCAAACACTATCATTAATACATTTTTCAGTGGAGATCAGAAGTCAATCAACAAATGCAAAAATAACTGCTTTCATGAAAGGCAATTGTATTACAACAGTTCACTAGTTAGCTTAAAAACATTTCAGCTGTTCATTGGAGGAACAAAGACATGCATCTTCCCATTCAAACATTCAATACCTTCTGCTATTAGCGAAGGAAATCAAAGCACAAAAGTTACCCCAGAGATAAATCTACAAAACAAGCTATATCCAGCTTAGATCTTCAGTGGAACTCTTGGCAGCATTTTAGGTAGATGGCATTGACTACCTAATCCAAAGGAAAGTTCATTTCCCTAAAAATGGGACTAACAGAAGACAGAGGCTTGATTTCACTTCTCAGAGTTTTTTAAATATTGGCTTTAGGGCTAGTGGACACAAAGATTTCTGCTAAGGATGGCAGGCTCCAGAGTCAGCACTCCCACTTCATTAGGCAATGTGAAAGAAACTAGAACACACCCCACATTCCTATTGTATAGCTCCATGGTTTGGCTGCTCATCCAGTTACGCAACTTCTTCATTCCCTCACCTAACCTCACTTCTCATTTTGAGCCTGAATGAGATACAAGCTGATAAAAGGGGAATTTACCTCTGGTTCAGTATTGCAAGGTGGAGTGGAATAGGACTACTTAATCTCCTGCCCTATTTGTCCATTCCACTTAGTTTAAATAATCACTGAATAAAAAAGGCATAACTTTCATTATAGCTCAGTATGTTCAGTATAATGAAGTCCCCTGACTCACATTAACTGAAAACATGTCCTTTGTAAGAAGTTCATAACTATACTGTCACATGAAATAAATTGTTTTGAAGCAAAGCTGCTCCAACAATTCACTTTGGAAAACAACGCAATTGAGAAAAATGTGTCAAAAAGTGAACCAATGACATTTACTGATGACGAAAACTAATTACAACTAATCTATTTATTTTGAATTTTAGCTATGTAAATTTAGATAAAAGCCTAGATATAAAATCTAGTATTATTTATGTTAACACATAAAAGCTTTCTAAACAATAAACACCACGTAAACACATTTTATATCTACTGACATTTGTACAACTGTATTTTCCTTCTAGCATAAACATTCATATTTCTGAAGAAATCTTACCTTGTTGTTGTTCTGTCTCTCTCTCTGCTCTTGTACTTTGATTATTGTAGTGTAGCCTTTCCAGCTATTTTTTTTCTCTTAATGTTACCTTAATAGCTAATAGCTATTGGCAGAGGAAGGTAACAAAAATGGCAGATGCTCTGTATTTCTTTTTTAAGCAGAACATACAGCACACACATGGCGCAGGTCCTGTACACTGTGGTGTCTCTCTTGCACTCTTCCTTGGTGGAAAAGCAGCTGAGTCTAAGAAATTAATCAAGAGAGAAAGCCATGCAGTGTAAAATTTAACTAGGCACCAAAAAAAGAATTCAGATTTGAATATTACAACCAGAATAGATGACGATGATTATCCACTTAACTGGTGAAAAGGCATTTCAAAACCTTTTACTGAAAAGATCTATTTTCCCAACATCTAAATGTAGATCTCTGCTGGTATACAAGTTCACTTATCTTTCTCTTTTCTCTTATGCCTAGAAGATATAATAAAAGGCTGATAGCCATTCTCTTTCTAAAACCAATTTACCCTGAAAACATCCTGTTCCAGCAGATCTCAACAAATCAAATTCATTCCATCTTGCTTTGCCCCTCACATTTTCTAAAACTCTTCATTTTCATTTGGTTTGTCTTTGGTTAGATCTTTTAAGTCACTGACAAAGTATGCAATCTCAAACTGCACCAGCCTAAGTAATTCCTAATGAGGAGAACTCCCTGTGTCATGATCATCGAATCCCAATCGAATACAGAATCCCAGGCTAGAAGCCTCATCTGGTCCAACCTTTCTTGGCAAAAGCATGGCCTAGACAAGATGGCCAAGCACCCTGTCCAGCTGAATCTTGAAAGTGTTCAATGTTGGGGAATCCACCACTTCCCTGGGGAGATTACTCCAACAGGTGATGGTTCTCATTGTGAAAAATTTTCCTCTTGTGTCCAATTGGAAACTCCCCAGGGACAACTTGCACCCTTTACCCCTCATCTTTTCCATATTTAATGACCTTCCAGATTTCCAGATTTATTTCACTGAAACTGAACCAGCATTTTGTTGCCCATATCCTATATATTTAATCTGAACTCAAATTAGCTGCACTGAATATTTTTTTTCTTCTGTAACTAGCTTTATTCCTAAAGTGTCATTAAATCAGAAATGTCTGTCAGCATAATATCAGTAACCACAGAGATGCTGATAGATGATCAGTGAAGAGTCTGTCTCAGTTCAATTCTCATTTCATTCATTCAACAATGCACTTACTGGGAAACAGAGTGTCAGCAACTAGTTAATCTGAGCCTTGAGAAGGCAATTAATTCTGGCTGAAAGTCTCCTCGATTTTATGAAGCACCAGAACAGCAGCAGCAATGAAACACCAAGCAAGGGAATAAAGAAGCTGCCATATGCACTGCAAGCCAGGCAGCTTCCCTGTGCTGTCAAAATCCAACTTCCATTTCTCAAGAAGTAAATTTTCTTTTTCGCTTCCTTTGGGTGTTCAGAAAGAGTCATGGTAGGAAGATGCCTGGGTGAAGTTTGAATAGCAAAAAGGAGTAATCCACAGAGAGAAAAAAATATCAATGTATTAGGCTTCTAATCAGAAAAAAAAGGTTTATTCCAGATATATCCAGGACCAGTGAAGAGTGATAGGCACTACAGTAGAAAATTTAACACTTAAAAAAATTTAATTTAGAATATTTAATGGAAAAACAAAGAAACATCCTTAGCCAATACCATTTAAACAAAGCAATAATCACCATCAAATCTTACATTATATAGATCTTTTCATCACTTTTATGGAAAGTTTTAAATACAATCACATCCATTCCTACTTAACTACACAGAATGAAATATTCAGACTGCACAACAGTTTAATACTGATAATAAAGAAAAATATTTTTTCTATTGAAACTGTCAAAGCAATTTGACAATGCAAAATATAACTACTAAAACTTATATTAGTCAGGCATCAGAAAGGGTTATTATTGAAGGCCATATATTAAAAAGAAATAATCTGTTTTTTTAACTTTTGTTTTGAATGATAGTCTCTCTTTATGACAGAGTCTGCTCAAAAGGTACCAATGCATCGCTTTTGACTACCCTGAGAAGCACCTCTTGCTAATTCAAGCTAAATCTTTGTAAATCCCAGTTTCCAATTCAGGAAACATATAGATCTTTTTCAAGTCTTAGAAGCTGTGAAGGCAGCATTTCAAGAATATTTGGCATCTCAAGATCATTTTAAAGCTGTCTGCCTAGCACAGCAGGAACCATTTGTACAACTAGCTGTATTGCTTAGCAATACTCACTGAACTCCTAAAAAGAGAATAACCTTACCAGCATGGAAGGAATTAATCCTTTTGCTTAGGAGGAAAGTGTACTGCTTTCCATTTCTCTTTCATAGACTTTAAACTTATTTTGCTTTTAATCTCTATTCTTTTGCACTTTCTGGAGCAGTATGAAGTTATAACATTATTGATAAAATTGTTCCCTGTTACACCTGCTTATTCACATCTGCTCAAGAATCTTTGCAGGGTGTAAAAAAAGATAACAGAAACAGTATAGTGCTGATAGTAACAGTAATAGTATACTATGTAAGTATATAAGTATGATAATATGGTCACAATTAGTAGTAACACAAGTATTGAAGTTTTAATCTGGTAAGATTACCAGTTTGTAAATTATCCAGAAAATTACATACTTGCTTTGTCTATGTGTTGAGCAGTACTGGTGCAAACTGATCTCAATAAATGGTAGTCAATTTCTAATGAAGTTTGGCATAAAAACTTTGGATTTTAGACTATCATCTACTGGAAACTATTAAATCATGCAACAAAATCTGGTGTATCAGGTGAGTTCCTATGACTGTGCAAGAGCAAGCTTTTGAGAAAACAGCACTCTTAAGAGCTAGCTGCTATAGCAAAAATAGTATGTGGGCACTAGAGGAAGTGGTAATTACCAGAAATTCAGGACTGCCACAAGTACTGATGCTACGATTGATTTTTGCCGTCTTGTCTCAGTGAAACACGAAACATATTAAAGAATAATTAAACTTTTAAAAAGCCTTTAAGGTAATTGGAAATGGAAAACAAAAGCGTGAACCAAACCCAACAAGGTATATCAAAGCTGCAGATATTTTCACACAGCTTTCATAGTTTAGGTATAGTGCATAGTCATCAGGTATGGTCCATACTCATCTTTCTGTCTGCACAACTACAGAAAACTGGATGGGAAATTAGGCACAGAAAACAAAGTTGCTTGATCTGCTAGGAGAAGGGGCCAGTGATGATCCTAAAAAAATCTGGTAACTATCAAATCAAGGTAGCCAAGGGTTTGGCTGTCCTTCTTCCCCTTTCTTCTCAAGAAGCTTTTGGAGTTTTTGCAGTGCCATCTCCCAGTTCTCAATGGAGCATGGAAGTTCTTGCATGGTTGGTTTGTCCAGCAATCTGACAATATGTTTCCTTACAGAACAAAAAACCTTCTCTGGCTGCCCTGACCCCACAGGAAGCCTGTCCACAAATCACTTTCCTAATATATTTTAATCCTTCGCACTTACTGAAGTTCAAATGAAGCATTCAAAGCTTCATATCAGCTGACAGGAGATCTTATGGTTATTTTCTATCTAGCACAACTTAATAAGGTAACAATGCAGAAAGAAAGGAAGGTGGAGGCAGAGACAGAGAGGGATCTGTAATATGCCACTCAAGAATCTCCTCCCTTTAAGGATTTTCCCTCCAGGGCTAGTGTGATCATTACGAAACTATTAAACAATGCGATGAATTTGAACTCTCAGCTCAGAAACAGATAGATGTAGAGAAGCTGTATTGGAGTTTTCTACTTTCCTTCTAACTAAGAATTTCTTTATAATTATTGTGCCTGTAGTAATGCAGTCAAACTCAGCCTGAAATGTCTTTTCTTCTTTGGAACCATACTGTCAGAGAAATGAAAACTCTATTTCTGCTTCTGATTACATGAAAATTAATCTGTGTTGGGCATCTCATTGGTGATGTCTTAACTGCAGGGCAAAGAAAGGCCCCCTGCATTAGCCTTTTTTCTTTTTGATGGGTGGTTTATCCTTCTGAAGACAAATGTGCAGTCCTGTCTTTTTTTCAAGAGAGTATTTTCACTGCTGTCAGTATGAGAAACTCTATTTTAACAGGAATGACAGTGGTTTGACCTAAAATAGATTGATAGCTACCATGGAGATAAAGTTCATTTCTACCTCTTCATAGGTTCATTTCTCTTTATTAAAAATAATTGCCTGATTTTTAACTTCCTACAAACTTTTCCTTAAGAAGGAAAAAAGGAAAGATGAACACATTTGAAATGGTGAGTGGGTCACTTTTACGTTTGAGTTAGGTTTTTCATTTCCCAAAAATGTCCTTATAATGTCCTAAAAAATACTGCTATTAATGTTGATATAACAATTAACTTTAAAAGACAAATTTAGAACCTGTCAATCTGATTCCCACCCAAGGCAGCAATTTTTTGGAAGAAAATCTTTGTCATTAATTGGACGCTATCAGTGGTTTCAGCATTAAAAAAAAATTATATAGAAAATAAGATTCTTCCTTTTGTACACACACCAGAGTTTTCTATGCTATGACCTACTCTCTCTCTCAGTGTTATATGCAATAACCTTTCAAGCATATACACAGCCACATGGAAGCAAACTGCTTCATACACTTTTATATTCTTTAAATGCTTAGAGGTAGCAAGTGGGTTTTAGAGTTTCTAGTTTCTTTCCTATTTTGTTTTTAGTACCAATCCACCAGATTGTCATGTAACTACTACTTGAATCTGACAACTTTGTGTGAGTTTCTTTCATTTTACTCTGAAGACAGCAGTATATTTCACATCTGTATTTCTAAGTAAGATTTCTAAGACATCATTTTTATATTATTAATCAGTATAAAATTGGTTAGTAAAAAAGGTTTCTTTATTAAAAGAAGCTATTGATGTCATATCGCCACTGCAAGTCGTCTCAGTTCTGACCCTAAGGCCATTCTTTATACACAAAGTATCATTTCAAATCAGGTGACTTATGCCTACAGTGTTTCCATCACACATTTTTATTGAATTACTTTAATTATTACAATATGCTACAGGAGGCGTAACATGTAAGATTGACGGATGGACTATTTCCCACCCATATAGAATCATAGAATCTTGGAATCACTTAGGCTGGAAAATACTTTTAAGATCATTGAGTCCAACCATTAACCCTACTCTACCAAGTCCAGCACTAAGCCATATTCCAAAGCACCACATCTAGACAACTTTTGAACACATCCAAGGATGGTGACTCAACCACCTTCCTGGGCAGCATGTTCCAATGTCTGACAACCCTTTCAGTGAAAAAGTTCTTCCTAATGTCTAGTCTAAACCTCCCCTGGTGCAGCTTGAGCCATTTCCTCTTGTTCTATCACCAGTTACTTGTGAGAAGAGACCAGCACCTACCTCTTTACAATGTCCTTTCAGGTAGTTGTACAGGGCGATGAGGTCCCCCCTCAGCCTCCTTTTCCTCAGATTAAATAGCCCCAGTTCCCTCAGCTGTTCCTCATGAGTCTTGTTCTCAAGGCCCTTCACCAGCTTCGTTGCCCTTCTTTGGACACGCCCCAGCACTTTGATGTCTTTCTTGTATTGAGGTGACCAAAACTAGACACAGTATTCAAGGTGTGGCCTCACCAAGCCCAAGTAGAGAGTATATTAGCAGAGTATATTTCTTTAAAGTAAAAACACAGGTCAAAGCTGATATTATTAGAAAAAAAAAGGTATGTGAGTATTTCAGGCATGACTGCATAAATAAATGCTGTGACATTTTGCCCTGCCATAACAGGTGACAACTTTAACTCAAGAGGTTTCACAATTAAGTAAAGACATGAAGAACGTGATGCACCTTCTGGAGAACCTGCTCACATCTCAGAAACCTCCAGGGTTCTGTGCTGTGCACAGCATATCTAGAAGTCCTACCCTGGAAAGTCTTCAGTCTCGAATGGCTTGGACTACGCATCAACCTTGCACACACACGCAAGCTGGGAACTTTACTTGCACAAAAGCACAAGTCTGCCGCAGCAACACATTACGTGACATTTGGAATACAGATTTGTCCTCTGTAGGCAGCAGTCCCCAAAGAACTGAACCCAACCTGCAAAATTCTACAGACAGTGAATTTTACTATACACCAGGCCTTCATAATTCCCCCTCCCAGTATCAGGTAATTCAGAAAGACAATTTACAGTTTTTAAGATGCACCTCTTCCCCTTCAGACACTACCTTGACTCCTCTTCAGTCTATTTCAGCAACTCTTTCTTCTTCAGTATGCTCGTCATCAGAGACATCACTGCACCTCGTGCTCCCCAGCAAATCTGAGGAAGGTAGCTTTAGCCAAGGAGCAATCAGCTCACTAAGCCTTGAGAACCTGCCAGGATCTTGGGACCTGGAAGGAACAGCTGGAGTAGTTTCTGCACAAACCCCAGATTTCCCAGTAGACATTGTGACAAGCACAAGGGATGTTAAAGATAAAGATTACAAAGCCATAGACGTATAATGAGAAACAGTGACGTGGTACTCAAAGCATGTTCCACAGCTGCCAGTTTAAATTTAGACAGTACTGCATGACTGCTTTATTTCACCTTTTCTCTGGCCATCATGGAGACTTACAAACGTGAAAATCAAGTTTTACAGAAAGAAAAGGTATTGCAGGTTCATATTATAGGAAAAAAAATATTTCTAGATTCTAGAAGCATGTTGAAAAGCATTTTGTATACAGATATAACTTACTGGTCTGTTTGGCAGACTTTTGTGATAGTCCAAAGACCCTGAGGGTCAGAGCAGCTGGAAGTCTAGGACAAAAGAAGTGTCATGGGTGGCTTTTGTTCATCGAAGCCAAGGTTTTTCCTGAGTGTTTGACTGTTGCTCCCAAACAATAGCTATGGCACTGTTTACTTCAGGTCATCGTGGATCCTGCTGGTCTGTTTGTAAGTTCTTTGAAGGCGAAGGGACAATTATCGCTGCATGTCATCTAGACAATCAAACAAATAGAGCTGGTAGAGAGTGGTTAGTCATTGCACGTTATTTGTCATGTAAATGAAACCTCTTAATTTATCTAAAAATACTATTTTTATATACTTGGTATGAAACATACTTAAAAATTATTTAAAATATTTATAAGGAGAGTAAGAGGTTTTTTTCATTTTGGTAAAGGCTTGGAGTTTTGAAAATAAATGCACTACCATCCTGTATTAGATCAAATACTATTTATTGGTAAGATATTATGTAGTTTACAAATGGATTCCCTTTTATGTGCATGCAATTTGCAATGAATGTATTCATGCTGGTGGAATACAAATAAATTAAGGTATTATTTTATTTAAAAAAAATAAAACAGCTGGAATGTTGTACCCTATACCAAGTCAGCTACTACTACTTAGAATGTGAAACATTACACTGTTAACATTAAGTAACCCTGGTTTGTGTCTCAGTATTTTACTTCCGTTGATAAGACCAAGACAATGTTTTACTACACATCCCTGTTTTGGGATTTTATATCTGGACAAGCAAATTGAGAGGGATGAAAACCACTGAATAAATACAGGAACATTAAAGGAGAAAATTACAATGGTTTAATCAGAGATGAAGGGAAAAGTTTTAAATACTTATTTATTTGATTATTTTTACTGACATATGTAAAAACTGGCTTTGACCATTAGCCAAAATGAGGCTATAGGGTAGCAAATTTTTAAATCCAGAATGTGATTTAATGTCCAAAGAACACTGGAATTTTTTTCAGTATTTAATGTATTAGGAACTAATATTGCTACGGTGCAACCAGAGCTACTGCTATCAATTGGAATTTTTATTTATATATTCAAAGATGCACAGCATGCATCATATTTGCATGTTCTTCAGCAAGCTTTGTAAAAAAAAAAATGTTGACAACCCAAATAAATAGTCTAAAATGGATAAGTAAATTAAGGTACATTTAATAGTTAATGCAAATTAGTGATTGTATAAAATTAAAATTTTTACAGCGCACAGATTTAAGTTTAAGTTCCTTAACAGGGGTTTCTTTTTTTAATGAAAACTTCAAGGAATAAGTTTAGTGTTAACGTTTGGATGTGCACGGGAACACAAATCCCAGCTGATACTCTGTGGCTGACTTACATCCTTTCACATCCTTTTTCCCATTGGTACAAATTAAGGACAAAGCATCATCTCTCATTTTGAGCTGCTTCAATTTGGTCAGTGTGTCTACACTTCAACATGAGTGTTTATATATAGTGTTTCTTATTTCCCCTTTATTCCAGGTCTACTTAGTTTAAGGTTAAATAGAGAAGGAGAATTGCTGATTGAGTAAGGCATATCCCAGAAATTTAAAAAAAAATAAATACTAGCAAAGTGGTATTTCTGCAAATACTCCTGGCTCCTCTTTAGCAATTGGTCACTGTCCACCCCACCACAGCATGGGGTAGGAGGACAGGGCTGGGGGAAGCTGCCTGCTCCCCACACCAGGGCAGGCACAGAAGTCAGGAGGGGCCTAACAAGGAGCAGCAGGAACGAGGTCCCCCGCAGAGCAGCCAGAAGCTCGGTGGCGATACAGCAGCGCCTCTACTCAGCAGCCGGCTCACATGCTGTAGAGCCGTGTCCCCCTCCTGTCCTCATCCGAAAGCGCAGCGACTGGTTCCTTGGGATGCGCGGGCACACACAGCACAGCTCTCTGCAAATCCTGGTTCTCCACTGCCACCTTCCTCGTGCCATGCAAGGTAACCTGCCCTCAAACTAGTGCCTTAATGAAATACACAGGCTAATCTATCCCAGCCATTGACTGGGGCTGCACAAACATACTACATCTTTGCCATGGTTAGTTCCCAATATTGTTTAGTCGTTTCCATCATAGTTATAAATAAGGAGCCATGTTTGCTTTCTCATTTCATAAGCAATACATAAACCATTATGTATATGCTTTAGAGTTCTGGCATTGTTCTTTTCTTTTCCAGTATAAATGCTGGTGCAGTGAGATTAAAACTGGATGTTCTGTTCTGGAGTGTTCGTGTTAGACTTATGTAAAAATGTGAATAGGTCAGTGGAAACAAAAAAACCTGCTTTGTATAAATAGCCACAGCTTTACTGTTGTACATTTAATTCTCAAATAAAAATGCATGTGCTGTAATTGAGAAGAAACAGCACCAGGATATCTGTCGTAAGTAGTTCCTTGTTTCTGCAAGTGTCAAATATATCCCAAACAAAGTTGGCAAACACTATGCCATTTGAAATGGTGATATTTTCAGAGAAAATACGTAGGTGTTACCTGCATTGCAGAGAGTCTGTAAGATGGTCATCGCGCAGAGGAGTGTCCTGCCTCCCAAGGGAAGGCTCCAGGGACTTAGGACAGGACAAGAGTTCATCCCAGGCAAAAACCAAGTAAGGAAAGAAGAAGGGCTGCAAAACAGAAGTCTGAATTGGAAGGGTGGTTCTATTTTAAGCTCCCTGGCACCACTATATTATGAAATTCTCAGGAAAAGAATCCCCGAAGCAGATTTTGTTGGAAAATATCCGCAACCGATGCAATACATTTCAGTTTTGAAGGTAAAATGACAATTCGCAGGAACAAATAGGAAGGCACATGCATTTTGGAATGGAACAATAATTTCCAAAGAAGAGTACCATGAACAGAATAGTTCTATACACAGGATGGTCTTGAAAGATTTCTGGTTTTAAAGCACCAACCACGGTAATATTCAAGCATTACCCTCAAAAGGTGCTCATTACAAACATCAATGCAAGCATCCCACACCCTAATATTCAGCAGCCCAGCTCAGACAGTAATGCATTCCTTTTTGCACAAAGTTTAACAAAATTTTAAAATATAATTAATTTTGTCTAGGGATTGTCCTTCCCATCTAATTCTGCATCAATTTACTGCCTAAATTTAATTTATTTTCTTCCTTTCTTACACTTCCCATCCCTGTTAGTTTCTTATTCTGTACAGTAACTGTTCTCTCGTTCTATTTATTCATTTCCCCTCTCTTTTTCTAACCTATTCTCTTTTCTACCCCCTTTATAACACCATCAAACTCAACCATTTATTTCCTCATTTCCAGGTCATTTCCCTATAAAGAACCATCCTAGCCTGCCACTAAGGAACTAAGTGGGTACTGAACTCAGTAATGCAGTAGGACAGCAGATTTAGTTGGTGTCAAGATTCAAGTGGTAAACCACCAGTCTCTAACCAGTATCTCATGCACTGTTACTTTCTCACAATCCCACAGTTTCCTCCATCGACATTGGTAAAAAAGGTATTGGAGAAAAAAAAATGCACTGAAAAAGGAATAAAAAAATCACCAAGTAAGATCCCTTATTTATTTTCTCCTGTTTTCTGCTTTTATACCGTCAGATATATTTTTAAATACATGTATTTGTGTTGTGTTCATTATAACTGCTAGATTCAACTTCAGCTTATCACAAATTCCACAAATACATGTAGCTTTTCTACAAGTCATACCCAGCTCTTGTGATAAACTTGCTTTGACCTGTCTGCTGGTTATCTAGCTCAAATAATTTACTAATTATTCCATCTGCTAGCTGCATTTAAGATTTCAGAACCTTTTATTTTATGACACAATTTTGTAACAGACTGTGTCGATAGCCTCACCTGGTAGCTTGTAAAAAGTCCTGTGTTTTGATAAGTTTTGGGATTAAACAAACTGTTCTTAACCTTTTCAGAATCTTCTTCCCTTACTTAAAGCACTTGATACCAACACCCTCTCGGTGGGACACATTGCAGATGTTTTGCACTGCTGGGCCTGGCCTATCACAAAAAGTGCACAGTCACTTTCCCATTTTCTAGCAAAATGCTTCTAATAACTTATCTCAGCATTAAAAGGGTAAGGATATAGCTGGGAATTTGGGCAGCAATGGAGCAAGTGACAAGAAAAGGGAGAAAGCTGGTGTTTGGTTTCCTGGCACTGTCCCCAGACCCAGCAAAGGGAAATTGCACAGCAGTCACTAATTCCAGTAGCCTACACAGTATTGAGTGTTCACTCAGAAAATCAGATCAACTATCACAAGAAATCTAAGCCCATCTCCCTCAGTATATGTATATAGTCAAAATAGTCAAATCCTATTAGAAAAATGCATAACTGAAGTTTGTTAGATGATGCCACAGAGAAAATCAGTTTTATCCCTTCCAAGATGAGCATGAAACTTACTTCATCATTCCCAGACCATGCACTGACCTCCTCTGTACTTCATAAATTTATCTCCTCAGGGTCCCTGTATTTCTCCTACCATGCACAGGCAGTGGCAACAATGACAAGAAACAGCAATTTCTTTGCTTGCTTCCTGCTTTGAAAACACAAAGAAATGCCACAGATATGATTTTTTTTTTTTAAAGCAACTGGCTGATTAAAAAAAAAAAATTCATATGTACCACCCTGATACCAGAAGTCTCAAAAACTTTGGAAGTCTCTCAAAGGAGTAAGTTAGTGAAGTTTAAGAGTTAAAAGACTAATTTCAATCAGAACTTAGAACAACAAAAGTTGTGCAAGAGGAGAAGCATATGTACCTTCCTATTTCAAGTTTTTTTAATGTTTAAGATTTAGTACATAAACTTACACTTATATCTTAATGCTTTAAGTTTTAGCATTTATATATATGAGATTAACACTTGAATTTATTCTCTTTCCACAGCTCTCCAGGAACCTGCTAATTTTTGCCATCATAAATCCAAAGGTCTTATGCACAACCAAAAAACAGTCCAGTACAACAGAGGCAAGATAGAAAAAAGAATAGTAAAGATCTTCAATGACATGGAATTGTACAAGTGATGTATTAGTAAATTACTACTATTTATCTATCCATAGGATAAAATGTCAACAGAATTAATCTCACATGGAATAAATGCTTCCACTAACTGGCTTATAAAATACATGTTTCCTCAGTTTTCCAACTTTCTTATCCCAGATGTTGTATTATCAACCTCACATATTCAGAATGCTCTGATAGGGTCCCTAAAGTTACAACTTCAGACAACTATTTATATTCATTCTTTTTTCACTTGTTTTTTACCTACTACAGTTGATTTCCCCCAAGTGTAAGAGCCAGAGTAGTGCAAAAGAGGTAATTAACACTGTCATAAATCACAACAGTAAGAACTACTGAACAAAGGACCCTCAAGCATCACAAAGAAAATGTTCAGAAACAGGCAAAACCAGAGTTTGCACAAATGAGTCCTAGGGCCTTACAAAACAATAGTAGAAGTATTAAGTAAATCGAAAAGTGGCAGAAGATTTTTCAGGGAAACCTGCAAAGAGAGAGAAGGATTTTTTTTAATTCTTTTTTTTTTTTAATTAAAAATACACAAGCCTTCACATTTAACAGTCCACACATCCAAAGGATTTAGGACTGTCAGTGCAAATTTCCAAATGTGGAAGTCCATCTTATCTGCACTTAAATTTGACATTTCATACATAGTGGGTGATATATGTATATATTCGCCCTGTTATGGCCTACATGGTAACTATTCTGATTGTTTATTTTTAGCATATTCTAATTCTGATCTCTTTGTTCAGTTAAATGGATGACTTCTTCCTTTTGCTTGCACTAATAAAACGTAAGACAACTGTGTAGTCACTTCAAATCCATATACTTGCAGAATTTTTCTTCATGAGGCACCTTAAAGATTTTGCTTCTTATTCTAAAAATCAAAGCTTCCTCCAAGAAGAAATAAAAAAGTGTTAACCACCCTATATACAAACGGTCAAATCCCACACACTAGTTTCTTTTTGACACTGCAGTCAGACACAGGGCACAAATAGCAGCACTGTGAGACGAACTAGAATGTGCTGATGTGAAGGTAACTGCTCAAGGTGTGCACAGGTAGATGAGCTGTTGCACCAGGTGGCCGAACTATGAGAAATAGTAGCGAGGCTACACGGCATTAGAGGAGCTGAGATGGATATAGACAGATGGTTGCAAAATCATAATCCTTTATCGGACACTGTACTGACAATAAGAAACCTTGGACCCTGGTTACCCATAAAAGCAGGACCAAACATCATCCCTCACTCCCTAACACCAGTACCAAGATGCTTTAAGGTCTCTAGACACTCATAAGCAAGTGCAACATAGTGAAGCTCCACCAGAAAAACACAGTGGTTATCATAAAAAGAAACTACAGGTGCTCATAGTGGGCACTGAGACACACATCTGCTGACCTGACAAAGAATCACATGAATTTTACTGCCTCCTGAGAGCAAAAAATCCGTGACATTTCTGAAAGGGTGCCACAACGTGTGAAGACCACTGACTACTACCTGTTGTTACTCTTCCATGTGGCTGTGAATGACACTGAAAGCAGAAACCTGAGCAAAATCAAGGCAGACTATGAATCTCTGGGGGCTCAAGTTAAAAACACTGGGGCCTAAGTTACATTTTCCTCTATCTTGCCAGTTACAGGAAAGAGGGCAACGAGGTTTAGAAGAATAATGAACAATAGTTTCTGGCTACATAACTGGTGCCATTGTGAAGGTTTTGGCTTCTATGACAATGGGACATTCTATAATGACTATAACCTGCCAGGATGGGATGGAATACACTTTTCTCGAAGAGACAAGAGAATCTTTGGGGGTAGGCTGGCCAACTCAGTCAGGAGGGCTTTAAACTGAAGTTCACAGGGGGTGGTGTCCAACACAGCAATGTGTGTGCCATTGCAGCCAATGGGCAACTAGACCAGACCAATGCAAGAAGCATGGGGAATAAACAGGATGAACTAGATACCTGGATGCGGTTCAGGGCTATGATATCATCGCAATCACAGATACATGGTGGGATAGTTTACATGGCTGGAATGAGGTAATGGATGACTGTGTACATTTTAGGAAGGATATACTGACAAGGCAAGGTGGTGGAGTTGCTCTTTATGTGAGTAAGCAACTAGAATGCATTGAGCTTAACCCAGGGGGAGACAATGAAATTGCTGAAACCTTTGATGAGGCCTTCTACAGGCAGCTCGAGCTAGCCTCCAGATCACATGCCCTGGTGCTCATGGGTGACTTCAATCACCCTGATATTAGTTGGAAAGATCACACAGCCAGGCGTAACCAGTCCAAAAGGTTCCTGCAGTGCATTGATGACAACTTTCTGCTGCAGGTGGTTGAAGAGCCAACAAGGAGAGGTGCGTTGCTGGACCTTGCATTAACAAACAAAGAAGGTCTGGTCACAGATGTTAAGGTTGGGGACGGTCTTGGCTGTAGTGACCATGACATATTAGAGTTTAGTATTGTTAGGGAAAGAAGCAGGGTAATAAGTAAAATTTCTACCCTGGACTTTAAGAGGGCTAATTTTGTCCTCTTCAAAGACCTACTTGGAAGTACTCCCTGGGCTAGGGCTCTAGAAGGTAGGGGGGTCCAAGAGAGCTGGTCAGTATTCAAACACTACCTCCTCCAAACTCAAGATAAATGTATTCCCTCGAAACAAAAAATCAAGTAGAGGGGACAGGAGACCTGCATGAATAAGCAAGGAGCTCCTGGAAAAACTCAGATGGAAGAGAGAAATTTACAATATGAGGAAAAAGGGTCTGGTTAATTGGGAGGATTCTAGAAATGCTGCCAGAGTATGTAGAGACTCAACAAGAAAGGCCAAGGCTCTCTTGGAACTTAGTCTGGCCAGGGGAGTGAAAGAAAACAAGAAGAGCTTCTTCAAATACAGCAATGAGAAAAGGAGGAGTAGGGAAAAAGTAGGTCCACTGCTAAATGAGATGGAAGATATGGTAACAGAGGATGCAGAGATGGCAGAATTGCTGAGTGCCTTTGCCTCAGTCTTCACTCCTAAGACCAGCCCTCAGGAATCTCAGTCACTGGAAGCAAGGGAGCAAAACTGGTCAGTGTGGAATGGGTTAGAGATCACTTGGATAAACTGAAAACACACAAATCCATGGGCCCTGATGGGATGTACCCACGTGTGCTGAGAGAGCTGGCTGCTGACATTGCTGAGCCACTCTCCATGATTTTTCAAAAAATGATGGAGAGTGGGAGAGGTGCCTGAGGACTGGAGGAATGCCACTGTCACTCCAGTCTTCAGAAAGGGCAAGAAGGAAAACCCAGGCAACTACTTACCAGTCAGCCTCACCTCCATCTCTGGAAAGGTGGTGGAGCAGCTCATTCTGAAGGCCATCTTTAACCACATGGAAGAAAATAAAGTTATCAGGAGTAGCCGACATGGATTTACAAAGAGGAAATCTTGCTTGACTAATCTGATATCTTTCTACAAAGGCATGATCAAAAAGGTACATGAAGGGAGAGCAGTGGGTGTCATATACCTTGACTTCAGCAAGGCTTTTGATACAGTCTCCCATAATATCCTCGTAGGAAAACTCAAGAAATGTGGGATAGATTGAAAACTGGCTCAACAGCAGAGTTCAGAGGGTTGTGATCAGTGGCACAGAATCAAGTTGGAGGCCTGTGCCCAGTGGTGTTCCCCAAGGATCAGTACTGGGTCCACTTTTGTTCAATATCTTCATCAACAACCTGGATGAGGGGATGGAGCGTACCCTCAGCAAGTTTGCTGATGATACAAAGCTGATAGGAGGGGTGGCTGACACACCAGAAGTTGTTCTGCTATCCAATGAGATCTAGACAGGCTAGAGAGCTGGGCGAAGGTGAACCTCATGAAGTTCAATAAGGACAAGTGTAGAGTCCTGCACCTGAGGAGGAATAACACCAGGCACCAGTACAGATTAGGGGTCATCCTGCTAGAAAGCAGGTCCATGGAGAAAGACCTTGAGGTCCTAGGGGACAGTAAGTTATCCATGGGACAGCAATGTGCCCTTATGGCCAAGAGGACCAATGGTATCCTGGGGTGCATTAGGAAAGGTGAGTCCAGAATGTCTAATGAGGTTCTCCTCCCCTTCTACTCTGCCCTGGTGAGACCACACCTGGAATACTGTATCCAGTTTTGGGCTCCCCAATTCAAGAGAGACAGGGATCTACTGGAGAGAGCACAACGGAGAGCTACGAGGATGATTAAGGGACTTGAACATCTTCCCTATGAAGAAAGGCTGAGAGAATTGGGGCTGTTTAGTCTTGAGAAGAGAAGGCTGAGTGGGGATGTTATTAATGTCTATACATATCTGAGGGGTGGATGTCAAGAGGAAGGTGTCCGTCTCTTTTTGGTGGTGCCCAGTAATAGGACAAAGAACAATCAGTATAAGTTAGAACATAGGAAGTTCCACCTCAACATGAGGAGAAATTTCTTCACTGTGAGGGTGATGGAGCACTGGAACAGGCTGCCCAGAGAGGTTGTGGTGGTGTCTTTCTCTGGAGACTTTCAAAACCCACCTGGATGTGGTCCTGTGTGGCCTGCCCTAGGTCCTCCTGCTTTGGGAAGGGGGCTGGACTAGGTGATCTGTAGAGGTCCGTTCCAACCCCTAACATTCTATGATTCTATGGAACCAGAAATCTCAATAAGCAGTAACTTTACAGACTAATTATATCTTCTTAAAGGCCAACATTGTCAATCACTTCCTTCCCAAGTTTCCTTTCACTGTATTGTAACTTAGCACATACGTCTAGTGCTCCTGGATTTTTTTCCACCCCTATACAGCACTGATCCACAGAAATACAGCTCATATTTTTACTAGGAAAATTTCAACATGATTTCAGTAACCATGCAAATGGCTGTTAAAGAGAATTTTAAAGCCTATAGTATGTGAAAAAGGTATGGTTTGCTTGTATTATTAGCCTTGCTTATAGGAAAGGAAAATTACAACCACACAAATGAAAATATTTTTCTTTTCATTCACATTAGTCTGAAATTGTTTTCCAAAAGCAAATGGCAAAGTCCTCTTCTGCACCTTTGCTTGCAGTGGGGGAAAAAAATCCAACACGTACATTGTCTCATAATAGTATTTTAAAATGCTACTGGGTCGTGCTTGTCAAGTAGCTATTGTGGATCTAAAAAAATGTGATCACCTGTGCATTTTCCCCTATAGAAAATTACCAGTTTTTGTTACAGATTGTGCCACAGAATCTCTGATGAATGTATATATACAGTCTACTTATAGTTACTGTCACTTCTGCCATATCAGAGATAGGGTAATTTTTCCTTATACACCAACTCTCTACCAGGCAAAATTCCATTAGAAGAGAAAATTACTGCTTAGTCTTTTGTAAAAGATTTTTTTTTTTAATATCCTTAATAATCTCTTATAGGACCAAATTATAAGCAGCAGCAATATGACAAGGTGAGAAGCTGCCTATTTCTGATGCAAACCAGTATGTAAACATAAGCATTCTTTCAACTGTTGGTAAGAACAGAGCCTTTCAGCAACTGGCTGCCATGAAAAGCTTGTGGCTATAGCTAACAAACAAATAAAACAGATTTGTAAGAACTCTCAGAGACATTTGACAATACCCTCACTAGAGCCATAGAACACAGTCTTTTGAAGCAGTGGTTGCCCTTCGCTTCCGTAAGAATATTGTATTGCAAAAAAAAAAAAAAAAAAAAGGCATCATCTGGAATTTAGTTTAGCAATTATTCACATCACGGTAGAAACCAGAATGCCTAAAAGAGTTCAGGGGTCCGTTGTATTCACCACAGGATATGGGGATAATACAAAGTTCAAAGAGCTTTCAGCCTAACTAAACAAAGATTGGCACAAAAAGAAAAAAAAAAAAAAAAGAGTGGAAAAATTTATCCAATTTGTTCCACACGGCTTGTGAGGAGGCAGGAGCTGAGCCCCTGGCTACTTGGGCATGGACCCCTCTGCCCAGCCCAGCAGCACATGGCAGGAGAGGCCTCCCTGCCTGCCTCCTTGTCCTGCAGCTGCACCAGGGAACACAGCCATAAGCAGGAAGTGTTTCCAAGCTCCAAGGCTGAAGGATTCCCAGTACTATGCTTTGTATAAAAATAGGTTACCTAGAAACAAGACATATGAGAGGCTTATCTGTGGCCTGAGCTATATAGCACAGCAGTTTCTGTAAGAGTGCTTGTTAAGTTTCTGAGAGCAGGTGCTTGAATTATGCCAGCCAGTTTGATAATTAATTACCCCTTTCATGTGTGCAAGGTGAAAAAAAATGTATCCTCTGAAAGACTTGCATAAGCTTTGTATGGCACCTGCAAGCCCAGGTTAGCAAAAGCAGCAGAGGAGCCCTTTTCCTTAATCTGCTATCAGACATGAAAATCACATCTGGACAATACCTGTGCGTTTTAGTGCCTGTGAGGATATACTTTGCCTCAGTCAGGTATTTCTAGAGGCAAGAAAGTAGACAATGTGTCCTAGAAATACCCAGTACATCTGCTAACACTGCTGTCCAAGCCTCACTGCTGCTACAGTCAGCCTTCCAAGCAAAGACAGATTCTTCAGAGACATTTTATATCCTGTGCTTTCACTTTTTCTACACCTTTTCTCTCAATTGTTGTGCAAGCAGGAGTAGAAAGACCCCAGGCCCTATGAGAAACCAGAAATAAGCTGTTAGGTTGGGAATCACTGTAATAGAAATTAAACAAACTGGGAAAAAAGGAAAGAGTATATCCAATGTTGCCTGTCAAAACAACCTTTGTATGAGTTAACATACACTGAGGCACTCACCTGGGTAAGGAAAAAGCTTTAAGTTTTTTAAATGGGAATAGGTTTCCCCCAAATCAGCAGTAATTAGGTCCTTTACAGTTATTTACAGCCAACCTTCGTGTTTACAGTCTGAACAAATTCAATGTTGTTACCAGAGTCTGACAACTCACGGTTTATCTATTTTGCCAGATGATGCTGAATAGGCAGACATAGTCAGTTTCTTGCGTGAATGAATGACGTTAATACTGGAGCTTGTCTCTAAAAATGTCCTCTTTCTAGGAATATGGAGCCTAGATATTTTGTTATATCTGACATGAAGAAAAGTAAAGTCTCCTCAGTACTCACACCCTTGAGCAACTCAGGTTCATCTAACTTCAAATGGTCATATGCGTATCCTTTCAGACTTTTAGTTTCCATTTAATTTTAACTCTCTTTGTTACCAGTTGATCCAAGGATACCTTGTGCAATGCTCCTGCTAAAAGTCTAAAATAGACCTGATACAGGACCTTCCTCTTGTTTTTTCAGAGACCATTTGGTTATTAAATCTGCCAGCTGTCGTCTCTCCGGTGCGTTTTTTGCCTACCACTGCTAGTAACATTTGTTCTCCAACCTATATTTGGGAAGTGAAAGTTTCCCACAATGAAACAGTTCCCAGTTCTCTCTTTCTCACTATCAGCACTGAACTTTCCAGCCATATTCAAGCCTAGCCTAGAGAGTTTCTGACAACTTCTCAATATTTCAAGGGTCCCTTGCCAGCTCTAAGCCGAGTTCTGCAGAGTAGAACATTTAAAATAAAGTCAGTGGCAGAAATCAAACTTTTTTGCCTTAACTTATTGTAGTTCTTCAGCCAGGCTATTACTTTGATTCAGCCTGAATTTGCTTGAGTGAACTATTAATGCTTAATATTGATGTGAATCCATTTTCACTTTCTACTTTCCTGCTATTATTTGGTAACTTAGAAATAACCTTTTTCCTCCATGCACAGACAGCTTTTCTGATCCTGGGCTTGTTTTGGTTTATCTTGTGTAAATTCTGTCATGTGAGTAAAATAAAGTACTTAAGTGCAAGATAAAAGGATTTCATTGTCCTATTCAGAACTTCAAACAAGTATGAAAGTTGCTGATCCACAGAGCATAAATATATTATTTTTAAAATGGCATCAAGCAAACCCTAGTTTTATTATTCATTGTAGGTATGTTAAGTGTCTTCTACAGACTTAATTTATGACACAGGTGCGAGGTAGCCTGGAACAAAGTGCTTTGCAAATAATGACTATGAAAAGGCCACGTATTTCTGTTTTTTACTGTTCCTATTAATAAATAAACAAGCCTTCAGAACAGTGTAAAGCAGACAAAGTAGCACACAATGATTCATTGCTGGCTGGAAAACATTTAACAAAAAAACCCTGTGAAACAACAGCCAAAGTCAGAGACTAACTGCAAGGGAGGGGAAAGTATCAACACCACCTGGGAAGAGGATTGCAAGAGCCTACTAACTATAAGGCTCAACAGCAAACCTCTAGGCATTATCCTGAAGCTGGGATGGATATAATAGCTCTCTGTGATACAAGATGAGCCTCAGAACTTCATTTTTTTAGGGCTGAATTCTTCTCCAATTAGCATCAGTAACAAAAACAGGGAAAAACTCCAACATCCTTGTTTTCAGCTAACGACCTGCAGGGAAGCAAAAGACAGAAACCCAGGACCTGCGTTAAGTTGCCTAGTAGTTTAGGGTACATCAGAATGCAAATGTTCAGAAAGGCTCTTTCTCCCCACATCATAGTTTTCTTCATCTTGGATCCTCATCTTATTTCTCTGCACAAGTTCTGCCATATAAGTATTACCACCACAGTGTAAATGACCTAAATGTGAGACAGAATGCTTTTATGGGCATCCATAACCATTACTCTTCTATTTTTCACTTGAATTATCCTGCTGCCCAGTAAAGGTTACCATAAGGAAAAATTATTTCTAGTTCTCTGCTTCAATTTTATTTCAGGAAAATCCTATTTATAACCTATTTTCTACATTATTTTTCTTTCTTATTTGTGTTTAGTGTTTTCAAATATCTGTAAGGCATATATTCCTCTGGAATAGGCACCAAGTCCATGTATTAAATCTATACTAAAGTGCTTTTTAGAAATCAACATAGGAACCTTTTTTTCCTGTAAGAAGCCCAACTGGACTTTGTAAGAACACCTGCCACAATACAGTGCAAGAATGACAGAGACCTGCAGGCCACTTGGAGCTCCTCAGGGAGGATCTATGTCTATTAGGCTATTGTTAAGCTGAATTTGCATTCTGGTTTGTTTTTACATTTTCCCAAAAGCAGTTTTGTGGGTTTTCTACCTTTTGTCCTAAATCCTGGGACAGGATTTTATACTTTCAGGGCATTTTTCTTCTTCATGTTAGTAGTTGCCTATAAGAACAGAAGTTGCTTAACTGCACATTCTCCAGCTCACCAAAGAGGGTACATCACTATCCATCAGCAGGCTTTATGGTTTCCATAGCATCTGCTTCAGATAATGAGAAAACTGATCTCTTTCTTCTGCCTTCTACTTGTAAATTCTTTAGAGTACAAGGCTGAACTAGTGTTGATATCGATGTGCATCAAAAGCATTCATATGCAACTTTCAGAAAATAAAAAATTACATTTCCACTCAAACTGGTGGGCTAAAAGGTGTACACTAATAACTTAGAGACAGACACAGCAGTTTATTTTATGCACTGATAAAACAAGAAGTTCTGACAAACTTACATGTTACAGAAGTAAGCTGCATTACAGAAGTAAGCTTACTGGGAAATTTCAGGTGAAACAGGCTTACCTGGAAAATATGGAATTATTGAATCTAAAATGCCTTCTAAAAATACCTAAGTGGCCATTGATGTTTAACAAAATATAGACTGCTCCCAGACTATTAACCTAATAGTCTTTGGGCTTTCATAGAATGGTTTGGGTTGGAAAGGACCTTAAAGATCATCTAGTTCCTGACCCCTTCCATGAGCAGGGACAGCTCCCACTAGACCAGGTTGCCCTTTCCACCACTGCTTTTCCAGGGCAGCCTCTACTGTATAGAATACCACAGGTTTTCCACCTTTGTGATACCAAACTGTGGGGACACTAGAAATTTGGACCATGTCTACTAAGGAATCCTAAACCTTAGTTCCTAAACTCAAGGACATTGAGAACTCAGTTCTGAAGTTTCAGAAGCTATGTTGTACGCATGTTAGTAAATACTTGCATTACAAATAATTAAATGAGAAAAGGTTTTTAAAAGCTTTAAAAAAATCTGCTGTTTGCTTTAGATACAGCTCAAACACCAACTCCCCAGGTTTCCCTTGTAACAGATATTTCATCTTCTGACCCCTCTAGCTCAGGTACCTCAATAATGTGTACTTTAGTGATACTACCTCAATAGATGTGTGGGTCCTTTGTTATGCTTTTTCTATCAAAAAATTTTTAAAAATTACTTTGAACTGTTATTTTTCCATTAGTAACCACTACAGAATGACTGAAAAATACTTACCATCCTTGCCTGATCTATTGTGAAAAGGCCATTTTCTTTCTGCAAGTGCTTTCAATTAACAGGGTGTTTGAAGGTCAAGGCAGGATGCATTCACTCCGTGAGCAAAGCCAGCCTGTGCACCACAGATACCACTTTCCTATTATCTTCATGGCCAAGCAGGAGCATGCATTTTTCATCTTTTACAGAAGTCATAACCAGCTCACTCTTTGAGCAGCAACTTTTTGAGGAGACCTGAAATTTATATTAACCCATTGTCTATGGAGGGACAGACTTTATACCCATTAGTTCCAAACAGAATACTTCACTCAGGTGACTGCCAATTAAGGCCTTCTAATATGTAATTAATCTCTCTTTCCTCTACATATGCAGTCAACATGCTGTCAGAACAGACTTTTTCACATGATTCTCAAAAGCCATTTTCAGATAATTTTCTAATAAATTGGGTGTTACTAACAATTTCATATTTTCTTTACTTCACTAATTCCTTGCCTTTCACTTCTGAAGCAATGCACTGTAGAGATGGGAACACAAATTTCCAACCTGCAGGTAGCTTTCTGCTTGTCTATTTATACAATACTTTTGTCATCAGGTGCAGTTCCCTGAGAAGCCTGGACTGTCACAGCAGAATATTATATTAGCTCAAGAAAGAATCAGATTCCACCCTGGGCAGACCCATAACAACAACAATAAAAAACTTCACCTCTCTCACCTTTGTCCCTGAATGATCTAAGGAAGCATTAAGCACCAAGTGGAGAGAGCAGTCACTTGAATAGCTAATAAAAGTCATTATAACTGGAACCTAAAATTTCCTGAGGTACTCTCCACTTCAGGTAAAATCACTGAGTTACAATTTCCAGCAAGAGAGACAGGACTTCTAAACTCCAGTGCTGTATCAAATGCATAACTATGCTGTTAAGACAAGTTTCTTGCTGTTTCAACAGTTCCTTTCCATTCATTTTAAAATCAAGTGTTAAAAGCCTGAAAGCAAAGCACGCACATCTACCCAAAAGATAATTATCTTCAGCTTTCCAGTTCAGCAAAAATTTCAAAACTAATTCATTCTTTCTCAAAATAAGGTAGTCCCTGCCCCCACTCCAACATTTACATTATCAGTGAACTTAAAACACATTTATTTTTGTCTTTTGTGTACTTCTGCAGCTGCTAATAACTAAAATATATTTAAATTATAAATAATTCAAGATTAGACTAAAATCTGCCTCTGGAAAGTTGAGCAAACCTAAGTAAAAAGAATATAAAATTCAAAGTGAAATCAAAACAGGCTTCCCAGCTGGAGCTGAAATCCTTTTGTACTTATTCTCCAATCTATTTTATGTCTACTCCATTTCATACCACACTCCATTTCACAAGCGAAGAAAACAACCAGCCCCCAAATTAAGTTTCCTTAAGGAAGCCCATTAACAACTGGATCAACTTCCATGAAATTATCTCAACTCAGACTCGATGGCTCCTTTCCCACACAGCAGGTTGTATCATAGGGATCTGGGTACACCTGTGCCCAGGATGTAAAGCACTTTATACCCTGAGTGGTCTGTGGCTACCATTTGAATTTGCTTCCTAGCCAAAAGGTTTCTAGTCAATTGTGATAATCCTTCAAAAGCAGAGACACAGGAGAAGGCAGCGAGCCCCAGCAATAAGCCTCTGGGGAGGGAGATACTTCTACTCCAAGAGGAGAGGAGCATGAAAAACCAGGGGAGAAGCAATAAGTAAAAATTCATGAGGGAGCTTTGTGTGTGTTAAAATATAAGAGCAGAGGAGCAGGTAATTGCAGAGAATGGCAAGAAGCAGGCAGAAACTCCAAAACAGGAACAGCAAAAATATTCTGCCAGGGAATTATGAAAAGTTTTGACAGTTAAAATGTCCCTGGAATTTTTGACAGCTAACAGCAGCACAGGACCTGACAGCAAGGCACAAATGAACTGTGTACATGTATAGTCTGTGACAATCTGTCCCTCCAAAAGCTTCCTTTTAATAGGGAGGGTACATAAATTGCCAAAGAAAACAGGCAGGAAAAGCTCCTTGCCCGTGATAGACACCCAGCAGACCAGCAGGGAAACCAGAAACAGGCAAGAGATGATCTGAGTCATGGGCCAGCTCCCTTCCAACAGCCCGTACTGACTCTCAGACTTTGCTAAGCACTTGGCACACCGGCTTGCCCTCACCCCACCTGGGTACCAGTGTATATCCTGCATTTTGTTGAGTGACTGGGTGGCCACCAACACCCACTGCCCAGTCCCCTGATAGTTTGCACAAGCCATTCAAATGCCCACAAAGTATGTGATCTATCCAAAAAGGGCACCAACCCCCAGCACTGAGTTCCAGGTGACATGCAAGGTGGAGGCTGTGACCTTGTTACCTTACCCAATTACAGTAAAAAAGAGTCTGCTGCTCTTCAAGCAATTTGCACATTTCCTGAAGGCAATTTTAAATGTTAGCAACACCCAATCACTGCCTTAGAGCAAGCGGCAAAGTGCAATAAAAAAAAAAAAAAAAAGGCAAAAACAGTTAAATAACACAAGCAAGTGCCTAGAAAGACAATAACGTTATGAGGGTCTCCATCAATATATGGACAACAGGAAAGAAAAAAAAGCTGGAGATCTACACAGTGGTAAGAAACCTTGAAATAAAACAAGGGGCTTTTTACAAGGTCCAATATATCTAGACATTGGGATTCTTTTTTTTTAATAACACATAATTTGTAAGATGACAGCATTCTCTTTTCTGGGGTATACGGTTTGATGAAGTGGGATAGGAAAAGCATGTGCAGAAAGTTAAATGAGTACTAGCTGTAGTGCAAAAACTGGTGACATCACATCTGTAATGCAACCTTGAACCTTTTTTTTCCCTCTAAAAGTAGACTGGGTTCATTAAAGTTATAAAGCCATCACTGAAGACTCTTTTTCAGTCTGGCATGGACTCCTTGCACAATGTTGCACTTAAGTAGCTCTTTATGGTCTTTGTTCAACACTGCAGAAGAAAACTTGCACATAGTCCATAGTCCAGAAGTGGGTTTACGCTTCCCAACAAAAGTATCCAGCCTCTGCTCCCCTCCTGGCTGCTATTAGCATTCTGCTCTCTTCCCAGTCTCCAGTCCTCTGATCCTTAGAGGCCATCATGCACTGAATTATGAGAGTCATCCACAATCTAAACCATTTCCATAATGGGATCTTTATTTATACAGTTGAACACTCATTTTCACAGGAAACCCTTGCTTCTTTTGTACTAGAGGTATGATGCTGATGTTCAAGGAAGTTGTACATTTCTGTTACATCCCTTGAGAGGCTTATAAACCTCAACAAAATAACAAAAATAATAACCATATTTTCTCCATGACCCTTCTTCCCTTTAGTACTCTCCCTGTTGCCTCTCCCTTACTACAGTTGTATTATGTTATTATATTTCCATATTTCCTTATAATTTTTTCACATCCAAATACTGTCCAATATTTTTAATAGGAGACACTACCAAGAGGAATAATTCAGGTCCAAAACCACTTCTAGCTCACTCATGCATCCATAGCAAATTATTTGTCATAGTGGTTTGTAATAACACTGGGTATGGAAGCATTTTTGAGTGGTTTTCAAAAGGCACTTGCCTATTTTACCCTCCCATTTTCATCTCTCACTTTCATAGGAAATACTGGATCAGAAGATTCTCATTTAAGTGTCTGCCACTTCTCTCAAGCTCTCTGGAGAACAAAGCAGTTACTGCATATGCCTTATTTTACTTACCTTTAATCTGCTCCTGA
The DNA here is from genome assembly GCA_020745705.1 of Hemiprocne comata. Classification (NCBI taxonomy): domain Eukaryota; kingdom Metazoa; phylum Chordata; class Aves; order Apodiformes; family Apodidae; genus Hemiprocne; species Hemiprocne comata. The sequence continues at coordinate 39,572,697 of CM036587.1, forward strand.
AGATCTACATCCAGTTATCAAGAGATAAAATCACTATACGAACCATAAATGCACAGTAGATGGAGCACCATGGCATAATGAGGAGCACCCAGGAAACATATCCAAGCTATTTAGTATGTGAATGAACAAAATCCTGAACCAGAGACATAATGTTCTGTTTCCCTCTTAGTGCCTTGTGTAATTATTCAGAGAAACTCAGATACTGAGATGTTAGAACCAGGTGAGAAACCTGGCCCCACATATATGAGGAGATTTGTCTTTGGTGACACCTGAGAAATAGCAATCAGGTAGTTGAATCCAGTACCTATACACAGTAAACAATGAATAGGAAAATTTGGAAATATTAGTCTCCTTCAATAGGCTAAGGATGCAGCGAAACAACATTTGTGTAGAAGTAATATCTTTAGAAGATAGTGAATGCAGTTCAAAACAATGTGATCTATAATTCATATCTGAATCCTCTCCAGCTCTGTGAGGCTGAAGCTTGCCTCCTACTGATTAACCAAAATGTCGTCATGTTTCCGGAGAAGAAAGGGCAGTCGTGGATGGAGACCACTAAGTGTTGTGCACAGTTTGGAATCCTTTGAAAGCACCCTGTTCTGAGAAAAGTCATTAGGACCACACTCTTTTATAAGTGTGTCATGTGCCCTATGCAATACTGTATTAAAAATAAAACTTAAGATACTAGGTATGGAAGTGCATCAAAGCATCTGTTGCTTTTTGAAATCTTTCCCCACCTTTCTACTACTCATCCCCTCAGCTGGCCCATCCTTAGTACAGAGCAATGATATGAAAAAGTTTTTGAGAGTATTTCCTTAAAATTTCAGGGTCATTTTTCCTTTCATGTGAAACACAGTCATTATATCAGGTCTGTTCTCTTTTTATAACCTTCTACCTTTCTCTCCACTCTGCCTTTTCTTTCCCCTTCACATCTTTCTCCTAGAAATCTATCCATCCATATGCACTTCTACGCTATAAGCCAAATTATTCCTGTAATCATATTACAAAAAAAACCTGTTACAAGAGAGAGAAAAAACACGATGACATCCATATCCTCTTAGCACTTTTATTATTTCTGTCACACTCTGTACTCTTTACTGCAAGGGCATGATTTAACATGCATCCCCTGCCCCAAGACCCCAGTGTGCAATGTCATGTACTACAGTGTACATGCAGTTGTAGGTGATCCCCGTCCTGAAGAAAATGACAAGAAGACAAGATGAGGACATGACAGGAAAGGTGAAATTCACTGCCTGAGTGGTACAGTCCCAGGCCACACCACCACACTTCTGTTTCCACTAAACTATTTCTTTTTGTGTCAAGTCATGTCTGGGATCATTTAACTCTTTTAATCATTTTGTGCAGCATATAGGCATTATTATCTAATTGTTAAAGGACTGTCTGTTGGTGACAGTTGGTGTTGTTTTTATACCTGCCAGCCATCCCAAGCATTCAAAAGAATCATACGTTTCAGCGAGGGCAAAGACGACTATCACCAAAAGAAGACTATAATACTATAGCTTTGGCATTGTAATTTACTCTTCTGGATGTAGCTGTGGTTTGCAAACACCTCTTCATAACACACAACTGCCTTTTTCTTAAAAACCTTTGTCATACAAATATTTCTCTTTGAGCTGTGTTAGAGTTTCAGTACTTGAGCACATTATACTTGCTTAAAGCTTCTAATGATTGACTCTCAGAGTAGTTAGATAAGATTATTCTTTGAACTTGCAGACTACATATGGCAGATATTAAAATCTGAATAATTCACAGGCAACAAAAGCAGACTTACTTGCATTAACATTTTACATGATGCATTTAAGTCTAACCTGAGAAAGTTATCTTGAAAAGGATTAAATACTCCAAGTGGAATACCTTGTCTCTTGCTATGCTTGACAGAATTTACAGTAAAGGGATTACTGGCTGTGTTAAAAGATCTGTTTATTTGTCTTCTGCATGTATTATCTGAGTATTTCTAGTGATTTACTGTAGAGTAGAAGTTGTAAAAAGCATAGCTCTTCTCCTTTCAGTGAAAGTAGTCAGATGAAATGCAATGGGATACTTGCTAATAGGATAGACTGATGAGCACATATTCCTGAAATCCACAGTAGTCTTATGGTGTTCAGGTGTTATTTTTAATTACAGCAGCATTGTCAAGTGGTGCCATATGGCAGTTTTATGTCATACATCACCCCACTACGTTGTGACCTTCTGATAGGAGATTAAAAAATCTGCCAATTTTGGCACTCCCCATAGAGATGGCTCATTTTCTTCACCTGTGATCAGCACCAGGGCTCTCAAAGCAGCTGCATCAGAGTTCTTTGCTGTCATCTCCCTTCAAGTAACTCTTCCTTTCCAATGGGTAAGCAATAAAATTAAAATTCTCTCTCCTTCCTTATAATTCCATGGACTTAGTTATTTGCTTGCTGACCAGGGCTGACTAAAAATCAATCTCAAGACTGGGTAGGGTGTTTTGCTTTAGTGAAAGAAGTTGAAGCCTTCAGTCAAAGTTCTTGGTGACACAAAAAAATTGTTTTCCCTGCACACTCTTCAGTTGCTATTAAAGACAAGTAAAAATTTTGTCTCAGCCCACGGTATTTCTGCTTTCTGTGCATCCTGCTAAGCCAGAAGCAAGTGAGCAGGTTTGGTTCTGGCCTGGCCTCATGCCACTGGCCTCGGCCTTCAGGCTAGCAGTAAAACCCAACTGTGGAGAGCACATTAAGCTCAGAATCCAGCCTAAGAAAGAGTAAACCAAGCTGACAAGGCTGGCTGGAGCTGCTACCAATCAGTGGACAGCTCATTACTAATCATTGCCTGTAGTTTACTCATAGGAATCTCCCTAAGCTCCTGGAAACAGAGTCAGCATGAGAATCAACATTATATGAAAAGCTTTTTCAACTCTGACTGTTTTCACTTGACATTGTAATTACCACGATAACAAGAAACCTTGTGGTTTAGAATTTTTTAAAACATTTATAGAAAAGGTCTCAGTAGCCAGATGTTAAGAGCTATTTTCCTACTACCTTCTCAAAAAAAGCCAAATAAAAGAAAAAAAAAATCCACCTGAAGCATATTAGGGACATTTGAAGACCAAATATGGAGAAGAATTGAAATAATTAAGAAGTTAACCAGAAGGAAAGCAAAAAAAAGCCTGCACAATGTCATACCCACATAATGAGCTGGTGAATCAGTCTACTACCAACGACTTCATATCTTTGTTCCAATGGAATACAAATCATGCCTTTATTTAATTTTGTTATATACTGTTAGAAGTTATTTTATCCAAAATTGAATTTGATTAATTTTCAGTTACCTGTATTTTATCAGCATAAGCCATACTTCCCACCACTAGTGGGGCCAAAGGTATTTCACAGCTGTAAACAGTAATATAAAAATACCTTATTTAAAAAACAACAACAAAAACACCAAAGAACAAGTATTGTATTGAAGAAACTTAGAAGGAAATGTAGTGTCTCATTCAGTTGTCTTGAAGCAAACCAGCTAAAAGATATAACTTTAAATTACATGACTGCTCTTTCACTCACCCACAGAAAAATGTCAGATTGTAGATTTAGATCCTTTTAAGATTGACAAAGACATGGTGATATAAGAAAGGACATTGCATGAGCCTAAAGCAGTTCCAAAGAGATAAAAACCCACTGCAATAACCAAGGATTTGAATATCACCTTGCCACACAGTTCTACCACAGCAAGAGACAAGATACATAAACCAGGAAACAGCATCCTTCCTGCACTAGTTGTTGTTGTTGTTCTAAGATCTATTAATACTCATGAATTAGGAAGATGCAGGTCTTTGAAGGTTTGGATGGTGCCTCTGTCAGCTTTGTGTATGTATTAAACTTCCATGCACAGCCCCCCCCTCTCCCCTTGACACTTCTCTATACTGCTGATGTTAGCATCAGCTTCCTCATCTCTTCTGCCTTCCCTCCAGTCCTTCTGATCATCAACAGCCTCTCCTTGGCATCCATCATCTGTCACTGTAAGGCAGAACAGCTGTTTGTTTTTTAAAAGACAGAAACTTAGTTTCTTTTCCATGAGCAATTTGCTTTCACATTCTAAATGCTTACTCCAATTTAAGAAGCAAGCATGACTGATAATCTGAGAAACGTTTTCCCTCTGAATAGAGCACACATGGCATGCCAAAATACAGCAATGTTTCTCCAGCTTCATACCAATGTGCCTTCTTCCTCAGATGATAAAAGCAGCTCCAACTGCTAATTATTGGGCCTTGAAGAAAACCCACAAGAATGTGAATGAGATCCCTGTATTAATTCAAGGTGCTCTGAGACAGACTTCTGGTGAACAGACCTTGATCTCATTTAACACAAACCACAGGATAACGAACAGTTAGCAATCATCCAGCAGGTGGTCTATAAATAGAAAGCCCTTAAAGGGGTAAAAAAATCTGTAGAAAGCTGGGGAGGAACTTTTTACAAGGGCATGCAGTGAGAGGACAAGGGGTAATGGCTTAAAATTGGAAGAGGGGACATTTAGATTAGACATTAGGAGGAAATTCTTTACTGTGAGGGTGGTGAGACACTGGAACACGTCGTCCAGAGAAGTTGTGGATGCCCCATCCCTGAAAGTCTTCAAGGCTAGTTTGGATGGGACTTTGAGCAACCTGGTCTAGTGGGAGGTGTGTCCCTGCCCATGCAGGGGTTTGGAACTAAATGATCCTTAAGGTCCCTTCCAACCCAACCCATTCTATGAGCAGCCATCCCTATTGGTAGCATGGGTTTTTTTAAAGATGAAGGGTAAGTTCCTTACAAATACTACACTCCTTTTTAAAATCCTATCCTAAGTACTTCCTACACATGATACAATACGTACATATCAGCACTTTGCTTCTTGCTCTGAGAATTGATGTATGACTGTGCAAGAGGAGCTGCAGCAGCATCTGCTTGGCTCTATGGTTTGATTTATTACCTTAAGTTGGGAAAAAACAGAAGTTGCCTCAAAGTACTTTAGCACATATGTTCATAGAATTATTTTTAGACTTGCATATATTTCATCTAAGAAAACAGGTTGGTGTATGCTGTGCTGTGTGCACCATCGACTGTGAATCTGAACATACCTGAAGAGTCTATAAAGCCTGTGATTTTATTTAAAAAGTGTATTAAATAGAAAGGATCCAACAGGGAAAGATTCATAATTACTTCTGTATTGCCAGATATCTGCCGACAACTGTTCTATATTCTGATGAGCACCAAGATGGCATTGATGCTGTTACTGTTAATTAAACTTAAATTGACGTGTGCCATGGTTGGGAAAGATGATTTTTATATTTATCATAAACTGTTTGTGCTTTTGAAATTGCGAGGTTCCAATTTAATTTTATTTTTTCTTTCATTATAGACTGGCAATATCTCAGAAACATTAATTTTTGTTCTACTAAAGAACCTCGTTGTCCAAGGGAATGACAGATTAAACAGCATTTCTACTAACAAATATACTCAAGGGTTTAAAATGTGGGAGTATCATTGCAAACAAGTTCAGTTCAATGCACTTCATAAGAGGCTCCAACACGTTCATGTTTTCAGCTGCTGAACTATTAAATATTTTAGTCAGTTACGCCAAAATTTTCAAACCCTTGTTTTTTTTTCAAGTCAAAATTTATTTATTCACTTAGGATAATCTCAGGAGAGAGGCTTTGCAGATTTCCAGAACAAGGTTGGGAAGCCATGTTTCTCTGGCTTTCTCAGGTTGGAAGCCTTTGCATCATAATTCACTAAAACTTTTATTCTTTAAAACAGAGGCCACATGTAACAGTAAAACAGATTTGAACAGGTACAATTAAGAACATCTTGGAAAAAACCTCACCATAATTAACACCTGATCGACAGAGGCTTGCCTGCATTTCTAAGTTCCCTTTATATGTGGTTTGTTCTCACACAGACTTTTAGTGTTTCCCCTGCAATTCTTCTGACAAAGAAACTAAAATCAGAAGGATTCTCTCTGCTGCTTACTCAAGGATTCAAGCTCAAAAGCACAAAAGAATATATTGGGAGTAATAGAGACTGAGAGGTCCTATGGACCACAAACATTATGCCATGATGCATATTCATGAGAGCTTACAGACAGCCTAAATGCTGGCCTTTTCCGATTTTGCTTGCTTGATTTTGTAAAGCTAAATTGCTTATATTTATAATATAATGAAGTGAAGCATTGTTCTCAAATATCATAATAAAAACGGCTTCTTTTTATCCATGAATGTAATTTTCAAGAGCGTTGCCAGCTGCCCTGTTATGTCTTCACTTATGGTTGGAAATACTGGCTGTTACAGCTCTAGCTGAAGTAAAGGGAGAAACTAAGTATAAAGTCCTATTTTTGTAAATTCATCTGCCTGAAAACACAGGTGTGTGGCTTGCCTTACCTCACTATTAACCAGAACCCCAGTGCTAGCAAACATGTGAGCCTGATGTTTAGCCAATTAACCTCAGAAAAGACAAAGCAATTTTGATGCTGGCCCCACAGCAAACTGCATATGCTCTGGGCACTGTCCTTCTTGCAGGGAACTCAACCTGCCTCCAAAAAAAGTGGATTCACATTCATCAAACACTGCAAAATACTACTAATGATTCTAGCTCTGATCCCCAGCTCCACTACCTGCTTCCAGGCAAAGCAATGAACTGACTGGGGCAGCATAATGACTACGCTCTTCTGTTTCTATCTCTTTTGACATCAGCTTGGGGATATCTATTCAGCATCTTACAGAACAGCATAGACATGCCCATAGAGATTTTGATATTGCAGACCTTATTGAGGCTAACATCTAGTTAAAGTTAAGTTTTTTATATCTGATTTAAAGACTGATGTATCTCAAATATAACCAAATTAAGGATTTCTTGAATAAAACACTTCAACATTTAAGATGATAACTGCCATCTTCCATCTTTTCAAAATTTCATTTTTCTGCCTCAAACTGTTTTTATGAATGTGCTTCTCACTCAGAGTACTTCTGAAAACACTGTTCAGAAGTCTTACTCCATTCTAATCATGACTTCACAATTACTAACATCTGTAAGAAAGAATATTTTAAAGTATCCTTTACTAATTGCTATCAGCTTAGAAGCGTCTTAGACATAGCAGTATTCACTTGCTAGGGAAACAGCCAGCTTCCCACTCTCTCTCCAAGGAAAACATTTGACTAGTGAAACTGGTTAGAGACCCATCACAAAGGCTCCTCTGGGATATGTGTTATTCCAATACAGTGTGCTTCCTTTCAGCCCATTACTATCCTCCCTGGGTTTCAAACCGAAAATAAACTTGAAAGGAGTTCAAAGTCTGAATTGTATTTAGAAGTTTGTTGGATCTCCAAAAGACTAGCAGATGTGCCTGTCTCTTGACTTCTCTTATCCTCCTACCTCGGGTGAAGAATTTTATCAGATTAGTAATCGCAATGAAACATCAATCATTACATAAATATGAAAGCATTTTGCAAGGCTTTAAAAATCTGTACATTCTGTGCCCCTCTGCCAAACAGTAACAGATGTTGAGCAAGCTTTCAAACAGATCAGTGACATGGATATCAATGTTTGTTTATATGTATCAGTTCCCGGACACAAATGGTGTCAGAATGATCTGGTCACGATTTTTTTGACAAAATATTTTGGGGTTGGGTTCTTCATATTTTGGGGACAGATTAGGGGAGAAATGTCAGAAAACATCAATTCACAACCATTGCCAGAAACTATTATAATGCACTGGGAAATATTTTTGACAGTCAACACAAAACTTGTAGACAAAATGAGAAGTTTCTTCATTCTCAAAATATTTTCATACTCAGAAACATCGTTTGTATGTCTTGGTGCACTATGTTGCCTCCCACACGTGATACATTCTCCCTCAGCTCCATAAAATTACTTTGTTTTTTTCTCGCAATCACATACCATTCCAACAATATTTGAGTATTCAAATTCAGATCATCAAGGATAATAAAAGGAACTTTAGAAACTCAGAGTTCAAATCAAGGCTTTCCCTATACTAAAAAACTAAGCACACTGCTCATTAATGCATTAAGGAAAGACATTACAGACTATTAATATCAACCCCTTAAAGTAATTTAAAACACTTGCTTAAAATTGTTCTGGGTTACACATGTAGGTCAAATATTTGAACTAAACTGACTGGGCTTAGACACAACAATAAAAATCAGCAAATCAGCTGCACTAAATCAATTATCCATGTGCCTGTTCTGCTCTGTTTATATCCTATCCTTCAAAGCAAAGAAAAAAAGGGTAAGTGGCTTCAGGTGACACTGCATTTGCCAAAAGATAGTTGCCCCATCTGTACATTTTTTCTGTTTTATCACCAAGATGTATTTTGCTCAGGTATCACAGCTCTTGGATTTCCTTTGAGTTTTACTTACACTCAAGCACTCTGTCTGATCATTTCATTTCCCTAAGTATCAGCTACTAAACCTGGCCATCATATGTCAAAAGGGTTACAACTTAGACAACCTGTTATTCAGTATATTCTCTCGGTCACCAAAAGACACAGTCCAGTCTTCTCCTTTTTGAGAGAGTAACATCTAGGGACAATGTCCAAGTGCTTCACAGCACAGCCAGTACAATGGGAAAACATGGAAGAATTTGCCATACCCTGGAGTCCTCAGTGGTCTGGCATTCCTTCCATTGAGCCAACCAAGTTGCATTTGCAGCTGGGCCTATGCTGTTGGTTGCACTCTGAGCATACCTTGTGTCAGGGCCTAAACGGGGAGCTTGTTTATTGCAGAATAGGACAAAAATTATTCCCTCAAAACCAGGAATTTGTGCAGGGTACCTGTGACATTCAGTTGACCTCCTTCATTGGGTCCTCCTATCTTTATTGTGGCTTAGTACTGCAAAGCGCATTTCCCTCTGTGATCCTCAACACAAATCATCTCATCCTTGTAATACAGCTGGACAGGTGTTCTCAGGTCTTAGTAGACCTCATACCTGTGGTCAATCACATGGAGGTGGCCTTTAAGTCTGCTAACTTGGCCCAGCATGACTGCCCTTCACAGGAATTCTACCAGTAGAGCAACTTCATGTACAACTCCGTTGCTGGGGATGACAACGCATCAGCTCTGGAAGCTACTGACAGGGAAAACAGGACATGCTGTGGTCACCATGTAGGTCAGTAAGTTAGGTCTCTACCATACTGCTTGGTGGAGGAATATGGGATACTGAATGGAATACCAGTAAATTATTGTGATAACTTTTGATTCAAAGTTTTATTTTCCATGGAAAAACAAAGCATACTAAAGTTGATCACTGGGGGGGGGGGAAGGCAAAAATTACTATTTTTTACATTACTAGCTTAGGAAAGCTTTCACAAGGTAACTACAAGACAGCATGCTGCAAAACAGACAGATTCACCCTATGCTGGGCTCTGTTAATTGAAAGTTGTTTCCTGTTAGTTGTCCAAGACTGAGCTAGATGTTATAGAGGACATCCTTGAAATCATCAGTCCCTGCACATCTACCATGAAGATAAAGAGGGTTGCTGAAATGGAAGATTCCTGCTCCGGTGATTCACTGTACGGATTTTCTTTCTAGGCTCCAGTCAGAAACTGTGACACAAGCATTCCATGATTATTTTTATGGATAAAGAATTTTTTGCACTATACCATAATTTTAAATTATTCCTACTTGTGCCACTCTTAAAATTTCCTCCACAGTGATTAAGTTACATTATCTTATATTCCTTTTTATGTTCATTATAGAGTTTCTGAGATTTGCATTACAAATTAAAAGAACTTTCCTACAGTAGCCAAATTTGCATTGCATGCTTACATCACTCTGACTCAATTTTTTTTTTTGTAGGTGTATATATCTCAGGCAGCTCAGCTTAGGAATTTTATAATGACTAGCTGCAGAAACACAGATTTCAGAGGCTGTCATAAACATGATTCTTGCTATACTATTAAGTCCTTTCTTTTTAATATTTTTTTTTCTCTAGTACTATGTCAATGATGATTCTGCTCATCTGGATAAAATGGGATCATAAAACTGCAGCTAGGTTCAATGCAAATCCTTACAAGTTGCTCACACCAGATTTTGTTCTTATGTTAGTCCTCTTCCTCTGTTGCTCTGACCAGACCCTCCTCCTCTTTCCTTAGATAACCCAGACCAGGGTCTCTTCCTCCATGCTCCTTTGGATTGTGTAAGAAATGCTTTGCAAGTGTGTGCATGATTTTGCACGCCTGTAGACATGTTTAGAGGCAATTTTAAGAAACATAGTAGTCAACAATGATAAAAATTAATATCATGCAATGAAGAGTCTTTGAAAACTCCTTTCAGAGATTCTGAAGTCACCCTGACAAGTACTATCAATTTCCATTGCTTTATTTCCATTCTTTTTTAATTCCTTTCCTAAAGAAAGACAGCCTAACTATAGGAATATGTTCAGGTTTCAAGCCCGAGAGAGGGGAAGTAGCTCCTTCATTTCCACTGACAAATTATAGCAAAGCTGGGTTAGGCAAGGGTCACTCATTGACTTTTTTTTTTCCTCCAGCATGATAATTTTGAAGAATATATTCAATAAATTCTCCAGTTTCTGAAAGTATCCTAACATCAGATGGAAAGAATCCCTATTATATTTTTGACAATACAGAAATCAGGAGATACCTGGTGTCCACTATTTCACCCTACCTGAAATGGTCCACCTTCAGCAATGAAGGATTATCTTTCACCAAAGAGGCAACGTTAAGGAAAGTAATTAACAGAGGTATGGAAATTTGAGGTATGGACTGGCAGAGTCAGGGAGTGACAATTAAACATGTCACCACAGATGCCATGAACTTTTCAGTCTTATCTGACATGTCAAGTGGGAAATTTCATGAGAAAGGTACTTTGAATTTATGTTAACACCGACAGGAGGAAGGAAGATGAAAAGGATAGACCATTTAAAAACAACAAGGTCACAGAGAAAAGTAGTAGCAGAGAAAAGGTTTGCCTGTTGCACCCTGTCAAGTACATAATCTTCTCCACTTGCAAGAGCCCTGGATTGTACAGCCCTCTCATTGCAAAGCCTTACACTATACCTCTTGTTTTAATTAACTGTACTCAATTAAAGTGGTCCCAGCTCGGATGTTAGAGTTTCTGTGTAGAAAACCATTACTGAAAGTAAAGGATGGTAAAGGGAATTATATCTGGATGTCTGTCCTGGTTTGAGCCAGAACAGAACCAATTTTCTCTGTTAGTAATTTTACTTTCCAGTTAAGTCTCTTCTAAGTAACTGCACCTGCTGAAGTTAATGGCATGTTTTTTCAGTTAGGTTCTAGAACTGACAATGTTTAATGTTCATACTTATTGCTGGAGACTGGAACACAGAACCAAGGCTGCTGCTTGGCTCTGTTAAAATTCTAATGCACTGGAAAAAAAATAGAGGAAAAGGGGTCACACCAGCAACCCTCCTGTGGAGGAGAGAAGTAGACTAGACAGGTTACACAAATTGACTGCAATAATAGATCCCATGTATGTCATACTCAGTATAAAGCTGAGGGATCACAAGGGTCAAGCTTTCTTCATCCGTGGCTGGCGACCTGGGAGAACTGCATCCATTTGTCTGCCCTTGATCCCAATCCATGTGTTCCTGAAACCATGTGCTCCTGAATCCAGTCCCCATCCATTCCAAAGTACAGTCCAGGACTTTTCCAGGGCCTGCCCTGCAGCCTTGGTGGTGACATGACCATTACTGCGGGGGACCACAATATCAGTTCTGTATATTTGTAAATATTTCATTATTTCCTTCTTCATCATTATTATGTCATTAAAGGTGTGTAGCTTAATTTCCAAACCCTATTCTCTTTCCCCTTCTGGGAAGGCAAAGGGGTTAATAGAGAGCATCTGTCATTTTTTAATTGCCAGCCAAGCATTTAAACTTGACAGTGGGGCAAAGCAAAACCAATAACTGCCATTTCAGAAACTCTTAGAGTAACAGAGCTGTTCTGAAGAGCTCTGGAAATCAGAAATACAGTCATCCAAGCAGATGCTGTTATCCATACCAACATTATCCTCTGTGCCAGGAAATCTATACTTAAACAGAAATCATTATTAATGTAACCCAGGGATGAGATTTGGCATACCTACAATTAGAGTCTGAACTGGGAACTTATTTTACCCCTGGAAAGACCTCATTGCCTGTAGAATGGAGCTAAAGGATTACAGCAATCCTTGCTGCTGCAGATTTTTCAGCTTCACAGATTTCTATTGACAGTCTTAGTAGAATAACCTCTGGCAAGAAAGACAGAGTCAAAGAAGAAAGATTCCATTCAACTATCATCTTTTGAAAGAATAAAGACTAAAAATAAACTCATATGGTAAATGCAGGCAAAAGACTAAGTCTTACAGAATAGTTAAGTATGGGCATGATTTATTTATGACAGCAGGAAATTTCCAATGGCAGCTTGTGAAACCCAAACAGAATGCTACAAGGGTGGCAAAAGCTGCTCTCAGAGATGTGCAAAAAAGACAGATATACAAGTCTGACAAGTATACAAGTCTTCATGGAAAAAGGATTACATGCTTCATTCTTTACCATAGTAAACAAACTATTCCTTTAAACAGGTGTGTATAAACAAACTTGGTGAATCTTCCACTATAATTATACACAAGTTTCACATATACTGGCAACTAAGACATACATTAGTGAAACTTTTTAAATATGCCTCTGTTGGAGTAATACAAATTGCAAATAAAACAAATGTGAACTAATATAGCTTTGTTTCACATGGATGAATGTCATAAGTGAGATCCTCAGAGCACATATAAAGCATCCTCTGCAGCCCAGCATTTCTAGTGTCCGAACCACATACATTAAAACCTCTGCAGTGATGCTCTTTTACAGTGCTGCTTGTTTTCACAGAAAGGGGAGAAACTTAATTCTCCTGGACAACTTTGCCTCTCTAAGGTGAAGCTGAAATCGGCCAGATTCGCAAAAGTCGTTAAGGAAAAGTGAAAAGAAGTCCACAGAAACCAGGTGTATATGCATACATAAAGCCTGAGGAGTCAAATAAATGGCAGAGCAAATCAAATGTGGCAGGTGCATGGGACAGGGATGAGGTGAAGAAAATTATGTGAATGAGCATTAGCTGATTCCAAAAAAAAATCCTACCTAGTAATTATTAGAATGACAAGAGACAAAAATAGTAATGCAGGAGGGAAAAAGAAAGTGCTGCTGCATGCTAGATCAGCACAGGCATCCCAACAGACAGCAACAACCATGTTGGGGTTTGTTGATAAAATAAAAAGCACAAAGACCCTCACAAAAATTAGTAACATTGGGAACAGAGTCTACTGTGCAGCAGCTGTAAGATGTACATTTGGGAATAAAAGGAAAGACTGGCAGGGCAGGAAAGCCAACAGCAGTTGTAGCCACTCACTCATGGGAGGCTATAGCAAAGAAGGACTTAGAATAAACAGCAAGACTCACAAATTAGAAGTCTGGAGCAGAATGGGACAACAGCTTGTACCAGCAGGAGCAAGGATGCTGACTATGGTAGGGGGAATGAGACAGGCCAGAGAAAGCAAAGTGGGATAATATAACCACAGACAGAATAATTTTCTTCATAAAAGCTTCCTCATCACCAAGAAGAAAGGAAAAATTGAAGTAGTGTTATTATAAATATCAAATAAACCCTGAGAGGCAGATACCATTGTAAAAAACTACAGACTGAGCATATACTTAGTCCAGGTAACACTATGACACCTTTAAAAGTAATGCATTATATAGTTTAACAAAAGGGACTCCCAAGTGCTGAGAGATCTCACACCACCCATATTGTCACAGAATCACAGACTGGCAGAGGCTAGAAAGGACATCTGAAGATCATTTAGTCCAACCCCCCTGCTAGAGCAGGATCACCTACTGTAGATCACACAGGAACATGTCCAGATGGGTTTTGAACATCTTCAGAGACAGAGATTTCACTGGGCAGGCTGTCCCAGTGCTCTGGAAGTTCTTCCTTATGTTTAGTCTGAACCTCCTGTGTTCCAGTCTGTGACCACTACCCCTTGTCCTGTCACTGGATACCACTGAGAAGAGTCTATTCCCATCCTCCTGGCACCTGCCTTTAGATATTTATAAGCATTGATGAGATCTCCCCTCAGTCTCGTTTTCTCCAGGGTAAACAGACCCAGCTCTCTCAGCCTTTCCTCCTATGGTAGATGCTTCAGTCCCCTAATCATCTTAGTGACTCTGCACTGGACTCTCTTCAGTAGTTCCTTGTCCTTCATGAACTGAGGAGTCCAGATGCCCCCCCCCACCAGGGTAGAGTAGAGGAGCAGGATAACCTCTCTGGACCAGCTAGCCACACACTTCTTAATGCACCCCAGGATGCCATTGGCTTTCTTGGCTGTGAGGGCACATTTTTGGTTCACAGTCAGCCTGTTGTCCACCAGGACTCCCAGGTCCTTTTCCCCAGAGCTGCTCTCCAGCAGCTCATGTACTCATGTACTAACCCCAACATGTACTAATACATGGGGTTGTTCCTCCCCAGATGCACTTTCTCTTGTTGAATTTCATTAAGTTCCTCCCTGCCCAACTCTCCAGCCTTTCCAGGTCACACTGAATGGCAGCACAGCCTTCTGGTGTGTCAGCCACCCCTCCCTTTTTTGTATCATCAGCAAACTTGCTGAGGGTACACTCTGTCCCTTCATGCAGGTTATTGATTAATATATTGAATAGCATTGGACCCAGTACCAACCCCTGGAAAAAAACACTAGATGTGGGTCTCCAACTAGATTCTGCCCCACTTACTACAAGTCTCTGAGCTCTGCCCTTCAGCCAGTTCCCAATCCACCTCACTGCCCTATCATCCAATTGAAACTTCTTGAGTTTGGCTGTGAGGATGCCATGGGAGACTGTTGGAAGCCTTACTGAAGTCAAGATAGACCACATCCACTGCCCTCCCCTCATCTATCCATCCAGTTATGCCATCATAGAAAGCTATCAGATTGGTCAAGCATGATTTACCCTTGGTGAATCCATGTTGACTACTCCTGATAACCCTCTTCTCCTCAATACGCTTTTAGATGGCACCAAGAACAAGCAGTTCCATCACCTTTCCAGGGATAGAGGTGAGGCTGACAAAGACATCAAGCAGCTTCAATCTGTGTCAAGCAGAGGAACTCATATGTCACTACCTGGAATTCACATGCAAGCCCAAGTATAGCTTGGAATCTCAAGTGGAAAACACTGAGGATACCTTTCTTCTTCCTATGTTTTAATTTCTTCCAGACCCTTACTCTTTTGCAGAGCTAGCCCTCTCCCTCTTCTTTATTCTGTTTTACCAGCATTTCTTTGTTGCAGCTAATTCTGAATCACCCAAGCAAACTGAAAGGGAGGACGTGAGTGTTGGCCAGTCCTGAGAAATATGAGGAGCACCGATGTACTGCCAGAAAGGGAGACACTGCACAGAGAAAGGCTAGAGTTGGAGAAGGTGGACAGAGAGCTGGCTCAAGCAGTCGGGGCTGTATTTCAGAGTGCAGGCAGCCCTCCCCCTGGCATGCATACACACATATACCTTTACACAGGAAGAAGGAACATAATGAAAATTTTGTGTTCTTTTCTTGACAGAGGAGACTGTCACTGAACACAGGTTTTTAGGTTTTGCCCTACTTATTCATAATTAAAGATGTCTGGTATCTACATAAGGGCAGCCGTTCTTATTTTCAATATAACCTCTATGTTTAAAGTACAACATTATCTTTATAATAAAAATCACACCAAGGTTAAGGGCCCTCTACATTTTCCTCCTAAAACTGAACATCTTTCTAAAGAGAAAATTTACTACACTATTTTAAACATGTGTAAAAATAAAAAACTCCTGAGCTGTGAAAAAAAAAACCAAACAACTGAAATGTCTTTTTATGCTTGTGATTTAGCATTTACCTCCCCCCCCCCAAAAAAAAAAAAAAATCAACTGAAAAGAAAAACTTGTACTTTTTTTCCTGTACCAGGAAACTGTTGTCTAGAGTTCAATCCTTTCTTCATTATTAAGCATTTTTTTATTAATTGTTTTTCCCAAATACTTAGCATACACCACATCACTGCAGAGTTGGGCAGGTTTTTTGCCCTCCCTATTATAGGGATCCAAACATGAACAAGGTGGGAAATTTTTAAAAGGATAGCAGCTTCATCTTATCCCAAAGACAGCTTTGCGTTAGAAATGAATCTTCTTGATACCGCCACAAATATATCAGGGCAAGCCTACAGCAATATTTATTTTCAAAGCTGCATTCATTTTGAAGTTATCACCATTTATTTCACAACAAATAGCTGTCGTTGAGCTGTAGCACACACACTAGAAGCTGAGAAGGATGCTTTGAACCTGTACAACTCTCTGCCTCCTAATATATTCGGTTCCCACCACCACTTCATCCTCTTCTATAGCTTTTCTAAAGGGTCACTTGCACTGTCTTTTGCTCTGTGTACCTTGGGTGCGTGGGAATTATTCTAATTTAACCTTGAAACATTTTTAATAGGGCTACTTGAATCTGCCATAATACTGAGATTACATGCTACTGGGATATACCTGTTCTAGCAGATGTGATTTTGTCTCCCTACGTTCTTTCCCCTTCTGGAACTGACTGCCTGAAGGTTTTTATGTTATTAGTTAAATGTATCTTCAGAACAAACCATCTAGGAGAGCCATTCTGCTGGTAATTTTTTTTTAGGTTGCTTTACATATGAAAACTGATGCTGATGAGAAGTAACAAATTGTTAAGTTTTGCTGCTAAGTTGAATACCTATTTACACAGTAGCTGTGGTCTTATTTTAAAACAGATTACTTTTGTAATTACAGTAATGAGAAGGCCCTAAGCGCATTTGTCCAGCTGGATCAACAGCATACTGACATATTGACTTTCCACAGCTGCACTTTTGCCCAATCAATGCATTATGAACAAATGAAACTATATGTTTATTATCACTTGATGATTTTCACCCACTCCTGAGTCCTGTTTCATTGTGAGTAGACTCAGCAGGGTGGTCTGATTGTCTGTCATATGTGCCAGTGCTGTTGTAAATGTATGGGTGATGTGATGGCAGAATTGGTTGAAATGGAACATGAGTTAATGTAAAGCAGGTCAATGTCCTCGGTGTCCTCAATGAATTGGAACATCATGTACGTCTGTTCATCTGACATTCTCCTGAAAGCTGTATTTTCAAAGATCATCACAGAACAATTAAAATGGAGAGTGCAGGATAACATCATGAAGAACAGAGTACAGGTTTTCAGCCCTAAATTAAATTTTAGATGACCACTTCATTCTAGAGCCTCTTCTACAATGCAACTTGTTAGCATCATATGGGAACAGCAGCCTAATTTTCTGTTATTATTTGGAAATATATCCCATAATATGCACTAGTACACCACGTTCATTAAGCTCTAAATATACCGTTGTAAGTGGAAAGACCGTGAGGTCGTACTTATCTGTGACATTGAAACATTTTCTGCTGTACAGGAGACTGTGGGTGTGCTCAGGCTTTTAATCTTGTTTTTGTCTAATATGAATTCACAGATTCTGTAATTTTCTTTTAAAAGAGAAAAGAGTCATAGGGAGAATTAGAAGAATATACAACGCAAAAGTCTACGTAAAAAAGTATTTCAGCTTTCACTATCAAAGACAACTAAAAACATAATGATATTTCTCCAAAGTTAAATAACTTCCTTCTGAGCAGGTTTTTACACAGTTAAATAACAGCGCTTTAACTCTCACTTTCTAGGAGCTATAGAAGATGTGATGTACCCTTTGATTTGTTCTGCAGAAGCCTATTTTCTGCCAAAGAAATCAAAGCAGCAAATTCACAAACAAAACTCTTCATCCAACTTTATATGACCTGAGAAATAGCATGAAATGTTGTAACCCATTTGCACACAAAAATCACTATAACAAGCACTTTCTCCTTTTTGATTTTCATTACCTTCTTTCTAACAGAAAACAGTAAACCCCTTCTCCACCTCAGCTCACTAATCCTTGATTAAAAAAAGGCTGTGGAGCATTTATGAAATGGGAGTTATTTATTTTTGTACTTTTCTGTATAGGAAAGTGTCCTTTTGTGAAAAAGTGATTTTTGGTCTACTGCAAATTCTCAACATGTTTAATACCTGATAATGCATCAAATTTCTTAGCTAAGGAAATACTCAACATAAGGAATTTGCCTCACATTTTATAAATTAATTCCATTTTTGTTTTCAGGACGTAGAGAAATAGGAAATTGAGGGAAGACATAAGAATAGTGGTCAGCCATTAAAAAAAGCAGATTTGGAAGTGAGTTTAAACAAAGAAAGGGGCATTTATTAGCTGAACAGAAACCCAGATGGCACATTGTCATCTATGGAAAGACATACACTTTAAGCATGTTGATGAGTCAAAACAATATTTGAAAAAGAACCATTTGAAACAGAAGAAACAGATTGCTGCAGAGGTGTGGGAGGTATGTTCAGGCATAATAATATTTGCAATAAAACTGAAGGTGAAAACAGAATTGAGCAAGGATTGGAGTTACAGAGGGGCAACACAGATCCAGTGAAATTAGTACACAACATAACTATCACGGGACTTTCCTCACACTATTGTGGACTTCCAGCTTCTACAAACCTTTTTTTAGCTGAGTTAGGGTGGAGATTGTCTCAAACCAACCAAGTGATCCAGAACAAGTAAATAAAGAAATGCTGTGCGTTCTTCAAAAACAACTTAAGTCCCAATAGGCCCTGGTGTTCAGGTAGTTAATCTAAATCACCTGGTTAGCTGCTGGTTTGGTGGCACAAATACTGCCACAGATGGATAATAAAAGGTTCAGAAGTCTAAAATTGAAGCTCTACTGTCAGACTGTGTGCCACAGTAATTCCAACAACTGAGGGAAGTTTTCAGTTTATTACCTTTGGATCTCAGTGCACTGCTGCATCTGCATACCTGACCTACAGTGATAGGAAATTTCTTTACATCTGGTTTTCTCTCCAGGATATCAAGTCAGCATCCTGCCTGCTAAGAGGGCAATTTCAATGGTAGAATAAGCCTAGTTGACAAAACATCCTTCTGGTATGCAAGAAACTTCTATTTGTTTTTAAGCAAGCTGTTCCATGAAACCATTAAATTTTTTAATCTATCTTTCAGAGAAAGATAAAGAAGGTTCCTTTTTTCTGACTGCTTCCCCAGCTTTCCAACACTTCTGGTAAAGAACTACATGTGCAAGGCCTGTTGCACCCTCGTGATTCCCAAAAGCCTCCATACTGATTAGCAAAGGTCACTTTTTTTGGACAAATAAACTTCAGAACATTTTTGAGACGCACAGAAAATAACAAACAAAACCCACCACAGAATAAAAATTACAAAAATATTTTACACTCTGTTAGAGATTTGTCATTCCCAAAACATTGTTTGACTTCACTTCCAACCAAGTTTAAGGGGTTAGTTTGCATTCAAAGTGGTGATAAAAGACATTCTGAAAATATTCATGCTGTTTAAGACTAACAAAAAAAAATCATGTTATTATTACTCACTATAAAGTGTGGTTTGGCAATCAGTGGAGCCAGCCTAACAGCTTGCTGCCTTGAAGAATGGCATACCCTTGAGATATTTAAAGTGTGGCAAATGATCATCATTATGATCTCCCTGACAAAGTGTTAAACAGAATGACAGAAGCAACAACACTAGGGAAGAATAGCTTCAGTAAAGACATTTGGGTACAATGTCTCTAATGGCAGATCAGTTCTGGTCAAGCAACACCAAGAGTTTTCCATGTCATTGTCCTGTGACGGGCATTACAAAATTTTATTAAAGTTTTCCCCACTTATCCATTATGAGGACATCTGATTCTTCTGTGATCCTATACCTTCCTGACAGATATTTGCCAGGCTTATTCTTCAAATCATCCTATGCTGATAATCCGTTACTTTCCAGACAATTAATTCAGACTTTATTATATTTAAAGGTAGAAGGATTTTCCTGATGCTTAACACATTTTTCTGTGGCCTAAGCTCATTAGTTCTTGTCCTTTAAACATCAAGTTAAATTTTTCGCTCTCTTTATAGGCATTCTTACCACATTTCAAGACAGGTTCCTTCCTACTTCTTGTTTTCAGTGTATTAAAGCATTTTCACATCTGTCTTTCCTGACTGGTTGTCTTTTCTATATTGTGATGTTTTTTTCCTGCTTTCTTATGACTTCTGGCCCTCTTGGCCCAGTTGGTTCTCTTCTTAACCAAAACTTTCCACCACATTCCAACTACATTTTTACCGATGTTTAGAATTATTTCACATTTTTCAAACTCTCTAATTTCATTTTCCTCTGCCGTTCTGGTAACTGTGTTACACTGTTAGTTCCTGTTCAGCTTCTGATCCACACTGCCTCTCAGATATCTTTACCTAACTGCCCTCTGTGCACCTGTTCCTGTGGTAACACAGGAGGGTAATATTGAAGAAGTACTCTCAATTTTATCATCTTAGTAACTGATGAAAACATTTAATTTTATTTCAGCCAGAAAAGATCCCCGAAGCATCCTACTTTGTTTGCTCATCCATTCTGTCCCTATACTACTGAAATTCATAATTTATTCTTTTTTACTAGTTATATTTAAATGTATTAATCTAGTTTGGTCATAGGAATCTTGTGCAAATTAATAACAAAGCTTAACTAAAGATAGACAACATTTGTTTCGTTCTCCTATCCAAAAGGCCTGTTATCTTGACACTGAAATAAATTAGATTGGTTTGACATGATTGTTCCCAACAAATACACATTGGTGGTTACAAATTGGAAGCTTCCCAAACATGTCATACAGGTTAATAAGAGGACTGTGAAAAAAAAACAAACACCTTCAAGATAATACCTGTAGCTTTTATCCAAAAGGTAATTAAAGACATTCTCTTAGTATTACAGAGGTAGCATCCTACTACATGTTGCATTTTGAATAGATTTTTAAATGGTGCCAAACTTCCACATTCAAAAAAAAAAGTTGGCAAGCACGAAGACAGATTAGTAGAACTAAGCTCTTCCTTCCTCAAGTATTTTTAGAATTTTAAATAGTAGGCATGAACAACAGTGATCTCACAAAAAAGAAAAAAAGGTGTAGATTTTAGGGCATGCAACTCTTTTAGAGGCAGGTGTGAATAATCTCCAACAGAAAAAGCTATTTAAAATGTGAACACTATCACCTCTGGTACTCCAAAGTCACTAAACTTATCAAAATTTTGAACCAACAATGGGTTCCACTGATATCAGTGGTCTGATGGAATTACCAGTATGGGGATTATTTTGGATTTGTTACTTGGTTTTACAATGGCTTTGACTGTCCTTTGCATCACTGAACATTGATTTTTCTATCAACTATTTCAGGAAGTTTCACTGAAGCCATTGCTGATTCATATTAACATGAAAATGGAGAAGGCAATTTTAGTTTTTCTGAGATATTTCTTTGCTTGCTTTTCACAAAAATTAAGAGAAACATTGGTGTTTTCAAGGTAAATAGAGCGGGTGCTTTCCTTAAGCACACATATATCAATAAAGCAATCAGTTTATTTTCTTTTTTAAATGTAACTCAAATATTTAATTTTTCAATAAAACCTCCAGGGCCTGGATTTCCATTTCTAGAATCAGATAGACTTCTTTGCATCGTATCAGCAAAAATCCAGATAAAAAGTCTCTCTTGTTTCAAAGATCAGCATACAGATCATTTATTCCATCAGTAGAGAGGCTAAAAGGCAGAAAGTGGGGGATCTAAAGAAAAATCGAGCACTTTCTCAGTTGAAAAACATTCCTGAGGATCCCTCTGGAAGCACATCCTGAGCACTGAAGAGAAGCCTGCTGTGACAGACAGCAAGTAGAGGCTGGGCTGGAAATGCTCTGTATGCAACTGTGAAGGTAAATACAAACACTTTTCTGTGTGGAAACACTAAGCTGACCAACAATAAAGGCGCCAATTAATAACAAGAACAGCCTTGATTGCAAGGCTCATATTGTTAAGTTAAGAAAATTGGCTCTTACTCCATCTTTCAAGCTTATACACCAATAGTGGAATTGCTTTCAAGGCTGTTTTATTCAGCTCCCTACTGCTCCCTCCACAAGCTTTACTGCTTCCAACAAACAGACATGGCATTTTGCCTGCTCTCCACAACAGCTTTTCCCTTTGTTTTTAAATCACTACATTCTTTCCCAAATATTTTTTCCCAATTATTTTGCTTGGATAAAGTGTTTGTCAGCATGTGGGTGGGGATGATAGGGAAATATTCATGTCTTTGCAACTAACTATGAGGGAAGATTGCCCTCCCCTCCCCCTCTCCTCTCTCAGTCAACAGAGGAAGATAAGCATCCCCAGAGAACAACTGGGAGCACCTCCCTCTCTGCAGGGATTATGTAGGTGTGTAAATTAAGAGCCAAGGCTCACTCAGTTAGATACATCAAATATCACAGTATAAACAAGCCTCTTTCCTCTTCAGAGAAAGAAGACAGCTTAGTGCTGTATGAACAATAACCAGATTTACAGACATTTTAGGAGAAGACCCAGTCTGTTTCACCTGTGCTGTGCTCCTGAATATGTCTGGCTCTGTCTGACTGGCACTGAAAAGCAGAATTGTGTAGAAGCTATGTAATCTATTTAGACAGCCCTGTATTATTTAACTAGACTATGTATTCCTCTGTAATATGATATTATAAATCCAGCTGCTCAAGAATCAAGAGCAATTCACCTAAATTCACTAGACTGGTTTAGGAAACACTCTCACACAATGTTTTAGGGTTGAGGAGGAACAATCTGTTTCCAGACTGTAATACATAAGATACGTCCAGATCATATTTTCAAGCTTCTCTCTATGAGCATGACATATTACACACACACCCTCATATACGTTCTTGATGTTTCTAGCCCAAATTCTCTCCCAGGGAAGGCAGCATCCATACAGAAACTTTCAGTAAAATTCAGGAATTCCAGCAGACAGACAGGGGTCCTGACCAGTGGGTCACACTGCCCACAAAGTAGAGACCAAATGCAAGGTGTACACTTGGACAGAGCATAAGTGAAAGGGAATTTACATTGGATGCTGCTGTATTGCAAAATGCCATAGTTATGGTAACAGTGCCCTTTTCTAGGGTTTTAAGGCAATTACCAGCAATATAAAATTTCAGTTTACACAGAGGGCTGAAGTAATTTTGCCAATTTCATCTGTCTCCCCTCTGTGTCAGGGAAGAGAACGAATCCTGTCTTTCTTCCATGACTATGCATTGAACAGATAAAGTTTCCTTACCAGATAATAAAAAATTGCAGTAAGATAATAATAATAATAATAACATAATAAACCATTCTAAATCCGCTAATAGTGTACGGCAATTCATTTTTGAACTATAGGCACAGAAAGAAAAGTCAAAGGCTGGCAATAAATTTATGTAGACACAGAAGCTTGGATTTCTGTTTTTTTGAAGGAGAATATAAAGGGAAATCCCTTCACGAGACAGGCTAGTGAAAACAGGAATGAGTGAGAATGAGCAGAGAACAAGAGCAAGTGAAAAAGGGAGGCAGGGAGAAAGGATCAAGCCAAATGCTTCAGACTCCACTCTTTCACTTAAATCAGGTGTGTATTCCCTGCTTATGCTCCCATTCACAAGTTACAGCCTTGATTTTCATAAGTTGTATTTGTTTCTTTTGTCTGGCCACTGCTATAAAGGACAATAAAGAAAGGTTTTACCAATACATAAACAACAAAAAGAGAAACAGGGAGAATCTCCATCCCTTATTGGATGACAAGGGGGAGCATGGCAACCAAGGATGAAGAAAAGGCTGAGATACTTAATGCCTTCTTTGCCTCTGTCTTTAATAGTCAGACTGGCTGCCCTCAGGATACTCAGCCTCCTGAGCTGGAATATAAGGATGCAGAGCAGAACAAACTCCCATAAATCCAGGAGGATACAGTTAGAGACCTGCTGCAGCACCTAGCCACTCAAAAGTCTATGGGGCCAGATGGGATTCACCCAAGGGTGCTGAAGAAGCTGGCAGAGGAGATCGCCAAGCCTCTTTCCATCATCTACCAACAGTCCTGGATAACAGGGGAGGTCCCAGATGACTAGAGGCTTGCCAATGTGACGCCTATCTACAAGAAGGGCCTGAAGAAGGATCCTGGGAACTACAGGCCTGTCAGCCCGACCTCAGTTCCAGAGAAAATCAAGGAGAGGCTGGTCTTGAGTGCGCTCATGTGGCAAGTGCAGAACAGCCAAGGGATCAGGCCCAGCCAGCAAGGGTTCAGGAAAGGCAGGTCCTACTTGACTAACCTGATCTCCTTCTATGATCAGTGACCTGACTGGTGGATGAGGGTAGAGCTGTTGATGTTGTCTGTCTAGACTTTGGTAAAGCCTTTGACACCATCTCCCACAGCATCCTCCTGGAGAAGCTGGAGGCACATGGAGTAGACAGGTGCACTCTCTGCTGGGTAAAAAACTGGCTGGCTGGCTGAGCCCAGAGACTTGTAGTGAATGAGGTTGGATCCAGTTGGCGCCCGGTCACCAGTGGCGTCCCCCAGGGCTCGGTTTTGGGTCCAGTCCTGTTCAATATCTTTATTAATGATCTAGATGAGGGGATTGAGTGCTTCCTAAGTAAGTTTGCAGATGACACTAAGCTGGGAGGAAGCATCAATTTGCTTGAGGGTAGGAAGGCTCTGCAGAGAGACCTGGACAGGCTGGGTCGATGGGCCGAGGCCAGTTGTATGAGGTTTAACAAGGCCAAGTGCTGGGTCCTGCACTTCGGTCACAACAACCCCATGCAAAACTACAGGCTTGGGGATGAGTGGTTGGAAAGCTGCATGGTGGAGAAGGACCTGGGGGTGCTGGCTGACAGCCAAGTTAACATGAGCCAGCAGTGTGCCCAGGTGGCCAAGAAGGTCAACGGCATCCTGGCCTGCATCAGGAATAGCATGGCCAGCTGGAGTAGAGAAGTGATTGTGCCTCTGTACTCAGCATTGGTGAGGCCACTCCTTGAAAACTGTGTTCAGTTCTGGGCCCCTCACTACAAGAAGGATGTCAAGTTGCTGGAGCATGTCCAGAGAAGAGCTACCAGACTGGTGAAAGGCCTGGAGGACAAATCCTATGAGGAGAGGCTGAGGGAACTGGGGTTGTTTAGTTTGAAGAAGAGGAGGCTGAAGGGTGACCTCATTGCTCCCTACAATTAACTGAAAGGAGGTTGTAGGGAGGTGGGAGTTGGTCTCTTCTCTCCAGTGAATAATGACAGGACGAGAGGGAATGGCCAGAAGTTGCGCCAGGGGAGGTTTAGGCTAGATATTAGAAAGAATTTCTTTACTGAAAGAGTGGTTGGACAGTGGAACAGGCTGCCCAGGGAGGTGGTGGAGTCACCATCCCTGGAAGTGTTTAAAAGAAATATAGATGTGGCACTTAGGGACATGATTTAAGCATTAATGGGTAGATAAAGGTTATGATGGGTGGATTTCAGTTATGGTTGGACTTGATGATCTATAAGGTCTTTTCCAACCAAGTTGATTCTGTGATTCTGTTTTTCTCTAAAAAAGTAGACCAGTTAATGAAGTTTTCCTATAGTTTTCTACCTCCCCACTTCACTGTAAGAGCTGCCAGTTTCTTATTAGAAGTCTTTTAGTCTTCACCAAAATGATCACTATACTCTTAACCTACAGTTTTTACATTACTTATCTTTCAATTTTAAAATGCCACCTGCAAGACTCAATTTAACCACACATTGCAAAGAGCCTTATACACTGAAACTATTGCATATACCTGGGGTTTTCTCAGTGTTTTCTAAAAACAACCCACCAGGGGGTGTTTTATGTCTTGCCAGCCCACAAAGCCAAAATGCCATCACTGGCCTCGTATCAAAATATTGCAGTGCTCTTGCAAAACAAAACATTGAAGTATCAACCAAAAAACATCAATCTTTGTTATGGAACAACTGCAGGAGCTGAGTTTTCAGACTGATGTTCTTGAAAATACACATGTACATAGTCACAATATACTGGAACCAAGAAGCAACAAGACGATGCAAGCCAATAAATATTTTTTTTTCAAAGTATTTTTTCAAACAGGTGAACACACAACAGGAAGCTTAGAGGAACACATCTGGAGTTAGCATAAAATGCTGAGGTAGTGATACACTGTTAATTAGTAATTCCAGGATAAACAGCAGAGATTGCTTGCACAAATGAAGAGAAAATTTAAGGTTCCATGAATGTTTTCTTTTGAAAGCTGACTTAGGGAGGTGTCAACCTTGTGTTGCTGCTCACTGTCTGCTCCCCAAATAGCACAGAAACAATGAAATCATTGGAACAATATATCTCCGTTCCTTCCATTCACAGCATGAAAACAACACTTTTAAATACTTTCTAAATTTGAGTCAGTTCAGTTTACCATATGGCCCCATCACCAGTTATTTTTTTATAACTTCAGAGCAAGGATGGGAAAGAATAACTGAGGTCAGAAACCTCTTAGGCCTCTTCTACTGCCAAAAACAGCATTCACAGAACCTCATCCTCAAGCAGAAGTGGATTGAAAGAGCATTAAGACTAAAAACCTTTTAGAAGCATTAGTAATTTTTCAGTATTTCCCATACACACCTCGCTTGCAGACTTGATCGGAAACATACACCTATCCCCAAGTGCACAAATACACAGACATACTTTTCTCGTAAGTAAAAGCAACTCAAACTGTGAAGACAGAGCTAAAACAAGTGCTTCAAGGTCACACAGCCTGGAGGATTTGGCACACCAAACATGCCTGTCAAGCAGAAATGTCCATTACTTCCCTCCCTATTTAGCAGGAACATCCCAAGTTTCCTTCCTTTCCCCTACTCAATGTCTGCTTGCCCCCTGCATTACCAGCTTCCCATGGCAGCCTCAGTAGCTATTACTTTGCAGCATACTTAAAAAACAGCAACATTTCATCCCTCAGCTAGACCCCAGGGGCCGATGTAAGTCACAAATGCAACATGAGAAATCGACATGAAGTACAACTTATGGAGCAATATCCACTTAAGCCTCACAAACATTAATTGCCCCATCCTTCTTAAAGCTTTAGAAACAGAAATTCCCACAGGATCGCAAGTTGGCACAAGGCATTTTCTCCACAGAAACCGTCCCTGGTTGTTTCTATTTTGTTGTTCTTTGGGCTGTGCAGCTGATGGGCAATAGCTTGCTCCTAGGTCAAAGCTGCAAGATATAAAAATGACTATCAATAGCCACTTATGGTGCTACTGTGTCTTTATCTTCCTTGTTCAATTGATTTCATAAGAGAAAAACACAGAAATGTTCCAGGAGGATGCTCTCTGGCAAGTAAGTGGGAAGCAGTAAGACTGCTCTTTCTTTCCAGCTAACAAGTTGTTCTGGCAAAGGCAGCTGTTGGAACCACACTGGAAAATCAAGCAAAGGCAGTCAGGACACTGCTCTTGATCACGTAATACTGAGTAACTTCTAGAAGGTCACATAGGACTAGAGGCCAATGTCTTTATGTATGGCCTGATGATCTGTTCACAGCAGGCCAACAGCAATCAATAGATTTCAATAGACACTTGCATTGTCCTCAAGACAAACATAAGATGAAGGGAATTTGAACAGATGCATATTCCTCCTCCAATGGTGATTCTGACACAAAGGGCAAGGTTCTATGGGTTGGTTTGTTTGGGAGGGCATTTTTCGGTTCCTCATCTAATACATATACCATCCTGCACAAAAGGGGAAAAAAAGTCCCCATTCAGATTGGAATTAGAATTTGAACTGGGGAAAATGGAGTGCTAGGAGACAAAATTTGAGATAACCTGTCAGAAATTTTCTGATGCCACACATGTTAATTATTGGAATATTATGTAAGCCATCCCACTGCTCAGCTGGTTTTACTCTTCCCATTATGCCTTTGAGGAACGACACTTCTGAGGTGCCAAATTCTGGAAATTCTAGAAAGTGACAAGTGTCAAACCAAGCCACTCACCTCCCACTCCTGCACATTCCTTCTCTGTACGTCACAGGACTCTCCTTACAACAAAACCGGCTGTGTTGGATTTTACCATTTTCCCAAAAGAAGTTTTCTCCAGCTTATTGACAGGATCTCAAACAATGGTCAGAATGTCCCTTTAGCCAATAAAACCTTCTTAGTCCCATTGGCTAATCAACCTAAACTTTATGCAGAATACCTCAAGACCAGAAAACCAAAAGCAGGGCTAGAATCTGTAATTACCTCTCAGTTAGTGATCCAAGCCAAGATGGGTATCAGGTATTTCAAGTACCATGCACACAGATCTTGCCTAGCATTTATCATCAGTGAGGCGTCTGACTTACTCATGCGTACGATGTAAGAAAATGTGTCCTGGTTTGAGCCAGGGTGAAGGGAACTTTCTCTGCTGATTTATTTTTTTTCTTTCAGTGAACTTTTTTTGGCAGCACCAGTGGACTGATAATAACCAAGATCACTTCTGAGTGTCTGCAGCCTCCCCCCTGCTACAGGGGAGCAGATTAGACTGAAGGCAGGATCAGCAAAGCAGAGTATTCTCTTCTCATAATATTTTCTCTATTTGCCTTTCAGTATAGGTTAAGACATCACAGAAGTCAAGCTTTTCATTTATTTTCCACTCACTTTTCTGCTTACTGTCACTTCTGTCACCCTCTCTTTGGCTCTCTCTCTATTTTCCCATTTTTCTTCCCAGCCGACACCCGAGGACCCCGTCCGTGCACCCGGACACTCCCCCCCTCAGCTGGGAGTCACCAGGGAGAAGAGTTGCTGTGAGAGTCGCTGGGGGAGGAGGGAGGGGATCCAGTGTTGCACATCCCTTTACAAATATATATATTCCCTTATCACTAATAATTAAAATAAATCTGTTTCACATTTCAACCCAGAAAGCCTCTCTTTCTCATTTTTTCTCCCTCTTTCCCAACCTTGGGGGAGAGGGGGTAGATTGAGAGCATTATTGTTATCGGTTTGACTGCCAACCCCGAGCCAAACCGTGACAAAATGACAGAGTACTTCTGCAAACTCAGGTAGATGGCACCCAGAGGATAGCTCATATATAGTGAACTTAGCCTTTTTATGTGGTTATTCACAACATATTCTATTGACACATAAATTGAAGACCACTTTCTATTATATTTTGGGAAAGAGGATATTCTCAGCCTGTTAGCAACTTGTGTAGTAAGTCCTGACAAGCAAGTATGTTTCCCCAGATTATAATGAAGGCAGTATCACTTCACAAACCAAACTTCTTTAAGATGCACTTGATCATACGCTGAACCCCTGGCATTCCAAAGATACAGTAGCAGATCTATTCCCAGAGAGATTGTAGCTGTAGAGTTTATTTCCTCCCTACATTGCTGACTAAATCAGCTACTATCAATGTGATGGTTTCATTTTTAAGAAAACCCATAAAGGAACAACCCATTTTATCATGGAAGACCATGTACAATTAAATAATAAAAACAGCAACAGGAACTCCTTCTTTCCACACACACTACAAAACTCGAATCTCATCAGAATCTCTAGAAATCACATTTCAAAGTTCAAGGAGGAAATAGACTCCTGTTTTATTATGATGAATAAAGTAGTCTTGGAAAGACAATGAAGCTTCTATTCTTTCAGTTAGGAAAAAGAAAAAATCACATATAACACCTTTTTTCAATTATATACTTCCTCCTGAGTATTTGCATATTTTTCTATTGAATTGCAAAAGACTTAAAAAAAAAATTAATGTGCTTCACTGTGAATGCCAGGAACACAATTACAGCCCATCAAAAGCTGCACAAAAGAAGGACAGAACTGACGTGCACAGTAATGCAAGACTTTTTTTTATTATTAAGACTTTCTTCTAGAAATAGATCCAGCTAAGCACAAAGCTAGAGGTTACATCTTTTTTTATTTGTGCTCCAACCAGCTGTCTTGTATTCTTACACTGTGTTTGCTAGCCTGACTTTCAATGAGATCTTCTATAAAATGGCCCAATAGGGACACAGTGAAGCAAAGAGCAGCAGTCTCTTCTTTAGCCTACACAGCCTGAAGCAACTATTTCTTCACTTGACATTCCTTAAAAAAAACCATTACAATCTAAATATCTTGCCTTCTGTGGATTTTTAGGCTATGAATTCTGAGTAGCATTGTATAAACTTGTTCAAGACACCATGCAACTATAGTGGTTCAGGAAAGAGCTATTTGACAGTATATTCTGAGTAAAAAAGTTTCTCACTACTTCACTGAGAAAGGAACATGTTATAAGCTCAGTTTAGACAGTTATTCTGTCCACTCTCAGTCCCCCTAGGATCATGTCTGTGGGGTGTATACCACATATGTGCCTAATAAAATGCAGCCATGTATGTGTATAAGTATTTTTTTCTCATGTGTAGCACCTACTAATCCTCCCCAGAGATAAATAAAGGATTTTTTCCCCCACTTCTTTTTAACAGACACACCCAATCCAGTGCAGACTCTCTAGCAAAGGAGCTATTCACTCTGAGAACCTTGAAGAGTGGGAGAAAGAAAAATACCAGCTTTCTTGTTCCTGTTCAAACGTTTAGGAAGCAGTCATTACTTCTGTTACTGACAAGCTCATACAGACAGCATTAATGGACAGATTCCTACAGTGCTTCCAACTTGTAAATCACTGTGTTGCTGAATTTATATATAACATTGTATTGATTTGATTAATATTTCCCTAACTGCTTGAACCCTCTATTGAAGCCACAGAGTATCTCCCATAGGACTCCTTTGGGGAAAAGGTGATACTCTGTTTGGAAAATATCTTTTACAAAAGGACTGAAAGAGATCATCATTAGCCAACTCTACATAAAACACATATCTTTTCTTAAATATCAAATCAATTTTCCACTCTGAGCCACGGAAACTCATCAATTCAGCACTGGAAAATTCAGTAATCCTTACAGCTCTTGGTCCAACACGATCCAGTTGCTCTGCCTGACCAGAAACCCACAGTCACTTGACAGCTGACAACCTCCATACTGAGGAAGCTCTTCTTAACTTTCTCTCAATTTTTCCCATATGGGTGCATCACAGTAGAGATAATATCTGTCTCCCATTTACCATGAACTTGACCTTGCTTAATACGGTTGGTGTTAATAAAGATTAAAAGCAAGTCAAAGAACTGGTGAAAAATCACACCTCAGTTAGTGAGTAATTTGAAGTTCTCCTCTGTTTTTTCTTGTACTCATGTTAGAAAGGGAGACACAATACCTGTAGTTCATGTTCAGGTATTAGTCTTTCTAAAGCACAGCAAAGATTACTCTGAATTCTCTTCTGTCATTGAAAAGTACTAGTTAGACATTTTGCCTTTCACAAGTTAGTGTCATGTAATTTGCAACTTTTGCAAGCACAGTGATTTTCAATGTTGGATTGATCTGCCACCCAGTAGCACAAACTGGGATTCCCCGTCTATGAGCACTGTATTCCTCCATTCACTTCCAGTTCCAAAAAGATTTAGGGTTGTTTGAGTGGTTGGGGATTTGGGGGTTTTGGTTGGTTATATCTGTGAACCTAAATGAAAAGTGAATCTAACATCACTTTTACTTACAATATTTTTAAATTAGTCAATTAAAAAAGCTGAAGGAAATCTGCAAACAAAAATCCATTAAATGCAGTCTCATTTTCCATTACTTCCTAGTAGTTAAAACTCTCATTTGGGTCCCCAAAGTTCATGTTTTATTTAGAATAAACATTTGAAAATTAATTTTGTGCTCTCAGGAGAAATTCCTGTCCTGATTCAACTTTAAGATATTCTGTAGAGATTTCTTTCAACATCATGTTTTGAATTTGTTCTCTTCTATGCAATTATTAAATTCTTATAGGCCTG
Source organism: Hemiprocne comata (assembly GCA_020745705.1). NCBI lineage: Eukaryota > Metazoa > Chordata > Aves > Apodiformes > Apodidae > Hemiprocne > Hemiprocne comata. The sequence continues at coordinate 39,604,487 of CM036587.1, forward strand.
TATTCAGTATGTCCCCTATGGCCACAAGCATCCTATTTCTGTGGCCATTCATAGAGCCATAAAAAGCTAGAACTTCAGACAAAAGACTATGATTTCAGTGGAGATATTCTGTAATATGCTTGCTGAAGGCAAAAGACATTTGTAATATTTTTTGTTATTTCCAAATTACAAATGAGGATGTTGTTACATAAATCAAAGAAAGCTAAAATCACTTAAACTAAATTTTCCTTGACAAAATTCCAGAACCAGACTGGAATCTGTAATTCAAACACCTAGCCAGTTTGAAGAGGACATTCAATATATAGTTACTGAAATAAAAAGGGAATATGATTGCCAGCCATAAAAAGATTTTATGACCTTCAAGACCCTTCTAGGTTTTACCCTATAAATTAGGAAAGATTTCAGCAATGACAGCAAGATAAGATACTCATCAATACAGTTAACAGGTAAATTCTTATGGGGTATCAAAGAGTAATGGAGAATGATGGAATCTGTTCAAAAAGGAGAAAAATACATCTTATTTTGCTCTTAATAGGTGTTTAGCTATGTTAGACTGACAGTTAAGGACCGCTGCTACACATTACAATATTCATTGTTTCTGTTTTCCAAGCTGTTAAAAGAATGGCCATTATCCTTTTCCAATTGCTGCAGCATTAAATATCTGATTTTAAAAAGCCTTTTCAAAGCACTAGCAAAAGTTTGGTTAAAATGCTGGATAGCTTCACAAGCCTTGCAATTGGAACTTCTTAGTTCCCCACCCTCTGAAATTTATTATTTTATAATAAATAAATAAAACCTAAAGATTGAATGGGGTTTGGGGTGGGGTTTTTAGTTTATATTCTGCTTTGAGCGGATGAGAATAATATGCACATCTTATTAAGGAAAAAATGCATAGAAAACCTTCTAAATAAAGGATGGAATATTAATAATAAGGACACAGCTTCTACCCTAGGCAATTCCACCCCAAGATAGATAACCTCTTATGGTTCTGAGTCCTTGACTTAAAACAAGCATGGTAAAACACCATCATGGTATAGGGTAACTGCTCCAATGCACCGGCTATGTCCAGCATCCTCTGCCTTTACAGATAGAAGGGACCAAGCACCATGTAATACAGGTTTCCTGCAATCATTATCTTATTTTCTTGTTATTAAAACCTTTTACCAAATTTACACAAGTTTACAAGTAACTTCTGGTCTTGTTGGCTCTGCTAAACAATTTCCTAGACTTACAAAAAGCAAGAAAAAGGGCCTACAACAATCCTCCTTCATTAGCTCACCCCCTGAATAGTTATATTCAGCTCAATAAATCAAGGAGTCTTGTGGGAAAAGTAACTTGAAGTTTCATTGTTGTGAACTTCTGAGACATTACTACATACCTTTTTTTCCTCCTAATAAGAATAATGCTGCTGCTACAAACACGCCAAATACAGCGTATTTCTATACATATCATGCAATTTGTAAATTAACGATAAATATTGACCTGGAGTAAATTAAAAACAATCCTGAAAAACAACAGCCAACACAGTTACTTTGTCTCCTTTTCAAACAGTATCTTGAAGGACTTGGGTACCAGTAAGTTTGAAATTGCACTTTGCTCAGGTACTGTTAACTTTTCCTGCCTTTAAAGGCCATTCTTTGTTCAACTACTATCTTAATGGTGTCTTTGGTATCTTTCATCATTGTGTGAGAATGCTTGTGCAGGGACAATTTAATTTTTTTTTTTCCCCCTGAATCTGAGGGGTAATAAATCAAGACCAGGATTTCAATAATTTAAGAGAGCTGTTTGGATCAAGAACTTATCATAGAATCATAGAATCCTAGGGGTTGGAAGGGACCTCGAAAGATCATCTAGTCCAACCCCCCCTGCCAACCTTTCCAACCAGTGTGTCAGCTCATGGGCTATAGATACTGAAACTTCATCTTTGAAGATAACCGTGTGTATAATGGAAAAGAAACATCTGGATTCAGGTGTTATCAGATGCCTCCACAGGTAGTTTTCATATTTCATTAGCAATTACAGTTGTAAGATAGCTCCTCCACCATCCTCTAGATCACTGATTACTTATTACTGATGCAGCATAATTGATTGCAGTGTAGAATGATGACCTATTATGTTATATACTAATTTATCACAGTAGGCATAATAAAAGATATTATGTTGTTAAGAATAATTCATACCATAACAGTAATTAAAGCAAACACAGTAATAAGACAAACACGAGCATTAACCTGGCTGAACAGAAAGAGGGAAAAATATGGATTATATTTTGTAACAAAACCAATATGCAAAAATGTAGGCCATGTAAGAGGAGAGAACTGTGGAAGAAAAATGCTGAATGTTTTAATGTTTTCCTGTAAATCCAAAAGTTTTTGTGGTTTTGTTTGGTTTGTTTTGTTTTCACTGAAGTCAAACAGAACAATTTTCATAGTATGGTGTTTCAGAAATAATCCAGCTCCTAGCAGATGACCAAGCCATCAGGTTAGAGGTCGAACTGGTATGGCAGAGTTGCAGAAATGTTCAGATTAAACACTTCCCCAAGGCCTCAGTTTGATCTCTTCTATTTTTTTCTTTTTTCAGGAGACTAAAATATTTTGAGACCTGGTCTTTTGTTGCAGCATTTCAGGGTGGGATACCTTGAAGCTATTCTAGAGACAGCACATAGTGACTTTGCTCCTCTGCCTCTTTCCTTTATTAGGGCCTTTGAAAGAATAGGAGAGCAGCTTAGTGTTAGATTTAGCTTTCTTTAAACCTTCCAAGACCTTCACAAGCAAGATGACACTTATCAAACAAGAGACACCACAATTCCTCTCAAATGTTTTTTGTTAGTTTATATGCTTCAGAACACTATCATTACAAGCTTTCAATGAGTTTGCTTCAATCACCACCATGAAAGCTAAAAGATGTTCCTCCACCAAAACCATGGGGAGTAGCAGAGGAAATGGGAGGGCTTTGGGGCAAAAGCTATTCTTCCTGGACACTCTTAACTGCTGCAATTCTAAAAGGAGTGTGTAAAATTCACAAGGTTTCATCTGCCAAGGATTCAAGAGTACTGACAGTGGAAGCCTGACCATGATAGGGCTTCATACTTCCCCTGTTTGCAGGTGGCCAAAGGGTTCTTATTTCTAATGTCCTTATATCAACTTTTACGAATCCACTTTTTAAAAAAGCCACAAAAACTCTAAGGAGTACAGAAGAAAAGGTATATATATAGCTGCCACTGTACACATTATCAGCACTATAATTTCTTCTTCCATTCCATCCATTATGCTCCTGACCTATACTTTCTATAAATGCACTCCAGTCTGATAGTTTCTTTTCACAGTTATCTTGTCATCACCACTGAACCTGCATTTCCTGGAGCCTTGATTTAGTATTGACTTTTTTTTTTAAAGCAATATTGAAAAAAAAAAATCTTATGAGTCAAGTAGCTCTGCTTCACAAGAGTCTACCCATGCATAATAAGAAGCCCAAATAGCTTTATAACATACAATTTTCAATCATGAATAAACCAGGAGAGACAACAGAATATGCAAACAGAAGATAACACTAAACTTGCTTAGGTGCTTTGAGAAGTGAAAGCCTCTAACCACTTAAAGAGATGCTGGCTTATGCTTAAGAGATTTTGTATCACTATTACAAAGTATTACAAGCTGCTGTTCATTTTCACATAGTAGGGTATTCTCTTTTCTCTAGGGGCATATTTTTCAAAGTAATACGTAACAAGAAAGTGTTAATACCTGAATCTGTGTGATTCTATAGTAGGATTATGTTTCAGTGAATCCTAGAACTTATTAAAATGTAATAATTTTCTGCAATAAAATATTAATATTATAAAAGCAGTCTGATTCTGATTATATGACAGTTAAAGAGAAGAATCCAACTCCATTTAAAAGACAACAGAATTGTCCCAGTTTGAGCCAGGGTGAAGCAAACTTTCTCTTTGCTGATATTTTTTTTCTTTCAGTGAACTTTTTTTAGCAGCACCAGTGGACTGATAATAACCAAGGTCACCTCTGACTGTCTGCAGCCTTCCCCCCTACGGGGGAGCAGATTAGACCGAAGGCAGGATCAGCCAACCAGACTGTTCCCTTCTCATAATATTTTCTCGATTTGCCTTTCATTATAGGTTAAGACATCACAGAAGTCAAGCTTTTGGTTTCCTTTTTCTCTCCCTTTTCTGCTTACTATCCTTTCTATCACCCTCTCTCTGGCTCTCTCTCTATTTTCCCATTTTTCTTCCCAGCCGACACCCGAGGACCCCGTCCGTGCACCCGGACACTCCCCCCCTCAGCTGGGAGTCACCAGGGAGAAGAGTTGCTGGGAGAGTCGCTGGGGGAGGAGGGAGGGGATCCAGTGTTGCACATCCCTTTATATATATATATATATATATATATATATATATATATATATATATATATATATATGTATTCCCTTATCACTAATAATTAAAATCATCTGTTTCACTTTTCAACCCAGAAAGCCTCTTTCTCATTTTTTCTCCCTCTTTCCCTACCTTGGGGGAGGGGGGTGGGACTGAGAGCATTGTTGTTATTGGTTTGACTGCCAACCCGGAGCCAAACCGCGACAAAAATAAAATTCACAAAACCTTAAAAATTTATAATATCACCAGCTTGATCAATCGTAATGTCCTACTGACATTGGTATGAAAAATCATGAGTTTTTTGTCATAGTTGAGGAATCTCTAGTACTTGACACAGAACTATTTAGATTGTAAATTAAGATGCTTAAGAATAGACAACAATTTTAGAAAACCGTTCATCCATTCAAAAAAATAGATAGCCAATTCAGTTATTTGCAAGAATAATTATCAAGTCCAGTTCAGAACTAATTTTGGTTGAATGGAAATGCAAGGCTGTGGAGATGCCATCTCATATCCTTCCATTCAGCATTTACAAAAGTAACCAAACCAAAATGGGAAAAAGATTCAGATCTCTCTTTCCAGTCACATATTCTTGCCACACAGTATTTCTGCATTGAGCATTCTCTAGTTCATTTTGTATCAAATATTTAGCACATCCAGGAAGAAAACAGAGTTTTAATCCCCATTTAAATGAGCACACTGATATTTCAATCTCTGTTCTGACTAAGGCAACAAAAAGATTGTGAATCAAGCTGATCTGCTCCTGATCTTGAACGTCCTTCAGTGTTGCCTGTAAGGCAGAGGACAACACAACTACCACCATCACAATATTATTCTACTCCTTGTATTTTATTTAATATACACAGCACTAGTTTTGTTTCATGAGAAAATTGAACCATTTGACTTCCAAGTTCAGGTAAGCAGGAGGATTTCCTGAACATTACAGATCTGCTAAGGGTGATGCAGTCTTGACAACCCTGACTCAGAGATGCTTTTCTATTAAAAGGCAGCAGAGTAATCTGGCTGAAAACAAACTGAATTTGCAGAATTTTCTCCTTATGAGTTGTTTTCTAGGGAAATAAAGTAAGTTCTGAGAATGAATCTCCTATCCTTCCTCTGGATCTAACCCAGGCACACATAAATGCATGACCCCCATCAAGCATTCTCCTCCTTCAGCAGCCCACACTGAGTCTTATTTCATCCAGTGATCACAAAAGCCCTAGAATATGAAGTGCAAACCCTGCAGAAAAAAAAAAAAAAGCTGCATAAACAGTTAAAAAACTTGCAATAGCAAGCTTTCTTTCCTTACTACATCCCCTTTGCCCTGAAAATTTGCTGTGCAGAGTTCAGAGTGAGCAGCAGCCAAAGATAATACAAATATCTGTGTCAGTGCTTTTAACAGTGGCATTCAAGTCAGAACACCTTAACAAATGGTGCCAGAAACTGCTGTCCTACTTACTCTGGCAACCTCTAACTTGCAGAAGCCATTTAATGAGAGAAAACTATCCAAAATGTGGGCACTTACGTCAAGATCAGAGGTGAACACGTAAATACTCTATCTCATCATTAGAGAAAGATGGTAAAGGCTTTGATAACTTCTGACAGAGAGTCTGGATTTGTGTCAGGTACACTGATTTAGGTGTAGAGTCAGACACAAAGACAATAAATGGAACAGGGACTCAAGGAGGTCATTGCTTCTCCTTAGATGGCATTATGTCCTATGGCTCAAATGCTTCAAAACGAGCAGGTTGTTGGACAGATGCTAATGAACTGGAGGTGGCAGAATGGTGTGATATAACAGGTGAGGAAGGATGAGCTGTACCAAAGGAGATAAGACAGCAGGAGGAGGAAGGAAATACAAGTGACAAGCAGAAAAGCCAGAAAGGACAAGTTCTGAACTTCGACCATGAACACAAATGAGGGGAAAATGCAAGCAGCAATAGAAAAAGAAATAATGTGAAGGCTGGCTTTGCCTAAGCATAAGAGGAGGTAGAATCCTGAAATTAAAAGTGGAAAAGGAGGAATTAGAGGTTTCGCTGCCTGCCTTTGGGGAGAAAGGAAATGGGGAGGATAAGCAAACGGAGAAAAATTAGGATGCATGAAAAGCGTGTTTCTCTCTGGCCTAGGGCTGGGAAGAAAAGCAATCACAGGTAGCATTCCACAGGCAAAGTAAGACATCATGAGCAAATAAAAAATTCCTTCACCTGTAGAATGCATGCTGGAAATTCCTGGCAAAGAGACAGGGGTGGACCTAAAGTTAAATGCTGTCCACAAGACATTTATGAAAACACACTAGATTTACCAGGAAAAAAGTCTCCTTCAAAGAATTCCTAGCAAGGAAAAAAGTTTGTCCAAGTATTTTTTTGCAGCAGTGTAGTAGATGAGAATTAAATAGAAAAAGGCATTTTCTCCACAATCTTGTTTGTTAATTACTTGCAATGTGCTTGATGAGGAACAGGCAACATAAGAGGAGGAAGAGGTTCCTTCATTCCAATTAAAAGATTGTATATATTTTGTAAATAAATTTATTTTGTAAATTTACCTAAATATTTTGTCCTTATGGAGATCTACCTCAGTTATACTGATAGGTTTTAAAGCACAGTTTTAAACAATAAAAAACTGATCCTATCCTCTTAAAATTTAAAATTCATATAGCTAAAAAAGTCCAAAGCTTAGCTTGAGAGGTAAAATACAACCTAAGCCTACCTGCAGGAAGAACAGATACAGAAAGAAGTTAGATATTGAATAATTTCAACTTTGATCTTTAATTCAAATCAATAGACTAAAGACAAAATTAGAAAGTTGTGAATAAGAGAAAAAACAATCCTTAAGTATGTGCTTCAAATCAAATATTTTTAAAGTGTTCTTCAGCCAGGTTGGGATAATCATTCAAGATATTCCAGTATTGAAAAACTGAACTAAATTTGCCTGTGATTGACAAGACTACAAGTTCTTCACTGGCCCATGCAAGACCTAGCACAAAAACAAGTTAGCAACAGATACACAGTTACTATATATATATAGTTATAGCATATATATAGTTATATATAGATGTAGTTAAAATAGGTATTTCTGGGATTCTGATGCTGCAGTTCATTAGCAACATCATAAAGGACTTTGCTTGCTTGAAAGTTGAATTTCAGTTCCCTCTCCCTCAAAAAAGGTACAAGGTTGCCTTTAGAGAAAGCTAGGTTTTCTGTGGAGTTACTAGAAACCTGCACATCTGTTTGTAAAGACTGAAGTAGCCCCTTTTCATTGTGCAGTGTGAGAGTCTCACCAGCTAAGCTCCTGCTCAATACAGGCTCTAGATAATCAAGAAGGACAGGAGAGCCATGAGATAGAGCAGCAGTGAGGCTGGCTGGGGAAGGGGGACCAAAGATGCCCCCAGGGCTTCCTCAAATAAGGGGAGCAACAAGCTATGTTAAAAGGACTTGCACAACAAGGGCTTTCAAGGGTTAGGTAGAGAGGAAGGGAGGGGTCCTTGAAGAAAGTTAGGGTATGTCATGCTTTGGAGAGGAAGGTTAACTCATTGGGTCTTTGGGAGATGCCAGAAAGCATGTCTGTGGGAAGCTGAGCCCCAGATCTGTTCCAGAGGGAGGGAAAAAAGAAAAGAGGCTGTCTGGAAACGTTAAAAATATAAACTGCCAAACAAATCACATAGCCTGTAAGCTCCAGATCAGAATTTTGCTCAAACATGCAATATTGATGCTTAACCATAATAATAACTGATTTTCTAAGCCAAGGAATTGAGCAGGATACACAAGATATCTGTCCATGCCCAAAGCAACAGGCTGCAATGCATGAAGTACCTTGTTCCTTGAACTTCTGTGAGCAGGTATTCTGCAGATTATATCTGGTCTTATCTAGACTTTAATGTCATCATGAGCATCACAGGTTAGAGAAATCATTATAAACTTTCAGAAAGATAAACGAAGCACACAGGAAGGAAGAGATTTTCCTAACATCATGGAGCTACTGTATGGCGAGAAACCAACATTTTCTGCATTGCAGCCAAGTGTCCTGCTTTGAAAACATACTGCTTGACAAGAACAGGATTCCTTTGCTGTTCAGACAGTCCCAGCCTTTCATTAATTCACTTATACCCATCACAAGGCTCTCGTGGCTTCCAAATTAGAAGTTGTGAACGTAAAGAAAAATTTTGCTGAGTGTATTACTGCTATAAGTGAACCGTAATTTGTTTCAAAGGCATGAAGAGACTTTGCTATGGATTCACAGCCTTAGAAGACCACTTTCTCCACTGTGCACTTCTCAGCACAGAATGACTGTTACAGGGTTACGTGCAGTCCCTTCACTGCTGCTGTAAGGCTTTCCCCTGCCTATCAAAGGCTCCCAGAAAAGAACAAATTTATTGACATAATTATTTAGAAAAGATACTCAAAATGGAACCTACAGAGTTCTTTGAAGTGCCACAAGTACCACAGTACTCTTCTCTGATCTTACACTCATGCCTTTAACCCTTCAGTATCCATTCACCACCTCCACACCCCTGCCCACCCCCAAGAAGCCTCAAGAAAATACATGGAAAGCATGCCGAATGCACTCTTGACACAGCTCCATAGCCCACTGGAAGAGCAGCAGGGATGAATTTAACCCCTGCCTGTAGTGCAACATACTGCTTAACTGCATTCATCTTGGTAAATTATACAACAAAGAGTGCTGTTAGAAAGCATGCGTTTGGGTGGGGATGTTGTTTCTTTTGTTCTTTTTTAATAAAAGCTCTTGAAATATTTATTACCACCCAATACTGCCACCCTATTCCCATGTAAAGAAGAGAAAAATAGCTTGGAAATTTTCTATAGGCAACTATCCACATTGCTGAATTGTTGTTTAATCTAAAGCAATGCTAATACATTTGTTCAACTAATGATGCTCTTTCAAACAAGATGTGCTATGGAAATTAACAAGCACAGTGGTATACCCAGTAACCAGATAAATCGAATTAAGTTATTGATGTCTGGTATCAATTAAATCATTGATGCTTATTCTGTGAGTTATAGAGTTGGGGAAACTTACACCATGAGAAACAGCACCACTTAATGGCTTTGTCATATTAGATAGAATCATAGAATTGTTAAGGTTGGAATTGACCTTAAAGATCATCAGGCTCCAACCTCCCCGCTATGAGCAGGGACACCTCACACAAGACCAGGCTGCACAAAGCCTCATCCAACCTGGCCTTCAACACCTCCAGGGAGGGGGCTTCCACAACTTCCCTAGGCAACCAATTCCAGCACCTTAACACCCTCATGGTGAAGAACTTCTTCCAGAGTCTAACATAAATCTATCCCCTTTCAGTTTAAAACCATTACCCCTTGTCCTATCACTACCTTCTCTGGTGAAAGTCCCTCCCCAGCTTTCCTGTAGGCCCCTTCAGGTACTAGAAGGCCACTATAAGGTCTCCCCAGAGCCTTCTCTTCTCCAGGTTCAACAGCCCCAATTCTCTCAGCCTGTCTTCATAGCAGAGGGGCTCCAGCCCTTTGATCACCTTCGTGGCCCTTCTCTGGACCCTCCCCAACAGCTCCATGTCCTTCCTGTGCTGAGGGCTCCAGAGCTGTATGCAGTACTCCAGGTGGGGTGTCACCAGATTAGAGTAGAGGGGCAGAATCACCTCCCTGGCCCTGCTGGCCATACTTCTTTTGATGCAGCCCAGGATGTGGTTGGCCCTCTGGGCTCCAGCAAACACTGGTGGCTCATGTCGAGCTTCTCATCTACTACCACCGCCAAGTCCTTTTCCTCAGGGCTGCTCTCTAGCCATTCTCCCCCCCAGCCTGTATTTATGCCTGAGGTTGTGCTGACCCAGGTGCAGGAGCTTGCACTTCGTCTTGTTGAATTTCATGAGGTTGGCATTGGGCCACCTCTCCAGCCTGTCAAGGTCCCTCTGGATGGCATCCCTTCCCTCTAAGGTGTCAACTACTCCACACAGCTTGGTATCGTCAACAAACTTGCTGAGGATACACTCAATCCCACTGTCCATGTCTCCAATGAAGATGCTGAACAATACTGGTCGCAATACTGGCCCCTGAGGAACACCACTCATCACTTGCCTCCACTTGGACACTGAATCCTTGACCACAACTCTTTGGGTGTGGCCATCCAGCCAATTACTTATCCATCGAGTGGTCTATCTGTCAAATCCATGTCTTGTCAGTTTGGAGACCAGGATGTCATGTGGGACTGTGTCAAATGCCTTGTACAAATCCAGGTAGATGACGGTAGTTGCTCTGCCACTATCCACCATCTCTGTAGCCTTGTCATAGAAGGCCACCAAATGGGTCAGGCATGATTTGTGCTTAGTGAAGCCATGTTGGCTGTCACCAATCACTTTGTTATTTTCCATGTGCCTTAGCAGATTTTGCAGGAGGATCTGTTCCATGATCTTGCCAGGCACAGAGGTGAGACTGACTGGCCTGTAGCTCCCCAGGTCTTCCTTTTTCCCCTTTTTAAAGATAGGGGCTATGTTACCTTTTTTCCAATCAGAGGGAACCTCTCCAGACCACCATGACCTCTCAAATATGATGGAGAGACGCTTAGCAACTGCATCCGTCAGCTCCCTCAGAACCTGTGGATGGACCCCATCAGGTTCCATAGACTTGTGCACCTTCATGTTCTTTAGATGGTCACAAACCTGTTCTCCTACAGTGGGGGGTCCTTCGTTCTCCGAGTCCCTAGTGTCCTAGCTTCCTATTAGAAATATCAACAAATCCCTAGAGTTCATTAGCAGCTGTAAGAGTAGCAGGTAAAATAAGGATTGGAGAGCTGAAAGGATGACTCACCCACCTTTTTATTTTCCCATTTGAGAAAAGAGCTACAGAAAAAACAGAAATCAAACAAACCAAAATTAATTGACTCTCTGTGAAACACACGGGACAGCAACACCTTTAAACCCAGGGAACTGTTATGCACAAAGGGAGAAAAAATATCCTACTGCACATTTGCAAAGATCAGCTGCCTTTGTTGCAGAAAAGCCTTTGACTACCAATAGGTTCCCCAGGATCCTGATCTTAGGACACAGAGTCTTTTCAGGGCTCTTTACTGAGACAGCTGAGGCCTGTGTTGCAGTGCCAGAAAAGAAAATGAAATGCAGTACATACTGAGATGTGGAGCAGGATTCAAATAGCCACTAAAAGGGGCAGGAACAGTCCTGTACAGTTTGTGCTTCCCACTATATTCATTTCTACTCATTAGGGCTGTGAAGAAACACTAGCTTCACCGGTTATCACGGGAAAATATCTAAATGGAAAAAAAAAAAATCTCTCAAATGGTGAGTGGGATGCTCTCCTCACTGTCTTCACATGGTCTGGGACAGCCAAATCTTTTTTAAACAGTTCTGTGGATATGTTAAAAACAACCCCAAACAAACAACAAAAAAACTACCCCAAAACCACACCGAAAAATAAAACATGCAAGTTAAGTGAGCCTGTTTAACAGATGGCAGTGGGGCTAATCCAGTTTGCCTGACATTCACTGTCTAAGAGGTGTAGGACGTCAGCATAGAGAGGCAGGTTACTTTCCATCTTCGTCTGAATAACTTCAATCTGCCTAGTTCAGGCAGTTCCTTTTTTTCATGGACCAAATATGGGAGAATGCAGGACAGAAACCCATTAGAGGATCACAAAAAAACAAGGAAATTATGTCTGTCTCCAGCTAGGTGCTAAGGTACTAATTATTATTCCCATACCTAAAGCTCACATTTTGTGTAAGGGCCTAGAGGGCAGAGCACTCACCTAGGGAAGTCCCAGCTCTGGTCCTCAAGCACCAGTGAGCCTGATAGGGATGGAGCCCCTGCCTCCCACAGGCATCCTCCCCACCTCTTTTATGAACCTGCCAGAACCACAGTTTTGTGGTTAGCAGCCCTCTGATCAGTACCAGTGACTACACTGATGAGATTTTTCTTTTTGCTATTTTTATTTTTAAACCCTGGCATTGTCCCATGCAAAATACACACCTGTTCTTGGAAGCTCTCTCTGAAATCTCAGCCCAGAATCTTAAATGCCATGCACCTGAAAATGTTAGCAGGAGAAAAGCAGGCAGGGAGAGACACCTTTGTCCTGATGGCAGGATTGTCACTAGCAGACCTCCATCCTACTCAGCCAGAGAGGGGAGCAGGATGAGGTGACTGGTGCTGTGTTCATATGAGTGCTCTGAGCGCCCATCCACAATCTGCACGACCACCACATGTACACGTTTGTGCCTGCTGGGAATACATCTTCAGCCCTGCTACTGCTTGGATCTGGGGAAAGGAACTACAGCAGTCTCACCTCTCCCAGGCTGTGGGAACCAGCACGACATATTTTCCTTTAGCACTTTCCAGACCTTACCAGGTCAACCTACGTTTACAGATGCCCGAGCACTTTACAAATTCCGCTTGGAGATGTATGCTGTGTATTGCATCCATCTCTTTTCTTTCCTGTTGTCACCCACTGCTCTGCCCTCCCCAGCAAACAAGTCTCAGCACTTTTAGCTCAGACCTCAGCAACTTGCTTCCCCACCCTACCAAGCCTGATGCGCTACTCTACGCCTGCCTTTGGCTGAGCAGGACTCTGACAACAACCTTCTTCATTTTTTAATAGTTTTTTTTTCCCCTCTCCATACAAGTGGTTTTTTTGGAGGCACGTTCAACTCCGAGTCTTGGAATTTTCTTAGGAAGTATGGGTTTATGTAACTTAAGTTTAAGATTAAGCTTAAAATATTTTTTGTTATACAACTTAAGACCAAGGTTTACAGAAAGCCGAGAGATTCTAATCAGAGTCTGTACAGAGCACAGGAAGTTACACTGGTCTTGACGCAGCTCAAGAAGAACTGAACTATGATTAGTTACGTCACAGCAAAACAAAATCACAATTTTACTGTTCATTCACTACATCACACTTCTAATTAGTTGCTGTATTTTGGCATAAATTCCAGGAACAAAGAAACCTTGCATTACCTTAAATAAAGAACTAGAAGCAAGATTTAAAAATCCTTTTTTTTCCTTTAGCAAAGTGTAATGAGTCTGTCAAATCGACCATGACAGAACTGTATTATTTAGCAGTTGTTAGCAGAGTACAATTCAAATGTAGGAGCTAAGAAATTTTACATGGAAATTATGTTGTACATGAATGTTTCTGGACTGTTCAGAATGAATTGCTCAGGTCTTTTCTATCCAGTGGCCTCATGTATCAGAACATCTCATTGGGCTTCATCTGTTCACACAGGAGAATGATCTCAAAGAGCCATCTCAAATCACTCACCCATACAGATCAACTACTTAGAAAAAAAATTATAGCTGAACAGACTTCTAACTCTTGTGGGGGTAACTGCTTCAAGAGGGCCTTTCTTCAGTTCATACTTCAGATTCTACCATTTTTTAGGGAAAAAACACCCCTTTAGCTTGAAAGGAAAATAATCCTCTCAATTCCTGACTCAATTTTTTCTTCCCCAGATTTAAACACAGGAAGTATCACCTCAGGTGAGATCAGAAGCCACATCTGAAGTGGTAGAGAATAGCCACATTCCAAATTAGAATAGAATTATTTGTAAAATAAGTCTATTGTACTGCTAATGTCGTAGCTACTCATCCATATCCCACTTCAATGATTTATTAGAATCAACAAGACCATTCTCAGCCTCTGGAAAAGCGTGGATATGCTACAAACATGTGTCATTGCAATGCAGAAGAAATTTTTTATGGTCCTGTATTTAGTCTGGGCACATGGAATTTCAATAATGCTTTTTTCATTCAGAAATTCCAGAGCTGTTACCTCTCAAGAAGATATACTGAATTAATCTTGGGCAAAAGTGAATAGATGTAAAGGTTACCTATCAGAAGACTTAAAAAAACCCAAACAAACCCCCAAAAAATCACCAACAAAAAACCAAAAAACCCCCAAAACAACAACAAATAAACCAAACAAACAAAAAAACCCCTCCAAGCAGCAAATCTCAGACACATGAAACACATAATGTCACCCTAAATCCTGAGCAAATTGATGTTTAAAGCCATCCTAATGAAAGAAAATAAATGTCAGCCAACAGAAAATACCTATTTTGGCTTTTAGGCACACTTGATGCTTTGTTTCATCTTCTGCACAAATTCTGAATAAACAATCAAAAGACAAGGATTTATTTCTTTAATCACCAGTTCTTTCCTGTTGGCATAGGTCCTATCTACAAGATAGAATCATAGAGTGGTTAAGGCTGGAAGGGACCTTAAAGATCATCAGGCTCCAATCTCCCTGCTATGAGCAGGGACACCTCACACTAGACCAGGCTGCACAAGGCCTCATCCAACCTGGCCTTAAACACCTCCAGGGAGGGGGCTTCCACAGCCTTCCTGGGAAACCTGTTCCAGTGCCTTACTACCCTCATGGTGAAGAATTTCTTCCTAATATCTAACCCAAATCTCCCCTCTTTCAGTTTAAAACCATTAGCCCTTGTCCTCTCACTACCCTCTCTGGTAAAAAGTCTCTCCCTATCTTTCCTGTAGGCCCTCTTTAGATATTGCTAGGCCACTATTGGAAGATCTCATAGAGCTCCTTTTAGGCAGGTGTGGATTTGCTGAAGAAGATAGATCTGCCCCTGTCCTTCACCCCCACTCAGTGGTCCTGCTCGGTGCTGTGCCTAGATGCTTCTGTATCTAGAAAAACCACAGCCATCCTCAGGCCCTCATTTCATCAAAAGCCAAAAGCAGCTGTACAGCTTTCACAGGATGACTAACACAGTCCAATGGAGGGTAATAGAATGTTACCTCCAAATCCTCAACAGTTAAACCCACCCTTGACATCAGAAGCAATAATTTAATCAATTGCCACAGAGCTCTCACATTTGTCCTCACAACAGATTTGGCCTCTGCTATTTTCTTAAGACCTGAGCCACAAGAACTCCTGTGTGTATTTAATCTACCTCAGCATCATTTAGGTATGAATCACCTTCTCTGTATCTCCTGCTCTTTATATCCTTTTTTTTTTTTTTTTTTTCTTTTCAAACCTCACACTGAATATTGTGTGTTTTTTTAAGGAATGATTTTGAAGAGGCAACTAATGTTCTGGGGATTTTTCTCAATTAAATAACTAATAGTTGCATGCAGGAGGGCTTAAAGTCCTGTTAATAGACTTCTATGAAGGTTCCCATTTGTGTAACTTGTCTGATGTTTACATGCAGCAAAACATCATTTAGGTTTGCAGTTATGTCTAGTTCAGGACAAAGGAGAAGAGAGCCCTGATAAAATTGGGCACTTTTTACAAGAAACAGAAGGACAAAATACTATCAGTCTTGTTACAGCAGTCAAATAAGGCAGAGATCTGCCTTTAATTTAGTTTGTTGGGTTGAGGTTTTTTTTGGAAAAGAGACATAGGTTTGTTTTGTAAAAGGCTGCATATGAGGGAAGCCGTGTCATCTGCTGCATCCTGCCTGCCAGTTGTCTCTGCTGCCTCACAGAACAGCTGCTCGTGAGTAGTGGCTCCCATTTGGTCCATTGGTTGTGGCTGTCACCCACTACAAACTGTCACCTGTCATTTTGTCATAGCAGTAGCTGGCACTAGTGCCTGGCACTGGTACACGCTGTATTTTCTCTTATTGCAGGCACAGGTCAGAAGGGGTGCGGGAGGAGAGACAGTGACTGATGCTGCACCTGCTCTTGCTACCTTCTGATGGCCACAGTAGCTTTATAGGTGACAGACCCAGCTAACGAAGCACAGCCTTCCTAGTGCCATGAGAGGCCTTTAGGTCATCTTCTTTGGCCAAGTCTTCTCCAGGCAGTACAACCCTTTGCAAGCGTTCAAATGGTTTTATGTTGCTCTGACCACTGGTATCAGCAATTTATTTCCACATAATATGGTTTATAACAATACTTCTAGAGATACTAATTATAATAGTAATCATAAATAGTTAAGCAAAGACACATTAAATCAACTACAAGCAATAACAGCATTTTCCACATCAGCTGTACCAGGAAAAGATTATGGAAGAAGCTTGTATTTGTTTTCTGTAAAACCAGCGTTTTAATCTTTGCAGTTTGACACCTGCACTTTAAATTATAATAAAGCAAGTATCTTCAAGTTAGGTTAAATCATGCTTTGTGATGTTCACAAATTTTTGCAAGCTGTCTATATTGTAAGCTGACTCTTGTGGCTCAGTTGTATAACCTGGCTCCATATCTCAGAAATATATAATTAAACTTCATTGATCTTTGTGAAAGCTTAAAACATCAATGCTCAGTTGAAGATGTTTTTGGACATTATATACTGAATAAATCTGGATAAGTAAGGTATTTACTATCAAAAAGTAATTCTTGCTTCTCTGAAGCACAAGGTAAAACAATCTTGTTCACCCTTTATCCTTCAACTTTTGGAGAAGCTTAGCCACATCTAAAGTATTTAAGAAGCGCACAAAAGTTTATTTGTATTGTTTTCAGAAAATTATTCCTGCCTCCCTCATACCTCTCTCCAGAGGAAGATATTTATATACACATATAATTCATTAATGAAGAAAATATACATACCAGACCCCAAATTCCTCCACATTCAGGGAATATGAAGCATGCTACAATTTATTTTTCCTTAGCTCCAAGGCCCTTTACAGACAGCACTTATCCCAAAGGCAATCTCAAAATTGTTTAAGGGGACCATTTATATACGTGTTGTTTGACCACACCCTTGATTTTCTGCAGCTTCTCTGTGTCACTTCTCTTCCAAACGAGATGTGCACAGGTCTGCTTCTGGCCAGGATTCCAGTCCCCTGTGTTTGACAATGTATTTAGAACAAAGTAACTGAAATCAGTAAAAAAAAAAGGGTTTAACAGCCTCTGAGAAGTCAGAACACATACCACCTTTGGTGAGGTTTTACCCAGTCCACAAGCAACTGACAGAGCTGATCCTAAATGCATCAGCTGCCATAGATTTTGAAGATATTTCTTTCAGGCAGTCCTGTTGGGATTTATGGAAAATTAATATGGGATTTGTGGAAAATTAATATGGGATTTATGGAAAATTAATATGCCTGAATTAAAACAGCAGTGTTGCAGGTGCTGCTGACCAAATTGTCAGGCACCCTGAAGCAAACCGTGGGATCAATAAACAAGCTGGTGTCTCACAGGCTGGTACCCCACGGGACCAGCAAACAGCAGGTGTCCTATCTCACAGTTGTTATCTCATGAAGTAGTGAGAAAAGAATGTTGTAGCAAGAACTGAGAGGCACTGGCTGGGAAGCGAAACACCTTGGGTCATCGTGACACGGGCAGCAAGTGACAAGACACGTAGCCAATCATATATGAATTGTGTATGTATGTAACCAATGGGGTTTGTACTGGGGTGGACCAGCTGGAGTCAGAGGGGTATAAATTGCCGCCATTTTTAACAATAAAGGTCTTCAGTTATAACTCTATAGAGTTGTGTGAAGTCCATACGCCGCCTCCGACAACTGGTGACCCCGATGTGATTTACAAAGGAGCACTGCGGAGGCGACACGAGGGACCGGCTGGAAGCTGGCCGGCTGGACTGGTTCAGGGGGTAGGACGACTGCCTGAGTGAAGTGGAATCATTGCAATGGAAACTCGCCCAGAGAGGTGAGGCAGCCGGGGAGTAGCATGGGTCAGAGTGTTAGTCAAGAAGAAGGGGCAGTAGTTTGGATCCTGCTACATATACTCTCTATGAGAGGGATAAAGTGTGAGGAGGGCACCTTGAAGAAGCTGTTGAAGTGGTGCTGGAACCAGGGTTTTGCTCCTGACCCTGTATTAGCATTTAAGGTAGAGACTTGGAACGCAGTAGGGAACAAAGTGTGGGAAGCAATTAGTAAAGACGACCGGACAGCTAGTGAACTCGCTGCTGCCTGGCAACTAGTCACACAAACTTTGCAAGCCATGAGAGCAGAAAGACAAGCCACCGCCGGCATGGACGTGACACCGACATCCCCTCATGTCATATGGCCCGGAGATTCTAAACCTTTTTCAAAAGTCCCAACACAGTCCCATTTAAGGTATTACAAATCTTTTTCATATGGCTTTTGATGGATTATCATTATTTAGCAGTCTGAAAGTAATAACCACTCAAAAACCAATTTTGAGATGAGAGTGAAAATCTGGGGCAAAATTTAAATAAACAAAACAAGCAAACCGGAGGGGAAGGACTGACAGGTAACATAACTCAGAACTTTCCCCTCAAACAGTAAGTCAGTTTCAGTAAGCAAGCAGCTTGTCTTTGTCCAAAAAGTTAACTTTTTGCTCATTCTCTGAAATGGAAAAATGTTGCACCTACTAAGGCTTCAGTATTTCTGAAACCTTTGTACCTCTTCGCATAAACACAAGCACATAAATTAGATCTGCATTTTGCCCTCAGAATTTATGAATTTTTTTTTGTTGTTGAAAAAAGCCACAAGAAAGTACTGTTTTTTTTTCTCAAAAGTATAAGCTAAGGGCTCTGAAGCTTTGGGGGAGGAGGGCATTTGCTTGTTTTCAAGTCTTTCTAAACACAAATTGTTTGGAAAGGTGGTGTTGAATTTTCAGAGACAGATAAAACACAGTGCAGCTGAAGGTTTTGGAAAGCAAACAACACGTGCTTCCTTAACACACTGCAGAAGCAAGAGAAAAAGTTTCCCAAGGCCTGATGAGCTCCAGAGGTGAAGGTTCTGCTGAATCTGCAAGGACTGACAAACTCAGGCCATGAGGTACTGCTCAACCTGTACAAGGTCACAAGCACATACTACTACCAGAAAGGTGTTGTGCAAACTACACCACGCAGAGATGAAGCCATCAGGATACCCATATTCCTGCTGGAACCAAGGACTCCCCCAGCAGCTGCCTGGCAGCCCCTGGGGCATAAACACAGCCCTCCGCATCCAAAGATCCGGCTGGTATTGGCCCATCAGCTATGGCTCCACCAAGGGTACTATGAGGGAACGTGTCAGTGAACCACGTGAGCAAACAGATGCATGCTTTGTTTGAACAGTTACCTACTAATTACTGTCTAACCAATAAAGGCAGGCTAAATAACAGTGGTTATCCATGTCTTAACACACACAGACTATTAAAAAGGCAATTCACAATGCCTACAGTAATAAAAGACTGACATCTATGGAAGAAAATGTTATCAGATATTGCTCACTGAGGCTTTTATGAACATATTTACAGACATATTTATCTAGAGACCTCTATGTCAATATAGCACATGTAGTTAGTCTCCAAAAAACACTTTCCCAAGCAGTGATTATTGCTAATACACTGAATCCTAAAACCTCACTGCTTTCAAGTACCCTGTGCTCTTCATTTCACAAGCACACAGTACCAGTTTTTGTCAGTTCTCCCCACACCTCAATATCCATTAAAAAAAAGAATTGGACCAAGTTAAAATTCAGAGACTTCCATTAGAAAATATCCACATAACTGAATACTTCTATGCTAACAGCTACTTTTATATGTGTTGACATCATTCTAATTTGTTTCACATCTACCGTCTGCACGTAGGTTGCTTTAAGGAAATTCACACTGCATCCAAGCTCTATGTCTTACATAAAACTAAGTGGAAGACCATCTCATTTAGCACTTCCAGTCTAATTCAAATGAAAATACAACAAGCAACCTGCTTTCCACAGCATCATGCTGATTGGCATTTGCTTTGCTACCATTACTGCCTGATTGCATCCTGTATCAGTCTCAATCATCTTGCCTGGTGTCAGTGTCCAGGCAACCAGCCCAGTTACCTAGGTTATTTTGTTTATTCTAAGTGCTGAAGAGTCCTTAGGTTTTCTTCCCATTTCCTGGAACTTCCTCAGAGGATTGTTATTTAAAAGAAAATCACAGCCAATATTAATTTTTGTAGCAGTTCTTAGTAGAATTTCTCTATGAACATTAAAAAAATATGTAAGAATAATGGTTGAAAAATTTCCACAGCCCTGTGAAGTTGACACACATTAACATGCATCTACCCTTCCCACTGAATAGTAAAAATATGAATATTACAGATGCAACAAACTAGTAAAGATGGTTGTGGTAGTTTATTGTGTTACTATCTGCAACTGTTCATTCAATACTTCACTCCTCACAGTTACTGTCCTCATACCAGTAGTGAAAAAAAAGAATAAGCACTCAGGCCCCAGCTGTCCCAGTTTACAGCATATTGTCTTAGCCAGAGACCCACAGTCAACACCAATTTACACTGAAGTACCACATTTGAGTCAGAAGTACACAAGTTCCTCCTCTTTCAGTGGAGAGTGCATAGCCATTGCTGAAGGAACACACTTAACTACTACAGCTGCCTTCTTTACCAGACATTTGTTAAGAGGTCTAAGCAGAGAAATGGTACTTGGGAACTACTAGCTGCTAAATATGGTCAAAGAGGGTTGTTTTCTCCCTTTTGCTCCCTGGAAGTTGTCCTATAGGTCATCTGTTCAGAGCTGGATGTTTTGTTCATTTGTATTTGTTTTACAGGAAATGTTATTGGTGAAATACATTTTTCTATTATGAAACTTAAAGCCTGTGTTGTTATTTCAATGAAGTATACTTAAAAACATAATGAAAATTCTGGTGTTTTCTTTTTGGCCTTATATTGCCATAATGAATTTATACGAGAAAGTCAAAATGCAGAAATCTAGATAACTTCATAACATTTAGCAAGCTACTTGTATCAACCTAAGTTAGAGTGGAGAAGAGTATACTGAGCTCTTTTTATATCTGCCTCCTTATTGAAAAAAAAGCACCTACAAACAAAATTGCATCTGTTTAATTTAGAAAAGGGCTGCTCAAGTAACCAAAGCCCATAAGATGAAGGAAAAAACAATTACTGGCAGCACAGTGTATCAAACAAAGGCAATTGGATTTCTTCAACACCTGACTCAAAGACTTATTTGTGATATACACAGAGATACTTAGGACAGCAGTTTTGTTTCCTATTCTTACTAAAATTATTTAATACAAGTAAAAGATCATGTAGTTCTATCAGAAATCTCATTTTTCACATGGAACTCTGTATTCAACTTTGCCCTACACAACTGAACTGCATATTAAAAAAACCAAACAACATTTTTCTGACTTGGAAAAGAGCATCACTAAGTCAATGGTACTGCTTGCACATTTGTGTCAACTGCATTTTTTTTTTTGTACAAAGTTTGTAGCAGGCTGCCAAAAGCCCTGGCAAAGATTACATTTTTTTTTTTTGCTTGTAAAAATTACCTTTCAGTGAAAGATAACATATATAAAAGAAGGAGAAAAATGAATATAAACTGGAAATAGACCATCACAGTCTCACTTTAGTATTCTGTTTAGTATTTTGCTTCTAGCACCTGTGTTCTCTTGGGTGAGCAGTGAACTTGGTAGTGTTAGGTTTGCAATTGGACTCAATTATCTTCAAGATCTTTTCCAACCTACGTGAGGGTATGATTTTATGCCTACTTTTCTCCTGAGGCTGCTGAGAAAACCACAATATTTCTCAAAAGTAACTTCTGCATGATATACCTACTGACCTCCATCCTTACAACACACCCACAATCCTCAAAATCATGGGTACCAGTCTACTTTCCTGAAAAGAAGGCACAGCCACGGGAGCACAGCCACCACTTGCTTCTGTCGATATGCTACAAGCTCTTCAAGGAACCCTTCTTTTCTAATACCTCACTGTAAAGTTCCTAAAGCACTTTGAGAGCCAAATAAGTACAAAAAATACTTTTGGACCAGACAAGCTTTCTAGTGTTTGTTTAGAGCATGTAAATTTGTCTTGAGAAATGATTGTACATGTCTAAGACAAAGCAGGCACCTCAATTACTGCATACAGTTTTGGGCACTGCAGTATAGGAAGGACATCAAGGTGCTGGAGAGGGTGCAGAGAAGGGTAACTAGGCTGATTAGGAGTCTGGAAAACAGAACTTATGAGGAGAGGCTGAGCAAGCTGGGGCCCTTTAGCCTGGAGAAGAGGAGGCTGATGGAAGACCTCATTGCTCTCTACAACTACCTGAAATTAGGTTGGAATGAGGCAGCTGTTGGCCTCTTCTCTCTAGTGACTAGCTATAGGACAAGAGGAAATGGAGTCAAGTTGTGCCAGGGGAGGTTCAGATTGGATATTAGGAAAAATTTCTTCACTGAAAGAGTGATGAGGCATTGGAACAGGCTGCCCAAGGCGGAGGAGGCACCGTCCCTGTAGGTGTTAAAAAAATGGGTAGATGTGGTGCTTCAGGAGATGGTTTAGTGGTCACGGGGGTGCAGGGCTGACGGTTGGACTTGATGACCTTGAAGGTCTGTTGCCGGAAGGTCAATGGCATCCTGGCTTGTATCAGGAATAGTGTGGCCAGCAGAAGTAGGGATGTAATTCTCCCCCTATACTCAGCACTGGTGAGGCCTCACCTCAAGTACTGTGTACAGTTCTGGGCCCCTCACTTCAAGAAGGATATTGAGGTGCTGAAGCGGGTCCAGAGAAGAGCAATGAGTATGGTGAAGGGACTAGAGGGAAAGTCTTATGAGGAGAGGCTGAGGGAGCTGGGGTTGTTTAGCCTGGAGGAGACTCAGGAGGGACCTTATCACTCTCTTCAACTACCTGAAGGGAGGTTGTTGTCAGGTGGGGGCTGGGCTCTTCTCCCAAGCAACTAGCGACCAGACAAGAGTGCACAGCCTGAAGCTGCACCAGGGGAGGTTTAGATTGGGTATCACAAAGCATTTCCTCATGGAGAGGGTGATTAGACATTGGAATGGACTTCCCAAGGAAGAGGTGGAGGCACCGACCCTGGATGTGTTAAAGGAAAGGCTGGATGCGGCACTTAGTGCCATGGTCTAGCTGCTCTGGTGGTGTTAGGTCATAGGCTGGGCTTGATGATCTTAAAGGTCTTTTCCAGCCTTGGTGATTCTGTGATTCTATGAAGAATACTCTAAATCTCATTAACAGTGCAGCAAATTATTTGCTTTCCTTTCTTTTCCCCTTTTTCCAAGAGCAAAGATTTTACCAGATTTTAGCTAACACATTCTGGGACTTTAAATCACATACCATCATGGTTCATTATGAGAATGTAGTGACTTAAGTGTTGGTCTAAGTAATATTCCACCAATTTCTGAACTCGTCAGGGGAAAGAAGCTAAGATTATTCAGCTTTTTTTCACTTCCTCAATAGTAGTGGACTATTGCATTGCAGTTGCTCTTCACTTTCTTAGCAGCTTCAAAACACAAAACTGATTTGTATTTTGCACCAGACTGCTTCATTCTTCTACAGCATTGATCTTCAGACAAAGGCAGAAAAATGGAGAAGAAGAACGATTTCCATTCCTTGAAGTACTGTTGATCAGCCACCTGGCTACTCTGAAAATCCCACACAGAGCTGGTAATTTTATTCAAGGTATATCACTTTCCAATAGCAACACTATGCAATATAGAACATGAACATTTCTCAATAGAAGATCCCAATGTGAACTCCCTGGATTATCAGCCACTACTCCATGTGACCTTACACAAGTCACTGGAGGAATAACCATCTAGGAAGATTTAAGAGACAGATATCAGCACCTTTGACTCTAGGCTACCAGGACAGGATAAATACCTCAAGGAATGCCATAATTTCATTAAAATATAAAAGACAAAGTACACATATCAAAGGCAAAAGTACACGTAAGTGCTAGGGAAAAATAAATTAGTCACAGTGTTCTCTTCATGGTGTCATTCATGCAGGAAATACTCATGAAACATAAGGGTCAGCCCCTAGGTATTGAATTTGGCACCCAGGCACAGTCCAGAAGTTTAGGAGGCATTGTGCATAACTGAAATCTGTAGAACCTGTAGAGAGGATACAGGGCCTTGATGGGCAAGGTGCAGCAGCCCTGCCCTTAGAGCACATTTCTTGGCATAAGACAAGTTGCCTGTCTTTCCTGAGCACCTGTGTGTAATAAAAGGAGAATAAGCCATTTCATCCTATTCTTTTCTACCTCATGGGACACAAAGGAAGAACTGTCAAATTACAAGCTTTATTGCAGCAGTATGATGTAATTTTTCCTCGTAAGCAAACAAAAACTAGCAATAGACAAAAAACTGAGAACAGAATTCAGTAATACAAAATTACAAGAAAGGATTTATAATCTTTTTCTTCTGAGCAAAAAGAAAAGGAAAAAAATAAGAACACAAAATACCTAGTTGTTCATTTCAGGAAGAATGTTACCAGAACAGGTACAACACCTCAGACTAGGTATCTGGGAGCCTTTTTCATTTTTTTTCCTCCCTTCTTCCCCACTTCTGGGGGAAGAGGCACAAAAGAAAAATAACAACTCTGCTGTAGTTTTCTTATATAGAGAAGACAGTAGTAATACTGTTGTTTTTTTTTTCCTTCAGACTAAAAGAGGGAAAACTATTCAGTATGTGCGGATTTAAAACCTATGGCAGTTAGTGACATTAGCCAAAACATTTATTCTTGGCAAGAAATGCCTGGCATTACAAGGACAAAATTAAAATAATTAAGGAACAGTCTAGTTTAATTTCTGCAATCTCATCTACAGAATGCTCTGCAATCACCTTTTATTCATGTGTTTACTGTCTCCTCATCACTACTGGCTAAAAAAATTCTGAGCACCTTCTGTTCTATATACAATTATTCATAGCAGCTTCACTCTTTTCCTAATATGTTTTCAATTTATAAAAAGCGAATGTGGCCATTTGGTTTGAGAATTATAGTCCATTTTCTTAAGCTGAACAACCAGTACTTAAGTCTCCTAAACACAGACATTAAATAATGAGTTGTCACATATCCTCCATCTCTAAGGATAGCACTGAAAATCATGAACAGCCATCATTCTGTACAGCCAAATTTCTCATCCAGGATAACGCTGAGGACAGCAGTAGTGTCTCATTTTGCATCAATAAAGCCATAATAAGCATTTATAACATGCTTTTGATGCTTTTGTTTTTACCTTAAAGGTCAGCCCCGCTCTCACCTTTTTGACAACTTACTTAAATCATTTAGCTTAAGACAGTTTCCTGCCTGTTTACAACCAGCATCACTGCAAGTAGACCTAAACATCACTGAAGTGCAGAGGATTTGTTACCCAGCAGTTTTCACATTACTAAAGTAGCTCTCTAATAGATTACGACCAGCGTTGCTTTTCCATATCAGAAAGGACACAGCCAAAAACTTCTGCTTTGTTATTTGGCTCTGTCTTCCACCAAGCGATCCAGAGCAGGGCAATGCTGCAGCTGCACCACCACACCTCCACTGCACTTCACCAAGTTACTCCTACTGCCCGATACCACCTGGAAAGGTGGCTTGCTTCACTTTAATTTTAACAGAAAGCAGCTACCTCTCATGTACGCACACTGGGAATAGCTGCGCAAACAATTGAAGCAAAACACCAGCATATTGTAAGTTCGCATAACCTTAGTGATCTGTATACAGTGATGGTTTTATATAGAGAGGATCCTTCTCCACATGGTTCTAAACATCATATAATAATTCACACATCTGTGAAAATATAAAGCAGAGAGAAAACATGCAGTGCAAAATCCAGATGGTAGCATTTTGTGCTGCCACTGAGCGTATGAGATTGTAGAGAATGGGTTGCATCTAGAAGAGAATTTTGTAAACACTAACAGTAAACAAACAAAACTTCTGAGGAGAACAAACAAGTTTTAATAAAGTCTGTTTTGGTGTTAGTTAGGGCAGCTTCTTGGTTGCCAGTGGGAGAGAAGAAACAAAGAGGTGTCCAGAGGAGAGCAACAAAAATTACCAGAGGGCTGGAGCAACTCTCTTATGAAGGCAGGCTAAAGGAGTTGTTCAGCCTGAAGAAGACAAGACTCCAGGGGGACCTTATAGCGACCTTCCAATACCTGAAAGGAGCCTATAAGAAGGCTGGGGAAGAACCTCTCACAAGGGCATGTAACGATAGGACAAGGGATTCAATGGATTCAAGCTAGAGAAGGGTAGATTTAGGTTGGGCATAAGGAAAAAGTTCTTTAATATAAGGGTCATGGATCACTGGAACATATTGCCCAGAGAAGTAGTGGTGACATTCAAGGTCAGGCTTGATGGGGCTCTGAGCAATCTGGTCTAGTGTGAGATGTCCCTGCTTATTGTAAGGGGGTTGGACTAGATGACCTTTAGAGGTCCCTTCCAACCCTTCCAACCTTCATGATTCTATGAAATATGCATATCCTAACTGTAAATTCCAGGCCCTTACCTCACTTATATATCCCAATTTCAAAGTTTATTTGCCCAATTTGAAACACATCATGGTATATTTAAAAAAAAAAAAAGCCCAGTAACTATTCCTAGAAATTAGAAAAATTTATCACAATCTATACAATGCATTCTAGTAACTGTTTCAAGTATTTCTTTAAAACCATAGAATTAGAAAAGCTTTTAATTAAAGAAAAAAGACAGTAGTAAAATTTTCATTTAACTCTAGGACCACATCTTGAACAAAAGGAAACAAACCACATGGATACCATAAGAATTAATAAAACTGAAAAGACCATCACATACCTCTTTTCATTCTATCTCAACAAGAAACGACTGTGACATTAGCTGGGATCCCACCACAAAATAGCCAAATCAGCAGACCAAGTTAAAACAGAAAGCTAGTTCTGCCATATCAGACAGATGAGAAATTCTCTACCCTTTCCCTTCACAGAAACAGAAAAGCAGGAGATATCAACAACACCTGAATACGATGCCAACCTAACTGTGCAGTGGAGAAACAAGAGGGGCGTGGGGGCAGAAAAGCTTTTTTCTTCCATTTGTTTTCTCATTTGAGTATTCTTTTCTGTTAATGCAAGCAGCTGTGACTCTTCCCAGGTGCAAGACATTACCATATTCCCTTTCAGGCTGAGGGCAGGCTATTCAAACCCTGACACAGCAGCCCAGTGCAATTAAAGCACATGCACCTGGCAAAAAGAACAAAAGAGTCTGGAGAGGAATATGAGGTTTTAGAGAAGAGAAAGTAAGATTGGCTTAAACCAGCAGAAGTATGCAATGATTTCTATTAATCAGGTTGGTTGCTTTACAAAAATACCAAGTCATGTTTTGAAGGTGATCATTAACTGTAATAACACACTAAACAAGCAGTTCTGCTTTCCTTTTAGAGTGCTCATCCACCAAAGCTGGCCCAACACTGCCTGGTTTTGGTCTCCATCTCCCTGAATAGGTATGAGGAAGAGTGACACAGCTGAAGTGTTTTGTGCTCCTTTCACTGTTAGCTACAGTAAGATATAATTCATGTGTGAAAGGGAGGTCTGAATCAGTTTCTCCACTCCTATACAGAAGCTTTCCTTCTTTCCCATTTCAATAATACATTTCACATACAATAAAATCTCTCTTTGCATCCTATTACATGGTCACAAGTAATATCTGAACCCAATTTTCACTTCAGAAAATACAGTTTTGTGACTAAAAAACACAGTACCAAATTTGCCTTTGAGTCTAGACAAAATTTATGCAGAGGTTATGTATTTATGAAAGTAAAGATATGTTTATCTTGATATAACAAAAAAAAAATAGTCTTATTACATAAGATTATGCTGAAAATGGCTGATTTCTCTATGTTGTTAATTTTTGTTCTGAATTTCCTATATACATGAAATTTGAGTTACTAGGATATAAACCTAGTACCATAGGATATTTGAAGTACTAAAACTTTTCCATTTACTTTAAAGGTTTTTTTTCACCTTTTGGACATGCATCAACCCCAAACATACAGATCAACACACGAATTTTTGTTAAGGCTTTAAAACAATGGGCTAAATATAGTAAATATAGCTTTATAATTTAAAATTGTGAAGACTTAGCAATAACATCTGTCTTAAAGAATACAAAAAAAGCATACTTACATAGAACCTATTTCCTGACAATTTAATCTTATCTAACAGTTAGTGAATGAGTAATTCAAGTACAAAAACATGCATTTGAATTAAAGCATGCAGCTTTGAAGAACAGTGAAAGTAAATAAGAAGAGTATAGTAAAAAGGGAGGTGGCTAGAGACCGCATTAAGTATTGCAGCTAGCCCATAAACTTAAACTATGGATTTCTAAAAGAAACTTTAAAAGAGTTGATTGGAAAGCTACAAGTAAAGAAGCATTATTGCAGTTACATGTAAAACAAAATGGGTATTAAAGAAATTAAGATAGAAATTGCTTCCTAAGGTGGTCTCAGGATCAGAATTTACACATGGGGATTCATGCTAACCTTAGTCCGCTGCATCTGCTGATACTGCTTGCTGTGTTCGAGTAGTTAAAAGCAAAGGAAATGCCATACAGAGATCTCAACAGCAGATGTTGCTTAGAAGTATTTTAATGGAGATGAAACAAGAAAAAAAAAATAATCTAGCAGCTTTCACTGGGTTTCTGGGGTTTCTTTATCTTTGGGGAAATTAGCAACAAAGAATTTTGAAAAATAATAATTTTCTCCCTCTTTTTCTTGGGCACATATGTCTGGCTTATTCAATTTTTATTGTCTTTCAAATCCCATACAAAATATACATTACAGTATTATACAAAGCAGATATGTTATTCACAAAGCAAGATTAATGAGGCCCTCTCATGTCCCATAGTTTAACCACCCTCAAGACAAAGAAGCATTGGTCACTTCAGAAGTCACTACGGAAGCATGAGCACAATTACTTATGTCCTTATTTTGCTATCCAGTTTAAACACCCAAATCCAACATATTTTAGTCAACTTCACCATTGTGTTTAGTCCAAAATCCACGGTAAGTAGGGAGAAACGCTGGCTTCAGCACCATCTGCAATTAAGTTCCCCTTGACTCACATCTAATAACATATATACTTAAAATTATATTTTCTTGGATTTCAGCCCAATACCAGTTGCATTTAGTTACACAAATGCGTGTTTCAGTCAATACACAGGGTCTGTTTCCCCTTGCATTAGTTATTCAGTTTTGTATCTATGTGGGGTTTTTCTGCTTTATACCTATAGCGGTGACATTAGAGTTAGAGGTCACTGCTCAGCGGCAGAACTGTCAGAGCCCATAGAATCAACTACTAAAAACAATCTTTAATGAACTGGCAGAGCTTGATTCAGCATTTTGAGATTCAGAAAGCCTGGGCACGGAAAGAATAATTTCTGCACTATCCTGCTTCAGTTTCAAAGGCTGCAGTAGGCTGGATGCAGCAGGTAACAGATGTAATGATAATTCATAGCCAAGAGTTTAAATCTTCTTTGCCAACCTGCATAGACCTGCATGCACACACAAAAACCTGTTGTCCCAAGTAGAGAAGAAAAAATGTTCTGAAACTAGAAATTTCAGATCAGTACCCTACTATCATTGTAACTTAAAACTGGTATTTGTCTTCACTAAATCATATAAAGTATTACTCTATTTTGTTCCTTTGTGCTGAAATTGTATACCAATGTAACGTCAACACTGGCAATGAGATACTTATTTCTAAACTTTTTCCTTTTCAGACCAACATACATATATATCTACTAACTGTTGAAGAAAAACCTTCCACGAATGACTTTAAAATTTGTCTAAGGGAAACAGTACCAGAATTTGGGAAATTTTTCAGGGTCACAAGGCTAATTTACTTTTCCAAAAGTAACATTAATAATATAGGCAGATAATAAGAGCTATAAAATCCTGCTTCTTTTAGAAATGGTTGGCAGCATCTCTCACTCCCATTTTCCCCTGAGTTTGGGCATTTCTGGTTATTGGGAGCTAGGATTTGCTGCCTCATATAGCTTACTAGCTGACTGGAAGTCTCTTAGCACTTTTGAAGTAGACCTCTTGACTCACATCAATTTGGGGATTGCATTGAAAGCATCAATGTAAACATCTTTGAGAGACAGCAGCTTCCAGCTCTGACCAGCTCTACTGAATGCAATTCAAAAATCTGTCCTCATAGGTTTTTACCCTGTACTACCTGTAGGTTTATGTTAAGACAGAATAGTTTAGAAAAAAAACCTTTTGTGGAACTGACTTGGTCACATGACTTAGTGGCACCACCATTAGTGTCTATCCAACAGGCAGAGAAAGGTCCAGCTCCCTCCTCAAGAATCTTTTAGTGTACATGATACACACATAGGGTCAGATGCAGCCCATGGAGCTGAGGACTATTTAAGTATGTCAGGTATCTTTAAAACATTTCACTGCTGAAAAATAATGGGTGTATTTGCATTTTATGGAAGGAAGGACTTAAGTATAGTGAAGGAATCCATTTGGTACATAATAAGGTTTTTTGGCAAGAATATGATGGGCAAAGGCTTAAAAAACAGTAGTGGGAGTGAGTAGTCAGAGCATTAGACAACAGGTTAACACAAGTAAAGGAAGGAGTAAAGCAAAGCAAGAATCAGAGAGAGGTAAAAAGGGCAAACTATGAGACTGGGTTAGCCTCATTGAGAGTAAGATACACTTAAACTTCATGGAAAAGATCAAAGGATTTGGAGATAGCCATAAAAAAGAAAATGAGATGTTGTCCAGTGTACAGTGATTGTACACTGATTTTATTTGCATCATTTCAAATGGAAGAAAGAGGTGAGGAGATGATAAGGTGGAAAATAAAGACTTTGTTAAAGCAGTTAGGGAAGAGAGGCTTTAAAATGCTTTCAGAGGACAATAAAGAGGAATCTGATGCAAGATGGACTCAAGGAAAGAAGAAGAAAAGTCTTTAGTATGATGGTAAGACTGTGGTTCCAGAAGAGAAAGAAAAGTGAAATTACAGGACTAGTTTGAGAGAGAAGACTTGTAAAGAGAAGCCTTCATCATGAGACTGTAGAAGGAACTTTGAGATAGATGTCAGGAATGAAAGTTTGCAGAAAAAGCAAAAAACTAAAATCCAGCATCAGTTTGGAGTTCTAAGATTACAGTCAGAGATTAAAGCCTTGGTCATGAATGAACTCGACACCACAACTTAGTGAAAGACGTAACTTTGCTAGTTCCAAGAAAATAATTTCCATTTAATCTAACCAGTTATACTTAGGAAAGCATCTGAAAAAATTTTCAACTACCGTAAGAAAGCAGTGGGCAAGTGAATAGCCCTTAATTAAGTAATGTCATTTCCACATGCAAGTAACAAGGAACAAAGTACAGAACGTGGCTCAAGTGACTTGCACAAGGGTCTGACCATGAATTATTTGTCCATAGATTCATATGCAGCGTCAGCCTGTCAGCAACTTCAGTGTCACCATCATCACTTGCTGCAGCACTGCCACTGGCAAGAACTCATGCAAATATGGAGAATTCTTTGCAAGGGCTGCAATGTTTTGCTGTTGGATGGCACTGGAGAGGACATGCTTTTGCAAGCAAAGCGTGATTTCCATTCTACCCTAAGGGTAGATTCAAACCAAGTCAAAATACTCTTTACAGTTGTAGCTGCTCTTTCAGCTGAAATTTTAGAGTTTCCACCAACCTTTAAGAAAATGTTGAGAAAAAAAACATCAGGCAACCTGATAACATCAGGACTGGGACTTAATTTTCACCTATATTAATCAGAAAAAAAGTAATATGCAAGTGGAGAACTGAGATATTGGTTCAATTTCTGTGTCATTAGACAACACTGACATAACCAATTTTGGATTTACTTCCTATTCACTTCTTTTAAAGCAGAAGCTAAATTCAGGAACCCTGTAACAAAGTTAAGAGTATGAATCACTGGAAGATTATGGGTAAAGTAATATGAAGACATATTACTTTGCTTGTAATGCCTCCTGCCTGTGAATGCCCACATTTCTAGTTTCTCTGGAAGGAACTTTAATGTCCTTTACTTTTAGAAAATGCTGATGTCCTATCCTTAGAAATATCAGACCTCTTAAGAGTAATTCAAGTAGTCTCAGAAAAAAACTGAAAGCAGGTTAAATCTCCACTACTTACAAAGCAAAAAAATAGTCCTTTTGAACACAGGAGAGTTTTTATATTTCCTTCCCCCATCTCTATGACCTTAGGGAAAGATGCCTTTTGGCTTAGAGTAAAGGTTTTTATTTTTAAAATAAATTTTTCAGATGAGAATTTATGAGAAAAAAATATATATACTCTCAGGTTTTACTTAAAACAGGAAAATTTTCATTGATTTTCAGCTCAATTTGTTTTGGTTTCATTTTCCTTTTTTTACAGAGAAAGACTGATAGGTTTTAATATAGCTTAAACTCAAGAGCTGGAAAGATGACATTCCCCAGCTTTGCTCCCTTGCTCTGCAACAGTTCCTGGGGGCAGATATTTAGAGTCAATCTGTTACTAGGTGATTTGGAGTATATTTTACCACGAAGTAAGTTTAGCATTGAGAGGCTATAAGAATCAAACAGAAAACATATTACGAGTATGTGTTAAAGCAACAAATTCACTACTGAAACCCTGTACTTAATCATGACATGGCCAAATGATAAATTCAAAGCATGTTTGTTACCAGAGGTGTACCAGCAGTAAAATGTGAATAGCCATTTAAAATTTGTTAAAGTAATTCTTCCATCCTTCTAGTTCAAGTGTGTTTCATATTATCAATGCTTTAAAAAAGTCGATCAAACAAAAACCAAACAAAAAAACAAAAGCATTTTGCCTTTTGTTTGATGAAAACCTGTATATCAACACCCAGGATATTAGTATTTCTGTAATATATGCCCTCAATAATTAATCTTTTCCTGTATTTCTTAGGTTATTGGAAATTGCTATTGCAATACTACCATAAAACATCCTGTGGCTTTTGGAGATCCTTTTCTTTTTCCTGTTTTAATTACCATTCACCATGGCTGCTGCATATTTCAAATCACAAACTTACCATTAAAAGGGTAATATTTTTTAATATAACTTTCCATTATTGTTTGCATAAAATATAAAATACTATGTTTCCTGAAGATCTCTGAGCTATAAACTAAGGTTACTATAGATAAAAACATGCTAACCCTCACAGGCAAAAATATTCCCAGGTTCATTTGCATAAGCATTCACACACTGGTTTAATACTTACTGAACATGGCTGAAAATGTTACCTGCTTACATTTGTATGTTGAAATCAAGTCAAGCAAACACCTCAAACAACATGATTAATAACATTGATGCATAGCTGGGGGTAAAGTATTATGAGGTATCTATTTATGTATATACGTTACAATACTCTGAAATTACTGACTTTAATTTCTCTCAGGGAACAAGGTTATACAGACCAGAATAAACTCACAGTATTAGACATCCCCAAAATAACGTTCCCGTTTAAAATTCATTACAGAGAAAGGGGTATCATTTACTCTGTGCTTCAACAGAAGTGAAATCTACCACCTGACGCTTTTTACTTCGGAAAACACAGTGTTAAGCAATCCCATCCGCCGGTTAACAGCTGCTATTCCTCTGTGCAACACTGTCTGGGCCTGGTGCTGTCACGGCGTCCAGGGCACGGGCACGGGCACGGGCACGGGCACGGCCTGGCTCCGGCTCCGGCTCCGGCTCCGGCGCAGCCAGGCGGGCTCAGCGCTTTCCCAGTGTGGAAATACGAGAGCGCCCCCTGCCGCTGGGATGGCGAGTCCGCCCAGCCCGCGCGTTGCTCCCCCTGGACGCCACCGGGAACCCGCTACAAAGGGGCCGTACGACAGGGAAAGAAAAAAAAATAAAATCCTTCTGTTTTAAAAGCGGCAGAAGTGGATAACTGGATTTAAACTTTTAGATTTTATCTCACAGACAAGGATTTCTTCCCAGCCTTTTTACTACCGCCTAGTAAAAAGGAACAGCTTTAAAGGCATGAATCATTAAAAGCAAATGCTGAGCCAACGCTGTGCTACAAAGCAAGGTCTTTGGTTAAAAGAAAAGTTGTACATCACACTCAGCACTAAATTAATGTCGAGGAAAACTACTCTCTTCCATATCTAATGGTACTTATATGTGGGAAGGCACAAAGGAAGCGTAGGGACTGGAGAAGGGAAATGAAGTGCTGAGCCTGGAAACATCCCACCAAGCTCATGGTGCTTAACTCACTTCACAGTGGTTCTAAAACTTCCCTTAGACCTTGGAAAGTGAGGAAAATGTTTGACAAACTGCACTGCCATACAAGTGCACATTTTTTCTTCTGTTTAATATAAAGGAGCCTTAAAGTAAGCTGGTACTTCAATACATTTTTAAGTGGCAGGAATAGAGATTTTGTGCTTAATATCTCTAACTATCCCAACTCATATATCTCAATCATCCCATACATAAAATTAAATATAATCTTGAATGCTGGATTAAAACATTCTGGGCAACTCACAATTCCAGAATAACATTACTGACTTGGAATCCTATAATTAAGGATGTGAACAATACTTAGAAGCTCAAACAAATGTGTTGCTTGTCATAAATGCGAAGGGAGCTGATGCAGCTCTCACATCTGGCAGCAAAATGAACTTGAAGCAATACAACGTGTCCTCCCACTTGTACGAAACCCTACAAAATATTTAAGGCAAGTATATTTTCCACATCATCCCACCAGCAGTCACCCAATAAAGTAATAATTATCGATATTTTTACAGTTTCTAGTGTAGTTAAGAGAATAATGAAATACCAGATTTCTATTGCACAGCTAATGACTTGGTGAAAAAGAATTCTTTATAATACACATTTCTATAGTGATTCAAAATAAAGAATCAGCAGAATAAATTACTCTAGTTTACAATGAGTGATGTATGTATGTCCTGGTTTAAGCCTGGATTAAGCCAATTTTCTTTTTACTGACTTTTTTTCTTCAGTGAGCTCTCTTTTAACTAGCAGCAAGTATTCTTGCTAATAAACTGGTAACGCTGGAATGTTTATGTTACAGCTGAGAGATGAAGGATGCTTTGCTCTGCTTATTGAATCTGCTGCTTCAGATTATTAAGGGAGCAAAAGAGGAGCAAAAGAGTCGTATCTGCAACCCTCCCATAGGAAGGAGCAGACTAGATGGCCAGCAAAATCAGCCAGAGATATTCCATACATATATATATAGATAAGATTCAGTATAAAGTCAGGGATCACGGAAGTCAAGGCCCTTTTTCCTTTTTCTTCTTCCCTTCTCTTCTGCTCATGGCCGGCATCCAGGGAGGACTCCATCCATCCATCCATCACCACTGATCCCCAGGCCCGTGCATTCCTGACCCCCATAACTCTCCCCTCAGCTCCTGTCTGCTCTGCCGCTCTCTCCAGCAGCGCTCCGGGACATTTCAGAACTGCTCACAGCTCAGGAGATGCTGTGGGAGTTGCTGGGGGTGGGGGGAGGCAATAGGGTTTTGCACATTCCTGTACATGCTTGTATATATTTGTACATATTTTCTTTTATCATTAGGATTTAATTAAAGCTGTCTAGGTTAGTTTTCAATCCGGAAAGCCTGTCTCCTAATTATCTCTCTTTTTCCTACCTGGGTGGGAGGGGGAGGGGATCGAGAGCATTATTGTCACTGGTTTAATTGTCAATCCTGCGTCAAACCAGGACAACAAAATAAGTACTTTGGGTATTGGCAGTTTTTTCAATATATCAAGAAAAATATTCAGAATGGAATAAGGAGGTAGTGATCATTTTATTGCTGTTACTTGCCTTTTCTAATTACTTAGGTGACTGACAGAAAGAAATCCCCTGGATGGAAAATCCTTATATGATTTAATAAGGGAGGAAAGAAAAACACATTGTGTAGAAATTTCTTTGACCCTACTCTTTTTGCTCCTTCCCTCATTTCCTCCAACTTTCTCCACAAAATAATCCTTTGCCTAACGGAATGTTTCCTCCCACACTTCTTGGGATAATGAAACACTGTCTGAATATCTCATGTTCCCCCTGTGTTAGATATGAGCACTTTCTGTTTGAAAAGGGCTACTAAAAAAAAACCAGGACTTGCTTTTCATTTTAAGAGCTTCTGGGTAAATAAAGTTATTTGTCAAAATTATTTCATTATTATATATGCAATAACCAATCCATAACCTCTAGATACTTCTAAACTCTGATGTTTATATTCCTTTTCACTACAGGAATTTATAATTAGACTAACAGTTGTTGAAAGTGTAGCAAAACATGAAACAAACATGATCTATGGTATAACCATCCTGTATAAAAGTCTTCCCATAAAAGGTGTTGCACTCGCTAGGGAGCCAGGCACACATTGTACTGGCACACCACTGCCATACAATCTATAATACACAACATTTCTCTCAACGTTTCAATTTAGTATTGAAGAATGACTACTACTCCATCAACCGGTACAATACATCTCACAAACCTCTGCTTTATTTCAAGAAAGGGTAAATGTGCATTCAGGCATTTCCCTTTAGAGAATCACAGCTTTTTCCATGTAGGCTCTTTGGCAAAAAAGGATGGAGCTGACCAAAAAGTTCTTTCAGACTTCTGTTCTTATTAAAGAAAAGTGAAGTCATGATTATGCAAGTTTTTCTTCTCTTTCAAAAGAAAAACTGTATTTTCATAAGTTACTCATTTACTCACTTTATCCAATTTTCTTCTTACGTTTGTTTTACTTTCTTCAGTGGAATAATAAAAAAGAGGAGAGACTGTGTTTCCCTACTTTTTTTTTTCTTCTTCTTTTTTTCACTTAAGAAGGCAATAATCCACAGGGACTGTGTAGCAACATACAAAACATAAGTTTCATTTCCTTTCATTCCTAACAGGGTCTTTTTTCCCCACCTATTCTTTTAACTGGGTAACCGGAGGGAGAATTTGACATAACATTTGACATCTTTCAAGCCCCAGGGCTCAAAGCTCTTCAATTCATGCAAAGCTTTTTGCAGAATACCACTCTGCTTGCCTAATTCTCCAGTGAAGCAGCAATAGAAAGGGAAACAATCATCACTCATGTGAACCATGCCTAGTTTTATTAACAGATGTTTGTCATGCAGCATTTTGTTCTATAATCTCTCCGTTCTTCTTGTTGTCAAATAATAAGACCAATAACCATGACACGGGAGCATTGTTAGCACTTCTCTTACCACCTGCAAACACTATTAGGCTCTGTGTTCCTACTGTCCTCAATATTATTCCTAAGTAAATCGTCTGAACTGAAAAGCTGGCAAACAAATGGTGGGAAATGGCTTGAAGCAAAAAATGAGTCAGCAACAAAGCACTAGTACTTCCTGCGATAACATACTCAGACTATTGACTTCTATTGTTTCTGAGCAATAACCCCAACTTTTAAGAAACAATAGCTGTTATTCAAGAGAGAAATACTTGTCATGGTATCTAAGCTTTTGGTCCCAATCTTATCCCTCTCTTACTGGTATTAGGTTTCATGTCAAAGCAACTTCAGAGCTGAACTGTGTACTGTCTTAAGCAAGGATGTGTTGAACACTGATCATGTTTTAACATGGGATAACTGATGGTTTAACAAGGGCTAATCAGTTTACTTAACCACCTCTGTGATTAAATTAGAAAAGAAAACTAGGTCTGCAACAGACAATTATATGCCTGCACGTATACAGGGACAGTTGCCTACTGTCTTCAGTAGATGACTGCACAGCTAGAAATGCATTTAAAAAATGGCAATATGAGTCTTTTTTCCCCTGCCTGTAGAATAAGGATCAAAGTAGACTTAAAACAAAAACAAAACAAAACAAAACAAAAAGTCAAAAAAAGCCCAATGCATCATGTTACTATTTTAATTGTAACTTAAATCCAGTTCAAATGAGGTAATTCATCACTAGCTTGTTTTTCCTCAGAATTTCTTTATACTGCTTTCCATTCTAAAGAGGGTGCAAGTAAGGAATTCAAAAGAGATGCTTATTGAGAGATCAGAAGTTTGGAATCCATTCACATTTGGCTTTCAGCAGTAGTGTATTTTGAGTGAATCATTATACGAGTGCTGTTTTGTTACCCATAGAAATCCACTGGAACAAGAAGACCAATAAGTACAGAGATACCATTATTCTACACTCCCACTGGGGCTGAACAACAAAGAAAACGTCAGCAGATAGCATTTGCTTTGGCCCTAAATCAGGAGACCTGGCATTTAAAAAAGCTAACAGACTGAATCTGATCTTTATTTTCACAGCATTAACAGGAGTTTGTGCACTAATCTAGGCCTATTATAGATGTAAAAGGTAGCTAGATCCCCTCATTGAAATTATGCAGAGGAATAATTACATATCAGTATAATAAATGTCTCTCACTTAGCAGCTTAACAATTTATCTTGCTATATGTACCATAGTGGTATTGAAACAGAGTATTTATTAAACCAAAAACAGTTTAATCTTGGGCTTTATCTTCCATCCAACACCTCCAAAGAATTCTATAACAAAACACGCAGTGTCCAAGTGCATAAACTGAACCAAATTCTGTTCTAACAACATGCAAGCTGGAATCAAATCCAATTCACTCAGTATATTTAGAGCAGCAAAGCAGGTCACAGGGGCATACAACTATGTATCACAAGGTTGCTGCACTGAGCAGTGCCTTACTGACTTGGGCTGTGCTAGTTGCCCTATACATGCACAAAACATCTTTGAAACTACCCATGCCTCCCTGTTTGAGATATAGTAATCGTTCCTAATACTGTTATTAGGGGAAATAAACTGCTAACACAGAAAAAGCTCCTGTCTGCCACTACTGAATCCATGTTCACTGTATTTCACAAAAGGTCCTGGAGAACCCAGAAAACTTCAGAGAAAAGTAACATGACAAAGGAACACTTTGGAATTTCTACACAGGCAGCAGCTTGGCAAGCAATCCCTGGCTTAGCAATCCCTTAGCAAGGATGTGACAATGGTCTATAAACATCTGTATCACTGACAGTGTCTCAAAATGTATTTCTTGTTTCTTCAAACAGAGTAACTATCTTGCACCATATTAAGCTAGATCAGAAAGAAGGTTTAAAATAAGCAAACGAGCAAATGAGTTTTCTGTCCAGTGTATTGCTAAAGGTACCGAACTCCTTAGCAAAAGATGTTGCAGAGTCTAGAGTATCACAAAATTTCAAGGGCAGACTGGGTAAGTTCATGAAGTACAATGTGCTGAAGATCACTGAAAGTAAAAAAAAACACATGCTTTTCAGAAAGGTCCTGGAAGATCAAGTGGTTGAAGCACTGGAAGGCTGCTAGGAAGAAATATCATGATGTTTGCCCTGATCTGCTGCTTCTTCCTAACCACATTTTTGACCACTGTCAGATGGGACACTGGGCTATGCAGAACCTTTGGGCTGCCCTGTACAGATACTCTTTATATTCTTATATTCATTGCTTAATAGCAAAAAAAATAGCCCCAAATTTTATTATGTTTTCAGCCTTGTCACTCACTGGGTTGACACACTTTTAGTAAAGTATTACTATAGGATTGCACATGTCTCTTTGAAAACTGCTGGGAAAACAAAATCACCACATCATTAACTGGTAGAATTTGAAAACCCCTCTGCTCTTATTTCAGTGAATTTTCACTGTCATCTAGGCACTGGGATGAGGAGTAAGCATTGAAAATATGCAGCATACACCAAAGATTTACTATTTAGGTATTACAGAATTTACCACCTACTCTCCTAGAGCATAATTTCAGAACATAGCTGCACATACTTGTGTCCCAAGGAATACTAGTTTCCCATATTTATGACATTTGGCAGTCAGGAACGTGGACCAAAAATGTACAAGTTCTACTTCAAGTTTTATCTACTCCAGTCTGCTTAGAGAGGCAACACATATTTGGCAGAAATCAACAACCACCTATCTTAGCAAATCGA
The DNA here is from genome assembly GCA_020745705.1 of Hemiprocne comata. Classification (NCBI taxonomy): domain Eukaryota; kingdom Metazoa; phylum Chordata; class Aves; order Apodiformes; family Apodidae; genus Hemiprocne; species Hemiprocne comata. The sequence goes on from CM036587.1 coordinate 39,644,421, forward strand.
ACACAGTGAAGACTGTTTTAACTACCTTTTCCTTTGCAGATTAATCCTGATCAAAGATGCCAAAATCTTACCTAAAGGTTTGCATAATCTATGTTGGCATTTTTGAAATTAATACAGGTATAATAAAGAAATACAGATGCTATCCCAACTACTCAACCACGTAGCACTTACTGGTTCTTTGGCATGCCTAAACTCATACTCATCTGCTAGAAAGCAATCTGGCCATTTGCAAGGTCAAACCACACAGGCAGATGGTGCCCAATGATAGACTGCCAAATGCAAAGAACCAGTTTCCAAAGAAATACCTCCTAACGGCAAATACCAACTAATTAGGCTGCATAACCTTTCCAAAAACATCCTACCTATTCATATCTGTTGGCAAGATGAAGACTTAAATCATATTTCTGGGCACTCTGCCCTAATACCACCTTTTCTGCTTAGACATCAATTTGGAGTATTTTTCTTAGCATAAAGGCTTATTTGCATTCTATTTAGCATGCAAATAGATACATACGGTTGTTTAAAAAACAAAACAACCAACCAAGCAAAACTGGCCATTTACTTCTAAGAATGAGTTCCAGGACCAGGAAATTTACTTGAGTCAGGTAAATCACTGAAAGCCAGCAATTCTTAGTAATTTTAATTTACTGGGAAAAAAAATTGAACTTTAAAAGACATATATTAAAATTATGAAGTAATCATATCAAGGCAAAGTCTACATTTATTCATATATACAGTTCTATGAAAGACAGTGGACTGGATCTTCCAGCATCTCAAACACAAGTCACTGCAGAGACAAATTTTTCCATTAGACAACAGTAAAAAGAATAATCGAGTCCAACATCTGCTTTACATAGCAGAACTCATTGCTAAATAAGTCGTATTAGCTGTATGCTTAACTGTGATAACATTCACATTCTAAAGATTAAGAGCCAGAAATACAGAATGAATAGCAAATTATTTTGCACATTCAAATCTTCAGCCTTATCTTTTACAGGTGAACATTTTCAGGTATTGAAAGTCAGTATCCCTTGCATGGCTCTTGGGGAGAAGAAAACACTGGCCTCTAGCTCTGTTGAAAGGAAGACCTCCCCAGTCTGTCCCTGGAAAGCAATACGCCTGCTCTGAGGTGAACTTAAGAGAAGTTCAATTCATTTGATAAAACAAATTGAAAATGCATCATTACTAAATTTACTATTCTTTGGAATGATCATTGCAGTGAAACAGAGTTTAATGAAGAATCAGTGCACAAATGAATGTGTTGTCTTTTATCCAGTGTTTATTTTTATGGAAATTCTATGAAGAAAATTTGGCCCAAAATGTTTTTAACGAAATATTTACCTTTGTCAGGATTTGCCATTTACTAGTTCTTTCCACAAAGTCTCAAGTCAACATATTTACAATCTCTGCAATCTCAAGAGTTAAATTTGTATGTCTGCTCTTAGAATGCAGGGCTTTTGAGTCATAGTGAAGGTTGTTTTGTTAACCTTTTCTGGAAAACTTTGCCTCAGATATGGCCCACAGGTGAGTGAAAGGTAGTGTGCTGAACTAGTTTAATCAGCTCCTAAAGAAAGACAACCATACTGCAATATAGAAGAAAGTAAACTTTTTATTTTCTGTTAATTGGAATATATTAAGGGAATCATAAAAATTACAGAACACAACTTGCACCTCTAAAAGCCTATAAATATGTCACTGAATTTACCCGTGTTGGGAAGTCAAAGAGAAATGAAATACAACAATTAGCACCAAGACTCTGTGTACATGACGTACTTAAAAAAAAGAAAACAAAGGGATTGGGAAACTCCATAGAAGTAACTGTCTGTGTCACAGCAACTAAATCTTTCAGATGCCTCATACCTATATTGTGATGAAAAACAAGCACCTACAAGTAGAATTTACAGCTCTGATCAGTGATTTATTCTTTCAAGCTTCAGAAGAGGTAAAGTTAGGTGAACACCACTTCCTGTTCATTTCAAACCCAAGCTCAAAAGGAAACCTTTAGTCTGCGGCTAGAAACATACTGGCAAAGTACTAAACCATGATTTATTAGTCTTCTTTATTCTGCATTTATTTAGCAGACTGTCCAAGAACAATATTAATTCCATTTCACTGACAAAGGAAAACATACTGCTTAAAGTAAAGGAATGAAAGTGGGTATCTTTAAAGTAGGTTCAAAAAATAGGTTACACAGGATTTTCAGCTGCTGCACAAACACAAGTCTCTTTTATGTATTTTTACATATATATGGATATATACACAAAGATTCGAATTTCTTTTCCCCTGAAGTGAGCTTAAACCTTCCATCTGAAATTTTCCACTGAAGCAGAAAAGTTATTAAAAAATTTTAAATGCAATTCTGTCCAATGCTTTTTGAGGCATACCACAACAAAGGTAAAGGATTTCTCCCTCTCACACTCTATAAGCAGAAGAGATATTTCAGAGAATTTCACTGAAGGTAGTGAAATCCTGACACAACAAATTCAATTGAAATTAGCAGTACATTCATCTTTCTGTCATGATTTTGGCTTGGAACAGTCATAGTTTGCTTCCTGCATGCTTCCTAGTGCATCACAGAGTTCCAGAAGGATGAGAAGGCAAGGCAACAACTCCACAACTTTCATTCACAGCAGAAAAGAAGTTACCTTCATAAAGCAGCGTTTCCACCACCTGCTCCCAGGAGATTGCCAGGTTGCCAGAAAGCAACCTCTTGCTACTTGATGTAAGACAGCTACAATGAATGCTACAATAATAACGTACAAAAGGGTCTGGCTTGGGGATCTCACATAACAAGCTAGTAAATGACAAGCTCCTCATGGCAAAGGCCACAGAAGGTGAAAACAGGGACTGGGAGAACAAAGCACCCCCCAGTGCAGGAGAAGAATAGGTATGTGACCATCTAAATAACCTGAAGGTGCACAAGTCTATGGGAACTCATGGGGTCCATCCATGGATCCTGAGGCAGCTGGCGAATGCAGTTGCTAAGCCTCGCTCCATCATATTTGAGAGGTCATGGTGGTCTGGAGAGGTTCCCTCTGATTGGAAAAAAGGTAACATAGCCCCTATCTTTAAAAAGGGGAAAAAGGAAGACCTGGGGAGCTACAGGCCAGTCAGTCTCACCTCTGTGCCTGGCAAGATCATGGAACAGATCCTCCTGCAAAATCTGCTAAGGCACATGGAAAATAACAAAGTGATTGGTGACAGCCAACATGGCTTCACTAAGCACAAATCATGCCTGACCCATTTGGTGGCCTTCTATGACAAGGCTACAGAGATGGTGGATAGTGGCAGAGCAACTACCGTCATCTACCTGGATTTGTACAAGGCATTTGACACTGTCCCACATGACATCCTGGTCTCCAAACTGACAAGACATGGATTTGACAGATGGACCACTCGGTGGAGAAGTAATTGGCTGGATGGCCACACCCAGAGAGTTGTGGTCAAGGATTCAGTGTCCAAGTGGAGGCAAGTGATGAGTGGTGTTCCTCAGGGGCCAGTATTGCGACCAGCGCTGTTCAGCATCTTCATTGGAGACATGGACAGTGGGATTGAGTGCATCCTCAGCAAGTTTGTTGACGATACCAAGCTGTGTGGAGTAGTTGACACCTTAGAGGGAAGGGATGCCATCCAGAGGGACCTTGACAGGCTGAAGAGGTGGCCCAATGCCAACCTCATGAAGTTCAACAAGACGAAGTGCAAGGTCCTGCACCTGGGTCAGCACAACCTCAGGCATAAATACAGGCTGGGGGGGAGAATGGATAGAGAGCAGCCCTGAGGAAAAGGACTTGGGGGTGGTAGTAGATGAGAAGCTCGACATGAGCTACCAGTATGTGCTGGAGCCCAGAGGGACAGCCACATCCTGGGCTGCATCAAAAGAAGTATGGCCAGCAGGGCCAGGGAGGTGATTCTGCCCCTCTACTCTGCTCTGGTGAGATCCCACCTGGAGTACTGCATACAGCTCTGGAGCCCTCAGTACAGGAAAGACATGGAGCTGTTGGAGAGGGTCCAGAGAAGGGCCACGAAGGTGATCAAAGGGCTGGAGCCCCTCTGCTATGAAGACAGGCTGAGAGAATTGGGGCTGTTGAACCTGGAGAAGAGAAGGCTCTGGGGAGACCTTATAGTGGCCTTCTAGTACCTGAAGGGGCCTACAGGAAAGCTGGGGAGGGACTTTTCACCAGAGAGGGTAGTGATAGGACAAGGGGTAATTATTTTAAACTGAAACGGGGTAGATTTAGTTTGGATATCAGGAAGAAATTCTTCACCATGCAGGCAGCAAAATGCTAGAATTAGTTGCCTAGGGAAGTTGTGGAAGCCCCCTCCCTGGAGGTGTTTAAGCCCAGACTGGATGAGGCCTTGTGCAGCCTGGTCTAGTGTGAGGTGTCCCTGCTCATAGCAGGAAGGTTGGAGCCTGATGATCTTTAAGGTCCCTTCCAACCTTAACCATTCTATGATTATATTCTATTCTTACTGGACTTCAAATATATATTCGTTGAGATTTCCATAATGATCAAGTGTTCTTGTTTACGAAGATCCCTCTTCCCAAGAAATTGCGTCAGTCATAGCTAAACAGTTAGCTCTCTCTGAAAGCCCTCCCAAACTTTTCTGTCTCCCTAGCTTCTATTCTTACGTAATGTGCACATACACCTCTAAATATCCATTATTTTTTCTTGCTTGCCAAACACTACCACTTAATAGTCATAAGCTTGTGTAAAGAATATGAGCCCTCTGCTACACAATTAGGCATTTATTTTTACACTTTTTGATCAGTCGATACTAATGGATTCTATTTCATAACACAACAGATCCCACACCCATGACTACGCAGCTTCCTTAGTATCTTACTGTAAAACATTTTCTCATATGAATTTTTAAACACATCAAATAACTTATCACAACCAGATTTCTGTTAGGTACCATTATGTTGACATGAAATTATGCAACATTACAAGTAAGGCAAGACACCATTCTATGATAATAATATTTAAGAGGTCTTGCATATCTGAAATATGTATCTTAAATAATTCCAAAACAGCCCTTCCATTTATAAGAGAGGAAAATAAATTTAAAAATGCAAAATGTGTCCATGTTTAAGTACTATTATTTATACTCAGAAACAGTGTAGAAAAAGATAGAATCAAGAATATATGATAAACATTTTAATTCCATTGACAAACATGCTGTATCCTCTTTTATTCCTATAGATATTAGTTCCTACTAACTGCAAGGATAGTAGAAAGATTCATATATATATATATATATATATATATATATATATATGTGGTGAACCCTCTATTCAGAAAGACAATAAACAGTGAATTCCAGTTCTGTAAACACACCTTATTTAAAATGTTTATTGTATTTAGCATCAGAATTATGCCTGGTATCAATTTAAAGAAATGCAATGCCCAACAACTAGAATTAGCAGCTGTTTTTTGTGTGCGATGCATGTATTTCATTCAGTACATTCCTGATGCTTTCTACACAAACCTCTTCTTTCTGATGTTTCACACAGGCTCGCTTCCATAGATCTTCAAACTCTTCATCTAAAATGTTCATGCCCGTGTTGCGGAGGATTTGTGCAATCTACAAAATACAATCCATGTAATTCTGGTCAGCATTTTCTTAAAACTGGCTTTTACATATAGTAGCAATCTCTATTTGCCAAAGAGTATTTTCCCACTCTTAAAAACTACAGGCCAAATCCTGCATCCTTAACCAAAGAAGCTCCTATTTAAGTAAATCTGAATCTTACTAGGATGAAAGCTGGGGTGTACAAAATTGTCTTTAGTTAATAAAGTAATGTTGATGCAACTTCAACATTGGAAAAATCCAACAGAGAAGACTAGAGAAAAGTAAACATTTTTTTTAAAAGCCCTAAGTCAAGTCCTGTTTATTCATTGTATTTTTACCATTTGCAGCTATTGACATAAATCAGATTATATCATCTGCATTTCATAGCAAGAATAATATATGCAAGATCTTCAGTTGGTATAGATAAATGGGTGAAGTGACTAAAATGAAAGGATTCACATCAACTTTGGGTCTTGCTATTGTTTTACACTGAAGTAATTCAGCAGAAATATTTTTTTTCCTGATCTCACTTGGATGTTTCCTGCTGCATACCTCATCACACTGACCTTTTGATTCATTAGGGAAAGACAGCTTAAGAAGAATATTGACATGACTTGTGCCTTTGTTTGTATTAGCAAACTTTGGCTTCTTAGGTTGTGTTTGTGTGCACATGTTACACTTATGCTCTGGAGATTTTATGCATGCTTTGATAAAATAAACCTTTAACACAGTAAAACCAACCTTGTTTGTCATCTTTCTCTAAAGCTCTCTGTTGTATAAATATGGGCCTGATCCACAGTGCAGCAAATCTGCAGTTTCATCTTAACCAATAATTCTGTGAGAGTTTATGCCAGCTGAAATTACAGGAGGGTAACTTGGACTAAATTTTGTTTCTTTAAGCATAGGTGTTATTTCAGTTCAATCAATAATATTAATCATGAGGAAAACAAATTGGATTTGATCCTTCAACAAGCTAGTGAAATTTGAAAGTTAACTAAAAGCATAATTCCATTACAAGACACTACTGCGGGGACCATAAAGAACTACATGCTCCCGTAACTCAGTTTCACCTTATTAAAATACAACTCTGTCCTGGCTCATCAACAGCCATAAAATAATCACTGACTAAACCACAGACTATCAAGTGTGCAAACAGGGTTGAACCCACCCTTACCTATTCTCAACATGATCACGTTGAATATAAATTACACACTATTACTCAGTTAAGCAACTTCTCTTCGATAGACTAGGATGAATTCCCACCAGGAAAGCATCAGGCTCTAGAATGATTTTCTTCTTTTGTAACATGAAGAGTCACCTCATGAAACTGCTTTATAGTCAGAATCTGCATCCATTTCTACAGGCCTATACAAAAACTGATAGTATTAAATGACTCTGGGTTTTCATATAGTAATTTCATTAGCTATTACATGTTTGAAAATATCAATGCTCCATATCAAAAGAAATCAAAGACCATCACTAAACCACTTGCAACAGTCCATTTCATCCACATAGGGTAATTTACCACACTCAGAGGTGGTTCTGCACTGAATTTTGTACAGCCTGTATAGTCTACAATGAAGTACGACATCTCAGGCCACATTATATCTTCAGAGAAGAGTTCTATCTAGTGCTTGACAGATATAATGGGCTTCTCAATGAAGCATGAATTCTATTTAGTGCTGCCTATATTCTGCATGCCCGGATTTCCTGCCTCAGAGGTAGATTATAAAATGGTAAATGCTCATGTACACGACATTCTGACAAGCTGTTTTATGAACATGTGTAGAAGATGACACCACATCTTTTACATTCCCAGCCACTAATTAGCAACATTCTTTTCTGTAAAATATATACTCAAGTTCCAGATCCACTTTCAAATGTGACTGAATGACTCGTAGAAAGGGAGAGGTTCTCAAGGCTTCTTTTTTCATTTTAGATTGGAATTTCACATTTTGTTACAACTGTCTCTTAAATTGGATTTCAGGTAATGAAGTTATCTGTTCATATTTTTTCACTAGAAAATGTATACAAATGTGGAACCAAAAAAGCAAACAATACTGGAGAAGAAGCAAAGTTGTTTTAGTATTTCATTGGAAGGAACTCTGGACTGTGAGATAAGAGAGTGGTAGCAGCCCCCAGAAATATCAGATGGAAAAATCTGAGAGTCCCCAAGTAAGTCTCTACAATTTCAGGCCCTATCTTTCTCTTCAGAAATATGAGATGGGACAGCACTTCTGGGTGACTCCCTATATCCTCATCACTGTACAAGTCCTTTGCAGATGTGACCCTATGACCCTGACTCAGCAGAGAATCAAAAGGTATATTCAAGCAGTTTTCCAAATTTGCCATTAGCAAAACCTGCAAGTTTGTTTGAGGAGAGACAACTTGGGTAAAATTTTCCACTGAATATATCTCTTTGACAGAAACTAGTTTCATGCAGCTGTAAAAATCTTCTGCGGGGCTTTTAAAGACAGCTACTCATAGAATAACATAGGTTGGAAGAGATCTCTGGAGATCATCTATCCAACCACATAATCAAAGCATGGCAAACTTCACCATTAGACTATGTTGATTGGGACCTTAACCCAGCAATTTGAGTATGTCCTAGGATGGCTATTTCACAGATGCTCTGCCCTTCTCACATTGCAGAAATGATGAGTCAGACTCTTAGATTAATTAAACCCTAGATTAATTACCAACCCTTGTCTGACACAGCATTTGAGCACATGAGTAGCAACAACCTGATATACTTACTTATATTACTTATTGAAGTTGTATCTCAATTAAAGTAGTATCTACCACCTTTATGAATAATTTTGAATGTGAAGAGTACATATTTTTCAGATAGTTGAATATGGGTAAAGAAAGAAGGTAATGTTGCAACAAAGACTTTTACAACCTGATTATTTGATGACACGGCCAGAGGTACATTTATCTTGGAAGAACAGTCTGAAGAAATGCACTATACCTCTGCCTTTGGTCTTGTTTTAAAAAGGTCTCTTTCATACACTCCCTTTTGACTGAAGACAGAAGGGAATAATAATGCATAAGCATTGGCCTCATCGCCATAATTAGTTCTGTCACTGATGCGGCGAATTTGAGGAGCAGGAATATCTGAACGAATAGTTGGAACACCACATACCGGATAACCTGTGGAAATCAACCAACAGGTAGCATGGAATATCCTCTTTTTTCCAAAGAAAAGAAAACATTTTCTATGAAATAAGAACAAATTTGATACTTTGTCTCACATAGGTTTAAGAAGTTACATAATTTTCTTCCTCATCTCTTTTTTCATATTTTTATAATTCCTAGCTTCAGGTACATAATGAAGCATAACAACAAGAAATCTTGCTGTAATACTCTAGTACTTATCCAGTACTTCCAGCTGAAAACATTTATAGGTGATTCCAAGATATTGTTCTCCTAACATTACTAGGATAATTTCTCAAAGAACATCTCAATTAACTTTCACTGTTCGAATGGATTAACCATGCCAAACATCTAAGCCATGCCCACTTCCAAGCACAGTTCTAAACAAACTTAGTTTAGATGAATTAATTTACTATTGTACATTAGTAGAACCTGTAGCAATACTTTTTAAACTTGTTTGTGATTTTGTCTTAAATAATGCTCAGCAGTACAGTCCACTGTACTTACAGGTTGTTGGGAGACCACCTACTACAGCATTATACTGAGAAGAAGTTGTTTGGTAATTTGCAAACGTATGATCTCTTGGTCTTGTAAGCATTTTTGGTGTCTTTTCTGAACTTCCTGGTTCTTTTAACAGAAAAACTTCCTGCTTCAGCAGTGGCTCCTCATTTATTTTTGTGTTTTCAGGCAGAGAAGCAACATCTAGTTTTTTGCCTATAAACAAAAGTTATGATACAGACAGGATTTATTATCAGCACATTATAGACTAAGGTAAAAAATTTTGCTTGAATCCTTGAAAAAATGTAAAGTAGGTAACTGTTGGGATTTATGGAAAATTAATATGGGATTTATGGGAAATTAATATGCCTGAATTAAAACAGCAGTGTTGCAGGTACTGCTCACCAAATTGTCAGGCACCCTGAAGTAGCCCGTGAGATCAGTAAACAAGCTGGTGTCTCACAGCCTGGTACCCCACGGGACCAGCAAACAGCAGGTGTCCTATCTCACGGTTGTTATCTCATGAAGTAGTGAGAAAAGAATGTTGTAGCAAGAACTGAGAGGCACCGGCTGGGAAGCGAAACACCTTGGGTCATCATGACACGGGCAGTAAGTGACAAGACACGTAGCCAATCATATATGAACTGTGTATGTATGTAACCAACGGGGTTTGTACTGGGGTGGAACATCTGGAATCAGAGGGGTATAAATTGCCGCCATTTTAAATAATAAACGGCTTTCGCTTGATCACATTGATCGTGGTGTGTTAGTCTGTGCTCTCGCCGCAACAGGTAACAAAGTTAATCTGCATTTCTGAGAATTATTCTAAGAGATTTTTTACTTTCTTCCCATTTTTGGGACATTCTCAACATGCAACATGGAGCTCCAGGGTGCTGAAGTACACTTGAATCTGAGGCCCTGCTGGTGGCAGGCAAGGACAAAATGCACTCTCTAAATCCTACCATTCTAAAGAAGCAGCTGGCATACAACAAAAATATCCTTTCAACAGCTGTTTTAAGAACAAGATCATCTCCACAATTTCACAGTACTGTCACCTACCTTTTGTAATTATTTTTTCTTCAAACTCTTTAACAGCCATTTTGTCTTTCCAGTTCAGAAAGTTTGCAAACTCCAGGTAATTAATCAGACCATCTTTATCCAAATCACAACAGTCAAATAAGGAATCCAAGAGCTCATCATCTAGATTCAAATTAAGCTGAAAACAGGACTTCCGTAGATTGTCCTTATCTATCATTCCATCACTATTCTATTATAAATAAAATAAAAGTTTTTGTAACAGCCGTTATAAAAAAGCTCCACCAAAAGGAACACACACACATGTTTATATGCACATATAAATGTAAATGTATACAGCAGCAAGCACACCATTTCAGAAGAGTAACATTGCTGAGTACAAAAAGAAACCCTGAGAATTAAAGTATTAAAAATTGGAATATAAAAGTATGAATAAACAATTTTCAACTTAAATAATACAGTTATTTGAGAGTGAAAGAGTGTGACAGGGTATTGCAACAAGAAAAAATCTAATCATAAATGTTGAGGCAAAGCTAAGATTTATTTTGAAAGTAAGGCATCAATCATCCTGTACACATTACAATTAATGCTATATATGAAATGTCTTTTTTTTTTTTTTTCCAGAGAGAAAAAAAGAAAATCTCTGAAATTCTGATGCTTGATGACTCAGTCAGAAATACAGCTTGGAAGACAATATGAACATAGTCCCTTCAGCTGTTTTTATTTTAAGAAGAAATACCAAATTTTGAAGAGCAAAAAATGGTAATATTTCTGCTCACATGTCCCTTGCTCTCTCTTAACTTGGCTATTCCAAATACCACTGTGAAAGGCTCCAAATACTGTTGGGTCCATAGCATATCACAGTAGATTAAACATACAATAACTCTGAAGTTACCTTGTCTTTGCAGTCTTCACCTATATGTGCCTCACAATGCTTGTGTTTCTTCACGTCTGTATCTCCACAGCACAGGAGCACTAATGTCACACGTTCCATTACATTTCTACTTTTTCAAAGCACTAACCTTGTCATAATGCCTGAATGCTTCTAGTAAGATGTCAAAATTCTTGTAGTTAGCACTCTTCAAACTTTGCCGAACTGCAGTCAAGACAGCTTTCTCTTTGTCCTTTCCACGGAGGAACTCATATGGAACCCAGCAGTGAAGAAGATCACCAACTCCTATAAAAATAAACACTTCCTCAATCAGTTGCACATATAAAGACAATGGACCTTATTAAAAAATAGCTTACAGTCTTAAGAAAAAGGACAATTTCAGTTCTGATGTGCTGATTTTCAGCACTGCTGAACATCTGATATGGCCATTCCATTAAAAGATCAAATGGTCCATATGAACATTTTTCTACTCACATGCAATCAATATTAAAAATTTTGAAACATCTTAATATAGCTTCAATAATACATCCACTGCTTCCAAAAGCTTCTGATGGCAGTAAGTTACTCAATGTCCAAATAGATTACATCAAAAGAACATATATTATGGATCTATCACTTCCAGTCTGTTGTATTTTGGTATACTTGCAAGAACCAATGGCAAAGTCAATGTAATTTTTCCGATCATTATATACCACTGTACTATTTTTGTTACTCTTCCCATTTTCCACATATCCTAACTTTATTAGTATTTTTTAACACCGAGCTACAGTCTTCATCCAGGTCCCCAAGACACCAAGGTCACTTTCTAGAGTGCAAGAAGTTCATTCAATGACAAACAGGAGTATCTCACCAAACCCCCTTCTAACAGCAATGTATGTGCATTACTTTCTACCTGTTAATAATGAGTTATTTTCCTCAGTTCTTTCTGCTGCTCCTTATAAGACTAGCATACCTACACATTTAAAATATTTAACTTTATTATACTACATAATAAAGCATGTATAAAAGCTTATGCAGAATTTGAGCATGCCTTCTCTAGTATTGACTATTAAAGAACCTTGAGCCACTTACATTTTTTGCTGCCTAACTATTCACTGTATCCCCTAGTTTTTCAACCTAATGTTAAACCACCATCAGTGCCAACACTGACTATTTGCGTTGACTAGCTTTAAAAATGTTGTCATAATGAAAATGAATATTTGCTTGTTTTCATTATGTTTTCTGTCTCTCTGCTACCTTAAAAATATTATTCATTGCTTGTTATTTTTACTCTTTTTTATAGAAGTGCTGAAAAAATCATTGAGGGGAAAGACACATAATTGATTTAAATAACCATTTTAACTTTTTCACTTAGATGTCAATGTGAGTTTTTAGCTTTTTCTCCATTTGTTTACATTCAGATTGAGAGGCTTTAAAAAGAAACATGATCAACCCAACATGATCATCCAAAAACTACAGCTTCTTTATTTCTGACATGCATTGGTTTCCCACTAGCAACTTCAATTCTTCTGAGATTTTTCCCTCAAAAAAATTACTGTCACTGTTATATTTTTGTACCTTGCCTCTAGGATTTCAGGAAAATTTTATACCACACAAACAACAGTAATTACTTAAGCATTGTTCCATCAACAAGCTAAGATTTCATTCTGCCTCTGAACTTACCATATTCATCTGGACGGACCAATATTCCAAATGTACGGCCTGGGGGAACATTCCTAGTTTCTCTTATACTGTCAATATGCACATTTATTTGTTAATTCTCAAATAGTTTATTAAAAGTCAAAATAAACTCTATGCTATTATTTTTTAAATATATTAACATTTGTTAGATAGATAGGGATGCTACACATAGTTGACCTGAAATTTAATTGTCACTACTTTGCTTCAAAGTTGCCATTTCAGAAAAGCAATCCTTCATAAACCTGTTTAGAACATTTGCTGTTTGTAATATAACACAGCCAAATGTAAACATTAACTTCTTGAACATTTATATGCATTAAGAGGAAAAACATTTTGTGTTAAAACACTTTTTTTTTCTTGAGGCAATGATAGAAATGAGGGAGAAAAAGTCCTTATAACGTGCTAGCCAAGTAATAGGAACATTTAGGACAAACCAGATCTCGAACTGAAACTCCAAATATGTCTCCAAATAAAGTACTTTTGGCTAAAGTGGTAAAATTGAATCACATCTCTGCTTTCTCTGCTTTTTCATATGCAGTTCTGTGTCTAAGAAAACACCAACCACGCCAATATCCATCTGGAAAACTTGGCCTAGTTTTATTTACCAGCAAGTTGAGGTACCATTGGTGACACCAAAGAACTGTTTATTTCTTAATTTGAAAAAGACTCAATGTTAATTTTATCTTTATGCTTAATAATTATAATTGTTACATGAATCAGGTATCTCCACCAAAACTGAAAAGAGAAGCAGTGGTTTGTTCTAACATACAAAACAAACAACACAGAGAAAGAAGCACCATAACCTAAAAATTACTGTGTGTATTTTCATCTTTTTCATATTGTACATAGGATGTGGATGGTGTAAAATTTACTAAATAAAAATAGGTTAGTTCGTATCTGTCTTGTTATATTAGTGCTGGTTTTGAACTTGCCCACATTTGAGCAACCCACATTCCCTGAATGATTCTATTTCTTCATGCTGCTTACACTCCAGTTCAATTCCACAATAAGCTAGGACACAGTGAAGGGGACAGGAGAAACTGACTCACATTTTTATTCACTCCCTACAGGTACTATGGACTTAGTTCTCCAGAGTCACTGAAGTTTATGATCTTGAGCTTAAAAGTAAATTTTGCTACCAAGTCAATAAAGTTGTTTGTGAGTCTTCAGATACAATTTTGCAGAAATCTAGAGCATCTGCAAAGACAGTCTTTGTATGCATTGAGGAGCCCTAGACTTGTAACACAGCTGGATCCTACCATGCTGTACTTTAGGAACGCTGTAGCCCTTCGTAAGACCTGTTTTGTAAAATTAAAAAGCTGTTTCAGATCACCTCAGGTTTATGAAGCACTGTAATGATTTGACTGATATTGATATACGTTGTTAGATAGTAACACAATTAAATTCCATGTCCTTGTCCAAGGAAGTAATAAGGTGAGAATACAGGTTATGTAATAATGATCAAAAATAGTGTCAGAATAAGTAAAATAGTCAAATATCCAAACAACAGGTGAGACATTCAGTTTTTTCAAACCTTCCTAAATGCAAAAGACAGGGGGGAAAATGAAGCATTACAGTGTACTTGTAATTTGCTTGGTGCAAATTTGATCAATTCAGATATAGACCAGTAAGACTTAACAGACAATAGACACAATACAGCCCTCACTAGTAACTTGGGTACTTTTCAGCCTAATTAGAGCAAGTAAAAAGTCCCTGTCTGTAACTAAGTGCTGCAGGGTAAGGGCTGAGAGCACAGCTATAACTTTTACCCAATACAGAAAAAGATACTGGATACTTGGAAAATGTGAGTGAAATTTGTTCTTGGAAGGTATCTTTACTCACTTATGGATCAAGGACTTCTCCAAGCTAAGGCAGATTTTTTTCCTTGAAATCATCACTTTGTTTTGATACTGCTCTCTTTTTAAAAGTTACAACTCTCACACAGATTTGTTTAACAATATTAAACAATTTTTCAATAATATTACAAAACATTATTATGTATTAGAAGGAAAAAGCAATTCCTTGGCAAGACAAATGCAAATTTAGTAATTGAAAAATCCCACTATTTAAAATCAAAGGTGTCTTTATGTAATCCTAGAGACACACCAAGTGCTGTTATGCTACTGTAGAACTGGTCTGGATAAACTATTCTAAAAATTACTCCTTGCATTTTCTATGCAGTTCAGTAGAGCTAAGGATGGGATTGTGAGATGTAAAACTATCTTGAAGATACGAAGACTCACTCTTCTTAAGAACTCACACCACTAATTAAATAGTTAACTCATTGCTACTTACGATTGCAGATCACAGAACCAATTTAAGCATTTGGATACATTTCGTCCATCTTTAAAGTGAGGGGTTCGTATTCCATAAACAAAAGACTTGCTGAATTTTGGTGAGTCATACTTCCTATTTATTGCTTCCCCTGTGAAAAAATTAAGGGTCTCAACTTTCCACCTCAGGAAGGAAAAGGTACTAAATATCTTCCTGCTTAAGACAAAACAATGAAGAAACAGAAGTAAATAACTAATTAACAATTCCGCTTATTTAAAGATAACTACTTTTCATTTTTCATGTTTATTAAGTAGTTAGGAATAGCCTCATTGTTGAAAATGAAGATAAAAGGCAAAATAAAAAGCAAAAACTGCTCCAGTGGTAAAACAGTTGGATGTCCTTTTTTGTCAGATAAAAGACAAGCCCAACAATTAATGAAAAAATACGAGTTAGCCTAAGTAGTGAGGGTCATGCAAACAAATCAGTTTATAATGTTTATACTTGAGCAGAATTGTGTACCATTGAATTTACTATTTGTTTCTAAAAAAATGCTAAAAGAAAAAAATATTTTTTGCACTTTCAGATATACTCTTGCTGTCTAATAAGGACTTCCTCTGGCGGTATGGCAGCATGGAATTTTTATGTTATTGTTCAAAACTGGGACACATAATAGAATTTTTTTTTATTCTGTGAGTCTGTTTTTGGCTTGGTCTCTCCAAGATCTTGTGGACGGAAGTTACAAGGGAGAGAGAAACAGGTAATGAATAATTCAACCAAAACACCTGAGAGAGGCAAGAAAGAGGGGAAATAAAATTACAAGTTTGGCCAATTCATACCAACAGTACTCGTAGTAGGACTTCTCAGTAAGAGAAGACAGTACTATAATTTCACTTCTACATAAGTGCCTCTATATAACACTCACATTATTACAATTAAAATATCTGGAGTTTCTTACATGTTTGGACTACACCTACAAAACTGTTGGTACAAGCACAATGGGCAATTCTATTAAAATACTAGTCTTATAGAACAGCAAGTGGAAACGATGGAACTGTGACACAGAAATGGCTGCAAAAGTAATACATGTACTGCATTTCAGAGTGCTATTTGCCACTCTGTTCTTGTGCGGCCCTATGAAATAAAGGGTAGCCATCCCTGAGCAGACCACTTCACCCAAGTTCAGCCCCCAGAGGCTGAAGCAGTGAAGGCAGAGCTTGATGATGAGCTCCCCATCAGAAAGTCTAGTTGCCCCAAAGTTCCGTTTGGATCTTGACAAAAAAGAGGAACCAGAGGTGAAAGTACAGGCATAGGCTGAGCTCACAGTCTGTGGCTTTAAGCCTGAGATTCCTCTCAGTGGCATAGACAGTGCCAAACTCAATAAGCAATGAGGGCATCTATGAATTTCTAGCTTCCTGGAAATACTTTGCTTTTCAGATAGCACCCAAAATGAATCACGCTTCCAACTCCTTCAGTAAGTTCTTATACTGTCTAATACACCCACTACGAAATGATCTACAGTTCTAGAAATAGGTCATGCTTTCTCAGTTGCATATCAGTATTTTTTTTACATCATTATTTTTAAAAATAATTTATATTAATGCATTAATCAAAAGTAATTATTTTTCAAAGTCATGATGTAAAAAATACTTTCTCAGTTGCATATAAGTTTTTATTTTACATCAATACTTTAAAAATATACATTATATTATATTATATTATATTATATTATACTATATTATATTATATTATATTATTGCAGTAATTAAAAGTAATTGTTTATATCACAAAAAGCAGCGTACAGTATGTGTTGAAGACACAAAGAGGAACAATTACCTTTATTTATATTAGAACTTTTTATTTGTTTTCTTATCAGCCTTTGAACTTACCTGCATAATAATCATTGTGTGACACAACATACAGATCATGCCCTTCTCTGTCTTCTTTATCCACTTCCTCAAAAGTTTTTGGTGGATTTATAAGCTCTCCAGCTGGTAAATCTGGAAAGGAAGGAATAATATAGTTGGGAGAGGTAAGGGGGTTGGGGGTTTTGTTTGGTTAGTTCTTAATTTTAAACAATATCTTGCTAGAGAATATACTAATACTGTGGAAGAAGGATACATTTTACCACATTTCTAGTCAATCTATCTTACAGGATAATGACATGGGGCTAGGGAAAAAAAAAATCACAGAAACTGAATTGAACATAACTGTTGCAAGAGAGCTACATGGTCAACACATATATGATTTGCTCCAATCTATGGAGGAAAGACTCACAAGTCAAGGTAAGAACTTTTATTAGCCCCATTAGAACACTGCGGAAAAGGAAGGTGTCAGCTAAACAGTTCTCCAGGGAAATCTACAAAGAGAGATCTGTTACAGATCCAAAAGTCCTACTAGTTACCAAACTTTCTCAGTTGCTCCCTTCTTCATGGTAACTGAAAAATACTAGTACATTTTAATGTATTTCAATAACTGCTATACTAACAACTTTTCTATTAAGCTGGAATTGTTGGAAGCATCGAATATGTGCTAGATACTAAATTGCAGACTATCTTGTATTTAGAACATGTTTTTATGCTAAATTTTCCTACCTTGGATAACTTTTGTTCCAAATGTAGTATTAATTATATCCAAGCCCTCAGGTAACATAGAAGATTGATCATGTGATTTGCCCAAGGGTGTTTTACGATTACTGAAGTAGATCGCTTCTTTTTTGTCTTGTATTTTTTGTTGAAAATCAGTTTTAGGAAGTGGATTTATCATTGAAGCTGCCTAAAGACATCATAAACAACACAAGAGGCAGGAAAACCAGCAAAATTTAATCATTCACACATCAATATGACTATCCCCTCACCAATGCATGCACAAAAGTTTGATCATAAGTGTTCTGAGATCTTGTATGATTACACTGACATAATTTTTGTCTACAAAGTTGAAAACAATACTGTATTTTGAAAGAATAATCAATAATCAACTAATAATCAATTGTATGCTAAATCTCCAGCTAAATAAAATACATATTATGAGACGCCACTTCTTGGTTTTATGCAAGTTTTTCCACTTGTTAATTTATACATTTTCAGACTGCAGCCTTTCTGTGGTTAGCATACATTAGAAACAATAGTCAAATTATAATATGACCAAAACTTAAGTGTGAGAAGTTATAACATTTTTGGAATGAAGTCACCTGGTGCTTATGATTAAAAACATATTTTGTCTAACAGTTAAGATTAGTTATTCTCTAAAAATCTACTCTCAATTCTGCTAATGCATAATTTAAAGATAGTATTTCAAGATAAATACTAATAATGCATTCTAAACAGACATCCCAACAGAAATTACTTCAGCAGGGTTTTCAAAGCTTAGCTCTAGGTTGGACAATTTTTTTACCTCAGTGTACACACTGGGCTTGGATAAATAGAAGTTACTGGTAAAATGAGGTCAACTTCAAGGAAAAAAAAAAAAAAAGTTCCAAAAATATCAAAACAGGGTATTTTGATCTTCACAAGTAATTTTATTTTTCAGACAACTCATCGAAGTAATGGGGACTCTAGAGCGGGATTGTTAGACTCTTGTTGAATGTTACATAAAAGCAATACTGAAAAAAGTAGTAGCTGTCCTGGTTTGAGCCAGGATGAAGCCAATTTTCCTTTATTGATTCTTTTTTTTCCTTCAGTTAACTCTCTTTTAAGCAGCACACTTAGTGAAAGTAGCAGCAAGTTTTCCAGCTAGTGGACTGATAATGCCCAAATGTTTATAGGTACTGCTGAGAGACCAAGGACACTTTGCTCCATTTGTCAGGTTTGCTACTTTGGACACTTCTAAAGCAGAAGACTCGTATCTGCAACCGTCCCATAAGGAGGAGCGGACTAGACAGGTGGCAAAACTGACCACCCAAAGTATTCCATCCATATATTTATGTAGGACTTGGTATAAAGTCAGGGATCATGGAAGTCAAGGCCCTTTTTCCTTTTTCTTCTTCTTCCCTTCTCTTCCGTTTATGGCCGGCATCCAGGGAGGACTCCATCCATCCATCCATCACCATTGATCCCCAGGCCCGTGCATTCCTGACCCTCATACCTCTCCCCTCAGCTCCTGTCTGCTCTGCCGCTCTCTCCGGCAGCGCTCCGGGACATTTCAGGACTGCTCACAGCTCAGGAGATGCTCTGAGAGTTGCTGGGGGTGGGGGGAGGCAATAGGGTTTTGCACATTCCTGTACATGCTTGTATATATTTGTACATATTTTCTTTTATCATTAGGATTTAATTAAAGCTGTCTAGTTTAGTTTTCAATCCGGAAAGCCTGCCTCCTAATTATCTCTCTTTTTCCTACCTGGGTGGGAGGGGGAAGGGATTATTGTCACTCATTTAATTGCCAATCCTGAATCAAACTGTGACAGTAGCAAATACAATTGATCCAAATCCACACTTAGAGAGATCACTAAGATTTCAACTCTTCCTCCAGATAAAATTTAATTAGTAATGCAAAATGAAACAATCTTCAACAGACAGTATAGGCTAAACAAATCAATCAATTCAACCTACAACTTTTGAGAAAGGACACCAAGAACCTGATTTTTTTTTCATTGTGGATATGCCTAATAAATGTCCTACTGAAAATCCTGTAATATCAGAACTTGAATGATTCAACCTGAAAACCTGTTTCTGAGACCTGAACTCCTCTTTGCCCCAACATCTCCATTTGTAAAATTGAAAACTATTAGTTTACAAGCCCATCGTAAAAGTGTATTTTACTAAAACTGTTATTTTTAGAGATTTGAATAATAATTACATTATTAAATCACCAATTCTCTCTTTGGTTTGAGTACAGACTACAAAAATAATTTCTGAAGTAAAGAATACACACAAAGTAGTCTAACATATGCAAAACTACTTTTTAGCTAACAAAATCAGTTTCAACCCAAAGGTAAGAAAGAATACATCATAATTACACTAAACTGTAAGTACATTCTCAGACAGCAGTTCTCCTGCTAAGAGCTCAACAGGTTTTACTTCTGCAATCAGTAAAGGAGAAAGCAGCAAATTTGTGGGTAGAAGACTGTTCATTAACTTAAGTGTTGAAATGGAATTAGTAATTCAGTAGTCATTGCAAAAGTTAAGTCACTGATAAGATAAAATCACCAAACTTCAAGTGTTTTCCTATTTCAATCATGCTAGTTAAACCTTATTAATTGACCTCAGAATTCAGATAATCCACAACAGTGGTGAAATGCTGCCACGTACATCACTCAGCTATGTACCTTTACCCCTGACTATGAAGGAATCAGTTGCTCTCATTAAGGACATTCGTAAGTGGTCCATTCTTAAACAAAAGTAAATGAGTCACATTCTTACAGTGAGTGAAGAACATGATGCTACACCATGTGTCAAGTGAGCTGCAATGTCAGGATCATCTGCTCTGCTGTAGAATATTTTTTTAACACCCGGAGCTGGATTTGTTGTATTTCGAAACTTCCGCACAATAGCTGGAGTAACGGGCTACATGTGAAGCAAAGTAAAAAAAAAAAAAAATTTACACTAGATAGTCACAAAATATTAATGAAAAGAAAATGTACTACAGCCACTTCAGCATGATTCCACAGAGGGAAGAACAAAATATGAGGACATTTTAGGTTTGTAACACATTCATGCACTTCTGCAGATGCCGGTATTCTGAGCATAAGGTCAACATAGCCCAGTCTAAATTTTATCAAACCAGCAACAGAGGTAACAAAAGAGTTGCTAAGCTCCAACTATCTGGTTCCATCTTTAAGATGGGTAACAGCTTATTCAGGTATACTTCATGAAAAGTAGATGTTAACCTGATTCCCAACAATTCCACCATCAATTAAGCCATTTCAGAAACTAACCACAGGTTTGGGTTTTTTTAATTACGCATTTAAAGGGAGAGCTGCTATTTAAGAGATCAGTTTTTATGTCAGTACCCTCTGCCTCTTCAGGGCCATGGGGAGGGGCCTGTGGGAAGCGTGATTCTGAAGGGCATCCTTGATAAAGAAGGACCTCCATCAGAAGTAATGGTAATTCCTAATAATAATCACTGTAACAGTATTATCAGAGAAAAACTGTCTAAAACAACTCTATTTAGTCCCACATTGACAGAAGTGTTTTACAATCCTACCGGCTACTCTCTATGATCCCATGTGACAGAAATTAACATTGAAAAAAAATCAGTATTTTCTAAAGAGAAAGAATGTAGAAAAAATTCCCAAGATTTTCACTTTTTTTTTTTTTTTTTTTTTTTTTTAGGGCCTGTCTCAAAGCACAATCAGTAACAAGAACTTAGAATCTCAGAATCCTAAAGTGGTTTGCGTTGGAAGAGACCTTAAAGACCATCTAGTTCCAACCCCCCTGCCACGGGCAGGGGTACCTTCCACTAGACCAGGCTGCTCTCTGGGCAACCAGTTCCAGTGTTTCACCACCCGCACACTGAAGAATTTCTTCCTAAGGTCTAACCTAAATCTAGCCTCTTCGAGTTTGAAACAGTTCCCTCTTGTCCTGTCCCTAAATGCCCTTATAGAAAGTCCCTCTCCAGCTTCCTTACAGCCCCCCTTCAGGGGGATTAAACTAAATTGCTACAAACGTTTCACAAGGAGCAACTGAAAAAACAACTCACCCTGGGTAAAACCTCGGTGAGGCAACTCACTGCTCTGTCACCTGTGGGAAGCAACTTCCCAGCCTAAATAAGAAAATGAAAAAATAAGGCACAACCAAACCCATTATACTAAGAAGCACAGCTAGTCAAATTGGGATACGAGGAGATTGCATGAGATTGATGTCTAATTATCCCCAGGGCGGAAAAAAGGTGCCACGCGTATTTTGGGGAGGAGAGAGGGGGTACTGAGGAGATGCGCCAGTCTGGCCCACACGCTGCGCCTCCTTCAGCCCCTTCCTTCAGCCCATGGCGAGACCGCGGCTCCCAAAAGGTGCAGAGAGCGGGCGTGCGGCAACGACGGGACCCGTGCGGCAAAGGCACTCACGGTCGGCAGTTCGGGAAACCTGTCGGTGAACTTCCCTTCATAGACAGGCCGCAGCTGCCTCGCCATGGCGGCACGGGACCGCAGCGGCCGTTGTCCCCGCTTGCACGGTAAGGGCGGCGGGCTGCGCCACCACATACCCCCTGCAGGCGGCAACGTAAGCCCTCGTACGCGAAAGTGTCGCCCTGCCACCACCGCGGCCCCGGGCCTCGCACCCTCCCGCCATCTCCCTCGCACCCAGTACCCCCCCGCCCTCCTCCGTCACACTCCTCCTGCCACTTCCCTCGCACCCCCTGGAGAAAGTATGTTTCTTAGACCAATGATTGAAGTCCTTGAAAATCCACCAGCTTTTAGACAGGTGCGTTGGATCTTGAAGGTCTTACATGGTCAAAAGTCTGATCAAACTTTAAACCTTTATTAATTATTCTAAGCAAGATACAGCCCCTTCCACAGATGTTGTCACCTGTATAAACATATTAATAAAATATTTTATACCGACTTTGTTCCTCTAGGCAAAACTACATCTACACAATGGCACAGGGGTGGGTGAGAAAAGTCTGTCAGCACTACCCTTAGATCAGGACATGTGAATGCTCCTACTGTTTGTCTTAAATGAGTAAACACATCATATATCTAAATTACTGCATTTGTCTTTTAGAAACAGATGTGGATTATTTCAGAGAAGCAGCATGGGTAAGACTGAACAAGTTTCACTGGTGTTCAAAAGCCCCTCAGCTCCTACAAAACTTTTACTCTCAGGTGACATTTAGTAAATTCTCCCCTTCTTCCCAGCAAAACATCTAAATTTAATCACATCCTTCTCCATTCTCTATAGTCCTATGACAGCAAAACCAATTTTAGATAAACACACAGACCTTAACGGTAATTAATTAACAAACATTACCAGCTGTTGCCATTTTATTCTCAGCTCTAATGTGTTTGATAAGGATCTAAAATGAAGGAAGCTAAATTAAAATTGAATTCTCAGGACCCTTTCCTACAAATGGAAGGTGAGAGGCTTGGGCAGCAATTGCCCTCTGATTACCGGGCCACTGGGCAGTAGGGATTGCCGACTTCTTGCTCCAGCTGTCAGAGGCCTTCATGGTACACGTCAGCACTATGACCAGCTTGCTTCTCACACATGTGAATGTAGTTTAACCTTCCCCAGGTAACATACATTATCTTCAGCTATTATCTAACTATGGCCATTGCTGGTGCCCTTTTTCAAAAACTGATTTTCTGCTGTGCAACACTGCTAATATAGAACATCCATGACCACCTGGGAACTGAAGTTCTTAACATGTTAGGCTCACTTCAGTCATATGTGTTGTTACTTAGCGAGCTCCTGCCAAATCAAGCAAGAATTGTTTAATAAATAAATAAATAAAATTATTGTTTACCTCGTGCCTTGTGATAAGTCCCTCTGTCAAATGAAATTTCTACCCAGTAAAGGCTAAATTGTGCTTTGAACTGGGTAAAGGATAAACCTGTAAGAAGAGGAAACTATTTATACAGAGAAATAGCAAAGTATAGCATCACAAAAAATTATATGGTACAGCACAGAAAACTGGGACTTGGATGTTTAGTCTTGTGTTTGTTTCATTTCTATCTGTCTATATACCTGTGCTCAAGGTGTTTTGTACATTGTTATTTCCGATTATTTTTACCTTGTTTTTTTCTCCAGTAGGTGGCCACACTTGACAAATGAAAGAATCCGTTCAGCCCTGATGGAGTAGGATGCGTCAAAGGCAGAAAAACAGAACCTGACAATGTAAAAAGAATGCCTACTGCAGAAACAAGTGGAGCAGAAGTCCTAAGCCTTCTCTGTATTGCTCCCTTTTTTTTTCAACAGAGAAACGGGTCCCTGTTAATCAATTGAAACCTACTAACAGTATACATGCTTCTCTTAGCTATTTGTCACACATCTCTTGGAAGAACACTAAACCCCCTCAGGCAAAAAAACTGATCTTAAAAATGCTCTAATTTGCCAGCCTCTCTGTGGAAGAGGGAGATGCCTCACTGGCTGCTTTCCACAGGAGACTTATCCAGGTGCCAGAAAAAGCAGGAAAACATTTTTATCTGCAGGAGCTGGTCCTACTTACTATAGCAGGGTGGATACTGTAGAAAACTGGCTAGTAAAAAGGTAAGGAATACAACTCTTTCACCTATATAAAAAACCCTCTACTATTAAGCTGTACAAATTGCAATCATATTTTCATGCCCTATCAGAAAAAACAATATTCTTAAAAATGCGAATCTTGGAAGTCACAGAAATGAAACTGAAGTAGTAGTGGATGAATTTGGAAAGATTTCCTCTTCATTTGAATTGCATCAAAAGTAAATAGGATTCAGCCCAGTAAAAGCTAGGCTAAGTGAATTCTCAGCTTATTATGGGTAGATAAACATGAGAAAAGAGAAGCAAAAGCTAGAGTTTCTTACCTCCATTTTCTAGGTGTTAAGTCCACAGTGCAAAAACAAAATATGAATTCCATGTAGATGTATCCAACGGAAGAGCTGCCCCTTCTCCCTATAATTCTGCTCATTTTAGGAATCAGTGTTATATTCATTCTTTCTTACACTGAAAGTTATTTGGTGTGAAGGAAGAGTATTTGTAGGGTAGGAAGGATGTGCAAATGTTAAACTGATGGATTAACAAAAAAACCCATAACAACCTCCATTTTAGAAAAAAAAAATCAAAACTTTCTCAACTCCAGCATGAATTTGTCATCTCCTGTTAAGATAATCAGATCTCTAGAGAAATCTGTTTTGGAAACAGTTGAACAGAATATTCCTTTCTATAGCAGTACTTTTTTACTTAACAGTACTTGTTGGTTGAAAGTCACCACTGACACCCAATTCCCACAGTATAGTGCCTTTCTCTTTCTTGTTCAAAAACAAAACTGAGGAATGGGAACTACATAAAACCCTGTATTTTACTTTCTTTATGAAGCACAAAGGCTCCATGTTCTGCAATACAGTTCACATTCTGACCATGGTGCTGGCACAGACAGCAGTCAAAGCACTAAATTTGTAAATTCCTGAAGGTCTCTAAACACCAGAGAACTCGATGTAAAATGCTGCAAATTTTGTGAAACTCTTGAAGGGTGTTCACCATCCTGATACACTTTGCTGTTGTTATTGTCTGGTTACTTTCATGTTTTTTATTCAACTCATTTATGGATAGAGAATTGCTGCTTTCTACACACCACACACATTCTACATACTATGATGTGACCAAACCAATGGAAAATGTACAGAGAAAATGTACACAAGCAGAGATAGAAGAAAGATGGGAAAAAGGATACTACAGCAGATGGACACATGAAAAAAAAAAAAGGGAAGTTCAAAAAGAACAAAGAGATTCTGCACAACCTCTTAAGTAAAATTCCACTTATTATTACACATCTAGAGTCAGACAAACACAAAAAGAGTGAACAAAGCATATTACTAAACTCTGCAGAAAAATGCCAAAATCCATCTAGTGAAATCATGACCCACTAACATGATTTTTTTTTTTGTTAACATCATCCAACACAGTGTCATTTTTGGTATTTTACATATGACCCAAAATGACAAAAAATGCAAAAACAAGAACACTGGTAGGACTATCTGGGTAATTTCAGAGATTTTCTTAAACAGCTATTTGTCCAGACTACAGCAGAAGAAACTCATCTTCACCAAGAACATTCAGAGAGACCTGTCAAGCCCAAAGTACAGTAACTGGAACGTAGTCATTTGATTACTGCCAAATGCTCCACCTCTGTTTCATACATTCCCAGTGAATCTTTGCTGTTTGCTGACCCCGTGTGTCACCGGTTTCTGAGAAGAAAAATCCTCTAATGTCTCCTGTGAAAGTAATTCATTCTTTATCACTTTTACCCCCTTTTTATTAGTGCAACTCTATCACAGCAATGTAAGTTCTGAATCAAAAATTCTATTCAGCCTTGAATTTCAGATACAATTGCTAATCTGAAAGATTATTCTGATTTTAGAAAGAATTTATTTGTTTTATAACTGTAAAATATCCAATTCCCACGTATGAATGTTAGCTGCATTATGTTTTGTATTTTCTCTCATTCTTGTGTAAACTATGTGGCTTCACATTACACCTAACCAAATTTTACTGCCAATCAGGTGGTTCTTGGCTCTTTGCCTTCTCTCAACTCACTCTCCATTACTCTTACCTGCACCAGATCTAGTCAGCCTGCAGCCACAGATGAGTTGGTTCAGTCAGCTGAGCCACTACAAAACTATGACTTTTGGTGAATAATTTTTGCATGACATCAAGTGGTTGATCCAACTCACTCTGCAGCTGTAGGGTATCACAACTTACTCAAGAGGTGCAAGCTTGCAGCTGGGAACAGAAATGGACTAGGATCATGCCTTTCATCAGTGCCTCTTCATTTGAGTAGATTAAGCAAACCATGACATGAGCATTTAATTTCTAAATTGAATTAAAGTTCAAGTCATTCTAAAGATTCACAGTGTAATACTTCTTTTTTCATCCAAAACTGTTCACGTATGTACTGGGTCTGGCTGGGATGGAGTTAATTTTTTCCATAGCAGCCTGTATGGTGCTGTGTTTTGAATTTGTGACTATTTGTGCAGTGTTGTTAGCACAGCAATACTTCAGTGCATTAGGGCAGGATTACCTGATTTGAAGGGCAACTCTCCCAAACATTCTAAAAGGCAGTGTTCACTGTAAGATTCACAAACACAGGGCTCAGAGAACTTGCATACTTTCAAACACTCTTCTTTGGAGCTTGCCTGGCATTCTACATCACTGGTGAACTCAAAGACTTATTCCCTTTTTAAAAGTTATATATTTACCTTACAAGAAGCATTTATATAAGTGATTAACTTTTACTTAGTAAAGCAGAATGGTGTAATTATTACTCTCAGACCAATCTGCCAACAATGGAAAAGTAAATGGAAAAGAACTGAAGAAGATTAAAAGAACAGCCTGGTTTTATTGCATTCACTTCAGCAATTTTTAAAGTATTGGTATGTCCATACTAGGGAAGGGGGAAAAAAGACCAAAAAGAAGTAAAACACAAAAGCAGACAGATATGAGATTTGTTGATTTCCCTGTCATTCTACAAGGCCATCTGCTACAATATTTTACGTGTAGTGAGATATTTCTAAGGCAGCACTAAAGAGTGGAGATGATAAAAAAAAAAGGCAGTGACATGATTGATTATACCTTCCTTTTTGTTCTCTGCATATTCCTAAAGTAGTAGCAACAACGTGAGCATAGAAATTGGCGTTGGCAAGAGGACTGACTGGACAGCTAATGCTTAAGTCATGTATTTTATTAATGAATGGCATAATGGATCCTCAGCTCTAGCATAACACCAGCTTTTCCTAACTTAATTTTGGTTCAATTAAATACATGTGGTTGAACTAAAGCATAGTTTGAGATTTCAGCAACATCAAATCTTGATTCAGTATTTCCAGTGATGAAGCATCGAAACAATCTTCCTTAAACTATACCGAAGATTAAGAACCACTATTGATGAACTTATGACATGTCTTACCAGTTCTGTTTTTTCTTTCCTTCAAATGCCAACTTGTTAAATTTGCAAGACTGACGAAACACACCACTCTTTCACTTCCTATACAGCCCACTTACAGTTTGTGACCAAGTGATCCTTATCCTTCTCAAGGTCAGTAGATCTTCACATGTTTCACCATGAGCCAAGTTTTCCAGTCTTTTAACCATTCTTAAAGGCTATCCCTAAATTATCCTTAAATTTTTCAGCATTCTTCCTCAGTTACAGCCAAAAACACACACACAAAAAAAACCCCAACAAAACAAACACCAAACAAAAAAAGCCCAACAACAAAAAAAACAACCCACAGGATTACAAAGGCTTCACAATATACACCCGTACCACAGAAAATCAATGAAGTACATCCAACATACTGCAGAACAAGGTGTGTTATTTAATATTTGCTTGCATTAAGTCAGATTGTTTGTATCCACCCACTAAGCCATCAAGATTTGTTCTGTGTTAGCAAGTTTTAGCACTCTCCCAACAATGAGCCTATCTCCAAGGCTTTTTTAGTGGTAATTCGATTTTACAAAAAGTTAGGAAAATTTCCAGTTGTAATTGAGATTTTTCTTGGGTAGTTCCTTCTTTGAATTATGTTTTCCTAGTGGATTTGGAGACCGGTTCATTTAAGGCATTAAACCAGGACTTTTCTGTCCGTGTGCTAGTTCCCAACCCTGGCCCCCTCAGGCTACACCGCACCCGCAGTCCATGCAGGACAAGCACGGAAGATGCTCGGTCACTCCCAGACTCTTCTCAGTTTGAGAAGCGGGAGGTACAGGACACCCGCGGATCAGTCGGACAGAGCTCCCGCCCTGCTGACAGACCACCCTGCAGTGACGACTGCCTCCCACGGCCCTACCCGGCCACAAAACACAGGCAGCGAAGCTGACCGGAGGGACCGGGACAACCCTCCCT
Source organism: Hemiprocne comata (assembly GCA_020745705.1). Taxonomy (NCBI): domain Eukaryota; kingdom Metazoa; phylum Chordata; class Aves; order Apodiformes; family Apodidae; genus Hemiprocne; species Hemiprocne comata. The sequence continues at coordinate 39,672,994 of CM036587.1, forward strand.
CAAGCTCTGCGTCGCACCCCTGCTCCCTCAGGCGGCAGCAGGGACGCGGGGCCCCCGTGCCGCGGGCGGGGGTGCCCGGTCCGCCTCGCGCCTCTCCCACAGGCCTCCGCGCGGGCTGGCACGTGGCTACCGTAGCGGGGGGGGGAGGGTTACGGATAGGGGTTCCAGCCTCCCCTCCCCCCCCCGCGTTGCCATGGTAAGCAACGGGGGGAGGGGTAAGGAAGAGAAGAGGAAACAAAAGCGTTAAGGGAAAAAGGTGGGAGCGAAACGGAATCACATGACGAGCGGGCGAACCGGAAGCGCATGCCGCGTGCGGACCGTGACGTGGCGGCAGCGGCGGAAGTACGTGTGCGTGCGTGTGTGTTTTGGTCGGGGCAGAGGCGGTGACGGCGGAAGTCGGCGGTGGGCTGGGTGAGGCACGGTTGCGCCCCCGCCCATCGCCCCCACCGAGGAGCCGCCTCCCCTCTTCCCCCTCCTCCGCCTACTCTGCCCCGGTTCACCCGCCAGCCCCGACGGACGGACGGACAGACAGACAGACAGACGTCGCTGCGCCACTATCGTCCGGTCCCCCCGGCTCCTCCTATTACCTCTCCCCCGCGCGTGGCCACCGCGGCCTGGCCAGGTGAGAAGAAGGAGGAGGAGGTGGTGCTAGTGGTGGCGGTGGGCCGCGTTCACAGGTTGATGGGACCCTGGTGGCGGTGGTTGGGAGAGAAGGGCGTCTGTTGTTCGGGCTTCTGCTGGAGGCCGTCTGCCCGGTCGCCGCTGCCGGGCCCTGCCGGAGCACTGGGCTGTGGTGCCGGCTGCCGCGGTGGGCAGCCCGGCGTGCGGGGAGGAGAGGCTTGCTCTCTTCCCTTCCTGTCTCAAAATGGCGCCCCCGATTTTCCCACTTCCCCTTATTCCTGTGACTGGAAGGGACCCGTGGGGGAGGGGAGGTGGCGGTGGTGTTTGTGGTGACTGGGTCCGGGACTGCGGCGGGAACGAGAGAGTGGGGGATCTTCCCCTGCGTGCGGGCTATCTTGCAGTGGGTTACCACTGGCTGGGCCCAGCTGCAGGCATAGGCTTGTTCCTTTCGAGTTGCTCGTGAGGTGTGGAAGTGGACGCTGGGAGATAAGTCTCTCGCTTTCACTTGCGGATGGAGGAGGGAAGGTGAATAAGGTGGGAAGCAAAATAGTTGGACAACACGTCGCCATACACTACATAACACTTAATTGGAACTAGACATAAAGCTAGAGTATGGTGGAGGAGCAAACCTATGCCCTCATGTTTTAGAGGAGAGCTGAATTGATCTGTTAAAATGTCCCAAACAATAGGGCCATGAAAGCCTATTTTCTCAGCATTTTTAATGATTTTTTTTGTACCTTATGCATTTTTCAGAGACTGGGGTTGGAAAGAGGCTGAATCAAGTAGCTGAAATTAATCAGCTGCTTCCACATAACATTCAGACCGAGTTAAAAGCATGGTATCTTTGTTTTTTCCCAATTTGGTAGTGACTTTTCAGAGTTGCAAACAGGCTAGATTGCATGTGTGTATTGTTATTCTGTAAGATGAAATGCCAGGGAACAGGTAGATGTTGACTGAAGTGTGAGGTGGCTAGAGACAATGGTAGTTCAGACATCATTCCTTATATCTCCTACATGATGAACCAGTTTATCAGAAAGCAATTGGTACTGTACATGATTCATATGAGCTTATGAGATGGCTATTGTCTTTAATTGGAAGGCTATGATTTTTTTTGCAGTGACTGTGTTGATTCACTTGTTTAACTTACTGTCTCACTGTTTCAATATAAACTGGCTTACATGTGACAAGCATTTAGATAGTTGTACATGTCACTGTCTTGAATCCTGCATGCAGTAAGATGCCACACTAATTCTGCCAAACCTGAAAAGAAGTAGCAACATACGTAGTTAGTGGGAGTGCCCTAATAGATAAGGCTTTTTAGATAGTGGTTTTTAAAACATTCAGGGTAGTCCAGTATGAACAAAATTAAACTAGATAATGGTTGCAACCTCAGCATTGTATGATCTGTCCCTGTCATGAAGTTTGAAAAAGTTTATTAGAAATTACTACAATGGTAAATGTGTTCATGGTAAGAAATACTGTCGTTCGCTCTGAAGTATATAAGTGATGGAGTGTTACAGTTTCAAATTTATCGTGAATTTTTATTGTGGTTTAATTATTTGATAATGCACGTAATCACATTTATTGTAGGAAGAGTGTTAGCTTTCTTATTGTCTTTAGTAGGCTGACTTTTGTTACTAGTGTTATTTTGATGCTTTTGTTTTAGTTTTCTTCTAGTTTAAAAGGGGGACTGATCTGAATGCGTACATGAGTGAATTATGCCATTAAATTGTGAGTTTGTAGGTATTGGCTAGGACTGGTGGTGTTTTGTACAAAGACACGTTAATAAAGATTATCTAGCAGCATATAAATTTCTCCTCTAAAGTTATGGGAGTATCCAGCGTCTGATAAATTACTTGGTAGGGTTAACTGAAGTATTTTCCTAATAATATGCTCCAAACTTTGTTGTTCTGGCCTTTCAGCATGGAGCTGCTGTCTCTGAGAGAGTGAAAATTCCTACTTACCAGAAGGACCTATGTATTTGTAGTGCCTAAGGCTGCAAAATGGGCCTTGCCTTTTAATATAGGATGAAGTTCTCACATTAAACTCTATAAAAGTAAGAAAATCTCACCCATTTCTATCCATATGAAGCCACCTGTCTTAAGAAACTCTCACAGTATTTTCAGATTTTTGTGTAAGTAGTTCCCTTATATAACTGCCATACCGTACTAGTTTGAGCTTGATTCAAGTGAAACAGTTATATTCTTACTTTTGTGAAGATGAATGAAAACGTCTTATCAAGATTTTCTTTCTTCACACAAAAATGAGGCGGGGCAAGTTAGTGGATCTTTTTTTGTTCAGCACACAAATGTGAAAAGAACAGGCCGAAAACATTCTGTAATGGCTATTACAAACTGCAGTACTGCTTCTCTTCAGATTAAGAAAAGCTTTTCCTTATTTTTTGTATTTGTATGCTGCCATGTTGTGAATTTACTGAACGGTTTCAATATCATCTAAAACTTCAAAAGATTATTTCCATATACACTTATAGAATGTGTTAGTGATTTGTTTAATACATCAAAATCATCTGGATGTGCTCTGTCAGGTTTTCGGTCTTGCATTTTTTTTTATCTTGAGCTTCTATAAAGTGGGTGGTATGGCTGTGGCAGGTTTTCTTATCAAGTTATTAGATATATTGATGTGACTATAGAATTAATAACATTTGCAGAAAGTTTCTGGGATCTTGATGGCCTTCCTCTCCGATAGTGTGATCTCTATTTGCTTGACAGCTGGTTATTTTTGTACTTGGTATGTGAGTGTCTAGAATGATTTCTTGGGGGGGGAAGGGGCATTACAAGGATGAAAACTTGGAAGTTCTCTGATAATTACTGTGTCTGTGGCTTGGACATCTGTAAAAATTGAATTAATTATTTTCTTGACAACCTCATCTTTGGGTCCTGACGGAGTTTTGCAAGGGGTAGTAGTTACTGTTTTGTAAGTGTTATAAATCTGATTAACTACGAGCTCTAAGTGGCCAGTTGAAACAGATATTATGTGTGTTAAATCAGTCTTGCCTCTTCTTCTATTGTGCCTCCTTTTGCTCTCAGTATGAGAGGCAGTAAGCCAAAAAGTACTCATAGAGAGTAACCAGTGTAGTGGGCTGATTTCCTCACTGTGTCATCTAGAAGTCACTTGATTGAAAGAGCACTAATTTGCAAGGTAGTTGGATGTAGCCCTTATATCTCCATTACTGCTTCAGAGTCTAGAAAAACATTGGATGAAATAAGATTAATGGGTTTTAAATTATTTCATGGTTATCCAAATGCACTAGATAGAATGCTAGAGCAAATAGAGGCACTTTGTTTTAAAACAGAAGTGACTTAATTGTAATTATTTTTCAAAAGGAAAAGATAAACAAATGGCTAACAGTATTCTGAGCTATGCCTTGCTGCTTTCTCTCATAAAGTATAATTAGGGAGAGATTAAGTGTTATCACTGATCCTTTTTTATCCAAATTGCCTCACAACTTCTGAGGTGTAATCTCAGCAGCACATGCAGGGGAGAAAGTCTTGCTGGAGAACTGACAAATGAGCTGTGCATGAATTGTTTTATGCTGTAAGGATGGAAGATTTGGTATTTTAAAATAACTGATCCACTCCTATATTCTAAAATACTCAACCAAAATTAATTTAATGAGTAAGAATTTTAATATTTAATTATCATAGTAGTTAATGGTGGTGGAATATGCAGGGGCTTTTTTGCTTCATAGAAATATCTTTTCACTGTGGTACACTTTCATATGTTTCTAAGAATATATATCAAAAATTATACATTTGTAAGATCATGTTGTGCAATTAAAAAATCTTGTTTTAAGGCTATCGTAATAGTCAAACAGGATAGAAACTCAAGACAGACAGGGGATTGGAATATCCTACCTGGAATAAGCTAAATTGCTTGGAGAGGTATGGGAAAAGGAGCAAATCAAGCAAATAGGAATGTCTTTCAGATACTGAAAATTTTTTTAAGACCTGCATTCAAGTTCTGTTTACAGTGAGAAATAAAATACCAGTATTTTTTAAATACTGTTACAGTGTTGAAATAATAATGCTAAGATTTGTTTCTTTTTTATTGCAAGGAAATGGCTTTGTAAGGGAGGAAGAAGAATACAAAAAGTTATGCCAATCTTTCATACAGTAATGCCTACTTGCAAAAGATGTGATCTCCATTGTTAAGCATGTAAAAATAAAAATCTCAGGTTCAGAAGTGGTACCAGCGGAGTCTGAAGGCTTCCCTGTTTATATGAATAAATATTCTGATTTTTTTTGGAAGTTTGGAAGGTGAGAAAGTGGACTAAGGAATACAGGGTTCATACTTGTTAACGAAGATCTCTGTGGTGAATACTTACCTGGTAGGATATGTATTAATATTAGGAATACCAATTTACTATGAGAAGATACTTCTCTGGTGGCTCACACAAAGTGATGTGGAATTCTTACTGTTCAAGACAATCCAGAAGGCTTTGGATTTTTGTTTAAGTACATTTGTTAACTAGAGAAGCTATTAATTATTTGTACATCACAATCTTCTGTACATTTATCTAGGGAAATTGCATTTGGTATACATGATAGAAGTGAATTATTAAGTATGCCAGCAAAGAACTTGGTGTGTTGATTGAGTTTCCCCAGTTCAGTTATCTTTTTTGCATCCTTTAGTGGTGCTGACTTCAGAATATTGCTTACTAATAGTGAAAATTACTGAAAAAAATTGTCATTTTGTATTTTACCAGGAACGGGAAAGTCTTAATCTGTTGTGTCATATTTCTGTTTTGGTATGTTAAAAAATAAGAGACTGAAGTCTTACAAGAAGAAACATAATTAGATTTTAATGTCCTAATTTGAAGCTTTAATGGGAGGACTAGATATTGAAGAAGATAACTGCTTCATTCGTCGTAGGTGTTTTTTTCATATAGTTGACATCTTAACAGCAGCGGTAGCTGTACTCTGGACTATTTATTGACTTTGGTAAATATTAGGACAAGTTACATGTAATCCATGTTGCATTAGTGAATTAGATTTTTCTTACTTGGTTTGTAAATCTAATACCACCCACTGTCTTTTCCTAAACAGGTTGTTACTGGCAGAAGCACTGCTGAGATCGGAATCCTGGAACTTGCTTTCAAGAGCTTGAAACAAAGGACTTCTTTCTAATTTGGGCATGGCGAATCGAGGAGCAACAAGACCCAATGGGCCAAATGCTGGAAGTAAAATTTGCCAGTTCAAACTAGTACTTTTAGGAGAGTCTGCAGTTGGCAAATCAAGTTTGGTGCTTCGTTTTGTAAAAGGACAGTTTCATGAGTTTCAAGAAAGTACGATTGGAGGTGAGAAAGTTATCCCATTGATTTATTTTGCATTGAGTTTATATTATCCTTGCCCTTAACAACCTTGAATGTAATGGCACATCTAGAATGGGTCATTGACAGCAAGGTTCAAATCTGAGCCCTATGTCTCTAATTGAGAACTATAACTTTCTGAGCTAAAAGTTGTAGTTTGCACAAGGCTGTAGCAAATATCCCTGTCAAGTGGAGAAAGCAAATGTGTGCTTGAACTAGACTGTTTTTAAACAGAGCTTGATGTTACATTTTGTTTGTAGATGGATGTGTGGCTGTTTTAATTGTGCTTAATGCATTAAATAACTGCTCAGTAAGAAGTAAGAAGTGAGTTTCTATGAAAAGAAAGTGCTGCATCTTCCAGGAAGTTTTTCTTGTCATTTATGCATCCTGGCTTTGCTTTTGATTTGGCAGAACTTGCTACATTTCTGGATATAGCTTTCTTTGTTAGGAATCACAGAGTTTAATGTGCTGGTTTTACATTTTGTGACTTCAAACAAGACAGGTGCTAGCTACTAGAATTTAAAAAAAGTAATCTGTTTAACTGTGAATGGAGTTTTTTCCCTCTCCTGGCAGTTTTATTCTGTTATATTGTATTTTGAAGCTGATTTTTGAGCTGCATTCCTCCTTGGATAAATTCAAACTTATCCTAAAACATAAAGACTTAAGCAAATTATGCATTTTATTGATTGATAAATATTCTCTAGTAGACCCTGTTGCTGTTTGCATGAATCAGGGTGTTTCATTGTGATGAATGTGATCAGTGGTCTGTAGGCGTCTTTGCATATGGACGCTTGTTGAAATGTAATAAATCTCCAAAGCTTGCAATAATAAATACAAGCTGAATTTCATTGCATTGCTTTTTTACCCTGTTTCTAGCAGTTAGATCTATTTATTTTGTGCATCTGTCAGCGTAAGTGGAGAACCACTTTTTTTTCTTCTTTAGCAGTCTTACTCATGCTCGCTTCTGGTTTTGTGTGTTTTTATAATGGCTTTAGAATAGACGTTAGTGTGAAAGGTTTCTGTATTATCTCCTACAGCTGTATGGTAATATGGAGAGCATACTCAAAGATCTGTAGTGAATTACCTTCCCAATATCAACGTGGATTTAGTGAAGTGAAATTCATTGTTCAGTTGCGATTGGAACTCTGTGATCTCCAATTAATTTAACCCACTTTTTGTTTTTTTTAGTGTCTGGGTAGAACTAGGGATAACCCAAACCCTGTTACACTGTTTGAAATTTATACAAAGGTTAAACAACAGCTTAAGTTCAAGTTCAGATACATGGAGTTTAGTGTAATCTCTGTATTAACTTATGCCTGTTCTGTATAAAATAGAAACAAGGAAATGCCATATAATACAGCAGAGAGATACTAAATGTGGCAATGTTGGGATTCAGAAAGTTTCCTATAGAGAACGCGGTCTAACACTGAAGCTTGTAGTTGCCTTAGGCATAATTTTCTTTCTATACAGAAGGGCCTTGTAACAAAGAGAAGCTTATGTGTATTGTGAATCTGAATAAAAACATCTGAAAGAAAGCACAGTTAAAGGCAGACATGTTGGGTGGTGGTATGGTTTTGCCACTTCAGACTAGTGTAGCAATGCCTGTTGGTTGCTTAAGACAAAAGTATGGTTGTTAAGGATGATAAGCTTTTAGATAATTAACACAGCTAATTATTGTCAATTTATTATGGCCTTGCAAGATAGAAGAAAGTTACCTTGTTTGCAGAAATTAAATGGCATATTATGGTGGTTGAAATGTTGCTTTCAACAAAAAGAGGATGTCATAGAATAAAACTCTTGTTCTAATTCTCTTCCTGAGTACATTCCTTTGTTTATGGTATGAAGGTACACTCTTCTGTTGAAGAGAATGTAAGAACTTCAAACTCCACTTGTTTAACATCTTGTCTCTGCCTTGGAGAAGTATAATAATGAAATGGTTCTGAGGAGGAAGCCCTTAGTCTGATGCCCAATGTATGTTGTTTTTTTCTCTTTATTTTGGTTCTGGGCTGCTTGGGGAGCTACCAAGAGGAGCTTGTTTTACTGGTGTTTGGATATTTAGCATTTAGAGAGATTTACGGTGGTTTAACATTGGAAGATCAAAGCCTTTACCTTCTCCACTCTGCCTGCTCATCTGTGATGGATGCTAATACCTCTGAAGCAGGAGCACCTGACCACTTAACTATTCAGCTTCTGTATGTTAGTTATAGTGTCCTTTATAAAGCAAGATTTACTTGCTTTTGGTTTACTGGAATTGAGTTGAAAGTTGCAGCAGTTTTGGAATGATTCATAGGCTATGATGTCTTGGAGTATGTGGGACAGGGTAACATCCCAGGTATGCAAGGGTTATGGGTCAGTATCTCTTCAGACATTGGATTTAAATCAGCTACAGTCTGTTGGCATGCTCAGTGATGGGAGTCCCCAGTTCAGCCAAGTAGAGGGTTTCTCAGCATTTGATCTATCAGAAGATCTTAATTTTGTTGTTGTTGTTCATTGATTGTGGAAGGAGCAGGGGCAAATCAGTCCACAGTATTTCACTAAATGTCTGTAATGTCTGGAAAAACTACTTCAAGCATTATGGTGGATTGCTCAAACATTCTTCTAAATTGTTGGAATTGGTTTATTATCTGCTGTGTATTTTATACAACTGAGCAAACAATGTGATTATAAAGCAGGTGATCAAGACAGCTTTGTCAGACCACTGTAATAATTGTGTGCTTTTTTAAACTTCAAAAACTAAAGTAGAACAGATGAGCTAAGACTTAAAGGGTTAAGAGAACCCAGTAGAAGGAAATCTTGCTTTTCAGTGTTTTTTTCCCCCAAGAAATTACTGAGACTCTAGATTGTTTTTGTAATGTGGGTTTCTATATTTTGTGGGTACTCACCTCCGTATTCCTAAAATATACCTTAATCTGATTGGAAACTGTTTACTAGGAGTAACTGAAGAGTTGAAATAAGTTACTGCTTTCTGTAATTAGAACTTCATTATTTATGATAATGCATTCAGCTCTAGTGGCAGTGGTGCAAGGTTCCCTGAAACTGCAGGCTGTCAAAATTATGCTGAAAATAATCACAGAATTGCCGCAGTTGGAAGGGACCTCTAGAGTTCATCTAGTCCAACTCTCCCACTGAAGCAGGATTGCCTAGAGCACTTTGCACAGGACTGCATCCAGGCGGGTTTTGAATATCTCCAGAGATGGAGACTCCACAACCTCCCTGGGCAGCCTGTTGCAGTGCTCCGTCACCCTCACTGTAAAGAAGTTTTTTCTCATATTTAAATGGAACTTCTGTGTTCCAGCTTGCACCCATTGCCCCTCGTTCTGACACTGGGAACTATTGAGAAGAGCCTGTCACCATCTCCCTTGCACCCACCCTTTAGATACTTGTATATGTTGATAAGGTCTCCCCTCAGCCTTCTCATCTCTAGGCAAAATGGCCCAGCTCTTTCAGCCTCTCTTCATAAGAGAGGTGCTCCAATCTCCCAATCATCTTTGTTGCTCTCCGCTGGACTCTCTCCAGTAGCTCCCTGTCTCTCTTGAATTGGGGAGCCCAGAACTGGATGCAGTATTCCAGCTGTGGCCTCACCAGGGCAGAGTAGAGGGGGAGAATGACCTCCCTCGACCTACTGGGCACACTTTTCGTTATGCACCCCAGGATTCCATTTGCCTTCTTGGCAGCAAGGGAACACTGCTGGCTCATGGATAATTTACTGTCCACCAAGATCCTTCTCCTCTGAACTACTATCCAGCAGTTCCACCCCTAACCTATATTGGTGCTTGGGGTTCTTTCTTTCCAGGTGCAAGACCCTACACTTGCTCTTATTGAACCTCATGAGGTTCTTCTCTGTCCAACTCTCCAGCCTGTTCCCAGTCACACTGAACAGCAGCACAGGCCTCTGGAGTGTCAGCCAGCCCTCCCAGTTTTGTATCATCAGCTAACTTGCTGAGGATACACTCTGTCCCCTCGTCCAGGTCATTGATAAACACGTTGAACAAGACTGGACCCAATATTGATCTCTGGGGAACACCGCTGGTTACCGGCCTCCAACTCGACCCTGATCCATTGATCACCACTCGATCCGTCACACAGCCAGCTCTCAATCCATCTCACTGTCCACTCATCGAGCTCACTCTTCCTGAGTTTCCTAATGAGGATGTTATGGGAGACAGTATCAAAAGCCTTGCTGAAGGCCAGGTAGACAACATCCGCTGCTCTCCCCTCATCTATCCAGTCAGTAATGACATCATAGAAGGCAATCAGGTTGGTCAAGCGTGATTTCCCTTGGGTGAATCCTTGCTGACTTCTCCCAATGACCTTCTTTGCTTTCACATGTTTTGTGATGACGTCCAGAATGATTTTTTCTAACACCTTGCCAGGGACAGCGGTGAGACTAACAGGCCTGTAGTTTTCTGGGTCCTCCTTCTTGCCCTTTTTGAAGACTGGAGTGACATTAGCCCTCCTCCAGTCCTCAGGCACCTCTCCTGTTCTCCATGACCTCTCAAAGATGATGGAGACTGGCTGGGCAATAACATCTGCCAGCTCCCTGAGATCTCGTGGATGCATCCCATCAGCGCCCATGGATTTATGGATGTCCAGTTTGGCTAAGTGGCCTCTAACCTGGTCCTCCTCCACCAAGGGAAAGTCTTCCTTTCTCCAGACCTCATCTCTTATCTCCGGGGTCTGGGATTTAAGAGGGCTGGCTTTTGCAGTGAAGACTGAAGCAAAGAAGGTATTCAATAACTCTGCCTTCCTTGTGTCATCAGTCACAAGGGCACCCGCCTCATTCATCAGCAGGCCTACATTTCCCCTGTTCTTCCTTTTTTTTTATTGATGTACTGGAAGAAACTCTTCTTGTCCCTGATCCTCCTCGCCAGCTTTAGTTCCAGGAGGGCCTTAGCTTTCCTCATTGCATCCCTGCATTCTCTTACAGCATTCCTGTATTCCTCCCAAGTGGCCAGACCTGTTTTCCACATTCTGTAAATTTCTTTCTTTCCTTTAATTTTTTCCAGAAGACCCCTACTCATCCATGCAGGTCTCCTACCTCCTCTGCTTGATTTAATTCTCGTTGAGATGCATCAGTTTTGAGCTTGGAGCAAGTGGTGTTTGAAAGCTGCCTAGCTTTCATGGACATCCATACCTTCCAGAGCCTTGACCCACAGTATTCCAGCGAGTACATCTTTGAAGAGGTTAATTGTTGTATTCTTGAAGTCCAGGGTTGTAGTCTTGCTCTTGCAAATTCAAAAAAATGTCTGCTTTAAGAACAATAACTTTTGAGAAGTGATTCTTTCTTCCATACCAATTAGCTGAGGTCGTGTTGTCAGGAGCTGAAAATCAAGTGTTTGGTACTATTCAAGTAATGTACATGTGTAGAACTGTAAATACCTAAATTGTTGGATTATAGCACGATGGCATGCTGTTACTGGTACTCTGTATAGTGTGTTGAAGCAGGATGAAATGTATCTAGAAGAATTAAGAGAAGGCTTGTGCTTATTTTAATTCAGTATTACAAAAAAAAAAATTCCAGTTATTACTTTCTTATGTCTTTAACTTGAACAAGACTGTTTTAGCAGCTGATAGACCATAACAGAACAGTTAATGTTTGCTTTGAACCTGCTATATTTTAATAATGGGCTTGAATTGTTTAAGGAAATTGTATTGCATCTCTGAACATTATTTTATATTAATATATATGTATTAATATAGAGACGTAAGCATCTCTATCTTTTTTTTGTAGCTGCTTTTCTAACCCAGACTGTATGTCTTGATGATACAACAGTAAAATTTGAAATTTGGGATACAGCCGGGCAAGAGCGGTACCACAGTTTAGCACCCATGTACTACAGAGGAGCACAAGCAGCTATAGTGGTATATGACATTACAAATGAGGTAAGTACTCTATTAGGGAGGCACAAGGGGGATTTGGAACTTACCAGTCTTACATCGATCTTCCTTTAATTTTTCTCATTGAGTTGTGTGAATCAATACATGATCTCGTAGAGTCATAAAATGGGTTGGGTTGGAAGGGACCTTTAAAGGTAACCAAGTCCAACTCCTCCTGCCATAAGCAGGGACATCTTTCACCATATCAGGTTGCTCATTTTGTATTGGACTGTGTAAAGTTAAACTGTATTTTTTAAAAAGTGAAAGAAAATTCTGTTGTCAAAGTATTTCAAACCCACCTTTACATCTGTTAACCAGACTTGAGCTGTTGCTCTCACAACATAGCTGGTGGCCATTTATTTCTGATAATGAAATATGTTATTTTAATATGGTATTATTGCAAATTAATGGTAAGGATTTGAAAAGTAGCACAGGCCATTGAGACCAAAATGTGAAGTTATTTGATTCCTTCTTATTTGAACTTACATCAGGTAAGCTTCACTTGGTTTTAGTAAAGTGAGACTTAAAACCCAAAACCCTCAGAAAACCCTGAAATCCTGTATTATAATGAACAGTTCTCAGTAATTAGAAAGTGTTTTGAGAGCCTTTCAATACAGGTGTTGTAAACTTGATTCTTCTACGAGAGAAATTAAAATTTCCATTTTCTCTCTTAACCGCTTCTTTTTCCTTACTCTGTTTATGTAAAGATCTTCCTGTCTTCACTTTTTCAATAGTATCCCAACTAAGCACATTTGAGAACTAAGGTAGGAATGTTTCAATTGAAAAACTTAGTTGGCAAGTCAGAGCGTGCCTTTGGACAAAGGAGCAGCCCTATGTAGGTAACAGAGATTGGGATAATAGGTGAGTACAAAAGGACGATAAAACTCAGTTGCATCATTTTGCAATCATTAACAGGAATCCTTTGCCAGAGCGAAAAATTGGGTCAAAGAACTTCAGCGACAAGCAAGTCCCAACATTGTAATAGCTTTAGCTGGAAACAAAGCTGATCTAGCTAACAAAAGAGCTGTGGATTTCCAGGTATGTAAATAACTTCTGTTTAGAGAATTTTGTTGGACTAGAAAGTAAATAAACCTAGGAGGAGCTTATACGCATAGCCTAGCTAGTTGTTAGAAAGGTCATGCTGTTAAATATAAATGTCAGCTGAGACTAATTAAATTATACATGCTACTGAAAAAAATCTATTTCTGTACAAGTGATGTGTAGCAATAGACTTTTTTGAATAATGGTTTGACTTTGAGGAATAACTAATTTATTTTCATATCTTTAAGCCTAATTGAATTTCTGTTCTTTGAAGTGACGTCTTCCTGTCTTTTGCCTGAAATTACCAGAAACAAGTTTCAGTGGATGAGATAGCAGTAGCTCTCAGTGCAAACCATTCTCTGACTTGTCAGCAGGAGAATTTTGATTATTGCATGATGCAAACCTGATTGATGTGCTTAACTTGCTTAAGCTATACTGTTGAAGCAGTGTTCAAGTTTTAATTGTGCTTTTCATGGCATTCTAGAAAGATTAACCAAGTAAACAGAAAATAGCTTCCAAAATCAATTACTGGAAGTGGTTCTGGTCCATTCATGATTTATTGAATTTTTTATTAAGATTGTATTTATTAGTCATTAATTCTCTTAGGGTTTTAGTCTGTATTTGGTGTCACTGTGTAAGATACTGCTGTGTATGGTAACTATAGCAGTCAGACTGTGAAGCTTAGCGCAGTGGTTTAGGTATTTTTCTGCCAGAATTCACCACCTCAGTTCTCTAGTTTTATACATCTATGTCAATTAAAACATAAAGCTGTATGACAGAAGACCTTCATGTTTTACAAAAAAATAAGGTATTTAATAGAAATTTCATACATGTTTGCATGCAGTCAAAAACTTATTACTAATTGAAGTCACGGAAGTAGAACTACCTTTACTATTTTTTGACCCATTACAATCTTAATATTTTTCAAATGTTGTTGGGTTTTTTGTTAGTGTGGATTTATGAGCTTCTGGCAGGCTTGACAATCTTACCTCATTGCGAGGCACACTTTAGATTTCTAGGTATTTGTTAGTGTGTTACTTCAGACATAGTTACATAAGTCATGAATATAGAATGCCATAGGTAACTTTTTCCATAGGTATTCTATGGTTTGCCTTTTCACAGATGTCATATTGGCTGCAAAGGCAATCATAAGAAGCTGGGGATTCTCAGCTGAACTGGCTGACAGGAAGTGGCAAAATTAGGAAGCTTTTTATAAACAGTGCATTTCAGATTGAATTTCAGACTGAAAAGGGAGATAATGTGGCAAGGTATTTAATACTGGTTATTTGTTTTATAATTGTGGATTTCTGCTAGGATAATTAAACTGTTCTGATCCATCTGCCTCAATGATGGAAAGAGTCAAGGTAGTTCACCAACTGCCTTCTTTCCAGTGTAATAATAGACTTTCTGACATTTGGCATTTGGCACTTTCTGGAGCTTATTTGTTCCTGCTATCACAGCTAGTGTTCTGGATCAGGGTTGTCTTTTTAATAAATGTTTTTATTTATTGTTTAGCTTTGCCTGAGATTTTTCTGTCTGGATATTTTTGAAGATGAGTAAGGTTTTTAAGATTGCATTTCTAAAAGTTTAGCTGCTTAATGGAATTGTAACTTCTTCATAGCTGATGAATAAAAACATTGTCATATGAGTGTTTCAACAAGCATTCTTTCTTCAAAAATAGTATGGAAATTGTCCCTTAGTAGCAATAAAAATAAAATGTGCAATTATTTTGTGATTTTTTTTTTTTTTTATGAAGTAATGCATTCTTATTTTAACTTTCAGGAAGCACAAGCTTATGCAGATGACAACAGCTTATTGTTCATGGAGACATCTGCCAAAACATCTATGAACGTAAATGAAATATTCATGGCAATTGGTGAGTTTATGAACAAATTGAGAATTTAAGGGAATTGTTTTCATGAAACTCATACCATTGCAATTTTCCAGACCCAAGATCTTTGTTTTTCACCTGAATTATTTCTGGCACTAAAGTTTCCTTGGGCCCTTTCATATCCTCTTTGATGTTCAGAAGTCAGATAAACTTACTTTAGGCACAGTTGCACAGGTCTTCTGTCAAGCACCAAACTTGGATTAACGTGGAATAGCTAAGCTAGGTTACTTTTGAATTCTGTCATCAAGTTCTGTGTGCCCGTTTTGATGAAAAATTGTATTGCTTCAAGTTCAAGCAAAACTAAGCTTTAGTGGTTACATACAAAAACCATGCCTTTCCCATGGTATAGGTAACCATAAAAGGCTTTACACAGCTTTCCTTAATTGTAAGATGTACTTGGCATTTGTTAATCAAATTAGCATAAGAATGTAAGTGAAAGTGTATGGGCGTGTGCCTTTTGGTGGTATGTTACTTGCAGCAGATTCCACACTGCCTTGGATAGGTGCAGAATCTGGAATAATGTACCTTTTATGAGACAGTGGTAATTGGAAGTGGGAGAATGATAACAGACTTGTTTAAAAAAGTCAAGTATTCGTTTTAGTCTAAACAAAATATTTGCTAAATACATTTGCTAAAATTTTGTTTGAATTCCAAACACAGCTACCTGAAGTCTGAGAAGTTGTGCCAAAGATGGCAATGTGTGCTTATATCCAAAGTCCGAGTATAAGTAAAGGACGTTTCATGTGAAAAGTAAATGTATTAAAATATTTTTCGCCCTAACATAGTCTTAGGGATTTCTGTAAACATGCTAACATGTGAAAGTAAGTATATAAATGGCTAAGAAATTTCATTATTTCTGTTAATAGGCACAAAATTGTATTTCATTGTTAGTAACATTTTGAAAGTGGAGGAAAAAGCTTGCATTTTTAGGTTGGTCACCAACCTATTTAGTAATAACCTTTAAGACAGTAATGGCTCTGCTTCTGGGCAATAGTAATGTATAATGTCAAATAACCTTATTAAAGCTATTTAGTATTTTGCACCAAAGTGACATCTCTATCGCACCTCTTTTTGTGAGAAACAGCATTGCTGTCAAAATGGAATGTTTCTAAATAGCTCATATAGTCTGCTTTCGAAGTCAGTAAAGCAGAAGGTAATTTGTGGTGTGGTTCAAACTTCCAGCAGATGTAAATGAAATTATCACTATAGCAACACTTTATAATGAGTACTTGCTTCATATTAACTACAAATACTTGGGAGACGAACACATAACTATGAGTGGTAAGTCTCTTTTTCTCACAAATGCTTGAGGTAGGCCTGCATTTAATGATACAGAAATGCTCAATTAGACTGTTCTGTTGAAATTTCAATTAATTTGTTTAAAGGTTCAGTTTACATCTTGTTAAAAAAAAGAAAAATTAATTTATAAAATCTGATAATTTGGGGTGCAATTTGTTATATCAACAATAATTCAACAGTGCTGTGAAGACATTTTTTTCTCTGGTGCTTTGTCCCTTTGCACTGTCTCAACAGCTTAGTATTATGTGAATGCTTGGTTCTATCATAGAATTGTAGAACAGCCCAGATTGGAAGGGACCTCAAAACATCATCTGCTCCCACCTTTTATGGGAAGGAGAGCCTAGATGAGGTGATCTAGCACCATAGCACATCTTGTTGTTATGTACTCTGCTGGTTTTCTGGCTGCTATACTTGCATTTAATTCCTTTTAGAAAAAGTTGTTCTTTAGAAAGCTGGCCAAAGTAATTACTTGGTAGTCAAAGCATGCAACCTAACTGTAGAACAGGGATGGCTGGGTCCTGGTAACACGGGCAAGACAGCCCCACAGAAGTCCTTTTGTGTTGAATTTAGCAATCTCCTGATGGAGAGAAAGCTAGGAGGAGCTACTGTTCAGAAGGGTAACATTTGTCACCCTTATTTTTTTATGTCAGGATCCAGGAGGTACCCTGGAGCTACAAGAACAACAAAGAAATTATCACAGCCAATTAAGTCCTAAGAGCTGGAGAGAAGAAACAGCTGGGAAAACAGAGACTTGAGCTAGTGCTGAGGGCCATTTTATGTGTTGTATGCGAGTACTTGTTTGGGCTAGGTAGCTTGGCAGAGGTTTGACCCATTTCTGCCTCTGTTTGGTGCCTTTCCAGTCTTTCTGTATCTTTCAGCACTAACATTCTGATCTTAAAGCCTGTTTGTGTTGGTGGACTCCCAGAAGAGCCATCATTTACTGGCATAGCATACCTGTGCAGATACATTTTACTGCTCAATTTACTAATGCATTTCACTCCTGAAAATCATAGATAAGGTAGTTAAAACATTAAGAAGTTAAGTGCCTTAACTTCTTTTATTACCGGTGCACTAAAACAAATCAGGTACTACAGTGATTATATTGATTAATAGTGTTGACTGTGTATTCAGGTGATTTAATATCAGTTCAATCTCAGTTTTAACTCCTATTTATTGTTGATTTTATAGCAAAAAAATTGCCCAAGAATGAACCACAGAATGCAGGAGCCAGCTCTGCCAGAGGAAGAGGAGTAGACCTTACTGAACCCACACAACCACCCAAGAGTCAATGTTGTAGTAACTAAAACATCAGTTGCTTTAAACTGTTCTGAATATTCTTCTGCTTCCTAACTGTTAATAACCATGGAATTGGAGTGCTTAACCTGGCCCAGCACAGCTTCCAAACAGCGAAGAGACTTATGATAATAGTCAAGTTCATGATACAGAGTTTACTTTTGACCTAAAATTTTAACATGCATGTATCCACCACTGGCTGTAATGTTTCAGCAGTAGAGGAGCGATGGAAGCGGAATAAACTTCCTTCAGTTGAAAGGTTTTGAAAATCATTTACCATTAGGGGTGTAGAAGAACTACTTTCTGTGGACCGAATTGGCCAGTTCCTGTAGCCTCAATACTGATCACTGTTATAATAAATAGAATTGGGACTTTTTGTAATTCTCAATTGTGCTTTAAAACCTTTTTAGAAACACGGTCTAAAAATTACTTAAACTTATTCACAGTATTGATGCAACCAATTGTTTCTGTGGGTATCCACTGTTTAGTTATACATTCCATAGTTTAATAATTTAATTACAAATAATACTTGCATTAACAATTTTAAGAACCCTATGCTTGCAGGAAAGTGGAGTTTTAGTTGGTACACTGTATGTAAATTATATCAACCCAGTCATTTATCTAAATTAATTAGTGATAAGTTTTAACTTTATTTCTGATCTGTCCAGAGGGTACAGACCAGTAAATGCAACTTCATAGAATCATAGAATGGTTTGGGTTGGAAGGGACCTTAAAAACCATCTAGTTCCAACCTCCCTGCCATGGGCAGGGACACCTTCCACTAGACCAGTCTCCATCCAACCTGGCCTTCAACACTTCCAGGGAGGGGGCACCCACAGCTTCTCTGGGCAACTTTATGATTTAGGTTGGTTTTTTTTTTCTCTACAAACTGTAAGAGCTCTTCAAGTAAAACCACAACAAACTTGGTGTCTGTGACGTATTTCTTGGTTTTGATCATTGCTGGCCATTACAGTTTTATGTTTTTCCCTGAAGGAGAAAAAATAATGCACTAACAGTTACCTACATCCAACTTGATTTTAAATTTGGATATTAATGTACTGTAAATAGGTACTCTGCATTGTAGTCTACATTTGTTTAAAACTTTCTGTAATATTTAAGAGTTGCTTAAAGGTATACAGAATGTACAGTTACTTAAAGCTAACGTTTTTCCTCTAATCAAAGGGGGTTCTGAGTTCTTCCTTTATGGCTAGAACAGTAATAAATGATGCTCCTGTATCTGTAACATAAGTACTGCTGTCTGTCAGTAATGAACTTTGCAACTTTGTTTTCCAAAGTACATTTGATTTCGATCTGTCCAGTATATTGCACTAATTCTTTTAGTTATTTTCATTATATGAAATCTACCAAGTGTGTCAGAAGAGATTAATTAGTCTATTTAAATGTTGAACTGATAGCAGAAACTTACTTGTGCAGATTTTAAATTTGCAGTAATCTGGTTTAGCAAGGAAAATGACAGTTCACCAGTGTTTAGTTTTATATTGAGGTGCTCAGGTTTGAATAAAGTGGTTTAAGAAGAAAAAAAAAAGATTTTTGATTACTGTTTCTTATTGAGAGTTTCAGAAGGTTTTATTGCATTTGCACACTTCCAGACAAGATGTCTGTTCTACTATATGGGTCAGTGTTTAAAATTAAGTCATTTTGTGACACAGCTAAATATAAGCTTGTACTGTATTTGCTGTGGCACTCCAGTTATCCTATGATAAATTTTTAAATGTTGAGGTAATTGGGTATCTTATCACATCCATTCAGAAGTACAACCAAAACAGTAATGTCATCTGTTGAGCCTGCAGCTAATGCAATCTTTACCAGTTGTTCACTAATGTAGCTTGCTGCATTGTTGTAGACTGTCCCAGAAATGGCTCTTCCTCCACCTGCAGTTTGTGAGTCACAATTGGATGGGTACGTTTTTGTGTCCTTTTCCAACTGCAGTAGTGGTTTAGAACCCACTGGTGATACAGTCTGTAGCAGTTCTTGACCAGCATAACCTGCAGGTTTCTCACAAAATATGTTGGAGTCCATGTTTTCTGCCAGTTGTGGACCAGAGTCATAGTTAGATAAGCATGCATTTGTATCTTTTGGGGGCTGTTTCATGTCTTCAGCCCCTATTGCCAGTACATTCTCTTGCAGCTGTTTGTGAGTGCAACTTGGACCTGTCGCACAGAAAGTGTCAGTGTCTGTTTCTTCCTTCTCTGCAGTCTGTGGCTGTGGCTGAAAACTCTTAGATAGATACGCTTTTCTGTCCTCAAACTGTTGCAGTCCTTCAGAGCCCCCTTGTGTGCTAGAATTGGACTGTTTTAACTCTCTGTTCTGTGAATTTGCTTCATTGCTACTGAAAAGAGAGAGTTCTGGATCAGCTTGATTTTTGTGGTCATCAGTTTCCTTGGGAACTCCATCTTCACTTTGCAAATAGTTGCTCCCAGAACACTTTGGTTTATTTTGTTTCAGTTTGCCTTTTGAGGCAATGAGAAAAATGTCTTCATTGGAATATAGTCTGTTCCATCTTGCAGACCGTTAATAGCCTTTGAGTTGTTTAAGTTGTCTTCAGTGAGGGGCATCAAATACTGAGACTTACACAGGAAAGTTCTGTTTTGTTGAACACATTCATACATTCTTAAATAATGAGTGAACGATGCTAGTGTTAATGCAAGTACTTCATTGTAATCCAAAACCTCCCAAAGCCCATTAGAAGCTAAAATAAGAAACTGACAAGTATCATCAATAGGGACAGATATGGTATGAGGTACAGGTATAACAGATCTCTTAAGTACAGGATCTCCATGATGTCCAAGACCTCTTGTAGTTCTCAGGTACCCCTCTACTAATCCGTCTGGTTCATTAGTGCTGATGTTTCCACCGTTCTGAAGTATGCGTTTTCTCTCGGTTACATTAGAAGTGCTGTGCTCTTCTGAGAGGCAGTGACTCTTTCCATTTTTACATAAGACTGCATGTGCATTGCCTAAAATTGAAATAAGATAATATTTTTAATTGTAGCATACTGTGTGTTGTTTTTTTTTTTAAAGAAACTGCTGTTATTTTACCAGCCTTTTGCTAAGGACTGGGAAAAAAGCTGAGGTCATAGTTCAATTATCTACTGCCACAGGCAACAATCTGTCCATCAGTGAATCTGGTTCTATTTTACTGCAAAGTTTCCTGTGTATTTTTTTCCCCTCCTATTATTTGTAAGACTATTCCAGAACCTTATTCTTTTGACTGCAACTAAACTCTTAGAGGAGTCTTAAGTGATGTTTCAGCTTAAAGTAGATAGAAATGTTGCACCGTGAGTTTTTTTTAAAGCGAGAGTACATATTTTTCACATACTTTTTTTTCCTAGGAGAGTGTGTGCTTTCAAAATATTATGGTTGAATGAACTCATCACAAAGTTTCAGGTTCAGACTGTTTTTAGCAGTATAGAATTTAAAGTACCTGAAAATAATTTGGACATGGTATAGAATATTAGTTTACTAACATGATGCCTTAAATCTCTTCCTCTTTTAAGGGACCCAAGGGAGCAAGAGTTCTCTCAGTCATCATGGGAAGTCAAGGACTGATTTCCTTCAGTAGGAATAGATTCTTTCCCTTTACACTTTTGAAATCTGCAGGGTGAGAATGAATAGCGCTAAAAATTGCAACACTGCAGGTGACTAGTTTTGTCAGACTTGAATGCAGAGTGTAAAAGAGAGCAGCTCTGAAAGAAACAGTGATGTATTGTTCGAGATCCTCTGTGGCTACATGGGGAGAAGACCGTTTTTTGTGTTACTGGTCTGCTCCCATGTGTTGGCGTAAGGGCAAAAGGTGATGTCTTGCAGAAGGAACTCGAGTGGGATGGTAGCTTTCCAGACGCTAAACTGGCCACAGTGTGTTCATTTATATTGTCTTTTTAATATCTGGCTGGACTAGGGCACAGATTCCTGGAAAGTGTCTGTAAGTAGGCAATGCTTATAAAGTAGCTGTATTTCTTGGGAAGTATTGGCATTGTCTTATGTAGGAGACAGCTAGGAATAGTTTGTGTGAAAGCAGATTTCTCTAGAAGGTGATTCAGAGTATCAAACTGAAGGGCACACCTTTTTTATTGGTTATAGAATGTAGATGCCTTAAGTTACGCTGTGTGAATGTTTCCTTGTGCTTGCTCCCTCCTCCTGATTTCTACGGAGAGCTAGAAGATTGTAAAAAATTTCCTTTGAACCCTTGGAGTAAGACCAGCAGCTGTAAGCCTAACAAAGGGCACATTTATATAACCCATGTGGAACAATTTGACTGCAAGAAAGAGTAAAATCTAGTCGCTTTTGGATGCAAGTCTCTTCTCTGCAAACCAGAGACAGGGTAAAAGAATTGTCAAAAACTAGCTGAGCTATCAATGTGGGACTACATGAAGACAAAGCTGGACGATGCCACCATCTCCTGCTCCTCATATCTGACAATCCTCTTCAGTTGCTTACCTGGTGCTGAAGGAACATGTCTACTTCTGTAAGAACACATTCCTGGGGGAAAAATGAAGCTTGATGTTGTGCAAATCTTTTGATGTGATACGTTTGGTGGAAAATTAAGTGTATTAGATTCAATAAATGTGTATTTAGAAGTGGTTAAAAAATGTGGACTTCATGATTAAAAGGCTTAAAGTATCTCTGATCAACTTCAAGCCTTAACTACTTGGTAGAGCTTGAGTTAAAAATATCTTCAGTTGCAACCAGTATAAAACTTCATCTGGGAGGGAAGAATGGAAGCATGTAACGAGAACCATAAAACTTAGGTTGGATGAATTATCTACCAAATTTTCTTACCTTCATCCTACCTCTCAAGCTCATCATAATAAAAATGGGGTTCTTCCTCAATAAGGTAAAAAACAAATGCATTTGTTAGCTTTGAAAATATTACAACCTTTCTGCGAGTTACTCCTGTGTTCCATTGAAGGTGTGACTGCATCTCCTGCAAGAACATCTGAGCTAGTGCTAAACACTAAAGTTCTGTTATCTCCAAAAATGCTTGTTGGAGGTAGAGATAGTATGACTTACAGCAACAAATGACAAATGTCAGGAGAAGGGAGGACAGGAAGGGGAGGGGGTTGACCACAGTGACTTACTTGACTCTCAGTGCACATTCAAGTTGGTTTATAGTGCTCCTCAGACTGGCAGAGGATTGTATATTATTATTAAGCCAAAAAAACACGAAAAATCTAGGATCAGCTTTTCCAAATGTAGAATGTTTTTTGTTTGTTTGCTTTGGAGGTTTTTGTTTCCTGAAGAAATAAAGCCTCTCAAGTGGTTTTCCTTTTCCCTACTGATCTTTGACCCTCTTGATTAATTTCAGACAAATTTCACATGAAGAACTCTTAGCAGTTTTATGAATACACTTAACTGAGGAGGAAGGAGTGCCCTGTTGATGGGAAGTAGCAGTGTTAATACACTCCTTAGTAATGCTGGGGGAGTGATAGAAAAGTATGACAGTGCTGGGAATGTGCTTCAGAGACTGGAAGACACTGGAAAATATAACTAGACACAAATAAATTTGAAACTTTTCACCCAACAGCTTTTTTTATGTAATTCTGCTTCTGCTTGTGTACTGCTTTATGGGAAAGCAAGCATCTTGCTTCTAACCTTACAGCTGTCTTATGTACACAGCATAACTGGTAAGAAAAATCACCAAATGGGAAGATGTAATTACTAGAATTGCTAAGAACTGCAAGAGCTTTGTCTAGTGTTGCATGTAGCAGGACCGGGTGGAGAAGAATTAGGAGTGTATCAGTATTTCTGATTGTATTTAATAACTGTTTTTCTACACTATAGAAAGAGAAGGCAGCGTTCTTCTTCAAAAGGAAACAGGCCTGAATAGATCTACCATAACAGTAAATAACAACCAAATCCTATTTCAGAAATTATTTCAGATTATTTCCACAGATCATATTTTCAGTTTGCTAGTAGCAAAATGTGGTGGCACTTAGTGTCAATGAAACAAATTAATAAAAGGCATATATTCAACATGATAAATTGACAGAAGGGATTTATCAGATCTAAAGTAAAAACATTTAGGATCGCCTGCCCTGAAATGAGCTTCCTCTTGATTGAAGAAAAAAAACCAAACAAACCACACCTAAAATTGTCCTTACTGCTCTTACAGAGGTCACTTGTGTATTATGGAATGTTTAACTGTGTCTCTTGCATTAATGAATTGTCTTTATTGATTTAAGTCTTCTATCATATCGAAGGTACTTACTAGATATGCTTAATACTTACTGCCTGATACCAGTATCAGTTGCAAGGGAATTTATCATGCCTCCTTCAGATTTTCAAGTTAAAGCAATTGCAGCTTTTTATCTTTAAGTGTCGACTGCTAACAAAACTCTAGATTGGTTTATTTTTTCTCCTTTTATTGGGTGGAGGAAAAAAGTCCTGTTGTGGAATGTACGTACCTATATTAGCAATGTGCAGTAACCCAGCAACACCTTTGGCTGTCCTGGCTAATGGACCCCGTGTGTTGTTTTCAGAATTATTTCTTTCTTCTTCCTCAGTGCCATCTGTCTCTTCACTGGGGATTCTTTCCACCAAACAGGTAACTGCTGAACAGCCACTCCAGCGAACTTTGGAAACCTCATTCCTTCCCAGACGTAGGAGTCTATCCATTCTCCAAAAGGACTTGGCATATGCTTTGTGAATCCATTCGTAAGTATTAGTCTTGTTGGTCTCATCGTTGTCTGGTTTATCAGAGAAAATCTTCTCTTTTTCTCTGTAATCTGCATTGATTACTGTGGCAAAAGAATCTAGAATTTGCTGTTCATCCTTACTCTTTTTGTAGGAGAAATCCATTTGAGCAAGCTGGTCAAGAAATAAAAGTGGAAGCTCTGCTGCAACTGTTTCTGCAGCTGTCACACCGTGCGAGCCATCAACTAACCCCAGAAAACATGTATCTGATCTATTTCCATAGTTGTCAAGCACAATAAATCTGTCTTCCATGTCTCCCTGCCATGTGGAATTTTTATCTTGGCAAACTGATAATGCTTTTATTAAAGAATTATTTACTTCCTTAAAAGTACTAGGATTGTTAATATTGGCAAGATCACGGTGTGATGTAGCAGTGTGATTATTCATAAGGAATTCAAATGAATAATCAATTTTCTGCCTACGTGTCTCAGAATATTTAGCAGTCTTGGTCAATTTTGAAATGAGATTTTGTCTCTGAGCTAGAAGTGTTTTGTTGTCAGTCTTTCTTTGTAGGCTATCAAAGCCCAGCAAAGCTAGGGCTGTGTGGGTCTTTTTATGATAAAGAAGGTGGTATGGATATATTGGTTGTTGACACACAGAGCAAAAAACTGAAATTAACTTGGAATTGTCATTTTCAAGTGCAATTGGGACCTTCTTCAGCTGATCCTCCTCATCTTTGGAATGTTCAAAATCAGGTGGGTTTATTTTGTCTTGTGACTTTTCTTCCCATGTCATTCTATGAAGGAGTTGAGTATGTTAACAGTTTTCACATTTTAATATTTCAATATTAAGTAACTACATTTACCTAAGTCTTGTTCTCAGTTACTTAAAAGCTCCGAATTGCATCATTGGGTACTAATGCATACATGGTCAAGAAACTGGGAAATTCATGTGAGTTTATGTAAAAATTGTAACAATTATGTTAAAAAACTCTAATACCACAAATTCAGGAAGTGTAAAGTTTGTAAATACAGAGTTCATTACACAGTTTAGGTTATTCTTGTACCTAGTGAGATTTTAGGCAGCTGTTTTCCTTCTTGTGCTTCAGTGTCTTGCGATGTGCTTTCACACTGTTAGAACTGTAAATATTAAATAGTTCCTCATCAGCTTTCTGTATCTATTAATCACTTTCCAGACATGGTAGTGGAGTGTAATTCACACTGGAGGGGAAAAAAAAAAAGCATAATCCAGGTTAAGATGAAAAAAACCTACCAATCTTGCATGGGAAATATGAAATAGGGCCATAAGCATTGGTGTATCTCTTTAATCAAATCTCACTCTCATTGTCACGAGTTGTGAGGATTTTTAGGATTCAACTGGAAAAATAATTACTGTATACCATTGTATTTATGCACACAGAAGAGAAATTACATTTATGTGGACAGTATTAGAGAATCACAGAATCTTAGTGGTTGGAAGGGACCTCGAAAGATCATCTAGTCCAACCCCACTGCCAGAGCAGGATCCCCTAGAGTAGCTCACACAGGAATGTGGCCAGGCAGGTTTCAAATGTCTACGGCAAGGAGACTCCGCAACCTCTCTGGGCAGCCTGTTCCAGTGCTCTGTCACTCTCACAGTGAAACAGTGTTTCCTTATGTTTACTTGGAATCTCCTATGTTCCAGCTTGCACCCGTTGCCTGTTCTGTCATTGGACAGCACTGAGAAGAGCCTGGCGCTGTCCTCTTGATATTTGCTCTTTACATATTTGTAAACATTAATGAGGTTGCCCCTCAGTCTCCTCTTCTCCAAGCTAAAGACCCAAAACAATATTCTATTGTTTTTCTTGGCTATGAGAGCTAGATCTTGCAATGTTCATAATCCTTTACAGTAGGATGGATTTTTGAATGTGCCAGTTTCTAAATCAAGAAAGCGTAATGAAGAACAAAAATACCAAATGGGCCAAGCAGTGTTTGAGCTTTTTGGTCTGTGGGAAACACTCCTGCTCCTTGAGCTGTGAGACTTGCAAGCAGCAGTGCGCAGTCCTGTTCTCCAGCCATCAGGAGAGAAGGAGAGATATGCTTTGCAACAGAGCTCATGGAACAGCAACAAGGTGGAAAATGTGAAATCAAGGCCAGGTACTGCAAGGACATGGGGTCTAATCAGTACAAGCCTCTCTGCCCATTTCCCAGTCAAAGCTAATCTCTTCTTCCTGTCTCTATGCACCCCCTTTCTGCCACCTTAGCTCATTACCCCAGTCTCCCCTTCTTCTTCAGCCCAGTCTCTCTCTCCTCATTCTTGATCCTTGATGCTGTCTTACTTCTTGAGTCCTCAGACTCCACCGTCCTGCACATACGTTCTCTTGAATATCTACTTCCAAATACTGCTCCTACTGTTAGTGCTGGGGATATGTGCATATAAAAACACCTTCAGTCCTCTCCTGTTACTAGCAAAGGGAGTACTGACAGCCAGGATGAAGTATGAGACTACTTGTAGGTATGGCACCTGGTGCTACAAACCCCAAGAGTCCTGGTGAGGTGCTCCCTGACAGAGGTCAGCGGGTGCAGAAGGGAATGTCTGAATTCAGCACCTACATACTGGTGTGTCTCCACTCTGCACCAGCAAACTTATGCTTCTTTTCAATACCATAACTTGCTCTGATTTGGATAAATTTACAAGAGTGAGAAAAGGTGCACCACTGATGCCATCTCAGCCAAATTTCCAAGCCCTAGTTTGAAATCTGACGATCTTGGAGCTTCTCTATAAAATAGTCATTAGAATTTTTTTTTAATACAAGCAAACCAAAATATTTTTCACATCATATTCTCAGAAATGGCTAAACTGTATTACCTGTAACATTTTCAAATTATTCTGCTTCAGGCTTGGAAAAATTCCGTATAAACAGTTAATATCTGGCAGAGTTATAAATTACTGAAAATATGAGGTGACCCTATTGGTAGCAGCACTATTAATTCTGCCCGTAACTTAAAATAGGTAAGAAAACGTATATAACAGACAGAGGAAACATCAGTATTGCTTAGGCAGTAGACAAAATGAAAATTGTTTTAAATTTGTTAGAGGTTTTCATTGTATTCTCTCTTCTGAGATTTCTGACTTACAGTTAATCTTTGTTAACTGCTGTTAATCCACCACCAGGGCCAACAGCAGCGGTTCAGCTGCGGTAATTATCCCACAGCCAGATTACAAGAGTAGTCTTTGGTGATTTCATACTGCTTCAACCTCATCCATTTTCTGGGCCACTGTCTTTAAACTTGATACAGCCACACCCTAAAGTAACTAGCAACTGTTACCTCCTCCAGGTCTTCAGCTGGGAAGTACATTTTCTTCTCTCTCACTACTTCTCTGCACTACCTCCGGACTGTAAGTATTTCTGTGATTTGCCTTTCAATGCATCCACTTTTTTCCGTTATGACAGTTGTTTGACAAAATTCCATTAAAGATAAAACCCCAGCCTCTTCCAGGCCAATTAATATGTCTTAAAGAATCAAGTGCCTCTGATCAGATGAGGTAGATCAATTATAACAATTCAAAAAATCTCCTCTGTAGAGGATGATGCCTACTATAGTATTAGCAGACTCACATAAAAACCCCTTATGACACTGTAGTATACTTTGCAGAGGTGAGGTTGCAGGTGGCTACAGCTCTCAATCTGCTGGAGGACCAGTTTATGGGAGAGTCCATGTCTCCACAAGAGGAGAGCAACAGCCTCCTTTAGAGATGCTGCACAACATCAATAGGGCAATATGAGGAGGTATGTAAATAATAATAGGACTAGAGGAAATGGCCTGGAGTTGCACCAGGGGAGGTTTAGACTAGATATTAGGAAGGACTTCTTTACTGAAAGAGTGGTCAGGCACTGGAACAGGCTGCCCAGGGGGGTGGTGGAGTCACCATTCTTGGCAGTATTCAAAAGACATATAGATGTGGCACTTCTGAGCATGCTCTAATGGGCATGGTGGGTTTTTTGTGGGTTGTGTGGTGGTATTGTTTTATGGGGGGGTGGTTTTGGTTTTTGTTTGCTTTGTTGTTCTTGGTTGGCGGGCTTGTGTCGTTCCCTTCCCCCCGGGTGGATAGTTGGACTAGATGATCCAAGAAGTCTTTTCCAACCATGATAATTCTGTGATACTAAAATAGCAGCAAAAGGTACACTTGAGCAGGTGCCTTTTCCTTTATTCTGCATAGCTGGAGTTTGAGACTGGGAAATTGCACAAGTGTGAATATGCATTCATGCCCAAGAAAAGTCAGGACCAATATATACAGAAAATCTGGTACGCTGCTTTTTTTGTCAGCATTTTAAATATGAACCCATTTTACATTTGATGTATATAAAACCCCTATGGATTAGAGACAGGAAATTGAAAAATTTCAATAAAATGTTAGCTTGACCTAAGTAAAATTAATTCTTAACACTTAATTTGTAGAAGTTTATATCTCTGTAAGTGGGTATAAGTGCTAACAAATCACAATTGCAGAGCACCAAAACAGTTCCACGTAACTACAATGTGTAAATAACCAGGATAATATACATAATAATTCATGTAGAACACCAATATAGGCTACAACTCTTCAGTTGCATTCATTTTGCTCATAATTATTAAATTAACACCAAGGCTGCCCTTTTTTTTTATATATAGTATGTATACACTTTATGTTAAAGCTGAAAACTTAGCGAAAATTAAATAAAAAAGGAAACATTTCCTTTGATCTCTCTCTCTGAAGTAAAAAGATTAGTCTGCCCTTCCATTTCCCTCTTCAGGAACAGATAGAGACTCTCTGTCAGGTTAAAGAATAACGGTGAGATACTGACCACACAATACACAAAGCTAAATTGCACTCAGCCTCAGAGAGCAAAAGATAAAATTCAGTTTTCTAGCTCACTGCAGTTTCCTTGTGCTTATTTAGGGAGCCAAAACCCAGCACTGCTTAATGTTCTGAGCTGAAAATAGAAGCAGATTTAAAAAAAAAAAAAGAAATACTTAAAACGGGGAGGGAACCACAGTATCAGACTGCATGTGTTTTGAAGGGCAAAAGTCCTATTTGCTGTTTGTGTCACAGCAAAGATCCCCTTGGGTCGTTGCTTAGTCTTGCTACTAGGAAAGGGAGGCTGCCTCACCTCCTTGCTGTACGCTGCCCTGTCTGAGAGAGGCAGAACACAAGAGTGCAGGCCAGGGGCACGAATGGCTGAGCACACCATCTTCCCAGTAAATCTCGTATTTCTGGAAACCCTTTCTAGCAATGGCACATCAAGTTGCTTGCTGTTCATATAGCAAGGCACGATTATTTTCTGTTTCTGCCATTTGGTGCTACAATCTCATCATTTAATTAGTGAAGATGTGTCACAAATTGAGCTTTGAGGACCCAGGATCTGATTTGTATCCAAACAGGAGTCCCAATATACAGTCATCTCCCTCTGACACGTTGTTCTGTCTCCACCCAGAGCGTGTTTCTCCCTCACCTTTGTCCACTCAGCACTTAACTTACACAATCTCTAGTCCTGAACTCATTACTCTGTGATACTTATTTTGTTATTCTTAATATTTGTTACATGCTTTTGGTATTAGAAAACAGTGACTATATATTATCAATGCTGAAACCAGCACTGAGAAGATGCATGCCTGCCTGCCTGCAGGCAAAAGGAGGAGGTAGAGAAGGGCTGTAAAATGGAGGTCACAGTCTCCCTGAGCTTCTCATCACAATACTATGAGCTAATATGTATGAACAGGCCTCACTGCTGCAAATACTTGCTGAGTGAGCACTGGCTTCCTTGCCTGTCTTCCCCTTCTTCCCTGCTTTACTTTTTTCCATGCCTTTTCTTTGCTTGTGCCTCAACTGATGCTTCCCTCTCAGTCCGCCATGATATGGCTTTGTTGCCTCCACACGTTCAGCCCTGCCCCTCTCCTCCTGACTGATTTCCCTGCCTTCTGCCTGTCATACACTTTATTAGCAGCTCTACCCCTAGAAAACCGTTTGTGAATGCAAAACCATAGCTGGGACTTTTGGCATCGCCAGGACTGACCCCTTCCAAGGAGCCACCATGGGTGGCCAGTGGAGCTGTAGCATTTGCTGTGGTGCAGGTTGACAGTGCTGTTCAGTGCATGCCCTGTTGCACAGCCTGAGCCAGAGTACAGGCAAGCACTGTCACCTGTGCAGGGGCTGCCTTACCAGATCTCAGTTTTACATTGTTACCTTTGGCCAAAGCAGCAAAGGGGCTATCTCTTATGTGAAAAACGTTTTGTAGCCTTTATTAAATGTGTGTAAGACCTCTGAAAAACTCTGCACCTGAAAAGACAAACTCATTTGATAACACAGCAGCCATGCCCTACACCTTCCACCCCTTCTAGCAGGGCTGGCCCTCTCAGTTTCCAAAACCATCTGCACAGGGAATGCTGCAGAAAGAACAAGATGTCTTCTCCCAAATGAGTCAACTCAGGTATGTTTAGTACCCTACTTACTGTATCCCCAGAATCAATGATGCAGCTTCAAGGAACTCTTGTTATGAAAGGTGTGGGAAGAGATAAAGATGAACGCAGTGAGTCACAGGAGCATGCTGGGGGCAGAGCCTGCCTTTGGGACTTGGGAACACTCCCACCTCTAGACCTGATAATAGGCAAGAAAGAAGGAAGTTATTAATAATTAAAATAATTATGGAATACATTAAGATAATTAGTCTCCTTATTTATCTTAAGTGTTGTCCAAAACTGGAATCCTGGAATTCCAGGGCAACGGGTTTCAAGTCACCTTATAAAATGGAAAGAATCCCCATAATTAGGTCGTCTTAGGTGAGAATTATAATTTGTGACATTGTCTATTTGGGCAGAGGTGCAGCTTCTCAGCTGGGACAAAGCATTGAACTGGGAAATGAGAGTAGTAAAAAAAAATGGCAAAACCGCCACCTTCTACACTCCAGATATTTTGCACCAGTTCATAACCCTCTGAGTGTGTCTGTGTGGGATGATGAGGCTGTGAAGCATCAACTGGGGATGGCAAGCCCTCTAGGCTCAGCATTACAGGGCAGGCATGTGAGGTTTTGGGGATCCACAAGGAGAAAGCAGTGGCAGAAGTCGAAAATGGGTGAAGATAAGGTAACTGTGTATCTTGCACTTTCCTCCCTCACCCCACAAACCTATATCTGGGGTTATTGCTGTCCTCCTGGAGTTCCTCTACTTTTTCCAGCCATACACACCACAATTATGGTTGGTTTAAAGGGAGGCTTCTAACCTGTTTAGTATCTGTGGTTTAACCAAGGTGCTTGCAGTTTTGTCCATAGTTCTTATGATTTCCAGGCACTCTCCCACACAGGTATGGGGAAGGCCCAGGAGTGGGCTTGCACAGACCGATGTGCCCTATGCAGGGATGGGATGGTTAGGAAAACTGGCAAAGCACAGTCAAAGTACTATGAGTAGGGTCCCAGAGAATCATGGGGATCTCTGCCACTTATTAAGTAGCAGGAGGAAGAAGGAAAAAACCCAACTTGTGGGGAGGCAGAAGAAATAAAAGGTATGGGGAAAATATGACAGTACATCCTGTGTTTGCATGGAGCAAGCTAGAGCTCTCCCTACCATGAAATAACAGCATGTAAACCTATGTCGTTGACTGCAGATGGCTATATTACTTTAACAAGCACCTTCTGAACTTGGCACGCACTCTTCACATTGTACAGGAACAGCAGCAAATGTCTGGTGCTGCATGAGCCCAGCCCTTAGTTTTCTCACTTGGTTTTCATTAAATCAGAACTGAGTGCAGTGGAGACGAGCATCCTCTGGGTAAGAAGTGAACAAAAACTGTTAGGCACTCAGTCACTAGCAAGAAATTTGTACTACTAAGACAGCCATGAGCATTGCATTGACGTTTTTTCCTTTAAAAACTGGGTAATTGGGGTGTGAGGTTCCCTGTAACAGACAAAGGCTTAGTGGGAAGATCTACCATCTGCATTATTAAAGTCACATGTAAGCACCATGGGAAGCTGACAAGATGCTAGAGACAGCATAATGAACGAAACTTTCGTACTGTTAAGACTTCCAGTGATTCATAAAATATTGATAGCAGTCCTGACTGCATGGTGGCCAAGAGGGAGGCCACTTCACCCACAAGGAATGTGTTAACAAAAGGACACAATAGGATTTTATACTCTCAGAAATTCCCTGGAGAAGCGAGAGCTCTACTTTTCATATTTGCATGGAATGGCAAGAATAAAAACAGGTGGGAGAGCAGGAAGAAAGTCCCATCTTGAACAAAAGGAGAAGGAAAGAGGGTGGGGTTGGGCCTTCTCAGTCTGACAAGGCTAGGAGATGGGGATGAGGGGTAGGGGTAGGCTCCCAGAGCTTGGCAGCAGGCTGGGAGGTCCCTCTCAGAGAGGTAGCAGGCAGCATTAGGCTGCTATTAGTCGAGTCATTAGTTTATGTGACCGAGATAGGCCCCCAAAGCCCCAAATGACAACTAGGTAATAAACAGGCATCACACAACCTAAATTGCATTTTAATTTCCTCTTTTGTGACTCAGCATCAAGAATGCAACCACGTCCTTTGCTGGAATAACGAGCACACTCTTGCAGTTAAGAGTGTTGGGTGTTCCCAGTGAATTCGGGTGAGAGCAATGAAGGCAGGATGCACATCTCCTGGGAGCACCGGCTCTGAGCAGACAGGTCCTCGGGGCTAGCAGCAGCCTGAGGGAGACCTGAGATCACACGAGCTGGCACTCCTGTCTCATCCGGCTCCTAGCTTGTTTAATTTGATGCAGATGAGCACTAACTTTTGAAGTCATGGGGCTTCTCACTTGAGTTTGTGAGCTGAGCAGGGCAGGCAGGCACCTAGGCTTGCTTGGCTCCTACCGGCGCTTGCTGAACGTGGGCATTCAAGTCAGTTTGACTTGTGCAAACCTACTGACATGCCCCAAAGGACAGAAACCGAGAAATGTGGTGAGGGTTTTTCAGACAATGCTTTGAGTTTGAATCGAATTTAATATCGTTGTAGTGCATGTTTAACTATGAAAAATAAGCACCAGCATGATTCTGTTGTGCTCAGAGTTATGCATCCACTACAATTACGAAATTAGGAGGTACTTGCTTGTAGATTCAGTCAACAGAAAAAGCCAGCTTGGATATATGAAATTGAGAATGATACGTATGTACTCATATGTCACAGCATAATCTTTGTGTTTTTTTTTCCTAGTATATTGTAACCTGTAATGGCCAATTTATAATCACAGAAGCTACTACAAGCCAACACAGCACAAGTTATATTCCCATGTTTCCAGCCAGCAAATGATCTTCTCATTCCCTATTCTTGCCAAAATTGTAAATGTAGTATTTTACCTGTCAATAGAGCAGTTTAAGGAAAAGTCAAGCTTTTTTTTAAAAAAAAACAATATATTTGTGCAAAGTTAGAACGACAGCAATTATTTAAATTAGGCTTTAAGTTAAAAAAAAAGAGAGAAAGACTTGCCTGTTTGCATTTAGAGAGTGATTTTTTTCTGAGCTGTTCCTCTGCAGCAGCAGGCTGTAGCTCTGCATGTGTAGCAAAGTTAGTGTTTATAAATGTTACTATAGTAACTGTATCCGTAGCCACAGGCTGGTAGACTTACTGTTCTGGTTATCTAGAGAGCAGCAACGTAAAAAGGAAAAAAAAAACAAACAACAAAAAAAGTATTGTAAGACAGCTAGGCTCTTGAGGATTCAAGGAGGAACTGCAGCAAACGTATTTTTTGTCTTTATACTAACTAGTGCCTTGCTGTATGCACTAAAAGCAATGAGATCCCTTGAGATCCTCACAGACCATGAAATGTAAGCAAATACTCGGTCACTTCAACAAACTCTGTATCTACTTCGTAACAACTTTCAGATTTGATTTTACTATAATGGAAGTAAAAACTTACCAGGCTTTTAAGGACCTTGAAGAATAAGGTGAAAGAGTAAGGTCATTTGCCTAGGCCATGCTCCTGTGAGCACTTCCCTGTGCAGTTTCAGACGTAAATGCACACTGAGCAGCCTTAACATCACTGGATTCACTCACATGTATGAAAATGGTAAACATATTTTCAGAACCGAAACTTGCAATTAATTTATCTGTGGGTGTGCAAACTTGGTGCTGGGTTAAATACCATTAGCTTACAGTCCAAAGGAAAAGCTGGTGATTTGAAAAAAAAAACAAACAACAAACCAAACATATTGGGGGATGTAGAAGCTACAGTAGCTCCTAGAAAAACTATGTTCAGGCATGGACATTAAGTGGTCCATAGAAGCCAATATGTTGATCCAGATGCATTCTTGTAACATTTGCTTCCGAAGAGCAGTGGGAAAGGTGAAAGTGAAACTAAGCAATAACACTTTCATTTTCAAATCTGAGAAGAAAATAGAAACCTAAAGGGCATTAAAAAAACATGCAAGCAAAGACGTTCTTAAGAGACTGTTACCATACAGTGGCTATTTGTTATTTTTAAAGACGATTGAGGCAGTTTTAAAAAAAAAAATAATTAAAAAAATAATTCTGTCTTAAATTTAAATTTTCCTCCTTTAAATTGCTGCAAAGCCTGGGGCAGCCGCCGCCCAGGGCAGCGGCTCCTCCACCTTAAGAGTCCGTCTTAAAGCTCCGGGGATGACAGCAGCCATCTTACGGGTCGCTGTCACAGCTGCTGGGAAGCCCTGAGCCAGCCCCGACCTCCGCCGCGGGTTCGCCGGGGCCGGGGGAGCCCGGCCCCGGGGACCCCGCGGCGGGGGTCGGCGGTGCAGGTCCCGACCCCCCTCCCATCAACCCCCTGTCGGTTTGAAAAACCTCAGACAAACAAAACAAAAAAAAAAAACTAGCCCCTTTTTCATGTAAATACTCCAGCGTTTGATTCCATTATTTTTTCCTTTCATTTAGCGTAAATGCCAACTCGCCGTATAATCTTATGCTTGAAAATATATCCCCAGAAGCTGAGAAAATGCGGGAAGAGGAAGACCACAGGGAAAGTGTTTTCTCATCTCTCCCCCCCAAAAAAAACCCAACAACCAACCCAAACCAAAATTTAAAAAACTTTGCAGAAGTCGGGAGTCACCCCGTGCAAGATGGCAAGGCCCTGAGAGAGCTCTTTAGACGCTGGGATTCCCTTCCAAACAATATTGCTGCTTCAGGTTTTACACATCAAAGAGCCGCAGATCCCACGCAAACGCCCATCCTCAATCCCAACCATTCAAACCGTGCTGCAGTGCTATAGAATTGCCATTTGTGGTTTTCTCACAGCTCAACCGCGTTTTTACATACGCGCAATGGAGCGTAACTGCCTCAAAACGGAGGCACTTGCTTTGTGCATAGGGCGCAGTTAGTGCGGCCGGATAATTTACCTAATTTCAGCTTGCAATTAAAAAGGTAATCCCTTTAAGACATAAATTGACCTGCTGTCAACACTTGTGTCTGGACAAAAAAAAAAAAAAAAAAAAAAAAGCCCCATGACGTGAGGAACCGAGCAGAGTTTTTGCATTCTCCTGTATTTAAAACTGGTATTTTTATATTGAATTAGAAATCATTTGGGGAAAACAGGAATCCTTCAAAAGCGGCTGCAAAGTGCACGGTGAGGAAATGCAATGGTAAAGTCAAACAAAGTAGTGGCATTACAAGGGGAACTGAGGCTGCGGCAGCACCGCGGGGGTCACCATGGTTGAGGAGCGCAGCCGCTCCGCACCGCCACCACCCTGGGCTCCGCGCGGTGCGCGCAGCCGGCCATGTCACCTCTTTCTGGGGGAACTTTCCCCGCTGCCTCCCCCAGGGCCGGCCTGGCTCCGTAGCGCCTGTCCACACGCAGCAGGCAGTGCTGACACCCTTCCGCGGGAGTGCCAGGCACCGCCCGCTCCGCGCAGCCCCCGCGTAGGGGCAGGGAAGCGGGCGCGTCCCCTGCGGCGCGCAGCGGCGGAAGGCGAGTGCCGGCCCCCTCCCCCGTCCCCCGCCCGGCGGGGCAGGAGCCGCCCGCGGAGCGGTGGGTCCCTCCTCCCGCCCTCCCTGGGGAGCAGCCGGCGGCGGCGCGGCGAAGGGGAGGGTCTAGGGCCGGGCGCGCCGCACCGCGCCGGCTGGCCGGACGGGCGGCTGCCGCCGCGCCGTGGGCATGGCGGAGCCTGGCGGCGCCGGGGCGGCAGGCGGCGGCGGGCCGCAGCAGGGCTCCCCGGCCGCCGGAGGGGTGGCCGCCGGGGGTCATGCCCGTAGCGCCGCCGAGAGCCCCGGGGGGCCCGGCTCGGCGCGCACCGCGGGGAAGAAGGCGCAGCTGCGCGCCGCGCCGCGGGCCAAGAAGCTGGAGAAGCTGGGTGTCTACTCCGCTTGCAAGGTACCCGGCCGCCGGCGCCCACCCGCCCACGGAGGGTGGGGATTGACGGGAGGGAGGGGAGGGAAGGAGGGAGGCGATGGGGAAGGGCCGTGCTGGGAGGAGGAGGCGGCCCGGCTGCAGCCCAACGCTCCCCGCGGAAGTGGCGGCTACGCCGGTGCCGGTGGATCCTGCTCCCCCGGAGCTTTCCGGCCGGTGGTCGCAGAAATAAACCCCACACGCGCTGAAAACGGGAACGTGGGGGCAGCGCCGCTCTCCTCCTGCCCGAGCCGGGCGGCAGCAGAGGTGCTCGTCCCCGGCGTCCGTCTGTCCATCCTTCTGCAGGAAGCGGCGGCAGGCGGGGCGGCTGCTGATGCCGACGGTGAGCGCTGGGTTAGCAGCGCTACCGCAGTTGCCCACCGCGTAAACATTCCGGCGGGGAGCGGGGACAGCCGCCTGCTCGGGGAGGAGCGCGGCCCGCCCCGGCCCGGGGGAGGGCACCCCCAGCCGAAGGTTGCCGGTCGGTCAGGGCGCGGCGGCGGCCTCGCAGCGCAGAGCTGTTGACATCGCAAAAGCCGCTGCCCCGAGGTGGCACCGTCGCCAGCCGCTTTGGCAGAGGAGTGAAGGGGCGCGGCCTATGGTCTTGAGAAAGTAGTGTCCCCGCCGATCACGTACCGCCGTTCCGGTGTCCGAGCCGGCAGCGGGCACCGCCGCCCGTCGGCACTCTGCCCCAGCGGGGATCTCCTGTGCAGCGCCTGCCCGGCGTTTGCCTCTCGTAGTCAGGAGAACTGCCCTGGCTTTCCTTCCACAAGCACTTTCCCTCCACCTGCAGTTTACACCTCAGTGGGAGAAGCAGGGCTCGCCTGTTTGTGGGAGACGGGGACAGGCTGGTCAGAGCTGTTGCTCCCGCCTTCAGAGGACTGTGACAAGTGGCATCGTCGTCCGTGCGTGTGCACATGCAGAGGAACAGTGTGCTGGGAGCACGGGCCGCTGGCTGCGCCGCTGCTGTCAGGGCAATTCGTGGATGCACAGCTGGTCTGACATGATCAGATTGCCAGTAGTGATGTCAAATTCACTAGTCATGTTTTCAGCGTTGAAAGTAGCTGTTTGTGAGAAATGTGCATCTTACTTTCTCTGTTCCCTCACTTTGGAGCCTCAAAATGGCAAATCTCAAGTGACAGGCCAAACTAAATGCTGACATACATAGGGAAGCATCATAGTATGGCTTTGTAGTCCTGTCTGATGGGGTGAGGAGCTTTAACATTATGCTAAGGCATGGTGCAGTGCTGTCATGTGAGGGCAAATTAAGGAAGCCACACGCATTTCAATTTCATAGCTGTTAGCAAATGTGCGGGCACTTCCACTTCAGCCTTGGTGTATACGTGGGACATTGCAAGATTAAACACCACAGTGTCAGGAAAAGAGTAGCTAGTGTACTTGAAACTTGCTGCCCTCACTGTGGCTGGGCATCGTTGTGTGAAGGTTTTCCAGTGCTGAGTCTGCTTTGCACCCCCATATTTTAATGATACCAAGACTTGCTGTTAAATGAAGCTGTTTGTGGGGAGGGTAAGATTTCCACTGTTAGGAGTGTGTGTTTTGTGAATTGCTTTTATCTTCCCTAGTCAGTTCTTTTTTCTTCTCCTAACATACCTGCAGATAATCTTTGTGGGGGCAAAAGCCTTCCCCTGAGGTTCTTACCTTCACAGATGTAGCTGTGCTGTGAAGACATGTAGACAGCCTTGCCTCCTCCCAAACTCTTTGCTTTTTCAGGGACTCACCAGCCTCACATGTGCACTGCCGCAGATGCCTTGTTGGAAGGGAGGCAAGTGCCTTTTGGGAGGGAAGGAGGGTATGCCGTGGCCTGCCGCCAGCCCTTCCTTTCCTCTCACAGAGCTCTGGTGGTGGAGTACAGTGTGGTGACAGCTTGTACTGCTGGTGCTCTGCTGGGGTGTCCTTTCTGGCCCTCTTCTGTGAGAAGTCCTGGTTGCAAGCTGGCACTCCGGTGATGGATGGAGTGGGACCCATGGCTGAGGGCATCCCGCCCTCTTCCTCCTGCCAGGATCTAGGAACAGGTACACCACGAAATGCTGCTCTGTGTTCAGGTTGAAATGCAAAACCTACTATTGCTATTTCACTTCTCTTCAGTGTTTCAGGGCAAGCAGCTTGCTTTCATGTCTCAAAACAGAAGCAAGTAGGCAGATGGGAAGCTCCTTGTAAACTAATAAAGCAGCTTCTGTGGGATAAAAGGGGAAGGATGGAGCAGGGTGGAAGAATGTGTTACTTTTCTTCCTGAACACCTGGCAGGTGCTCCAAAGCTACACTGCTTGGTTTGTAACATCAGTGGTTTGCAAGAGGCTGGAGCAGTGCTGAGTGTAACTTTAAAATTTTTGTTACTTTAGGTTGTGATTTCTATTCTATTTATTTTGCATTTCTGTTCTTGGGTGTGAGAGAGTGAGAGAAGGCTAACACACCATCTCTGAACTGTGTTCATTCAAGTAGTGGCTGTACATGAATCTTGTGTAAATCTACATACAGCTGTACAAGTTGGAGTGCAGAAAGTATGTAATGCCATCCTTTAGCATTGGTGATCTTCTCCCACATAAAATTAATCACAAAATACTGCTGCTTCAGCACAAAAAAATTATTAGGAATTTAACATCAGAGATGCTGGGAGTAGCAGAAGCAGGGAGCATGTGTTTGCTAGGTATGAAGAGCAGCAACACAGTAAGATGGGGAGGAGGGTGTCTGTGTAGAGGGTGAGTCTCACTGGTGACAGCAGAAATGCTAAGCGAAAAAGGGTGGAAGGTGCTGCTCAGGAGTAAGATGCTCAGTCCCCAAGAGGAACCTCCTGGGCCTTCTTCAGTGATCCCCTTTCTTTATGAGAAACACAGAGAATGACTGCTGGCAAAAACCTCTTCAGTGTGCACATACTCTGAGCAGAACGAGAGTGAAGTTCAGGGAGCTGCTGCCCAGGCTAGAGAAATGAGGGAGTTGTTTCTTTTTCCTGGTAAAGAATTGGGACAGGAGAGTTGTAGCTGTTGAGCTGCTCCACTTGACTTTTTCCCATGTGAGAAAAGGTTGGGGTGGAGGGGAGAGAACAGTCTCTTCTGTGTAAAAAATCCGTAAATGGCCAAGTGTGTATGTTTGTGTGGGAAGAAAGCACGTTCTGAACAGCAAGATATATGTTAGGAGTTGGCACAGTTTTCATGACATTTGGAAGTGCACAGTAGTTTTGTGCAGGGGTTTGTATTTGGCACTTGTTATATCTGTGTATGTATGAATGGCTGCATACATCGTTTTGGTTTTGCGCAGTGAGAGTTTGAGCGTTAGGCATGCAAGCTTGCAGCACTTTTATAGAAGGCAGCACTGTGTAACTTACACACATAAAATATATTTAATGAAGATGTAGGAGGAAGTCTCCTCAGCTTTTTTTCCCTATCAGTTTACAGTATGTGAAAATACAACTCTCTTTCCAGTCTCACTGAGAGTTTTTCTTGTAAACAAGTTGAAAGTGTACTATTTTAGTACCCTAAGTTTTCTGTAAAATTGGTTCTTTCTCATTGTATATATCTTACAGTGATGCATGGAGGATTATAAATATAATTAGAGCCCAGTAGCCTAAGGCATTTGCACAAGTAGCAGGAAATACTACCTCCTTGAAGAAAGACCTTGTGCTTTAGATAAACAAAAGTGAGAAGGGTTATGATGAGATGACCTGGCCAAGGCCCTGCATCAGGTGAGCCAGTGGCAGAGGTTCAAGTCCTGGCTCCAGACCAACTGCTGACTCTTGGGAGAGGCACTTCCCACTTCTCATAGTGGACTAACCTCTATTTTCCTGCTCTTATACATAAAAGAGAGTTCATAGGGTAAATATGTGCCACTGTTTCTGTAATGATTTTTTTTTTCCTGGCTTTTAAGGCAGGTTAAGGTGAAGCAGACTTGGCCGTGTTACTGCTGGACTCTGTATAGTGCAAGTACAGTTCCTTGAAGCTCAACTGGGAATGTATTAAAGTTTTTTTTCTGCAAAAGTGTGTAGGATATATACAAGACATCTAAAGCCTTGCTTGAATCATTTTCATAGTGGGGTGGACCTGTTTTACAATGTCTTACAGGCCCAACTATAGCATCTTGCTTTAAATTTAATAGGATATCTACCATGAACTTTACAAGGTCGGAATTTGTTCTGTGTCATTAATAACAGCTTTGTGTGGTAGCCTACATCTGTTCTATCAGTGAAACTGGAAAATACAGGGAATAAAATAATACTTGGATTGATTAATACATGAAGAATGTGTCCTTAGAGCTGAACATTGAACTGATTGTTTTATTTTGTTAATAACAAATGGTTCAGCTAATTTCCTGGTATGTATGAGTAGGTCTCCAAGCAGTGTCTAACTGTCTGGTAACTGGAAATTTAAGTAGAAAAAATAGGTATTTTAAATTAATCAATGTATTTGTTATGGTTTGTGTGATGTTCTTTGTTAGAAGTATCAGTTTGCGATTATTTCTTGCAGGAAAAAGATTACAGTGTATTTTACATGGCTTTTGTGTTGGGAAGAAGAATTATTTTTTCTGGAGTAATTACACTTGCTTGAAATAGAAAGATATGTAATGTTGCATATGTATAATGTGCTGAGTCTACATTGCATCTCAATTACCAGACAGGGCAACCTGTATCATTTTGAGTTGGAACGAGGGCCCAGCATAACAGTTGTTTTGAAACTCAGTTTTAGGACTGTTGGGATCTTTCACTTAGTAACTAAGTTAGCTTGAGGTTTGCACATTCCTATGCTCATTTCACTGCCTGAAAAGGGGAGGAATGATTTAGTCCTTAAGTTACTGTACCATTCTTCATTTATTCAGTATTATTTAGACATCTGAAACTCCATTAAACATTCAAGTGCCTCCTTTTTAAATAAAAATGCTAACGATGTGTGTTAAAATGTGCTGTATTTTTTCACTGTTCATTTTTTATCTGTTGTCAGTATATTCAGTATTTTAAAGGAAACAGCAACTTTGTTTTGTCCAAGAGTTGCATTTTTCACTGCCCAGAGGTACTGGACAGTTTGATTTCCCATATTGTAATGCTCCACCTGACATGGAAGGGGTAAAAAAAATGATTGAAATTTCATTGTACAGTGCAAAATGCACATAATTCCTGCTGGTT
Source organism: Hemiprocne comata (assembly GCA_020745705.1). Lineage (NCBI taxonomy): Eukaryota > Metazoa > Chordata > Aves > Apodiformes > Apodidae > Hemiprocne > Hemiprocne comata. The sequence goes on from CM036587.1 coordinate 39,714,447, forward strand.
TTTTTTTGTTTGTTTGTTTGCTTTTTTTTTTTGCGGGCACTCAACATTGTGTAACTGTTATGCAATTATACTGCACTCATACAATGTTATTAAAAACTGCCAACAAAGATACAGTGTTCGTCATCTCTGGGCCTGCAAAGGTCACTGTCATTACTTGGCAGGCTTCAGTAAGGCAGAAGTCCCCAACTTTCTCCAGTGGCTTTATCGAAGCTCTGCAGATGTCCCAGAAAAAAAAGGCTTCGAGGACTGGATGTGCTAGTTTAAATGCTTCCTTTCCTTCCTCCCCTCAAAACTGTTTTGATCTTAAATGAAGTTTTTGCAGAGGTGAAGTCAGACTTTATTTTCTAATGAAAAGCAGATGACTGACATGAAAAAAAAAAAAAAGAAAGGAAAAAGCTGAAGATAGTCAAAGAAAGGATTCAATGAACAAAACGCTGTGGAGTACTTAAAACAACTCAGCAATTTAAGCCACTGAGGAATGCACATTGCGTATTCACTGCAAAATACTTGCACTGTCAACATCTACAATGAAAGCCTAGTTTTAAAGAGGACCTTTCAGGGTAGGGTTTCACCTTGATTAACAGAACATTTATGCTGTTTATGTTGTCTTACGGAGAGATTAAGGAAAAAAACCCCACCCTAGTAGTTGGTTGAGAAAGGTCTCTGTAATAATTTGAACAATACAAATTAACAGCTGCTTCAAAAAAATCTGGCAAGGAAATACGGCAAAGGGCAGAAAAAAAATCTGCCGTTGAACAAGCTGTTTTTAGCCTTCTGTGAGTGGGTTGATGGGTTTTTTTGGCAGTTTAACTAAGCTGTTATCACGAATTGTACATCTGTTTGTTTGCATCTTTTGCTGTTAATTATTGTGTGACACTAAAGTTTGTGTAGTTACTCACTGTTTATAGTTTTTAGGCTTGATAGTAAACATCGTGTGGTGAGCTTCTGTGAAATACTGCTTCCACTCAGAGAAAAATTTCTCAAAAAGCTTGTGCTTAGTTTGAAGGGGTTTTTTTTGAATGTGTTTCATCATGGTATGATTTAAGGCAGTTAATAATAAGCATGATACTATGTCAGTAATATACAGTGTTGAGCATTTGTCTGGACAGCTGCATGGGAAGGAACAAATCTTACTTCCTTTAAATAATATTCAATCAATTTTTGTTTGACAACCTCTCTATGATTGCCTTTTGAATTTTCTTTGGCAATAATTTCGTTCTCTGACAGTTTTGGGGTTTTTTTGTGGCAGTTTTTCTGTACTGGTCTTACAGCTACAAAAACCTTTAATGGCAACTTTGCCTCTCCCACAGAGCAAATGTGGATAGCTTATTTGGCATTGGTTTTGTCTAGCTCGAGATGCTAATTGGAAGTGTGGTTTCACATTATCTCACAGATGTCCAAAGTCCTCACACCAGGGCAACCCTTGGTTCGCAGGTGTCACTCAATCACTGAGCTCTCTTTCAGGTCATTAAAATTTAAGAGGTCGTGTAGGTCTGGGTAACAAACAAAAGTAAAACTGGCTCAGTGCCTGTGAAATTGTAAGAGACAGTTTCTGCTGTGAAATAACATTGGGCCTTCTTCAGTTCACTGCCAATCATATTACTCATGGAAAACATGATAGAAAAATAACATAAAATTCACCATAAATCCACCCAGATTGCATTTTATGAGACTTCGAAAAAAATAAATTGTTTTAATCTTCCCTCTGTTTCATATGGAAACCTCCCTGATGCTACATCATGAATAGATGGGGTGACAGGCAGCTGGCACCCACACAGAGCGTGTGGGGAGCCAGGGAGTTCAGGCAATGCAGGTTGTCCCCTTTCCAAGGGAAGTACGTGCAAGTGGTTTTGCTGGGCACTTGCAGGTGGATTTCTGAGTCATCCTGATGGCTCTGGCTGCTGAAAATGCCACTCAAAGGCCTTGGTAGCTGCCAGACCGCCCCGGGCGCAGGCAGAGGCTGTGGCAGCTGGAGCCAGGAGCCCAGCTGGATAAAGACTTAAGCTTTAGAGATGGTAAAAACATAATGTGGTGCTCAGCAAACTGCAGGCAGCGGTTTTCTTGGTGCTCAGGTTGCTGAATATTGAAAGCAGTTTGAAAGAACAATTTACCATCAGTCCACAAAGCTGTCAGTCTCAGGATCCTTCACGCTGAGATCCTTTCTGCTTCTCCTGGGTGCTTCTTCCTTAGAAACATTCCTTCCTTTGGAAACACAAAAAAGAAAATCAAATGGGTTCCTGAAATAGATTGCATTAAATATGTTCAGATTCAGTTTTGAAAAATGACACAGTAGTGCTGGATATATTAATGTCACCATTTTGCCTACTAAGGTTGTTTCAGTCCTAAGTATTAATGCAGCAGTTGGCATACTTTCCTCACTGAGGTCTTGGCACTGCAAATTCATGGGTATCTTGTTACAGCCCAGTGCACAGATACCTTTGAACAGCAGAAAAGCACGCTTCCCTTCTAATTAGATCTTCACATAAGGATAGTTAGAAGAACTTTAGCATCAAAATAACTTAAGATCTTTTGGATATGCAGAAGAAAATCCTCTCCTATAACGCTGTCTTTGGGTAACTGGAATTGGGGCTTTGAACTTCTGAATGATTTGAGATATGATTACCCAAGTCATGACCTCTTCCTTCATGGTCACCCCTTTTAGCTGCAGTCTGTCAGTGGTGTTTCACACTCAGAGTAAATAAACTTTCAAGGTTAAGGAGCAGGTTGCATTGGCAGGATCACTGTCTTTGGCATCAGTTGCTTTTGTGGCCAAGCCTTGCTTTGGACAGCTTTTTCCAACAATGTGGTTATTGTTTGCTTATTTCAGTATTTAGTTAACCCTGCTTGGGTTGTCATGAGCTTGGTTTTTAGTTGCATGATTCCTTGTTCCCAGTATAGCTGAAAAAGCAGTGATGAACGTGTTAGATAACCCGTTTTTGTTCAAATCATAAAAACTGTCTCAATGGCAGAATCTGTGCATGTTGATATGCCACTAAATGTTCTAATACTTCTTTCATGCAGGAGCTTGAGCGAAAAGGAATTAGCCAGAGTTTATGTGTGTGTTTTTCCAAGCACGGTTTGCTTGTCAGAACCATGTTTATCTCTTTATTTGGGCTGTTATTCTGATTATTGCTAGAAAATTAAGTCTGTCTGTGTGGTAGGTAAAAAAACCAAAGCAACAACAAAACCCTTCCACAGACAAATCAAACAAAAAAAGCAACCTGTAAAGAATACTGTTACTTTTTATTGCTTTTGAAATAACGAAGCTTCAGCGAGTTCCTGTGTTTCACGGTGTTGATCGATACCCCTTTGCTTTGATTTCAGGCTGAGGAATCCTGTAAGTGCAATGGCTGGAAGAACCCCAACCCGCCTCCCACGCCCCCCCGGGCAGAGCTGCAGCAGGCGGGTGTCAGCCTGGCCGAGCCCTGCCGCAGCTGCAGCCACGCGCTGGGTAAGCTGCTGCTTTTCTTCTGCAGGCCACAGGCCTAGACACAGACCCTCCACTCTTGCGAGGTGGAAGTCAAGATGCCATGCCCAGACCTGGAAATGAGGGTTATGATCAGACATAAATGTCAGTAACTTAGATTAAAATACGTTACAAATATCCTAAAGTGAGCTTTGAAGAAATTAAACTAAGGTACAACTTGTAACAACCCAGACGTTCTAAGCTGTTAAAATGCAAAAGAACTTTTAAGCTTCCTATTACAATTTTACTACTTTGTGTAACATATGCATTAACCTCACATTATTTTATCTGTCAGCTGCCCCAGTTACTATGTGAATGACTGGAGTGCCTCTCCTATGAAAACAGGCTGAGAGAGCTGGGGCTGTTCAGCCTGGAGAAGAGAAGGCTCCAGGGAGACCTTATAGCAGCCTTCTAGTACCTGAAGGGGCTACAGGAAAGCTGGGGAGGGACTTTTCATAAGGGCGTGTAGAGATAGGGTGACGGAGAACAGCTTTAAACTGGAAGAGGGTAGATTAATTAGGAAAAATTTTTTAGTGTGAGGGTGGTGAGACTCTGGAACACGTTGCCCATGGAAGTTGTGGATGCCCCCTCCTTGGAAGTGTTCAAGGCCAGGTTGAATGGGGCTTTGAGCAACCTGATCTAGTGGGAGATGTTGGAGCTAGATGATCCTTAAGGTCCCTTGCAACACAAACTGTTCTAGGATTCTGTGACTCTCTCCTGTACGCTGTATTACATTTTCTTACGATAGAATAAACTTTAAAATTTTCTTGAACAATGCTAATGCATGTTTTCTTTCCTACAAAAAAACCTGAGCCTTTTCCATGTCACAGAAAAGAATACCAGGGTTGTACATCCTAGCATTGCTTAAGTTACTGTGCAGACAGCTTGCGTATCTTGGAAGCAAATGCTCAAAACCCAGTGTTAAATACTGTTATAAGGCTTTGGCTTTTTTTTTTTGTTTGTTTGTTTTTCAGACTTATAAGTAATTGCTACTGACATAGCCTGAAAATACTGATGAATCACTGCATTATTTTTTTTAGGAATTTGTGCTTATCTAAAATGAAAGCTGATGATTTCTTCCATATACATTAGGAAATGCTGAAAAAAAACCACGTCGCACTAAAATAAAATTCAGGACTAATTGAAAAGAAGCAGTTGCTGTGTAAATTTTGTTGATGTACAAAAGTTAGGATAGTGAAGTAAGAGAAAGGAAATCTAAAACCTTCACAGTGGTTCATGTGTTTTTTTTTGCTTTTGCAAATAATAGTGTGTTTTGTGAGGAATACTTTTTAAAAAAATAAAATTGGGATATCTACTCTCCTTTTTTTTTATACTCTCCTTACATTTGACCTATTTCTGGGCTTTTCAGCAGATTTCTTTCCTGTCCTGATATCCCTAATCTCTGGGTTTGGTTGCAGGAGAACATTAAGAAATGCACAGTATCACAGAAAGTTTGGGTGCTTTACACAAGTTGGCCAAGTTAGTTTCAACTTTTCATCACACAGGTTCTCCATGCAGCTTTTGGGTATGCAGTTAGGGTAGCTTGTGTTACCTGACCCTTTCATTCCAGGCCTTTGAAGAAAGAGGGTTGTTTTTTTTTTTAAATCTTATGAGATGTTGTGTATGTCAGTTCCCAGTTCTTAAGCAGAATTTGTGGATGCTGTGTATTTCATAGGAGAACTCAGCTTTTCTGCAGGCTGAGGCTGGTTTTGGTCTATTAAAAAATCTTGAATTGCTCGTTAGCTAGGGAATCAGGGAAAACCAGTATTGTAAAGCTAGTACAAGTGAAATGTACTTTATGGAACAAATTGTATTTTTATTTGTTGGTGTTTTTAGAAAAGGTAAAGTTTCTTGTTCTGTGGTCTGCAGCTAATGAGGATGATGTTTCATTTGAAATAACTCAAATTAGTTGCTGGCTGCTTCCTCATACCACTGGCAAAATATGTCTTTCAGTGGTGTTTTCCAAGATAATTCTCCTATTCATCTCCTATAAATTTGTGTGTTCCTCCTGAATGCCTTTGAAACCAGACTAACCACAATGTGTGTAGGCTTCAGATTATCATCTGTGCTGCGTTTTCCTCAGAGAGTCACTGAAATAGCAATGTAGAAATTCCTATACAAGTCAAAGGCATACCTTGGGTAATATGTAGGATGTTTGGGGTTTTTTACTTTTTAAAAAATTTACTATTTTCCTCCAAAGGTAATCCTAGACATTAGCCTTGCTTGAGACATCTCTTTTGGGGGGTATGGTTAAATCTTCAAGCTAGTGCAATTTTTTTTTGGTGCATGTCTAGTAGGGTGCATTAGCCTATTGAGCTTATTTCTGTCTACTTACCTACAACTTGTATTCTTTTGTTTGTGACTCAGTCCCACAGCTTGGCTCAATACTGGGTTTTTAATGAATATTTATTTTATTTGGGTAATGCATTAGGTCACTACCATAACACTGTGAAGTGGTGGCTGAAGTGAGCGCCAGGATAATTAATTCTCCACTAGGCTCAAGACCAGGTGTTATGTAGTCAGAGGCTCTTTTTCTTTTATATTTGATTGGTTTCTCCTGCGTTTTCTTGTTGGTAAACATTTTCATCCTTGAGTCACTTTTAAAACTGGTTAATTAATGTGTTTGTACACTATATGCACACACAGTCTCTTTATTTCCCAGCACTGTCTTCTGTTCTGCTGTGCACTTTCACATAGCGTATTTGAGTATTTCTGTTTGCCCATCCTTTATACAAGTGATTTTATGTACACACTGATTTTGAGGTAGACTGCGGGCACTTTCCTCATTAGTCTTGTTTTCTAATCACTCCTAATGCATGCAGTCAAGTACTTCCTTATTGAAGATGCACAACTAAAATAATTACCTTGATATTTTTCATGTCTTCATATCAGTGCATCGGCCTTGCTCTTTTTGATTGCTTTCCTTTTCTGCATGCAGTAGCAACCTATACTTGTGGTTTGTTTTTTTTTATTTATTTATTGCAAGCATAACAGCAGCTGAGGGAGGGTGTACCAGTTGATCAGTGCAGATGAATGGGACTGTGTAACTCTAGTCAAGAGTAACGCAGTATTTGATATCAATGTAGTAAAGTTTTTATTTTAATCAAAGGTTTAGTAATGACCACAAGATTTTGGGACTGGGATGTGAACATTTGAAGAAAGATAGTTTGTTGGCCTGATGTACAAACACTAGTGACTCTACAGTAGATGGTAACTGGTAGTAAATACATGCTGGTAATACACTTATGTTACTTTCAGAGTTACCATATGGCTAATAATTCTCTAGTTTAATGAATTGTTTCAATATGGCCACTAAGTAGGCAATGTAACTTTCAGTATTGTTATGGAAACTGCATAGAAATGGCTTCTTATGGTGATGTTTTATTCATTTGTTAGTTGAGTGCAAGATTTCTTTAGTATGTTATCAACGCCTAATGGAATGCTCATCTAGGAGGTTGTTTGTTACTTTTGCAAGATCAGAACAGGCAGCTGGAAATATTAAACTTTTATGTCTGGCTCAAGGACAGAAATGAAATTGTTTTATTCTGCGCAGAAAGCTGATAGTTGTCCTTAAAGAAAGCTCATGATGGCCGTGTGAAGCTGCACAAATTTATTTAATTTATACATTTTGGTAGGTGTCATACCAGACTTCCCAAAGTAGCCATCTGTGCTGGGTTGCCAATAAGTATGATCATTTTCAAGTCAAGTATTATTTCTTCCCACTTCCATTTCCTCTTAAGGAATCAGATTTATGTTGAAAATGTCTTACTAGTCCTAATCACAATGACATATCTAAAAGAATATAATAATATAATTATTTTGGTTGGAAAAGACCTTCCAGATCATCAAGTCCAACCATTAATCGAACTCTACCAAGTCTGGTGCTAAACCATGTCCCTAAGCACCACGTCTACATGTCATTTCAACACCTCCAGGGATGGTGATTCAGCCACCTCTCTGGGCGGCCTGTTCCAGTGTTTGATAATGATTATCTAAGAAGTAAATAATGAGAGAAGTTACTAAAATATAGAAAAACTAATGTGCCCAACCTTTTAAATAATTTTCCTTTTCTTTTGAAGGACATCTTCTTGTCCTTTCAGAGGAAAGGATATGCATACCATGTACATTGGCCTGGAGTCAGTGAAGATCGTTACTTTTTTGTAATGCAAATAGCCTCTTTCTGGGAAGAGACTTGTTCTAAATTGCCTTCTCCCTTTCTTTGAACAACTGGCCCCACAGTTGTTCAAACCAACTTGAACTGAATGTCACACTTCATTCGTACAAACCTCAAGCTTTTGAAAACTGTAGATGTGGAACTGTATTTACCTTTGGAGATGATAAAAGGAAGTTTGTCACTTGGATATTACGATACATTAAAGATGCGTTTTTGTAAACTTCTGAACAAATGAGTATGTTCAATCTGAAAAAGCTTTGTTCATAATGGTGTGTTCAGTTTTACCATACATGATATGAAAGAGACTTAGCCAATAATTTCCAGTTTAAAACAAAAAGCTTATTTACAGAGCTGATTCTTTTTTATACTGTTCACAGAATAGGGTGCTATTTGCATCAACACCTGGATTACCTCATTTATGTCAATTATGAATTTATTTTCCTTAGTCAAGAAACCTTGTCTCATAAGCATAGCTCTTGGATAAAATGTATATTTATTTATTTTGCAGCTTATTAGTAGAGATGGGGGACTTGTGTGGTCTGTTTGTATGTTAACAGATGCTGTGATTCCAACCATCCGTCTTTCCTCTGCTGTGGGAATTGCCACCCCTGGACTACTTTTACAAATTGCTCCAGTGTAACACGTATTTCAGTTACCTCTAATAAGATGTTCTCTTTAAGTAGGTTATTACAGAATCACTCTCTTTACCTTTGGGAATACTTGTGCTATTGTTTTTTTTTCAATAGGTTTTTTACAGGTTTGGATTTTTATTTTGTTTAGCTGCTCATGTTTCTCACCTGGAGAATGTGTCTGAAGAGGAAATGAATAGGCTCCTGGGGATTGTGTTGGATGTGGAGTATCTCTTCACCTGTGTCCACAAAGAAGAAGATGCAGACACCAAGCAAGTTTATTTCTACCTGTTCAAAGTAAGCTGAATTTACGCAGTAACTTCTCAGGTTTTTCACTCCCTCACACATAAGCCAATTTCACTGCCCCTCACCTGTGTATTGACTTTATTTGGTGAGACTTTTTTTTTCTAGTGTGATGCTTTAGTGGCTAACTACAGGCTAGACATTCTGGTACTTGCAGTGCACCTTATCTTATGCCAAAAGTCATCCACATGACTGAGGAGCTGACCCTAAGTCCCATCTATGACCTGCTGTCCTGGTTTGAGCCAGGATGAAGCAAATTTTACTGATTTTTTTTTTTTTTTTTTTTTTTTTTTCCCTTCAGCGAGCTCTCTTTTAACTAGCAGCAAGTAAGATGAAAGGTCCCAGACCTTATCCCTGTTAAAAATCTCCACTGTTTCCACCATTGCATCCTGCAAGCCTCACCCTCTTCACTTACACATCAGGGAAAAGTCAGTTGACATAAATGCTGACTCACCTGCCCACATTTGCTCAGAGAAGCCTCTTACATGCATTTCAAAGAAGCTGAATTCACAGTGAAGTTTAGTAGCAATATATTGAAATGACTAAACAAGCAGATACATAACTAGGAGATTTTCAACACTGCTTGCAGTGTGTTGTGCACCCTTGAATTCCATTGACCCTATGTATGCAAATATGCTGATTTTTAAAAATTGTATGTTTTTAACAGCTTTTGAGGAAGTGCATTTTACAGATGGGAAAACCGGTAGTAGAAGGATCTTTGGAAAGTCCCCCATTTGAGAAACCTAGCATTGAACAGGTAAACAGTTCAAATGTGGGTTTGGTTGGTGTGGGGTTTTTTTTAAATTCGGTGGGGTTTTTTGGGTTTTGTTTGTTTGTTTTGTTTTTCGTTGTTTGGTTTGTTCTTTTTTTTTTGTAAATGTAGGCACTGGTTTTGAAAACATTAATTATAGACAGTGTGCAAATGTTTGTATATTACTTAGGGCAAAAAGCTGCTTCTGCTTTAGTGTTACTACAATAGTTACATTATTTGACTTTTCTCATCATCTTATGCTTTAATGAAACTGACTTTTTTGTAGTTTTAGGGAATGAACTTTAAATAGTACTTTTATGTGTGGCAGTTCTAAAGGTTCTTTGTTTCAAGTGATGAAAAATCCTGTTAAAGTTTTGAAATCCGATACTAAAATGACACTTGTCTTCTGTAAGGCAATGAAAATGTTACAGTCCAATTCAGTGAGAGCATAGCTTTCTCTTTTCAAGGGTACACAACAAAAACCAAAGCCGAAACCAAAGAATAACTGAGGCTTTTGTAACGCTTGGTGGATAAATAACATAGGACAAAGTCAGATTTTGGTTAAGCAAGCTCCTGAGAATGCACTTTTGGCACACAAGTGGGCCCATTAGCTCCAGTGAGGCTATGCAGAGGCTCACATACCTTGCTCAAACAGGAGCTCAGTGTGTTCCCATCAGTGGATGAATGGATGCTCTATTGCTAAACATGATATTATAAATATGAAGACTGTTACGTGTAGTAATTATTTCCATTCAACTCTCACTTCTTATAATTTAGGAAAGTCAAAACACAGTATTGCTGAATTTCTGGGAAGTCTTCATCTTAAGTTCTCCTTTAGTTTGGGTATAAACAAAGAATAAGTGTATGCAATCTATATACACTCCTAGGCCTTAAAATATAATATTAAAAAGGATTCATACAACATCTTTTTTGTCACATTTTTCATACTGTTCCATTTGCTTAAGCAAGTAAAATGTAGAGATGGAAGAGTAATTATTCTTGTAGTTTATTTTGAAGTAATTTTCCTTTAAAATAGACTGATATTTTCAATTCTGTTTTTAGCAGTTCAGCAACTCAATCACATAAAATTATTTGCTCAGCAGCAGTTTTAGAATTGATTTATAAAATATATGTATTGCAGGACTTCTATTCATACATTGTAACTATTTTCAATACTTTTTTTTTAAAGTGGACAGTATACAAAGTGCAATGAGGGGACAGACTTGGGAAATACTGTCACTTGAGGAAATAATATGATGTATAGACAGGACTTAACTAGAAGGCTTAACAAACCCTCGTCTACTATTGAAAAGTGGCTGGAGAGGTTTATAGGTGATACTTGGTTGACAGAGGAAATAAATCATGCAGCGTAGTTATCAGCAAAATTATGCATGTGTGAGCATATTGAAGAAAGTCTACTGGATCATCTTCTGTTTCCTGACAAAGTTTTTTATGTTGAGAAGCAAGGAAAAACAAAGAATTTTCCTTCTCTCCCTATAAGTCAGCTGCTGGAGGTAGATAGAATGAGAACATCAAGATGAACCTGCTGCTATCATAGGAGAACCAGCTTGTGGCAGTTACATCAGTAGCTCAGCAAGGAGTTCATGGTCTGATACTGGTTTTCTTTCCTGTGTAATGCAAGTTCAGGGTTAATAAACATAAAGTGAGGAATGTTCGAGGACACTCCTACAAAAATTATGGCTAAATAATTAAACTTCATTTTCTTCTGTTAAAAGGGTGTGAATAATTTTGTGCAGTACAAGTTTAGCCACTTACCCTCCAAGGAAAGGCAAACGATAGTGGAACTGGCTAAAATGTTTCTGAACCGCATTAACTACTGGCACCTGGAGACACCTTCTCAGAGAAGACTAAGATCACCCAATGACGATATTGCGGGGTACAAAGTGAATTATACCAGGTAATACTGGTTTTGCTTGTTACAATATGGCATGTACATACTTCAGGAACACACCAGTATCTGTGTGCCATAAGTGCACTTTGTAAATTTTTGCAGTCACGGAGTTCACTGGAAAGCTGTGAAACTGTATCAGAGTTTCACACACATCCATGTAGTTTGAGGGGTCTTCTTTATCAGCCAAGAACGTACAGAAGAGGTCTGCAAACAGCCGTATGTGACAAGTCTTTTTCAACTCTTGTGTTTGCAAAGTAGCTCTCAGTCTGATATTAGCCTCATGGAAGGTTCTTATTTCATGTACTAAAAATTCAGGCAAGTTGTCATTCAACTTTAAAAAAAAACAAGAGGAGTCATAGAATCATATGAATCACAGAATGGTTTGGGATAGAAGGGACCTTAAAGATCATCCAGTTCCAACCCCCCCCCTACATGGGCAGAGACATGTCCCACTAGACAAGGTTGCTCAAAGCCCCATCCTACCTGGCCTTGAACCCTTCCAGGGGTGGGGCATCCACAGCTTCTCTGGGCAACCGGTTCCAGTGGCTCATTGCCCTCACAGGGAAGAATTTCTTCCTAATATATAATCTAAATCTTCCCTCTCTCAGTTTGAAACATTAAGCATTGCAAAGCATCACAGTTTGAAACCAACCAAGGAAGATTTGAAAAATTAAAATAATTTTTAAAGCGCTTGAATGCTAAATGTTGAATAAATACTATTAATTTCCTTAAAGTGATAGTTCTTGTTGTGACCTTTTAATACGTTGTCAGAAGTCAAGGGAGTAACTTAGTCACTGGGAGGAGAAGAGCTAGGATAAAAAGCTAGGTCTTTCAATTTTGCTTTTCTCATAGCAATAGTGAAACATGTTTTTTAGTCAGCACAGCAACAGCAGTTAACGGTCTGTTAGCATGGGCAGCAGTTGGCCAACATCTCTGTCAGCCCACCTCTTCCCAGGAACTGCCAGGGACAGTGTTCCTGGCTGAGGATGAGTGCTGACTCCTGGCCACTTTCCTGATGACCTGTCCTCTGACAAACCTCAGCTCTATGAACGAGAATGGCAAACCCTGGTGTGAGTTGAGAGAGAGTGCGCTGTCGCTGTGTGCGGCTGGGATGCCATCAAATCACCTCAAATAACTACCTGGTGTAAAGGACAGTTAGTGATAATCCATGGGGCTCCTAAGACCATGTTTCATGGGTCTTTGCCCTCCATTTATTTGTGATACAGACATCGGACAGGCAGGGTTGGCTGGAGTAAACTTTTATTAGGAATCAATAGCTATCATTGGCTCTGGTTGGTGGCTTTTGTTCTTAACAATTTTTTTAATTTGTGGTCTGAAACCTTCCTGCCTATAGTTGCTAAAGTTCCCTCTGACACAAAGTGCTGACTCTTCCCACCTGATCCAACCTGTCAGGGTGAGCTTCTCCCTTCTGCCGTGTTCAAGGCTGTGTTTAGGGGTCTGAGGAAGCTGCTGTATGCCGTGGGTGCACCTCATGAATCCTTGTAGTCACCGACTTCATTTGAAAACCTGATGATTTTAGTGAAACCGTATCAGAGTTTCACATGCATCCTTTGTGCTTTGAGAGGTGTGTTTTATCAGCCAACAGGGAGTAGAGGGGCTGCGAACAACTGTTTGCAAAGATTACGACACGAGAGTATGGGAGAGTGTTTTGAGACAGGCTATACCTTGGGTCTGGATGAGAAAATCTATGTAGGATCCAACAAAGTCTGTTTGCATCCAATTCTTAACATTTTCTTTTCATTGTTGGAGCTTTCATAATAATCGTGGTCTAATTCTGGTATCTACAGGTACCATTGACTGTTCACTTACATGCAGATACCGAAATCTTGTTTATAAAACGAACAGTTATTGTGACCTACATAGTCAGTGTACTCCTGATTTACCTCTTCAGTACCATGATCCCTTTTCCAAGAAAAGTATACACAACATTATATATTTTCACATATACTTCTTAATGCAAAACTCATTATGAAGGCAGTTACTAGGAATGAAAGAGTATCGAAATCAGGGTGTAATGGGAAAAGCCAGCTGGTGGGACACCAGGTAGCAGTCCAGTTGGATTGGGATGGAGCTAGTTAAAAGTGTCACTCCCTTTGTGTCTATGTGGGGAAATGTAGAAGTTTAAAGAAGGGAAAGTGGGCCAGGCTGAGGTTTTTTGGAGTCACAGGCAGGAGACTTGGGAAGCTAAATAATGAGCTGTGGAGAGAATCCCTGACATCAATATGAATTTTATGTGATCTATGGTTATTATCTGGAACAAGGGCACTTTGTGGAAACTATACTGCTGAGAAAAAGAATATATGGAGTCTTAAAAGTGCCTGGCTGTCATTTCTTTAAAAAACTGGGCAATATAAATGCTGCTTAACTCTGTCCAGACGTGGTGTGGAACTGATTAATATGGTCATATAGCTCTCAGCAGTGTTATAAATGCTGTGGGTAATGGTTCTATTGCATTAACTCATGTTAGATGGTGATAATTATGTGTTTTTTTCCCCTTTACAGGTGGCTTTGTTATTGCAATGTCCCTCAGTTCTGTGACAGTCTGCCTCGCTATGAAACCACCCAGGTGTTCGGTAGGACGTTGCTTCGCTCTGTTTTTACTGTGATGAGAAGGCAACTGCTGGAGCAGGCCAGGCAAGAAAAAGACAAGCTTCCTCAAGAGAAACGAACGCTAATCCTCACCCATTTTCCAAAGTAAGAGGTCACAAATGTGCCTGCATTCAAGGTTAACCACTAGTATGCAACTTTGACATGGAAATGGAAAACTTACCTGCTACTTAAAATACTTTCTCCTTTTATTCAGTAACAATTAGATACTGCAGATTTCTTTCCTGCCATAGCTTGAACTAGGGTATTTTATGTTCACAGCTGTTTGTTTAGCTTCATCCTAGGGCTTTACTTTATAAAAAGGATTATTTATCTTGCTAGGGGATTGTGCTAATTGCTTATTAGCAGGTACTTACTTTCTTCTTCTGCAGTCCTTAGAAGCAACATAGGTCCAGATCTCCAGAAACATAAGCTCGCTTCTGCTTTTGTGATGGAGCAGTAAAAAAAGGGAGTGTTGTACTGGAGTTTACATACACCTGAGAATTTCAGTTTAATTCAACATTGTAATAGAAAGCAGTCACCCCACCCCCAAAAGAGATGCATTCATTTGACAAAGCAGGGTGTATAAATCTGCATCAGTGAATCCTAAACTCATTAATTTCATATTGACCACCTGTTCCAGAATATTGATTACAGTCTCTCACAGTTAAAGAATAATAATAACATATTGGGGTATGTGGGAGAATGGCTTGTCTTTAAACAATCTCAGTTTTGACAGCCCTTAATTTCAAACATTTTACTGGAGGATAAGGATGGTGGTGACAGGATCATTCATTGTGTGCTTCCTGTTAAAGTAGGGTATCACTTAAAAAATATCCTTATTTTGTGAGGGTGGCTTGGCTCCCTAACGCATATTTTAAAAGTGTGTCCCTCGTAACAACAAAGGAACTGAACCCATAGGAGAGCTGGTCACACTGATGCTATGCAAGCTGCTATCTGGGGCTAGAGTGGGGTAGTGCTCAGAGGAATTAAAAGCAACATAAGCTTTCCAAAGCTGGGTAGAGCCAAGATTTGTTGCTCTTTTTACCGCTTTGAAGAATGTAAACTGTCTCTAGGGTAGACTGTTATGGATACAGGAATGTTTATGTATATCCGTGAACAGGATCATGATCTGGCCCTGGAGTAGGTATAAAAAAGGATTTAACACCGCATCTATAAGGAGTAGATTGTGGAGGAGGAAAGTGTGCATACACTCCTATGTTTCCACTGCCTTTTACAGCCTAGGAAAGTAATTTGAATAGCACTATTATTCGCTGCTGTTCCTTTTAATATTCTGCTGGGTAAAAAAAAGATGGCCAAGCACTTTTTGCTGATGATCTGTGGGGAAAAATGAATAGTATTTTAAATGTTTTTCGGGCTGTACTTGTCTGAAGCATTTGTCTCTCTGCTGGCTTTAGGTGGATTGAGCCCTCCAAAGGAGCTGCAGCTCAGAGCACCCAGCTGGGGCCTGGTTTCAGTGCAGGGTTCCCATCTGCCCTGGCCACTCCTTCCTGGGCAAAGGGAGCACCCAGAGGTTATGCCTGTGTGTTCCTAGGAGGTAGTCACCAAGGGGTCTGAACAAAGAGCCTCTGTGCTACCTGTAAATTTAGCCTTTGCTGAAGTTTTAATCTGTGGTTCTGCTCTGTCACAGATGGTCAAGTACCTGTTACAAACTTTTTTGGCCATTATCAGCTGTATATATAGCAGGAAACACGGCATATTGCTGCGCTTAGGTATAAATGTCCTATATAGAGATCACAGAAGTAGGACTTGATCCTGAAAATCCTTATCCTGTTTAGGAAAGACTTGCTCAACAGTCCTCTTGGTTTCAGCTGGACAGTTTCTATACATATAGATGACCTAAAGAGTAAAGATGTGCCATGTCAACTTCTGTGCTGAAAACCCCTTTTGTGCAACATAGCTTATGCCCCAGTCTTGGTTCTAAAAGGGAATTGGTGTATTAGCCCTGTGAAGGCAAACTTGCTGGATGGTCTGATCTGTGAAATTTCTCTCACTCATAATAACACCAAGAGAGATTTAAAGGCATGCTCTTTCTGTAAGTGCACTAAAGTAAGACTAAAAATTCTGCTATACAAGCACAAACATGCAATTAAATGCACAGTAGCACACTAAAAGGAATGAAAATATCTTCCTAAGAGCATTGTTAATAACTAACACTGGGATTTTATAAATCTCTAAGAGTCAAAAAGCAAGTGCCTCTGCAAAACACCAGTTTATCAAAATAGACATGTTTTGTCATCATTGTATAACATGAGTACCTTGGCATCTGTCAACTCACAGCTTTCTTATTAGTGCACAGTCTTGTTCTTTAAAAGCAGTTTTTAACTGTTTTCTTTCTGCATTTGCAAATTAGATAAATATTGCTTATAATAAAAAATAAATTTTCATAGGTGAAAGCACTCTACCGAATGAAGATACTTAGTGTCTACTCTGACTTGTGATTCTGTATGTGTTTGGTTTTTTCAAAAGGAATTGGTCAACATAATTTTCTGACTGAATCATTAAGTATTTTTAAATTAAAAAAGAAGTTGGGAATGCTTATTCTGAAGAAGAACCTGTGTCAAATGATCCTATTAAGTCAATATTTCATCTGGTTTTGTGCCTAGGTTTCTGTCGATGCTGGAAGAAGAAGTGTACAGCCAGAATTCTCCCATTTGGGATCAAGATTTTATGGTGTCTAGTTCCCGAACTGGCCAGCTGGGAATCCAGACAGGTAATTTGCATTTGGTTACCAGCAAGGGAGCACCTGAATAAAGATAAACCTGTACAATTGCTGTATTCTAAAGAACGAGACTTAGATATGCAGCTGTATAAATAGCAGGCTATACCAAAATCAGTCTGTCTCAAGTGAGGCAGTCTGCCTCTGACTGTCTAGTGCTTCCTCATATAAAGATGCCATTTTGATGATGAAATCCAGCTAACTGAAGGCACCAATGAGCAGGCTGGGTGCTGAGGTGAACTGCCTGAGTATTCAAGAGGCACAAATGCACTCAGTGCAGGCAAGAGACAAGAGGTCAGTGGGTAAATGGCTGCTGTGGGTCACCTGCTGGGCAGTGGTCCCCTCACATGAGAACCCATGCCAGTCCTCTGAGTCCCTAGCAGTAGCAAAGTAGGAACCTTCCACATCAGATGTCATTTTTCCTTTGCACACATGCCTTTGATTTTCTTGGGGTTTTTTATAGCTTTTCCTTGCTTTGTGCCTCATTGGCTATTCTACAGCTTTATTCAGTTTGCCTCATTTAGGGTACTGAGGTGTAAGTCATTCCCAGACCTGCAGGGAGACATGGATAATGGTTTTCTTTCACTTTTGCTTTCTCCCCTTCCTTGTTGCTCAAAAGTATTTAAAATCCAGTTACGCAGCTCAGGGGCTGACTTTAATTTTCAGGTATTCAATTCAACATTTTGTAATAATTCAGTATTTTGAAACGGTTGTTGATTATCAGTTGACAAAACCATAATGTTAGCACTTTATCTGACAGTGAATTTCCTAGAGTAGTAGGGAAATTCCACTGTGACAGATAGTGGCTTTTTTTTTTTTATTTGTGAGAAATTCCTGGTCTGCACCATGAGCCAGTGAATTATGACTTAGGCACAAGTTCATTGCAACTTAAATCATGTTGCTCTCAGAGTTCATTTTGTCATATACATTTCTGCAGTGCTCCATTTTAACATGCACCTCTTAAGCACTGGATTTTTGGCATGAATATGGCACAAAAGAACTGTTGCTGGTGATGACACCAGGATCAAGGCATGGAAAGAGAAAAGACTGCAGTTGTCCAGACTGCTAGCTGTCACCTCAGCCCCCCACCTGCCTGCCAAAAGTCCTGACACAAATGAAAACTGGATAATTTGGGATGAGTGTTTTTTAGAAAAGAATACTAGAGAGAGAGATGTTAGTCTGTGGCTAAGTTTCATCCTCTTAACTGGTGGAACAACTTCTCCCTTTATTGAGTTTGATTTGTCCAGCCAGTCTTTGAAAACAAAGTGGACAGCTGAAACTGAATGATGAGACTTTACTTTTCAGTAGACCCGTACAAAAAGCCTTTTCATGAAGCTAAACACCAGCAGGCTTGGCAGGTATGTGAAGGAAGTTTGTTTTCTTATCTTGTGCTCAGCATTGCAGCATAATAAAGCCTGATATTTGCAGTCTCTTTCATCCAGAAGTAATGCAGTCCCTCATTAGGTAGAAGTTTAGAAAAATATTTTGAGATAAAGCTTTAATGTTTCTGTTTGCGAACTGGTGGCATTGCTCTGTTGCACGATGTTAGCTGTTGCTTCTTAGGTGGTGGGTGTGAAAGTTGGGTCCAGCGTTGTGACAGTCTTTCAGTCAGCACCTTAATGGGTTCCATGTCCTGATTTTTTTGTCTTCTATGTTATTGCAGTTATCAGCCCTCCTCCTGTTGCAAGATCTGTTTCATACAGTGCAAGTCCTTCGTCTCTGGAGCAACCTAACAGTGGGAATATGAGTCCTGCTTGCAAAGTTTCTTCTGCCCTTGATCCAAACCTAGGTAATGAAGAGGGAGACTTCCTTTTTGGCTTTTGTCAATGTGGTCAGTAACTACACTATGTGGTCATCATTGCCTTCACTCTGCAATAGTGACCTTGAGGTCTTTTTACTAAAAGATACACACATGTAGTTTTTTCTCCACTATGGTAATGTTTAACTAGCAGAAATGGCAACTGTGTTTGAAAAAAAAACACAAACATTGTTTTTTTTAAATTCGGTTAAAACGAGGAAAGGTCTGCAGGTATCAGAGGTTGCTGGAAAACACTTTACTTGGAGTACATGTATTATGACTCATGAAAAAAAGGTTTCGTTTAATTAAAGGCAGAGTAAACAGGGCCACTGCATATGGTTTTTTCAGTCTTTCAAGGTACTGAAACTGCATACATTTGACAAAGAATAGAACAAATGGACCAACCAGGTTAAATTTAAAACATGAATGAGGTCAAGTTAAAGGGAAAAAAAAAGACTTTGGGGGAAAAAAGTTGTTGAAAGCATAAATTCTCCTAATAAATCCTTTTTCCAGCACCTCAGGATTAATGAGCTTGTCAAGAGAGTTTGTAGGTCAGAGAGATGATCGTGAGCTCATGTAAAGTAAGTCCTTAAGAAAGCAGAAAAAGCTAAATGAATTTTTAACTTTGGTGTTCGCTACAGCAGAACTTAAGGAGGCCCCTAAACTGCAACTTTCCTTGAGGGACAAGTTGGGAAATGGTCTCAAAAGTGGAATTGAGTAGAAGATTTTTTTTAACCAGATCAGCAAAATGTGTCATAAGTAGTCACTAGAAAAACTGTATTTTTTGAGAGTGTGAAAATAAACGTAGAATTGACAAACTAATAATTTGTGCAGCTGAACTATCACTGGAATTGCCCTTGGCACTACAGAACTGAAACACACAGATGTGAAACTAGTTTTTAAAGGGGTTCTAGGAGAATTCAGAAAACTGTCAGTTGTAAGTCTCCTATTTCAGGCAATTAGAAGAAACAATAATAAACTGATGGAGAGTGAAATGAACAAATGTGTGAGTGATGTGTGGAAATTGTGTGCCTTTTCTAGAACTCACAAATTGTAGGTATCTGTGAAGGAAGCGGTGAGCATTTTGAAAGGATTTTGTGTACCTGGATTTCCAGAGAGCTTTTGACAAATTGCTTAAAAAAAAAAGAAATCTGTTTTAAAATAAGAAATTAATCCCTTGGGAAATAAGAAGGCGGGTCTGTTCACATATGAATAACTGTTTAAAAAGTGAGAAATAAAGAATAGGACTAAACCATTTCCACCATGAAGGGAGATTAACAATAAAATTCTATTGTTAAGAGAACAATTGTACTGCTTGAAAGTCTGAAAAGGGGAATGAACAGTTTGATCCTCATATATTTAGAGTGCTATATATCTGTGGGAAAACAGTCTGTTGAATGTACATAAAATAGTGGGCATAGTGGGCCCTAAACTACCTGGTTGCTTCAGAAATATCTTAAAGTTGTAGATTTTCCTTAGACAAAAAAAAATAAATAAAATCAAACCAGCTTATCTCACTGCTAAGGGCTGATCACAAAGGCAAAATTCTAAATACTGACTCTGACAATGACCAGTAGCAGATCTTTCGGGAAAGAATACAGGAATTAAGTAATCATCGAGTGATATTCCTGTGTGTTTGCTTGCCTAGTATTTGGCAGTTTGCTGCTTGGATAAATCCTGAGCTAGCAGCTGGCTCAATCAGTGTTATTGTACCCACTAGTCTTTGGTAGACTTTTCTTTCATGAATTGTTTAACTAGTTGCATGTTGGTCTGCAGTTAGTAAGGCAGTTAATAATTAACATAGTCTATTTTGATTTGGAAACTTCATACGGATTTTCTAAGTCAGATATATAAGACTGTATGTGCTGCTTGGTTTACAAAAAGGGTGAAAAAAAAATCTATAATGGATACTTAATTCCAGGGAATCCTAAAATAGGATTTCATGTTACCCAAAAGTATGCACTATAATTTGTATATTAAGCACTGACCCTCCAAGACAGCAGCACAGAAGTTTACTGCAGAGAATGTTGAAGCAAAGAGAAAAGCAAATAGTTTCACTGTGAATTTACAGAAGTATAGAAGGAGTGGTATATGCATCCTGCTTCATCCTAATATCCCAGCACAAAGACAAAATTGCACCAGTGCAAAGTAGTGTTCAGGTTCCATTTCCTTCTCCTTTTCTATGGGAATTAAAAAAAAAAAAAAATCCCCAGACTTGGCATACAAATTAAAGACTATAACAGAAGTGCTAGGCTTCACATTTCTAGTCTATGACAGTTTGGTTGTTTCCAATTTGTCCTTATTTTGTTTTATAGGGGAAAAGAGAAAAAATAATGAACCCTATTCTCTGGAGGATTCAAAAAGACCAAGGGTTGTAGGAGATATTCCTATTGAGTTAATCAATGAAGTAATGTCAACAATTACAGATCCTGCAGCAATGCTTGGGCCAGAGGTGAGAAATAAATAGACCTGGTTTGTTTGCAAATGATCTGTCTTCAACAAATATTCCACATGGATAGAGTATGATAAGCTAAGAGTCAACAAAACTCACCATGCTGTCAGTAAGAAAAATAGAGACTTTCGAAGAGTACGATTAGATGAGCAAAAAATATCGATGAACTGCATCATTAACATGAAAAATAGTTCTACAGGTTTTTTAATGCATTGTGTACTGTTTGCAAAGAGACTTGGAAACTAGTGACAGTAAAAAAGTAGATTCCAGGTTATTTTGCAATGTACTTCTGTTACAGAACATTTCCAGAGTATGTTTTTTATTGTTAATCATAGATGTAGCTCTTAAGACAAGGTAAATGGGGTTCAAATCTTGCAGCAGAATCTAAGATCCACAGTTAAAATCTCTGTCTAGTGCAGAAGGGCTGATTTAAACAGTTACTTGCTCCATCTTCCACAGTTGCTCTTTTTTTCTGCTGGAAGAGAAAAACAAACAGAATTGCAGAATTGTGCCATGTACAGAATTGCAGTGTCTTTTTTTTTTTTTTGGCTGGCTTTTCCTCCTTCTGTTCCCTTCACCAGACTACATTTTGCCAGCAGCTCTTGTTTGCCAAGGTTTAGCTAGAGACTGCTGAAGCCTTGGAACCACCTACATTTCTTACTCAAACTATATACTGTGACTGATGGCTCTGTGTATTGCAAATGCTGAGCCAGTCTGGCTGTTGCTGCTGGCAGTGACTTGAAACCCAGCAGCCAAACTTGCTCTAAAAAATAAACAGTATGTCCATGCAGAGATGTTTTGTCATTGCAAAATGGTCTTGGAAAAAAAAAGTTAAATAAATTGTCTGTATTCATTTCTTCTCCATTCAAATATGTGGATGCAATCACTATAATATATAACAGCAAAATCAGTAGCAATTAAAATGTTCTTTTTAGGCTCTGATGATGGTAGCATAGATAGTGGAAAGCACTACTAAAATGAAAAAAATATGACTTTGCACCACCTTTAAATATGTGATTTGCAGTGTGTGTAGGTGAATCCACTATTTTGTCTAAGCTGGCTAGACAAAAGAAAATATGAAGACTTAGTTGCATAGTCTTCAACTGGATGAGTGCTGTCCCCTGGGGGATTTTGGAACTTGTTGACTCATAACTGTTGCTCTTGTTACCTAATCTTTACCAAAAGAAGTTTGAATAAGCCTTTGTACACTGTAGTGTAGACTTACATCCAAGTTACTGGATGGTGTCACTTTTGCTAAAAAAGGTAATCATTGGCAGCTCTATCTTTGTAAAAAGATGGCTTGGAAAAAAGAGAGGGTTTTGTTTGTTTGTTCCTCAAGGCTGTTCCATCAGAGGATGTGAAATCTCCAAAATGTGGTTTTGTTCCCCTTTTGTGCGACACAGACCAACTTCCTCTCGGCACACTCAGCCCGGGACGAGGCAGCAAGGCTGGAGGAGCGCAGGGGGGTGATTGAATTCCACGTGGTTGGCAACTCCCTGAACCAGAAGCCCAACAAGAAGATCATGATGTGGCTGGTTGGTTTACAGAATGTGTTCTCCCATCAGCTGCCTCGAATGCCGAAGGAGTACATCACACGCTTGGTCTTTGATCCGTGAGTGCCGCTGGAGAGGGGTCTGGTGGGTGAGACAGGCAATCTGGTGCTGGTGCAGGCAGTGGTATAGGAAAGGGCCAGGTGAGGTGGCATGGAGGGCAGCTGCTCTGCCCCTGATAGCCTTTTCCCATCTCTTAAAGCTCCCATAAGTCCCAGCCAATCTAACTGGATTGTACCCACATAGCATCTTGGTGGCTGTATTAATGACAAATGGCATGTAGTTGTTGGAAGTGGGTCTGCGGGGAAGGAATTATGGTGCTTATTAGTGGTTTCCAGGCCCACCCTAACTTGCAGGCTGCTTCGTCCTCTCTCTGTGGAGATTTTGAACCAAATGGCATCAGAGACTGAAGTTTTTCACTGAGAAGAACCTGTAGAGTTCATAAAGAACAGCAGCATTTAAGTCAGCATGGAGCAAATCGCTCCTCACCCAAGCACATTGCTTTTCTCTTTGTCAGTGCAAGTTTCGTGTCTTGCTTTGAGTGGAGCTCTACACCACAGGCACTTGAAAAGAGACATGTTGGCTGTAGTAGCATCCACAGGTTGCACGTGGGCCTTTACCTACCCTAGTGTCCTGACCAAATTGTGCCTCAGCTGCCCACACATGAAAGGAGGTTCTCCTCAGAAGTGTCCACTTTTCCACCATTGTATTTGCTGCAGAGCCTGCTTCCCCTTACTGGTATGCGCTCCCAAAATTCCCACCTCTGAATGTTCCATGCCCATCCCCAAGGATATCCTAGGCCCCGGCCATACTGACTGCAGCACCTTGCATTGGCTCCACAGTGCCTGTGGCCTCCATTGCTGCATGTCAGTGGAGACCTTGGGGAGTTCTGACTGAGCTGACCTCAGCCAGCTGCCCAGCCTGGATTGTGGAAGAGCCTTCCTCCACCACCAGTCATACCAACCTCTGTCTTCATGCCTGGTATTGTAGCTGCAGCGATTATGATAACATTTCTGGAGCTGTTTCCTCTGCTTTTAGGCTCACTAGCATTCCCTCGGCAATACTCTGTCAGTGCCAGCTGCTGGGTCTGTGCGGTCCCCGAAGCACAAACAGCCCATTGCTGGGGACTGCTGGACAGGACTTTGGTCTCCAGGCACAGAAGACTGACCTTGGGGCTTTCTCTTGGGTTCTTCAGAGGAGAACAGCACTGTTGTCTTGAGGGCCAGCATCAGTTCAGATCTTTTTACCTCTCTGCATGGGGTAAAAGCTACTTGATGGGGAGAGAGAGGCAGCACCAGGATTCTGTCTTGAGTTCAGGAGCCTTAGCAGCACTTTCATCTCAAGCAGAGGTTGCTGGTTGAAAAAGACAGGTTCCCTTGTAACCCAGTATCGAAGCAAAAATGTGAAGTAGCAGTGTTCAGTCATGGCCTTCTCCCATATTTCTCTAGATCCTCCCTTACTGGGAAGGAAAGACTCTCCTAGTAGGCTGAGAGGAGCTGCTTCGTGGTTTAAGTGCTCTTCAGTACAGTTACCCATCTGGAGAACAGTCTGTGATTAAAAAAGAGGTATGGGTATTGCTACAGCAAGAAAATGCCCTCCTTTATGTGCCTGTGGCAAACAGTTGACCCAAAGGAAGCAAAACTCATCTCCTGTACAGGCCCAAGAACCCCAGCATCTGCTGTGAATCTCCAGGGGCACACACTGGGGACTTCTGCTGAGTAGTGGGTGCACATAAACCTACATCAAGTAGGGGATAATGGAGTCCCAACAGTTCTCTCTCCAAATTTCTTTTGTCTCTTACCTGATTATGGCCCTTAGTGTTTCGGTTTCTGAAATGGCCATGCTTACTGAATCTTGTTGCTTAAAAAACTAAAACATGACTAAACAAAATTAAAAGCTCAGGCTGCTACATTGCTGCTGTCATTCTACAAATAAAAAGCACCAAAGTAAGTACAAGAAAAAGAAGAAGATATGAAGTGTAGAGAATCTCCTTCAACCGTGGCACATAAAATGTAACTCCTCTGCAGACTTCCCTTTTTTGGAAGGGACTCACTTTTGCCACCAACTTCCTCCCTATCCCCCGAGATCTTTTTAAATTTGTGGTATTGTTTACACAATTTATATGGTACCGGGTATTGAATAATCTAGAGAACAGATGCAGTGTAGATCTTTCCAGACCTTGAGGATTACACTTAAAATTCTTAATCCTTGACGCAAGAGTTCAGATTGTACCTCATTATGTCTTTTCTGGCAGTGAATGTAAGTACAACAGAAATGGATATGTATTCTGGTCTGGATTCCACTAGGAGTGGCTGATTAGAAATACGAAATATCATTTCTTGCTTCATCAGCTGCATTTGAAACTGATAGCTTAGCTATAGAGTGCATGCAAGGAAACTGGAGTCCGTTAGAAAGGACTTTCTGTCCTGTAACTCCATTAATTTCTAATTTAGCCAAGGTAAAATAATCCTGAAAACTGCGCAGTGGCATAGTTGTCAGCAATAGATTCAGTGAAAGCAATACAACTCTTATTTATTGGGCATTACCCTAATATCTGGGAGTACTTGGCAAGGCCAGGATCTTTCTGAATGAATGCTCAATTTTATGGTAAATTCAAAGCATGATGTTAAAATAGTAACTCTTCTGTAGATACAAGCAGCTAACTTTACACAGGCATATACAATTGCATTAACATCATGGAAAGAAGTGAATCAGGTTTCTGAAAAAAGGGAGGTAATGGCACTTTATGTACTATGTACATGAATTAAAGTGACTGTTATTTTTGTCCACTCAGGAAACACAAGACCCTTGCATTAATAAAAGATGGTCGTGTTATTGGTGGTATCTGTTTCCGTATGTTCCCCTCTCAAGGATTTACAGAGATTGTTTTCTGTGCTGTGACTTCCAATGAGCAAGTCAAGGTAAAAATAAATCTCTACTAGAGTTTATTAAATGTATTTGAGTCCCATTCACTACTGCATATGCTCCTAATGTTGTTAGTCACGTTGAATATATTGCTGGGTTGCCAAACACAAAGAGTTTAAAAGATACAGTGATTCTGAATATAATACACCAAAACTAAACAAATATGCAAATGTAGAATCATCACCATAATAGTAGGATTACTGTTAAATAAATAAATACATAAAGTTCTCTCAGCACAACCATCATGGCCAGTAGTCTCCCATTCTTTGACTGTTTACTCCTCTATCTTCGGCAGCTGCCTGCCTGTGTAGTATAACACCTCATGGTTGACTGAAATAAGTACTGCTTGTCTGTGACAGCAGTTGTTGTTCCATCACTTGGTGGCATTACATGACTTCAATCAGAATTAGATATATAAAAAAAATTGATGTCTACTCTTGCATCTCAAAAAACCCACACATGGCCTATTCTATACACTGTTTGTTGAGTTAATTTCACAAAATGTTCTCCAAGTGTTGAGAATTGGTGGTGTGTTTGAAAGAATATAGAGCACTATGAATGCAGGAGATTCCTCCTGCTTTCCTGGGGACTACAGGTAGATCTATGACCATTTGATTCAGGCTTTTGCCTTTAGATGGTGCTGCAGCTTTGTTTTTCAGTTGAAACTGTTACAGCTCAGATACGGGTTAACTCAGAGCTTGTAGCAGTGGAACATGCAGAAAATTGTGTATCCTGTTTTGAAGGGAAAAGCTCTGGATGTTGAAGGGTAACTCAGTGGAATTAAAAGCCTGTGACAACTGTTTATACTTGGGTTCTATTTTATTTTGTTCAACTCTGGTGTTGGAGAGGAACATTCCCCTGCACCTAGCAATGGCCTGTCATAAAACTATCCGAAGTGTTTTAGCAAGTGCAAACAGTAATGGAATATGCTAAAGTTATCTCTGTTCTAAGCTTGACTAATTAATAACATGTTTTCATTCAATAAAATAACCACCTGCACAACACAAGTTAGGCTACCAAAAGTGTGTTGTGATTCTCTAGGAATAACTTTTCAGAATATAATAGAGCAAATAAATCTGACCCCTCAGAGTGCCTCCTAGGTTGCATATATATACATAAGGCACCATTTCTTCTGTTACCCCTCTGTGTGCCTTGCTATATCAGTGGACTCTTTCTGAAAATTTGTCTTCCCACATTCATGTCTGAGTAAGCTGACCCCTAGAGCAGCTAACAGAGAAAAACTATTCACACATGGATGAACTGCCTCCTCTTGGGAAAAAAAATTCCTATTTTAATTAAATTTGAGGCTGGAGTAAGAAATATGGGTACTGTTTTCCTTTAGATGTGATGCTTAAAATTTGGATTTTTTTTTATATAGTTTGATCCCATGTTAAAAAAATTAGTTTAAATTTTACTGTACATGGCTTAGTTTCCTTTTAGGATTGTTAGACTTTGGCAAGAGTTTGTGAGAATGAGTAAATCCTGTGAAGGTTATAAAAATAATAGGTCAGCAGAAAATGTTTGAAGTATTTGTTATCATAATCACTGGAATTTCTTTGAGACACAAAGTTGACATTTTTTGTCAGAGGTTAGATGCTTTAGAGTTCCTGGAATGAATTGCATTGTTTCAGGTGTAAATAAAATGTGAGTCTCTAACAGGCTGGTCCTTTCACCCTGCTGATGAGAAGGGAAGTGAGGAGCTTGGCTAGCTCATGTACTGCTAGTTTGCATTTAAGGAAAACATTTTTCATTAAAAATTTTGGTTCAGAGTTTTTGTCCTTTGCAAAGAGTTTGAGAACTCAAATTTGCAATCGGAAAGTCTCTTCATTCTCTTCATTATCTTGAGCACTTCTGAGCTCTAAGAAATGCTGTACCACTGAGCATGTCATCATTTGTCAAGCCACTTCTTCATATTTGATGCCATGCATGATATGTGCCACTTTAGCAAGTGACCATCTGGCTTTAAGAGCTTCCTCAAATTCAGAAATACTTTTACACATATGAGGTCTTAATTTCCAATATGAGATCTGAATACGAGATGCTCCAAACACAGCTGGAAAGGAAGGACTAATGCACAAATTTTATACCTAGATTGGTAAGATTTTAAAGAAAATGAGTCACTACTAAATTTTTTTGTATTGAGCTTCAGCACTTACCTAACTTGCCTTTATCTGGCTATTTCCATGTTTGAGGCTATTAAATTGTGAATTAAAAAAGAATTATATATTTTCTAATTTATTTTTCTGCCTTATGTAGATAAGTAAAAATTTTCCCAGTTTTCAGGAACAAAGTACCCAAAACCATTCCATGTATATTTCTTTAAGTGTCCAGTTATTCTCCATGATGTTAAAATTAGAACATATGCAGGAACAGCACAGTGTCACGGGCTTTCCTGTCTATTTTACATCTCTTCATCTCACAGCAGAAGGGTGAAGACTATAGCTTATTTGGAAATGTGAATAAGTTGGACCTTTTTTTTTCCTTTGGGGTTGAAGGAAAATGGAAATTACTCCTGTGTGCAGTCAGAAAGGCATAGCTATTTATCTGATTGTGGATGCAATAATTTTCTGCTGCTTATTATGGTGATAACTATTTCACTATTCACTTTTATTCCCTATAAGTTCAGATTCTAAATCCTTTGAGGCAGGGGCTGTTTTCTGCTGCAGGTGCACAGAACAGTAAAAAACAGATCTTGTCTCAGAATGGGTTCCTCTAGAAGGAGTCATTTCAGTATTCCTGCTGATTTGCAGTTTTGAAGTTATGTGGCTAAGAAAGGATGCCCTATTTTTACAATATAAGTGGTTTTGTCATTGTTGAAATATGTGTCTATCAATAGTTGATGTATAACTTTGAAGGAAAAAAATACACCTTGAATTACAACTTCCATGACAATGTACCTCTTTAGAGCTACGCTTTTCCCCTAGAAAGAGTCAAAGTTTTGGTCTCTTTTAGGTGAAGTGTGGGTCAGACACTGGAAGCTGTGGTATTTTGAGTTCCCTGTTGGTTCACAAAGATACCCTTACAAGGCTGAAAACAGTTGTATCTTGAGTACACCTCACCAAGTTAGTTACAAGAAAATCTTTCAACAAGATCTGGAGAAAAGACTACCTTTGAAAAACAGTCTGTAATAACCCCGAGCCACAGTTTTTAAGATGTACAGTCCCCAACGGCTTTTGAATGGCTTTTTCCTCATATGTTTCATGCAGGGTTATGGAACTCACCTAATGAACCATCTGAAGGAGTACCACATCAAACACAACATTCTCAACTTTCTCACATATGCAGATGAATATGCTATTGGCTACTTCAAAAAACAAGTAAGTCAATGTAGAGGAATTACTTGGTGCGAGAAGTACCATCTTGCAGTGATAAACTAAACAACTAGCTATTACATAGTACTTGGATAAAATGCATGCTGCAATTTTATGTGTATATTTTGTTACCTAAAAACTGTTCTGTGTTCATCTTATGTAATGTTACTTACTTACACATTTTACTTTGATGGAATCATCTGAATCTAGGTGTGCAGTATAACCTATAATTTGTCTAAAAACCAGTCGAATATGGATTGGCTTCATTCATTCAGTTCTTTCACTGATTCTAATGAAGGACCAGACATTCCTGTAGCAGACTAGAACTTACCTGCTCTGTGCTCACAGCTCCTTCTGATTTGAAGTGTGAAGTTCAAGTTCAGGAAAGGTTGTAATGTCTAATCTGTCAAATAGATTTGATAGATTAAACAAGTGTCAAATATTTGATCATATGATAAAGTGAAGATGGAGTCAGACTGTTCTGAGAGATGTAAAGCAGTAGGACTAGAGGCCGCCGACACAAGTTGGATCATTGGAAACTGCAACGAGATAGAAGGAATTTAGTATGTTTTTTTAATTCCTGTCCTAAGGTTGATGAAATACTGGAAAATGTTGCCCAAAGAGGCTGTGGAACCTTTGTCCTTGGCAGTCTTAAAGACTGGACATGGCCTTGAGCAACCATGAGATGATGAGACTTACTTTGAGCAAGGATGGCACTAGATGACCTCCTTAAGTCCCTTCCAAGCTCAGCTGTTCTGTGATTCTGTATGTAAACCTGATACAATTCATCTTCACAAATTCAAAATGAACGAAAGCTGGGCTTGTGATACTGCAGTCTGTGCAGAAAGACCCTTTTCATGTCTGAAATGTCCCTTCCCCAATTTGAAGGTGCTCATTTTCCATGCAAGTCTGAAGCCTCTGATGGTAAATTGTGAGGCAGAAGTCCTGATTGGGCTCCTGATTTTTGCTGAGGTTTCATAGATACAACTGTAACAAAAAAATAAAATGCAGCCAAAGTGAGAGTGATGCACTGCCTTTTATTGTCTTGCTTGATTCTTTTGTGGGCTTGTTTTTCAATTTTGAGCTGTGTAAAGACTGTGGTATAACTCTAGAACCTTTAATAGGTGTTACCTTATTTTTTTCACTTGAAATACAGAAGTTAAAACAAAAGAAAAATAATAGTTTTTTCTGGCCATAAAATTACTGTCATCTCATTGACTTCAACAGCAACTTTCCTTGACTAATGACTACAGAACTGGCATCCTTTAATATGAAAATAGAAATTAAAAAAAAAATCCAGTAGATTTGTTCACAGTAAAAATCTTTTCCTCCATCTCTTGATCTTGAGTATCTCCCTTCTTTTCTTATACATAAAAGGAATTAACTATTCTTGTATCAAGTGACTCTCATGAGAAGGTGTTTGCAACACCCATGAACCGTGGTCTATAACTCTTTCCATTGCACTGTCTGTATTTTAACTTCATGATTAATTTGGTTCTAAATCATTACAGCATTTCAGTTAAAACAAATGTAAAAGGAAAATGGCATCCTGACAGCTTGAATCTTTTTCTTCTTCAGGGCTTCTCCAAAGATATTAAAGTACCAAAAGCAAAATATGTTGGCTACATCAAGGATTATGAGGGTGCCACATTAATGGGATGTGAATTAAATCCAAGGATCCCCTACACAGAATTTTCTGTCATCATTAAAAAGCAAAAAGAGGTAAAGGCTGAAATGAAACACTGAACATGATAATCTATTCAGATGTTTGGAAATAGTTGAGTCAGTGCCAGGTTACCTCTCTTCTTTGCTTTGGTGCTTAAAACATTGGAATGTGGAATTCTTATTATTTAGAATAATTATTAGAATAATTATTATAATAAATATTTATAAAAATATTTATATAAAATGATTTATTATAATAAATAAAAATAATAAATATTAGAATAATTATTTAATTCAAGTCCCAGTGCTCCAATTTTGCAGTTGAAGCATTAAATTCTACCTTACTAACTTTACGATAACAGACTTGTTGAAAAGTACTGATATTTTGAGGAGAATTTCATAGCTAAATTTTGTCATAGATAATAACTAAGCAAAATCTTGTGAGATTGATTTGTTCTGCAGCTTTCTCATTTTTTAAAATTTTTTTTTGTCCCCCCTAATGACAGTAGGGTGACTTCTGAATGGACTGTTTGTACTGCATGGCCTGTATTTTACTTGAAAGAAAGAGGATTGTTTTTTCTGCCAGTGTTTTACTATACAAATCAAGGGTGGACTCTCTTAAATTCCAGGCTGTCCCTCTTTGGAGTTTATGTGGGATGTTCTTAACTTAATCCATACTAATATTCCATATAATAGGCAGTTTATTAGCAAAATAATTAAGATGTTTCCATTTGTGTTGAAATACCTTCCTGGGTTTTTAAAGAAATACACATTACAATGATAATTTGTTCTTTCAAGGTTGGTCAAATCTCATTACTTTTTATTTTATTAAAACACTTCTTTATGGAACAATAATTTTCCTTCCAGTAGAACTTAACTTGACTTCACATTGAACAGGTATTTCTAAATTTTGGAACACATATATGCATTGAAACACGTGCACTTAATATATTGCCTTGAAATTTCTGACCAGCTGGGCTGAAGCGCTTCAGAAGCACTGGCTGTTAGAATTAGAGCCAGTTCCTAAACCTGCTTCCAAGGATTTTCCTTCCCTGCCTCTGCTGCCAGCTTCCCAGGAGCTGTGCAGCTTGTGGTCAATACAGCAAGCAATGACTCCTTTTCTTCCAGATTTGTGCACAAATAGTTAGCTGAGAGACTTGGTAGCCTCATCTGCAGTATCAAGTGTTTGGCCAGGTAGCCTGCCCCTGTTACCAGCTTCAGGGGATCTATAAGGACCATAAGATAAGGAAGCAAGAGTGTTTATCTTCATCACCATTTTGCATTAATCCTCTGGGCTACTTTTGAGCAAATCAATTAATTATTCTTTGTTTTCTCTGCTGCTTTATTACAGATAATTAAAAAGCTCATAGAAAGGAAACAAGCTCAGATACGAAAAGTTTATCCTGGCCTTTCTTGCTTCAAAGATGGAGTACGGCAGATTCCTATAGAAAGCATTCCTGGAATTAGTATGTATCAACCTTTTTTTCATGTAGAAACAGGACAGGCCAAGGAAGGTTCAAGACTAGAAATACTTATGTGGTCACTTATTTCTTTTTTATTAAAATGTACTTGTTTTGGTCTGCTGATTTTATTTCTGTGAAGATTGTTGTGTTTCCTTTATAATTGCTATCTTTGAGACTTCCCCAAGGCATCCCAGGCTGATCCTCTTTTATGTATGTGTGTGTAATTTTATTTATATGTGGTCCCTCTTTGATTTGTATCACAGTGTAGTCAGTTATTTCCCTCTGGCACCACTGTTGTGCACTGCACTCCTGTATGAGGATGAGTTCTGTGCTAAACATGGAGTTGCAGGACAAAATAGAATTAGAACATTTAGGTATCATCTTCTGGGGGATTTTTTTTCAACTGTGCCTTTCTGCAATTTATTCTCTGTCCCTAGGGAATAAAATTGGATAGCTTTGATATCATTATTCTTTACAGAGATGGTAGTAAAATATGCATTGAATTACTGAAAAAAATGTGTGTTTCATGCGGGAATATTTTAGAATCTTTTCAGCAGTCTGGAGGAAGAGGCCTGTGGGAAATTGAATGAGGCTGTAGGCAAGATGGTTGTGTTATTTATTAGGAGTAGCTTTTATTAAAACAAACCCATTTTACTGCAGCAGTGCTGAAATGGCTTCTCTTTTTAGAGTTGCAATAACTTAGTTAATGTTTTGACCTACTGTAGTTCCCTTGTAATGTCTCATGTTGTTGGTGTACAGGAGAGACTGGCTGGAAACCAAGCGGAAAAGAGAAAGGGTAAGTGCTGCACAAAGTAGAACGATGAAGCAGTTTTGAGATTCTTTTGGGAGAAGTCTTTAAACAATGTCATTTGCTATTTCCTTCCATCCACTGGGAAACAAAGAAATAATCTGCAAGGGATGAGTTCTTAAGTACGTTTGTGTTGTGGTGGTTTTTTTTGGGAGGGGTGGGATGAGTGTTGGGTTTTGGTAGTTGTTTGTTTCAAATTTTGTTTCTTCTATAAAATGCTTGAAACTTTGGAGCTGCTTTTAGGTAAGATGCACATCATAGGAATGAAGATAAGGGATTCAAGCTAATCTTTTTGCATTTGTATTTTTTTTCAAGTAAGGAGCCCAAGGATCCAGATCAACTTTACAGCACATTAAAAACCATCCTGCAGCAGGTGAAGGTGAGTGCTAGTTCTATTTTACCTTCTGTAAAGATTTTCAAATAATTTCCAATATAGAGTTTCCATATTAGATACCTTACTTTTTTCTTTACCAAAGAGCCATCAAAGCGCTTGGCCCTTCATGGAACCTGTGAAGAGAACAGAAGCTCCTGGATATTATGAAGTTATAAGGTTTCCTATGGGTAATGCTATTAACATTTTTTAAGTTTAGAGTTTAAGAATCTTTATAGCTGGAGACATAGGAGATACATTGTTATCTGATTGTTTTATGTTAAAGATACATATTATTTGCAGCTGAGTAGCTTGCAGCTCTGAAGTACGAAGAGTACGATGCTGTCATTTTTGACTACTTTGTGAAGGATCTATAGTGTATATATGTGAAATCTTAGTATGCCCTAGAGAGCCCTAGAAAGCTCTTAAACTCAATGTGAGTTGTACAGATAAGTTCTTGTCTGTGGTAACTGGTCACTGCAGATCCTACTGGTATGTTAAACAAAATCTCAAGGCAAACTTTCACGAACACCTGAGCATTTCAGTTGCTTTGAAAAACAGATTTAAGCTTTAGACATCACATAGAGAAAACCTTTTTGAAAGAACCAGAGTTTTCTAATTAAGTCTTAATGATTTGCTGCAATTTAAGTTTAGGAAAATACTTCATGCAAATGTAAAGTAACTTTTATGTTTGTATTTAGATCTACCAAAGTTGTCCAAGGTGTTTTGTTTTTTTTAATTTTACTTATTTTTAAATCTTGAAGCTATTGTTTATGCAGGATTACTTCCAAAGGGAAGTACACAACTGCTAATAACATTTTTTATTTGCTTTTGACTGCTGGGTCATATAATTTCAATGATGATTCAGTGCTGTGCTAAACAGATGCTTGTTTTGATTTGTATTATAGCAGGTTTAAATCCTGCTACTCCTTCATTGTTTATGCAATACTCACTTCCATCTTTGTGATTACAGTTTCTGTACCTTTTAATGTTATTACAGAATGAAATGCAAGTTCATTGCAGGCTACTATCAATCAGTTTCTCAGAGAATTAAAGCATTGTTCATGTAGCTTTGCATAGGCTCCTAGGCGGCATGTATTGATTTGGCTTAATGATTTTTTATATTCAGCTTATCATTGTTGAATAGCAAAGATACGTGTACTTCATAAAACAGCAGCTGGCTTCCTGTATCCCTGACACAAATGTATTTTCTAGCAATGAAGAAAAAGAATGTTGACACCCTCACGTGGCAATTTTTCTCGGTTTTTCTGGGCAGAGGCTAGATCTAGATGACTGTTTAATCTGCCACAATGGTTACAAAGAAATTTACTGCCTGAGTTGGCAATCACAGAGTAGGAATGTTGTCTGTCCTTTCCTTGTTCAGATGTATTACAGTGGAGGTGGGAGCAGCAGTTTCTCATTTTAGGAGTTCTTTGGTTTAGTTTTGCTTTGGTTTTTTCCACTAAGGAACCCAGCACAACTAAATCATGTTTTATTTCATCATCGACTTCTGCTTTCTTTCTGCTCTCACTGCCATCATGCCTGTATGCTACAAAAATCCCTAAGACATCATTTTGATTAAAAAGAAGCAGCATTATTTTCTTACGCTGTCGCATACAGAATATAACATTTGTCTTTACGTTTGCATACAGCCTAAATTGTACAATATTTGAGACATACCACTGTATGGGGGTTTTTACTACCTTCTCATGTATAAACACTTTTTTCCCATTATAAGTGCTCTTTCAGCTGCTTATTTTCAATAGTGTTGTTGGTTTTTTTCCTTTTCATCTGCAATACAAAGCCATATGGCCAAGTGACAGATGGAGCCAGACTTTCACTGTAGTTCGAGGAGAACAGTTTAACTGACCCGCCAGGCAATGTTTGGTTTAGGGTGAGCTGAACAGCCTTCTCAGTTGGATACTAGATTAGACCGTGGATATCTAATATAGATGTAGGCACCTACATTTCAGACTTAGTGGGGGCTGAATGAGCTTTTGCTTTTGCAAAATATTGTGCAACACTAGTGAATGGCAAGTCATGTATCACTGGAAGGGGTATTTGAGAGCATCCATCAAACTTCTCTTTATCAATTCCCTCTTGTCAGTTTGACAGGGTTTTTATTCTGTTTTAGCAAAGACAAAACTCCCTTAACAAAACAGACAAACAAAACCCCAAAATACCCACAACTGTATTTTTAAATATTAAGTTTTAAGGTTTAATTCCTTTGCATTGGAGGTCTTTGGTCTCCGCGTTCCTTGCAATACTCGTTAGCAGCAAGTCTTCTCCATCTCAGCTGTTTCTGTTGTGGGTTCACAAAGGTGCTGCTGAAGCCTGGCTCAAGCATTGCTAAAAAAAAGTGGTTAGAGCATCCGAGGTGAGAAAAGCCAGGGCATCCAGCACACCTCCCACTGCTTCTGTTCCTCTACTCATTCCTACAATACTTACAGTGTAGACAAAATTTTTGAGTTCCTGATAAGAAATTATTGAGAAAGCAATTGTGTGGAGAATGCCGAGATGATTTACGTATTTTATGAATGACTGATTTTAGTATAAAGGAAAACATTTCTTACAAGGACGCTCTGTAAGTGAAAGCTTTACATGATGCTTTGAAAGCAGGAGAGATCTGTTCTCACATGACTCTTAAAAAGGGATACATAACTATAAACTTTGAAGATGTAATTAAAATATATGTAGAGTGTGAAACAAATGTAATCTTTTTTCAAAGTTGCAAGTACTGCTTGTAAGTTAGACAGATTGCTCTGCTGTGTTGACACAGAAGTGAAGATTTTAGGTTTAACATACGTGCTTTGTGATGTTTGAATTCTTTGCTTATACACTCCTAAGGCCTTCTCCAGCAGAACTGACAGCAAGGTTTGCCTCACGGGGCAGTTAGAGGAGAGTTAGGGACACCTACTACGCCCTGAGAAGTATAACACAAAAGAATGATGCTTTAATCTTCTAAGGAAGAAAAATAAACTCTGCACAAAGTCATTCTTACAGTGAAATGTTGCTTAGCTTCGGGGGCTGAATTGCTCTTGAAGCTAAAAAAGGGATTGTGCCTTAGATGAAGGCAGTTAGGAATTCCAAATTCTAGCTTGCCAGCTGATGTTAAATGGCAGATCAGTCTAAAAGGATACTGCATAGAGAAAGTATTTGAATCAAACGCTGTTAATCTATTTTTCTCCTGTACAGATCTCAAAACAATGAGTGAGCGACTCAAGAATAGGTACTACGTGTCTAAGAAATTATTCATGGCAGACTTGCAGCGAGTCTTTACAAATTGCAGAGAGTACAACCCCCCCGAGAGTGAATACTACAAATGTGCCAATATACTGGAGAAATTCTTCTACACAAAAATTAAAGAAGCTGGATTAATTGACAAGTGACACTGTCTTTTTTACAACCGAACAGTGTGCCTACTTTATGGGCAGGGGAAGCAGTTAAATGTCCGAGTTGTGGGACTTTAAGGTTTCAAGAAACTTCTGTTTAATACTTAGCACTTTTAAAAAAACCTTTTAGTTTTGCAAACATGTATTATACTGAAGTTACAAAAATTATTTTATTAAAATGCTTTTTAATGTATTTAATTATGGAATTTTTTTCAGTGTGCCCATTACCGTATGTTCATAGTAAATTTATCAACTACAGCCTCAGAAAACCCCACGAAACACGTGGGAAATTGCACATGTTTGGGAATACGAAGAGATTTCCCAGACAACAGATGTTACAGCTTACCTAATGCAGTACCTATTTGATAAAGTTTTTTTAATTTTTTTTCCAGTGTAAAAGAAAACAGTAAAGGAAAACAACAGTTGGGAGGGGTTATGAAACACTTTGTTTCTTTATAAAATCTTTTTATAAGATATTATTTTTTAAAAGAAACACTCAGCTAACTGAGAAGCTGTGAGAGAAGAGCAGCCAGTTCTGAAAAAGGACTGCCTGTAATCTTTGGTAGATGCAAGTTTTTCTATTAATTTTGGGT
Source organism: Hemiprocne comata (assembly GCA_020745705.1). Taxonomy (NCBI): domain Eukaryota; kingdom Metazoa; phylum Chordata; class Aves; order Apodiformes; family Apodidae; genus Hemiprocne; species Hemiprocne comata. The sequence goes on from CM036587.1 coordinate 39,751,356, forward strand.
TTTGATAAATATTTTATCTGCAAATTGTTATTTCATAACCACTATTTAAAAAAAAAAACAACAACCTGGCTAGATGTGTAATGTCATAGTGACTCAGCTTATGCAGGACATAAGTACCCAAAATAACTTCAGAGAATCTGATTTGCATATACTACAGAATTTCATTTGGCTTAGTAGAGTTAAGGTTTTGATGCACTTAATGATCCACCCTATTTACTACTCTTTACTGATAAATTCTTGAGGTTATTCAGCAGATAAGACTATTGTACACAGAAGAAGTCCACATATGACAGCTTCTAGGCTTACATACTTGTGGTAAACTGGATTTTCTACCAAGCTTTATTGTCAATGCTTATTAACTGTGATTATTTACATCTGGGAACATATTAACATTTTACAACTCATGTTACTATAACTTTAAATTGAGCACTTATATATATAATATATTTTGCTGCTTACACTACATCTAAGAGGTACACCTAACTTCCTAATGGAGATCAGTACAGGCCAAAAAGTTGTCACTTGACATTTTCTAATTAAGAGTTTGTAACTGTAATTATAATTGCTTTTATGAAAAACAGATTTAACTTTCATTCTTCGTGTTTTATATATACAGACGTTAAACTGGTAAAGTTCAGTAGTCACAAGACTGAAAAGACCCCACTCCTGTGTTGTGTCAAAGAATACATTCCTGCAAAATGCCTGTGCAATGTTGAATCACAAGTCGATTAAGCAAGTGTAGATGTCAGGAGCTACCTGGAAGTAGTAAATGTGGTACACAAGGTATTAAAAATGTTAACACTAGACTTGCCATAGTGTTTGGTATGAGATTAGTCTGACCTACATTTGAATCTATAACAAAGGTACAGCGAGTATTATTATTTTTAATTAGCCAGTACTGGATGCTATAATCCTGTTTTGTAGATTGGGCCTACAGATGCACCTGTTAAGCTTGGTATCCTGTGAAATTTTGTTACTTTCAGAGTAGATTTTCTTACCGTCTTTCAATCAGATTGTCTCTTCTATATTGAAACGTTTGTTTTCTAATTTAAAAATTAATATTTTCATAGATACTGTGCAATAAAGTTACAGTAGGATATGTGGTTTTGCAAATGCTTTAACAGCTGATAAACTTTACATTTGTAAAATTAATATATTGTACTGGTACAGAATAGTTTTAAATTATATATGTACAAAACTTTACTTATTTTGGTCTCTTTTTTTCATTAATTAGTTCTTGCACTACAAATGCACACACTGAAGCAGTTTCACAACTGAAACTACAAGAGTGCAGTCAGCACACAGAACAGCCTCTGAGCTCACTGGGAGGATAGTGTGCAAAGCTGAGCCAACAAGTCAGCATGGAAAGCAAGCTGTGACCACTGCAAGGAGCACTCCCAGCTCCATACCAACTGAACTGTTACTCCCATCTCAACATCTCAAACAATTCAAAAGTTTTGATTTTTCACCTCAAAGCATGCTCATGCTGTTCTCTTACTTTTCTCTGCTAGAGTTCTCTATTCATAAGACACAATTAATTATCCATTGGAGCAAACTACAGTCCCTTTTGAGCTTGTAGGTACCTGCTATCACCATGATGCTACTCAGATGGTACATTTATTTTCCATTCCATAAACAAACCCTGCATGTCTCTTAATACCCGACAGGCAATTAAAGTACAAAGAGATTTAATTTTCTCTTCCCCATCCACTAAGTTAGTCCATTGTCACATCACATAAAAGTATACTGTTCAGAGGATAGCAAATAGGGATCGAGAGGCTTAGCCTTTTTCTTGGACACTTCGAGGAATATCAGTTGAGCCTCAGACTCCTTCCTGCAGTTGTGATGGAACTGCAGCACTTCCTCACTTTTACCCAGTCCAAAAAAACCACAGACCCACCACATCTGCCTTGGTCTCCTCTACTATCCCTAATAAACAGCTGTTACAGGTTTGTTTGCTTAAAGAGCAGCTGAAGTTAAATCATTCTGTGTAAGTTCCTATGGTACTAAAAAGTTTCAGAATAGAGTAACACCCAGAGTTAGAATTTTAGGGTCCCAGTGGAAGGTAAAGCTTCAGTTCCAACATCCAAAGGCTGTGTTGTGAACAAGTATTTTCACTCAGCTTATATCATTGTGGAGTCATATAAGTTACCAATAAAACAGTACTTAACACTACACGTTTTTATTACAGAGGGAGCTTACACCTATTGAAGTGGGACTTTGCAAGACAAAGAAAGAACCTGTATTTTTTTACTTGCCTATTATTTATTTTGAATGTAGCTTTCAACTTTGCATTCACATATCCACTAAAACTTCTTAAATGTTTATCAAGCAAAGAAAAGCTAGTTTGAAATCTTGCTTGACAGTTTGTAAGCGGGTGTTCTAGCATGCTGCCTACTGTGGAACCAAATGGTACCAATTCAGATCTGGCAGACCTTCCTCTGGTGAAGGCACTTGCAAAGCAGTGCCAAAATTATTATGAAGTCCCATAATAGAAGTTTACAGTCCATCAAAGCAGAGCACTTTTCACAAGCTTCACAGGTAAGAACAAAGTAAATTTTCATTTAATTAAGTTTAGTTTGCATTCATAGCAGTACCAACCAACCCTTTTTTACAACTTTTGAAAGCTCCAGCTACATAAGCAAGTCACAACTGGTAGTCTTGCTTCTAAACAACACTTACGCTGCATAAAATGCGGGAAGGAGTTCACTGACTTGCAGTATGCCCACAGCTGGCACTGCTACCCTTGAAGGAACTGTGGAAACTCAGCAAAAAGAACACCAGCCAACTCCAAGTTCTTTCCGAACACAAAGACATTTATTCAGCTTCAATATGAAACTACAACCAGTACAAGATCTGTATAAACATTGTTATTAAAAAAAACCAACCACCCAAAAAAGCATTTGATCCTAAGTGCCTACAGTTTATCTTTGCCAACCATTGTGAGATCAAGCAGGGTATAACTCAGAAAATTGCATTCACTATCTTTTCCATCAGATACTTCTAATATACTCACAGATCTATGACATAAGGATGTCTCCTCTCAAAAGAGTTTGAATGTCATCACCTTAGTTATAAAAGTAGTCTTGTGTCTTCTAAATCATTACAAACAAGTCACTGGATTAAAAAGAAAATCCCTTAATTTTACATCCTTAACATTGGAAACATAGAAATAGTTGCATTTGTCTTTGTATATTGTACAACAATAACATGCTGGATTTCCGTCTTTGTGGAGTTTTGCTGTCATGACTGGAAATCTTAACGACAACCAACAAATTTCTCATTATATTTTGAAAGACATTCTTTCTTAGTAGAACGGCGTTTAGCATCTTTCTTCTGCTTGTAAATTGGAGAACTCAGAAAATTTGTATCTGTAAATGGATCTCCTCTCCTGAGTTTCCTGTAACAAAAAAAAAGTAGCAAAATCAAGTTTGGTTCCCCACCTCACTTAAAACAGGAACTTTCAGCTAGGAAGTTCAATTTCACATGAACTAGTTTGTATTACTAACAGCAGACCTCTCTTTGAATGTTTTGTTAAGAACTTATTTCCAATATTTAAGTAATCTCCTCAAATCCTCCATTTGATGGTATATCCTGAGCTTTGTATCAAAGTGGAAAATAAGACACCTACCCTGAAATACTTGGTTCTTTATAGCTCACAGTAACAGTACAGCTTCGCTTGCGTTTTGGAGATTGTGGTTGTTCAGTTTCTGGGACAGCAGGTGGATTCCAGGTGCTGGCGAGCAAGGAAGCGGTATTGGTAACATCACTCAGGTGACCGCGAGAGGGCTCAGAAAGCTGCCCTGGGAAAAAATTAGGCATGCTTAAGAAAATGCAAGCAAGCTAGATTAAAAAAAGTGTCAGTGAACATACTAGATGTGAAATAAGTATCTTCATCTTTCTACTTAAGGATTTAAGAGGATCAACAAATATTCTGTACTTTAATGTGGAAAGTTACTCTAAAAAACACTAAGCAGTGCCAGGCAAAGGGTTATTCTGCCTCTCTCTCAATTTAAACTCTTGTTCTCCTCTTTTTCCTCAGTTTTAATACATATTTAAACACATCTAAAATACAGTATTCTATGTTGACCCATTTCTTAAAACCTATCTTTAATTCCAATTTCTGCTGACAAAGAGGCAGACAAGAGAATTAACCTTAATTATTGACATTATTCTCTTTGTATTTATTAAAAAAGCTAAAATAAAAAAGTCTAAAATCCCTTAAAGAATGTTATCTCTCAATGAAACAAAACCAATTACAAAACGCCTTCTGCACTTACTAATACAATTGTCACTTGATGTATTGCTTTCAGTCTCCTTTTCATCATGGAGTTTCAGCTCACGCTGTGCCAAACATCTTTTAGACCTTGGCCTTGCATGGACTGGCAATGTAACTCCGTTGTCTGCTGAACTTCTCCTTTTCTTTGATTTACTCTTATAAGGTTCATAAAGGCTATCATCTGAATCTTCTTTGGTATCACTTGACTCAGTGGTATCAGCTTCAGATAACTCTTCTTTGTCATGCAAACTAGTATCTGTGTCATTCACCTTCTTTTGTCGAAAAGGCGTAAGATGGACAGACTCTTCAAAATTAAAGTCATAAGCATCACTGGAGCCACCCAAGAAATCCATCTTTTCTTTGGAAGCCTCTTTACCCTGTCCTTTTTTTGGTCTTTGTTTGGAATTATTTTTAGGCCATTCCAGTTTTCCCTTCTGATGCTTCTTTTTGCTTGCTTGAGAGTGTTCTCTGCTTTTACACTCAAGTTGTTTAAGAGCAGAATTATTGTCCAAGCTGAACCGTGCAGTTTCAGAATCTATCCGCCTCAACACCACCTCTAAATGTACCTTGTTTCCATTCAACGGAGAAATACCTGAATTTATGTTTTCTACAGTACGCTTCTCTAGACTTTCCTCAAGTCTAATTTCATCCTTTTCAGAAAGCTCTCTTGTTGAATCAGGGGCTTCTAAGCAGTCCAAGAAACCAGTGTGAAGTACATCGCAGTTCCTCATCTTTGACTGGCGACGCCTGGTGAACACATCTTTTGGTACCACATTACCAAATCCATCCTCTCCAATTAAAGAAACAGTTTTCAGCTCTGACCTTAGGTTGTTCAGATAAAAATCAGAGGTTTGCCCTTGTAATTGAAGAAGAGAAAAAATATTAAAACTAAGTAGTAACAACAGAGAAAGGTTTTGTGTAAATTCTGAACCCGACAAAAACTAAAACAATTTTCTCCACAGATTTGTATAAACCAGTATTTGGCGATCAAGATAAGCTCTACTTAAAACAGCTTCCAGAAAGAAAGCAGCTCAGTATACCACATTACGATTTTCCTCTAAACTGTTTGGAAAGGTTACTTACAGGTCATTAATTTATCTGAGTATTTTATTTTATTAACATTTGTTGATTTCATAGGCGATAATGCATGACTAAAGATCACTTCACTCTGTTGAACTGGTTTGGTAGATCATGAAAATAGATTGCAGGTATATAGAAGAGAAAACATTTTCAAATTCCTCCCTCATTTTGCTAGGCATCTTCATTCAAAAAGTTTACCAGTTGCCAACATTAGTATCTAACACCTTTATGATAATAAGTGGAAAATTATTTGACAGTTACTTCAAAAGCAGTAGTTACGTTTTAAACTTATAGTCGCACACATTTTTCCTGATTCAGAACAGAGCCATGTCTGATACTTGATTTAGTTACCTTTGTCTGGAACTATTTTCATTAAGGAAATGGCATTGTCAGATTCCTCACAGATCTCTGACACAGAATGAACAAGTTCATTTCTCTCACAATCAGCCTCCATCCCACTTGGGCGTACTTGATCATGTCCATAAGCACATTGCAGAGGTCCTCTAAAGAAAATACCAAGGGTAGTATTTATTGAATAGCAATACATTTTATGACAACAAACAACTTCATTACCTTGGATTTCTTCCTTTTTCAGTCATAAAATTAAGATTACTGTAAGAGAATTTTCAGATATAAACAGGTATTAATAAAAGATACTTACACTGAATGTATTTGTCCTGTGACACTGGAACCATTTTCAAGAACTGAAGAAAGCACACTCTGTCAACAAAATAAATTGTACTGTGACTGAATGGCTGAAACAAACTTGTACCATATACAAATGTTAGCAAGTTACCCACAAGAAGGGCCAAAGAGGCCCTTGACTCTTTTTCTTTCTGGCTGGCTAACACAAAGTGCTGTGAGATCTCACATACTCTTGTCCTGCAAGTGAGCACATTCATCACCAGCCCAATCGTACAGAGGGAAGGGACTGTGAGGATGGTATTGGGATCAAGACACAAAACCAAAGAAAATCAGGGTGCCCCTACTACCTCGTAGCAGAGCTTCAGTCCCGCTAACAACCTACTACACAACCCCACAGTGGGACCCCATGTCCTACTGGGAACTGTAGAACTAGTCATACCTCCAAACTAAGGCTTAAATCCCAAAGAATTAATAGAAATCCCACTCCCCAAGAGGAAAACGTACTTACTTCATCTGTGGAACACAAATTCTTTGCTGGGCCAAGGAGATCAATTGAGTTCAGTAGATTCTGACGAACTTTTGACATGATCTCATTCAAAGCTGAGAGTCGACTCTAACGGACAAGAGGAAAACAACACTGTTGCTGCACTAGAGTATCAACAACCAGTGTAATAACAGTATTATGAGATTACTAAATCCTGAAGATGCCTGTGTCATGTATCTTCAATTGGGAAGGTAGATTTTAAATAAAGAACAGTAACCAGAAAAAAAAAAATTGTTACTGACCAAGTTAGGTGAAAATATGAGAAAATTTTTTCTGAATACTGAGGATTTTTTTAATGAAACATTTATAATCCTAAAAATCAGTGGATTAGTGCAGATTCTAATGTTCAGATCCACTAAATCATAAAGTTATTATTAAAAATACCTCAACAAGTTCTTGTGCTTGCTTGAAACCGACATTTCTTTTCAAGTCAAACATCTGAACCTTCAGATGGTGATAATCTTTCCTTAACTGAAGAATGGTATCCTGGGCATCTTTCAGTTTGAGCTTTTCTTCTTGTAAAGCCTGAGCTAGAGCTCTGTTGTTTGCTTGGATGCTCTTCATTTGCATGGAGCTCTTTGCTGCAATTGAACAGTACGTATTTCAACTTGGTTTTAAAAAACAGCTATGAAAACTTAAGATATTTAAGCATCTTACTTGCTCTTTTGCACTGAACAGTGGAGATCTGGCAAGTTTTACCCAGCCTTGTCAATTTCTGATTTCTTTTCTCTTTCATTCGTTCTTTTATATCACTCAGACTGTCTTTGAAGGGCTTTTTCAAGTGTTCAGCCATCTTCTACCTTTAAAAATATAAGGGGCAAAGCACTTATTAAGCTGGTGTTGCACAATGCTCCCCAGCGCCAAAATAAAAGGAACAGAGCAACAAGAATGCTATTTTTAAAGTCGTATATGCGCATATAGAAGAGACCCACAAATACGAAGACGCTCGGCTACAGCCATTTTCAAAACAATTTTTGCAGCAGGGCTGCCGTCACTACTGCCGGTTATCTGAGCTGCAAAACGTGCTGCGAAAACCAGGCCGAGGCCTCTAAACACCCGGATCGCGGCGGTACGACAGGTAATAAAGGCGAGTGGGGGTGTGTCCCTGAGGCATCGTAAGAGGGCCCTCGGCTCCTAACACTGAATGAAGACCCTCATGACACACCCTCCCCCCCTTCCCAGCCCTGTCCCCTTCTCCTCTCTCTCCCCTCCCCAGCCCTGTCCCCTTCTCCTCTCTCTCCCCTCCCCAGCCCTGTCCCCTTCTCCTCTCTCTCCCCTTCCCAGCCCTCTCCCCTTCTCCTCCCCCTCCCCTTCCCAGCCCTCTCCCCTTCTCCTCCCCCCACCTTCCCAATCCGGTCCCCTTCTCACCCCACCTTTACCAGCCCTGCCCCTTCTTCCCCCCCCTCCCGCACACGGCCAACCGTCCCACCTCAGAAAGGCACCTCCCACTGACGGCCGCAGCTGCCTGAGCGCCAGGCGGAGGCGATAGGGCCCACCGTGGCCGGCGTTTACCCGCCAGCAGCAGACAGCTTCCCGACTGGCGTCTCCCGCACAGCCCCGGACTCACGGGACAAGGGCAACAGCAATCATCGCTCGCACGCTCGGTTTACCAGGCGGGGTCACCAGGGCGACCCCGTGCGTGGTCAGACGGCTGGCACCGCTCCCAGACGTTCAAAACCCGCCGCCGCGCCCTCGCATTGGTGGAAGCGGCGTCTGGCGTCATCTGGGTCTCGCGCCTGGCCCCGCCCCGCGCCCGCCAGCCCGGCCTACCCCGGCAGCCGCCAGCGGCGTCAGGCCGCCATCCGCGGGGACGGTGTTGCTCCCCGGAGGCCGTTACCGGTACTACAGGCCGCCCCGGGGCTCTGGCTTGAATCGGGCTTAAGGGCTGACGCGCGCGATTGAGCCCTGTCGCGGCTCCCCCGGCCAGACCCTGGCCCCGGGTCCTGGGTTCAGCTGCACCCCCTCAGCTGCCAGAGTGGAAAGGCGTAGAGACAGAACAGCTGTTTATTAAACAGCAAAACTGGGAGACTATTAGTCTTAGATATTGTACTTAGAGCAATTGCTTGTCGCAGCCGTAGCAGGATGAGCCTTTCCCGATCTTCTCGGACCACTCTTCTTGTAGAGCACTCCAAACTCCTGCTGTTGTGCCGGGTTTGACGCCACCGTTCACCTCCCTCCCGCCTCACCGGCGTTTTCTTATGTTATTTTTGTAACAACCGTAACTGATTAGTATATGCTAATATCTATGCATATTGGAGCGCTGAACTTGCGTTAAGCGTTGCTTTATGATGGGAGAAAAAAAAAAAAAAGAAGCCAAGCTGAGAAATCAAAGTTTTGTAGCTACTACATATTTTCTTTTCCAACAGCTACTCCTGCCTATTTGATTTTATTCATTGCAGCTTGGATGTGGTGTGGCAAGCTGATTTCAAACTTAACAAATTCTAACAGATCATGGCAGAAATCATAATGCATGATGCATAGCCATTTATCCTTTCCCACTCCTTGGAACATTACGTATTTTTTTGTTTCTTCAGCTCAAAAGAGCTGGCCTCATCTATGTAGTTTTTACAGTAGTGTAAATAAATAGAATTTAATTCACTCTTTTTATTTTCTTAGTAGATACTGCTAAAGTTGGGGTTGCATTTCCTGTCAGCAAAAAGTAGCCCTGCGAGCACAGTTCCTTATACAGTGTGATGATCTCCTTTTGAAACATAAGATCATGTCAGAGTCACAATTTCTTCAGAATTCAGCATAAAAACTTCTGAGCAAATTAAACATATTAGACCCCCTTACTATGTTAGTAGAGTCACACAAAACCACAGCAACGCCGTTTTAGTTTCTCTTTCCATCTTTTTGCTTCTTTCTGTCTGCTTGCTGAGTCTATCAAACACCTGCCAGCCCCATCCTTCCAGCCCCCAAACAACCCTCCCAAACTCAAACAAAAAAATCTCTCAGGCCTGGGGAAAAACAGTAAAGAAGAAAAGGAAAGAAGCACTGGTTATAAAAAAATTCACCCAGTAGAAATACTGGTTTTCTGATATTGCACAGTTAACCTCTCATCCACTTCCTACAGGCCTCCCACTGTTTTAGAGGCAATAATTGAGCACACTCCTCCACTCAGCAGCAGCCAACAGCCTCCTCTGGACCCTTGGAAACAGCTCTCTCTAAACATTAGATTAAATTATCTCATTGAACTTGGCTTCTTCTGGGGGTTTGGGGCGTTGTTCTTTTGTTTTGTTTTGTTTTGTGTTTTTTTTCAGGTAAGCACCAGCTATTCTAACCAACAGTAATACCTTTCCTAAATTTCCTCTCACATAAAGCTAGCAGGTGTTTTGCATTTGTCCAAATAGCAAATGGTAGTTTCCAGCAATGCCAGTAAAATCTTTTAGCCATTAGTCATTCATTTGCTTGACACAAATAGATGGGTTGTGATTAAATGAACCATGTTTTGGTTAACAAAGAAAAAAGAATGCTTTCCTCGTTGCTATTGAAGCGCTACTCTTAATTACTTTTTTGCCCCTGAGTATATCTATATCAAGATTAAAAAAACTCTCTTCACCTTTTTTCTTCCTATTGTATTTAATGTTACCCATCAACTTTTTACGCTTCCTTCAGAAACACTTTGGGGTCTTTCTGAAGATTATTTTTTGTGACCAACGGTAAGCTTTTGTTGATGCAGGCAGCTGGGTAACCTCCAGATATCCAACTTAAATAACTCCACCCATCCTCTCAGCTGCCCCATGTCCAGCCCTACATAAGGCAACTGCAATGGTTATGTTTATACCATCTGGTCCTAACCATCAGAGCAATTCAATTGGGCTGGGGTAGTAGATATGACTAATACTCCACTACCTCTATCAAAGCAAGATACAGGGGTGGAAACTACAAAGAGTGCAATGCGGTGCATACTGCAAGGACAAAAGAAAATATATGCAATTTTATGTGTAAAACCAAATTAACTAATATTGCAAAGTAGTGGCTCTTACACATTACCAGTACGTCCTTTAGCCAGAGGGTGAGACAGGTTAGCATCATACAGGACTGTCATTTACACTCCTATGGCTCTCCGGGCCAGCTTTGTTCTCATTTCTTGCGACTCACCCGCTCTTGCTGCCTCCCTTGACCATCAGATGGCTCATTTATGAGCTGTCTTCAAACTGTTCAGATCTAATCAGTTTTGAGTAGGACACATGTAGCTATCATCAGCTTCGAAGTATTGTATCGGGAGTCTAAGAATGTTTGGCAAGTGAGAGCTTTGGGGACTGTCAGATGCTAACGCGCCCACTGCTTCCCTGAAAACAGAAAAGGAGCAAACCTTTTTTGAAGAAGCTGGCTTGACCAAATTAGGCTGAAAATCCTGCAGAAATAATGAGCTGAGAAGATTTTGACAACCACCCAATTGATACTTGTCCTTCAGCAAGGTTAAAAAGAATTGTGAGCATCCTCTAGGTGTCGTTATTTTTTATATATGTCTATATGTGCTGTTTCTTTCACATTTCAGAAAGATTTAATCAAATTAGACCCATAAGCTACTAAAGTTCAGACCACTTCTATTTTGGAATATGTTCTTAGTAACGTATTCTCTGTTCTTTCTAAGTTACCCATAGCCTTGTTCTAATTACAATTTTTTATATTTTTCTTTCTCAAAAATACTTTGTTCTACTTAGAATTAAAACTGCATACATAAGAAGAAAGGAAGCGTATAAATTGAATAATGAGATGACGTGTTTCATTAAGCTAAAAATAGCAAGTAATAAATCAGCATAGCTACATTAATTGTCTCAGTGTCTTTGATGTACATATATATTCAAAAATGTTTTCAATTATTCATCAGTTTAGAATAAGCAAGGAGGTGAAAGATTAGTAAGTATCTTGATCTGTTAATGAGAGAGATTCCAGAGAGGACATTATATGCAATGATACGGGTCAGATACAGCTGTCCTTTCCACTGCATTCAGAATTTATTGCAACTTGTCACAAAATCTTTCCTTTCAGTGCTGAGGAAAATCCCGAATCCCAGATGGCTGTCTTAATCCCATGGCACTATTTCAACCATAGAAGAAACAGTCAGAAATCTTGAAACTACGTGGATATAATAAGCAAAGGAGGAATCATGAGTCAATAAAGTGTATATAAATGTTTAACATTTTCTCAATGTTTCCACTGAGTGTGTGTCTTAATTTCATTACGCCATCTGTCAGTTGACTAGAGCTGACTTTCTTCAATATGCAGCAGTTCTAGAACATGCAGTCAGAAACAATCTCTTTCCCCTCAAATTTCCTATCCCCAAATCTCATACCAACCTCTGTCTCACAATAGTGAAGTGAGATTTAGCACTGGTTCTGGGTTTCCAGGTAGTTTCAAATAAAATATTTTTTTAAAAGGCTTTAAAGTTTTGTTAACTGTGGAATGGAATATTTTAAAAAAAACCCACCTGTTTCCTTCTTTGTTATGTTTGTATAAATATGTGGCTTTGCACTAATCATTACCTATTTTTTCCTGATGAACAAGTAGCCCCAAAACACACTAGCAGAATAATGGCATAAAGAGACAAAGACAAAAATGTGCTCTCTTATCTGCATAGTGGATCTTGATGATGATGGTGATGATGCTGTCTGACATAATGGAAATAAACTCATTCATGGATACAAGAGCATCTCATAGTGTAGCTTTTTAAAATGCAAATACAACTGTCATAATCTGAGAAGTGAATATTAAGCACACAATGATATGTGCAGACACCCTGGATCCTGATGGAGCTGAGTCCCACGAGCTTTCCGCTCTTATATGCTTCCCTTTCTTATATTCTTCCCCTCTAAAGGTACTGTGATGTCAGTGGAGAGGGTCTTGGTTTATATGGGCAAACCTGGGGCCAGAACTGATCTTTTATTTTTCTCTTTATAGATGACTATTCTATATATACATGTTAAATACAAGTATTTATTTGAGGCCTTATAGCAGTAGGTACTGTACAATCCTTACTGTCTTTTAAAGCCACTGGTGAAATGTGATGAAACACAGAAGAAATTAATAGCAGCATTCTGCACACACATTGGCTAGAGCACACTGGCATCAGGCAGGGACAAAATGCCTAGACACCCTCTCTGCTTCTAGATCAGAATATTCAGTTAAGGAGGATTTTTATGACATGTGGAAAAGCAATTTTCCTTCCTGCTGGCGTTGTATTGCTGCAGTCAGCTCTCAGAGGTTTGAGTCACGGGTGAATGACTTTCCAAGAGCTAATAATTGTTCATAGGTAGAAGACACAGATACAGATTGACACTTTGTTCTCTCACAACAGGTCCTGTGCAAGCACTTTTTAATGACTTCAGTCCACCACAGAGAACAAGGGAGAGAAAATAGCATATAATTTATAACCAAGGGTATACAAATAAGCAAACATCGCTACCCCGTAGCAGTCCATTAGGTTCTGCTCTAGGTGTGCTGCCCATATTAAAATACACAGGGTCATTTTATTAAACACTTTGTGAGAAATACTGTGGGTAATACCAGAGAGAAAACAGAGGCAAGAAGTGAGTGCTGAGTGCTATAACAAAGCAGTACAGCCCAACCATCATTGCATGCCTCTGTTGATAAGGTATCTCAGCTCAAGCTAAGGCTGCTGTTACTTTGTAAGAAATGAGGGACTTAAAGGACTAGAACTCATGAGGATCAACAGACGTAATAACTGTATGATCAAAATGACATTATCACATGTGACATTAAAATGGCTTGTAAGCGTTGGAGTCGTTTTGTTTCTATAGCTTGATGTGGAGAACGTCGAACCATGACACTTGGCCTGCCACTAACAGTTTGGTGTTTGTTTGAAAAGTTGAAGCAAATCTGTCACCAGAGAAACCTGTAAGTGGCATGGCAGTGTTAAAGAGATATGGAAAGGCAACTGAATTGCAGCTGATGTGAACTTCAAACATGACAAGATTTTTGACTGACAGAAAAGCGGAACAGTGGCAGTATTCTCTGGGCTCTGTTAATCTTTGCACTTCTGCTTCTCTGTATCTTGCTTCCGTTTCTCATTCTGTTATCTTACTTTGCAACTGTAATATAGTGTCCAGTGTTACAGCTTTTCATTCTCACAATTTCATCTGGTTTTCTCTCCTTTCAGAATATTTTCCCTCCATTTTATTGGAGAAATCCTAATAAAAACGTATCAATATTGGTATTTTATGTTTATATGCAGATACAATAGGTATGGCAAGAACCAGAGACTCTATTAATAAAGAGGAAGCACAGTATATTGAAAATATTGTATGTTGTAATGGATTCTCCATGGTTCTTTTAGTTTATTTTATGTGATTTAAGATTTGAAAAATATTGTGAACAAATTTCCTTCAATCTTAACAATATTTAGAAATAGAGCATAGCATTTGTCATGGTAAAATAATATTGAAATACTTGAATATTACTGAGTAAAGTGATTAAGCAATTATGTCACAAATTTGGATATAATCAGTAAGTTTCCAGAAAGTTTTTCACTGTAGTTAAGCCAGCAATTAATGGTATAAGCAGGCTGGAAGAAGATCTAATAGAAAGCTTTCAAAATTGTTTAGTACAAAGCAAATTTTTAGAAATTTCACAAGAGAAATTAGAAGGAACTAATTGTTTGCCAAGAAATAAGCACAAATCGAAACAGTGTTGCTCAAATGACAGTTTTCTGTGCCTACGATGTAGAGAAAATGAAAGTGCAGACACTGAACCCACTCAACATTCAGTCACCTTCCTACACATCTCTCCTACTTTTTTTGTCTTGGAAATAGTAGATGCAAATTGTCACAGGAGAGTCTGGCTAGGTTCCTGTTATGTACATTTAGTTACAACTACTTATTTGTGAGACACACACACACATGCGCGCGTGCGTGCACACACACACACACGGCCAACTTAGGCCACCTGAGAAATGATAGATAACCTGGGCCTTTTTTTATGGTAAAACAGATGTAGAAACACAGAAGTCTGAGAAATAGGAGAAAGGTACTGCTGCATATCATATATGATGTGCTCAGTGTGCATGTCATACTTTATCTGATTGCCTGTAGGTTGATTACCCTGTTTTACCCAGCTGCCAATGCATTTTCATTCTGCTTTTTTTATTTAAGTTATCAAACTCTGCATTATTTGATGGTAGAGAGGCTCATGCCTTCATCTGTGGTCAAACAGAAAGTACTTACTGGTGAAGAAGTAGTAAGGAAGTCTGCATTTGCCATAACCCTTTAGCTAAAGAGGATGTTTGATCAGGTACTGGTTTATTGTGGCTTTATTGTTGCCTCATGAAAATTCACTTTGGCTTTTTTTTTAATCCTGAAATCTTGCACCAAAGTACAACTTGAATGTCAAATTATCAGCTTAGTTCCCTAACATTTCAACTGATTATTTCTTTCCTTCAGGGCAGCCTTCAGCACAGATCTTACCAGGATCTACTTTCTTCTTTTTATTTATATTGTATTCTGCCTATTATCTTCCTTTCTGCTTCCTCATTAAGCTGCTACTTACTGAACAGTCCGTTTACACTTTGGGTAAACATAATTTTAACCCTAGAGTGGGTGTCTTCTTATAGGCCAGTGGAATTGGTGTTGGTAGTGTTTGTTAGAAACAGTAACACTAATTTTTCAAGATTCTAAGGATTGATTTTCCCTAATCCCTATTACTAATTGATACTTAAATCCATAAATAATACAGAGTCTATAACTCCAAAGGAATAAGGTGCCAGAATGCTGAGGACAAAAAACAGGTCTAAATCTGGGGAAAAGCAAGGTAATTTTTTTCCCTGATCTTCAGCAAGGAGGGTAAGAGTAATTTTTTTCTTTTTTTATTGTTGGTTGTTTTTTTTTTTAACTTTTGCACAGTGACAGATTAACATGAGATGACAAAGAATGTAAGCAAAAATCTGGCTTCAAGAAACACCTCAATGTTCTTCAAAAGGAATCAGCTCAGATCCAAAGGTGATCTTCACTGTCATTTTATTTACAGCCCCTTGCCCTTCCTCAGAATAACACCAGGATCTAGGACACTGGCAGCTTCTATTGGTCTGCAAGGTTCTGATCCCTCTTGTGACAAGGTCCAGTGGAGTACAGCTTTGATGTGGAAATGCCTCAGACTTTTGTAGTATAATAAGCTACCCCAAAAGACAAGAAAAATTCTAAATTTAAAAGAAGCCACAAAATTTAAATAAAAAGTTGCATTTCTAATTTTTTATATAAAGAAAACTGAAGGCAACTTCAGTTGACAGAATAGAAATAAGATTTATGCACTGTTCTTTTCTTGTCCACAGTCACTTTGCAGACATACCCTGGATTTCAGCTGCTGAGTACCCACAATCTCTCAGTACTCCTGTTTGGGAAGTTCTTTCCAGTCTTTCTGGACCCATGCTGCTCTTTTTTGTGCGTCTTCTGTCTATTCTTTCTTGAGGTCCCTCCGACTTTCTCTCCCTTCAGCACGCTGAATTGTCTCCCATTGTCTTGAGGGGGCCTCCTTCTCATCCAGTCTTTTCAAAGGAACACAACATGTAACTGAGAATAAACAAGTCAAACAAATACTGTCTGCGTTATTCCATAGCCCATATTCTCCTCAATAGCTAGGGACAATGGCAGGGAGCACTAGAATGCCAAAGACATTAACTTAATTCCCAATAGTCTATGTGCCCTGTGAATGTGCACATGTGCATATCTGTGTGCATGTGTTTATGATACTTTCCAATAGCTGCTGACCCATTTACTGGTGTGTCTGCTAATAATTAAGTAGAACTCAAAGCTAACAAAAGACAGCCTGCTCAGCCTTTCCATAGTCTTCCTCACCAAAAAATGATGATAAAGGAAATCCTACTGTTCATGGTAAA
This sequence comes from Hemiprocne comata, assembly GCA_020745705.1. Lineage (NCBI taxonomy): Eukaryota > Metazoa > Chordata > Aves > Apodiformes > Apodidae > Hemiprocne > Hemiprocne comata. Next base: position 39,767,754 of record CM036587.1, read on the forward strand.
ATTTACAGCTGACTAAATGATATTAAAAACCTATCAACTGCCTCATGGTAGTTTCAAGTTTCAGCAGATCTACTTTTTCATGCCCCTGTGAGCTTGCAAAAGTTAAGCCCAAGATCTTTGAGTGGGTTCACAAAGCTGATGCAGACAGCATCCAAAGCAATCTCAGTTTCACTGTCTGGCTTTGCGTGGTTTGTCCCTGGCCTTCAGCCTCCTCACTCTGGAGGGCTTTAAAAAACTTTCAGAATATGCTGTCATTAAAAAATAGTATGCAGAAACATATTAGAATGGCTTTCCTTACATCTGTGATTTTCATCCACTTTGTTTTGAGCCTTCTGAAACATATTCTTTCACACCTTATATTAAAGGCTGCATATTAAGTTCATTCACACACATTCCTCATATACCAGCAGACTTTTTACCTATCTACCTGCATAGCATCTGCCTCCCTTTTACCCTTCCACAGTAATTCTCATAGGTATTATTAATGCATTAACAAATAGTATGGGTAGTTTTGTAAAACAAAATTTCAGCATTATCCAGGAGAAGTGAGGGAAGTAAGTTATTTCCAATGCTTCGATGTTTTCCCTTATCAGCTACACTACAAAAAAATAATCTATCTAAAACATATGAACTACTAAGCTTCGAAGCTCTCCAATTAAATCCCAATGTTTCCAAATTAGTTTAATATTTAGTACCAGTTTGTGTTGTCTGAGGTCCAAGAGTTGACTAGCAATCACAGCAATCGTCACTTGGTGGAGCCAGATTACTCTGTAAACTCAATTTGCTTTACAAACAGCTTGCATAAAAGGTCTCAAAGGCAGGGTTTATAAATAGTACATTGGAGAAAGGTGATAATAAAAAAATGGTGGGATTTCAATAAATCCTTGGAGGAATTAGAAGTTTTACAGCTTTGCTTTTAATTACTCTAGCACAGGAGAAGTAAAGAACTTGCTGGCTGAAGCGAAGGCTATTTCCTTTTGCTGGAATAAAATGGGAATACAGTGTAGGTATATTTGGTAATGCACATGGAAACCTGTGAGGATGAAGCGATAGCTGTCACTCTTGATACAATTATAAGAAATTAAAGTTGTTAATGCTAAGCTTATTAATAGTTGACACACTGTTTTGTTTTGTTCTTTTTTTTTTATTAATATTTTGCTGCTAGATTGCAGATGTATGCCATTTTTGTATCTCCCTTTGAAATATTCTTCATAAAATCCAGGAGGGCACCTATTTTATTTCTGGTGTAGACAATGGAGCATTCTAAGAGGAAGAAAAGGAGAGGATACCAAACAGTAAACACCCTCTTTGCACTCTGCCAAGTATAGAGAACTCTCAGCAACTTTTCCTCATAAATTTTTCCTCATAATTCAATCCATATGCATGGACACTATTTAAAGAAGTCGAGGCAGCAGAAGCACCTACTGATTCTTATTCTTAATTGTACTTATTGTGTACACTGTAACAAAGAACTCAGAGAATACAGGGCTCTCTCTGCCATCATGCTACTCGGCAATCAGAGGTTGTTACAGGGAGTGTGTGTATTCTCCAGCAATATTTTAATTATTTATTTTTTTTTGTATGGGTTGGAAGGGACCTCTGAAGATCATCAAGTCCAACCCTCCTGCTGCAGCAGGAACACTTGGGGCAGATCACACAGGAACACATCCAGATGGGTCTTGGCTCTCTGGGCAGCCTGTCCCAGTGCTCTGTCACCCTCACAGTAAAGAAGTTTTTCCTCATGTTGAGGTGGAACTTCCTGTGTTGTAACTTGGTGCCGTTTCCCCTTGTCCTACCGCAGGGCACCATGGAAAAGAGACTGACCCATTCTTGACATCCACCCTTCAGATATTTATAGAGATTATTAAGGTCCCCTTTTAGTCTTCTTTTCTCAAGACTAAACAGCCCCAGGTCTCTTAGCCTTTCCTCGTGTGACAGATGTTCCAGTCCCTTCATCATCCTTGCAGCCCTCCATTGGACACTTTCCAGCATATCCCTATCCCTCTTGAACTGGGGAACCCAGAACTGGACACAAGACTCCAGATGTGGTCTTAGTAGGGCAGAGAAGAGGGGGAGAAGAACCTCCCTTGAGCTGACTGACATACATGGATACATACTTTTGAGGAGTTGTTCTGACCAGCATATGAATGAAGTCTCACAATATATTCTTTAGACTTGTCAGATCTCATTTACTGGGAAGAGACTCTGTCATTTAAGCTACAGCCTTGTATCTTATTTCATAATATATTGAGCACATGGCTCTTTTCTGGTGCGTGACCCCATGTGCCAAAAGAATCCAGTTGTCCTAATCAGCCAGCTGTTGAAAGATAGATCTGGCAACTGGCGTTACAGAATAGGAGAGGAGCCACAACCCTGGGGTACTGGAGTCTAGGATTAGCCAGGTAGAGGGGTCTGTGCTTTAACAATCAAGTTAGAAGAAAAAAATGCCCAGTGACAGAGTGGCATCTCAGTCCCTGACAGTGTATGTCGTCACTCACAGCTCTCTCATGTCCATTAGCACTGCATCTCCTTCCATGACCCACTGACTCAGATGACAGTTGAGGTTTTCAAGCCCTTGAGACACTGGCAAAGCCGGCACAGAGTTTTATTGTAACTATTCCTGTCTTAGTATGAAAAAAATGAGAAAAATGAAATTCTGGGGTTACAGCTTCTTAGATTTTACATAAAAAAATCATATTAGGGACATTATTCACAACTACTAAGATTTACTAAATAATTACATTTCCTTAAGTATTTCTGCATGCATATTCTACATTCTTTCCAAGTGAAAGAAAATGTGCATCATGAAAACAAACCATATTTCTAGAACATCTCGATTTATAACTGTAGGCAGCAACAAGACTTGTATCTTGAATGCAGAATTAGAAACTACAGTATTATTCCCCTGCAAGAGGAAAAAAAAAAAAAAAGGAAAACAAACAAACAAACAAAAGAGTATGTTAAACCTGCATGTAAAGAACATATGATAGTTAAAGGAAAGCTGGGGAATTAAATTACTGTTGCAAAATAACAAAGGTCAAACAGAAGACAATATCTGAAATTCAGAAGTGACTTAACCATCTACGGAAGGGCAGAACAGACTCTTTTAATGCTGGAAAATGGAGTAGGGGCAGTATGAAAATGGAAAGAGCCCTTGTCATGGCCTGTTTCTGGATGATTGTCCAGAACTGCTGTTGTTCAGCCAAAATGATGAAAAGGGTTATGTTTAGGATTGTTCTTCTAGACAGTAAAGGCTGTGGAGGGGTTTTGCTTTGTTTTGTTTTGTTTTTAAACTGGTTGACTTTATTGCTTTTTTTATACTATTATTGGCACCCTGGCAATTTGCATCTGGTTCCACCCCTTTTTCTTAGGATAAGCAGTACTTAACCACAGGCCACATAGAAGGTTTGACCTGCACAAACAGGGGAGACAAATTTTGGATTTCTTTCTTTTTACGATTTGCTGCTTTTCTTTAGCTTTCTCTCTGTGATACCATTTGAACAGCTGTATCTAACTCTGGCAACAAGGGAGAGAAGTTCTCAGCCAAAGAGTTTTAAAAGTTTATTAATTTAATTTATTCTGCCTCTCCAAAGGAGATTTGCATTGTCACTGTAATATTAACTCTAGTTGTTCTTTTTTTCCTTTCCCCACCCCCCACCCCCCCCCAAGTTGAATTGGATATTTACAAATAAAATCCCTGATTTAAAGCCTTTTCTACCTGGTACGCCTTGTTTCCCTCCTTTTCTCTATTGGCTACTTGATTTTATGTGCTCTTATTTTTATTCAATTTATTGCTTTTCTCTTTTTTACTGTTCTCCCTGTGGTTTTGTATCATGAGGAAAATTCACTTCTTACTGAACGCATCTTCATCCAGGTTAAGAGGGAGAGACAGTCAATCAGTCACTAAATCCCTACTCTCTGAAAACACAGTCAGCACCAGCTGTAGCTCAATTAAACTCAACATTTGAATAGTTCACAAGAGAACCCACACTTGTATACACACATTAATCAAATAAATCCATTTTCATCTCTAGCTGTATTCCAAATTTTCAGTTAATAGTTTGGACAGTAAAGTGTGGGATGGAGATATGTGATGGAAGCAGCAGATAATTAAACCTTCTCAGCATAATGTTTAAACTTATGGTGTCCTGACATGCACAGTAGACAAGGTATGCTGAAGGAATGTAAAATATACAGGTTTTGCAGGCTTAAATGTTGATGGACCCTTCTGCTTATACCAGGAACTCAGCTGTTCAGAACTGATGTATTCCTTGTTTGAAAATATAGAAAAAATTACTTTAGTTTTTGCTTTTTTTTTTTCTAGGATGGTGAACAGAAGAGCATTTAGAGAGAAGGCCATTTCTGTATGTATTCTTATTTTGTCTTTAAAAACATTGCAAATAAAGCTGCATTTACACAATTAGGACTAGAACCCCACAGAATGCCTGCTTGCATTTCTTAATTTTACACATATTAGGAATAATTCCCAGGGAAAAAGAGTTTATTAATACACACATAGGACAACTTGTATGTAACAATATGCGCTGAAGTCCCACTCATTTCGTATTAATGACAATTAATTGCTGCCCTGATCATGGGACTGTACTATATGGGCATCAGACCCCCTCTAAAGAACACTTTGGCTAAAAAAACCCAATTGGGGGAGAATACAGACCATGTCAGGCTGTATTCTGGGTTTCTAGTCATGTTAATTAAATCTGTTCTGAGCAGATTTCAGACAAGGTCAGGCTGGCCAAGCTGATTGCTATTTAGAACCTGTTCCAAAAGAAGCATTATTGCCACTGGTTGGGAATATTTTACTGAAATTACTTTTATCATAAAATGACTAGTTGCCAAATTGAAGTGTATTTAGCTTAGTTTAGGATAGCTATCTTGGCCCCATACTGAAGAAAGGTAAAGATGGACAAGCAGATGCAGTCCCAATCCACAACAGTCAAATTCATAAACTCTACTGGGATCAAGTCAAGTCCTGGCTGCAGTAAAACTTTTGAGTGTTTATAGATACTGCATCTGTGTAACATCTCCAATGGGAGAGAATGAAATCCACCCCAAGAGAGCCTGGTGCTCTCAATGTGTTAGAAAAAGGCTTAGCCTTACATCCCTTGCTTAGACCAGATTGTACAACATGTTGAACCTGATCTGGGTGTGCCAAGGAAAGCATGCTTTCTCTTTGTGAAAACCTTCAAGAAGTTTTGGTTTCACACCAACATGGGGTGAAAAATGTTTGAAATCTGGAATTACATTGAACGAGAAAATACTTTCATTGCTGTAATTGAAATACCTTGTTCTCTGCAGTGATGAAGAACATTTTTGGTGATAGACTAGTATGGACACAGCTGGGAGAATGTTCCTCCTGTCAGAGGCCATCAGCTATGATCCTTCCTTCCACTGACAGCAGTGATACACACGGATCACTTCCCACACCCTCTGCAGTAATTGAGTTAGATTGCTTGAAATGAAATCATGTGCTCTTTCCCTGGCTGTTTCACCTTGCACCCAAACATTCTCAGTTCCAAGCAGGAAAGGTCCTAACCTGGGAACTTGGGAAGCTATTAGAGAAACCCTTTGGTAATGATGGCACCCTTCGTTTTGCCTCATGGCCTGAGTGTATTTGCTGTGAGAGACACAGGAGTTTGCTGCAGAGCTTACTTAAATCAGTGCAGTGGGATCCTTTATAGATTTCCTATACTTGCTCTAGGTTTTGAAATAACCCATGTATTCTTTCAGACACTCCTAGGTGTCTGCTTGCATTGGAAAGGCATAGAGAGTTCTGAAATATGATTAAGGCATAATTTATAGTATGAAAAGTTTGAACATCCTTTGGTATAAGTGAAAACTTCATACAACTTGGTTTCAAAAGCTGTAGCTCTGGTTCTGAAACTTTATTAGGAATATTACTCATTTTCAGTTTAACTCTAAATAGAAGTGCTGAAACCAACAGGGTGACACTGCTTTGGGGTGGCAGAGAAATAACTTGTGGATATTTAGAGTTGCTCAATAAAGCATAAATTACAAGAAGAATCGGAAGACAGGAAAAACTCAGATGCCTACGAATAACTGAATGTCTCCCTAAGGCATAAACATTAATGACTTTAATTAGATTATAATTGCTCATGGAAGCATAGTTTTGCACAAGATAAAAACACCTGACATTGCATTTGCAACTAGGCAACTGCATCAGAAGCACAAGGAGGTTTAATGTCAAACACAAGTTATTTACTAAATATAAGGTATGTGGGTGCATAGTATATGCTCTGTTCTCAGGACATACACATGTATTTGTAAGATGGCAGCACTGCTTCACAGATCTGGCATGGAGTTGTAGTTGTTGAAGTTAAGGGATGAATTAACTGCATAATTCAACCTGGATAACAGACGGACACGTATTTTTAACTAAGGGTCTTCAGGGCTCTATGTTTGTTTTCTATTTTCATCTTTACACTTGTGAAAACACACCTCAGTGAGGTGTATTTCGAATAATCTAACCTTGTGTTGAGTGAGGATCTAGATATTAAGCCAATATTTGTAGCTCCACAAATGCAAGTCCCAATTTCGATTAATGAATTGCATTTTGGCTAAAGCAGCCCTGTCCCATTCCAGGAGGTTTGATACACCAGGTTGTCAAGCATGGGTGCTGCATGGTGACAGGATGAGTATGTCCTTGCTGCAGTGCAGGGATCCATATGCTGCTGGGTGATGCACTGTTGCAGCAGAGTGCAGCCAGCTTTTGCCCATTCTGGAAGCCTGCTGGTTGCCAGCTGGTAAAATGAAGTAAAGAAAATTTTTTAAAAGTGACTTTATTCTCAGTATGGGAACTGACAATCTAGCTAATTGCCTGGGCAAACTAAGTGAGAACCTTTAACCCTTGGCAACAGTCTTGCTCAAACACTGACTCTCAAGGAACCATTGCTCTCTTGTCTGTGCAATGACACAACCACACCAAGAACCCTTTAACTTATAGCTGTGGGAGTAAGTTTCCTGGCAAAATAAGTTTTAATCCACTGAGGTAAAGGATACTTGGGTCCTGCTATCTTCCAGCCTATTTGAGTGTACCAGCCACTAAGCAGAACAATAGGGCCACAAGTAAAAGACTTCTGTTGAAAAGAGGCAGCTGCTGTGCGTTGGTGCAAAATCCTGTGCAAATCAGAGAATCCCTCCTAAACCAAGTCACCCAGGGCAAATGAATGTCAGATGTCCTACCCCTAGTTTCTCACGTAGAAGAGGGATCTTCTGCTCAGTAATGCCTGCTATGCTAGAGGTAGAAGGATTCGCCATTATTAGCAACTGTTCACAGTATTAATAAGCTGAAAAAAGTTTTGGTATTGATTTTCATAGGAAGTAGTTAATTGACATGATGACTTCAAAATTATGCAAAAATATCAAAAAGGTTAAAAATGTCAATCTCTCTGTTACTTATTTTTATTGGTGTTAAGAACTTTCAGAAAAAAAAGAGTAAAAAACGTAATATCATAGAAACCTAATACTGGATCTGACTTTAAATTGTCTGAAACAGCCTTAGGCAGCAAGCATTTTCTCATTGAGAATACACTTAATGACTCACTAACGACAAGATATTACCTCTGTAGCACACAGACTCAAATCACAAGCAAGATCAACTGACTATTCCACGAATTGTTGCAAAAGCATTTGGCCAGCCTATGCTGGGATCAGATTCAACAGCCCTCTGAACAGACCTGCACGGAAAGGTCACTGAATGTTGCATGTCATGTAAACATGGGACTGTGAAAGACTTGGATATTTAGTGCAGTTGAACACATGCATACTCCAATAAATGAAGGAAATGTGAAGGAATAAATGTAGGTGATAATGCAACATTTGAAGTACTGATACCATGATGCTGATTCTACAGACTTAATACTTACTTAAATACTATTATGCTAAAATATAATTGTAGGGTAGTGAAGGTTGTGGGTTTGGTGTTTTGTTTTTTGTTTTGTTTTGTTTTGGTTTTTTTTGTTTTGTTTTGTTTTTTGGGGTTTTGTTTTTTTTTTTTTTGTTTTTTTTTTTTTTTTTTAAGTCTTCATCTTTAAAAGCAACAATATTATTTCTCTGGCAAGATTATTACCTTCACATAATTGCTTCCCAGATTAGGTTACATCTCAGGAGTAGCTCTAGGTGCTTTCAACTAGGACAAACACTACTACCATTAATTTACTTCTGCTAGTCTTTCGCCTTGCTGCTATTGCAAATAAAGTGTTTCAAACAATTGTGAGAACACTAGTTACTCTTAATGAAAACACTATTGACTACTGCTACACAGATGCATTACCTTTCTAACATACAGCTGTAGCTTGCTAGTGATGATGTAAAAAATAGGTCAGGTGAAAATAGTAGAGGCCAAATTCTGAGATCTTTATTTCATTTTTATACAATTTTTTCCTCCTTTTAATTCTAGATTGATTGAACTTTCAGCAGAGAGATCAGTTAAGAAATTGGGAGAGAAAAATGGTCTTTAGCTCAGTATCCTGCGCTAATTTCTGATTTGCATTTTAGGTAGCTGTATTTCCTTAAAGGATTATAGTTCTTTTAATCTTCTCATAGGTCTGCACCATAGCTCTTTTCATTTGTTTCAGCTAAATATTTTTTACCCTACTTTCTTTTTTATACTTTGAGTGTTTTAGGCCTTACCTACCATAACTCCTGACTTTACCTCCTGAGTCTTCAAATAAAACACATCCAAGAGGACAGGCACTGCCACACATTGAATGATGCACTGACATGGTATCTCACTTTCCCTTGCTCTCAATTATCTTCAAAGATCAAAGCTCTTCAAGCAGAATTTGTCTCCTTCCATTGGATTCTATGGAGTCCCAAGGAATTTTTGGCTCCTACATTGTATAAGCAAATGCCAGTTTACTGGGGATGGGTCCAAAGCCTCAAAGCTTCCTCCCCTTTTCTCCATAATCAGTGATAAACAAGCGTGGTGTACCCTGACTTGTAGGTAATACAGCCCTGTTGACTGCACAGCCCTTCTTCCTCCCTCCCCATGAAACACTGGGGCTATACTTATCCCTGATACATGATCAGTGACATATTTTTGTTGTTTGGGCCACTGTATTCCTTCTGTATATTGTATGCAAGATAAGAGTAGAGTTTCAATAACGGAAAAAATACTAAATCAAGATTCACAGTGGAGTAAAGTGAGTGTAGTAATGTAGGTGTTGAATAAGGTAGAGTTGATACTGGGGGAAAAAAATATTTTTGGGGATATCTTAGAATTATAGGTCTTGATTCATTAATGTTGTGAAAATTTTTTTAATTTTTTTTTTTTTTAAAGAAAAAATACTTTAAAAACATGATGCAGCCACACTTTAATCATATGCTTAAAACAGACTTCACCAAGGAGCATTACTGGTAATTGATTAGCTCTAAACTCGAGCAGCATTAACTCATCCCTTATTTCAGGGAAAATCTAAACAAATGTGTGACTTTAAATGCTCATAAGTTTACAATTACTGAACCATTTTTCATTAGCCATGAATAATTTTTCCTTCCTTTGTGAGGATTTATAAAACAACCTGGACTGACGTGTGGAAAATTAGCCATTTTTAAGATTTCCATGCTTGAAAATTTCAATCAGGACATATGGCAAAAGCGCAGTTTATTTTTCATGCTGGCTTAACTCAAGTGACTGAATTGATTTTACTCATGCTTTCCAAAATAGTTCAGCACTAGGCTGAAAACAATCACAGACAGTTTTGGCTTGATAGGTTTTTTCTGAGAATGTCAGGAGCCACTGATGAAAGTGAGGGCTGAGCCACAGTTGGAATTCCTCTTTAATGGCAGTGGTCACTACCAGCTGGACCCTGAAGAAACTTGGGCTGCACAGTCAAGTGAGCAATAATGGAGGATTCCAGTGGAAACTTAATAGACTGACAAATACTTTTATGCTTGATGAACTGTAATTGCTTTGGAAGGCCAAATGCTAATGGTAAAACATAGCCTAACAAAAAAGATTTATGCCATGGTTCTGTGGATCATTATTTTACTATCTTCTCAAAGCAACAGTTAAAACAGGGAAAAAAAAAACCCCTCTGACAATCCCTACCAAAAAAAGTAACAATGATGAAAAACTAACCACTGCTTTTGTCCTCTTTTGCCTTTTGTCCTCTTGCCTTTGTCCCAACATGTAGTAACCTACATATAGAAAATTATAAGTGGTAAAAGTAAAGCAAAGTAAGACCTTAAGAGTTTCATTTCTGGAGATAATTCAGTCATGCAACTCTATCTTGAAACAGTACACAGTTAAATACACCAGTACCTCAAATTTTAAAAAGTATATTGTCTTATCTGGTTCTAGTTTCTGCTCCTGTGTTGTCCTTTATACATTTTCACAGACAAATTATGGTTTTCCTGCTGGGTCAGTTAGCCAAATCAAGTTTTTGGCATCTTCTGTGGAAAGTATGTCGTACAAAAGGAAACTAGGGACATGTTGGCAGATCCCAGAAACAGCTAAAACAAAATGGTCCACTGCAGCAGTGTGAAGAGTAGTCTGACCCCAAGGCAGTGTCAGTGCTGGCTCAAGGCCATCATAGAGTGAATTTATTTCGTTACTTGAAGGTTGAAAGCATAAGGCTGAGTTGCTTTTGGTACAGAAATGCCACCTAGGGGAGGGAAAGGCAGAGGAACAGCCATGCTAATCTGAGTCATGGGCCCAACCAGCAGTGTATATATCCTAACCTTTCCCTCAGAAAAAAAGTAGCCAGCTTTGTTTTCCAGATATCTGACATAAGTAAGTAGAGGATTATGCCTGTTTTGCAGCTCTTAGTAACTGCCTACTTTGCCAACAATCAGAGCCTGTCTCGGGCAGCATGGATGTGTTAACCGAGTTCCTGGGCTAATAATGAGCAGCGCTTCTCAGCAGGGCTAATTGCCTCAGCTGTGAAACCACCTTGACGCAGTTATATTATGGTCAGCTGTTTTCAAGATAATGAGTCCTGTACATCAGAGAATCTTTTGTTTTAGTTTACTAGAACAAACAAGAAGCAGAGACAAAATTTCAGAGTCCAGATATACCACAGAGCAAAAACCAAAAAGAATGGTAAGTGCTAACATTGATATGAAGGCACATGTGTAAAATCTGACCACAGCGAAAAGTAGGCTTGGGCTTTAAGAAGACTTTTAACTATTGCTACAAGCAGATTTTAGAACAGAATCCTTAGGACAGTGGAGCAAACAGAAGTCTGAAGGTGCCCCAAAGTGAAATTAATTAGATCTAAACCAAAGACATTATGTGGTATTACCTGTGAGTCTAAGCATCAAGACTTTAAGGATCCAGTCCAGAATACCTCCCTAACTGTTTGTAGTATTTCTCTAGGCATAGGTAAGGCAGGAAGTTGTAACTTGGACAATTTTTGTTGCTTGCTATTTCCTACTGCTTCTTCCTTTGTCTGGCTGATAAGTATTCAGAGCCTTGCTTAGTTCTTTCCTTTCTTCTTTAAGAGCAGTTAATTCAGTTTCATACCTTCTGCTTGTTTGTATAGGAAATAAAGCAAATGCCCTTGCTGGTTTGCACTGCAAAAAAATCTCCCTCAATTTCAATTAATGAACAGCTTAATTGAAAACTGTTAGCTGTCTACTGAAACATAATTATTACTGGAATTGTCAGAGCCAGTTACAAGTGTTCACCTTGCTCTTGAATGGAGTGGAAGCTCTGTCTTCTGAGGCCTTCTAGACTCAGTCCTTAGCTAAATCATTGATACAGGGTAGAAAAATTAGAGGGGACTGAAAAATGGGCAATATAGGTAAAATATATTGTTCTTTTTGGGTTATGGATTTTTTGTCTATATTCTTTTTTTTTTTCCCTAATCCACCATAAATATGCCAAGGTATATGAAATGGTGTTTTGTTGCCTTTTCTGAGAACAGTGAAGCCTGCTTGAATGAATAAATGAATGAATGATAAAAGAACTCTGAAAGTGAATAATGAGAAAAATCTCTATATAACAAACCATTTATATACCTATAAAGAAGACCTGTAACTTTTAAATGAACTGCCTTTAAATGAATTCAGTGTATTAGAGAAAATTTAACACCTGCTTTATTCCTGAAAACATTTTAGTGCCTCATTAATACTTTTAGATTAGTCAGGTTGTTAAGTGTCCATCACCAAATAATGATAGAGTGCAAGAAATGGCTTTCTGTACCAGTAAAGTGTCATATGAATCCAGTTAGAAACACATGTTGTTAGGGTTATATTGGCAAGACAGAAAAGGCAACAGAAATAGTGCTTTTATTAAATGCTGTTAATTTTATTCTTTCTGAGCCCTAGAAGTTGTTGAAGTGGTTAATATGACTCAGATTAGATATTCAAAACAGTGCGTAAGTATTTCCCTCTCTGTTCCAAAAGAAAACCTGGCATTTTTAGGAGCATTCTTAAAACTTGACTTGGTCGTCTTTTCCATACAGGTATCAAACAAGCAAGTTATAGTTGGCTTCCAAGCACCATAATGAGAGTTTTTATCTTGTCTATGCAAACGGGACCAAAGTAAGTTATACTGCCACATGGACTGCCATGTCAATAAGAATTTCTTCCAAACTGATGGATCAGCCTGGTGTGCTTGGGCTTGCCAATTCTCTCTGACTTACCCAACGACTGGTTTATGCCAACTCAAAGCAAGAGTGCAATTGAATTGGTTCATAAACATGTTTTAACCTTAGGTTTGCTGGCCAGGAGGGTTTTGGCGTCTTGTTAGAAACTGGAGCTTAAGTCTGAAATTCCAGCTGAATCACATGCTTCAAGAAATAGACAGATCTTATTGTTTGTAGAATTAATCACCTCATAGAAAGAACGTGGTTTATGATGACTTGTAACTTGAAATAATATCTGTGCTGTGTAAATTATGTTTTAGTTCATGTGAAACAAGAAATTTCAGTGTAGAATTGAATGCTGGTAGTTCCCCTGAAATTGAACTGGCTTCTGGTGATTCTTAAACACTATTCTGTTCTGGCTGGTCACTTCTTTCCAAACTGTACTTTGTATTTATTCAGCATGGTATTAGGGCAGTTCAGCCAAGGATTGCCTGTTTCAGTTCCACTGGCAACAGCCTGGCACTTCAAAATCTGCATGTAGTTTTCACCATGAGACTTGGTAATAATTCTGCCCTTCCGTACACCTCTACTTTATAATTTAGTCCTTCGATTTCAAGTGTCTTATGCTCTTTTAATTGTGGTTAATATATGTTTTAGATGACTGGCTTGCTAGGTAGTTTATTTTTAAATGTGAGAGTTTCTTTGATAAATTTTTATTTGTTAGTAGACCCTTGCTCCACATAGTGATTCTAGGATCCCTCACTGCTATAAAGACACTGTGATAATGCTTGAGGTTGATGCTTGAGGGACTGTGGGCCCAATATGTGATTTCATATTGTTACAGGTGGGTGATACCCATCTTGCTGTAACGTTGAATATGAGTTGGAACATGTGTAAGGACACTGGGAAAGAGGAAAGGCTTGGCTGTTCTGCTGTCTCCGGTGCTTGGTTATTCTGCTTACAGTCAGGTCCTGAAAACTATTTTACAAGTCGTTTCAGTTAAATCTCCTTTTCTCTTGCTTTCCCTGAATACTTGCATAGATATACATTTTAATAGACTTGATCAAATATTTAATATTGATTGTATCAAGCTGGAAGGCTTATGATCTTTCTCTTTACTGTTGTTAGGACTGTGGCTCCGCTAGGGAAAAAAACAATCAAATAAAACCATCCTACGGTAGCATTTTATAGAAACATCCTCTAGATTTAGATCTTTGAAGAGGAACAAAGTGCCTTTAATGACTCCATTAGTTTGTCTTCTCCCCTCCCACAGCATGGAGAGCAAAAGCAACTTTCAGAGGCCACTTGCTTATCCTAGCTGGCTCAATCCTCTGCAGATAAACAGCTATCAGACAATCTGGCCTGAGATGAAGTTATTCCTTCACATGACAGAGGAAACTGGATTTTTTTCCCCCAATTATGCAGGACTATTTTCGTGTTTATAGGTGGCTGATACATTGATCAATATAATAGAAAAAAGACTAAAATGGGACCAGAACAAAAACTTGTAAATTAACTATACAGTGGCATTCCAGAGCCTGCAGATTTAACAGGGACTATTTAATTAATCTAATTATGCTTTATAAAAAGCCTGCTGAAACTGAACTTTTCTCTTCAGACAGATATTGCACAAGTATCACCAGCCTAGTGGTTACTGATGATCATGCATGAAGATGAGTATGTGGTCTATTTTACTAATAGCATCAAAATCGATCTTTCTTGCATCTTCTCTCTGCTTTCAAATTTCAGGATAGGGATCTAGGGACTACTAATTGGCCTATTATACAGAAATCTCTTAGGAAGGCTCTGATGATACTTGATGTGCTCAGGACTTATATAATTATATCTTAATTAGAGAGTAGTGGCATACTTGCTCTCATAAAAAGAGAGCAGTTTCCATTTCTCAATGTTTACCTACTTTTAAAGCAAAGTTTCTACTTCCAGAGTATCTATGGAGGTTATATTCCCAAGGACTAGCAACCTTAGCCCAACAAGGTCCTGATCATTCATATGTCTAAGTATTATGGCAATTCAAGGACTAATTAAAGCTGGAGCCAGAGTGGGAGGTTAACTGGTACTTATCTGGGGGCCTGGTCCAAGCAGGGAGAGTGCCATCCAGCAGGCAGTTTGGTAGCAGTGTGAGCCACCCTCTTCTTGGTGAGGTACCATCAGTGGTAAGCTTGCTCTGTACCTTGCACTGATGGAGTGTGAGCTCTTTCTGACCAGATGCTGTTTAGATGCATTAGGGTATAAATATGTCTGAGCTGATAACTCCTTCCTCTCACAATGAGTTTCTTCACAGCCTTCTTCCCCACCTGGACCTGTTGGTATAACTGCACTGGGGTACCAACATGGCCCTCGCTCTAACCAAGAAACCTTTGAAATCAATTGATAAGTCAGCTTGAAAAGAAGTATAAAAGAAGCATATAAATTTGTGACAGAAGGGGAGAGAGAAGTGGGAACAGAGCAGCAGTCAAGATCTAGTTTGATGCTGCCCAAGTCACCCACTGGAATTACGACCTCTGCCTAGACCTAACAGAGCATCCTCCCCATCGGAGCGGTCCAGCCACTGTACTCGCAGGATGGGGTGCAAAAGGTAAGGACCTGTGTATGTGAACTTTTAGAGTGCTTTCTGAGCCACGAGGGTATTTGTAGAGGGCAGCATGGGTACACACAAAGCAAGAGCACCCACGTTTCCAGGGAGATTCCAGCCCCAGAAGAGAGTGGTGAGGGCTCATTGCCTTCAAACCCCGTGAGGAGGTTGTGTGTGTGTGTAACTGCGAATCTGTGTGTGCTTAGAAATTCATAGGTATTTGCTAACATTTTTGAAACTTCTAATAATGTGGTTTGTGTGTTGATGCTGATTATGAATGTATAGTTTACTAATTGCCAGTTAATTACATCATTATTAAATAGTTGGATTGCTTTATTGGTGGTTTGATTTAAACCATGCAAACGGAGCAGTTTTTCTTGTAACATACCCTAAGAAGACAGTTCTTGTGCAGCAGCAAGATGATTGCTCCTTAGTCTTTGCCTTCAGCATGCTGTTGTGAGCCTTGAGTGGGGAGCGGGAAGTCTTAAAATATTCAGGTTCTGAGGAAAAAGACAAACCCTTTTGCTCGCTCCCTTTGGTAGTTTTCTTTTTATGTGTGAATGCCGCATCCTTAAGTGAATACAAGATATGCCATGCAAATAGTTGCTTTGGATTTTTGGCTTCCAGACATCATGTCCTTCAAGCAGACTAGACTAGCAAAGAAAGCAGTTTTTGAAAGTGACAGTCTTCGTTAAGTAGATCTAAAAAACCAAACCAAGCAAGCAAAAAAGCCTTGCCACACTTCTCTATGTAAAATGGCTTCCCCTAAACTTTGTGGACCAGATGGGTCCAATAAATTAATATTCCATGATATAAAATACTATTTTACATCTGACTTTGGAATGGATTTTACAATTGTTTGAAGGTAGCTAAAATAATGTGCTTTAAAATAACCTCCTACAAGATGCTTTTCCACACAAAATGAGTGCAGAAAGTTGGTATAGCAGGTGGAATGTGCTACAGGTTTCAATACAGTTGAAGAAAGCCCTTGTGTAGGTATGAAATGAAAAGCAAGAAAGAATGTCAGTAATTGTCCCTTGCTGGTTTTGTGGTTTTCCCCTTAGTGTGCTCTCCAGGCTTATGCCTGGTTTTCAGGATAGTCTGCTGTAAAGCAATCCAATACACAGATCATAACTTTACTAGCAGGTGGAGGACAGCTAATTAAAATAAACCAGGCAGGTCATGTGATACACTCTCTATTTTCAGGCCTAATATTAAGATGAGATGAATAGTCTAATTACATACTCCTTACTGTTCTTCCAAAATACCACTTCATCCTACACAGCAGTGTAGTTGCAGATACCTCCTTTTTAAAAGATCATTTTGCCAAAGATTATTTGTATTTATCTCTTTGGAGGAAGCATTTCCTTGCCACTGAAGTGTATTGCAAAGCTTGGTTAGGAAGACTCGGTACAAAGAGCTTGGTTGTCAGCTGCTGGATGTATCCAAATCTGTGTGCCTAACATGGGTAGGAGGTCTCTCAGACGGGGAGGAAGTGTATGAATGAGACACTGATTTCTAATGGCAGCAGTGCTACGTGTGATGAGTAGGCAAAGCATGAAACTATTTACAAGAGAAAACCTGCATTGTGGTGCATGTTTTTGTTCTGCCGAGTTTCAGCCAACCTAGTAATTAATCAGCACATACTTAATGTTTACACTCTGTTAAGTGTAGCCGTAGTCAGTGCTTTTGTTTCATGTAGACCTTGACATATAGTTTGGTGGAAGTCTAATGTAACTCACTTCGTGGCTCTTTTCCTTTTTAAATTTCCAATGGAATTTCTAGTGAATAAATTAGTAAATTTATCATTTTCTCTGTAATAGTGTCACACGGACAGTTTGATGAAATAGCTCATTACAGTCAATGAAGTGAAATATGAGTTCCATCAGCACATTTTCATCAAATGGAGTTATAGAAATTAGTTTGCTGTTATCAAGGATTGTGGAATACAAAAATAAAATTAAGAAAGCTATTAGAGGATAGATTTAGGGAGGGTCCCAATTGAGTTGGAACACAACTGCCACTGTGAAAAACAGAGGACTGCTCTATGCTTAAATGAATTGTGAAGCATCAGTATTAATTGTTAATTGTGTACATTAGGGACAAAATTAAATTTGGAACCACCTGAGTGTACATGAATACTGCAGGCTCCTCAACCACTCAACCAGGAAAGAATGAAAAGCAGGTGCTTGCTGTTCTGTAGTTGCTGTCAAATTTCAAAATGGAGCTAACCTGTCTTCAGCATCATTACTTCTATGGCCTCATAACAGAACCCAATCTGATAAAAATCCACCACCATTACAGTTATTCTTTCTCCCCAGTACTTTCCACAGTCAGAACTGAGAAAGATTCTGACTCTATTGCATTCAAACTGTGAGAAGTAAATACTCAAACCATGCCCTTGGATAGTGGGGTGCAGCTATCTCCTGCCAAACTGAGAAGCTGTTGACAGACAATGATTTGATTCTTTAAAAGCTATTTTTTTTAATTTCAGCAAGTCAATAATCTGTGATCAAGAGCGATGTGCTCAAGGCTTCTTGTTCTTGAAATAGTTCTCCCAATATTTAACTTTAGCCTTAGATCTTCAACTGACATTTAACATTCTGTTTTAATAAATTATTATTAGACTTTATTTGCTGTGTGCAGAGGGAATTACTTCAGCTGTTTTCACTTATTCATGTTATTTTTGTATGTGGTCCCTTTCTAATTTTATTCCTTAACGAGATTGGGAATGAATTCTTAGTGTCTTGATAATGATGTTATGCAGACTAAACACTCCAGGCCGCCAAATACCAATTTCATGTGACTTATTTTGCAGGTATCATATATAGTGAAGTTCTTGCATATGAAAGCAGAGGAAGCAGCCTAAATCCTGCAAGGCAGGAAGTTTAGGGGATTACTACAGTTATGAAAGCTTGGAGGCTGCCTGATTTCTTTATGAGATGAGAACTGGCTTGCTGTCATACTTAATTTCACTTGAAGGTTATTGTCCTAAGTAAATTCAGTTTCACAATCATGACTCAGTCTGTAATGAATTCTAATAGACTAAACTGCCCGCCCCATTTAGAAGTGTGCATGTGTAACATTCTCTCCTCCACTGAGTCATAGGACTTGCCTAATTTTGGAGACTGAAATTAAGTTTAATTTTGGGATGGCATTTCCCAAAAGGGACACAAAGCTATAAATAATGGAAAGGTGTAACCAGTAAAAACTGTTTGCATTTTGATTGCTCTGTTGTTTCTATTATGTAATAGTTTCAAAGTGCAGAAACTCAGGTACCTTCCTGCTTGGGGAATATTGCATAGTGTGCCAGATTTACCACAAGACCAAATTTATCTGCAAATGTAGGATGGTATTTTGTTGTTTTCACAGGTCTCCTTTAGCTGTCCACAGAAAGCATAGCCACAGCCATTTCTCAAATCTCTTTTTCCATATGAATGATGGAATAGAAAAGAGAGAATACAGGAGATGTGGTATCACTTGTGCTCTTCCCCTGCTACCCTCCTCCCACATTGAAGGAAATCTTACTATCCCTTTCAAAGAGTTCTGATTTCATCCTGGAAGGAAAGTATAGAAGGAGTCAAGGTAGAGAGGAATGAAGATATGCAGTCATTCACCTAAGGTGTAATACAACAAGAGATCCCAATATTTCTACCTGGAAATTTTTTTCATCCAATTTAGTGTCAAATTTTTAGAAATGGCTTAAGTAAGGTGAGAGTTGGAACTTGACATCAAGATTTTAAAAGTCTGTTGCAAGCATACAGGGCTAGACAGAGATCCCTTTTTTCTGATATAAATATTGCTCATATAGGAGACAGGCCATAGGATTGGGTAGGAAGCGAAGGTAGTCTCAGGCAGAGGAGACATCTGCCCTAGGTTAGCAAAGTGTGATGGATATTTGTAGGTATAGGTGAGTAACAGTAATTTTGCTGTCATAGTCATTGCTTTTTCAGAACTCTGGATCTGGACATAGCACAGAGGTGCCAACCCAGCTGTAACTCGCATGTGTGCAAACCCACTCATTTTATATATATATGTGTGTCACTTTTTCATTTTACATGTACCATGAGCTAAAGCTATTGACTTCCTATGTAAGGAGATACAAAGAGTGTACCCTTAATGTCTGTAAGCAAAGTGCAATTTAACGTTGAAGAATTCTGAGAATATCTGTCAAATTCACATTTTTATCCTTATTAAAGCTGCTGGTGTCATGGATCTGCATTACAGTTCCCTGAAGGTTACTGTAATGAACAAATCTAGATTCAATTATTCAGAAGCGCTGGAATTCTGCCTGTACAATTTTCATTTCACTAATGGGCTGGACAGATTCTGATTTTTCTCAAACAGTTTTCCAATGAAGCTTAACATCATGTTGTCAACTGCTTTTATTACATTTCCCATATGTGAAGCAAAACATCAATTTTAAATGCAGGAAATTTAGAAAACGGGACAAGTGCAAGTCTGAGGTTTTGTTCAAAATATTCTGCTGTCATCATTCACTTTTTTTTTTTTTTAATTTCAGTTGATGTCTTTTTAACAGGTTTGCATTTCTGTCTGTCCATAGGATTGACAGGTTAGGAGGATGTAGGCTAGGAGTTCACCTGATTGGCTCCCATTAGCCTGAATTAGCTGAGCTCTGGTAAGTGAATCATATGTGATCATGCAGACAAAAAAACAAAGCAGAGCTCAATTAACTCAGATCTCGCATTGCTACCTACAGCAGTACATAGTATGCACAAAGACAATACATCAGATTGGTATTATTTTACACTTCCATTTAATGGGTATTAATGGCTTTGCAGCTCAAACTCTCCACCAGGTCAGGGGAACTTTAGAAAAGGATGCCTGGACTTGAACAGTTCCCTTCAGTTTGTGTAGCCTCAATTTCCAATTTCATTCTCGCATCTCTCAGACCAACTGTTCCACTCTCGTCCTCTGTGACAGAGGATCTTTGACAACCTGTCAGCACACTGAAATCACACCGGACCTTCAACCTTCATCCTGCAAACACTGCAGCCTGTGGTTTGAGTTCAGTAACACCTCTTTTGGATAAATTCCCTTGCCTGCTGCAGTAATGTGTCAGGACCTGGGGCAAGCTTTAGAAGCAAGTGCTTCCTGATGTATCAAGCATGTAAGGCACCAGTAAAACTGGAAAGTAACCTTTTAAAGAGCTGCAGTAAATTGTTTAAGTCTCAGTGGCTTAATCCCTCAAGTATTAAGCAAACAGTTATGAACTGGGATTTGAGAAGGAATCTGAACAAGGGTAAATGTTCATAAAATCAGAGTAGTAAAATTAGAATAATAAAACAAATCCAAACTGTGAAGTGGCCTGATTAAACAGTAAGAGCTCATTTTTTCCCTCTGCTATTCTAGTAAAGTGTCTCATGCTATGTTCATTTTAATGACATTCTTATATCTTTGGGGGCTGTAAAAAGTTCTGTACATCTTCCTGCCAGCGATAAGAAGTTCAGGGCATGGATCAGTGTCCTAAATGACCTTATGATAACATGAAGCATGTCTCAATCTGCTGGACTGGTAGAGCAGGACAGGGGCTTGGGGCAGGAAGGCGGTGCCTGCTGGAGGAGGACAGCCAGGACAGGTACAGCACTGCTCTTCCTCTGCACCCTCCGCATCTGGGGAAAAGGGTGACCATGGCACTGTACCAAAGGGTAATTAAAATTCTGAGTTTGTCCTGGAAGTCGTGGATTTCTCCCTTTGTAGGAGCTTGTCTATCCCCACTGGCTGTAGAAAGCATATGGTATCTGTAGACTAAATGTGGTGCCTAGGACTGAGTGATGCAAATGGCTTTTGAAAGTGACATATGACCATAATTCCAGTGGGGAATTTAAAGGTTTGGAGAGTCCAGTCACTATTCTGGTTTACCATATCTGAGAGAAGTTAAAAGATCATCACAGTTACCAACCACATATACTAATCTCTGTGGAGGACCCATCGGGTGTGTGGATTGTGCACGTTTAAAGCAAGCCACACTATTTTTGTGATAAGGAATTTGTGATGCAGACACAGGAGTCTGGTTTACAACTGTCATGGGTTTCCTGATCTATTGTTTCAAGGCAATAATTTTGGAAATGTCTATAAGTTATGAAAAAAGTCTGGACTGGATCTTCTCTTGTACAGTTTGGGATCTGTCTATATAAAAATAGAAGTTACAGGCTGGTTTTCAGACTCCAGACTATCTTTGGAATGTGTCAGAATAGCTGATCTCTGGACAGAAGAACTGTGTCAGCCCTCTTTGCCATCATTCTATCAAACCTCTACTTGACCTTATTTTAATTTTGATGTCTAGCTTGACCTTGGACCTTCTTTCTTACCCCAAATTTATGTATGTCTAAATATACCTGTTTGCAGTTCTGTCCATGTATCCCAATGCCAAAAGTCTTAATAAGCTCTTCCATGCAAGGCTATAGAAGACATTTACTGTGACATTCTTAAATCTCAGCTGTTCTTTAAACTAGGAATGTTATGTGGCTGTTCGTCTTATAGAAAGGATAATGTGACCCTGATACTCGAATAGCTCAGTTTTTCCTCCTATAATTTCAGGAACTAATTGCAATTTTCTTTCCTTTAAATCCTCCCTGAACACTTGAATTGCTCTATTTATACAGATTTGTAACAATATGTTTAATAAATTAAATAAATTAATAAAGTAATTCAACAGCATGGTTTTCAACCTGTTCCTTTGGTAGTGAAATTGTCAAAAGAAAGAATTATGACCAAGGAAATAGCCAAAGACTAATCCAGCATCGTGAATGGGATTCTTAGCTATTTGGAGAGTTATGGCTAAAAAACCCTAAACAAACCTGCAAAAAAACTCACCAATGCCCTTTCCAGCTCTAATTGGTGCACTAATGTTTGCTTACAGAAATCTTACTGTTGTTTCAGGCTTTCTGGGAATTGTTCTTAGAACATTAACTTGACCACAAAAAACATTTGACAAAAAAAGATGGAAAATAATTGAGTAACAAGGATCTATTGAGTGGAGATGGATATGAGTGAGGGAGAGGAACCTAAAATAATATTAAGGGAATGAAAGATACATGCTTTCTACCTGAAAAACTATCACGTGCCCAAGGGCATATTCTTTTTTTCCTGAGAGTTAGGAAAACAACAGTTTGGGAAGACAGATGTGGTAAAATGTCCCAGAGGGCCTATGCAAAACCTGCTAGATTTCATTAGGAGGTTTGTATCTTATGATCATAACTTCTTCAATATATTTACAACAAAACATCTGAAAAGAAATTACTTGAAACAACCTTGTTGAAACAGATGGCAGCTGATTTTTGCCTTACAGTAACTACTGATTCTTCCAAGAAGTCTCTTCCATTATACCCGAGATTATTCTGTCTTTCTGGTGAGTCTGAGGCAGACACACATTCCATTCTGGTAAGGAATCCCTTTGGCTTTGCTGAACTTGGACTTCTGTTTTAAGTAGCCCTGAAGGGTTGTTTTTTTTTCCTACAAGCTGAAACCAAATAACATTATAGCCTGATTTGGTGTTTCCTTAAGAAATGTCTGTGAACTTCTAAACAGCCAGGTGGGACTTAGGCCCAGAGCAAACATAATTAGGTATTTATGCATGGTCTACTGGTGGTCTGTCTTACAGCTTAGGAGCTAGCAAATACTAGGCTTCCACCAGAAACCAGATTAAAGCCACAGCAGATAATTTGATGTATACTTGGTCAATACAAAAATATGTAGATTTTGAACTGCTCTGTTTAAGAATAAAATTATCTTACAACCACTCTTCTGAATCTTCTGCTCTGTTCTGCTTTGCATTAAGATGATCTTACTTTTGAAATATGTGCAAAAGTAAATCAGAGATTCACAAAACAGAGAAAAAAACTGCTTATATATGACCCTTGGAACTGATTCTTAAATTTCTTTGAGGCATAAATAATCGAATACTTGCTGGATGAGGGAGGGTAGGGATGATGGGTAGCATGCGCTTTCAACAGAGATGGGAGTATTGCTGTCCTATTTGCATATGATATTAAATAATATTAAGTGTAACACCTACAATAGGAGAATGGATACCCTGGGACAGACTGTTCTCAGGTCTGGTAATTAAGCCACTGCACTGATAGGTATGGGTGTCTTGAATAGAGTACCTGCTAGGATTTGAGCAGCTGGGAAATGAGAATTTCACTTTATCTTCGAGGAAATAACTATTCTGAAAACTGAGTTATATGATCTCCCAGAAAGTACCAGAGCAAAAGGAAAGGGATGGAAATGGATAGATTCTTATTCTCTATGTAAATATGTTTTTTAACTTTACTGAAAGTATTGGACAGTTCCATTCATGTCCATGAGTAATGCCAGGTCAACTGAATAAGCACTTTTGGGAAATAAATTAGTAAAAATATCCAAGTTGCTCTGGTACCCAAAACAGACCAATTTTGCTGACAGCACTGGGGGTAGGTCAGGATGAGGGCTTGTGTGCAAGACTTTTGTGCAAAAATTGTGGTGCTTTTGCCAAGTGCATCAAGTGATTTTGAGGATTTACAAAACAGTTACTGTGCCTATAGTTGTACATTGTGCATGGTGCTGTACAGACCATTAGTGAGTGACAGATTTGCCTTAGCTCACAACAAAAGTGCAACTTTTAGGTTTCATCTTTATTTCTAAAGGTGTCTGAAACATGCTGGTATAGATTGTTATGCTATACCTGAAAAATAATCAGGTGAAGATAGTACCATTCAGTGACTTTTAGATTATTTTTTTTTAACATATTTTTCCACAACTAAATATTTAGGATCCTAGCATGATGGAGAACCCTAGGTTGGAAGGGCCCTCTGGAGATCATCTGATACAAGCTCCCACTGAAAGCAAGACATTGAATCAGATTAACCAGGACCCTGCCAAGCCAAGTCTTGAATGTTCCCAGCAAGAAAGATCCCATCATTTCTCTGGCAACCTCTTCCAATGTTTAACTGTTCTCAGAGTAAAGATCTTTTATTAAATTTCCCAGGTTATGCATGTTGCTTCTTGCTCTGTCACCACGCTTCCTTCTGGTGAGAGTACCTGCATCTTCTCTATAACTACCTTTTAGATATTGGAAGGTAAATTTATACTGATACTGTTCTAGTCTCATTTCAGCTGCTGTTTTTTTAAAATTTTGTTTTAACATCTGGCATATTGTAATTTAATCTTAATAGAGTAGATTATTAATGATTGTGATCCACACACACACACACAGAAACAACTATTAAATGGAGGGGAGAGTTGGTATCCCTTTGCTATTCATGGAAATAATTAATTCCTATGGCAGGGACTAAAACCTCAGGTGAACTGAAATATTTGCTGCACTGTAGCATCTGCTTTGCAGAAAGAAAAGAAAATTTCATTGTAAGGCACCCTTACCCCCATCTCTGAATTTAAGCAAATTCTGGTTCATAGGAATTCTTCTTGCAGACACAACAGCGTGACAAATGACTCTGTCTCAGTGCTGCCCTTGTCATTTTGCATTAGGAAATACAGTGTGACTGACATGAGTGATATAAAATGTCAAGTAAGACACTTGTCAAAAATTGTACCTTTTCTGTATAAATGTAGTGAAAGAAACTGGCTTAAAAACAAACCAGCTGGCCTGTTTGTTGTTTGTTTTTCCCTAAAGCTGACCTGGGAATATTTACTTGCAAATAGTTATAAATGTTTTAATGAATTAATACTGTAAAGCTCTTTTAATGGTGATTGGGGCAGTCTTCCTGGGGTGGCAATCAGTAAAGGGACCTTCAGTCCCATCTCTTTTTCAGCCTAAATGTGAAATCCTGCTTCCTTGCTCAGAAGGTAACAATCTCTGCATTTCTAATGCAGCACTGCAGCTCTCCGTTATCTCACACATGGAAAGTCACAAGAAAGCAATGGGACTGTGCAGCTGCCTTAATTTCCCACTTTTATCCCTCTTTCCCATTCTTCCCAGCAGCAGGAATGCCTCCAATGCTTGGATATAAAGCATCAAAGGTCTTCTGTTCCTTACACTGGGTTCCCTTGGACCATTTCCAGCTATGTAAGGAGATAAGGATGCCCAGCAAGTGACAGCACTGTGTCTCACATGGCATTGGAGTAACAGTTAACAATTTCAGATCCTAGTCATGTAGGTTCACTTTTATCCCTGTAGGAGAATTGTGTCCTAGACCTTAGGGAATATAACAAAAAAATAAGTTAAAAACACTGCTAAAAAATACAAATAGAAGAAAGGACTTGAAATAATTCACAAGTAAGCTTTTATTATCTAGAAAATACATATTGGCTAAACAACTCTCTGTGGAGTTTTGCTGTTGACTTTAGAGAAGCAAGACGACGGTGCGGGCATGTGTCTATAGAGAACTTTCTGTTGAGATACTCTGCAAAAGAGCTCTCATGGCGGCTCCTGCTCTGCAGCACAGATGAGTTCTTTGGTGTATCCTGCAGTTCTGTCCTCGTTTGCTTTGAGAGATCAATCCCAGGCACACAACTTCTTCCATAAGCCTCAGTTTTGATGGATTTGTGGACACACTTGTTGAGTTCCGAAGCAGCAGCAGAAACGGCTACTGTGTATTAGAGACTACTCCTCTTTGCATGAAAACACATTTTGCCATTTTAATTTGTGAATTATTTTTATACTACTTGAAGTGAGGACTAGACCCTGAATTTCTGAAAAATATCTTTTTTTGTTAGCTGAGTGCAAAACAAAGCCACCTGCTTATGATCACACCTGGTGTTTATGAACACCAATGCAATTAAATGTATTGAATTGCAATTTGTAATTCCACAGTCTCTCTTTTTGTTGTTGTTATTGTGTCAGAAATGCACTCATATGACAGAACAAAAGAAGAATCTCTTTATAATTAAAATTCATTTCAGGAATCCTTTCTAGATAGTAAGATCTTTGTGCTGTGATATGGCTACATAGACTTGGATAAAAAAATTTAGTGGGAGGGAAAGTGATCTGTGACAGTAGGGCTCTAAAGGGGAACTTGAACTGTTTGGGATTATCCTGCAGCAAATACCAATTGACTACTGGGAAGAATTACAGATCTTGACTCTCCCTCTAACATTTCTTCTGCATTCTAAGGACTCATCTCAAAAAAGAATGGGAAGCCATGTTTCTCAAAACTGGTAAAATAAGACGTTGTATGACCCACAGTGCCATCCCAAAGCTTATTACTAGCACAATACAGGCTGGCTCATCATGCTTAAAGGCAAAATGAAAAAGTACAAAATAGGAGATGTGGCCAACGGTGGTCTAAATTAGGAGGCAGAACTGTTGCAACTGTGCTCCAAAGTGTATTTTAAAAGGATTTTTATTTCTGACTTGAAATAAAACAAATCTTGGGGGAGAGAAGATTTTGGAAATACAAGCACTGCTACCTCCTTCATTTGGGCTGGCAGCTGTTGGCTGACATCAACATCCTCATCCATTTCATATACTAGACATTGAAGCTTGACTCTCATCTTTGCAGCTCCTCTCTTTTTTGTGTCTCTTATCTCCTGGATATTACAATTTTCAGCAAAGCATTCACTTGTCTTTTTTTCTCTTCCCCATTTCCTCTGTGCAGGGATTTTTTTATAGGTCAACCAACATAATGTATTGTGGTGCTTCAGCAAACCCAGCTGTGACTCCATGTGTTACATAGCCTAAATAAAACATGTAAGGCAAGTCCTCAGGTCATACAGTTGAAAATCTGCAATCAATCTTTACCAGGCTGGGGTGTATCAGTCATATGTAGCATTACAGACCATGGTAATAGCCAGCATCTTTCACCTATGATTATGCAGCAAGAATAACAAAATGAAGAAATACATAATTTTTACACTTCTTGCCACAACCACATACATCTTTTAAGGGTGATAACACATTTGCACAACCTGATGTATGGAGTAACTTGTAAAATATGATATTTGAGGAGGAAAAAACATGTTTTTCTCTTAACACGTGAATGGATCCTGTTGCTAACAACTTCACAGAGAGATGACAAATCTGTGCAGCACTGGAGCAAAAAGACCCAGTGTCCTGGTCTGCAAGATCTCCGTGCTGTGTGAAGGCATTTTGTTAAAAGGGATTGTGGGATGGTGAAGGGGTGGTAGTGAAAAGGTTATTTAGGGAAAGGAGAGGAAAATGTAAGTAATTTACATTCTGTCATAGAATAAGCTTGTCTCTAAATCCTACACTACAAGCAGCTGTTTGTTACCTAGAACAGTTCAAGAAATTAAATAGTGCTTCTGCTCAGATTAATCAACTTGCAATAACTGTTCACTAACCATGAGCAAAAAAAAAGATACTCAGTTGAAGAAAAATGCCAATAAATTCCTCAGTCATTTCAGATGTTTAATTCTTGCATGTTTTAGCAGCATATATTCCTGTGACCTTTATAGCATGGCTTGAGGAGTATTTTCATAGGATGTCAGAATGCTCCTCCTAAATGAAGAAGTTGCATATTACCAACCTGCCCCACATTTTGATTTGTGAAGCAGCATATCATTGCATGGTAACAATACAAGCTGTACCTTATGCATAGCAGAAGTACAAACCCCATTTGTAATGAGCCTCTTCACCATGAAAAATAGGTAATCCTTAAGTCTTATAATGATTAGGATTCTGTAGACCGGGTTTTATCCTTGATTCTTCACCTGACTTAGTCCTTACCTTTCAGCAACTCATTTTCATTTCTCTGTGTTCAGAAGACTACAGCCATGCTCTTTGGTCATTCCTTAATATAGTTGAGACCTGTGGCCATGTTCTGCTGTTTGCAGAGGATCTAGCACAGCGGGCCCTTGGTTTTGTTTTGGTCATATACATGCTACGGTAATCATTATCATACATTATTATTTCTGGATCTGCCTTTGCTAAAAGGACAGGTGTTAGCTGAAGGTACATATGGTAAGCTTCTGTGTATAAAAAAGGGAAGGCCTTCTTTTGAAGATGTGAAAATAATTATGTAATTATGTATAAAGATGAGGAAGATACTGGAGAATGAATAGAGAAAGCAGTAGCTTGAGGGCACAGACCTACAAATTATTCTTTGACTTAACCAGTACCCAAGCAGCAGCTGAATTTCAGTAGCTGGCCACATGAACACAGTTGGCTCTTGGCACTGGAGAGGTAAAATCTTCTTTTAGTTTTTAGGATTCTTCCTAACAACCCAATGAAGATACACATGAACCTGAACCATCAAGCAAATAAAATAAAATAAATACTTAACTTAAGAAAGGTTGAAACAACAAAGAAAAATAAAAATATCCTCCTTTATTTAGGTTAGAATTCAGAACTGGAGATTCTGAAGTTGAAACTGTTTTAAATTAATAACTTGCTCATCAGGTAAGTTTTTGCTAAACTCTAGCTTTGGTGCATATTACAGTCAGCACATGGAAGCATTTACTTTATATTATTATGTTGAACAAGAGCGTCTCCCATATCATGCCTGTAAAGAAAATGAACACATATTTAGTGGATGAATAAAAGAAGCAATTTTGACCTCAACTAGACAAATATATTCTTTCTAATATCAATCCAAAGAAAAATACTGCTCTTACAGAAACAGAATGAGAAACAGGAGGTATTCAGTGGTTTACTTTGGGTAATAACTTTTTGGTAGAGTTAGGTTAACTCTGTATATATAACTTTTGTATATCTCACTTAAGGTAATATAAATTGTGCTTATGTCTTCAGAATCAGGCCAGCAATAAGCTGTGATTAATACACACTTTATGTCATGTGTGGGAAGGTAAGACTCTGATTCTTCACTTTGAAAATTAAGGGTGCACAGATGGGCTGACCATCTGAAATGCAAGTCTCCTCATAATTTTCTCTTTTGCTCATATTTTCCTCTTCTTTTTCTGATTTAGACCTTTCTTTTTTCTTTTAATGACATGAGGTTTTCATTTATTTTGTAATCATATAAAATAGCATTGAAAAAGTTAAAACAGCGATAAAGAAAGATGACTTATGAGAGAAAGGCATATTTTTTTTAAAAGTCATGGAAAAACTGTTTCTGGCTCAGCTGTGCACTTTGTGGCTCCAAGAACTACATCCTCTACAGAACCGTGTGTTTTCAACTTCTTAAAAAAGAGTAAAGCAACTTGCTGTTTTCTGGTGAGATATGCTGGTACATACCTGTTGATGGAGTAACACATTGCAAGAAATTTAACAGAGTTATGTTTATAATGTCATTGGTTCTGTTGAAGTGCATCACCTTGGTATATAGTGAAATCCAACTGCACACTATCTGATGGACAATGCTTGGAGAAAAAAAAATCATGACAGTAAATTGTGTATGCTTTCTCAGGTGAAGTTAGTAGAGTAGCTTAGATAGTCTCCAGTCAGTGTAGGACACATCTTTAGGTAGAATCCTGAATTTTATTTTTTTTTTATTTTTATATTGGACAAAGTCAAGAAACTGATTTGATGATGAGGCTGTTTTCTTCTCAGAGTGTTCAAACAGTTTATTCTACTCCTTTGCCTGTATCTAGGGGTAATATACATAAACCTCTGATGGGCAGGAAAATTTCTTGATACCTTGTGAGTTATTCAGAAACTAAACGAGCTGAAAATTTATTTTTGAGGTATGTTACAATGTTTTACTTTGGAGTAGAGTTGATTATATTTTTTTTTTACATACTTGTTAATTTGGAAATAGTGTTAGCTCAAATGTCACTGGACTTGCTTTGAAATTAGAGAAAGGATTGTAAAAACAGTGTTAAATTGTGTTGTTTGTCACTTTTGTAAATGAGAATGTTCTAACTATTATTCAGTTGAATATTAAATCTAATATTTTAATCTTAGTCTACCAGAACTACCTTCTCTAGTTACTTTCTTTTTAGGTCAGATGATCTGGTTTTCCAGATAGCATCTGGGGCCCAATGATTCCTTTTTTTATTCTCCTTAGTAAAAGTGTGACCTCACTGGAAGACTGAGCAGGTGGGTCTCTGTAGGGTTGAAGTCTAGAAGTAGTATCTTTTCTGTGTTACTTTCCAAAAAGATACGGTTTCTGATTAAAATGATATGCTTTTTCTTACAGCATTTTTCTTGATGCCTATGAATTTCCAATGAAAAAAAATTTACCAGACAGTGAGTGTTTCATGCGAGAAGTAGCTGTGCAGATAGTTCTTAGAGTTAGTTACAGAGTAATCACCACTGTATGTGAGGTAACAATTATGGACTGCCCAAAGAGGTACAAGACTGGTTTTCTGGGAAAGAAAAAAGTATCTCAGCCTAATTGCAAACTAAGTGCATCACAAGATGACAATATGCTTGATATTCTCAGTGTCAGGCTTCCAATTTCTGTGCAAGCCCGGGGCACTGATAGATGCTTTGTGCATCTATCAGAGGAATCAGAGGAAGTTATGCACAGTATGGAGTTTCTACAGTCTTTCCAAGATTAATTTCACACTTCATAATTTCTTGTGGAAGATTTGTCCAGAAAAGGTGGAATCAATGCAGTGGGAATAGTCAGTTAGGTTAAACAGGAACTCTGTTCTTACTCTGGACCAAAATGGACCAACATCTGCTTTGCTGTAGTGCTGCTGACTTAAAAAATGGTGTGTGTAACTCCCCGGGAAATTAGGCTGGGCTGAAGATGGCCCTTATGGGGTTTCTGTTTCGAAGGTTTGCACCTTCCTGTATTTTAAAAAGTGGGCTGAAATCCATGTACTTAACTCCTGGCATTAACTGCTCAGTCATCACCTTATATAAAAACATAATATGTGTACTAAAAACATGGCAGTACCTTGTGCAAAAATGCAGGGAAAAAAAGTATTTCAGAAGTAAATCTGCATAAAAGACATCTACGTTCCTTTTATTACCAGCTATGACTGCGATCGCTTTGCCCTGGGTTTTACAGCTATCACACCTGGCTAATGCTGTGATTTTTGTTAAAAGACTGATCATGGTGAGAGACCAGGCAGTAGCTGACAAGCAGGTATGACACAATTACTTTGGTGTCTCTTGATGACCATATTAAACTTCCTTCAATGGCAGTCAGATCCACAGGCTACTCCATATTTGCCTGGATAACAGCGTAGGAGAGCAATAAGCATCCAGTGGAGAGGACATGTTAACTGTAAATTTTTAGGACTGACTGAAGAGAAGACCCTTCCAAGATCATAAATGAAAGCAGATACTCAGTTTCTTACTCAGTTTCTTGGTTCTGTATCCTTTTTTATTCTTGGTGAGAACTGAGGATAACATTTCAAAGCCCAGTGCAGTCATGCCGTGATTCCCAGGCTGGTTCTGCACAATCGAGCTTACACCTGAGGCAATACAGCTATATTAATGCAATGCTCTGCCCCAGCTAATTAACTCTGAGCTAGCTCATGTTTCTCGAAATAGCACTGTAAAGCAGCTGAATGCTTACTTGGGAGGGAGAAGCTAGTAGACTGAAGGCCCATGGCCCCACATTCCCCCTTTCTTCTCCTATTAGCACCATCCAATTTACATATGTTTGCCTGGACACCTGATGTGGTTGCAGGTACTTATCCAGCTTCATTAGTTTGGAAACAGGGAGGATGAGGTTTGGGTATGCACTGTGTAAACAGTGAGCTAGAGACAATTTGCAATGTAGATAGACACTTACCATGTGGATAGACAAAACAGATGGTGGGTGAGGGAAGAGGAGCGTTAGGAACAGAAGAACAGAACAGTGAACAGATTTCCTCCCAGTTGTCCTAGAGTCTAGTACAGGGTCAAAATAAAATCCCAAATTCCTTGGCCTGGAGGCTGGTGTCTTATCAGTGTTGCCTGAAATCAGGGAGTATTTTTTTAACTATTATTCCCTTGAGTCATCTGCTCCCTCTGAGTATAGCTATTACCTTCCAGAGAATTTGAACTGGAATTTGTCTTTATGACCAAAAAGTGTAGAGATTTTCTAATCACAGTGGTTCTCATCAGGAAAGGTCAGGAAGAATAGTATTTTTCATAGTCAGTCTAGTTTAAAACCTGGCTATGGTTCATTCATAACAGCAGCAACAATTTGCATGTATATAGCACCTTTCCTCCCTTAGGATCTCAGAGTGCTTTATAAGCCATATGTGGGAATAACTTCACTGAAATAACAGTTTAAAATCCCCCTTGAAGCCCCTCAGTCTGTGGGGTAGCTGAGGGGCAGCGTACACTCCAGCACTGCTGCACAGCCCATAGAGAAAGGCATTGAGAAGATGCTGTTTCTTACCAGAGAAAGCTGGTAGATGGAGGGAAAACAGTGTTAAATTACACTGGAGAAAACTTGGCTTGCATGGACTTTGAGAGGACACAATCCCTACAAAAAGAGTTGTAATAAACTTTCAAGATCACTAGTAATCAGGGTTTTGTTTTTATGCTCCTTCAGCAGGATGACACCTCTGACAATACAACACATTATTGTGCAGGCTCAAGGGGAACAGTTTGATATACTTAATTATTCAGGCTATGCAGAATCTTTATACCTACTTGAGTTAGATGCTTGGTAGTAAACTATATCTGGTAATATTCCTGTCAAAATATCAGGTGAACCTGTCCTGGCTTCAATCTGACAATATTAGTATGCAGTTTTGTACTTACATAGTGCCTTCTCCTCCAAAAAAGAACAACCAAAGTTGTATACACACATTTCACTTGCTTAGAGAGCAATGATTAAGCTACTTTATTAGCACAGAATGAGATGAAAGTGATATCTACCAGAAGATTTAGAATAAATGGAGAAAAATCAGTTAAGTGGGCTTGTCTTAATCAGATAAAAATGTGTGTGTTGTTCTTAAGACTAATCACTTCAGTTACAGATAAGTAAGTTCTATACATCCCCAGACTGTCCTTTGGCAGCGCCCAGCAGTGAGAGAGCAAAGGACAGAGTGACAGAGAGGCTTTCTGCTATCTCAATTTTCCCCACTGCTTTCCAAGGTGAGCCTAAGGTCATACTTATATTTTTTTTTCACCGAGTCATAGGATGATTTAATTTAGAGATAAATGTAGCCTACCAAATATGCCATTGGGTTTGTTTTTTCCTAAGCACTGGACATATAATTCTTATTAGGGAGCAGGCAAAGTGTTAATATATGGCTTGAGTCAAAAAAAGGCTTGTAGAGTACAGCACAGCACCCAGTGAAACTAGCAGTAGTGCAACTCTTTTTGAACACCCTAGTCATCATTGAGGGGTGCTTCTCTCACTGTCCTCAGGGACATCTGTGACAATGTCTGGCTTCAGCAGGAGTTGCTGGTGCTCACTCTCGTCTATCCTTCGTGCTGCACAGGCCACCTAAGCAGTGGTTATTCATCACTGCCATCTTTGTCATGACGCTCATAAAGATGAGGACCAACATTTCTGCAGGGCACTACGTGCTGAAGAACCGTGTAGATGGTAGAGCTAACTTTAAAGGCTGTTTCTGAAGAAAATGGGATTATTAATGCCCACAGAGGTAATATAAAAAGAATATTCCCCTGAGGACATAATTTTTCTTTTGTGAGAGGAGGGCTAGAAATGCCCCTGATAAAGCCTATTATTCTTACTGTTAAAGTGCAAAACATTGTAATAACAGGCTGAGAACAAGCTGACTGCTTAAATGACAGGTTACCTCAAACCTTCCCCCAGTCATCAAGTGCCTTCTTTTTAACCACTGTTTTATATTTTATTTCTAGGACCAGGAGAACTCTGTAATAATGTGTTTTGTTCTTGTGACTAATTTGCTCAAAGAGGAAAAAAAATGCCTGTAATCTGTAGCTATTCAGCACTGTTTTACTTAAACAATATTTTACTTAAGAAACACCTGGAAAGCTTTTCCCCCCCCCCCCAACCCCACCATCGACTAAATATTTGTTAGCAGAGGTGTGTGTTTAGTTCACTGAATTGTGTGGGAGTGTTTCAGTCACTTGGCTGGATGACTGAAAATGAGGAAAGGGTAAAAGGGGAAGACTTAAGTCTGGAAAAGTGATGGCTGACAAGGGAGAAGATAGATGTCTACAAAATTGTAAATGGGACAGAGAAAAATGGAGAATAAAGTAGTAGAACTCCTTGCCACAGGGTGTCACATAAACTGAAAAGTCATATGGGTCCCTAAAGTAAATGAGCAAGCTCCTGGGGGTACCAAAACCAAAATAGGTCTCTATATACAGACATGCTGCCTTTGGTTCATGAGGTCTCTGAGCTACAAATCACTTTTGGGGGAGGGAGCAGTCTGAAGGGCTTTTGGCACAAACTTGTACTATTCTTGTTCTCTTCCCTTGACTTTGCTGCTGGTCAGCTGGAGACAGGTTACTTGGTCAGCTGGACCTTTGGTGTGACCAAGTACATTGTTCTTCACTTACTGGGATTTCAAGTTCCCCAGACAAATCGTTCCAGCCTGCTGAATTCACAGGTGCATGTTGTATGAAAAAGTGCAGGACTTTTGTTTTTCAGAAATGTTAAAAGTAAAGGAAAAAAGTAATTATTTGCTTGTATGCTTCACAGAGGGAGACTGAAAGATGGGGGATTCTTGATATCCTGGTCTAACTGCATTGTGGTCTCTTGTGCTGCCTTCAGTGCAGGTGAGCTCAATCTGATGTCAGTTATGGATGGCACAAGATTTCTCCCACACTGAACTGCCTTTGAGCAGAAGTCATAGCCAGAGTGGGAGGAGTGGATGTCCTCAGGCTGGATCCTGACCTGGAAAGCACCTCTGCTGCAATTTCTGACTGTGGAATAGAGGCAGACCCCCCAGATAAATCAGTGTTTCAGAATGTAATTAGGAAGAAACTTTCCTTCTACTTCCTTGCCACCCACCCAAGGGACCTAAATGCTTTGACTAGCTCAAGGGATTCCTTGGGGAAAAGCATTGTTTCTGATTGTTGGAGTTGGTGGGACAGATCTCTAGATTTCTCTGAGTTTTGAGGTGTTTTGAGTTTCTGTATATAATCAAATTCTCCATATAAGCCTCTTTCTTTCTCTCTTGTCTCCCCTGCCTCTCTCTGCTTAACAAACTGAGCCTATGGGGCCCCTGGAGCTCTCTGTGGCTGTTTTATTCATAGCTTTAGCCCCTTTCTTAGTGCTGCAGCTTCATAAAATATTTTTCAAGGACAACTTTTTTCCCTAAAGGTTTGCTCAGCAGCAATGACTGTCTCATCTCGGGACTCTATTCTGATTAATTTGACTTTAGCTTTCTTATTGCTCCAGTGAAGTCCAAATTTGTCAAGGACTTAAATATATATATATATGCACATACACCGGGAAGTTTTACAAAAACCCAGAACACAATGATCTGTCTCCTAATCATAGAATCTCAGAATCATTTTGTTTGGAAAAGACCTTTAAGATCATCAAGTCCAACTGTTAACCTAGGATGCTGCAAAATCAACCACTGAACCATGTCCCTAAGCACCACGTCTACACATCTTCTAAATACCACCAGGGATGGGGACTCTACCACTTCCCTGGGCAGCCTGTTCCAGTACCTGACAACTCTTTCTGTCAATAAATTTTTCCTAATATCCAATCTAAACCTCCCCTGGCACAATTTGAGGCCATTTTCCCTTGTTACTTGGGAGAAGAGACCAACCCCCACCTGGCTACAACCTCCTTTCAGGTAGAGAGCAATAAGGTCTCCTCTCGGCCTCCTTTTCTCCAGGCTAAACAGCCCATTACCTCAGCCACTCCTCATAAGACTTGTGCTCTAGACCCTGGAGCAGCTTTCTTGCCCTTCTCTGGACACGCTCCAGCACCTCAATGTCCTTCTTGTAGTGAGGGGCCCAAAACTGAACCCAGCTTTGGAGGGGAGGCCTCCCCAGTTCTGAGTACAGGGCTCACTCTTGCAAAGGGACTGCTGTTATCAGCCTGAACAGAGCGGAACGCGGCAATAAATTAAGACTGAAACGCCAAACTATTCGGACATAACCATTAAATGTTCAGGGTCACGAGTTTTGTTTTTTTTTTATTATTATTATTTTTTTCAAACGTGTGGGTGTGTTGCTGCGTGTCCCCTGGGCTCCGGGAGGCAGCGGGGCGCAGTGCGAGCCGGCCGCCAGCAAGGGGCGGCACTGCCCCGGCAGCGGCGGGGGGGTGGCGGGGGCGGACCCCTCGGGAGGGGAGGGGGGAGCAGCAGCGAGCGGCGGGGTCCGGCCCGGGGACCGCCTCGCCGGGCCGTCAGTCGGTGGCTGCTGATGGCGGCGACCTGACGGTGCGGCTGTGTGTGTTCGTTAAGACGGGAGGGCATTGGCTATTTGCCACTTGCAGCCCGAGTCGAAGCGTCAGAACGAGAGCGTGTGGCTTTCAGGTTGCGCCAGGGGAGGTTTAGATGGGATGTTAGGAAACAATTCTTCACTGAAAGGGTTGTCAGGCACTGGAACAGGCTGCCCAGGGATGCGGTGGAGTACCCATTCCTGGAGGTATTTAAAAGATGTGTAGTTGTGGCACTTTGGGACACGGTTTAGTGGTGGACTTGGCGGTGCTGGGTTAATGGGTGGACTTGATGATCTTAAAGGTCTTCTCCAACCAAAATGATTGTATGATTTTGATGTTATCCCAGGCTCTTCTCCCTCTCACTATTTGCTTCAGTTTCTACTAGAAACATGCCTATTTCTTGTCATCCATTCTGTTAGAGGAACCTAGTTTTTCTAGATCCATATTGATTCTTACATAGGTCTTTCTTGGCTGTACTCCTAAAATACATCTTAAGGTTGACTACTTTGCAGTGTTAGTTTGCTTGTTGGGTTAGTTAGAACAGAATCCGTGAATAAAAGAGCTAAAAGCTTTCCTTCTATCATAAGCCAACAGAAGCATCACTTTCTTGCAGAACTAAAATAAAAGCTGAGGGAAGAGGAGAAAGCAATTAGATGTCTAGGTAAGAGCATCCCTTAAGATGCTGGCAGGGTCTTGGATGATACTAGAAATGGAAGTTTAGTGTGACTGGAAAACACCTTTAATTATGGGCCATTTCTAAATCCTAAAGAAAATAAATTGGTCTGTCATTCAGCTGTGGTCCCTATTTATCTTCCCATAGGGAATGCATATTTCAGTAAAAGCCTATTTTAAAAAAAGAAACATAAAAGGGGAGGTGAAGGTAAACCCAGTCTTCTTAATCCCACACATGGAATTGGAAAGGCTGTGACTTTATTATAGCACTTACAGGCATCTTGGTAAAATTCTTGAGCTGCCTGTGAAAAGAAATTTCTCTACCCATCCCTTTATAGGACGAAGTTGTGGAGCCCTTTGTATAACACTCAAGAGAATGTGGCTGTAAGTTAGCTTTTTTTCCCCCTACTCCCTTGCATTGTCTGTCCCTATAGACACATGTATGCCTGATCAAACAGTGTCCTTCAGCAGGCCCTGTGATTCAAACCCAGTCTGTGGGATACTTTTGCCACAAAGGCTGTTAAAGTATTGTACGGTTAACTCAGCAGGCAGATACCTTTGCTGGATCCTGCCATGTCAAGTGCCCGAGGGTGTCCAGGCTTAGAAACTTGAGCTGCCACGGGTGACTCTCAAGAGGGTCCCAAAGCTAGGATTAGAACAATTCTCCAAAATTGGGCCATTTCCCCAGAGCTCAGGAGGTCTGGGCCTCTGTGGTATTTTTCCTCTTCGTTAGCACAGAAAGACAGATGAGTTTCCCAGTGCTCTGATCTACAGAGCTTTTCTGATTTACCAGTCAGGTTGCTTACCTCCCTTTTGTTCTAGGCTTGTCTGCAGCTTTGGAAGGTCTCCTGTCCAGGAC
Organism: Hemiprocne comata; assembly: GCA_020745705.1. Taxonomy (NCBI): domain Eukaryota; kingdom Metazoa; phylum Chordata; class Aves; order Apodiformes; family Apodidae; genus Hemiprocne; species Hemiprocne comata. Next base: position 39,805,566 of record CM036587.1, read on the forward strand.
TCTGTCTCATTCTCTGGGGTATACTAGAGATGGGACAGCTGTGCCTTTTATGTCACTTGGTGCATTTGGTATTAGGACTTTACTGCAAACAAAATCATGAGAGTTGATTCCAGCTATTATGGGACAGGTTGACAGAGGCTGTTCAGAGAAGCAAACTCCAGATGCTTGCCTGTATGGTGTATGACCTTTCCTTAGTTGCTCAAGGGTAGCGTGAAAGGTGGATGAGTTCGAAAGCATTAGCATTCCTTCACACCTTCTGAATAATTTTACTATTTTACAGGAGTTAATTTTGTTTGAATTCCTTCCTGTTGTTTTCTTTTCCCAGTCCCCACTACTTAGGAGGTCAGCAGAAAGCTACAGCTTGTCTCATATTTATTCAGCAACTTTTTCAGATAAGCATCTGTCTCTTCAGACTTGTCACTTTTAACCCCTTACTTTGGGTAGACCTCTGCTTCTAGGCTTGAGATAATTCACTGTTAGTGTCCTCTGCAGTCTGGTTATGACATTGGATTAGGAGGAAGATTTCTACCGCACAGGGTTGAAAACTATTCAAGGGAATGTGATATAGTTGTTTTGTTTTCTGTTAGGCATCCTGTAGTTCCCACACAGGTATAGCTTTAAAAAGAGTATGTTCTGTGTTAACATAGCTAAAAAGAAATACATTAAAAATATCTATATCAGAGCATTGGTAGATTAAACCCAGGTTGCTCTCAAAGGAATAAAATACTCAAATCAATACTTCTCTCCAGAACAGCTTTATTATTTTTAAGCACCTTTTTATTGTTTAAAAAAATGTGTATCTAGCAGTAATTACCAGACAGAGCTATGTCTTAGGTAATAAACTAATGTTCAACAGAAAGTTGCCTAACAGTTTTAACTCCCAATTTTTTTTGGGGGGCTGAAAGTTTTGGGTTTCCTTCCTATTTGAACATAATATTTTAATAAGACCCAGCTGTTGGTTTGGCATGTACTTTTGTCTCCACGGAGTGGCTTGTGGGTGGGAGGGGGGAAAACTTCAGGCAACCTTATTCCAAGGTGCACCTGGCTCTGAGAACCTTCTGTCTTTATTTAGGCCGTCAGTAAAAACCATTCCCTGGCCTCCTTAGTTTCCTGTGGTGCTAAATGGAAGGGAAAGTGGTAAGAGAGATGTAGCCAAGGTGCGAGGTCTCAGGGAATCCTTGTGAGCCGTAGGGTTCATGCACTGTTCTTGGTGCAAATGCATGAGCTGAAAGGAGCCCTGCAATGGGAATTCTCTAACTTCTTCCCCTTGGTCCCTCTTTGTCTGAACATAACTGATAAAGCCACTTTTTGCACAGTGCATAGGTTTTTATACTTCTGTTGTGTGCTCAGAAGTGAGGACAGGTAGAACTGCAGATGCAGGTGGTATTTTTCAGCCACAACATTTTTCCCACTGAGGAACAAATCTGCATTTATCAAAGATTTCAGTGAAGGGGTTACTGATTTATCTTCCAGAAAAAGGGATGATGAAAATATTTCCTTTTAACTTTCTTCTGTTAATTTTGTTTTTTGAAACAGTACCTCAGTTAGGAATTTGCTACATTTTTTAAGCTAAGTAATATAAACATTGGAATTAAACTGAACATTTCTTATTACCTCCAAATGTTATTCTCGTCTTTAAAAATTTAAAAAGGACTCAGGAACAAAAACGGAAACCCTACATTTCTGTGATTTTAAGAATTGACCTACGGTGTGTCTTTTAATACACAACAAACTAGTAAATTAAGAGGAACCAGCTTTTATTCCTTCTAGTGCTTCTGCAGAGTGACTGTCCAAAATGCACTTTTAAGTTCTTTGTGGACATCTCTGGACTTTCCATGAGAGCAAATTCAAATTTTATTTGTAAAATTATGAATCTGAAAATTTATTTAGAAATTTGCACTTGATACCTATTTGGAAAATAGTTTCAATTAAAAAAAAAATTAAATCGATTTAAACCTTCCTGATTTAATGAGAGCAAATGTAACAGCAAGCCATAGAGGGATGTTAAATTTTGGCTGAAGAAAACTTGTATTTGTTTTAAGGCATGGGAAGAGTCTAGTGCTGAAGAGTATTTATTGGTACTGTCATTTTGGAATTAGGGCTAATATATAAGTGTGTAATCTGGGGAACTAGATGAGTGCTAGATAAAGAGTGCTAAAGAATTAGGGTCTTGATTTTCAGAGCAGTCTATTGAATTAACAACTTTTTAAATTGTGCTTGCAAACTCTGCCTTTCTTTGTTTAACAAGACTAAGTATTTCTAGAGATGCACACACACGTCCCATTGTATGGTGACAGAATTCAGATTAATAATTTCCTTAGACTATAGTAAAATATCTATTATTTTTCATGGTCATTTCCATCACAGTGTGTAAGGTATGTACTTGCAAACTGTGTTGCTCTGGTTAGGAAAACTGCAACTTCCTTCTAGTTTGCATCCTCTTATATAATGAGGGATATGCTTTGGTTTAGAAATCATTGCAACTAAATGATTGAGAAGTAAAATTAATGACATCATCGCCGTGCCTGGCATTGCCTGGAGAAAAAATGGTGGTGCCATGTCATGCTTAACTTTATTGCATCTAGCAGAGTGCCCAGGGAAGCAATGCTGGCTCATGAGGAGATGTGGGGTGGGTACAGCCAAGACCTCAGCGCAGAAGCAGCACAGAGGAGGTGCCCTGCAGGTGTCTTCACACATTTGTAGTGGGAGCACGCACTACAGCAGGCAAAGCTAAAGGGGGGGGCCACAATCCCCATTAGTTTCTTAATAAATATATACCCAAGAGGAGAAATGTGGTAATATCCTTGTGTTGAGATGCAAATCTGGGAGAAACTGGCCCTGTTAAAGACAAAGTGTTATGATTTTTGACCCTCTCCAAGTAGTACCTTATCACCATATGTGCGTCCTGTTGAAGCAGAGGTTACCATGACCTTGTGAGCCGTGTCACTGTCCCTAAAGGCTGCTGTTAGAATTAGCTGTCAACAAAGCCAGTAGCTACAATAGCCTGAGAAATACTATTTTTTAAAAGGGGTCTAATCTGTCTTTTCTTCCTTCATTTTGATCCCATGTTACTCACCCTGAAAGTTTTACAGTGAAATCAGCAAATATCCGTCTGATTTTTATCTTATACATGTCATGAGTATCAATTATTGAAGTTCCGATAAATTAATTCCGAACTTGTTGCTATCATTCTTTTGGTCTCAAACTGAAACATAATGTTATGACTGCTTGATGCAGGTAAACGCCTCTCTTTGTGATATTTTTAAAGACTGAATCTTGAAACACAAAAACCAGCAGCAGTCAGGCAGCTAGGTCAGAGCCTAAGTATGAAACTGAATGTGAGATGAAATACTTTGCTTCACAAGATTGCAACTTCCCTAAATATTTTTTTTTCTTTTATTTAAGGTTGCTTAAAAAGAATAGCCATACCCAAACTTCATCTGTTTAATTTAGGTAAGATAAGGGGTTTTTGTTGTTGGTTTTTTTTTTTGTTTGTTTGTTTTGTTTTTAAATACTAACCTCTAAATATTGCTCGGAGCCCTGCATTTATCCAAGTCTGGCCCTGAATATTATATCATTTACACAGGAAGTTTGAAACTTGATTTGAGGAAAGTGAGGGGAAAAAAGAGGACAACTCTGTGAAGGAAAGCAGAAAAGACTGCTTTTGAGCAATGGTTTGTTCACTCTATGTCTTCAGGTATACTGGAAAGACTAGCTGAGGCATTTCAGCCATGTTGCATCTTCACAAAATTGCTTCATACAGCACTCCTCAAGCTCAGACGTTCTGGTAACTCAAAAAGGAGACTGATCTAACTGGTTACTTTGACACCTGAAGTATTTTTGTCTGCCTGGATCAATGTTATGCACCAAACATTTGCCGCAAATGTTTGAATCTAGAGAAGGCCAGAGAGCAGATTGCCAAGAGAGATGCTCATATATCATGGATGAAGTTAGTATAAAAATCCCAGACAGATAAAGGAACTAAATTCCATTATGCAAATTTTATATTGTCACAGCTGAGTTGTTACAATTGGCATTATTCCTTAACTATCCAAATAAATGGAAACAAACTTGGTGGCAGAGTTTATACAGAATTTATGAAATATCTCAGACTAAACAGAGGTTTCTGTGTTGGTTTAAATTGTTTCTTACTGCAGCTGCATGCATATGTAGAATTGGTTGGGATTTTGTATAGCTCTGTGTTGTTGTTTTTGTCTTCCAAGTATACTTTAAACCTTGACTAACTTAACCCTGTTGGCTTTTGAAGAGTTTCTTACCACTCAAGGACAGACCAAGGAAAGAATTCATTCCTGAGAATGTGACATTTGGCACGTAGACAAAACCACATTCTTCTGAAGATGATACAATCTCAGTACTATGTGCCTAGATCATGGCTGGACATTTTCTCCAAGAATTAATTGTTCTTTTACCTTCTAGAGAAAGGGTTGCAGCAAAATTTTGTAGGATGGGGATGCAGACTAATATTAACTGCTTTTATGGTAACATGCAGCCTGGGAGGAGTATAACTGCTGGAAAAATAATAGATATAAGATGAATATATGACCTTATTATGTCCTAAAGACAATTTTTTGCCCATTATCAGTTGGTCATATGAACTATCTAGAAACAGCACTTGGAGCTCTGAGAGAGCTAGAAGCCTCCCCAAGTGTCATTGTTGTGTTTGACACTTTGCAAAGCACTGTGTCCCACTCTATGTCTTAAGCCCACCTTGCAGGATGGAACGAGGCAAAACCACCCTCTTTTTTGTTACACCTTTCTCCACTTACAGGAGGGGAAAAATTCCTTCATTCCCCTTGTCAGGGGAAACAGGGCAAGATCTACCCTGTAAAATGCAAGCTTTATGGAGCTTTTTATTCAATGGCTGCTTTTTTTCTGATTGAATGCTAGGAGTGATTTCTCTAAGAACACACAGAGAAACTCATCTGGAATACCAAAAAATGGCATCTTGTTAATTAAGCAAGCAATCATCAACTTGATCAAATCTCTTTGAAGTTTTCCAATGACTACGTGCACACCATAAACAAAATGATTAGTAATGTGGGAACGCCAGTGTTGGCAGTAAGGTCAGCTTCTTGATCAATAGTAACTCAGACTGAGCAGATATTTAATCTGAAAGGAGGAGGTCATCTCCAATCAGGTCCTTTAAAGAGATCAACCAACAAAATTAATCACTGATGACTGAATAATTAGTCAAGCAGTGACCTTGCTTACTATTGTTCAATCATATGTTATTAGTTAATTCCTCCATTCAGCTCCCTCTTGTGAATTAGATTTTGTCCTAATTAATATTATAACTGTTCAAGAAGAAAGAGATTACGGTTTCCGTGACACTGACTTCACAGACCAGGGCCAGCAAAATCAAATCCAAAACCCTTCTGCAAGGCTGAATGTTCTGTCTGATATCTTCCCTAACAGATGTTTCTCCAGCCTGTTCTTAAGGACCTCTACTGATGGACAGACCACAGCTTCCCAACATAGCAGAACACTGTAAAGTATCTTTATCTCGTGTGCTCAGGGAACGTAAGGAAGAAATATGTGCTTTATAGGTATGTTGAAGCAGAACACCCTACTACCAAATCTGTCATCAGGGTTAACAATGAACAAATTGCAGTCCAACTAGAAGTCAGGTAAAATACTAGAAATTGTGCATTCAGATAGTGTTTGTATTACAGATATCTTGTTTAATTTTTGAGAGCGCTATGTAAGGGGGCCAGTCCATAACGGGGAAACAGTCTTTAGCTCCAATGTCACCTTGGTGTTCAAAGGTGACTTCTCTCCCTCAATCTCAACTGAGTGGGGGCAATTAGGGATGGGAGATCACTTTGAGTTTCCCAAACATTTTCTCCAGAAGAAACCATTAAGAAAATCTGTATCTGTATACCCAGAGATAATGAAGTTGCCAGTCGTGCAGGCTGCCTCTGTATTGAAAAAAAACCCAACCCAAACAAAACAAAAAAAACCAAACCACATTCAGACTTGGAATAACTTGAAATACTGTATTGGCTCGCATGGAGAGTGCATTTTAAGGCAAACATTACCTTCAGGATTGTGAAAATAGGATTTTGCTGTCAATATTGAATCCCCAGCTCTAGGGTCCAGCATGTGTGTTAGGTGCTAACCTGCAGTAAAACTACCTGCTTTTTAAATTTAGGCTAGAGTTGTGCTTTGTAGTTCACTTTCTTGTACTCCCTAGGTTCCAAAATACTTAATGATACAGAAATACAGAAATCAATAGCTTTGGTTCATCTTTAAGCCTATGAAGTGGTAGAAACCTGGGCTGCTCTACTTCTCCCTGAAAGCAATAAATGTGTACAAATTGTCCCTCCTGTGAGATGTATTTTGGCAACCCCAGCTGCCTCACCTGTACAAGGACAAGTGGCCTGTTCTCCATCAAGCACATCTTAAAATTCAGCAGTGATCCATAAAATGCTGCACCAGGCACTAAATTAGAATTTTCTTTCTTTTAATGGAAAAAATGAAAGATATTAATTAGGTCTTGTTCAGCTGTAATTGGTAATTAGTAACTTTTTGGGTTTTTTTTTTTTGGTTTTGTTTTAAAGTCTTAATATGAGATTGCTTTAGTATTACAGTAATTTCTTATTAAGTGAAATTTTAATGCTTTGTATTTATTTGTCTCAGACTTGGGTTTGGAATTGATATCCTCACACAAATTTAGAACTGAACTTGGAGGAGATGTCTCCAGCTCAGTCACACAGCACCAGCTAAGCAGCTCCGTGTTGGAGCTAAGGAAAGACAGATTTCAGGTTCTACCTGGTGATCTTCAGAGACATCACTTTACTGTTTTTTACCTCAATCATCCAACCAAGAATGCTGTATATAAATCACAAGTGAAACTAAATGATACCTCAATGGGTATATTCAGTGCAAAAACTTATTTTCTGTGTAATTTCTTTCCTTCAAATGGCTGTCATAGTAGGCAGTTGTACTGGGACTTAATTTTAAATGAAGAGAAAAAGTAGCTTTCTCTGAAGGACCCGTTGTAACTTAGCCTTCCAAATCTGCAAGTATTAGACCTACTGAAAGCTGGAAGACACTGATCTTGCAGAAGCCGATGTTACAACCTCACACAAGTTGTTAAGCTGTTTTCTGTGTCCTTCAGTCAGGGGTTCAAATTAGCCAAATGTTTGGTTTAGTACATCTTTTAAATATTTTAACATGGTTGTTGAACTCATGTTTATGAGGTTTTGATAAACAAAGATTTTAGAAATATTTCCATATTGATTACATAACTGATAATAAATTTTAGAAAATATTTTTGTTTTCAGAAGGGGTAACTGCTATAAGTAGAGATGGTAAGTCAGAATTGGTTAAATTTATCCCCTGAGGTTTTCAACCATTTGGCTAAAATGAAAACTAGGAGGGAAGAGAGGAGCTGAGCCACAGCAAGCTGCGTGAAGTTAGTTTTGGTTTACTGTCAGGTAAATACCATAAACCTCATGTAGTGTCTGAGGTCACAAAAGATTTCTATGGGAGGGTTTTTCTTTTCTGTCATTCCATATTGTGTGTTTTATTTCTTTTGGTTAATGTGTTCAGTCCCCCATTGTGAGAACTGAAAACCCAGTTCTCAGTATAGTTAAGGGATGTTGTTGGTGCTCAGAAAGATGGGTGCTTTAAAGGTGCAGGATCTATTGGCTTCTGAGTGCCTTTGCTCTTCTGATTCATCACAGCTTGATGCCAATGATAGCCTCCTGGGAAAAGGAAAAATAGCCCTTCTGCTTAGCTGGTGCCGTTTGAGTGTCTGATTTATATTTATTGCATATCACAACACCACAACATTTCAGACATAGCTACATAAAGCAGAGCAGATATGAGTATGAATTGTGTGTGTGTGTTTTCATGTCCTCATATGTGCATTGAATAGGAAGTTTTCCCAGAAATAATTTACATTAAATTAAAATACTGGCAGGGAAAACAACAGTACAGGCTTTATTTAACCCTCTAAGGTGCTGTGCTGCTGTGGTAGAGCAGCATGTCTACATGTGCAATCTGCCCTCTGAAACGCCCTGGGCTAAGCAGAGCACATCATAGCAGGGCAAGCTAGAAAAGGCAGCAGAACTTGTTCCTATGCAGAAACTTGAAATGTTATGTCCCAGATGATACTTTTATGGGCCATTTTTATGCATCAGACTGACTCAATATGTGAAATGAAAGAATGAAAATAGTCCTATTGCCAAAAAAGAAAAAAAAAAAAAAAAGGCTGATTTGGGAGCTTCAGATCTGGCCCTCACTAGGGCCGGGTAAGTCTCAGACCAACTGCTGTGATTTATGCGATGGTACAGTGTGATTAACTTTCCCCTGGATCATTAGAGAGTCTCTGTGGGTGGTGATGTGCCATTTACTGTTCTCAGCTGGAAGGAGAGTCAGCAATAAACAGGCAGATGGGGGGAAAAGGGGAGAAGGAAATTCTTGATCAGAGCTGAATTTTTAGATTAAAACTGCACAGATTGTAGGTCAACTAAAAAAACGTGCTTACTTTGTTAACCCCAGAGACTTCAGTTGTCTTTGTCTATAACAGCAGGATACAGGAGATCTGTCACCTGGCTTTAAGTCCTTGTCTGCAGTTTGCAGAGGTGTCAAGTGAGCCCTAGCAGTGCCAGGTACAATTGTACATAGCCCATTTCCAGACCCAGCACGAGTGCATTCACAGCAAAGGGGTAGAGATGTGTGTCCCATGTTGTTTTATGGGGTGGTGGAGCAAGTGCTCAGGATGTGTGGGTAGGACAGCAACCCAATTCTTGGATTTTTCAGTGATGAAAGTTGTTTTTTTTTAAATGAAGTCAAATTAATTTCTCTGTGACAGGAAAGTAATTCTGACCTGGTTTGAGCCAGGACAGAACCAATTTTCCTTTTAGTAATTTTACTTTTCAGTTAAGTCTCTTCTAAGTAACTGCACTTGCTGAAATTAATGACATGTTTTTCCTTCTAGGACTGATAATGTTCATAGTCATTGCTGGAGAATGGTATGCAGAAAGACTCTTGCTTATTCTTATTCCAGTAGAAACCAAGGTCACTGCTTGGTTCTGCTAAACGTCTCGTGCTGGAAACAAATAAGAAGAAAAGGGGTCACACCTGTGACCCTCCTGCAGGTATGAGGGGACCATCAGGTGACCCAAATTGACCAAATGAAGTATTCCATCCCATACATGTCATACTCAGTATAAAGCTGAGGGATCAGAAGGTTCAAGCTCTTTTTGTCCATGACCAGCATCCTGGGAGCACTTGGTCTGTTCTTCTGCCCTTGATCCTGACCTGTGCTTTTCCTGAATCCATGCCTTCCTGCATACAGCTCCTGTCTGCTGCTGACTTCAGGAGCTCAGTCTGTGACTTCCCCAGGGCTGCTCTGTAGCATCAGTGGTGATGTGAGCATTACTTGGGGGGAGCACGATACTGTTTTTTTATATATTTGTATATATTTTATTATTTCCTTTTTCATCACTATTGTTTTATTAAAGCTGTGTAGTTTAGTTTCCAACTGATAAGCCTCTTTCTTTTGTTCTCTTTTCTTTCCTTTTCTGGGAAGGGAGAGAGGTTAATAGACAGCATCTGTCATTCATTTAATTGCCAGCCCAGCATTAAGCCTTGACAATGTCCCAGGCCTGAACCCTTTTTTGTTCAGCCGCAATATTTCACAAAGGTGAGAAAAAGGAAATGTGATGAGATCCAAAGGTTCAAATCTCTGTGCTTCCCAGTTTAGAGGCATTAATAGGAGCATTGGCTGGAAACATGTGCTTCTGGATTTTTAGAAAAAACAAACAACAAAAAATACCCAAGTGTTTGCAACAGAATTGTAGTCTAATGCAGAATAAAAATGGAAGTGTTCCAAATATCTGAAAGAGCATTTGTCCTTGATAAATGTTCTTCCACTTCACAGAATAACAGAATCTCAGAATGGTTGAGGTTGGAAGGCATCTCTGGAGGTCATCTGGTCCAATCCCACTGCTCAAGCAGGGCCACCTACACCCAGGACTATGTCCAGATGGCTTTTAAATATTTCCAAAGATGGAGACTCCACAACTTTCCTGGGCAACCTGTGCCAGTGCTTGGTCATCCTCACAGTAAAAAAGTGTTTCCTGAAGTTCAGATTGTGTTTCAGCATTTCAGTTTGTGCCCATTGCTTCTTGTCCTGTCACTGGGCACCACTGAAAAGAGACTGGCTCCATATTCCTCTTTGCACCCTCCCTTCAGGTACTTATAGACATAGATGAAATCCCCCTGAGCCTTTGCTTCGCCAGGCTGAACAGTCCTGGCTCTCTCAGCCCTTCCTCATAGGAGAGATGCTGCAGTCCCTTCATCATCTTAGTGGCACTTTGTTGGGCTCTCTCCAGAATGTCCATGTCCCTCTTGCACTGGGAAGCCCAGAACTGGACACCAGACTCCCAAGTATGGCCTCATTAGTGCTAGGTAGAGGGGAAGGATCACTGCTGTTGACCTGCTGGCATTGCTTTGCCTAATGCAGCCCTTGATGCCATTCACCTTTGTGGTAAGAGCGTGTTCCAACCTAAGTTGTGCTTTTTTGTTACTTTTATTTTGGTTTTGAATGTCACAGTCGGGTAATTGGTGCTCTAGAGGTCTGGGATGTGCTGAGCTTGCTGAGAGCAGACCTTGTAGCTTTGAATACTTTTAATTGCTTCAATCTACTCCCCTACCCTCGGTTTGCCCTGTCCTACCTTGTCTTTTGCAAAGCCTGTGTGTATATTGAGTACTGCTGGCAAAAATGCTGTAGCACAATGTAGCAGATTTTTATGTTCAGACAATCAGTATGAGTTTAGGCAGAATCAATGCAGGGGCAGCAAACTGTGAAATCACTATTACAAAGGACTCACTCTGTAAAAGAATATAGCAAAAAATGTGAAAACATCTCCTCCTGAGAGGGCTCAGCCACCTCAGTTTTGCAGGTGGGGTACTTTCAAATGACATTGTAACATTTTACACCAGACTCTAAGGCTGTAAACTGTAAGGCTGTGTGCAGTAGTGAATGATAAACATTGCTGAGTCCTGTTTCCTAAAGTCTCATGGTTACTTTGCAAAATATTTTAGATTTTAATGTTTCTCAGAATAAAGATAATCTGCTTTTAAAATATCACTGTTATAACAGCATATATGATATGGCATAGTAGCTGGTCATGCATGTCTTTGTGATACCTATACCATCCAATTAAGCTTATAAACCCCTTTACTAATACATCTCCACCAAATAGGTGTCTCTCTCAAATAGGAATAATTGCAATAAATCATGGTGAAAACACAAGACCGCAAAAAAAGTTTCTCATGCTTGTCCAAGTGTGGGTTTTCAGTTTTATATGGTTTATTCTATAGCAGCATTCATAGTGATGTCAGCATGTCCAGTTTTCCCTCCCAAAGACCTGGAATTGAAAATGCTTCCATCTGAATCAGTGACAGGTCTGAGATTTACTGACTTGTGAACCATCAGAACTAGACACTGCAGCTTGCTGTCATTCAAAAATCTTGATTTGCTACTTCCCAGTAAGATAAGGCTTTGGTTTCAAAGTTGCTATATTCAGGAAATGTGAATCTTAGTATACCTGAATTATTGCACGTGGAATATAGGAAACTCTAAAATGTATCAATTGCTGTTTCTCTCCATCTGAGGCTTTTATGATTATCTCTTACTATAGTAACAGCACTTGACTTTACACATGGAGAATGTAATGAGAAAAACACCCTAGTCTTTCTGTAAAAGGCACATCCATTCTGAATGTTGTCTCACACTTAAGCTCTGTTTCTTCCTCTGTCACAGATAATATTGACATAGAAATTTTCAATTTCTGGGTAATTTTAACTTTTTTCATAGTATGTTACATCTTTAACTGGCTTTTTGTGAAACTGGTGTGCTTCACGTGTTGTTAGATCAATGAAGCTTTAGTATTTAGGGTTTGAGGTAACTCAATAGTCAGAAGACCAAGTGTAGGAAATGGAAAAACTGCACAAATATTCTCAGTAATTTAGGGGGAAAAGCCCATTATTGTAAAGTTGCTTTAATTAGGAAGGAGGCCAAGCTGGGGGTGAGTGGAACTGGGTACACTGGTTAGCTGCTACCACTCCAATCATTATTATCTACATGAAGTAGAACTTTGTAAGAAGCCAGAATCAAGGCTGATGTCCCTTCCTCGCTGCTTCTTTCCCACCCTGTGCTGTATCCTGGTGGCTAATGCATGCTCACTTCAGCTAGAGCCTTCACTCAGCCCTCTTCAGGCAGGAGAAAAAAAACTGAGCCAAATCCTCTTTGACTGTGGGTGGAAGTGAAAAGCATTTTCTTGCTCTTGCTTTGAAAACCTTGCTGTGCTCTTCCTTTGCCTTTTACACTGTTCATCGTAATTGGCACATTCAGTTTTGGACCTCTTGGACTGTTCCATTTAATATGCTGCTATTTACTTTTTCTTCTGGGCTTTTAATTTCAGCAAGGAAATATAAATGCAAACAAAATAACTACGGTTTGATAAAGACTAATGTTTTGCTTGGTTGTGTCTCTGTTGCAGTCGGATAACCCTCTGGAAAACCAGTTATTTGCACAACCCTCACAGAGGCAGACAAATTCTCTCTCCTGAACAGACCTTGCTGAAGAGTCCTGCATCACTCTGAACTGAAAGCTGTCTCGGTTTCCTGAGTGACAGTTATCACTCAAATTTCTGACCTAAGTCAAGCAGAGTCTTGGTTGAATGACAGATCATCTCAGTACTGTGTTTGCCTTATGTGGTGTAAACAGGTGCATGGCATGGGAGAGAGAATGAAAATTATTATACATCAACATAAGCCTTTTAGAGAACATATGTTTAGGGACCTGGTCCAGAACTGTCAGTGATTTTACAGAGGGAGCCTTATCTAGACCAGAAGTGCAGATGTTGAGTCTTAAATGGAGCTGCTCGTTCCACTCCCCACTAACAGCTGAGCTATACAGACTGCCATTGCTGGTTCTCATGAACCTTAATGATTTGCTGGGTATTACTTAGTTCTGCTTTTTAACCGACCTTGTAACACTATGCAGGCAGTTTTCAACCCCAAATCTCATCTTCCATCTTTTAAAAAATACTGCTTTATCTTTATAGTGGCAGAGGTCTAGCAGGGGATAGGCACATTGTATCGCTTTGCACAGTAACGGGGGAAAAGGAACAGGAATTGTCCATAATTTGTTTCTCCATCCAGACAAGTCAAACTAAGTTATGATGAGAGCGGTGCAGCAGTCATGATCACCTACCGTTTTATAGCTGATGTGATTGTTTTTATGAAGCCTATAACGTTTTTAACAGTGCTGTTGTGCTGATCATCGTTCTTGTCTCAGCAGAACAATATTACTACAGTCAAGTCAATTCGGTTTGCAAGCAGGGCTTGCTGCTGGCAGGCTATGAGAAGAAATCGCACAGAGGACTCTCCTTACTTAGATGCAGGCAGGGGACAAGAGAGAGCAGGGCCACTGGTCAGTTAGTCAAACTGTTCAATGAATTATTCAAAGATTTTTCTCTTTTCCTTTTGGCAAGGTGACGAACAATTCTGCCACATTTCAGACAGATAGCAACCTGCCACTTAGTGTGACCCTTCAGCTGTTGTTATTCACACAGCAGTTGGGTGAAGGGCACAAGGATGGCTAAAAATAAAGATCGGAAGAAAAGGTTATTTTTTTTTTCTTCATTGATCATTCTGAATTCTTCAAGGTGTTGCTTTGCAGAGGGTCACACGAGTCAGCATAGTGCTGGCTGCAGCAGCCTCACAGCAGAAGGCAAAGGCAGTTGGTGGATGGGTGAAGTGGGGGATAGACAGTACAGCCCCCATTCTTCCAGCTCCGTAATACTTGGTTGGGCTGCCTGCATACTACTGGCCCTCATTTAACTTCTTACCTGATTGCTCCTATTTCTTGTCTGAACTGCAGCAGAACATGACTTGTAAACAAATGAGTAACACCTTTGTAGCATGTGGTGAGGTCAAGTGCTGTGCTTGCTCCTCTGCAGGTGTTGGTGGCCTTGCTGAAAAATCTTTCTTACCTTACTCCCTAGACATCTGAGTGGCCTTTACCATTGTGAAAAGAGAAAAGACAGACTCAGCCTACCTCTCCAGTTCTCAGATATCCCTCCTGTCATCTGTCTCCCTGCTTATTCCCTCCTGTTTACATTCATATTACCTTGGAACTTTTGGTTCAAAGTCAGTGAATTTACACTGGTTGAAAAAGATCCTCATTTCCTTCATTCCTTTTTCTGTACTGTGTCCTCCACCATTTTTGCTTTCCACCATCTGCCTGCTGCTGCTCTGATGTCAGGACTTCTTTCCGCATTCACTGTATGGTTGACAGTTGTCCTGGTGTTCTGGCCCCAGGAGGCATTTTTAAATCCATCTTTATTTTTTAGAAGAGTGTTACTTAATCTAATAAAGGATACTATTTCTGAAAGAATGGGAAAAAAAGCAGACATCCCATATGAAGCCTGATGTAGATGAAATTGTATGTTCTGGAGGCAGATGCAGAGGAAACTACTGTGCTCTTGTCTTGCCCTTCAGCTTCTGGATATTATTCCTGGGAAAATTGCTCCTTTCTGAAATAAATCTAGGTTTAGTTTTTGCTGTTCCTGCTCTCTTTTCTACAACAGTTGTTTGGAAATGGATATTTAGAGAGACTGAGAACTCTAACCTACAAACGAAAGCACTAGATTTTGCACAGCTAGAGGCAACTATTTAGCAAAACAGCAAGAGTCCAGAACTGGTTTTATGTACACAGGGGTAACTCCTGTGGAAATTACTGGGAGCTGTAAACAGTTCCTGCAGGCAAAAGTGCCTGAGGAATTAGTATTTCTTAGTCTAGACTAACACAGTGGGCAGGAGAAGCCCAAGATACTGTCCCAAATTTCGGTGATTTGAAATGGGGTTTCCACTAGCTGGACATGCAGAGAGTTGAAAGTCTCCTGGGGACAGATCCTTGTAGTCTTGTTCCCTAAGTGAGCATTATGCTGTTGACAAGAAGAGTGAATTGTCTGGTCTTGTAGTGGAAATTAAGATGTGGAAATGTTTGCACTGATTTTCTTTTTAAACATTTGTGTGTACAGAAGCCTCTATGAGCATCTCTGTGCACGTGGTTTGAAAGAGTTTGTAAACCAGCGGTGAATAACTAGCCACACAAGATACTAGGTTGAACTCTTCTGCTTACACCAGGTGAAATTTAAAAGAACTAATGGACACTGTGGAAAGAACAATGAAGAAACTTCTGGTTTTGGCTAGTACTTGCCTCCTTTTACCAAAATAAGTTCTGACATCCAGACCTGAGTTTGAACCAACAACTCCTGCATGACTGCACTAGCAGTTTCCAAGTCATTTATTTTAAAGTGCTCTAGGATACTTAGAGTACAAAAGGTGTCATAGGAAAACATGTTTCATTTCATTCTCTTTGACACTTTGTTTTTGAGCTTTCCACGTTATAATGGTGCATAAAGATTTTAAGGTTTACTGAAACTCTTCTGTATATGCATGTGTTTATGCAAAAACCCCCGTAGTATAGTTAGGGAAGACTGAAAATAAACGTAATACAACTCAAAGCAACAGGTCCTTGCTACTCCTTTCTAAGACTCAAAATTTCCTAATGATCCCTTTAGCTCCCATTAAAACATAACGATCCATTTAAACTTGAAGACTGTGTGTACATTCATATAATGTGTTCTCCTATAAGGTTAGTGCCTAATGATTTAATAAACAGAGGCCAAGTTGGAGGTTAAAATTGCTGCATTTCATCATATGAGACCTTTGCTTTTTTTGAATCACATAGCTGTATTCTGGAATATACTTTAAATGTACTTGCATAAAATACATAAAATACAGGTAGGTATGTGTTGCATATGTATGGACCTAACTTGGACACACAAAAAGTATGCCTTGGATAAAATATATTAATGGTACTAGAGAGCTCACCCTCACACTTTTGTTTTGCCAGGTCACGGAGAGCCTGAAGCTATAGATTTAACATTCAAATGCTTGGTTCTAGGAAACTGTTCCACACTCTCACCTCTGGTTGGTTTTTCTGGCAATCCATATCAGCAACATCTGGCCCCTAATTGCCTTTGATGTGGGTTTTCCCAAGATTTCAATATATGGCCTTGGAAAGATCATTGTTCCCTTTATTAAAATAACCTGGTTGAAACAAAGACTTTTGCCTGCCACAGACTCAGAATGAAGAGAGGGAGTAGAAAAAGTCATATCCAGCCTGGGAGCCAGATGAGTAAGTGTTTTAGCACAGAGGGTCTGGCACGTCAAGGTTTGCAGAGCCCTGTGGAAGTCAGAGGTGAGAAGGGGTTCTAGTTTCGAGCCTAATAGAGCTATAGCACCTCTGTGACCACAGGCAACTAGTTAAATCTCCCTGTTCTTTGCCTGGTCCCACAGGAAAACTGTATGAAAGACAAGACCTGGTTAGATACCAAATGCTGTCTCTGAATGGAATTTTCCTAGGAGAGGTAAATGCAAACATCTGTACTTTTACAAGAGACTTTGTGCACTCCTATCAGAACATTTGCAAGTGAAATAACAGAATCATAGAATGGTTTGAGTTGGAAGGGACCTTAAAGATCATCTAGTTCAAACCTGCCATGGGCAGGGACACCTTCCACTAGACCAGGTTTCTCAAAGCCCCATCCAACCTGGGCTTGAACACTTCCAGGGAGGGGGCATCCACAACTTCCCTGGGCAACCTGTTCCAGTGTCTCACCACATTCACAGTAAAGAATATCTAACATCCTAATATCTAATCTACATCTACCCTCTTTCAATTTGAAACTGTTTCCCCTTGCCCTGTTGCTTACATGCCCTTGTAAAAGGTCCCTCCCCAGCTTTCTTGTAGGCCTCTTCAGGTACTGGAAGGCAGCTGCAAGGTCTCCGCAGAGCCTTCTCTTCTCCAGGCTGAACAACCCCAACTCTCTCAACCTATCTTCATAGAACAGGTGCTCCAGCCCTCTGATCATCTTTGAGGCCCTCCTCTGTGAGGCCAACAGATGTATTTCTTAATTTTTTTAGTGTGCTGCCATTTGAAATAGTTTTCCGATCTTGGAATATGTTGCTAGATAGCTTTTTTCATAGCTCTTTGTTTCTCCTTTATATGTTTGCCCAGATTTTGTTCAATATGAGGGAAGGGGCAGAATTTATTTGTCAGACTCATAAAAATAATTTTGTGTCTGTTTCCTTCTTTGTTTCTTCAGTGGATGTCACGGCTTGACATCTGTAGAGGAAGAGATACAGGAAGAGATACACTGATGACTGCATGACACAAAGGAGAGTGGAAGATGCAGTGTCATAATTAAGGTGGTAGAGCACAAGTGCCTTCTCAAACAGGGAGGAAGCTCCTATGGGGGAAAAACACTTTTTCTGTGGCAATGTTGCATCTTTCCAGCAATTTCACCGATAAGGAGTCACAACTGCACACCACCTAAGTACCTCAAATGTGCACAGCTAGAAACATGAACTGGTTGTGGGTCTGCACCCAGAAGCACCTTCTCTTCATCATGCACTCATGCATCTGGTAGGGGTGGCCTAATTGTTTTCAGCATGTCTAGGAATTTATATTTTTCCAGTACATTATTATGATAGCTTGGAAATTCATGTTAAAGAAAATTAATAGGTGGATGGGAATTGCTGATTGGAGAGAAGTTGGAAATGGAAAATTCAACATTAAATATTCTCTGAGGGATGGGAAAGAAGGATTATCTTTGTGCAGAAGGGGGTTCAGCAGGCATGTGGGAGGTCTTGATTTCACTGTTGATGGGAATTTTATTTGGACCTCTTGTGGGCTTATTTCGCTCCTCCTCCTGTAGAAGGAGTCCTGGTGTGATAAAGCCTGACATGACATAAAGAGACCTGTAGCAATGCCAAGGCTGGGCAATAGAGAATGATCATTCCCAAAGGGAAGATTATTAAAATAACCTCTTTCCATTTGGAAGCTGAGATCTCTCAAGCATTTGTGTGGATGAGAAGGTCAGTTCATCACTCTGCAAATACGAGGCTCTTCATAAAATTCTGACTCTTCATAACACATAGTTGAGAGCAGGCACTAGGCATGCCCTCTTGACAAAGAGCTTTCCTTTATTTCTGAAAGTGGATCAGGACTCCTGATAGCAGGTCTTTCACAACACAATTGAAACAATGGAGGTTTTTTTCCACTTTTCTCTCCCAGTTTATCCTAGTTTTGACTTTAAGGAGTTTTTTGGGCTAACATTCATTTTGGAAAAAAGCAATTTCCAAATAGGAATCGACAATGTTTTCCATCCTACCTACCTTTCTTTACTCACCTCCCAGGACTTTGCTTTGGCCTCTCAGCTGGCTGGCTCTCCATATCTGTTGGTTTATGGGAAGAGCAAACAGCAATACCTGAAGTCTGAGGTCTAGTCATTACAAGCATACTGTCTTTAAATAGGTAGTATAAATGATATGTAATGGATCATATGCTGTTTTCTTTAAGCAACAGTGACAAGATATTATCAGGGAGTCCCCTACTTCAAAGCAATCTAAAATTTTACTGAAACATGGCATATTTACTTTCTGTGTCACAGCAGCTTTTGTTAGATTGCTCCCTGATGCTTTGGACATCACAGTCAAAACTCCCACCATGCTGTAAGCTAGCATGACAATTTCTTCTGCAGCAACTATTAAATCCAGGGCAGCCACTCTACCATCTGCAGCCCATCTGCTGGCTCCAACATCTAAGAGGCGGACTTCAACCATGAACAGCTGAACCCCACAAATTGTCAGTAATGAAAAGTCCATCATAATCACTTAATGTGTCAAACACCTGTTTAAGCAAAACAGTGAAGGAATGACTTTTGCAGGAGAGTGGATGTTGGATTAGATGGAGCATTACTTGGGGCCTGGGTGGAAATAATTGTGTTGAATGTTTAGAATGGAAAGTGCAGTCGTTGTAGCACTTTGTAATGAAAGGATGACACATCAGTATGTCTACCTACATAATACATATGGTAACAAAAAAGTTAACATGCCTGCCCATTTATTCCTTGCAGCAAATAATCAATCCAGAAGTCATAGAGCAGCACACATCCCATTAGGCAGCAGTTTCCTAAAATAACTGAGGGTGATACTTAAAACCCAGCAGTTTTTTACGGGCTTGCTCACAGCCGTGCCACGTATACATATGCAGACTCATATAGAAGTCCTACTTTGTTGATTATCTCCAGTTGTTTACAATCTGAACTGGAATGATGGTGCTGCACAGCTACTGTTGCCCAGTCTATCCCTGAGAACCAGGATACCCTCAAAGAATTGTGGGATTCTTGTAAATAACTTGCTGTGCTTTTTGTGCTTATTTTCCTTTGCGTGAGCTGGTTGATAGGGCATGTTTAGCAGTTGAAGCAGTAATATTAAAGAGTTGATACGAAGAAAAGACACGGTTTCCTTCCCCTTCCCCTATTAGGAATCTTCCTTTTACTTGTTTGGTTTTTGGGTTTTTTAATATTTAAATTGAAAAAGATATATACATACACATACACACACACATATCTCATTTATTATATTAAAACATATGTATAATATAGTATATATTACACACACACTATTACAAACATAAAATTTCTCACAGACTTTAAGATCCCTTCATCTGCTGAGGAAAAATTATATTCTTGTAACTTTAAAAACTGAGAGTGGTAGTGAAGTTGAGTAGTATCTTAATGGCAGTGAAGAGATGAAGAAGCCATCTATGTCTCTAAGTCTGAACAGACCTGATGGAAATGTCAACCTTGTACCAGGATGGCAGGAGTCACTGATCCATACAGGAGTTCAGCAGGACCTCAAGCACAGTTCCTTCAGAACCATGCTGTGGATTCAGTGACACATTGCTGAAACCAAGGTGTTCAAATAAAAATGGAAATTTTTGGATGGATTTTTTGTTTTTTTAATTTCCAAACAGATTTGGAATCTCACAGCTGCAAAGATCTAGGAATCTGGGAAAACTCTATGTAAAGAATTATATTGTTTTCCTTCTATGTTATAAAGAAAAGTGAACACCCTTTCCATTTTCTCTGAAAGGGTATTGCTGAAAACAAGTTGATTTCAACTAACTGGCAGGTTTGAAAAGAGTCACCAGCTGAGCAGAATTTCAGCAGCAAAAGTCTGTGGAGATGAAGCACCAGTGTCAAGATTTGTAAAACTCAAGAGCCTGTATTAATATTATTCTAAAACATTTGTTGTAAGTCTGTTTTCACCTTTAGACCTTTCACATTTTCTGAAGCAGATGTCAGCCCTTAGACAGAGACTTCAGTCCTAATGACAATAATTTTCCTTCTCTTGGTTGTCTTTCAATGACTCTGAAGAAGTGGACAGAGATCCTCAGGGTATGTGGAGTATGCACTGAGAGTGACTGCTTTAACATAAAATAAATCAGGTATGTGTAGGGTGTCCCAAGAAAGTATTTTATTGCTCTTTTCTAATGACCTTGAGTTGCTGGGGTTTGCACTGCACATTTTTTGGGAAGCCAGAGGTGATGAAAATAGAATTTAAACAGTTCTGTTCTTAGTTGCTAGCTTCAATTCAGGATATTTGTGTGTATGTAGCTAAAAAATTGATTTACCTAAAGACATTGGGATGGATTAGTAAACACAGTTATTATACTATATCCAGTAGTATCATGGCAGTTATTAGCCTGTCACCACTTTTGTTGTTAGCCTCCCATCTAAAGTTTTTCAATGTGGATAAAGGATTTTGTTTAGACTGGAGATTGGTACCTTTTTAAAGGCCTGAGTAGGCTTTTGGACCTCCCTGCTCACTGTGACCTTGAATTTTTTCTTAAGATTGTCAGTCTGTGCTAGTTCTGAATACATACATTGTGATATTGTCACCTGTTGACAACAGAAGATTGGCTACCAATTCAAGTTATCTGGTCTCTGGAAAGCACAAAACTACCATCTCTTTAGTTTTTTGTTGAGCACATATGAATGACACCAACATTAGATATAGGAAGATTTATTTTTCCCACTAACTTCCATTATTCTGACTATTTTTACCTCCAGAAGACCTCAAAATCAAAGCAAAATTGTCAAATTTCACCTAGGATTGAGTGAGAGCAATAGATATCCTTCACTACTACTTAAGCAAATTCATCCTTAGTTTGTCTTGGAAGGTGCTGGACCTTTACTGAAGTTTGGGTTAATTAAATAGTTTCACAGATACCTACTGAGGGTATTCCATTGGTAATTTAGTCTTCACCAACCTGAACTGAATTAAAACCAATAATGCAGGAATTTAGAGAGGAAAGGTTCATGTGCCCCTTAAAAGCCATGACCATTGTTTGTCCTACTGTCCTAAAACTTGTTTTTTTAAGGTAAATAATAAAAAAAAAAAGCCTTTAGACATCATAATGAATAAGATCATAGCTTCAGTAACCCAGTTATCACAATACCTTACTTATGCTGATGTCTTTTTTATCTTTGATTGGTTGGTGTGGGTTTTTTATTGGCTTGTTTTTGTTTTGTTTTATTTTATGGTGTGGGGTGGTTTTTTTTTGTTTGTTTGGTTTTTTTGTGTGTGTGAGATTTTATTTTATCAATGATTTTTGTTAATGGTTCAGAGTGGAGATTTTTACCCTTCATCATCTCTGATTCTCTTCCTACATGACCTTACAATATCCCAAAATACTTGCTGATTCACCTGCCCTTTTTTCCAAAGTTGATACTCTATTTTTTTATTTCTGAGTTTTTGCAATAGTTCCCTGCTCAACCAGGCTGGTCTTCTTCCCCGCCGGCTCCTTTTTTGGCACACAGGGACAGCCTGCTCCTGTGCCTTCATAAATTCATTCTTAAAGTAAGCCCAGCCTTCCTGGGCTCCTTTGTTTTTGAGGGCTGCTTCCCAAGGGACTCTCCCAAACAGCATCTTGAAGAGCCAAAGTCAGCTCTCTGGAAGTCCAAGGTAGAGGTTTTGCTGGCGACCCTCCTAACTTCACCACAAATAGAAAATTCTATCGTATCATGGTTGCTGTGCCCAAGATGACCTCCAACCACTACATCTTTCAACAGTCCTTCTCTGTTTGTGAACAGTAGGTCCAGCATGGCACTACCCCTGGTAGGTTCACCTACCAGCTGTAGCAGGAAGTTATCTTCTATACATTCCAGAAACCTCCTGGATTGGCCCCTTTCTGCTGTGTTGTACTTCCAGCAGACATCTGGTAAGTTGAAGTCCCCCACAAGAACAAGGGCTAGCAAACGGAGGAATGGAGCATACTAACAACCTTGGGTAAAATAATTCAAAATAATAGTATTTTTGCTACACTAGGACTCAGAGTTGCTGTATTAGGCTTTCTGCTGCATGCAGTATAATATTTGCAACTGACTTTGTAGATTTCAGTGGCAGCCTGTGAAATGTAAAGATTTCTTACAGGAGAGAGAAGGCCTTGTCTACATAAGAACGTGGCATTGCCTTATCTAAGTCAGCTCTTGGGCCGACAGCATAGCAGCAAATAGCGTATCAGCGTTTCTTCCTATCCTGTGGAAGTCAGATCCCATCTCCAAACAGGCTCAGAGATGTACAAAGGATGATAATAATAGTTTAATCTAGGTAGAAACATATTGAATGTTCCAACTTTTCCAAGCTTTGTGTGTCTGCATATGTATATGCTACAATCTCTGAGTCAATTTATTTACCTACTAGCACTGCTTCCATAACATCTGGTACTTTGAATGCAGAGATCCCTTCATGCAAATGGACTGTATAGTAGGATATAAATATTAAACAGAGTAGTAACATGTTATTTTCCTCTCTTGTTCACAGTAATGCAGTTAAATTAAAAAAGACAGCCTTAAATGACATGTCCCTGCTAAGTTACTGCTGTTCTACTTTGTATTCATAACTCTTCTGCAATTGCACCTGCTCTGATGCAATATTGTGTGAAGGAAGTGGTATTAACCAGTTGCTTCTTCTCTCTGCATATTAAGTAGAGTTAAAAGAGCAATGTTATGGTAACAAGATATGGAATTACCTATTCTGGGAATCAGCAATGTATTTATAAGGTGGCACACAGAAATAACTATTTCTTAAGATACAATACGTATCTCTTACAAATTTTAAAAATCCACTCCAGTGTTTTGTTTATTCTACAGGATTTGGCAGATGTTAAACTCCAGAGCTTCAGTGGATTCAAATAAAACATGCCAGTTTTCGGTCAGTGCCAGCACAGACACATGCCAAATGGATGAGAATCTACATTATTTTGAAACCAATAATAAAAAACCTGCACACTTCAGAAGTGTAGTGGCCTCCCCTTCAGGTAATTTGTAAAGGAGAAAACTCAAGGCTTTGTGGAGTCTGTCATCAGGCTCATTTGCTTTTTTTATCCACTTCCACTTGCTATGCAAAGGCCCTTTAGTCAGTATTATGGCTTCAGTTGTAACCTGAGGAGACGCTGGACTTTCTGTTTTGTTTCAAGCACAGAGACGTCTTCAGCTGCTCTTGTGATTCCTGAGCCTGGCAGTTTTACATGCTTTATATGCTATCCTGTTATACCTGGCATGGGGAGCAAATGAATAGGAACGTGGCTGGGAAGGCAGGGGACCATCAGCTTGTGTGCGGCTTCTGAGGAAGCGGGGGTGGAGCCAGCAGCACCTGCGGCAGATCTGAACAAAGCATTAACGCGGCGTAAACACGCTAACCGGTCACTCACCGAGACCACCCCCACCGCTCGCCCCCATAAAAGAACCCCTTCGGGAGTACAGACTGTCGCTGCGCGCCCAGTAAGGAAGCAGCTGGTGGGCGTCACCTGGCAGCACTGTGGGAGGGAGGGCGCCCTGGCCGCGGCCCTGCAGTCAGGGCGGGGCAGTTGGCACCGTAGGGCGCTGAAAGCCTCCCAGCTCGGCCAGGAAGCAATGGTAACCCCTCGGTAGAAGTCTGTGATATCCCTGAGCTCTGTACCGACCAGCTCCGATGCAGCTTCCCAAATGTCAGATGGCAGCAGTGAGCTTGCCTGTGGGAGGTGTGCCCAGGTAGAGGAGCTCGTCTGCTTAGAGATGGAGCTCAGAGAGGATGAGGACCTTCAGGGAACATGACAGAGAAATAGATGCCTGGAGTCACACCCTGCCTCCCATGATAGAAACCCAGCAGGCAGACAGAGCCCCTGCTACAGAGAGCTCCCTGTCTTCTTTCTGCCTAACAATGTGGTGATGTGGAGGACAATGGCAAGAAGTTTCTGCTTCGTGCAGTAAGTGCTGCAGGTGCTTCTGTTCAGTGACTACCCCGCCTTCCCAGGTGCTGTTGCATAAAAGGTACAGGATAACAGAGAGTATGATAGTTATTCTAGCTTGGAGGTGTCGTTGAAGTCTAGTCAGACGAGGCCTTGCATCCAAACCACCTCGGTAAAGAGTAACATATCAGTCATTGTCACAGGTGACTCACTCTTGAAGAGAGTGGAAGGCCTGATATGCAGACCAGACCTGCTACATAAGGAATTCTGCTGCCTCCCTGGGGCCCAGATTAATGATGAGAAGAAAAAGCTTCCTTCCCTAATACAGCACTCAGATTATTATCTTTCAGGTAGGCAATGACAAGGTAGTGAGAAGTCCAAGGGCAATAAAGAAAGATTTCAGGGCCTTGGGAAGACTGGTCAAGAGTTTGGGAGCAACAAGTCCTGTTCTTCTCTATCCCTCCAGCTGCAGGGAGTGATGAGGGGGTAAACAGGAAGAGCCAGCAGATCAATGCCTGGCTCTGAGCCTGGTGCTACTGGCAAGACTTTTTGTTCTTTGATTGTGGCCTGATTTACAAAACACCAGGCCCATTGTCAACAGATGAGGAAGCCCTGTCTTGCAGAGGTAAAAAGGGTTCTAGGGCAAGAGTTAGCAGGGCTCATTGAGAGAGCTTTAAACTAGATTTGAAGGGGGATGGGCTTGCTAGAGAGGCACCTGGGTGTAGTAGCTTGGCACTCATGGGGAAATGTGCTAGTATTTTTCCCTCTCTGAATTTCTTATACACAAATGCATGCAGCATGGGGAATAAACAGGAAGAACTGGAGATCTGTGTGTGGTCACAACGTTGTGATCTCATTGCAGTGCCTGAGACCTGGTGGGATAGCTCACACGACTGGAATCCTGTCATGGATGGCTATGTCTTTTTTAGTAAAGATAGGCCAGCAAGGTGAGGTGGTGAAGTTGCTCTTCATGTGAGAGAGCAACTGGAATGTATTGAGCTCTGCCTGGGAGTGGATGAAGAGCAAATTGAGAGCTTGTGGATAAGAATTAAGGGACAGAGTAGTATGAGAGACATTGTTGTGGGTGTTTATTACAGGCCACCTGATCACGATGGAGAAGCTGATGAGGCCCTCTATGGACAGCTGAGAGTCAACTCGCAATCACAGACCTTGGTTCTCATGGAAGACTTTGATCACCCTGATATCTGTTGCGAAGTCCATGCAGCCAGGCATGTACACTCCAGGAGGTTCCTCCAGTGTATTGACAATAACTTTTAGATTCAGGTGGTGGAGGAGCCAACAAAAAGAGGTGTACTACTGGACCTAGTACTGACAAACAAAGAGGGACTGGTGGAAGACATTAAAGTTGGGAGCAGCCTTGGCTGTAGTGACCATGAGATGTGGAGCTCAGGATCACATGCAGTAGGTACAGAGCATCTTGCAGGGTCACAACTCTGGACTTCAGAAGAGCTAACTTGGATGTCTTCAAGGAACTGCTTGGTGAAATCCAATGGGAAAGGGTACTAGAAGGTAGGGAAGCCAAAGAGAGTTGGTTAATATTCAAATACTGTTTACTTCAAGCTCAGATCATCCCAAAGTGTAAGAAATGAAAGAAGACAGCCAGGAGACCTGCGTGGTTGAGGAGGGAGCTACTGAACAAACTCAAGTGGAAGGAAGAAGTTTATAGATCATGGAAGAAGGGGCTGACCACTTGGGAGGAATACAAGATTATTGTTAGAGGATGTAATGATGCAATGAGGAAAGCTAAGGCCTCCTTAGAATTAAACCTGGCAAGGGAGGTCAAGAACAACAAGAAAGGCTTATTTAAGTACATTGGAGGCAAAAAGAAGACTAGAGGAAATGTGGGCCTGCTACTGAATTAAGTGCATGCCCTGGCGACAGAGGATATAGAGAAGGCTGAGTTGCTGAATGCCTTCCTTGCTTTGGTCTTTACTGTTAAGGCTGGCCCTCAGGAGTCCCAGACCTTTGAGACCACAGAGGAAGTCAGGAGAAGGAAAGACACTGCCTCGGTCAAAGAGAATTTGGTTAGAGAACAATCAAGTAAGCTGGACATCCACAAATCCATGGGCAATATGAGTGCTGAGGGAGCTGGCCAAAGTCATTGATTGGCTGTTCTCCATCATTCTTGAAAAGTCCTGGAAAACAGGAAAGGTGCCTGAGGAGTGGAGGAAAGCCTGTGTCACTCCGGTCTTCAAAAAAATGCAAGAAAGAGGACCCAGGTAACTACAGACTAGTCAGCTTCACCTCCATCCCTGGAAAGGTGATGGAACTGCTTGTTCTTATTGCCATCTCAAAGCATGTTGAAGAAAAGAGTGGTCCACATGGATTCACCAAGGGTAAGTCATGCTTGACCAATCTGATAGCCTTCTATGATGGCATAACTGGATGGATAGATGAGGGGAGGGCAGTGGATGTGGTCTACCTTGATTTCAGGAAGGCTTTCAACACAGTCTCCCACGGCATCCTCACAGCCAAACTCAAGAAGTGTGGATTGGATGACAGGGCAGTGAGGTGGATTGGGAACTGGCTGAAGGACAGAGCTCTGAGAGTTTTGTGGTAAGTGGGGCAGAGTCTATAGTTGGAGGCCTGTGCCTAGTGGTTATTTCCAGGGGCTGGTACTGGGTCCAGCCCTATTCAATATATTCATCAGTGACCTGGACGAAGGGACAGACTGTACCCTCAGCAAGTTGGCTGGTGTTGCAAAACTGGGAGGGGTGGCTGACACACCAGAAGGCTGTGCTGCTATTCAACGTGACCTGGAGAGGATGGAGAGCTGGGCAGGGAGAAACCTAATGAAATTCAACAAGGGCAAGTGTAGAGTACTGCAGCTGGGGAGGAACAACTCCATGTATCGGCACAGGTTGGGGGCTGATCTGCTGGACAGCAGCTCTGAGGAAAAGGACCTGGTAGTCCTGGCAGACAACATGCTGACTATGACCCAACAACTGGCCAAGAAGGCCGGTGGCATCCTGGGGTGCATTAAGAAAAAAGAGCATGTTCAGTAGGTCGAGGGAGGTTATCCTCCCACCCTACTCTGCTGTGGTGAGGGTGCATCTGGAATACTGCATCCAATTCTGGGCTCCCTAGGTCACGAAGGATAAGGAAGAAGTCCAGCACAGGGCCACAAAGATGATTAGGGGAATGGAGCATCTGCCCTATGAGTAAGGGCTGAGAGAGCTAGGTCTATTTAGCCTGGAGAATATGAGACTGAGGGGGGAATCTACTAAATGCTTACAAATATCTAAATGGCAGGTGTCAGGAGGATGAGTCCAGTATCTTTTCAGCGGTGTCCACTGACAGGACAAGGGGTAGGGGATCACTGGAACACAGGAGGCTCAGCCTCAACATAAGGAAAAACTTCTTTACTGTGAGGGTAACAGAGCACTGGGACAGGCTGCCTAGAGAAGTTGTGGAGTCTCCTCTGGAGACATTCAAAACCCATCTGGACATGTTCCTGTGTGATCTGCTGTAGGTGATCCTGCTTTAGCAGGGGGGTTAGACTAGATGATCGCCAGAAGTCCCTTCCAACCCTGAATACTCTGTGGCTCTGTGATTCTGTGAAAGCCATGGTGGCCCTTCCCTTGGTATCTCCTGCCTTTTGGCCTTGCTTCTCAAAATGAAATAGTCTGTCAGGAAGGAAAACGTATCTATTTTCTCTGGTGGGTCCTTCATGTATTTAAAATCACTTTTCTGAGGAAGGGCCTTCAGTCATATTGTTTGTTTGAATGTATTTCATGTCACAAACTAATTTTAGACACATGTAGGATACTCAGTTAAAGGACAGACCAGTCCATAACTTACAGCCAGTTATGGTTATTTCGTATGTATTCTTCAATGAGGTAAACACAGACAAGATGAAAACCTTTGGGGAAAGCAGCTCTTTCACAGCCTAGAAGGATCTGAAATTTTTCTATTTATTTGAACCAGACTACTAAATCCAAACTTCCAGGACAGTGGCATTCTTTAGTGTTTAAAAGAACATTTTTCTCACCCTGTGAACTTTCAGACATCCAAAAGGTAGACAAGTCATGGACAGCAGTATCTCAGCTCTGTTTCCTTTTTTTTTTTTCCCCCTCAGAAACCACGAAGAATCTATCACACTCTTTCAACCTTGGGTTTTCTCTCTTATACTATTGAGCTGAGCCTGTTTCTATAAGCCCATAAGAACAGGAAAAATTTCAGATAAATAGTTTATATTTTCTAATGCAGAATCTGTTGCTTGATGACTGTTTTTGAACATTGATTGTAATTTTAGGCAAATAATCTCTAAAAAGTAAATCAGTTTCAATTATAGACTTTTAAACAACAGACTAAATATATTGGTTAGACTCTTGATACATGTTTCTGAATAATTAGCTCCTAGGCATTATCTTTGTATGTAAAGCCTTGCTTTTTTTTAATACAGAATATAAATATTTCTTCTTCACTTGAAATGGAAAATAGCTAAACTTCTTCTGATGCTATAAAATAAGTTGCAATCAATCTCATTAATTGTTTTATTCAAGCCCTTGAACTACCCGGATATTATTTCTATACTTTATTGCATTATTATTTTGGTAGAATTAAAGTCAGCAGGGTCACTTTATAACTAAGATTTAAATACAATTCCAATGGTGCTTTTGAACAATAGATCACTTTTCTTGTTGGTGAGGACTTGTCAGAAACCTGGACTTTTAAAAAATAGCAATATATAATACTTTTCTAGAAATACTCACCCAGAGTGATCTTGAAGGAACTTGAAGGAAGATAATAATATGCATAAAGAAGAGAATACGGTTATAAAGTTCATCACTCACTCATTTTTGTGAAGTAATTAGCAAACTTGAATGATTTCTGTAGCGTTGCGTATGACTGGATTTTGTGTATTAATGGAAAAAAAATGGCCTTTCAGCAGTGTTGTGAGAATTTTAATGAATCCTTTCACTATCACTACATCCTTAACCTCATGCCCTAATAACGGTTTACGTCTGACCTGGTATTAAGTCCACACCAAAGCCCTCAATCACCAGACTCCCAAGCTCCTGAAAGTTCAGACCTCAGCTGAAAAACTTCATTGCAGACCCACCTTTAAAAGCAGTTCAGGGGAAGGACTCTGACTGCAGTGGCTTGGATCTCACATCTAACCAATGACCCAAGCTAACCTCAGTTAGTTTGTGAAATCTTGCAAGATCACAGTCCAAGATAAAGGAATAAGAAAGCAGGAGAGGCAAGTTAAAACAGATAGCTTGTTCTTTTGGGGTCAGCCTCAGTGTAAAAGGTTAACTTTGCTGGTCTGCTTACAGTATTGATAAAGAAATATTGATGGAGTGAAACCACTGTGTGAAGAGATCTTTTGTGTTACCCTGCACCTGGACTGGAGTAAATACTAATTCCTGCCTGACAGAAGTTATTCTGAAGATTTCATTTGGACTGTACTGGCTGGCTGCCACCCCCTGTAGTTATTCAGCTGAACTCTGCAATTTGTTTCTTTATCTCAGGCTGTGTGCGCTCAAGCTTTCCCTGAGCTGTTGTTGTCAGTTTGCATATATTAATATATTGCGGCCTCAGGACCACTAATACACAACGCCATGGTATAAGTTGTTGTCTTGTTGAATACTTCATTATTCACCAATGCTTGTATCTAGCTAGTAAATTTCAAAGACAGTACATCATGTTGTGCCTTAGGAGATAGAATCCTTCCTCTGGGGTTATAAGCAAATATAATACTCGGAAGTCACACAGACACTGAAATATCTCTTGGGTTCAGGCCTCATTCGTCTCCCTTTATGTTACCTCAGTGCAGTCCTGTGCAAAAAAACCAAAAGTTGTCGTGTAATTACACTTGACGCTTTACTGCTTGTCAAAGGGCATTCCAGCTCTAGGCAGAAAAGCCTTTGTGATGTGCAGAAAATCAGCAGGCTCGGGCAAGGGCAGGTGCCCTCACCTCTGGGCAGAAAGGCTGCAGGGTTTCCTTCAGCCTGGTACTGTTAGGATCCAGGCCTCCCGTCATCCAGCATCTGCTGCTAAGAGCTGAGCAGGTGACAAGTCATTGAGTGGTTTTGAACATTTTGAACAAATATCCTTTCTGTTGACTGTTTTGGTTTCCAAAGTTTATTTTCCTTTGGATTATTTTTCAAAAGGTTTCTGTTTGGTTGGTTAGAAGGAAAGGGAATTTGCTGTCTCACATGGCTAAAACTTCTCTCTCTCATCATAACCATCATGTGATGCTAGCCTGTCGTTTTCAAAGGTGAAGAATTGCTCTCCAGAAGAAGTTGTAACTTAAAAACCTGTAACCTCAAAGACAGTTGCTTGCTGACAGGGATAACTTAGTAGTATCGTGATCAGGACAAGTGACTCCCTCAGATGGAATACAAGCAACAGAAATTAAGGCTTTTGCTCGCTGTCAGAATAATGCCAAAAGCACCAGCCTTTCCAGAGCATTGCTCTGTAAAAATGAGGAAGAATAAATCAAATCTCTGTCTTCAAGTTCTGAAGTAATTTTTAAAAATACTTGGAGGAAGCTAGGACTGAGCAGCTCCAGCATTTCCTTTGGTCCCGATGGCCTGACAGAGAGATACATGGTTGGATGGATGGGTACTAGTGAGCATTTTTGAAGAGCTTGTGAATTATGTGCTCTCATGACTGGAGACAAAGCTGATTTTTAGTGTTTTAGCCAGGCACATTTATCTACTTCGAGGTAATACACAACCTGTGCTAATTAAGTAATATCATGTCTCTTGATCTGCTGGTGGGGGAAGATAATACGTTACCTGTTAAGTGCTACCTGGAAATGACATTGAAACTTCAAGAAATATTTTAGATAAATTATTTTTTGGGATCTTGTTTCTTCCCTGCCACTAAATAAAAATGCATTTTCTGACACTAAACTGAAAAGGGTGGTACGGATATATCTGTGGCAGATGTCCCAGAGATCAACAATAGGATAAAAGATTAAAGGTGCTTATTTGGTTTCGAGACATCCCAGATCATGGGGAAAAAAGCTTGGGACCTATTTTTTCCAGATGCTAAGTGTGTTTCAGCTTTTAGTGAAGTCAAAAGTAGTCAGAGAAGCTCAGCTCCAATGGCTTTGGTCTCTGGAAATTTTGGACATTGGGCCATGCTTAAAGAATTGGTTTTGCTATCCCATTCCATCACCTTTTTCCATCCCGTCTTCCCATTCCTAAGCTTTAATTGGTAGCCTGGCTCAATGAGAAGGGCAGTCGTACCAGCAAGAGGTTTTGTTCACTGGGCAGTGTCACCAGGAATTTTAGCTGGGGAGAGTGTGTTAACCCTCTTGAACTTGGTTTATAGGGTGAGTGAACAGGCACTTCTCATCCAACTGCGTTGCAGTCATTACCAAGCTCACCCATCTTGAGCAACTCAGGAGAGAGGCATCCTCTTTTCAAGAGTGGGTTGCTAGAAGGATGGTAATAAATTAAACATAAATGAAAAGGACAAATTATGCTTTGAGAATAAAATTGCACCACCCTCTCCCGTGTTCCTGCCAGTGCCTTAAGTAGTTTACGTACTGCTCCAATATGATGTTAAGGCAGAGAGGTGCCTAAGTGGTAAAGAGACATTGTGATAGCATTCTGTGGAAAATTAATTTCATATTTCCTCATTTTTTCTCTTATAAAGTACCATTTTAGGAATAGAGGTTGGTTTACATTTCTGGAAGGTGCCAAAGGCAGAGAAGAAACACGGTGTTCAGTACAGTAGAGGAAAAGAAGAGAAAGCAAGAAAAATACTGTATCGCTCCATCTGTAAGACACTATGTATTTCAGTTCAAGCTTCTGTTGTGTCATGTGCTGAATCCTCCCTGATGGGTTGTTCTGTAATCTTCTCCTCTCTAACAGCCATTTTTCTTATCAACACATCACCTCAGATTGAAAGCAGCAGAGATTTTAGCTAAAGTTGTGGTTGCATGATAACATAAATCTGCCCTTGCAGATCCTAACGCTAGATGAAAATCGTTATGATCCTGTGGCACAGGATCCTGATCTGCCTCTTTCTTCTGATTCGAGAGCATTTAGAAGATACTGGCAGGTGAACCTGGAGGCTTGTCTGGCAGATCAGCCTTCCCTGTGCCTCTCCTGTCTTGCACTAGACTGACATCTGCTCTCTTCAGTCAGTTCAAACCCGGTATAAAGCTGACATACACTGTATGTTGTGTGAGCTGGCTTATTTGGCTGAATTTGGCAATTATTAGGCATGTCATTTATGTGGCTGTGCTTAAACAAGACTAAACTTGTGAACTACTTTGTTATCATAGAGATCTGACATTGATGAACATGTAAAAAGGAGAAAAACTATGGGACTGGGTGTGTTCACACTGATCTCTGCTTCTTTCAGTGGCTTATCAAAGCCTTCTTACTCTCTGTGCAGAACTGCTAACCATATAAGATTATATGTTGTTTGGTGAATTATTCTTCTTTTCTATGACATGCTTTTGATGTCACGTAGTACAAACATGAGCTCAACTGTCAACTTTTTCTGTGATGTACTTAATTTAAAAGAAAACAAAACCACACTCGTTGGTAAGGCATTGCTGGCTGATATATAGATGTGTTTAAATGATGTATAGTGGAGCATAAGCAACAGCTAAAGAGCTTTCATCTGAAATGAAAGATGTACAGGTTTTAGTTCAGGAACTTGTCCAAGTAGACAAACTTATAACAGACCTTTATGCTGTTTTTCCATTTCTGTGCTTGATATAAAAGCTTTAACAAATGCCAGGATGTACCAGCGACTTCTCGTAACAGTGCTGCAAACTTCTGTCCTTTGCATATTAATGTGTGGGCATGTATTTGCTCATATCATGCATTTTTGCCCCACCATTACTTTAATCAGTGTTATATTTGTCAGTAACACATACCTGAAATGCTAATAAAAGACAAATCAGTGTAATTACAGGAAAGCAGGGTCATAAAGGAGTCACTCACAGTTTCCAAAAAAGAGTTTTGATAGCAAACCAAGCGCAAGGTCTGAAAACCTTGGTTTGTAGTTTGGGGTGCTGGACTGTCTCATATGCATTTGTAAGGAGTAGTGCTTTAAACTAAACAGCAGGCTATTTAAATTAATAACCCTCTACATGTTGGCTTTTGTGACTTGCTGCTGGTTGCTTATTGACTCACTGGCAAAACAAGGAGCAAAGCTGACTCTCAGCTGCTTATTTTAATCTCTTACATAAACATTTCACTACACAGTTTGAGGTCAAACTTGGCAAATACTAGGTCAGCGCAGGAAGTCACTACTAGTTACTCAGGTAGTCAGAAGTCTTTTCAGAGCACATGTGAAAAGTACTCCTGGGGGTGATTTAATGTGTTGTGCTTTAATTTCCTGATCATATGGGTGTCTGTGCTTGTTGCTTCACTGTGCAAAGCAATTTTTATTATGTCAGAAACATGTTAAATCACTTTCAAATTTTCAAGTTGTAAACCTGCAAACTGGGATTCTCACTTTTGATTTAATAGGGGCTAAGGGCTCATTTTATAGAGCAAACCGTTAGCAGCTTTTCTTTTGGTGAATAGTTTCTCTTCTGCAATCAGAATTTGGTGGTTTGTATTTTCTAGTTACATTTAGAGAACATCATAGGAACCTCTTTCATAATTTAATATTGCATTTTCAGGTTTAATCTGAATTTACTACTAAAAACTCTTATTTTGTGACTTTGTGCTCTTCACTCCAAAGTCATTATACAAAATTGAACTTACCTTTACTTCTAGCTGTTTCTCTAATATGCATTTAAAAGTCCCCAAATCAAAGCAGAATTAGTGAAAAAAAAACCAAACACGACAAAAACGGCCAGACCAACCAATTAAGTAAAGCTTTCAGCTGAAAAGCTATTCATGCTATCATGATTTCAGCATCAGACTCTAACTGTAAAAATGAATGTTTCAAGATCATTTTCTGAAAGCTCAGATTCTGGATGGGCTTTATAAAATGAAAAATTAAGAACTTGTTTTTTTTATACATGTTTCACACAGCTTCTAGAGTTAAAAAAATAGTAATAGCTAATTACCGGGCAGTGTAATCCTGACTAACTAATTGTTTTGCATTTTTACTACATTTTAATATCCTATACAGCTTCTTTCTTGATGCTCTGCATGCTCTTCTGACACTGCCTAGTCAAGAAATTTGAATAGGCTAGATGAAAGATTATGGTTTTATTAATTCATGCCATAAATATTTTAAAATCTTACTTTTTCAGTTTTACCTGAAAATGAGACGCCTCTTTTTAAACAATGCATTAGCATCAGTTCTTCGCACTTTGTGCTAGAAGAGCAATGTTCTAATTGTTCTTTTTACTGACTTCTTGTAATGGAGAGACACATTATCTGTGCCTATGTGTGTATGGTGTTAGCAAGGGAGTTAATGTTTTCCAGTTCTTCTTAGTTCAAGATGAAGATGAGGGAACTTCCTATCTTGTGTTCTTGCTTGTATAGCTCAACAGGAAATTTACATTTTCTCAAGAAAACTATACGATACCGTAGTATCACATATTTTGCACTGAATTTTGAACTCCAAACATGTCCAGGTGCATTGAATCCTTGAGTGACTCTCTAAGGCAAAAGTGAGTGTGAGTTTGCCAAGCAGATGAAGATTATTCTGACTCATTCTCTCTAATGCTATACTGTCAGTAAACAGACTTCAACAAAGAACAAATTCCATCTCCTTTTTATTTTTCATTGCATTTGGAAGTAAAATACAGAAGATGAGTTATGGATGTGAGAGAAGCTGTAGAAAATCAGCATGGTGTCGTGAGTGGGAAGGATCCACCAGAGCCTCCCTGACGTGCTGGTTCTTAGGGAAAGAGAAATGCTGGTTTTAAAATCAGTGATGCTGAACAGGTTTTGCTGAAGTGAGTAGTCAGTCTCACATTTGTTATGCCTCCATCTAAGAGCATAGTATGGACTTCTAACACCGTGGACTGTCACTGCTCCAAGTTTTGTGCAACAGAACCCCAGGTCAGGTTCTTTATCTCCTACAGTTGTTTGCTGCACAGAGTTGGCTGTGTTCTGTCCTCATTTGTTTTCTGTCTGCAGTGTGGTATGTGAAAGCTAATGGAGAAATTTCTGGTTAAGACTAAAGCCTCAGGTTTCATTAGGTGTGCATGAATTAAACTCTCTTGCATCCAGGAGAAATACCCTGAAATTGAACAAGTTCAATTATATTTTGACACAGACAAATATGCAAAGATACTAAACAAAGATAGCAGTGTCCTTTAACATATTCTTTTAACATGCATATTTTCTGATGTTTTTTAATTTGTACTCTAATATGGAGAAATCCAAGTGTACCTGCATTGAAAGATGTACCCTGATCTCTGATGTAAACATTGATATTGCAGTAATCGAATTATTTATTCAAAAAGTAAAGTAACTGATGATAAAGTCAATGTCTAGTGTGACAAGGCAACAGAATTTTCCATCTCAAAAATTTTCCATGATTAAAAAACATTCAAAACTGGATGAGATAATGAACTATTCAAATACAATCCTGAAATATCTTTTACTTTTAATCGTAGTTTATAAAATAAAGAATTGCAAAGCTATATATTTCCAGTCACAGGTTCTAAGAAGGAAGATGACTGTTCAGTGCACAAGACATCAGTGCTTTTGAAATATTTTTTGTACATCACTCTTATATGTGCTGAAAGTCAGAAGGTTTCTGGATCCTGTCAGAAAAGGATGGGTAGATTTTTGGAAAAAAGTGGTTCTCTGGCTAAATCATGTTCACAGAAAGTGAGCTGGAGTTTGGAACACTGTAAGCATGGATGGAGTTTTATAAACCCATAAAACCTCAAACCTCAGGCTCAGCTTCAGAATGCTTGACGTGCTTTAGATATTTCTGCTTAATTGTTTTGGAAGGACATATTTCTATTCCTTACTAACCAAAATTCCTAGAACCTTTGAACAAATTATTCCTCCATGCATTGAAGATCTGCCAATACTGCCCTTTTTGTCCTGCAGAAAATACAGTTTAGGAGACAAAGATGACATTGGTATGAACAGATTGGAAAGTAGCCTGCTGTCTTTATACAACCTGTTCTCAGCCTGCAGAATCACTGGCACATTTATAGGCAGGCAGTGCATTGCCATTCACTTTTAACCATGTATTAGTGGCAGAATTGAACCTTTCTGTTCACCTCCCACAGACACAGATAGCTAGAGAAGGCAAAATGCTGAAGACTCAGTTTCTACTTTTAGCTCCTTAACTCCTTTGTTAGCCCATCTCAATTGACATGAGGTTTAACTATGCAGTAACTTTCCTGTGCAGATAAGCCATAAATACCCTACCTTTGGAATGTGTACAAAGTTCGTTTTCACAACTGTCCATTAAAGTGTCAGGAATACTACTATCTGAGGTCACCTCAAATACTATGTGTTGTTGCTGTGCTGCCTATCTTATACTAGAAGTGGATGCTTCTCTATTCATAATTTCTGAACCAGGGAAAAGGAAGTGATGTGGTTAAAGACACACGTTGGCTGGTGAGCAGTTAAGAGGTTAACTAACAGATTAGTATTGTTGAAGTTACTATAAATGCTTGATGTCCAAATGAAGAACAGTGACCAGTGGTGTTCCTCAGGGATCAGTACTGGGACCAGTGCAGTTTAACATCTTTGGTGGAGACACAAACAGTGGCATTGAGTACATCCTCAAGAAGTTTGCTGATGACACCAAGCTGTGTGGTGTGGTTGACATGCTGGAGGGAAGGGATGCCATCCAGAGAGACTTTGACAAGCTGGAGAGGTGGGCGCATACCAACCTCCTGAAGTTCAGTAAGGCCAAGTGCAAGGTCCTGCACCTGGGTCAGGGCAATCCCAAGCACAAATACAAGTTGGGCAGGGAATCCATTGAGAACAGCCTTCAGAAGAAGGACTTGGGGGTGGTAGTAGATGAGCCACTGGACATGAGCTGCCAGTGTGCGCTCACAGCCCAGAAAGCCAGTTGCATTCTGGGCTGCATCAAAAGAGGCAGGTCGAGAGAAGAGAAGGTCGAGAGATGTGATTCTCCCCATCTGCTCCACTCTCATGAAACTCCACCTGGAGTACTGTGTCCAATTCTGGAGCCCCCAACACAGGAAGGATGTGGACCTGTTGGAGCTAGTCCAGAAGAGGACCACAAAGATGATCAGAGGGGTGGAGCACCTCTCCTATGAAACAGGCTAAGAGAGGTGGGGTTGTTCAGCCTGGAGAAGACAAGGCTCTGACGACACCTTATAGTGGCCTTGCAATATTTGAAGGGGACCTACAGGAAAGCTGGGGAAGGGCTTCATACAAGGGCTTGTAGTGAGAGGACAAGGGTTAATGGTTTTAAACTGAAAGAGGGTAAATTTAGTTTAGACTTTAGGAAGAAATTCTTCACCGTAAGGGTAATAAGCCACTGGAATTGTTTGCCCAGGGAAGTTGTGGATGCCCCCTTCCTGGATGTGTTCAAGGCCAGGTTGGATGGGGCTTTGAGCAACCTGGTCTAGTGGGAGGTGTCCCTGCCCATGGCAGGGGGGTTGGAACTATGTGATTGTTAAGGTCCCTTCAAACCCAAACCATTCTATGATTCTAAGTATGGCTTATCTATTTCTTCGAAGGACAGCCCAGGTATATTATACCTTTCCTTGATGTTGCTAGCAGCATGCAACTCAAGTCTTGCCATTCTGTCTGACTGCTGCAAAGTTCTCAGGACTAGGAGATCCAAAACATAATTTGAGAGCCACGTACATGTTGTAATCTCTGTACAATATCACATTTAATTATTCAAAAAATTAACTTCAAAGTAATCTTTGTCAAGACTTCTTACCATAGATTTGCATGAACATCTTTAGTTGTACGTTAATTTGGAGCTATGGGACTCCTACCAATGGGAAAAAAAGGAGGCTGAAACAATTTTTACTTTATTGAAGTTTAAAATTTGTCTCAGCAGAGAATCAAACCTAGTTCATATGTATAAGAAATAATTTATAACCTCTATTTTAGGCATCAAGTCTAGGTGTTCTGAATCACTTTCTCTGGGGATTGCTTACTTCTTTCCCCTGATACAGAGAAGTTAGATTTCCACAATGCCTGAGGTAAGTGTCTACCCTCTTCTGGATATTTGGTTCAGTGAAGGCAACACAATACTAAAAATTAGGCTTCCAGTGGAAAATTTCATAAGCTTTTTGTTAAGGAGAGTTATTATTGACATTACTTATAATATATATAAAATATATAAAATAAATAGATGGACCTACAAAACTTTGTGGATGTGTAATATTGCATAGTTACAAGAGAGATGGTTGATGCTGATGTTCTACAGTTTTGTTTAATACGAACAGTGGAAAAGAATAGAAACTTGGCAAAAACTCTGGATTTCATAATTATCCTATATTTTACGTATCAGTGTAATGCTACTTTTTTTCTCTCTGTTGGGTCTAGTTCACAAATATAGGGGTGACAAACATTAATAATGTCATTATTGCCTGTTAACATAGCTCATTAATGTGTTCTAGTAGTCATTAACTTTGCAAGGATATATTGATTCCTATGGAAACAAAGGCTGCAAGTTAAAAATAAATAAATGAGGAAACGTCTCCAGGAATGTTCTGTGCACTTGCATATGCATTTAGCTCTTACCACTGCTTGCTTATAGTACAAATTCTAATGGAGTAATCAAAATTCATTGTATTCAATTCTCTTTCAATATTTGTTGCTTTTCTACTTGCAGTGCCATTATGTGAGGAAACATTGTCCCTGTGATCTGAATCTTCTTGTAGTAATATGGGGAACTGGCTGGTTTATCCATAACCCACCCATAAGCCCTGGGTATAATTCTTCCAGTTTTTGAGGCCTGTTGCATGATTATTACATATTTCTAAGTATTGTAAAGAGCTCAGAGGCATAGGCACCTATACCTATTTTTGGCTGTAAATAAGGTTAAATAATTTTGTTCTGTAACTACACTGAGCTAGTATTCAAATCAAGTACAGAGTGGCTTTGCTTTCATTTCAGTATTCAAGTGAGCATGCCCAGCTGATTGTCAACAACATTCTCAGACTTTCTCAGGGCTTTCAACAATTGTGAATACAAAATAAGTTTCTGCAGACAATGGATGCTGGCTTTTATTCCACCTCAACAGTGCTGTGTGTCTGACTTGTTACTTCTGGTTCTATAACAATCACCAGTGATATTAAATCCTTAAGATAGAGGTGAAATGTCTTTTTTTTTTTTCTTTTTTTTTCTTTTTTTTTTTTTCTGAGTTATTTAGTCTCATTTCCTTACCATATTGTTAGGAGGTGGGGACATTTGAGATTAAAATTTGCTTTTCGTTTTCTACATTGATTTTATTTTCTGGAAATCCTCAAGTCAGTGGTCTTCCTGTGTGTTTTCAAATTTTGACTGCTACTCAAAAGTGCCTGATGGCTTCAGATATAATTTCTTCTCACTGGCTTCAAGACATCATTTCATTAATTATACCATGTTAGAAATTCCCCTGAAAGCTTAATTTTCATTTGTATGCTGAGTTAAAACTTATCAAATTGTTAGTCTAAAATGCAGCAGTATTTTACTCAAGCTAATATGGCCTACCTGGAATGCTCCAAAAAGTCTGACCTTGCTCAAACCATCCTGAATGTTTGTTATAACTTACAAAGTGATCTCTGCCTCAATGACTCCAATATTTACCTCTCCCTTAATCTTTGAGTCAGTTTGATGCCTTCCCCACAGTCGATTTATAAAAAAAAATGTAAGTATCTAGGAGCTAACAACTCTGCTTTGTGGCAATACCCTTGGAAATACAGCCACACTGTGGTGATTTCCAGTAGAGATCAAGACCTATCCTTGGCTGTTTTTAATCTATTTAATGTATGTAGTGCTGATTTTGTGTTCTAGTTTATTAATCAGTATATTGTCTAGTGTGCAGTGAGTTGTGCCTTACAGAGATCTAAGTGTATGGTATAACACTATTAGCATTTATCAATCAAAACTGTAATCTTATAAAAATATTGAATTAAATTGAGATCCATTACCTATAAGAGCATTTAGATTAGTACTTCATTGTACTACTGTCTTTTAATTGAGTCCCCTATCAGCTATTCCATTATTTTCTTTGGGATCAATGCAGGATGACAAAGTCAGTAATTACCTCAGGTATTGCCCCACTTACCCTTTTCTAAGACTTGGCAGAAAAATATTTACTTAGCTTGGTCCTCTGGAAATTACCATTAAGTACT
Source organism: Hemiprocne comata (assembly GCA_020745705.1). Lineage (NCBI taxonomy): Eukaryota > Metazoa > Chordata > Aves > Apodiformes > Apodidae > Hemiprocne > Hemiprocne comata. The sequence continues at coordinate 39,845,960 of CM036587.1, forward strand.
GGAAATGAGCCTTTGGTCTCACTGATAACCCGTGTCAACAGTTAAGACATCTCCTATAACTGTTCTTTCCTAGCTATTATTTGTGAGTTTTCTGGATTTGCTGAGTCAAAAACGTTTATGAATCAAATTAATTTCAAATAAATTCTATTTTAACATCCTGTTTTGCTGCTAACTGAATGGGTTCATCATAGCCACCGTGTATACACATAATTCACTTTCTACAAGGAGAACATAGCAGAAAATAGGTAAATACTGAAAATCTCTGTCTCTGTTATTAACACTTGCCCCTTGGTTATCAACCAATGTCCCAGTACAATTGTTAAGTTACTCATATTTTTTAGTGTAATAAAAAGAGTCTTCATTTGGTATTAACTGTGCCAGTGACAGATTTTTCTTATGACTTTCAGCTTCCCTCAGTAGTGGTTGTGCTTCCCACTGCTTAGCTCATATTCCTTGCTATTACCATCCCATTTTCTAAATGACATTTTTCAAGAGTTTTGTTTGTTTTCCTATGTTTCAACTGGTTTCCTAATTAATATCTCCTCTTGTCTTGATTATAGTTTTGGAAATTTTGTGGCCTCTAGGGGAATGTTCCAAATTACAATTAACTGGTTTTGTTTTTGTTTTTCTTTCTTTTTTTTTTTTTTCATTTTAATTACTTTTCACAGCAGATTCAGCTTATGTTTGTTTCCATTTTTCTTAAAATTGCTCTTTGAAAGCCCCAAGTACATGTTATTGATATGAACTCCATTGGTTTTGCACACAATGTGTGTAATGAAGCCGTGAACTACTCGTGCAACTACTTTTTACTTCTGGAGTCAATTCCTGTTTCTGTCAAGAGGATGTAAACTTTAGATTTATTTTTTTTTAGTTGGAGGCAATGTTTTTTGAGCCAGGGAACTATCACCTGTGTTTTGTGTATTCTCTGGTGGCTAGAACACCATCAGCATGAGACTTCTCTTCTGACTCGAGCCTCTCTGGTAATTTAACAGTCCTTCCACTCAATATAGATACTGAAGGAGCTGCAAGTGATGTTTTTAGATGAGCAATCTGAGTATCACCCAGTCATGGGTGATTCTGTTCAAACCTTTGAAGACACCAATATGCCCAAAAGTAGCTATTTAGTCTTTTGGATGGAGGATAAGTGGGACTTCAGAGGGAAGTGAGGAGGTTAGGGGCATGTCTCACTCTCTTTCTTAGGACTTACAGATTTAATTTGTTTTAGCTCTTCCACCTCTCCTAAGAATATTATGTGAGACAGCTGTGATTCACTCTAGATTTTGGACATTGTGACCAGAATATTTATATTCTTGAACAGAATATTCTTGGAATAACCAGGAGTTATTTCTGCTATAATACAAGCCATGCTTTTGTGATGTTTTATTTCTTGCTCCCTGCAGTTTATTTCTCTAGCGAATTTTCAGAATTCTTGCTGTAGCCACAGAAAAAAGGAACTTTTTTTTAGTTAGACACGCATGGAAGCAGGATCAAGGTTTTAAGGTCCCATGAAGTTTCTTCTCCTTCTACCATTTATCAGTTTCCAGCCAGATGGGTTTCCTATGTGCTTAAAAAAATTGTTCCCCTCTTTCTTGAAGTTCAGTACAATTCCATGTAGTTCAGACATACCCACAGCAACGGTTGTTTCTGTAACTACTTCTAAGGGGAAATATTCATGTAAACTAAAACCTCAGATTAGGTAAGTGACTTCTTATTGCACTAGATGTAGAAATATTCAATAAATAACTAACCAGTGCAAGAGGCTTTTCAACAGCAAAGCTCCAAAGCAGAGTACTGAAAAGGAGAATGGTGTGGCTGGATTAGTAATGATCATACCAAAAGATGTATTGACCCTCTTCCACTAACAATTAATCAGTCACTGCAGCAAGATAAACCTAGCTATAGGTTCAGTTGAAAACCTTTAGTATCAAGCCATGCAGGCTATGTGTTACTGTTTCAGGAACTATTCTAATGTAGCTTTGCATTTGTCTTTGCCAGCAACTGGCTGCTGTGTTACAAAAGTATGTTTATTCATTTAAGTGGAAATAACTTCTGATAATGCCCAACACCCAAATTCTCTCTCTCTTCCTCCATTTGTTCTTTGTGAAGCATTTCTTTATTCCTGAGTTTTTACAGGAAAGAAAACATTATTTAGCTCTTAATGATTGTTATATTTTATTGTGGTTTGGGATTTTTTTTTTTTAATTTGTCCTGCAGTCTGCATGGCTTCATTCAAATCTAGATTAAATAAGATCAGTTTAGGTCTTGCAGATTTTGTTAATAGTTCCTTAGATACTGTACAGTTTCAGATCAGAAAGCAGTTACACCAGCTGATAGCCACTGTATCCTCTCAGAGGATGTTGGCAACACGCTTGAGGTCTCCTTGTGAATGAGTGCAGGTTTTGACTCAGTCACAAATGAAAGACTGTACAGACACTGATTTATCCAGTGTATTAAAGAGAGTGATTTCTAGAATGCTGCTTTGGCTGTTTTAAACATGGATTTTACAGCAAAAAATACAAATGCCATTCAAATATTTAGAGGTAAAACAGCAAAAGAAATGAAACAGTACAAGAAAGAATTTAAACAAGTCCCCCATTTAACCTCACTTGTTTCTCAGTGATTATGCATTTGCTGTCGTCAGAAGCTCTGTCTTGCTCCACTGATCCCATGTATTTTAACAACATCTAGGAAAGGAGTAACATAATGCAATTTAAATTTTTTTCTGTAAGAGAAGTACTGAAAGAACAGGTTCTTACTTTGTAGGAAATTCAAATGAGAAACTGGAGTCCTAGGAAAGTAGGCTTCTTCATGAAAATGGATGCTGTCACCACTCCTAGGGCCTTCTAAAAGCATCAAATCATATCTGTAAACAATGATTCTGAACTGCAGATATGTATATAATTCTAAAATTTTAATTCAAACAATATCATAGTACAAATCCAAATAATAAAACTTGTCAGATTTCTCTTGACTTAAACTATTGACCTTACCTGCTTATTTTTAGACCTTATTCTGGGAAGTTTTCTTGCTTGAGAGTTGGGAGTTTGACAACCTAGATTCTAATGTTTTCAGGCTACTTACATGATATGTCAGTCTGGCTGACTGGATCAAGTCCAGACATGGATCAAACCTTAGACTTATCTGGCAAGGCCGAGATGGAAGTTTTCTTTCTACTTTTGACCACTTTCTGCGCCATCCCCTTTCTTTAAGGTTGGCTGTCAAATACTGTTTATTTTTTGAACAGTAGAGAAGGCTAATACGAAAGCTTTCAGATGCATTGATCAAGGCCCATCATGTCAATGTAATATTGGCACGTTCTTCACACAAAAGTGGTCAGATTTATATTCCTCTGAAATAAATGTAATATATGCTTTGACAGTCTCAGGCTGGACATTTAAAAATGTCAGTATTTTTAAAGGATTTTTTTTTTTTGCAATTATTTCCTTTTTTTACTCCTCAGAAAGTAGAAATATTTCTGAAAATGAATCAAAATCTGGAATTTCTATTCAATTTGATTGTGTTTGAAAAAACGTTTTAACTGATGAATTTAAAATCTACTAATATGCCTACCTCTTTACTTACACTTAAACTAATCAAATACATTACAAAGACCTTAGTCCTCAAAAGAGTAATTGATTATTCTGGGGGGTGGTGAGAAGGGGAATAATAAAACTATCAGGAGGAACTGAGAGGGGGGAGCGGGTGGGAAGAAAAGGAAAAGCAGCCAATTTGGCACCTCTGAGGGCCTACATCTGGAACTGGTTGAGAATAAATTGTTTTTAAAAGCCTGTGGTATCGTATAAAAGCTGGGAAACTCATTCTGAGGCAATGATGGAAAGCTTTTAACTGGAAAAAAAAGAAATAAAAAAAGGGTCCTCCTTTCAGACCTATAGATTTCCAGCAGAGTAGTGAGATTACTGCAGATGCCTCAAACACAATTTTTTATTTTTATTTTTTTTTCTCTAAATACATATACTGTTTGTCACTGACTGATCAAGTGTTTTTCTATGCTTATTGAAAGCCACACAGAGGATGTATTACCAAGCCAATTATGTCATTAGTAAGAATTGCGCATCCAGTGTGCCAGATGAATCTCCTCTGGAGACACCACTTTTTTGCTTTTTGATGCAGAAAGCTGTGATTTAAGTCCATTATACCAAAGCTAAAACCCACTGTCCAAGGCCTGTGTAAGAATTCCCATTATCTCAGGAAGAGCAATTATTCTCTGATGTAAATTATAGTACTGTCTTGGAATGGAAAAAAGGCTAAACTAAGATCACAATGCTCTTCTTAACTAATTCAACTGAGAAGAGACATTAACAAATAATTACCATAAACAATGTTCAATTATTATATTTGAATAGTACTTTTTATTACAGCCTCATGCAAATACATTTGTTTATCCCAGTAGCATATCCGTGTGCTAGGAGTTTTCATATTAAGCTTCAGAAAGTTGGAACTATTAAAAAACAAACAAACTACTGGGGATCACATATATATAACTCCAAATCTAAATATTCATGACTGCAAGTGTGATATTTCACCCTGACTTCTGTTGACAGTGGATGATGACAAAGAAGGAGTAGGTGCTCACAAGTGGAGTTTTTTCTGGATTTTATGACGTTAGTTCAAGGTCCAGGAAGCATATTTTGTACTTTAGTTTAACATGCATAAAAATTTAGCGACAGTTTTTGGCTGATCTGTTTTGATAACAGCATTTTGCTCCTGTTTGCTAAAACCCTTTTTAAGAGACGGGTATAGCTCAAGGGAAGAAATAGCCATCATTCTGGTAGCAGCATGTTGTTTTATCTGGACTGCTAAAGAGGATCAGTAGAACATGTGCTTTAATGAGAATGAGGTGAAGTGCATGTCTAAGGCAAGTCATCCTGAAGCAGTACCACTGCCTGATCAGGGAAGTGAGATTAATCATTTGAATCCAGACTGCATCCTTTGATTTGAGACAGAAATATAATTCAAGATGGTTGATTAAAACTGGTGAGGTGTGGTTTTTTTATTTCTTTGGTTAAAAATAAATAACATATTACAAAATTTAATCAGAGTTTTAGAGAAGATTTTTCTTTTTAAATAAATAAGAATCTATTGACAGCTGCAAGTTCTGAATGTGCAACAGAAGAACTCAAAAAAAGTCTATGTAACTTGGCTCCAATAGAGGTAAATATACATTTATCTGTCAACCTAAAAATCTCAGATGATGTCTGAAGATTGAATTCTATTCTTTAGATGTGTCGATAAAGATAGAGGTACATCTTCTTTATGGGAGTTGAGGCATTCAGAAGAAAGGCCTCTTTCAGAAGAAATCTTACATCTGACTGAGTGTAAGATTGTTTGATCATAATTCAATGTATGAGAACCTCTTGTCCAATCTCCTGATTTTCTTATTTGTATCCATTGTACTTTTAACATAGCAAACTCTTACTTATTTAAACATAATCCTACATAAGTGGGAAGCATGAGATACCAATACATCATATCTTACATGATGACATAGAAAATGATGACTTAGAAAAACCATATATAATACTCCAGAAGGCAACAGAGATATTTTCTGCCTCTGGTTCAGCATAGCAAGATGCTGGCATTAAGGAAAGAACTGTAGAGGAATAAGGTTTTTACTTACCAGTACTACAATACCACAGGTTATCAGATATTCTTTACCCTTCATTCCAAGTTATTTGAAATGCATGTTGTCCATGCCATAGACTCAAGGTAACATTCCTAGAGGACAGCAAAAAGGCACATAGGAAACCTTCTATCTAGATGAGGAAAGAACTGAACTAGTCTTACTTTGCCTTTGGTTATATATATGTCAAACATTGTATTTAAGATAAAATCTACTGCCATTCAAACTATCCCTGTTATTTTGCAGAGTTCTAGTTCTTCCTATCTTTAGAAAAAATGCTACCCAACAGGTTTATGCAAGTACGAAGACTTGACTCACCCTCCCTTTTTTATTTGTAGATAAACAAATAAAAAGACCATAACCAGCTATATCTTTCTATTTTTAAAAAAGCCTTATCAATAAATGATATTGTTGCTATGAAAAGCATACTGTGTAAATGGATTTTCTGCTAGCTATACATTAAAAACTTGCAAGGGCATGGAGATTTGAAACAGTCTTTTTAATGGATCATAAATCTTAGAAATTATTTGAATTCATGGATTAAATGTCAGCTTTCAGAGCTTTTGGTGATTTATTTTGGATCTTAGAAGAAGGAACATTTCTACTGCAAATCAAATTATTGCATTTTCATATTCTGCATTAGTTATTTCCACAAAAATATTCTTCAAAGGAACAAGCTGGGGATGCTTTTTTTTCCCCCCTCTTTGAAAGTTTCTAGCATTCCATGTTGCATTTATAATTAATACACTTGCCAAGACCAAAAGTGGAAGAGGGCTAGGGAGAGTGCTTTATGTGAGTAATGAACACCATATGTTGAAAAGAAGGTGACAGTAGCTGAATATACTGTTACTCAGGTGCCAGTACACAGAACGCAGACAGAGTTTAGTATGCTGTAGCTAGAGAAAAGGATGTTAGTTGGGTAGAAAAAAAATAATTCAAGCATTTCAGCAAACTTTTATTGTTCTTCCAATAGAAGACAAAATATCAAAAATATTTATTAATTTGATTAGTTCATTTCAAAATGGGGTAGCGAGAAGGCTGTCTCCCCTCAGTCAAAGTAAGACATATGGACAGAGAGATGATCTATAGTCAGTAAAAGCAATAGAAGGATCCTTTGGCCTTTTCACTGATTTAAATCAGATTTGGAAACACATTAAATACAATTAACTTCAGACATTTAATTGTAATGCTGGAGTTAAGAGCTGAATTACTTTAACCACCTTGATAATTGAAGGAGATTGATAGACATGTCTGAAGGCAATTCAGCCTACTTAGTATCTGGCCTGTCCCTCTGGTATTATCCAATTGTCTCCTCTGTGATAGAGAGTTTTCAGACTGAGATTATTCAGGTAAGTGGCTAAAATGAGACAGGAGGAATCCAGGTTTAAGAAGCTGAAATAATTTCATACTGATGAAGAGAAGCAGGGACAAAATTATTTATGGAGCTATCTTTACAGGGACTGACCATCATGTAACTGTTTACTTGTTTTAGTTTACCTGCACTTGGATAGCATTTGTTGCTGTAGTGTCTAAGGAATTTTCTCTCCACTGTAATCTGCACAAGAAAGTCAAGGAGGTTGATCTGTTCCTCAAGTGCCTACAAAGTTATTCTAGAAAAGGAGTTTACAGGTAAAGAAGCAGTCTCCCTATTCCAGTAGTCAGGGAAAGTATCAATATGGCAATGTGAAGTGATCCCTTTTACCTGTTGAACACAAAAGTAATGGAACTCTTGTGTCCTTTAACTGTATGTCTGGGAAACTGCTGGTAAACAAAGATTAGGATGTAATTAGCACAGAGTTAAGAGAGAGATCCTACAAAAGTTAAATTTAGGTTATCAGAGAGAAAATGTAGATGAATGAATTGAAAACTTTCTGAATGTTAACAAGGAGAAGTTAGAACTTCAAGATCTTCATTCAATACTGAAAAGCTGAAGGACTAAATTAAGGAATTAAGGACTATAACCAATTGCAGAAAAGGACTGCCAAACAAGCAAGGAAGGCTTTTTTTTAAGAGAAAGAGGCAGAATTTAGGTAATTAGAAATTAGGTAAGCAGAATTTCAGACTTTGTGTTATGAAGCCTTGAGGTTCTACTGACCTTTGCCTAAAGGCTCAATAAATGCCTCTGTTCAGTGTACAGCACTAGGCAGAACAACAGACTGGACATACTGTGAACAAGGTAGGACAAAATCCTAAAAATGTTCTAATTTCATTGTACACATTTGAGAAAATCTTCGATTTTAAATACTGTGGTCAAGTCTGGTCATTCTTCCTAGATGGAGCTATAGAAAGGGAATTGATCTAAACATAGGAGAGAAAAGTGACTGAGACATATGGGAAAGAGCTTTGTATAAAAACAGACTGGAAATGTTGGGACTATAGTAAAGAAAAAAAATACGCCAAATGAAAGACTTGACAGAAAGTGGTGAATTAAGAAGATAATTTAGGTGTTCCCTTTTAATTATACAAGATCAAAAGGCATGCAGCTGAATTGAAAGGAGTGGATACAAATTTGATAGGAGGGTATTTCAGGTTGCTATGTTATCAGTTGCTATCCACTATGTATATTACCTGCTTGTGCTTTCCTTTGATGCTGGTGCTGTTCTCTATTGGCAGAAGCCCTGCTCTGCTCTAGATGGGCATTTCTTTTCAACAGCAGGGACCTGAGTCTGGATTACAATAATGGGTCAGTGTTACCTGACGACTATGGCTTAGACTGTATGACATGAGTTAATGCTTTCCAGCCTTTTTCCAGAGGAGAGAGGACTGCACCACAATTCTTACCTTTCTTTGTGGTGTCTAGGGAAAGGCTAAGAACTGCTGAAATTCCTGAGGATGACAGTAGTGGTCATCTTTTACCTGGGGATGCCATTCCTTTGCTGTAGGATAGAAATCCTCTAGTAGGTATTAGTTTCCTCAGTAGCCACCAAATTCATTCTGACTACATCCAATGGAGAGAACCCCCGCCCCCACAACAACTGAAAATACAGACCTGATAGCAAGAATAGCTGACTCTATTCAATTTTTTTTCCTTCAGTGAAGCTTAACCTCCATTTGGTGGTAATGTGCAGGACAGTCTTGTTAAGCATAGTGAAAACAGGCTAAAAATACATGGCAGATCATAAAATCATAGAAACATAGAATGGTTTGGCTTGGAAGGGACCTTAAAGATCATCTAGATCCAACCCCCCTACATGGGCTGGGACACCTTCCACTAGATCAGGTTGCTCAGAGCCCTATCCAACCTGGCTTTGAACACTTTCAGGGATGGAGCCTCCACAACTTCCCTGGGAAACCTGTTCCAGAGTCTTACCACCCTCATAGTGAAGAATTTCCTCCTAATGTCTAAGGGAAAGGAGGGGCAAGGAAGAACAAGGAGGGCAAAGGAAGGGAAAGAAGAGCAACGGAAGGGCAAGTAAGGGCAAGGAAGTGGAAGGAGGGTAAAGTTGGACACGGGTAGCATGTCGAGACACAACTTTTGCAGAAACATCTTCTTGCACAGCATGTGCATTCAAGCAATTCAAGAGGAGCATTGAAGACACTAGTTCTTTGGATGCAAAAATGACAATGCATTCTATTTGCACAGCTAACTGATCTCCATGCAAACCTCAAAATAGTTAGTAAAACGCTAATCCAGAGCATTGCAAACTGTTACAGCACTGCTCCAATTCCAGCAAGGAAGAAACTTGCCTGAATGTCATGTCTAAGATCATAGAAGAGTTAGTGTGTATTTGAGTGACCTGTGAAAAAGAAAACTCTAAATCCTTGGAACTGTCAAAAGCACACCCCAAATTTTATAAAGGAATGCTTTATAAAATGCGTATATACAGGATATTTAGCCCAAAGTATCAGCACCGGTTTGTTGCTTGTAAAGCACTCAAAAACATATCCTAGGAAAGAACAGATTGTCTGAGGAAGAAGTTTGCCATCAGGAAGGAGGAAGCAGGAAAGCATAAGGATATGGAAAAACACAACAACGATTGGAAGCACTTCCATTTTCTATAAAACGCATTGTAGGATGTTAAAAAGGCTGGATGCAAAGCATTCCTGCAAAGTAGGAGCTGTGGGCTGCCACTGTGTGGCAGATACATAAAAAGCTCTATGACTGAGTAGGGAATGGCTTTCTCAGATGTACAGATGAACAAAACCTCCATGTTTGTGAACAGTGAATGAAAAAGGTTCCATATGTGGTCAAAGTAAATACTGTTCAGAGTCTGAGTAACTGTTTATACATGGTGGCTTGTTGAGTTCATGGATAATTTTTGTACCGTACATAGCATTGCTAGAGAAGATAAATACCTGAAAATGAAACATTCTTCTGCTCCAATTTTGTTTCAGAGATACTTAAAGACAGCAAAAAAAAACATGTTTAAAACAGGATTTTATAGAAATTCGTATTTAAATAACTTTATTGAAAGACACAGTCCTTTTCCCCTCAGGAAAAATGAAATTTGAAAACTCAATTCAAGTTATGCTGGAGATGTAGTCAATGCAGAGATTAATATTCTGAAATCTTGCTGGAATAGCCTACATGGGTGAAAATGTATTAAAGATTACTGAGCTTTAGGTTGGCCAAAAAGCAGGATGGAGGAGGGAGAAGGAAATAATTTGGTGGAAAAGGAAGAGAAAGTTTGGTGAATAGCTTTTTAAAAAGCTTTGATGTCTAAAAGGCATATTTTGAAGTGCAAAAGAAATACCATTTTAGTAACGTGAGTATTAGTATAGCTCTTTTAAGATGAACTAATGCAGTTCTGAATTTTTGAAACGAGACAGGAGTGCTGTTTGCATGTTGCCGTTTAGAGGCAGGAACATGAAAGGGAGCTTCAGTGTCTGCCTCAAAGGGGAATGCTTAGGACCATGCTGTGTGTGAGCACTTTGTTTGCCTTCCCCATTGTTTGTCTCAAAGCTGAGTGTTTTCTGCATGTTTTAGTCTGAATAATATGACTGCAGGAGGTACAGAAATGTGTGGTTGCTGGTAAGTGACTGATGTTCTTCCTGAGGTAAGGTGAAAGGTTAGTTGTACCTGTTTTTTCCCTGCCAGTCCTCACCTACCAGCGACTCCTAAATGAAGACAGCATTCCCCTCCCACATAAGTGTACTAGTACATCTGGTTTCATCCAAACTGACTTCTCGGTAGTTCATGTGGGGTGTTGGTGCTGGAGGTCCTGTAAAATCAACCTCTGAGGAGAAAAAGATTTGTAACTTGAACCTTTGCTCCATTACTTTTCCATTAGTTCAATCTTTAACTCTCTTCATTTTCTTATGCTTTGAGAAAAAAAATGATATTGAACAAAAAAATATCAGGATCAGAATGCAGTGTGGGAAGTAATAGTGGTGTGCTATGGGAGTGGATGATCCAATTAAATATAAGACTTTTTTGAATAGTCTGTCTCTTTTACTGTCACCTGATCGGGGTGAAATATGCAACAAAGCTGCTTCCCCTACGAAATACAGGAGGTACCACATCTCATCTTTTAAATGTTAACACTGGCACTTTAGACAGCTATTACCCTGTTCCATCTCAGTGTAAAATGTGAACTCTCACCATGTTTAAGGCTAAGGATCTCTGGAGCAACAAATGCCTTATTGTGGGATTATACCTGATTATTTGTACAGACTATTAGCCTAGGAAAACAGTTCAGGCTCAGGTGTAAGGAGTTGGATGAACAGCTTGATACCCTGTTTTCACAAGTAGGTTAATTATCTTAACGGGTTTGGCTCATTGCAGTCCCCCATTTGTGCTTCTATTGACTTTTGGGATAATCAAATACTTTATTTTACAAACTCCAGAAGCCTTTAAGTCAGAATAAGTAATGGGTCATTGACTAAACTGCAGTCAATAGGCTATTGTAATTTCCCTTAATACAGCAATATTGAAGAGTTCTACTTCATTTGAAAGATTACAGTTACTGAGCAGTAATTGCAGAAATAAAAGAGAAAGCCACTCAGAGCATCTTACAATAAGAAGATGGTGTGAAAAATTACAGTTGTGAAAAGTGTAAGAAAGCAGTTTTCAAAGTCAGTTTAGGTTAAAAGGTAGTTGACTTTCTCATCCAAAAGTAACAGTGTGTCTGCTGCCATTTATATGAGATGAGCAAACTTTTCTTGCATAGTTTTGGATGCTCTCAAACATTGTGAATTGAGATATTTACTTCTGAGGCCAGCACCGCTGTGTTAACATTTCAGTTAACATCTCCTGTAACCAAGAGTAGATGGTGGGAACAGTGTGTCTACCATGGACACTGTCGTTAAAATGGAACCCTGAGGAACTGCTGTTCTGCAAAATTTCTTTCCAAATAACCCACACAGAGGCATCATTTGACATACTATGTGGACATTTCAGTACATTTGAACAAGTACTGAGAGTCTTGGCAGAAATAAAAGAAAAACCATTATGGCCCATCAGAATGATGCAAAACGCCCCCCTTCTTGGTGTAGCTATTGTAGAATAGACAAAATCAGATCTGATTTTAGAAAGACTCTCCTTTTGCAAAAACTTGGAATGGTCATGGATAAATGATATATGAAATGGAGGAAGTTATTAAAGAGCTTCCACATACAGAGGAACTTGTTAAAAGAAGGTGGTTATTGATTTTGTGATTACAGGGGAGCATTCAGACTAAATGACTCCTGTGAGTGTAGTCAGATAGATGAATGTCTATATGCCATCAGTTGCACCTGCCATTAAATGAGTTGGCAATTAATGGAAGGCCACTTTTTGAAACCAGATCCCTAGAGGATTGCATGGGGACATAAAACCCAGGAAAATTATCATAGTTTCAATCCGATAAAGTAAAAATAAAGTATTTACAAAGTATGTAGGTGAGGATGTGTGGGAATATTTGAGCATTCTGCTTTATAGAATATTCCAATTATTTTGTGGTGCGTTTTCTGGGTAGCTACCACAGGAGCAGAGAAGTAGTTACTGAAGCAGGTGCAACTTCAAATAAAAGATAAAGCTGATAAATAATATGAGCAGGTACAAAAAAATGGAAATTATATAGAAACAGAAACATATCTCAACTGCAGCAGGTAAACCGGGCAGCAAGCCCTGCAGCACAGAGCGGCTGCCCCCCAGGGCAGTCTGGGGTTACGTCAGGTGGTTGCTCTGGCCAGGGAGGAGCCATCTCCAGTGGAGACGGCCAAGGGTGGAAGTGCTGTGGCACACTCCAGAAGATGAATGGTGCTCTCACTGAGCTGGAAGCAGTGTGCTTTCCATTAGTGGATACATTGCTTCCGACTCATGATGGATGGCTTCACGCTATGCATCAAAATGGTGCAAAAAAAAAAAAAAAAAAAAAAGCCTCGGGAAGGATAATTTACAAGATGATGTTAAGAAAAAGAAACAAGGGATACGTTAAATTAAGCCAATATCAGTGAGCAAATGTAGCAAGGCTCAGTAAGCTATTTGGCATCACTTTTCTCCCACCATGAGGTAAATGACAAGATAGTGGCAAAACATGAGATTTATTTTAATGAAGTGTTTTCTGAGACAACCTTAGTGCTGTAGAAAACGGAATGTAAGGAGCAAGGGCCAACTTCCTCAGCCCTTAACCAGCACTCAACGTTAGGCTAATGTTAAATAGAAGTCCATGAGGTTGAATTTAACCAAACTTCTAAAACATGAGATAAAAAGTGATGGTAGGTAAGTTGCGTGTGGTATTTATGCATTTTTAATGCAAATAATTATAAAAAGTTAACTCCTCAGGATGCAGCTGCAAAAGTTGTGTTTCAACACATCTATCAAATTTCCTTTTGAGGGTACTTTAAGAGTGAATACAATCGATAATGACTTTGAAGAGATGACAGTAACAGCCTCCAGAGGATAATGCATTTTTCAACCATCAAGATTTTAAGATGGGTTATTTCAGAGGGATTAAGGAGTTAGACTTCCAGTTGCTATTGAGTGGGACTCAGGTCCTTAATTTGCTTAAGTGCTTTGCAACTTCCAGCACTGAAGTATAAATAAATATGCCTTCAGAGTTCTGGATGCCCCCAAAATGAATGCAAAGGGATGCAGACATGGCTAGAATAGTTGCCTTTTTATGTGCAGACTTGTTTTATGCTGTTCAGAAAATAAATGCCTCCAGATGGCCCACCTGATTTTATACGTTAGTAAACTCAGTATTCCATCAAGAGCGAGTATTGTTAATGCATGCATTTTGCTGAATCTCAGGGGTCCTTAAGGTTTTTGCTTCTCTTGCATTTCAGCAATGTTTATCTTTCAAAATGCCTTATCAGGTCCAGAAACAGCTGTGCTCCCTTGCCTGGCAAAGCTGACTTCTTTCCTCTTTTCTCTCCTTGCTTTATTTTTATGTTTATGTGAACTAAATATTCAATCTGAGATAAATTTCACACTAGCACTGAATCTTCAGGGTTAAGGTGTATCAATTGGAATTCAACCATCTGTGGAAAAAACATGTAAACAAATATACCAATCTTTATGTGAACGGTTGAAATGTACCTCAGGCACAATTTTGCTATTTCCTTTTAATTACCTTAAGACACGTCCACACATTTACATGCATATAGTCCTATATTTGCACAAATAAAACCTAATTCAGATATAAGCCATCTATGGTCTGAGCAATAAATAAAGCCCATTCGGGCTACATACAGCATCTCACTAAGTAAAGCTGCATGACTTCTGCACTGGAATTGTTCTGGCTAGATTAGAGTGTAGAAAATTAGGGGTGTAATGGTCTGTAACCATCTAAGCAGCTGCACTTTAAAAGCCAGAGTGAATTTACTGCTATTAAGAATTTTTCTAGAATCTTCCTGTAAAATAATCTTCTGAGTAACATTTTGTCCTGTTTTGAGCCAGAATGAAGCCAGTTTTCTGTTTAGTGATTTTTTTTCAGTGAACTCTTGTTGTCATTGGTTTAGTTGCTGCTCCTGAGTCAAACCGTGACATCTTTTGAATTCACAGTTGAGGTAGTCCTGAAGGTTGCTTCCTGTATAAGGCACAGAAAATAGCTCAGGCTATATCTGTGCCCCACAATGTGTTTTTCTTGTAAACTAGGTGTGCATGCAAATAAGATTAAATTTCAAAAACAAAATAGTTTAGAAGAAGCAGCAGTCAAGTACTTTCATACAGTCTTTGTATTACCAGCACTGACTGTGTTGTTAATGCTGCTCAGATGTGTATCTGCAGGACATGGAGCCTGCCTCATTCGGAGGACTGTTGTCTTTGAAGAATGTTTCTCTTTTGCTTCTGGCAGCAAGAGCTGAGGAAGGCTAAGAGAAAAATGTTTGCCCAGTTAACTAGTATTATAATAAATAGGGAGCCTGGCTAGAGCTTCAGAAACTAGAGATTGTTATTAATGAGGTGCTTATAATCCATTGCTTGTAACATCCATTTGAATCAATGAGAGTAGTTTCTAATCCAGATCAGGTGCTGCCTTGGAGGGAATTCTGGTATAACAAGGTAAAAATTTAGGAAGATTTTTTTTCTTTTCACCCCCCGTCAAACTACTCTCCTCAATGTGAACTAAAGAACTTGGAAATATAATATAATTTTTTAAGCAAAATGGTGTGGTTTTCTCCCTCCTTCCTTCTTTTCATCCTTCTTTTCACCTGTTCAGTTTTCATTATCGTTTTTCTCTTCTTCTTTTCTTCAGCACATGGGTAGTCTTCCATTTGTCTTTACTGAGTTCAACTTTCATGCTAATGATCTACCTCAATGAAATAAATCTGTAACCTCTTCACCTTCTTGAATCTGGCAACCGTGGTTCAACTCTTCCTTAAATCAGCAGTACTGCCTTGTCACTTTGAGGCCGGCTTCACATCTCATTGCAATGAACAAGACTGAAGCAACTTGATTGCAGCACTTAAGCATTTCAAATGGGAGAAAGTACTGCTGACTCCTTAATTCTTTCTTTATCTACAAAAGAAAGTATTCACAATAAGTACCTGGCTAGTATTTAAAGCCAGGCAAATTCACAGTGGCATTAAGTCACAACATTTTTGCAGCAAAGATGATTAAGCACTGGATAAAAAACCATCAAAGGAAATAGTGATTTCTTTTGCATGGTCTCCAGTTCAACTTTGGACATTTTTCCAGGAGATAAGTTAAGCACAAATTTTCAGCTTAGTATGTGGGTTCTAAGTGAAATATAAAATCTTGTGACAAAAGGGTGGTCACAGCAAATGATTTAACCATTTCCTCTGGCCTTAAACTCTGTGTCAGATAGTAAAGTCTATGAATTCTGAATTGATCACTAGGTTTTCTTTGCGTCTTCATTAGCTTTTGGTGTACCTTAAAATAAACCTCGCGATGAGCTAGATAGCTTTTCTTCCTTTCTTGGAATTCAGTTAAGGTCAATGGCTGTTTTCACAGTATAAATATTATCTTCTCTGACCCCCTTGTACAAAAACCCACACTCTTGTCAATAACCTACTGATGTGGCTTGCAACAGCAGAGTTTTTAAATGGCATGGGGAAGATTTTATGGCAGCATGTTCAATTTCTTCTAAGACTGCTGTAGTTCTCTGGGGAATCTCTTTGAGGAAACTGAGATATAAAGTAGCTTTTCAGTTGTTTGATATTTTTGGTGGCAAGAGATATCCAAGGTACTCATATTGTTTCCTTGAGTGATTTTAGTGCTGAAATGAAGGAAAATTTGTGGTGATCTTCTTTAACAGTCAAAAAGAGTACCAGTCAAGAGCACTCCAACTGTTTGAGACTTGGGCAGATAAAAGTTACAGTTGACAGTGAAATTATTCTTTTGCATGCAGTTCTGTAAAGGCCCATGCACGCCACACTTCTGCATGCTGTCATTTACAGATGCTGATTTATTGGGCCTTCCTAGATCTGACAAAAAGGCTTTTCCTTGAGAGCTCCTTCTGGAACACAGTCTCCAATGAATTAACTAGCTCATTTGCCAGGAAACAAGCAGTCAATGTTCAAACAGAAAGACCAGACAGAAAATTGCATACTTTTCCCCAACTGTTCATCTGTTTTTGTGAAAACTTCAAACTGCAGTGTATGAAAACCACAGAAAGAGCCACAGAATGATATAAACATCATGAGTGATTTATAAAATAAATCCCTCAGAAATCCCTGTGCAAACATTTGTTTATTGGAAGAAGTTAGTTAAAAACAGATAACTAGTACCTTCACAGTCAGAACAACATAGTGCAGGTTCTTGCCTCAAAGAAGGAAAAATAGAAAAGCAAGCTGTAAAAGGGCCAGGGGAGCGATCCTACACTGTGAATTAGGAGATTCATGCAGAGGTAAATGTGGGAGAGGAAATAGTTGAGGAACAAGGTGTGGACTCAGATGAGCTGTGAAAGGCGATAAGGAGGTCTCTGCGGGGGTACCCACAGTTTGGATACCTCTGAAAGTTTGTCATGACTGTTGCTACAGATTATTTTAGGGATCCTGGAATATTTTGCAGAACCTCTTCCCTGCCTTTTGTGTTTTAATATGATAATGTTGCAAGGAGACTGTGAACTGTTCCTATTAGCAAGTCGTATAATATGCTTATTATAGTAATGGAAATTACTCTTCAAATGCAGTCAGCAGTACTGTGTGAGAATGAGTTAATCAGCTGTCTTTGTTAAATGTTTTTCCATGTGTGGGAGGCCTTGGCAGTTAATGCACTTTCCCCTGATTTGCAGCTACTGTCATCATTGCTATATGTGATTGATATGTCTGCCTTCACAGATTTGGAACCTGGCACTGACACTAATAAACAGCTTAAAGTCACTGATAATAATTTCAGAAGGGACTCTAGAAAATGGTAAGGGGATTTTTTTTTTTTTTTTCCAAATTGCAGCTGGAAGGGTGACACAGCTTTGACACTTTGCATTTCATTTTGGCATTCAAGTTTTGTGGACAGGTCTGTTAACTGGAGTTAGCTGTAGAAATCAGTAAAAGCAAAATAAACAAACTGCTCTCCCTCCCCAGCCTTAGCAGTTATTAAGTATGAAATGGAATGTCCTGCACTGGAGCATCCTCAATATAACACTTAAACTGGTTTCACAGGGCTTATTACACATTTGCTGGTCATTATTGATTTAAAGGCATGGTGCAAAATATGTCTCTCTTATAATTTCATTGTTCGGAAGGCAGACAGACTGGGTATGGAATTACTACACCATTTATGACTCTTTCCTTTCTTGATGTTTTGTGGAGGGCCTTCAGGACACAAGGAAAGAGTTAGCCTTGCCTTAACTGAGAAGAACCAGAATTAATTGGTAGGTTAGGCATGAGTTACGCCCACCACCTTGGTCTGCTTAATTTTGCTGTGTTGTGTGGCTTTGGAAGCAGAAAGAGATAACTGAATTTGCTTTTAAAATAGGAACCAGTATGAATCAGCTTAGAAAGTAAGCCAGTAGCAGTAGTGACATTTTGCATCTTTCATCAGCCTTCCCTCTTTAGATAATTACAGAGAAAAATTGCAGGTGAGATGCAATATCACTTGTTAGAATAACTTGCATTGCCCAACTATTCAAAATGGTTGGAGGGGAGCTCTGGAGATTATCTTGTTTTATGCCCCTGCTCAAGCAGGGCCACTTAGAGGAGGCTGCCCAGGACCATGTCCAGATAGCTTCTGAATATCTCCAAGGATGGAGAGTCGACAACCTCCCAGGGAAACCTGTGCCAGTGCTCAGTTACTCTCACAGTAAAAAAGTGTTTCCTGATGTTCAAATGGAGCCTCCTGTCTTTCAGTTTCTGCCCCTTGCCTCTGGTTTTATCTCTGGGCACCACTGAAAAGAGCCTGGCTCCATCTTTACACCCTCCTTCAGGTATTTACACACTTTGATGACATCCCCATGAGCCTTCTTTTCTCCAGGCTGAACAAGCCCAGCTCTTTCAGCCTTTCCTCATATGAGAGATGCTCCAGTCCCTTAAACACCTTTGTGGTCATTCCCTGGACTCTCTCCAGTATGCCCATGTCTCTTGTGTACTGTTTCTAACAATATATATAGATACATTTGTGCTGTCAGTTCCCAAAGTGGATAATGACTGCCCTAGTATTGAATTGGTTGTACTAAGAAGTGAAAACTTAAAACTATCTTCTGTGGCCCTTTTTATTTAATCTATACAGGAGTATCACTGTATACTGTTCAGCTGTATGTTCAGTCATATCAGCTGTAATGTGGAGTACGTGTTTCCACACCATGACCACACTAAGTAGTTCGGCAGAGAGGGAAGCAAGATGATATTACAGTAGAGTTGGCATAAATATTTATGTTCCTGAAAACTGTTTTAGAAGTCACCTTTACTAAGCAGAAGATGAAGTTGATCACATTCTATAATTTCAAAGCCTTTTATTTATCATATGTCTACTAATATTCTTGAAGATATCAGTAACTTAAGGGATGACCAAAAGATATTTCTCCACAAATGCTGAACCTTTAAGACAACACAATTGTTTTAAATTTTGTATGTAGTTAATATATGAAGGCTTCTTTCTTATACATGGGCACAGTGTCTGGAATCTAGTGGGCTATAACATAAAACTAACCACCCTGAAAACCACAGCTGAGAATTAATGAAATCAGGATGGAAACATATGGTTGGGAAATCATAATAGAGCATCCTGACTTTTATAAAAACAGGGTTACTATCAGTGCCTATTAAATCAGGCCAATACCTGTGTACTTTCATTGGGAATGTAGGGCCCTCCTTTACCTTGATTGTGGAATTGACACTATGTGAAAAGAACTTGTTTGACCTTGATAGCTGGTATTTTATACAGCTTTTGGTCTAAGAGAAAGAAATTAATGATCTGCTTTGTCTGCTTTTCCTTCAGACTGAGCTGGTTAAAACTAGGATTTATCAGGTATATGCCACAAATATTTAGCACATCTCTTCTCAGACATGACTACTAGTTCTTTTAATATCAGAGTTTGATATTAAATGGAGTTCATAACTATCTCAGTGTTATGAAAGGTTTATTTAGACACTGCAGCACCATTCTCAGGAGAACAAATCAATTTTAAAAGACATAGAAATTAAAATATTTTTTTTAGCTCCCACTACTTGAAAGACAAATTATTTATAAATCAGAACTTTCCAAGGGCAATCACCACATTTGAAGATGTGTGTTTTGATGAGTATATGTGGGATTAGAGAGAGAGAAAGAAAGGGAGATTAAACTAATAATCTATTGGATTTTTTAATTTAATGTCTTCAAAAATATGTCACTGCAAAGAACTGTACAGCACACTGTGTGTGAATAGTCCTTTTGATGTTTTTCTAATACTACACTGATAAAGTAATTTCAATTGCTTATCTTGAGGCTACTATAATTTTTTATGTGTTGAATGTGCTCAGCACTCTACAGGTGGATTACAAAGTACATGGATTATTTACTCAGTTGCTGAGGAAAGTTTCTTTGAGGGAAAAATCTATTTATGAGGCATTTCCATTAAGAGGAAGATGAAATCATGGCCTCCAGCTCCTTCAATTTTAGCAAGACATCCTCTTCATTTTTTTTGCATTGACAATGCATTCACTAGAGAGAACCACACTTACTTCCTCCTCCTCCCAAGCAAACAATATTTAATTTGACATCATCCCCCAACTTTTCAACAGCCATCTCTCTAGCCTGTGATTTTGCCTTTTGTGGCATTTTAACAAGCTTGTTGAGGCAGTTTATTTGTCCAAACCTTTTTCTTATAGGTGTAGCTTTGAGAAGAGTTCCCAAGGGGCTAATTCTTATTGGAATTTGTTAAGTTATATCCCTTCATCAAGTCTGATAAGTGGTTATATGGTCTCTGCTAGCAGTGGATGCAGTTGTGAATTGAACAATAACTTCCTTCAGCTTGGCAGGATTTTACTGTCTTAGGCTTTCTTCAAGCTAAGACAGTGATCTTTTTGGGGGAATAGATCTATCCTAATTGTGGTGGATTGTATCAGTGGGTTTGCCATAGACAGTAAGGAAGTAGAACGGGTGAAGACTAAGTGAATGAGGTTAGACTTTCCAGTGGGAACATTTCACAGCTTGAAATAACATCTAGTGCTATCAGAAAGACAAATGGACAGCAGAACTTGCATGGTACCTATTGCAATTATCTGCACGAATGTAAGATATATATATCGACCTTCTTGTAATGTCATTCTGTATGCACGGACATCTTTTTTGCAATTAAGATTAATTTGAATTACTAAATTGCTGCCTATCAACATTAACTTGCTGTGTAGGTACTTCAAGGTATATAAAAAGCTTTATTGTTCTACTAAAATGTTAAAAGGCTCAACATATAGCAAAAAAATCCTCTCCAACAGACATGTAGTAATTTTTTAGTGGAATTACCTACGCAATTAGCTTTGTGACCTATCATGCTAACATCTTTCCATAAGTGCCAGCTGGATATTGTCAGTAAACAGAGGCATATTGTACTTCAAACAATAGGCACAGATATGCCTTATTAGCAATTACAGCAGGAAAAGTGACATATGTCTAATTGTATTGCTATGATATAATAAAGAAGTGTCTATACATTTTTGTCACTAAGGCAAGTAAAACATTGATTTTGGTCTTCCATTCCAACGTGATTTCACCAGGAAATACATGAAAGACTTGAAATATTGAGACATTTGGTTGAATAAAACCATCAACACTTTCAAACATGGTATTTTATGAATAATTGCGGAGGTTGTGAGGAAACTGTGAAGTCATTTTGAAATTTGGGAACCTAGTGGTATGGTCTAATGGACAAAGAAATGTGTGTTGTTCCTTTATTTATTTAAGTGATATGGGTTTACATCATAGGCATCATGTTTTCTTCATTGCATCTATGATGCAATTCACCCAAAAAAAGTTGAAATTAATTTTTTATGTGACTTAATGGATACAGCAGAGAAAAAGCAATTAAAATTATGGAGGAAAGTTTGCACTTATGAATACAATTTTGAGTTCAATTGGATCAGTGCAATTTTGAAGTCTGGCAGCACATAAAAGAGGATAATGCCATTTAAGTTGGGGGAAAGGTTCTTCTGACTTACTGGACTTTGCTCAGACACCAAGTGCACTAAAAAGGTCACTTTTCTCAATGTAGAGTGAATTGTACCAGGTACTTTCAAGTATTTTACTCCATATTCATTTCAGTTAATTAAGAAACTTTTTATTCCATGTAATAAATAGATTCTAGCTGGGAGCGGAAGGTGACACTTCCTGCCTCATTGATGGACTGGACTTACATTTCTTACTGGTTGAAAAGTACTATATTAACCAGCTTAGTCTTTCAAGGGAAATGCTAGAAGTTTGAATAATTAGTTGTGAAACTTCCTATTCAAAGTACTTACAAATATTAAAAGTGTTAATCTTTCTCTGCTAGATAAACTAATCAGTGATCCTCTGCATTTTCCATACTGAATCCTTTTCTCCCTGTCTGAATGACCTAAGATCCTACTGCCGTTTCCTCTGCTTTGTTAGGAACAGGAACCACAGACTGGTTCCTCTTCCATATTTCCAGGAAATAACTGAGGCTAAAAAAGAACTAAAATCCATTTGTCTCTTTATTTTCTATTATTATTTTTGTGTGTGTCCAAATCTTGGCCTGGCTCTTGGGAAATGAATCTCCAAGAATTTGTAGGAGTTGATACCCTTTACTCATAAAAGTGAATTATAAGACTATATGGCTTTGTCAGGTCCTTAAATAACCTCCTTCTATACTTCCCTACCGATGCATTTCAGCCCTGACTTCTAACATTTCCAGTTTTCTTGTCTTGGACTACTTACAAACCGAGACTGCCAATTAAATTATAACTGAACAAAATGATTATAATTTGAAACACACCCTTTCAATGAAAGTAGAAGGCTTCAGTGACAGTCCGTGCATTAAAAATGGCATAAGTCGAATGCTTTTAGTTACATCCATGTATAGATACTCAGCTCAATGCAATTGGATGGAAATCATGTGGGTTACAGAAGAGCAGATCTCTTTTTTCTGTCAGGTAAACTTTTTGGGGGCATATACTGTGCACACTATTAAGTCAGCCATGAATTCTTTGCTGTGCTAAGTGTGCAACTGTCCCTGCATGCTCTGCATTTTAGCTGTTTCTTGAGGCTGGTATTTACAATATTTTATCTTTTGTGCTTCATAATTTGCAAATGTTTACATGATGGACTACCATACAGTTGTTGGCAAAAAGACATGCCACACAAACAGCATCTAAAAGAGCATTTCCTTATAAGACCAAATTTCTCTTTCATACTTCAGGGAATCAACAGCCAATCATGATTGCTTTCCCCATTTCCTTAAACTCAAAATAATGTAATCAATTCATGGCAAGGAAAAGAAAATCAGGGCCTTCCAGCCTCAGGAAAAAAAAGTGGATTTTTAGTCCCTTTAACAATTCAAGATTGTGCTGTTTATATAATTTGAAATGCAGCTGAATTTTACATTTGAAAGGGTGCCATAATTCAGTATTGTGGGGAAGTTGTCACATCTTTGCAGAGACAGAGCCTTTATCAGGCATGTAGTACAATCACTATATTATAATAAAATAGTAATTTAGTATCACAGTATAATATAAAATATAATAAAGCATGTAATCTGGTTTCTGATGAGAATTATCAGGGACTGCTATAATATAAGATCATATATATATATATGTACATGTTAGTGTCTCAAGGGTTGATTGCTAAGGAGCCAGTAGATGTACTCTAGGTTATTAAAAAATACTTTCAGAATAATTCTTCTTGTAAACTTATGCCAAGAATATTGTAAATACCTTCTTTTGTGTAGTTCCTCACACTTCACAGAGTGGATGCTACATGCTAGCATATTTGCTTACAGTACTGGAAGGAGAGCAAAGAAGACTTAATTGGGTCACTTCTTAGGTATCACGTCTTTGTTAGTTTTGGTTCCAGAATAGCAACATCAAGATAACATTGCTAATGCTCTGAAGACCACTATCTGTCCGAAGTGCAAAGGAAAGTTAGTGTTACTCTAGACAGAGTCCTGGCTATTGCCTGCTTAGCTCACTTCAGCAGCCCAGGTGTTTAGCCCCCACAATGAAGGTATGAATTCCTTGCTGCTGTTGTAGAGCACCTCTGGAATACCATGAGTGCCAGTCCTGCTGAGGCAGTTCTATTTCTTACAAACAGCTGTATTGCAACTGTTTAGGGATGTGTTAGGACCAGTAAGAAGAGGGGCTTCTCTCTCATGACCAGGGGCTTAGCGATGGGTAGAGCAGCAGCAAGTATATTGCAGCTTTGATCCTAGCAATAGCATTCTTTACTCAGTCCCAGGCTGATAATAAATGAAAGCCTTACTAACAGACATTTCTGTTCAGCTTTACAGATTTTGCCTAGATGTTTTGGTAGCATGGGAAATAGGAGGTCATTTGGTAATCAATACAGATTAAGCAGATCTCAGCACTGCAATTAACTTGTTATTGTACAAATAAAATTAAGATGATACGTTCAGCCATGCAACCAGCTCTGGACAACCACCACAGAAACAATGCCTGAGATTTATACAGTGTTTAAAAGAGAATAAAGTGAGTCAAAACACTGGGGTCTTTTCAACAGGTTATTAGTCAATTCACTAGTCAGATTGTATTCAATCTAGATGAAAGGAATCAATGATACATTTAATTAGAAAGTTATTGCTTTTGTGAGAGGACTTGCAGAAGGACTTATAATTCTCAAAAGGTGTGTTCAAAGTGTTTTTCATGGGGCACACTGTGCTGCTTTGTATACCTAAGCTGTACAAAGGAAGGCATGTTTCCTTCAAATGTGGGTAATTGCATATCTGTGCAGCTAAGTAAGTGACCTGATTTTCAGGGGTGCTGGGTGCTAACTTCTTTTGAAGTTTACAGGTCTTCACTGCCTGTGAAAAGTAGGCTACTTATATAAATGCCTAAATATAGATTTTGGTGCTTGACTTCAGGCTGCCAAGCTAGACAATTTTGGCTTTAATAAATAAAACAGACTTTCTACACTGAAAGTATGTCAGTAAACTTGGCTTTAGCTAGACAAACATTGACTGGGTTACAGCAACAAAATGTGCATCTTTTGGGTCCATTCCACAAATGCTAAGCGCCTTGAAAAAAATCCCATCAGAAACAGGAGAGTGAATTCTGAAACTAAACTCTAGGCAGAAGTAAACACTGGCTTTTAAATTATTTATTTCACCACATTGGCCAGTATACAGAAAAATGTTTTGACAGACTATCAATGGAATGTTTTAAATACAATATTTATGTTTATATATCTTATAGCATAGTAATCAGAGACTAACGTGCCGACAAATATGTAGCTTTATAAACTATATCCTTGACAATTTTACCACTCTTTATACCTGGTAGGTTACTCAAAGTTAAAAACTCAAACAAGCAAATAAAGGCTAGACCTACAGCTGCTGTAAATCCATGTGCTTCATGAACTTCAAAGAAGGGAATGTGCTGATATAATCCAGCTGAGCGTTTGGCTTCTAAACATGAGTTTACATGGAGCACCAAGAGTGAGATCTACAGGTGGTAAAAGTCAAAGCAAGTCAAATACAAGTTAGTGGAGCAACTCTGATTTGTGGCAGCTGAGGAGCAAGAAGGGGATTATGATGACAAAGATGTTTCTCATCACCCTTCCTAAGCACTTAAAAAAAAAATTAACAGGCAAACAAATCCATATACTGAAGTAGAACAGTATAGATTTGCACTTCCTGTTTTAATTATGATTTCTTTAAGAATATTGGATGACCATGACTCTACAGCTGTAGAAATGGGAGCTGCCTCTACTGGAGAAGCAGTCTTTCATCATGCAGAGCAGTATGCAGGAGTGTTGCAGAATGGCTTCATCCTGGGGCGTGGTGGGATTTCTTCCTATAAGGTAGTGGCCAGAATCATCCAGAGGTGCATCCTTGTTGGCACGCTTTTTCTTTGGTGTGGAGTCATGTTTTCAAAGTGCTGGAACCCTGACTGATTTGTTGAAAATGAGAGTGCTTCATTGATTCAAGTTCACTGTAATGCTGATCTGAAATGTGCTTGGTTTAGTGCTTTGTTTAACAGTCATGTGAAGGTATAATATATATTCTTAAAAGGAGTAAGGTAACTAAATGGAGAGGAAGAAGTACCTAATAACTTTTGAATTGAAATTGTTATTTTCTTCTTCCATACTAGGGAAAGAATGGGATTGAGTGCTTTAATATGTGACTTTTGTATTAGGCTAGATAAAGCTCCAGGATTTATAGCTCTGTTGATCAGTTCTGAGGCTTATGAACAAGATAAACCATGGGATGCTTTAGAGTTTCCTGAGGGGGACGGGGTTGGAGATATCATGTGGGAAATGGAGTGTGGTTAAGTTGTGCATAATTGCTATCTAGAATTGAACAGGAATTACCTCTAATTTGCCTGAAGGTGCAATAGCTAGGGTTGGTAGGTTCATGTATTTGAGCTGACTTGTGTGTTTACAGCCTTTGGGATCTGTGACCAGTTGCACTGTGCAGGTGTTCAGGGGCCAAGCATGTTGGACTGGAGGTCCAGTTCCCAAGATCGAGTCAGGCTGTTGCTCCCTGACTAGGAGACCTTGTCTGGAGAAACCTTTTCAGGTTTTATGCAAGCCCAGGTGACAGGTGGAAGTGTATGAAAGGGTTTCTTTTTAGTGTCTAGTAAAACAACGTAATTCAAAAAGTGTGCTTTCCTGGCAAAAAAACCCCAAACACCCATGGGATTCCTGCAGCTTGCCCTTCTGTTTATTGCACGTAAGTGCGTGAGGGGGGTTTCAGGGATTTTCCATTGCTGCATCCTCTAGCCGTGCCTGCAGGGCAGTAGCTGCTGCCAGTGCAGAGCCTGAACATTGGGAGGCACTGGTAAAGCACAAAAGACCGCTCACATACGGGAAAATTTTGCCCTCACCGGTTATTTGCCTCACATTAATTAAAAAAAAAAAAAGAAGAAAAAAAAGTTGAATATGATTTTTGAGTCTGGCCTGAGCAGAGAGCTTTTTGGTGTAGGGAGGAGGAAGCAGAGGGGAGGTGCACTTCTGCAGTACTTGGTAGGTGCTAATGTGCTCAATTCCAGGTGCTGGGACACCAGCAGCTTCAAAAGGCTTTATTACTTTATACTTTAATGCAGACACTTGGTTTTGTGGCTACAAATGCTCTTGTATCAGCTTTCTGATTAAGCCTATGGCTGCTGTATATACAGCCAAAGGGATAAAGGACTACATGTTAATCCTGAATTCAAGGAAGGTCTGATTTATTTTGGGAAGCTCTGAGCCTTCTAATACACTGTCTCCAACCCCATGGCCAGAAAAATCAGTAATAATTTCAGTGAAATTTTGGATACCTGTTTTGCAATGTGGTCCCCTCCTTATGAATCTGAGAAAAAGCAGTTGGATAACAACAGGACTGCATTACATTGAGCTGCCCTGCTTTTTCTTTTAAGAGAGAAACAGGGTGATTCCAAATGGATGCTGAGGGCAAAACTTCAGCCAGGGTGATATTTATCCAGCAGTTAGGATCTGGTACAAGTACTTTGGAAAATCCTGTGCTTTGAGATAGTCGTGATGTCTACATAACAATATTAGTTGTGACGTGCACAATTGTCTTTTATTTTTTAAAAAATGCAAATTAATAATTTCAGGAAAGGAGAGGCTTTGAAGCTCTGGCTTCAGGGTTTGTTATACAGTGGTTTGTTTCTTTTCTAAATATAAAATTTTATTTTTGCTACCTCTAAGAACACAAAACACGCATGGAAATACATGTGCAGTTTAGATTATATGACTCTTCAAAATCCATTTCCTTCTCTGAAAGTTACTTATTAGGGAGGAGGGTAATTGGTGATCTCTTCTACTTATATTACTAATAATACATTGTTAAAATGATTCTAGAGTTACCATCAAGAAAGGTACTTGTCTTAAGTTTCCTGCAAAAGCAGGAATTGCATGCTCTGCATTCAGGGGTTTTGATATGTGCCCACAGAGTGTAGCATCCTCTAAGAGTAACCAAACTTGCATCTTGGCTCAGAGCAGTGTGACAGCGCTCAGAAGGAGTATAACAAAATGCAACTGACCTTCCAAGGCTAATGAGCCCAGTCCAATAATGGAGCTTGTCAGTCTAAGGGGCAGTGCTTTGCTGATGTGGTGAAACATGCCATATTTTCACATAAATGGCTTGCAGCTTTTCTGTTTAAAAAAGAGAAAAGAAAAAAAAAAGGCAACACAGACAAAAAACATCTGTTAATTGAGTGTCGGGTAGCTAATATGTACATTTTTTCCTTTTCCATGCCTAGAGTCTCTTTCGTCTCTAGAGAAAATAAGATGCCAATTACTTACAGTGTGGACATCAGAGCATAGTGCTACCTCTAGATCTGGAGCAGCTTACTTACTGATGCTTTGTGGACACTCCTACTCATTTATGCCTTGGCACCACTAAATAAGAACATAGCATTTGTGGAAACTTACCTGTTCCTTCCAGAGCAAGAGACAGAACAAACAGCATGTTTTTTTTTACTAATAAATCTGTGGTTTTTAGAAAATATCTTTCCCAGGTAAAGCTAAGCACATGATTCAGTGTTGTTCTAAAGGATGGACTTAAAAACATCATTAAATACTTTCTTGGATGGATTTTACAGAAGCCAATTCAATGATTATGCTCAAAATCAGATATGATGTTGTGCAAGTTCACTAGCCATGAAAAAAGTAATGACCTTCTAATCAGCATGTATCATAACAGAAACAGGCCTCAAATTGAGATGGAGAAGAAATCCATCCCATTTCGTAGCATTTCACAATAAAGTCCATTGCAAAGAGCAAAAGCTGATCATGCTTCTTGCCAGCTGGGACACTTAAGAGCCACGACCACTCTGCTGCAAGGTTTCTTCATCAGTACTAATTTTCAGTCTTGGGCAAGAACTTCACTTCCCCACTTTCCCTTGAGAAACAAGGAAGCGAAGCAGCAGCTCTGCCCTGTTTGACAGTAGGCAGTAGTCCTTTCTCAGACTTTCAGATAACATCTTGATGTTTGTCCCTACTGCCTGAGGGAGGCCTCAAATATAACCTCCTCTGTTCTTTCTGGACTAGTTGCTGTTCTGAAATATGACAGCCAGGAATGAAGTCTTAGGACTGACACCTACCACCTCACCTAGTTTTGTTACAGTTTTTGGCTTTTTTTGCTCTGCATTAATCTATATTGATCTTTTGCAGAGAAAAGATCTGTGCTGTTGATTCAATTATCTATTTCTGCTGTGTACAACTGCTGAATTTGTCTGATACAGCTTTTTTATTTTTTTGCTATTCGTAAAGAATTTGAGTGTGGATGAGATGTTCTTTGAACTCTTTTGAATTAACTATATGTTGAGGGTCCTACCTATGATTACTAACCAGTCTGTTAACAAAAATGCATCTTATCCATCTCTTTTGATCTAAGCCAAGGTGACTTGCTTTACAAGCAGTTTTGCAGTAGAACTGGAGATGAGGGTAATCTCGTTTGCCTTTTCTAAAGTGAGCAGCTGCAAGCCTCTTCTTCCTAATTTTCCAATCTGAAATAGCATCTTAACATAAATATTCTACTTTTGTTGATCTCTAAAAGCTCCCAAAATAAGGAGAAAGACATGTGTTGCGGACAGGGATAGCAAGAGCTCCTTTCCTGAGTAAAGCTCTGAGAAGAAATCATAAAGGGACCTGCCATCAATTTAGTTAGTTTATTAGTTTTAGTTTAGAACACCAAAAGAAAGTCCATTCTTTACCACATGGGTCACAAAAAAAACCCCAAAACAAATAAAAAAAGTGATACAAAATTAATTAAGTACCAATTTATCTTAAAAGAAACAAAAAAAAAACCCAGCCACCTTGCCTTATCATGGATCCACAGTAATTCCTAGCCTGTTTGGTTTCTATCAAGGGAAATGTTTTTCTACTGAGGTCACTGTGAGTCGATCTGACTATTGATCATCTTGCTGATTGTGGTCAAATGCAGATTAAATTCTGAGTCCTTTCTTCTCATTCTGCCTCATCTGTTCTTCTTGGCTCCTTGAAAAACCAGTAACTTTATTATGGAAATTAATTTTTAGCTCTTTAAGATGATCTGTCAAGTTTAAATTATCAGCTAATAATGTTTTAAATTGCCAGTGACTTTCTCCCCAAACCCTCAAGTTTGAGATACGTGGGTTAAAACGTTCTTCAAAGTTGTTCTTGAGCTTCTCTGAGTTCGTATAACACATTTCCTGCCTGTAGGACATGAATACCTTCTCTGGTTTTAGGGGAGCTGGGGGTGAATTACGGTAGGAAGAGCAGTTACCCTTGGTGAAGTAGTGTAATCAAATTATGAGGAACTGAGGATCTGCATATTACTTCTGGATCACATTCCTAGCTGTGCTTGTGTCTTAGTATGTGACAAGTAGAAAACAATTTTGGCTTAGTTAAGCCAGACTACTTTACCTTGCATGTGCTAGAGGGGGCAAACAGGTAGTTTTCATCATTCCCAGAATCTTCTCATGGTGGGGTGGGTTGGTTGGTTGTTTTTTTTTGTTTTGTTTTCCCCCCTTTCTCTCCATTTTTTCCTAAGTTCTTAGAACAGTTGGACATGGGATTTTCACTCACTTTGTCAGGCTTACCTCATGAAAGCTTTTCTCCAGAAGTATGGCTAACACAATTATCTCCCTTAATTTTTGCATTAGTCATGGAATGCTGATTAGGAAAATCTTCCAGGGTCAATCTTTTGTTCCATGCAAGTTAACAGTCTAGGACAAGGATTGCAGGAGCTTGCACACAAGCTGTAACTAAATCGAGTGTGCATAAGTGCTCTCATTACAGATGAGATAATTGTATTTTCCTGGGGGACTAGCTGAGAAATTGGCAACCTTTCACTAAAAAATATTTCTCAGAAGTTACCAACTTGCTTGGTGTTTGCCTGTTCAGCAGACTTCAGAGGCAGCAGCAGCTCTTGTATCGAGGGCAAATTTCAGAAAGGTTGCAGTGGCCTTTCACTGCAAACCTGACTTGACCCAGCACTGGCAGCAGTGGCATGGGGAAATATTTTCCTCCAGAGAAGGAGGGATTTGTATCTTGGTAAGGCAGAGAGGCGAAGGTCCTCTAGCTGTAGAGGAATCGCCTTTCAAGAAAAAAGGTGGTGTGGACCAAAAAAAGGGTTTCCTCTGAATGCAGAAACATCAAAGCAGCTTCTACTTTACCAGTAGTTCTCTCATATGTGTCAGGTGGTAGTTCCAGAACAGGTTTTAATAGGGCTCCAAACAAAGGGGCATCGAGTTAAATTTTTGGAATCAAACAAACTGTCTGGAGTGAAGAAAGGAGGGACCTTAGCTCAAGAGCTGAAGGCTGTCTTCAGAAAAATAAATTGTAAAATTACTGCTTCATTTTCGTAACATACCTGATTAATCTTTGTGTAAGCTCATGTAGAAGCCACAATATTAATTACACTTATGCTTTCAAGTCAATGCCTGCAAGTAACGTACTTAATCTTGCTTTCCTGACCTTCTTGCACCGTCACCAAATAAAAATCAAACCAAAATGAACTATTAAGGTAATGAAACACTTCAGTAATTTTTCTGTGCTTGTCTGATTTCAGAAGCAAAAATCCAATAGTTTATAATACTCTGATTTCAGCTTTCTATGAGTTATACTGGGTCAGTAGTACACAGACCCTGTTGAATAGGTGAGGCTTAGGTAGTCCCACAGGAGCTATAGAGCACTGACGGGTTCCATGGGGTGAGATGGGTTGGTGTGGTTCAGCAGCAAGGTCAGAGCTTGCCCAGTGTGGCTGCAGTCCATGTGGATTTATGTGTAGCAATCTGGAAGCTTGTTCTGAAAACCCTGTAAATTGGTGGTGTTACTTATTCAGCTACTCCTGTTTAAAAAAAAAAAAAAAAAAGGCAAATGATATTAAAGTCCATTTGTTCAGGTAGTTTACAACTGAATGGATTTATTGAGGGGCCAGTAATGTGTTATTACACATGCTTTTCTTGTCACAAATCTATTGTTAATTGCCTGGTCTTAACTATTTAAAAATTTTCACAACCTGATCTTAATCATCTCTCTCTCTCAAACTGATTCTTACCTGCTTATGTCTTCAGAGTGCTCACTAATGGCATCCCTGATTGCACATTTGTTTTGCTGAGACTTGATTTCTACTGGGTCTCTTAAAATAGAGCCACAGGGAAGATGCAGCACAATTTGTAGTGTAAAAATCTGAAACAGAAACCTGGAAAAAATCTAATTTCTTAGTCTAAGCTCAGCTTTATACATGCATATTTATGATTTACAGGAAGTAATTTGCCTCTGGATCTAGAGCTTTTTTGTTTGGTTGTTTTTTTTTTTTTTTTTTTTTTTTTTTTTTTAAGTAAAAGTATAAATAAGTATTTGCCTCAGAAGTTTCCAGATGGGAGAGGAGTTTTATTTTGGTTTTTGTTTGTTTTGATTTTTTTTCCTTTTCCCTTGAAGCTTTCCCTCAGTAAGTAATATAATGATTTTATCTTTATGATTCTATAATAGTGATTAATGAAGGCTGCTATAGTAGAATGAAGGATGGTTTTGCTAAAATATCTTTGAATTCAAAACCACATAGGTTTTATTTTTACAGAATTTAATTTTTTTTTAATTGTCTGACAAACTACCTCTGTTTTGGCTGAGCCATGCCAGATGGACATTCCTAGACTACCTGGGCCACCAGTTTTTAAATCACATTTTTCTCCTGAAAAGGCTGCTGTAAATTTGGGAAAGCAAAGTGAAATCAGTCAAGCTGGGTTAAATCGTGTAATGAGCTCAGAACTGGGGCCAAACTGTAGAACTGTGGAGTTAACTTTGGCGGTGAATTTGATGCACTCTGTGTGTGTGTGTGGTTTGTTGTAGTTTTTGTTGTTGTTGTGTTTTTGTTGTTGTTTTGGTATTCCTTTTTTTAAATCTGGAAGACTTAGAACCCATTTTTTCATCTTGTGGTGGATTTTCCTGTTTGTAGAAAATCTCTAGCAGCATGTTGGCTATGATGACCTGCAGTGGATGTGTCTTTTAAAAGCTTTAATTTGTATTCATTTCCTACAATTATCATGCTGTAAACTCTATGTGCAAGACACCATTTTTTATTACATTCACCTTACTGGTTCACTGAGCAGGATGACAGGAAATTGCGCATCAGACTAGTCATTCAAGGTACAACTGCCTGCCTGTCTCTTAATCAAGATTCAGCCTCCTTGTAGCTTTATAATTTAAAAGCAGGCACTAAAAGTATTTTATCCCTGTTTTTAGTCGTAAGACTGCTGAACCAGCAAATCCAATTGCCTGAGAAAGTCTGATCATATCCCTTAAAATAATGGGATGGGCAATATGGGTATGGATGTACATCATGTTGAATCAACCACCATACCTTTCAGAGAGCATAGTGACCTCCAGTGAGGGACATTTTCCTGGCAGTTGTTTTTACCAAGTGGCAAGCTCCAGCTTTAAATGGTGGATGATGAAATAGAGCTGATCTCTCTCTCATACTTTTTATCACCCATCAGTTAGACTTCACACAGCATGAAAAATGACTGCATTTTACATTTTTTATAGAAAATAATTATTTTGCAATTTGTGTCCATTGTTGGAGGATGACAGCATCCTTTTCTGAAATGCTATGGTGTTGTTTCTGTGGCTCTTGAGCAACACTGTGTCAAGCTGCCCATCCTCAGTGGGCTGTCAGAGGTCCCTGGGATTTGGCAGGGAAGTGAGTGCTGCAGGCTAATTGCAGCAAGGAGGAGGTGGCTTACAGCTTCCCTGGGCATCCCCTTGGTGGATCTGCCTCCTTAGCTGTAGTATAAATGCAAAATGGGATGGCATTCCCTGCCCCAAGCAGCTTACAGCTTTGACTTTTCCATAGTTACTCATGAAACAAATGACAGAGTGAGGAGGAAAGAACAAATCTTTTACAGGCCTGCATGCATACTCTGTAAATGAAGGCCAACAGCCTATACAATATACTGAGAAATTAGAAGTGACTAATTTAAAGAACACCTCAGGTAAACAGCATAACTTTTCTGTCAACTTCTGCTTTGGTTCAAGTTAAGGAATTAATGTGCCTCTGGAACCAAAATACTGGGCGTATTATGTAAAGCATATGGTAGCTATTTGGTCCATATAGCTTTACAAGTGCAAAATTTACTGCTTTAAAAATAGCATATCCTCAGACACTCTGAATGTAGTGAGGAGATGGAAACAGCCTGTGGGGGAAGGCACCACCTGTAGACTAGAGGCAGTAGCATTTCCTGTATACATTTATAGCTCATACTGATGCTTAATCATAGATGTTATTTATTTAATTTTAAGCCATGAGTTAGCTGCTTGTGAATTCTAAAGAGTGCAACACTACAAAAAGTATTCACAGAGTGACAGTCCCACATTAGGATCAAAACCACACTGTGCTGGGTGCTGTAAAAATGCATAAACACTGGAGCTGTGCCACAGATCTTGCAGTCTACATGATGGAGATCACCCTTACTAGCAGTAAACAGCAGGAGGGAGGGAGGGAGGGAAAGAAAAAAAGAAATAAAGTAGGAAATAGAGTTGCATTGTGTGTTTGATAATGAGGATCATTAACTGAAAACAAACTGTTTGCACAGCGTGAGTGCCATGCTTGAGAACTTCATAGAGAATGACTCTGAGGCAGTTCAAGAGATGCACATGGTGTCTGTGAAATCTATCCTGCCCCACACAGGCATCTTGAATTTTCATTGCAGGGTCCATAAGCACTCTGCCTAAAGCTCAGGATGCTCAGCATGAGGACTTCCAGGGAGCTCAGTGAGGTTTGCATCAAGTCCTGGCACAGAGGAACATCAGGAGTAGTTGTTGTATTGATATCAGTATGGGAGTAAAAACTTGTTAGGAGGATCAGTCCATGTGTTGTTGGTTATCAAAGCTGTAATGAGTACCATGCAACGGTAGCAAAAAATATATATGTGTGCACTTAACATATGACTTTGCTATCTGTTTCACATTTCAGTGTTACTGTTCTGGTTTTTTACTTTAAAAAAGGCTTTTCACATCCTTATGTCATCTATGTTACCTCAGGTGTGTGCTGAGAGGTTTAATTTTGTTTTTAAAGAGTTTCAAAGCATGAGAGGTAGGATTAAATATGACAGTGTAAGCTGCCACTATTCTTTATTATTATAAAGTCTGTAAAATCTTAATGGATGTGAAAAGACAGGTAGAATTGCTAATAATGCACAACTATAGCTATACCACAATGAACAGTTGACCAGAAGGAAAAAAGTTCCATACTGTTCTTGCCAAAGTAGGTGGAATAACTTGTGCTTTTCAGCATCCACACACGTGCAGTCACTTGGGACTTGTCTAACTTCATTAATTTTCTCACATCTGTCAGATGAATGAGGAATCCAAATGCAAAAACGTGGCAGTCATCTACACCATGTGTCTCTCACTGATTCATATTTCTCTTGTGAGGGTATGCTTGTGAAATGGTTCTGGAGTTTCTGAAGTATAGAGACTAATTCTTTTTGTAAGGTTGCCTCAGTAGGGAAATGAATCTAATATGGCATGGTTATTATTATATTAATAATAGTAATAATACTATTTCTATCTGTATTGTAACAGATAGCCATTCCTAGTTGTGCAGCATGATGCTCCTGCTTGTAGCTTAAAACATACATGCAGATGGAGAATGCAGGGAAACAAGACGGTATTGGTTAATGCAAAAAGCTCTCAGGGTCAGAACATTGAAGGCCTCATCTTTTAAACTTTCTAATAGCTGTTGTGATAAAATAGAATTTAAGGAAGGATATGAAGGACTATAATGAGATTTTTTGGAAGGCAAATGTATTGAACAGCATAGGAGAAAGCACGAGGATACTTTTTTGCGTATTTAGCAGATGGACTTTAACTGTTGTGATCTTACTACTTATACCAGTTACATGCTTATAATCACAGAATCATAGAATAGTTAAGGTTAGAAGGAACCTTAAAGATCATCAGGTTCCGATCTCCCTGCTATGAGCAGGGACACCTCACACTAGACCAGGTTGCACAAAGCCTCATCCAACCTGGCCTTAAACATCTTCAGGGAGGGGGCTTCCACAACCTCCCTGGGCTACCTATTCCAGTACATTACTACCCTCATGGTGAAGAATTTAATAATCTTTATGAATTCTTTACATAATCTTAGCTTTTAAAATATTGGGGCCATACAGTGAGGGCCTATGCATTTTGAAAACTATTTGGCAGGAGTACCACTCTGAAGTGTTAAAGTTTGAATCACTTATTTCTTGTTGCACAGTCTGCCTGTTCTTTGTCAAAATGTCATCTAGGAAACAGGCTATTACCATGGTGCTCATTGATGTTCTCTTGTCACATAACATCTTTGTCAGCAACATGGACAGTGTGATTGAATGCACCCTCAGCAAGTTTGCTGACGACACCAAGCTGTGTGGTGTGGTTCACAAGACAGATGAAAGGGAGGCCTTCCAGAGGGACCTTGACAGGCTTGAAAGGTGGGCCCATGACAACCTCATGAAGTTTAATACGACTAAGTACAAGGTCCTGCACCTGGGTCAGGGCAATCCCAAACACAACTGCAGGTTGAGAACAGCCCTGAGGAGAAGGACTTGTGTATGTTGGTTGATAAGAAGCTTTACATGAGGCGGCAATCTGTGCTTGCAGTCCAGAAAGCAAACCATGTCCTGGGCCGTATCAAAAGAAGCATGGCCAGCAGGTCAAGAGAGGTGATTCTGCCCCTCTACTCCACTTTTGTGAAACCCCACCTGGAGTACTGTGTCTAATTCTAGAGCCCCCAATAAAAGGAGGACATAGAGCCATTCGAGTGAGTCCAGAGGAGGGCCATGAAGATGATCAGAGGGCTGGAGCAGCTCTCCTATGAAGACAGACTGAGAGAGTTGGGGTTGTTCAGCCTGGAGAAGAGGAGGCTCCAAAGAGACCTTATAGTGGCCTTCAGTAGCTGGAGGGGGGGCCTACAGGAAAGCTGGGGAGGGACTTTTTATAAGGCCATACAGTGATGGGACAAAGGGTAATAGCTTAAAACTGGAAGGAGGGTGATTTAGCTTAGACATCAGGAGGAAATTCTTCACTATGAGAGTGGTGAGACACTGCCATAGGTTGCCCAGGGGAGTTGTGGATGCCCCCTCCCTGGAAGTGTTCAAGACCAGGTTGGATGGGGCTTTGAGCAACCTGGTCTAGTGGGAGGTGTCCCTGCCTATGGCAAGGGAGTTGGATCTAGATTATTTTTAAGGTCCCTTGCAATCCAGACCTTTCTATGATTCAACCAGTAGGATTAGTAAACAAGTATTTCTTACTTTCTATCTTACTTTCTATACACTCCATTACTGGTTCTATATGACAGTTCTTTTAAAGTACTTATCTATGGTAGAGAAGGGACAATAATATTTCTGATAGGCCATGGTTAGTGATACTAGCCACTAAACTGTTTCTGTTTGCCAACACCATTTTCAGTGCTGCCTTATTGAATATTCCTTGTCTGCAATATAATTGACAAAGACTGGTCTGTATTAAATATCTGCTATCTAAGGGTGGCTCAGTTGAATTTCGTGTAACTTAGTGAATTTATATAGTCATATTATATACTATGGGTGAATTTATATTAATAATTGCAGGTAATTCTTATTAAAAATTTCCTAGAGGAGATCAAGTTCAGCTGATCAGTCAGGCAGTTACACAGGGAAAGTTGGTGAATGTTTTCCACAGGAGCTAAGATAAAAGAACTTTCGCCATTTGCCTTTCACCTTTGAAGCCTGCGTTTTCTCTGGCATGATGTCAGTTTGAGTATCACAGTTTGGGGGGTGATCAAGGACTGCAAACATTTTAGGGGAGTTGGTAGGAGCACAGGGAGGCACAGTTGTTCTTCTGTCACCCAACTCTGAGCAAGAACACACTCTCTGCAATCTTCCTGGCAAACTAGGACTTGAGCATCAAGCAGGAAAACCTGATTGTTTGAAAGCTGGATATCTCAAAAAGCAATATACATCACTGTCCTCTTCTGAGTGTACAGCCCACAGTCTGGCTCATGTTTGGTGAGTTAATTTTTCCTTGAGTCCCTAATGCTGAGCAATATGATTTAGTATGTAGACCTTGTCTTCCCCTTCCCTAACCCCAATGATAATTCCAGCAGCTGGAATGCCTCTATTGTTTTTCCTTCATGAATATTCATGCCCATCGATTTAAATATTTTTGGTGCTTTCATAGGAACAAAAATATTAATGTAGTTGTGAAAGAACTTTAGTAATGCCCAATGGAAACTTATTCTGCTGCATAAACTGTTACAAGGCTTTCCATTTTTCCTTTAGACACTTTTGGGAAGGAGCTTAGGAATGATGGAAGAGTGCTGCAGTTCACTCAGTGGGCTGGAGTTCTGCATGTGAGCCAGCTGGAAACAGCCTCATTGCAAAAATAATCTAAAACTCACAATGTTATAAATTACTAAGAACAAACTAACATGGGGACTTCACAGAATCTGGGTTTCTTGTGCATCAGATGCTTTTTTTTGTAAAGAAAACAAAAAAGGTCAGTCCTGGAGATCAGTTCACTGTTTAAAATCTCTCTGATACATAGAGACAGGGGAAGCAAAATGAACAAAAATCCTTCTAAGGGACCCTTCCCAAGTGTGAACTTTTCATCAAGTTGAGACAGGTGGGGCACAAAGTTCAGGAGCTTGTTTCTTTTCTCTCTCTCTCTTTTTTTTTTTTTTTTTAAGTACAGTGGGAAATCTGAGTAACAGCACTGTCTGCCTGGGTAGGATTTTAGGAAAGTGTTGCCTGGTAGAAGCTGCCATACCTTAGGGTGTCCTCTATGTGATGTGTAAACCCTGATGAACCAAATAGTGGCATAGATTTTGGGTTTAAGTTGGGGTCCCATCTGGAAATTACTTCTTACAATAAGTTAATCAGACACAACTGAGTGGAGCTAAGCTCTGGCATTACTTAGAGGTTGGGGTCCTGTCCGGCAGGAAACAGATGGAGGCTGTCTGCTTAGAAGACAGACAATGTGGTCCTGATCATGTTGTTTTATCTGGTTTTTATGCAGTTTGCTATGGGAGCTTAGAATTTTAGCCTGCATTCATGATGAGAAGCAGACAAGGGCTCCAGTCAGGCTGTGTGCTGTTTAAACTGATAGGACCAGGGGCAATGGATTCAAACTCGAACACAGGAAGTTTCACCTCAACATGAGGAAGAACTTCTTTACTGTCAGGGTTACAGAGCACTGGAACAGGCTCCCCAGAGAGGTTGTGGAATCTCGTTCTCTGGAAACTTTCAAGAACTGTCTGGATGTCTTTCTGAGTGATCTGCCCTAGTTTTTGGTCCTGCTCTGGCAGGGGGGTTGGACTCAATGATCTTCAGAGGTCCCTTCCAACCCCTAACATTCTGTGATTCTGTGAACTTACTTTCTGTTTGGTGGCTAAGGACCTGATTCTGCTGTGACTCCTTTAAACCAGGAAGGTATGCATGCCGTCCTATTTATAATTTCTTTTTATTAGTCCAGACTTTTAAAAAAGAAAGTGCTAAAAGTTAAACTTCTTAATTTTGAAGTAGGTGATTAAGGTAATTTCAATAGTATCAGGCTGCCAAGCCAGTCCTCTGACTTAATTTTCAAATTGTGGAGTAGTACAAGGATTTCATTGTGAAATCAGAAATGTCCTGATGTCCACCTGAAATTGAACAGAGGCTTCACAAATTTGTGGAAATTGTTTGTAACTGGTCTTAGCTTCATGTTTTGAGATGCAGTTTGAAACCGCATCCATTTTCTATTCTTGTGAGTTTCGTTGCACATAGATTTTGGTTTGTGTTGTTTGTTTGTATTTTTTTTTCTTTTCCTTATTTTGTGGTAATTTGTTGCTTTCCAGGACATAAGGTTCCATTCTGAGGCTAAACCATTAGTCAGCCTTACTGGATGTATTGACTTAGTCTTTGTTCCTTAACTGAGCTGCATTAGACTTTCATCAGCACATGTCATTATGTCACTGTGATAGTAGTTAGGCTTTTCAAAGTGGCTTGAATTGAAGCATTTTTACTGGGGCTGCTCATAATGGATATTAGATTCTTAATGAAACGGGATGCTTTGGACCAGAAGAAATTCCACCCAGGCACTCAGATAACATCTGACAATCACTTTGTAACTCAAAGAGGGAAAGATAAGTAAGCTATCTCTGCTATGGCTGCTGTTTAAGAAAAAGATTCCTCTTCCAGTCTTTAGACCTCATGAAGATTTCATCCAAGATCAAGAAAATTAAACTCATATCAGGCATACCACGCAGCGAGAGATTATATTATCCTTCAGCCCCAGTAACTAATGAATTTCTCAGACATAGCAATTTTTTTAATACCAGTGGAAAGGTTGTTTCCTTGAGAATTCCAGAGCAAATACATAATGGATTAAATTTTACTCTTGCTGACTGTTAATGCCAACTGGGGTGCTGCTTCAGCAATGTAACATCATTGCATGGGAGTAAAATAGAGGAGGTCCAGTTGTCATGCTGCAGTCTTGGAAATTCCCTCCCTGTCTCTAGCCAAGCTTCTACTGACATCTCTGCATTATGTATCACTTTATGTTCTTTCTCTCTGTCAAATCACATTTTCTTCCCATCCTCCTTCTCAGGCAAGTTCAGACGAGGTATAAGGCTGACATTTCTAGATCTAAGCCTATAATTTGGGAGGCTAATAATTGAGTCTAAGCTCACACCTTCACCTAAGACTGTCCTGGTCCTTTTGTTGGAACCACCTTGCACTATGTGAAAATCTAAGTGTGCTGCACATCCATCAGTTGCTCTGTGTGTGTGTGTTAGAGTGGCAGCGAGAATAAACTTTAGCATCTCCTTGCTGGAGGTACTGCTGTCACCTGCTATCTTCCAACTGAATCTGATAGTTTGTTGTGTGAGGTTTTAATTCCACCCCTGTCTTGCAGGCATCTAGACAGAGTGGTTCTAACCCCAGGCTGTATGACTGCATTTCCTCTACCTCTGACCAAGTCTGTGGTTTTTTGTTTGTTTGTTTTTTTTTTTTACTCATTGTAAATCTGGACCATTAGAGAACAATCGGACAGTCAAGCTGAAGGTCAACTTCTCTCAATGCAGCAGTGAGCATGAATTGTTTTATTTGAATGCACAAAGCAGAGGAGAAGCCTCACACCTCATCTATGCTAATTCTATGCTAATTCAAGATTCTCAGGACCAACATTTGGGTTTAGACTAGACATCCATCTAATAAGTTGTCTAACAGTTGTCAGATTTGAATTAATTTCTTTGCAAAATACATCATCAGTTGCAATAAAGTTTGAATAAATTTTTCGTTCCTCTGCCTCTTTGTACCACTTATGACTTAGATTACTCTCTTTTATGATGTTTTATTGTATTTTCATGTTTAAAAAAAAGACAAGTATATTAAAAGTTGTTAATTGATTAGTCATGCTGCCACACCACTGAATACAATTATGAAATACACTCAAAAAAGCATGTTAAAATGTTCAAAGTTATATTAATTATTAACTTGGTAATTCAAACACTTAAGAGTTAGGAAATTTAGGAATTAAAATAACTCATCCATCTTCATTCAACCCCATGTTGTGCTTGTGTTAAAATGAAGCCTTTTGTCACAGTGTTTTCATTTCCCAAGGACCCGTAACTCAGTTGGTGCACAGCACTGACAGAACTTGCCCAGTGACTTTGTTGAATTTGGTGACAAACAGAATTCAGTTGTCCAAAGCTTCATTTTCTCTGCATTTGGTGTGGTTTTAGATATCTTGATGTATTCTGATCAACAAGGGATGAGCAAATATTACCCCACATTGGAAGCTGTGTGCCTGAAATGCACAGACAGTGGGAACAGTATTGACCAATATTGGGAACCCAGTTAGAAACTAATAGGATCTGACTTCTGCATATATACCTGCATGTGCATCCTGTGTTTGTGCAGCTCCATTGACTTTATGCACAGAGTGTCTCCAAATGAGACTCTGGAGTGGCAAGGTAAGAGACCTATCTTTTGGGAGAGTTACATGATGTATGATGGCTATGGCAGAGGCAAGAGCAGAATCCAGTGTTGGAGCATTCATTTAACTCAGCGGTGAAGCCATTTGCTTTCTTCCCACAACCTGCTGCGTCACCTGCCCCACACCTTTCAAATTCTGCACCAGGGAGGAGGCAGAGTCCTTCGCATGCTGTGAAATCTCTGTTCACCCCTTGTGTCAGAACACATTGTTCTGGTAGAGAAGTCAGTGAAAATGCTGTGGGAGGATGTTGATATCAAGAATTAAAGATTTTCTTTTAAGTCATATATATTGGAAAAGTGGAATGGGGCAATTA
Organism: Hemiprocne comata; assembly: GCA_020745705.1. Classification (NCBI taxonomy): domain Eukaryota; kingdom Metazoa; phylum Chordata; class Aves; order Apodiformes; family Apodidae; genus Hemiprocne; species Hemiprocne comata. Next base: position 39,887,825 of record CM036587.1, read on the forward strand.
GGATTGATGTTGACTAGCTTGGCTTTGTGGATCTGGCAAATGCTGGATACTCAGGTTTTGAAGTAGGCAAGAATTATTCTTCCACACTTTTTGTAGGAATTCCTTTTTGTGGCACGTGCTTAGTTTAGCATATAAATAAAGTATAATTACAACAATTCCCCATTATGTTCACTAACAGTTTCGTGCACAGATTTCAGACTTGCGCAGAGTCTTCTTTTAGATGGGACAAAAAAATGCTCTCTAGAGACACAAAGAAAAATATGTTAAATATTTTTATTTAAAAGTGTTAGCCTTATGAATGGAAAGAACAAAATCCCAAAACCAACTTTTAATAGCTGCATTACACCTGCCAGAATAAAACCCCAAACAACAAAAAAGCTAAAACTTGGAAGATTGTCAATGTTTTTTGCAGGTGTCTCTTCAAGGATTTTAAATGGACAAAATATTCGTCATTTACCTGGGTCTAAGAACAGTTCATCTGCCAGGGTTCCCAGGCAGCATTGATGCCCTGCCAGTGGAGTACGCTATGAAAAATATGAACTAAGCTGATTTGTTATTTTTCAAAAAGTCTTCCCATTCAAGGAGGCACACAGTCTGATTATTTTAGGAGTGGAAATTGAAGAACAGTAGCAACTGTGTGCTACAGTACTTAAGTGTGATGATTTTTTATGAAGGTAGATTTATTCCTTACCTGTCCCAGCTTTCTTTTGGAAAACAGTTGTTGATAAATCATGTGATTGCATGCAATTATTTACCTACCTTTCTCATTTTCACCAAAATTTATAGGCAAAATACTGCTGTGTATCTTGCTGCGCTGTGACTGTAAGTCAATTTGGATTTCTGCTGTAGGTCCCACAACATTCTCAAATGCAAAAGGAAGCCTTGTTTATGGGAGCTAGGGCTTCATGTAGCTGCTTTGCAACTGCTTTAAAAGCAAAAATGTGTAGAGAAGTCTTACCTTGTTTAAATAAATGTGAATGCACTAATATAAAGTTCTGGGCTTTTAACAAACATATATTGCTTCTCTTAATAGATCAAAACCCGTAACTTATAATAAATACATAATTTCTTCCATCCCTCTTCACCATACAATTTTCCTGACTTGCTTACATGACAGACATAACTTGTTACTCTGCTGTCTCTCCCCCTCTCAGTGACTTGTAGCATGGAAAGCATATGATCCCATACAGCTCCAGTTGGCACAGGTTGGAGGAGAGTTTCAAATGGAGAAAGGCCTTTTTGTAGTTGTGAAGAGGCACAATAGAGCAGAATAGTTTTTTCCTGAGTGTTTGCTCTGAAATAGTTCTTCCCTGAGGAACTATTACTGCAGCAGAGCATAGCATCATCTATAGCGGCCAGAGTTTTCATGCAAGATTATGGAAAAGAATAATAATCAGATTTTGTAGTCAGAATCCTTTCTCTGTAAGGTATGAAATGTTGTTCTGACATGATAGTTAATGGGTAATCTGTACTGGGTATTTAGCTAAGATGTTTCCCTGAAATTACAAGAGGTAAGCTGAAAACAGTAGGGGAAGAGTGTAAATAGAAAAGCAATCATGTAATCTTGTTGGCTGCTTGTCATATTTTGTCCTCTTAGGGTGCCATTGGAGCATTGTTTTTGTATTTCATTGCAAGTCCTGAAAAGTCACATATTCTTATAGAAAACTCCTTCAATGATCACATCTTCTAGTACACTATAAAGGTAGAGATGGACAGATTTTTGTTGGGCAGCCCATTTGCAGTTTCTACCAGTAAAAGAACTCTCCATAGGTTTAACTGGACTGTGCATCTCAGCCGCCACACAGGGCAACTCTTGATTTATGTAGTAGTTTGGAATCATTAGTGGCCACCAGAGCAATGTTTCTTCCTGAATTATGTAATCTCCTTAACCAGATTCCAGGTTCCAGTCCATGTTCTCCAAGGCAGTTGGAGCTTGAGCTGTCATGAAGTCTGTATTTCCCAGCTGTTGAACAATAGTTTCATGCTTTCTGAGCAGAACAGTAATTAATGACAATTTTATTAGAAGTGTTAATGGAGTGAACTTTTATTTGTACAGCTCTCTAAAGGCTGTTTCTGACCTATGCAAACCACGAATACAGAGATAGTATTTTAAGTGGCATAGAAAATAGTTCTTTTAAAGCTCACTCACATTTCAAGTATAGTCATCCAAATATAATCCAGGAGTCTGAATACTGGCACCTTTACAGCTCTGTTCAAAGGCTCACTGGGAATGTTTTCCATTGTGAAAACTTAGAGTATGGCCTTAACTTCTTCTAGAGTTAGTTTTAAAGGAAACTGCTATGCAATATGTGCATGCAAAACAAGATGGAAGAGGAAGGAGAGATTATTATTTTTTCACTAGAGAAGATAGTTAATGATGTGTGCAATATTTTCATTTGATAAGGAAGTTCTAATCTGCAGTTTTGAACGTGCCTTTATCATCTTCTGAATTTTGCCAACATCATCTTCTCATCTTTTTTGCATTCTTGTCTGTAGATGGGAGTTTTAGGAAGAAAGCCAAAGGGCTGTTACATAGAAGGTAGAAGTCAAGATTAGACAGTGGTTAGGAATCAGGCAGAGTGGGTGTGTTAGTAAAAGCTATAGGAGGCAACTGGTTATAGAAAGACTGAACTGCAAAACAGAATAGAATAGAATTCCACTCACTTACATTTGTGTTTTTAATTGTAGTAATATTGAAATAAAAATAATTTTCTAAATGACATAACACAAGCACAGACATTTTCAGGAATTTGGACCCAAGTTCTGAAGGAGGCAAGACTTAAGTCAAAACCTTTCTCTAAGCATGCCTTGTTGAGATTTTGCCTAAACTTTAGGCCTAACCTGCCTCATGTTCACTCAGAACTTCAGAAGTAGCCATAGAAGACGTAAAAATATGAGATGGAATCAGAACAATGTCTGGACTTGGTGTGGATTGTGTTTAAATCAGATTTAAGATTCTCAGCCTCTCTTGGGAGATCCTTTTTATGTCTAGAACATCCTTCAGTTGTAAATCAAACTGACCTCAGAAGAGTAAGGCTTTAGGAGCTATTAATAAAAGATTCTTAGAAAGCAAATCTTCACAATTGTCTGTAGAAGATTTTATAACTAAGGCATAATCTTGCGCTACGGGAGATGTCAATTTAAAGCCTATTACATCCTCAGACATTTTTGTGTTTGATGTGGTTCAAGGGCTTTGACCTTTCTCTTCACCTTTGTGTAAACAAAGAAACAAACAAAAAAAACAACTTTTTTTTTTTTTTTTTTTGGTGGGAATTCTGTGAGGACTTCAGATCCTTTAAAAATGCCAGAAAAATATGCATTTACCAACCAAATTTTAAGTTTGCAAATTCACAGAGGAAGCACTTCTGCACCTTTGTACCCAAGGAGGGTAACAGATATGTCAAAACATACCTGACCAGTCAGATGCATTTTGAATATTAATAAGAAACCCAGAGAATATTAATAAGAGACCCAGGTAGCATTTCACGCTACCTTTGGTCTATTACTATTGAAGAGTGGTAAGGTTAGAACTGTAATCCACAGTTTGCTAGGTGTTCTTCAATAATTAATAAGGAGGACAGGGCAGAAGAGGGGTCAAAGGGGAGCTGAATTCCATGAACAAATAACTGGCGGTGCATTACTCTCCCAGTTCTAAAAAAAGGGCTTCATATCGTAACCCTGTTGGGTTACCTCTTAGCAATTCATACTGGGGGGAGGTGGGGAGGGATGCTGTCTCACAGAGAACTGATGCAATTTGTGCAGTTGTCATCCCCAGCATGTGCATTACTGCAGGATTACCTCAGTTGTGACCTCGAAGTTCCTCCTTTCTGTTCCAGATCTGTACGTCTCCTCACCACTGCCTAATTAAGTGATATGGTTTTATGAAACACAGATGTCCGTTAGGGACCAGACTGAAATTACCAGAGTTGCTTCTTTTGCAACCTACTTTGAATCCAGGTCTCTAGAATTGGGAAGCTGAAAATTGCGTTAACCCACATTTTACTAAACCCTTGATAATTTATCTTTAAATTGGGCATCCTTCCCTCTTTCCTTGTCCCCTCCTACCTTCTTCCCCTTAAAGTTTGTATTTGTTCGTAGAGACTTTGGAGAGAAGTAACAGCTCAGAGTTTGCTAGGACCACTTTTGCATCACAGCAAAGCCTAATTAAAAGTAATTGGTAGTGCTGCAAGCTTTCTCATTCAGGCTACTGCAACTTGGATATTTTTGCAGACTGCAGCAGCCTTTATTTCATCCAGTATTTAGCACCTTCTAGTACTGGAAACTACCATCAGGCACTTGCCATCCAGGTGTCCCATCAGGTCTTCTTATAGCAGGGTAACCAAAGCCTAATTTGATTAATCAAACTGGATGCTAGTTTGCACAGCATCACAGACTTCCCACTAATATCTCTGGCTGAGATGGAATTCATTAGCTAACAAGAGTAGTTCAGCATCTACCATTAAGGATGAAGAAAAATCCTGTCATAATTTTAATTAGCTTTGCATTTCTAAAATGCTTAGGGATCACTTAAAATCCACAGATGCTTTTGAAGAAGGCATGGTTCACTGCACAGACAATCATAATATTGCCAGGTCTGAGCACAGCTGAAGAGATATGCAGCTGACGTAGCTTTGGAAGGTCACAGTTGCTGTATTTACTGGACCTTATTATTAGCTGGAAACTCTATTTTTGCTATCAAGCGCACTTGTCAAATCCAGGCTTGTTGTCAGAGGGCAGTGAAGAAGTGATATTCCCTGAGAACCCTGAGAAGCTGTCCTTCTTATGACCGTTCAATAGTATTCCTAAATGAAGATTTAATGTATTTTGAATGGAAAACAGAATCTTTGTTCCATTCATTTTTAGTCAGGGCAAAACAAAAGCATAAGCAGCACTCAGCCTTCTCTCCATGGATACATTTCTGCAGAGCAGCAGGACTTTGGCAGCAGAGTTCTCTTCATAAAGCAAACCATTTTCATAAACTACAGGAGGGTTGGTAGGGTTATGTTTTTTTTCTTTGTCTTTTTGGAAGCAGAAATAATGTAAAGAGTGTACTCTGGGAGGTACTCACTTTAGTAATTCTTGAAATTCTCTCCTTTACTTTCCAGCTTTGTGAGAGACGGACTCTATAATGGCCTTTAATCCAGCGACATTTACTTTTTACATTAGCTTTAATTTTATTATTTAAGTATAATTTTCTTTCCTTCCCATGTGTTGTGCATCTGCTCTACAGGCTCCAGCCAGGACAATAGCCATATGGGGTAATGAAAATCTCCACTGCATTGATGCCAGAAGACAAGTTTATATTCATTCCAAATGGCATCAGTGGCATTGCCTATTTTCCCTTTATGTCCCTTTCAGTGGCTTAAATCTGTGGTGTCTAAAACACACAAGGAAAGAAAAGGCTTGTCTGATTACAAACTGAAAAATAATCCTCATAGGGCTGGAATTTGGAGGATCAGTGAATGTTACTTTAAAGCACTTATACCATTGAGCATTTTCTGTTTCTGTCTTTTTAAGGTAGCAATTACTGCACAAGGACTGCCTGATCTTGATACTTTTCTTCATTTCTACTCACAACAGATTCCTTCCTCCAACCTGCATAGAGGCAATATTCTCTGTAGGAGTGAAAATCGTTCAGCTAAAATTTCTCCAGTGTCTGGTGCTCTCATTAGTTAAACACCTCACCTGCTGCACTGTCCTTACCAATCCAGTGATGACTGGAAGTGGTATGAAAATACTATGTAGGCGTTGCAAAAAAAGACAATCAGCATCAACACAGCTTGATCCAAGCTGATGCTGAGTTGCCGACTTGACCAGGAAAGGTGTAGTTACCTTATGTTGGTTGTGCACAATTGCCTGTCATAAAAATGAAAGGTTAAAGAAAATGATTGTGTCATTGTGGACAGAATGGCATTTAGGAAAAGTAATAATAATCAAAAGTCCTGGCTGTACTTTAGTAAAAGTAGCCAAGTGCTGATTGCTTTCTAAAGGACTCAGACTCTGTGATATATACTTATTTTTATAAATAGCTATTTGAAAGCACATGTGAACTTGTGACCTAAAAGTCTGGCCTGATATAAATTTGGTATGTGGAATTCATTTTCATGCAGCAAAATCCATTTCACTCGCAGTGAATTGAAATAACCATTGCAAGAGAGATGCAAGCAGTACCCACCAGTCTTGCTCTCGGATGCAAGGCCAGGAGCGCTGTGTGGTCTAGCATGGCTGAAAACCTCACGGCTCTAGCAGCTCCACAAGATAGTGCTGGTTCCCTTGCCACCTTGCATGAGGGAACTGCTGAGGCTTTGTGCTGATGTTGCTCTCTGAATTATGGTTGCTTGGAGAGGCAGACATCTGCAAATAGAAATTTGGTCCTAGAAATTTGTTGGGATCAGGCTCGAATTGTCACTCAGTGACTTCTGTCACTTATTAGCTCCCTTAGACTGTTTTTCCTTGTAGTGTTTTTCCAAAGCTTGATCTTTCCTGCTCACCAGGCATGCAGAACTTCTCTGACTCTTTATAGATGAAGAGTCAATGTTCCTAAGTCAATTGAAGGAGTCAGTTTCTTTCCCATTGCTGCACAAGTTCCTGCATCTCCTTCCTACTATATTTATCCTTCTGGAGTTACATCTTCAGCTCCCACTCACTCGCACATTTTCCAGTGTCCTTGCTTATTTACCAGATGGGAGATGCAGTTAGTCCTCACGGTCCGGTAACATCGAGTATCATCAAAATCTATGAAAATACACACTTACTCTGAAAGAAAATGCTCTCCCACAGCCCGAGTGCATCTCAGAAAGCACAGGAGGCAGCAAAAAGAACAAACTGCTACCTGCAGAGTCAACCCCTTGCTGTGTGATGGTGTTAACCTCTGGGTGAAGCAGCAGCCAGCACGCCTTCTCAGGGAATTACAGGCAGGTCTCTCTGGCTGTGGCATTCTACACGTGCGGGGTATCAAATAGAGATATGAAATAATCTCTGTCCATGTAATAGTAGGTAGGCAGCAATGTGTAAAGCACACATCCATCCTTAGAAATACATATAACCATAATCTCTTTTTATGGAAAAGTCCCTTATTTCAGCCTTTGAGCATCTATGATACAGCTCAGTCTAGAACTGGGAATGTGTAGTGCTTGTGCATCACAAATAATAAAATCAGGACTGATGTAGACTCCTCATCGATGTGACTTCTCCCACAGGGAATTTGGTGTGCTGGTCAATGCCAGTGAAGAGGATAAGTGTCTTCCTGCTTTTGTGTATTCCCGTTCCATCTCCTGTAATTCCCTTCTTGCATTGCAGCTGAGGCCAGGGAGTGAGTTGTTGAAGTAAGGTTATCAATTAAGGATGAGGTAGCCATTCTATATTAGAAGTGCACAGCTCTGCATAATCCTTAACATTTGTTGTGTTCTCTATTAGTTCTCACAGTTCTCACCTAGCATTTCCTTAATTGTCAAAGATGTTTTAAATTGATATTTCTAACATTATTTTCTCTCTTGTCACATCACCATTGCATGCCAGACTCCAAACATTCTTGTTCTGGCTTGACCTCAGTATCCCTACAGTATTTGATAAGTTTTCTCTAGGAGACGTTGGTCAGATTCCAGAATAATTTCCTGTTATTTCTAAATGCCAAGGTTAATACTGGATGTGGCTGTTTTTAGTACTGGCCTCGTTATTGTAGCCATCCCTTAGAGGCTGCATTTTTTCCCCCCTAACCTTTAGTTATTTACACTAGTGAAAATACATCTCATTCTTATGGTGTTAACAGTGCAAATATCATCTCTGATTCTTTTAGGCATGGTCTGTCTATTTTCCTGTTCACTAAGGGCTGATTCCCTAGCTCCCCCCTCCCTTTCATCTTGAATCCTACATTTTTCATCACTATTATCAGAACTTTACTGTTAAAGTACCACTTGCTATGACTTTCAGTGGCAGAACCTGGCCTTAAAGTAATGCTTTTTGTCTTTTCCCTTTTTCTTTTTTTTATAACTCTACTTATGATTGGCTTCAGAAAGATTATATTTAAAGGCAATTCACATTCAATTACAGTTCGATCAGTATTCCAAATTTCAGTTATCAGAGTTTAAGCAGAGTATAGTTTGAGACTGCATTCATCAAATATGCTGTTCATACCTGTGCTGGAGAAGACTGGGAGAGAACAATCAACAGTGCTACTCACAGCTGACAAAAATAATCTTTAATATTCTTTGCTTATATACATTTCCTCCTAGTTGTATTGACTGCAGAAAACAGTTTATAGCACAGAAGAATTTCACAAGCTCATTTTCATTAGTTTCAGGAGATCAGTGAGAAGATGACACAAGCTGTGGCAAGAAAAAGAAAATAATGTGAAATTATATATGTTGTAGAATGTCACCTTGTTTTGAGTTAAATAAGGTTTTTGTTTCAATAAGAAGCCTAGTTGAGAATCTAGAATTAGACTGCATTTCAACTTCTGATGATTCAGAAGGGCAAGAAATAGAGAAAGGAAAATGCCCATTGCTCTTTGTTGTACTGGGTATTTTTAGTAGCCAGTTGTTGACACCTTAAGCGCTTTTAGGTGGTGAAGAAGTACTGGTTAAATCATAGTTTTGGATAAACATATAAAGTTTTCTGTGTAAACTTTTTTAAACTGTGTAAAACTGCAAAATTGCATGCAAATAAACATTTTTATTTCTAGACTTTTTTTTTTTTCTTTTTTGTCCGAACAACTCCATCTCTTTTTCAAGTTTCAGTTGATCCTTAGATTTGTTAGCAACCAAAATGACAGCTAGGCTGGAAATTCTGTTGTCTGATGCACTGCAGGATGTAACCAATGAGGGAAGGGCAGCATGTCATATATTGACATCAAATGAAATTCCTTTAAAATTGGTGAGAACTTAGCCTTTGTAAGGACTGATTCAGACATTTAAGATAGCTGAAATGGAAGTGTATATGAGACTTTGTACATAGTGACTTAAGAGGTACAAGCAATACCAACTTCATTACTCATGATTTCTGCAACTTGATGAAGAATATTTAAATCGAGCCACCAGTTGTGCTGGAAATGCAATTATATTTAAGTAGCAGCTGCTGTTTTCCATTAACCCCTGCTTCCAATAAATGCATTATAAAACTGCTGTATGATAAAATTGTAAATGTAGTGGGAGTATCCTAAACCCAATAGCAAACAAAGAAACAAAATTAAATTTAAAAAAAAATCCACTTTGCCAGAAGATTTTATTTTTCCAAAAAAGAAATAAAAAACATTTAAATTCTCTGTACTAATATAAATTCAATGTATTTGTTTGCTTACGTGTTATTTGCTAGTACTGTTCTCCCATGTGCGCCTATCTGTTCTAAATAGCTTTTAAATACCTTTTCTAATGGAATTTCTGTAACTTTTATTTGCATTAATTTTAAATGGGAGCTTCACTATAGGGTTTTCACATATGTTAGTACTGGCTGTTTTGCTGGCTTATGTTTAACCTTGATATTTGCTCCATCTTCCTTGAAGGTTCCTCCTTTTTTTCATTTTCATTTTTCCCAGAGAAACAAAATGAAAGGACTTGGCAGGGCAATTCAGACTGACATTGTGAGCCATTGTATGAGTCATTAGAAGAGACTGGAAGATATGCTCATTCTTGCCAGCAATTCAGTCTTTCTTACAGGGTTCTTGTTCAGAAGTAATAGATAACCTTTCTATTGCAATCCCTCCCTCATGCCCGACTTCAGCAGTATTGCCAGAATGATGGACATTCCCACCATAACTACAGCTGCAAACATTAATTATTTTGAATATTTCTACGATTTTCTTTAGTCTGTTCTGCTGTCTGCTCAGTGACTTATTAATGGATTAATTATTTTAATGGAAGAGAAAATATTTGCTGTTTTGTGGGAGGAGCACAGTGAAACAAACTATTTAAGGTAACAAATAACGTGCTAAGTTTATTCATGCTATTTCTTCTTGAGTTCCCCATGGACAGGACAACTGAGAAACAATGCATGAGCAACAATTTTCCAGATATTTTCTAATACAGATTCCATTTCTTCTCAGCTCTGCCTTCCACTGCTATTATGCACTATACAAAATCTCTCTGCAGTTAGCCCTGTAGTTTGAAAGATGTAATAAGCAATTTGCGTTTATGATTTCTCCATCTGCTTGAAATAGAATTGAAACTGTTGTGAGCTAGTCTTAAATCTAGGCTTTCCAAAAATTCAAGCCAGGTCTCTTTTAATCCTCTTTTCTTTTAAATAGAATCCTGAGTGTCTTTCTCCCACTTCCATGTTTTTAACCATTGCAGTGAAACAAATTGGGTATGGGATCTAAAACAATAAAAAAAAAGAACACAAAAACCTAAAGTCAAATTGATTTAACTTAGCATTGCGGAAAATCTCTGAGGTGGCAAAAACAGTGCCATGGTCTTTGGAGTACCAAACAGTGAGTCATAGGATGACATTTTTTGTAAAATATGTGAATGTTTTTGCTTTACCAAGGTTCTATTTTCAAAGGATACTGAGACCCAGAATTTTAGTTAGGTGATGCCCAGAGGGAAGATTATTTTCTGTTAAATTTTAGACAAGTTATCAAAAGTGAATGCAACTTTTCTGCCATCTGCACTGTCAAGATATGTAGATATTCTAGATATGGATGTCTAAGATATTGGCTGGAATTTTGCCTCTGCTGAAGCAAGCAGGCAGGCTGTGGTCAGTTTTGCTACCTCTTACTTGCAGTTATGGGATTGCCTTTAATTCAGTGACATTACTTGTCTCTGACAAACCCACTGGTTATTTTTATCGAGTTCTGGAAACGGTTTCTAGAGCAGCTTTTTGCGTGACATCACCTCTTGACAGCATGATCACCCATAGGAGCCTGGCACTGAGAGTCTAGCAGCCTTGTGTTCCCCAGAGCTGTCTCTAAGTCTGCATTTGGAAGCTCATTGACTGCATGATCCATCAGCCTGGTCTCAAAAACAACTATGTGCTGGTACCCAGCCATATGGGTAGACACACCTAATGCAATTTATTTTGAATCACAACTCTGAGATTGTTCTGTGGATCGATTTCTCAAAATATTAGAGGCTGACATGAATCCAAATAGCTGGATATAAAGGTCTGTGGTATGGATGTTTTTTGCTGCCAACCATTATAAACAGTCTGGTTTACTACTTCTTTTTTTTTTTTTTTTTTGTGGGGAACATTGCCCACATTGAGTCAAGAGGAGAAGGGTGTTGGCCAGTTGCAATAAATGTTGATAGATTTTTACAATTTGCAGTTTTACTAGAGCAAATTGACAAAACTTTCCAGCCAATTCGTTACCATTCCTTTAGTTGTGAAAAACAGATGAGCAAATATAGTGTGTGTGGCTTCAGAGTGAGAAACAAATTCTATTCCAACATTTTTGCTGGAGTTTTGTGCATATAACCTGCTCGGTAAGCTGCATGCTTGACTGAAAAGCAAATGGTGTGCTCAGTCGATGTCAGGCCAGTGTCAACATGATGTTCATGTTAGTGCAGATTTAGATGCAGAAATCAAACATTGGTTTGGGGAAGCACACATTATTGCTTAGAGGTATTGCCAACCATGGGAACTTAGGCAGCTTGTCATTAGTTGCGTGGCAGTAGGTATCTACGCCAGTGAGCTGTAAGACAGTCAAGATCTGCTAGATGTGCTAATATGCCATCTTTGTTTCTGTAATTTAACTGAGAACCAGGAAAGAGTGAGAATGTAAAGTATGGTGAAATACTTCCCCCTTCACCTTCAGAAAGAAATGCTATGCTTGGAAAGTACTACAGGAGTTCTTTTTCCCCCCTTTCCAATTAAGCTGCAGAAAAAGCAACTTGGTGTTAAAGATGTGTGGTAATGAGAACATACAAAGACACTAGATCAGACTAACCACTATTCTTTCAGTAGCGTCAAATGGTGAATGACCAGGGAAAGGTGTAACAAGTTAAAGACATGGACATATTTCTGCTCTACATCTTCTCAGTTTCTGCTGATTTGAGGCTCAAGGGCAATGCAGCAGTGGGTTTCTTGCATTCTGAAGACTGCTTTTACTTCTGATTCTAATAGATCTTTCACCTTTTGCTAGGGGTTGCTTTTCTTCTTCAGTAATTTTTTAGAGTTTTCCTCCACTATCCAAGTAGCTGCTACCTCATGGGAGGTGCTTTCATGGTTTTGTAATATTTATTTTTTACCTGTTTGGCTCAAAGCCTAATTTTCCTCAGTCTTCATTCCTGCACTGTTGGTTATTGCTGAAATATGCCAGTATTATGTAGGGTACAGGCAATTATGTTCCTTCCTGCTGCTCAATCTCCTTTACCACTTTTTCCAGTTTGTTAAACACTGATTTCCATCCATATGTATGTATGTATCAAATCTTGTTTCTGTAAAAACAGTTAAAAACATTTCATTGAAAACCTTGATATTTCATTCCTCTTTGATGAAGTTTCTTTCTTGTAGAGGAAAAAAACAATAATTATTCACATCAAATAGGATTTACTCTTCTTCAAATCAGTCCTTGCTGCATACAGGTAGATTATTTTGTTTTTTAAGGCCAGAAGAAATAGTTATTGACATTTAGCCTTAACTCCTGCGTTGTGCAGGCCACATCATTTCAATGAGTAGCTCCTTCAACAAGACCCCGAACATGTCTCTCCGAAGGACACCTCATTTTAATTGGGTGCTAAGAATAAAGCTATCGAAATTATCAAAGAAAATACCACTCTGACCATTCATTTGGCAAGTTATTGCCAAAGTTCATGTTGTTAGTCCCTGTAATGATCTCACAATGAAGTCAGTGAAAAAAATCTAGATAAATAGCCAATATTGAGCCCATTATTTCCAAGCCAAATTTAGAGGAAATAACTTACTTGTCCATTTGACACGGCAATATGTAGTCTGGAATGATTATTATTCTCACTTTCAACTGTGGCAGTATTTTTCTGCCACTGTAGTTGGGAATCATATATCATTATGCTATTCAAATGTGCCATGCATGCATATGAGGCTTTTGATGAGGTTTTTCCCTTGTTGCAAATTTTTCTTCCAAGACTGCTTTTAAAAATCTGATGTAGAAATAAACCCAAAATAGATGAAAATGTATTTTTAAAATGGTGATTTCAAGTATAGAACTCTTTAGAATATCTCAACAGACCTGCATAACAACTATTAGCAAGTAATGCAATACATTGAGAGGATTTGAGGAGTGAAATAGCTGTGGCTGAGGAACTAATGTTCAAACTGAGCTTATTTCTTCTGAATTTACCTCAGAGTAGCTCCATTCTGTTCCCCAAACAGCTGATAGGAGCAGAACAGAGCAGTTTTGTTTCACCTGAAAGAATTCCAGTTTTCATACTCTGATACCAATCTGCAAATAGAGGAAATCAATGAACTATTGAAAACCACATTCCAGAACCAAACTAAAAATTGATACAGTCAATTTCTGCATTCCTCTGACTGGACCTTTCCATATAATAGCATAGCTGCTGGGTTTAACTTGTTCTCTTATCCACCTTGTTACTGAAGTAGCTGGTTGCTTGCAGCTGAGAATGACTTTGAAGTCTTGACTTAAGTTCTTCACATTGGCCTAAACAGCAACAGTGCCATTTGAGTTTCCTGGATTGTTTCATCTGGATATTTGAAAATAAAATCTAACCCTGCATTCATTTTCAGTAGTGCTCATCAGTAAAACCTTTGAAATGAGAAACTGGTGGGCAGTTTTCCTGATGATTCATGAGGCTGATAATTCTATCCCTCTTCCTCCTTGACAGCACTAAAACAATGTGACTTAGCAGAAACATAAGTTAGCCTTTTCAGACAGTCTCCCCAGAAAAGGCTGCCATCTAAACCACGATATTAGTATTGCAGAATGACATCTTCTCACCACCATCCCACCTGAGATTTCTTGTCCACTCACTGCAGATACAAAACAAGTAGTCAAAGGCATAACATTATGATTTGCAGTTGGGGCCAGGCAAAAGTTTTCTCTAAGTAATAAATCTTTAATCCCCTTAAAGCTCGTCAATCATTTATGTTTAATATAGCAGCAGTATCAGCTGTGGAAAAGAAAATGTCATGGTGATACGTCCAGTAGATAAGGAACTAGAAACCCCATTTAAATTCTCTGTGCAGCCTGGCAGGAATGTGGATCTTAATTTTCCAGCTTCCAGGCTAGCAGGTGCACAGAGAAAGCTCTGACAATTTGCTGTGGATTCTGTGTTTTAATCTTTGAAGGAACACTCCCTGGAGCAAGGATGGTAACCGAGGTATATGTGGCTCCAAGGAAGGTGGTCTAACAATGAGGTTAGAGTGTAGCTTTTTTTTCTCTCTTGCACTATTTAAGTCATTTTAAAAAACTAGAATGGCTCCTGCAGGGGAGGGTAGATGGGTACATATTAGGACATTCAGAGTCACCTCAAAATACTCTGTAAATATTCTGGAATGCCCCTCAGAGTACCCACCAACCTTGAAAATTCAGGTGGAAGGGAGAGGCAGTCCCAGACTGTTGGTGTGATCTGAGCGTAGAGTGGATTTGCACTCAAATTGCTTAACTAACAGCTGAGCTTCCTTTGAGAAGAACTTTTGCAGGGAGTTTTTCTCAGTCAACAATATCTGTATTTTGTTATTTTAAGGGACTGTTGCTGCTAATGTTGGGATTTTTTTGTACCCTGGAGAGAAAACTGTTTCTAATTTAAAAGGTCTATCCTATATTTCATTCATTTTCAGCATAAATAAAGCTGAATCAGTTAATCAGAGCACTGCAGAATACTCTGTCAGTGTAGATCGATCCAGTTTCAGTGTAGCAACCATTTTAAACCTCAGAGTTTTAAGAAAAACTGATCATACAGAAGAACCCCTTTGTGGTTTAAGAAGACACTGTAAGGGCCCTGTCTGAAGTGTAATGCAAAGATGTGACTTCATGTTTCAAACTTTGACTCTTAAAAATTAATGTTCTTCAAGCATTTGTTGCTGCATTTGCAGCCCAGTAAGGAAATACTATATATGAAAAAGTCTTCTGGATATGTTAATTAATGACTATGTAAGCAAGGTATGCTTCCCACATGTGCATAGTATTATGTTGTATTAGAAAGATTTAGGTCATACTATACATACTAGCTAACCTCTGCCCTGTGGAAGACCTCAATGTTTGTGAGTGTAGACTTTCCTGAAACAGTGTGGAAATTACCAACCAACCATACTAGAAATTATTAGTAGTTACGTTATTTTGTTATGCTGAGAAGGCTGTAGAAGAGAGTGCTTTGGAGCCAAGTAGTGGTGATGGAGGAGAGAATTAATGATGTGTCTCTGAGCTGCTTCTGAATGCCTCTTTGAGATACAACATCTTTGTGTGTTTCAGAGGGGTATTCTCAGAAGTGACGGAGCTCTTAGAGAAAGGACAGGGTGAAAAATCCTCTGATTGCAGTGAGACAACTGCTTGGAGGATGAGGAAACTGTCCAGAGTTAAAGAACTGCAGGAAGGTAAGAGAAGTACTGAGAATACTCACTGCCTTAGTGGTATTTATTTCTGGTGAGAATTAGTTTATCTATCTTGTTTCATTTCCCCACATGGTCTTGTTTGTTGGAGATGCTTTTTCAAAATTGAAATGTGCTTTTAAAGCATTATAGTCTAGAAAATCTACCTTGTAGGTAGAGTCACAAGACTACCTTGAAGCAGCATAGCTAGGACTAACTCATGTATTCATCCTTTCATATCTAACAGTAATTTTTGGTAGGAATATTTGCTGTATGGTATACAGCATCAAGTAAGAAAAATGTCTTTGATTTTGAGTAT
Source organism: Hemiprocne comata (assembly GCA_020745705.1). Classification (NCBI taxonomy): domain Eukaryota; kingdom Metazoa; phylum Chordata; class Aves; order Apodiformes; family Apodidae; genus Hemiprocne; species Hemiprocne comata. Next base: position 39,903,597 of record CM036587.1, read on the forward strand.
GGTTTGTGTTTTCTGATTGATCTATCTCCCACATGCATTGTGACTGGGCAATGACTTTGAGGGTAATGTTCCAGCAACTAATCATGGAATGACAGAATAATTTGGGTTGTAAGCACTCCTTTGCCATAGTTTTGCCTTGGAGTTGTGGGAAGTTCCTTGTGCAGCCAAGGCAAATTTCTGCTACACCTGTATGATTTTCTGCATGTTTAAAAGGATTGTTCTTGTCTTTGAGAAGGCTGTCATAACCACACTCCAAAAATAGTTCTTTGCATTCTGAGTAGAGAAATGATTTTGCCTGGATCAGTGAACATAGCAGTAATAGCCATAAAGCTCACTGCAGTTTTTGCAGAGGAGGTTTCTTAAGTACCCAGAATGGTCTGTCAGATGCAACAAAGCATGCAACAGAACTAGGTTATAAAAATAATTCTAACATTAAATTTTATGAACACAGGCCTTGAAACTCTTTTTCATCACTGAGAAGTGAAGATACAGAAAATTACAAGGCAGAATTGTTTACTACTACAGAAGTAACACAAACATGCTGAACAATCATCCACAATAATTCACATAGATCACTTGGATAATAGATGACACTTTTCTATTTTCAAGAAATGAAACAGTTTGGTACAGTGAAAGTTTCATGTACTGCGAATAATGTGTTATTTCCTCTCTCAACCATATAAAAAAAGGCATAATGTACAAGGGGCAAATTCTTTTCTGCAATTCTGTTGATACACACAGCTTAAATGAGACAGTCTAGAGGTTCAACCTTATTTATGAGCAGAGATGATAGTGTTAACTGTAGGGATACTACTCTATAAAAAAAGTATTTAAAATGCAAATGAATACGCACTTCCATTTCATAAGGTGCATAATATAGCAGAGAACCTACAGAGAACTCTAGGGTTGGTCATTATTTTTCCTTTAAAATTGTGTAACAAAACTTCACTGCCTTTTTTCCTGATTAGCTGAGTTACAGATTTTTCATTCTCTAGAGTTTGAATGAATGAAAATCTTGAACCATATGCCCAAAATTGTGATTTCCATAGTCTTCATCTGCATGAATACTAAAATTATCTCAATTTTATTAGCAGTACATTTGAGAAAGATTTTGTACATTAGGTAAGGTACATTTTTAAAGCTCTTTAAGAGTTACAAAGATCTTAAGATGTAATGTCATAATGTCAGTGGCTGTACTTACATTTCTTTCATCACACTGTGCTATATGCTTTAGAATGCATTTCTAAATTTAAAACCTATTTATATAGTATGTGCTGAGCTCCATGATTAAATGCATTTTCACTGAAAATTAAATTATGGTAAAGATATGATGCCACTTTCTTATATAAATATAACCCTAATTAAAAAACTAACATGGCAAAATAGATGCAAAAGTAAATGCACATTTTGCTAGGATATTTCACAATGTCATTGACATGCACAATCACTGTGATCCAATTCAAACACATCCTTTAAAAATACAGATGATATATCAGGAATTATAAGCATTGAGAGATTGAAAGTTCACAGAAAACTGCATGGTTTCTTTGTACGAAAGGTATTATCAATTGACAGATTCATACATCTTTTCTTTTGCACAAAGCTCAGGCATTTTAAAAAATAGTCTATTTTTCTATTATGTAGTCTTAGAGCTCTACATTTCTTTCTGTTTTTGGAAGGGAAAATTTACATGTTTTTCTTCCTAGTGTAAACAGCCTTGGACAGGTGGCAAAATTTTTGAATGATGATTCTCTTTGCGCAAAGATCTAAAGTTACTGTTACCTGCACTGGTAGAAATGGTAATGAACTGATTTAAAAGTATCAACAAAGCAAAAACTCGATTGTGTTTCTATAATTTAAAACTGGTCATGTAAGGGCAGTTTTAAACACTGCATTGAAGTTTGTGACAATTTTTCCTCTGAAGGCAGTAAAAATGGAAAAACATGTGACAAACCAAGAGCTTTCCCACACCCACAGCTCTGGAAATGCATCTGCCTTAATATTGCCCTTATTTTACGTGATTTCACCATTACCTCTTTCCAAGAATGATGATCACTCTATCTCAGTCATTCCTTGTAAAACCCCTCTATAGTCATAAAGGCCCTTCCATTTGAAATCCAGAATACTTTTTTTGCCTAATAAAAGCTTTACATAAAGCATAATTTTTATATTTTCTGTCCCTAATCCTTCTGTGATCCTAAGCTCCCCTGGCAGCATGAAGACTGCCTGAACTATGCCCAGGGGGAACATTTCAGTTATCCTGAGCAATACATCTCAATGGCCAGTGCATTCAGATTATTACCTAACATAAACTGGTGGTTCTAAGTTTGGTCGTCTTCTGACCTTGCAGGAAGGTAGTATTACATAGGCATATTAAACTGTGGATTTGACATTTTATATCTAATAATCATAAGCTGTGAGATAGTTTAGAGACTGTACTCTCCAAATAGCATTTGTCACTGACAGTTTCAGCTGTCAAGCAGGATAGAAATAAAATTGAGTGGAACAAATCCTCTCTCATCAGAGAACGGGGAAGGTAGAAAATATTTCTCTTTTCTCCACTGTCACCATGCTGTTTGGGGAAGGATGCCTTAGTCCTTGTGGATTCTCCAATTATTTGAAGAATTCTAAACCTTATCCAGATGGAGTTCAATGTGATACTGACTAAACAAACTTGGCTATGGCAGCTTTTCTTCACAGTACAGTGTAGCTATGGGCCAGGCCCAGTAGCTCGTAGAGGTGTCTTCTGCAATAATGAGGTCTATAAAGATTAGCATGTGTAAACAACCTACACAGAAATGTTTGACTGCTCTGTTCACTCGAGTGCAGTGGTAATACCTTACTAATAACCCTGTTTGAAAAATATGAATGAAAGGGGTTAATTTGCTTTTGTCACTTCAAAATGTAAAACAGGGTTCAGTTCTGTATATGTATAGGCTTCAGCCTGCTTATGCTCTTACTAAGCAAGATAAAATGTGGTGAAGTTTTTATTTAAAGGTACAAAATGTTATGGGGGAATTCACTGTGACTTGGAAAGTATTAAGTAAAAATTCCGTGTTAACAGTTGGTATTATTCCCTTTCCTGTTAGTTTAGAGTGTTTCTAGAAAGATGCTTTTTTTTTTGCTTTTTGCTTTGCTTTTAGAAAATCTTGTCTGACAGTCTTTTAGAGGGTACTGAGGATGATAACTGTTGGAGGAACAGTGAAGAAGTCAGATACTAAAGATTTGAGCTATTGTGGTTGCTTTTGTTGAAGACAAAGCAAAACGCACACAAAAGGAGAGAGAGAGAAAAAAAAAGAGAACAGCAAAGACTGAAAATGTAGTTTCTGTTTCTGGCTCTTGTGGCAAATCTTACAGGACTGTGCTTTTAGCTGCCTTTCTAACATGAGACCAGCTCACAGCAGTGTCACAAAAATAGGTAAGAAAAGCAGCTGTGGTAGGCTAAATGGAAGGATGGGAGGGCCAAAAGAGAGGGAGGGAGAAAAAGTTGAGTAAAAGCAAAGAAAGGGTGCTGTAGCCTTCCATTCTAGCTGATCTATAAGACTGACCTTCCAAAAGGAGGCAGAAGTCTCAGTGATGCTATATGGGTTCCTATTTTTGTCTAGTCAGATCATCTCTCATCAGGGAGGTGATACGGAAGGATCCTGGTCCTGGGAGACAGTGGATATGATGGCAGTCTGAATAGTGAGGCTCGTTCCTGCTAGCCTGCCCACAACCCCAAAACTTTGGACTGGAATGAAGTCTAGAGTTAGTAGAGTTAGCTTTCATTTTCATCAATGTATTTGTCACTGTGAGCTAAGCTCTAGCATTCCATGTTTAGTTAATTCATTTCTGTCTCTATGTTTTTAATGTTCAACTGTTATGAAACAAGGTAGTCCCGTATTATTTAAGTGGGGATTTTGGGTTGTACTAAATTTTTCTCTCTATTGTGATCTTTTGATGATATTTCTAAAAAATTAATATAACAAGTAAGGTTGGATTTTTGTTATTTGGACAATGCACTCTGCAGCCTTTGTCTTAGGGAGCTTCATTCTATCACTTAACAATAAAGATAATTTGCATTAATGTGGTACTTTCATTTTAGGGCTCTCAATACAATTAAAAAACATTAATTAAACCATTAGCATCTCAATACCTTTCTAAGAGTAAGATAGTGCTGTTTCTCTGTTCCTCCTTTTTTCTTACGTGAAAGAACTAATACTCATAGGGATGATGTAACTTTCCCAAGATCATTCAAGATGTTGGTGGCAGAGTCTGGAGGTCTTGGCTCACCTCCTTGGAATATTCGAAACAATAAATTAATCTCCTTTAGGGCACTTTAACTAAAAGACAAACATTTGCAGGCAATGTGAGTAAGACTTAATGAATTTTAATTAAAAAAAAAATGCTTTTGTTTTATTTTCTCCTGAGCTCAGAAGCATAACTGTGTAATCTTTCATTAGTAGGCCCTTGGTACCTCCCTTTAAAAGCCTGTCTCCTTTTAAAATGACATAATCTTGTTTCATTATTGTAATTTTAAGTAAACAAATGGGAAAGTCATGGGGCAACATTACTCATCGTTTCCATTGAAAGCTGCACTGTACTATATACCATCTGATTCTCTTAGCATTTCGCAAGCAAGTGTGATTGACTACAAAAAGGAAAATTTCCATGCTGTGAATAGTTATATTTTTATAATTATGAAGACTTGCCATGCCAGCATTTTCCTTATTTTTCCCTCAACAGCTGACTAAGAGGTGGTTGGGGATCCATGGCAGTGATCATGGAAATATTGCTTTTAATTGTATGTCTTCCCGGAAGTTTAAACCTCTACAGACTAGATCTTTGTAAATACAGAGCTGGAGTTTGTACTTTAATGGTATTGGATGGGCTGGTTAAAACAGAAACAAATAAAAAAGAAAAATCCTCCCAGTCCTGTTGAAATTGTTTGTTGTACAGGTACACACTGAAAAGCAACAAGTAATTTCACTAAAATCGATAGTATGTATTTCAGTTAAAAAACCCAACCAATCAAAAACCAGAAAACCCTTAGCGACAGAAAGATCTCACAGACAACTGTGTTAACCTCTCATCATTCAAGAGATCTTTACTCTTTCTGCCTCTTCCCCCCAGATATACCATAGAAATAGATGAGACATCTTGCAGGTTAACAAAACGGTTCTACATTTGACAGGGTTGATGCTTGTGCTCAACAGTATCACACGTGTTTGTTTTATGATGACTAACAATGTGCAGCCTTCTAGCCTCTAGCTGATTATCAGCTGGCTTCACAGATGGATTTTGCCGAAAACGTGTTTGTTGCTGTGGTGCAGAATCTCTGCTGCCTCTCTCTGTATCTTGTACGTCTCGGAGGATGTCACTGGCAGTGCTGCAAACGCTGCTCGACACTGTGTCCTCTCTGAGTCAGTGCGACTCCCCTGGTGAGTCAGGCTGATGAGCTGCCTAAAAGCCAGAGATACAAACACAGCCAGGCAGCATGGTGGATGGGGAGACACAAGATACTGATAAAGTACCATGTTGTGAAAACAGCTGTGTGGGATTTCTTTTATTTTTTTTTTTTCCTCCCTGAGCGTGGTATGTGAAGAGTGCAGAAACACGTACTGGTTCACTGGGATTGGTTGTAGCCAGAACAGAAGATGATGTCTACACGTGTATTAGCAGTGGGGGATCATAAAGTGCTGTAGTATCTTCTAGAATGATTTGATTATATAATTTCACTGAATTTAATAAAAAAAAGGTGCTTTTTTTTTAGATGTTGACTTAGTGTGTAAGTCATTATGAGAGCAGCCATCTGACTGCAGCACTGTGCTGAAGGTATTTTTATATCAAGGTTCTTGCTCAGTGGCACTGGAGGGTTGTCTGAAGCACTCTAATATTTACATTGACATTCTGGTAAGGAAAAAGGGCTGCTGAGTCTGATCTGATTCTGAGCATAAGGGAAAATCTTGGTGGAGGGTATTGCTCTCTACCAAGAATTAACAAAGAAATCATGTTTCTTCTGTGGATAATTATGTGTTACCATTTCTGAGTTTCTCAGAATTCTGTAAGTATTTCTGGAACACTACTGTACCCATTTCACAAACAGATACTGAGAGAAGATAAAGGCTTTGTTCCCAATCGTAACTTAACTGTAAGTCCAGACTTTAGATTTCTTAGCTAAATACCCTGTCCCCATTCACCCGTTGTCACTGGAGGTGTGAAAAACAGGCACCTTTATAAACTTCCCCCAGTATTTAAATGTCTTTGCAGGTATTTCAAGAACTGTATAGATTTTTAATTTTGCATGTTCCTCTGCCAACCTTGCATGCAGACACTGCCAACCAGGATGTACCACATGGAAATCTTCCTGGCATTAGTGATATAAAGAAAAATGCTCTCCCTCTCTTCATAGTTCTGTACACAGAAAACTCATCAAGGATTTAGGACAGCTCCCTGTGTGGTATAAAATAAATCAGAGATCATTGAGAGACAAGGAGTCAGATGCACTGCGCTGTCCTCCTGCCTTGCAACCTGTCTGCCTGCAAACGTGCTGCAGTTATGATCAGCTCATGCCAGAATTTTGAAATTATGCCATTTCCACATTTCCACTTCCCATCTAAGTAGCAGCAACAACAATTAGCAATCAGATTTAACATTGCAGAATTCCAAAGACTGCTGCAAAACTCTTAATTTTCTGCATAGAAAACTAGTGTCACCCCCTCCCAAATGCTAATCTAACAATAAGAATTACAGTTCATTTGCTTCTGTGAGAGGTGCAGGAGGTAACTGCATCCTTCCTACCTTTTCTTCAGGGGTGACACAGCATACTTCCACTTCTTGTGCTCCCTCTCATCAGTAGCCTACATTATCATTTCCCCAGATAGGGACATGATATTGCATAGCTGTGGAATAAGGTCACAAGTTTCTCCCCTCTTGCAATGCAGTGATATTATTGTGGGTTGACATATTCAGTAAAAGAACTACTGTTTTTGGGGATGCAGCAGTAGTATCTTGGTTTTGAAGTCTTCCTTGGGAAAAAAAACTAAGTGGCTTTGTATAGATGCTGATATAGTTTAGTACAGATGCTTTAGATCAGAGCTGGATCCCTTGCCTCTCCAATGATAGTATTTTCATAATGAAACTGAAGGTCTTGAGGCTGCTTGAATTTAGTAATTTGAAGTTTTCTGGGAACACTTTTCTTTTTAGTTGTTTTTTTCTGCACCTACACAGGTAGTGAATCCATACATGAATATATACTCAGCAATGTCAGTTCACTAATGTAACTCCAACTTCCACTTGTGGCTTCCCTTTCCAAACTGGCATCACTGTTTCTGGCACTACATGGGCACATGTATGTATGTTTGTATACAAAGAATCTATGTGAAAATGGAAAAACCTCAATTAGTTGCTAAAGGGACACTATTGTAGGGCATGAATCCCAGGTTTTAGAGGTGGAATGCTCCAATTCTTTATTGTCTGTGAAAGTGGGCTAAAAACAAGGAAAAATTATGGTCAGGTATGTGGTGGAGTTTTTGGGCTATTTTTGACAGATGGGAAACACCAGTGGAAATGTCTAGCTAGATCTGACACCATTTAACCTTTTTTTTTTTCATCTTTGAACTAGTTTCTTCACCCTAGGTTCATTGTCTAGATTTTGCTGGTGTTTGAAACAACCAAATATCAGACTGTAGGCTTTAGTGTAAGTTACTGTACATAGAAGGTAAAGGAATTCAAATCTGAGCAGAACCTTTAATGCACTTTTATAAAATAGTACTTTTTGCCAACACTGGCAAAATGAATACTGCCACTTTTTATCAGTACTGTTCCAGCAAAATGGGTTCTATCTGTCCCAACCACTAGGTTATCTGTTCATTATGTATCATACATTTATGGAAGAAGAGTAGTTTAAGACATAAGGGCGAAGTTAAGGTTAAGCTTTCTGCCATTACTGCTTTTCCTGTCTTTTGCAATTACTTCATTTCAAAACCACATCTGTTCCTTAACCCTCTGCTTCATATTCTGCTTTCCTGTAATGGCTTGACTGGTGATCAGGGCACAGCAGAAAGAATTTTCTCTCCTTACCTTTGTAATCCAGGTGTAATTCAGTGGACATGAAGTGTTACCTTACACTGACCTTATGATCTAAACCCAGTGTTTAAAAGGTTTTTTTCTCTCTTACTTTGAAAACAGATTTAGAAATTAAGAAACTTCTTCCAATTACTCTAGAATAATTTGTTCTTCAGATCAACATCATCTTCTCTGAAATCCTTCTCCCTCCATGAAGTATACACTAATTTTACTTTGCTGATTGTATATCTTCACTATAGATGAACTAACACTTGTGTTTCTTGCATAATGGCAACATTTTTGCCTTTATGTTAGGTAAGGTGTCAACCCAGTTATCTAAGTTAGGAAAACTCCTTATTTCATACTCAAAGCTGAAAAAGAAAGATTAATGGAAACAGTCACGGTGATACATAATACCATTAACATTCAATTATTTCATTTTACTCAGTTGCAGATTATTGATAACACTGAATCGCAGTGTTAGCTGCTCTCAAAGATATGATAATGTGCAGTAGCAGAAAGGGACTCAAAACGCTGGGTCACTATGCCCCAATGTTTCAAGAACAGTTGAATTTCACATTTTTGCTTTCCTTTCTCACTAGCTTCCTGCCTCCATTCCTTCTGAAAATTTCTGGTTCTTAAATCCCGTTTCCAAGAGACAGGCAAAAAGTAATTGGTAATTCCATACATATCCTCTAGTTTAAATAAATGTCAATGCAAATGTAGAAAACTATACTGTATTGGAGCAGTTAAAAGAAAGGAGGTGTGAGTGCTTTGTTTTCTTTATACCAACAATTCCATTTATATTACAGGAAGAGGAATGTCACTTGATAATTTAGCAAGGAGACCTATTTCATTCTGGATAATTTAAAAGCAAAATTGCGGAATAACTTTTGCTAACAGATCATTTACACAGTAAGTTTTATTTTGCATTGCAGTATGTTTTTAATAAAAAATTCAAAACTGAGATTGAAGATGTATTGTACATCCCATTCTGCAGAATGTAATTTCAGAACATTTATTTTTAGTATGCGGTAGCTTCTGAGACTTCAGGGTTATTACTATGGTAGTGTAGCTTATTAAAGGGAATATTAAAAGTAAAGGAAAGGAGAACTATCATTCTGCTGTAGAAACACAATCGTATGGTTCGGTTTAGAGAAACATGTTAAACATTGACATTCTAGCAGTCATGGAGTTTAACAGCCATCATAGTGAGTCAATGCTCAGTAAATTGAAAAGACGAGAAATACAGCTGAAAACTCATGACTTACATTTCTAGTGACAGGTGACTCGGGGCCTTAAGCCTTCACATATTCAAGATGAGGAACTGTGAAGGGGACTAGGTCTTTAAAAACAAGGTCTCTGGAACGCCACCAAAACTGAGATATTCACAATCAATTCCGGCTTTTGAAAAAGTGTATCATAATCTCATATCTGATTAAAAATAGCCAGGAAATCATATAATGGGAATGCATATACTGCTACTTTTACTGAACTCTTTGACCTTATACAGTTAACTCGTGTGGCAAACTCTTACAACGTTGATAAAAGAAACATGAAAATAACTTTTGATCAATATCCATTGGGCTAAATGAACTTACATCAATTGGGAATTTGGCCCTCAATCTCAATGAAACCTGGAACGTTCACTGTAATGTATTATCTGCCTTTAACTTGTGCAGGTGTATCATACATGTATCTATATATACATCTATGTGTGTGTGTGTGTACTTCATAATAATCTTGTTAAGAGGCTTGCAAAATAGTCAGGCTTATGTCAAGGAGTATTTCATAGCAAGGGCTGAGTTCCAACCCCAGCAATGAATCAGCAGTGAGCCTAGTTACCATCTGAGACAGGGCATCCCTACCTATGAAGACATTTCTGCTAGAGGACAAGCAAACTTTCAAACTCAGTTTTGTGCTAAGATGCACAAAAATGTGTGTCTGTAGACATAAAATGTAATGTTGTGCAGGCACATTGTGGATAAGTTGAATGCAGTGAAAAATGAGGTAAATTTACATATCAGAAAGGAAAAATCACAGCAAATAGAAGAGTACACTCTAAGCCCATTAGACTTTCAGGCTTGTTTCATGTCATTGGAAAGTTGTCATAGTTCACTAATATCTTACTGTCTGTCCCCACCTCGCCCACACACATACCATGCAGCTGGATGTTACCATCTCCTGGGCAAAAACATGACATCTGACTACGTATGTGTTCCTTGACATTTCTAAGGGGGGCTTAAGCTGTGGCACAGAGCTAGGGAGTGAACAAGTTGGTTACCATGTGTTGGCTGAACAGACAGCAACTTGCTAAAATAATGGTGGGTTTTTTGTTTGTTTGGGCTTGTGTTTTGTTTGTTTGGTTGGTTTGGTTTTGTGTGTGTGTTTGTGTGCACATATGCACCTGTGTGCATTCCCATAACAAAAACTGAGTTGTATGAGTTTTAGACTATCCATCACTAGTTTAAGTTCAGTTCATTTCAGGGTTGTTTCAGTTGTCCCCAAACTAAATGCTACAATTCTCATCATATTCATGCACCATTTGCATTTGAGCCTGGAGAAAACTGTATATAATGTTTAAGCTTCATTCTAAATCCCATGTATGATAATGAACAGTTAAGACTTCTATAACAACCTTAATTTGTCCTTGTAATGGCCACATGGAATAACCATGGCATTTTGAAAAGGAATTTCTATGTTTGTGATTCTAACTTGGATACTTTTAAAAAAAAGCAAACCCAACCTGTTTCATGATTTCTCTCTCTCTTACAATATTCAGACACAGGTTTTCTCCTCATTTCTGAACTGCAAGATGTTTTCTAGTAAAGCAGGAACCAGACTTATCTCCTAGTGTGGTAGTGACCTCGAAATTCTGAGTGCTGGCAGGATGACTGCAGAGATAGTCCCTTTGCTTTGTTTTTTTCTGTCTCCTTCTTGTGTGAATTGCACAGTCATTCATTTAAAGGTTTCTCCTGTGTTGTCCTTTTCCTTTTTCCTATTGTGAGAATTGATTTTACGTTTGATGGCTCTGATTTATTACCTCTCATCTCTTGGGAGAGGTCCTTCATGTAGGAGGTCCTGATTAAGGTGCCCTCTCCATCTGGTTGCTTTGATTTCTGATCCTTTTTCCAGTGCAAATGCAATGTTCTTTGATGAAATGAGCCTTATGATCGCAGGGCCTAAATATTTGGAAAAGACATTAAATATAAGGATATTTATTGTCATTAGTGAAATGAGCAGCTTAATTTCTAAATTATCCATGCATAGGAATGAGCAACTTGAATTGCTCCCCAGTAAGATTATGCAATACTCATATGATTATGATAAGTTCATACTTAATGCATGCTATTATTTATGATTTTGAATTTAATTCAACTGTCTTCCCCATGTGGCTTCTCCTGGTGAAATCACACACACAAAAATAAAAAGAACACTGTTTTTTGTGCATTTTCCTACCTTGACATGTTAGGATTTCTTTAAAAATTAACTTTGCCTCAAAGTTTCCAGGCTTTATAACTGGATAATTCTGGGCTCCCTGGAGGGTTGGGTTTTGGTGGGGTGTTTTGGGTTTGGTTGAAGCTACTGGTTTGGACTCTGCCTTAACTTTATTTTAACATATTTTTGTTTTGTTTTTTTAGTATTTCTGTGTTCCTTAAAAATACCTAGATATCAATCTGGTCAGTAGCAGCCAATTAAAAGATCAGGCATGTGATAAAGTGACACAGTGAAGTCAAGCAACTTGAGAAAATGTAAAACATGTATTTATCCCTTACTTTGCATATTGACTTTAAATGACTAACACCTTAACTTGTCTTCTTCCATAAATTAATGAATACAAATTAATGCTAACTGCATTAATGCACTAATTAAGTGAACTAATGTACTTCAAAAATAGTCGCTATCTTCTAAAAACAGTTTTTATGCCGACTAATCATTACATATTGGTTACTGTTTATCTCAGTTATTTATATAACTGAGCTGGAATGAAAGGCTGAGTATTCATATCTCTGGGCTATCCAGTACTTCATGACTAAATATTTGTTTTAAATGGAATTTGAGCTAGAACAAGAATAAAGAAAAAAGAAGAAAAAAAAGGCTAAAAAGGTAAGATGGTGTTTTATCTGCTCTTGAAGCATATTTATAGTAATATGTGGTAGCAGTCGCTGAAGAACCTGGTGTTGCAGTGAATTCCTGAAAACTATTAACCCAACCTAATAAAATTCCTTTTTCCACTTCTCCATATATGAGTTATCTGGAATGCACCATAAAGTGTCTGTATTGCATTCGAAGAGTAATCTTCAAGTTATTCTTTAGTTGTTCAGACCGTTGTCAAAACAATTACCTGCTTTTTTTTTTCTCAAGATATCCAGTCTCTGTGGGAGTAAGGTACCCTCAAGTACATTGCCACATCCCAAGGCTCATAATCATAACGAATGATGATGCTGAATCATATTCTTTCCTTTCTTGTTCGGTGAAGCTGAAAGAGCCCAATATAGCTTTTCAAAATCTTTGAAATTGCTTCTGCTATATTCCTCCAGTGTGGGTGGGACTCTACCTCTAGCTGAATTCAAAAGTGGGTGCCTGGGAGACAAGTACTCTAGTAGTTAGAAAGGGAGAGCCAAAGTTACAGTTTTCTGCTCAGTGCTGTCATTTATTCACCATTTCACCTTGAGCAAGTTACTTAAGGACCCTCTGCTTCATTTAAGTTATCGGAACTGTAGGTCAGATCCTTAGTAGGAATAAATCTTGCTTACCTCCCTCTGCTATTCCGGTAGTCACATGCAAACAAAACCATGGGGGGTCTTAATTTCTTTTCCTCAATTTCTTTTTCTGCAAGCAAAACGCAAAATAGTTTGTCTTTCGGCTCACCTTACCCATTGCATGCCAGAGCAAAGCTGAACTACAGAGGGAAATGAGTTGTTTCTGACACTTAGGGCAAGGAGTTCCTACGTAGAAAGTTCCTACTGATCAGACTCCCTGGAGATGAGCAACCATTCTCTATGGCAATCCCCAACTTTAACCTGTTGTTAGTCCTTCTGTTTGTTTTCATGCTGTTAATCAAAACTCTTGTTGATAGAGGATTAAAGAACCCAGGAAACTGAAATAGTTTTTCACTACTAGTTTATGAGAGTAAATCTGGCTGATTAAATAATCCACCAGGAATTGACAATAGCTAACAATAGTGTGGAAGGGAAGCCACATCTAGAGTTTTCTACCACATTTGACATGCTTACCATGACAATTGCCCTTTAGCAAGAAGCCGTTACAGAGACAAAACCTCATGGGCGTAGAACCTCCTTCAGGCCAGGATTACTGCATATTTGAAGACCATGGTGCTGCTGCCAAGGAACAGAGGGTGCTGTTTCAGGACTTGGAATTTCACTACCATCTCATTAACATAGAAGTAACACGGCCCTTACCTGCCAAAAGGGTATTGAATCTGGATTTAACTTGATGTGTCTCAACTGCGCACCATTTCTACTTATTAACAAATTTGAACACAATTTTTAAATTTTTTTTGTTATTTTTTTTTAATTTCTGAGAACAAAAGTAAATATACTGCTGTCTGTTATGGACAGAATTAATAGTGGGTTTTAATTGAATGCTCCATGATGGGAACTAGGCTACGAGACACAGTTTTCTGACAAACTTTGTGATGTCATGCTTGGATGGCAAAAGCAACAGAATAAATCAAAGAAAGAAAGAAAGGAATGCTTGCCAAACTTCTCAAAAGTAATTTGGTTTGGGGTAAAATAAGTGTACCATATCTACTTTTACATACTTTTCCTCCAGAATACCTATGGAAGTCACCCAGGAATGGAATAGTCTTCTGCTCTTATTCTAGCAAATGAAAGTAAAATTCTTGATTTGTCAATGGTCTTATTTAAGCAACAAAAGCATCTTCTATTTGAAGAACAGCATTTAAAAGAAAGCATTTATAGAAACCTGAAAACTAAACAAAACTTGGAAATGGTCAAAAGATGAGCAATGTGTGAAAGTTAATCCATTTATAGGAATAAAAATTACCTCCTTTCCTCTTGAATCTAAACACACCCTTGGGACTTTACCTGACATTGCTTCTCTTACTGGCAGCAAAATTGTTTCATCAGGAATAAAATTCAGGATCTGCCCCAGAAAATGTGGGTAGCTGGTTTGAAATTATTAAATATTTGAAGGGGTTTTCTGTTTGTTTTCTATTTGGATTCTTTATCTCCAATCACCACTAATAAAATCCATGAAAACTGCTGATTCTTATCATCTCATGGAGCAGGGCTGTAATTATTCAAGGGCATGCATTCAAAAAATGGAGAAACGTGAAATCAGCCAAGTCTGACTTTTTTTGGCCCTGTTTATCCAGATTATTCTATTCTCTGCACTGAAGCCTACAATCTTTAACAGTGCATGTCAGTAAAACACCTAATACCTTTTTAAAAAATGTATTCATTGCCTCTACTGCATTATGATTGCCAGGCCAATTTAAAAAGAAATCCTTATTTGATGGAATTACAGATTCTTCAATTACCTCCAGAGTTTTTATCTGATTGGCCTTTTTGAGGAATACAGTGTGCCAGACAGATTGCGTAAGGAGTTTTAAAAACCAGTTTATCCCTTAGCACCTTCATAGCATTAGAAAAATAATTTTTAAAAAGTTGCATTTAGTTGCATTTCATCCTCTTTAAGTATGCTTCACAAGCTTTCCTCAATTCGTTCTGGCTGCTATTACGTTGATTTCTGCATTGCCCTCTAACCCCTTCCAGCATCCAAGTGAGGCAGCTGGTTGCCTGTTGATTACAACAGTGACTTCCATTTCTCATTTCTTGTCTTGAACCGAAGGTTTCACACTTGTAGTTGATTGCTGTATGATGGCTTGTGTTGCACCTAGCTGTAGTCAGTGCTTTAACAATAATTGCTGCCCACAGAAATCTCATTCCTTTTCATGTGATTAGAGCTATACCAGTTGACAGTATTTCCTGAAGTCTGTTTAGAGTAATATGGTTGGGGGCAAATAGTTTAATGTTTAGAGTTAGGATGCAAGAAGTAGAGAGAGTTGGAGAAATAATTCTATTGATTACTTCCATGACCTATAACTTCAACTGAAATCTGTGGGAAAATGTGATTAGCATCTTCCAATCTGGTGCCTTGTGACTGTGTTAAATTTCATGTACACCTTTTCATTTAAGGAATGTCTTTGTTGCTCCATTGCAAAACTTAAAGAAACAACCAGCTATATTGCCAGGGAAGAATTTGTTTCCTGAAAAATGTTTTTGTGTAATTCTTTACTAAGTAAAAGTGACATCAGTGAAGTTGTAACAGAGTGGAATGAGACTTCAAAAAGACCCTGAAAATGTCAACTTACTTGCAGTGATGTGAGACAGGAGTGTTTTTGACCTTAAACATGATAATAAACTGAAAAAGCATCACAAATTAGTATGTTGACACTTGACATCAGAGAAAATGATCTCATCCAAGATGAAATGTTTAATTTGGGTTTCTAAAATGGGAACTGGATCACAGACAACAAATCAGTCCATTTTCATACTTGTCCACCATGCTACTCATGAAAAGGGTTGATTTGCATAATTGTTTAAGTCATACCCTTCTCTAATTAGATGTTCATTTAACCCTGTTCATAGAATGTGAGTGGAACGTAAAATTGAAATGCTGTTCTCAGAGAAGTAAAATGTGCATGATGTTATAGATTGCAATTGTCTGGTTTTATGAGTTCCAATAATCTTTCCATCCATCCCTGCTTACTGGGAAAATTTCTCAAAACACACTCCAGTCAAGTATAGCAGTGATTAACTGTGCAAGCTTTCTGCCACTAGCTTGTTCAGACTCCTCCAGCAAATTGGCTCAGAGAGCAGTTTTTCCTCATTTCCATTATGTGTGGAGTTCGAGGTCTTGATCCCTGGGTTGATCACTGCCTACTGATTTCTTATCCCAACTTGCAGGTGGCTATGCCTCTCCCCCTGCTCAAATTAGTTTCAAACCCAGAAAGTCTCCAGTTTACCATCTTACTCCTAGACTGACTGTATCCACCCTAGAGTTAGTCTCCATTCTAAGGGCAGCATTCCCATCGTGATTCCTCTTTCTCATACCAGGGTTTGTTATAATTATTTAGTCAAATCCTACCCCAGTCTAGATTCCACCCTAACTATCCATTTCATAATACCTCTTTTTCTTTTCTTTTTTTTTTTTTTTTTCCTTCCCTGTAGGCCCTTTGGCAGCATGGCATCAGGTTCCCTGTGTTTTTAAAGTCTGTGTCCTGGTAGGACCCCGTATGGCTAAGCCCTCTTGCTCCTTCTGCAGTAAAAACCTCTGAGCATGGTGATGCACAGCAAGATTGGATTTTCAGTTTCAGTCTAGTAGATTAGCAGCTACTATTTATACTCCAGTTACCCTAGTGCTTTTGCAAGCTATTTCAACATCTGCTTTGGAGAGACTGCAGCTGTGCAAATGCTGCTGTTGCATGGAAGCTAATAGGGGGCTGGAGTCAGTGCTGGCTCACTTACCTTGGCTGGACATCTAGATCATGGATGAAATTCTGGCAAATGTTAACTACAATTTCTGTTTGCAGAGCAAAGGATTTTCTTTATAAAAGTCTTCCCTGTGCACTCGGTTGGAAATTCCAATATGGACATGCTCGGATTTAATTAGTTTCTGTGTAAATCTGGAGTCAATTCTGATGATGTCAGTAAAGTTGCCCTGGACTGACTTCTTCAGTGTTTCACTGATGAGGATGCAGCCTGCAGTCTCTCTTGGTGATATGTCTGGTCTGTCACCAGTCGTGTGCATTTTCAGTTGGTGGGATTGCCCTTTTCCCAACTGATTCCCTGACAGGTGGATTCTGTAGTTACTTTAAAGTATCCTAAATCCCAGTGGATAGAATAATCAGTCTGATCATTGCAACAAGCTTTCCATTGACTGCTGGACCAGCCTGTGTTTAAGCTGCCATCCATCTCCTAGGCCTTTCTTGCTGCCAGCATGTCAGCTGACATTATCCCTCCTACTCAACTGAACTAATCTGGACAATGCTGGCTTCCTGCCAGCTCGGCACTTCATCATTAACTCTCCTCCTAGAATCTCATTTTTTGTGGATATACATTTTATTCTGCCTCAGCCACTTTCATTTAAAACTGTTCAATCTTCTAAGCAATAACCTTTTTAATCTATGTGCTATAAAGTTTTCTTAAGAATTTATGATTTTTCCATTCCTCTCTGCCTTCCTAGTTGTGAATTGCCATATTAGCCTGCTTATAAGGACAAGTTGCAAATACTCTCTGGTAGGTCCTAGGCTCCCTGCCTCTTCTAGAGAAAAAAAAAAAAAAGACTCAACCTTTAATGAACTTGCTGCTAAGGTAGATTAGCCATTTTCTGTTGGCAAGATTGATGATGCTATCAATGTTATTAAGTCACTAGGTATGAATTCCTCATTGTGTAAACCTGAAGTAATAAGCACTATTAGAGCTCCAGGCCATCCGTCTCACTGTTGCCTTTCCTGTCTTCTTTCCTAAATTAAAAATAAATAATAATAAAAAAAGGAAAAGGTAGGAGAAAGGCAGCTAACTTCAAACTGTGAGGCTGCTGAATTAATTTTCACCAGGTTTGGTTGTTTGGCTTAGTTCAGAGAATCTAGAATTGCAAACTGCTCTGGGTTGCATTTGTATTTCAAGATTTTTGAAACAGAATGTTGTATTATGGGTTATTGTGTTTTTCTGCTTTTGTCCTTTGTTGTGAGTGTTTGGCTGGATACTGGTGAAAGAGGATTCTGGAAGCAGGCTGCAGGGAAAAGATAACTGAGTTGACTTTTGAGGAATAGTTCATGGAAAGGAGTCAAAGTGCTTGGGAGGAGAAGAGTTACATTTGAATGATGATTGTTTCATATTTTGTTGATACTTAGAGGGATATATGGGTACCCACAACTCAGTCTTCAGTTCCCTATACCTCCAAGCTGTCCATCACACCAGCAACAGTGACCCCCATTCTAAATATGACACCTTGTTCATTTCTCATGAAATTAATATGAAGATCTATATTAATAGTGATTCTTTCAATAATATCCAGAAATTTTGAGGGTGATATTTTGAGTCCCTACATCTCCTGCCTGGAAGAAAAAAGATTTGACATTTTCAAGGCCCTGAGCTACCTTTGCAAAAGCAGGAAGGTGGAAATAAATAAAAAGTGAGGCTTCAAATATGGAGAAGTTGGAAGTATTTTTATTTTGTTGCTTATTGGTTTATTGAATATATTTCTTTTTGCTAGATGGGTTCAATGCCACTTTGATTATCTGATAGAGATGAGATACAATTGAGTTTTCCAAGGCAAACAATGTAATTTGGTGTTCCACTTCTTTGAAATTGAGTTAGTTTCCTTCTAGGAGAAGGCATGAAGTCAGGTTTCTAAAATGTCTTACTCCATTGAGAGAATACTTTTTTTCTGAGATATTGGAAGTCAAGAGACACTTGCTTCCCCGTAGCTATAAGATATCATATATAAGAAAAAAATTAAATGGAGACATGTGACCAAATAATGTCAACCATAATGCAGTTGCACTGAGGTGTAGGGAGTGAAAACTCTCCCTTCCTGAACCCCCAGTGTTTTCACACTGGACGGGGGTGTTACTGTGTCTGTTCATGCTTCGCACTTCAAGGCTGTTGGCTGTGTGCCTCAGAAGAGGGATTCAGAGTTGACAAAAAGCCTGAATATTTCAGAAGGGCTGGAGAGTGTCCAAGAGTGTCCACGACCCTTTGACTGAGTACTATAACAGTTCTGTACAAGGAAGTGAGGGAATAGATGTTGCATTATTTTGGCAACCAGTGCAGAGCTGCTTGTGCCTCTTAGCATTTTTAGGTTCACCATGATTTCTCTTGGTCTAAACAGAGCTTAGATCTTGTTGAAACACTTTTCTTCATTCTTGCCTCATCTGGAGATTTTCAGGGATTTTTGATTTTGACTTCTGATATGCATTCAGGCTTCCTGAATTTTGGAGGTGCAGTTGTGAACTTCAAATTAGATTTCCTGTCATTTAGCTGTGGGCATAAATGGGAGGATTTAGCCAAGTAATGACCTAATTAACAAGAAAGTGGGAAGCTAAATCTTATTTTCCACCTGTCCATAGCTGTATCTACAATACTAAATTGCAAACTGAGGTGGCCCATTTACCAATCAAGTCATTATTTTTAGCATGCTTTTCTTCCTTTGCTATAGATAGAGACTAAGAAAAAGGTTTGCTTATTAACATTCGAATCAGCTGCAGTATTCTGCTCTTTGCTGGTAAATGTCATAATTCTCCACATCACAATTATGAGTAGTTAGACCTGCTGATGTGGCAGTTTCTTTGGGTTACGCTTGTGTTTCATGTTCAGAGCATGCCACAACCAGAGCCTTACAAAGTCTGAACCAAAATGTAAAAGACATGCAGTGGTCTGGCACAACCCTTGACGTGTTTTAAAGTCTGTGAGAATGAACTAAATGGTGATGCATTCACTGGCAGTTGGGATAACAGATTCTGTATACGTCAAAACAGAAGAGGTTTCTGTGAAAGTTCCTTCCCAGATTAATTCAGTGCAGCCTATACCAGTTATGCAAAAGCACTTGTTTGCATTTCCTAAAACCCAAAAGAGTTTTTTATCTTCACTAGAAAGCTTCCCTCCTTTTCTACTCAATACACTGTGTTTTAAAGTCCTGTGTAGCAACCATGAAAGCTGTGATAACCACAGCAGTCTTCTTGTCAACACCACAGGTTTATACCTCTCCCCTTCATATTATGCAGAATATTGCAGAAAGCAAGCTCTGGGGGCATGAGAGGTTTTCCTGGGATGCCATTTTGCCCATTAATAGGCCTTTCTGGAAAAAGTGGAGGATGTACCGTGTGGAAATGAAGGTAAGCAACCATAAACTAATAAAAAAAATTTTGCTAGAACATCCTAAAGCAGTGATTCCCTTAGTCTATAGTTTTCCAGATTACTCCTGAAGAATAGGGAGGGACACCTCTGTGAGCAAACCAGCTTTCCACCCTTCTTTTCCTCTTTCTACTCAAATCTCAAAATATTCTGCAAAATGTCAAGTAGGCTCCAGGTTAACCTCATAAATGCACAGCATTTTTTTCTTCAGATCACAGCAGAAGTTATCAACAAGAGGCAGGCTAGCACAAAGCTTCTGTAATCAGGCCTGTAAGCCTGATTCACAGGAACAGTCACCTACTTCTGTAAGGACTTAATGACAAACCATGTAGCCAAAAGCAAAGTCTGAATTAGTAACAAATGATGTGAGATACAGAAGTTAGAGCATAATCTGTTTCTCAGAAAACATCATTAAAATTGTTACTGAGTTCTGCCAACTTCTGTGTGACAGTTTATGCAGGGTAAAAATACTGTGGTCTTAGGAAATCTTGACATAAATAAGCTGGAAATCAGACCTTTGGCACTAACGAGCAGCCCTGAAAATCTGTGGGGGAGGAATGCTGGTAGCTCAAAAGAAACATTAAGGGAGCACATTGTGATAGACCACAGGGACTCAACCAAGAAAACTGTCACAACAAATAGGCTGCACATGGAGAAAATACTGTGGAGCTGTTATAACCAAAACACTTTTAAATCCCAAATATCAAAATGAAATGTTGAAAATAAATTATCTACCATTACTTTAGTCACTGTATAAGGCAGTGGTGCACAACTTTTCTGCACCTCTCTGAGTCCTACTAAGGCACCATGAGGGCTGCAAAGACCTACCCCATTCCTTACTTCACTATTAAAAACTGACTGGCAAGGTAGATTTCAGTGGTGAGATATGGTGGAGAATGAAAATCATAGGAATAAAGTAACATTTATAAGCTTTATTATTCTGACAGTTGTAGTTATCTGAGCTAGTTTATGGACAACCACAATGGTAATCGTGGACTACTGTGGAAAAAAGAAAGAAGTGAAAAATCTTAATCTCTCTCCCATTGCCAATAGCATTGGGTCAGGTTTCTAATAGAATTTGAAACACAGGTGAGTAACTTCCAGGAGAAAAGCACAATTGGAAGACAGCAAAATTGGAGAACAGACGAGCTTTGTTTAGTAAGGAAGCATTAGGAACTGAAGCCATGCAAAGATCCATATATTTAAAAATCCTGTTCTTCGGACTCACTACTTAAACACCTACACTGGGTTAATACTTTTGCAGAGATGACAATATCCTTTTCTTATTTCTTTCTAATTTTCCTTAGCTTTTCTTTACTCCTTTACTCCTTTTCACCTTGAGCTACTTTACTTTTCTCTTCAGTTTGGTACAGTAAACCCTCCCTCAGCTGAAAATCCAGCTGTTCTTTTTTGCCTGTACCACTTCATTCCTCTCATTTCATAAGTCTCGTGTTGCTGATCTTTCAATAAAACATTTTACCTATGGTAAACATTTGGGAAAGAGAAACTACATCAAATGCTGGGTTTTTTTCAGCATTGTTGTTAATGCATTTTAGCAAAGAGGGCTGATTTTCTAACAGTGCAGTCTTCAGCTACAAGCTTGCTTCTGCAAGATCTCAGAACAGACTTAATAGAAACATAAGCACAAGGAACAGGAGTTGCTAAAGTTCTGTTTCTGTAGCTAGCAAAGCTTTCTTCACCTCCTGGGTAAGCAGAGGTTGACTGTGAATATGTCGGAAGCCCATAGTATTTCAAATTCTGCCTGTTCCTCTTCCCAGTAAGTCTTTCATCTCAAGATCAATAAAAGTGTTTGGTTTTTGGGTTTTTTCCCCAGCAGTTTTTCACCACTGTTAGTATCTCTGGTGCACACTTGTATTTCAAATGCTCAATAGAGAGGGAATGTATTTCTTGGAAGAATTACAGCTCCTTATAGCATTCCCTATGTGGCACTTCTGTGTAACAACTTCAGCAACTTCTGCTTTTACCCTTGCTGCTTGGCAGCCAGGGGCCCTTTGGGGATTTGCTACAGACTTGAGCTATAGGCAACCAACTTTCTAGAGTTCTTGATTCCATATGTATTGGGGGGACTTGTCTGGGGCCAGTGAAAAAGGAAAAAGATCATATCATAATCAGTATAATGTTCTTGTAGCAACTCATCCTCTAAATTCATGTACACTGGGGTTTTTTTTGTGTGTTCCTTCAGGCTTAGAAAACTGCAGCTGGAGGGAATTATATTTTCAAGGGCTTTCAACTCCAGAGGATAGAGATTACTGGTAACTTTTAAAAAACTTAATTAGCATAAAGATCTCATGCAGCATTTTCCATCATACTAACAGTGCTGTTCTTTTCTCTGTTTCAAATTCACCGATGTAACTAAAATGGTATTCTGCATCAGCAAGTAGCATCAGCAAAGAAATTTACTAATAATTCCAAAATATTTTACGTTGTGCTACTCTATTAGTTCTTTCTAGGTAGAAACGCCAGACAATCAAAAATCAACAAGCAATATCCTCCTGCTAATAAGCCTGAGTTTCCAGCTGTGTTTTTAGATGAGTACGGGCTGCTGGAGAGCCTGAGGTTGTTGTTCACATAATTACCATGAGTCCTGCTTTCTGTTTCTTTACATTCTGATCCATGTGTCTTTTTGTTTTCACCTTAGCTACTAGGTGAACTACTTACTTCTCTGTTGCTTGTTTACTTAGAACAAAAAAAAAAATCTTTATTTCTGATAGAATCATAAATCATAGAACGGTTTGGGTTTCCCCTCTTCTCATCAGGGTTTTTGTTTCAGTAACTGGCTAAGAGAGCTATTATTTATTAAAGTGTTATCCATGCTAATGTGCCCTATTAAAAAAAAATAATAGTTACTCTAATAGGAATATATCCTGTCCTGAGAAAATTCATATTCATAGAATGACAGAACAGCCCAGATTGGAAGGGACTTTGAAAGATCATCTGGTCTAATCTTTTCAGAAACAAAAGTCACAGCTATAATTTCAGTTGTCATCTAGGAATGCAAAGCAATTTCTATACGTATTTTAATCCAACAGTAGCCAATATTTAGTCAGACTAGCCACTTCAGTGTTCTTTCTGTTGCCTAACAATGACAGTGGTTGTAAGATGCAGAACCCCAGATTAGTTCCACTACAAAGGTTAACAAAAACGTCCAAAGATGCTAAAAGGCGTGTTATTTATCTAAACATTAAAGAGAAGAGTACAGGGAAAGGCAAAATAGAATGCATAGCAGAATATCTAGTTTAAAAGTTATCAGTCTGGGAATGATAGACTATATTCTTCCATGCAAGAATTTAAAATAATGTCAGCTGTTTCAGAATTAGGACCTAATATTTTAATAATTATTCTGTTTTATCTTTGTTGACGACTGTCCCTCATTCTGATAATAATATCACTCTCTTTGTTGGCTAGTCCTTCTGTAAAGGTTTTTGGTAATATATTAGAAAACAAAATCTAACTGTATTACTCTTTCAAAGAATGGTCTAGTCAGAGGCTTTCCATCACTTTTGTCCCATACTCACTTTTGTAAAGCTAATCTCATTTTGGCAGCTGAGTTATGAAAGTCTCCATTATTTATATAATTACATTCAGAGGGAACTGTAAACTTACCTTTCGAAAGCTGTAAAACACTGAAATTAAGTATCAATTAATTTTGTAGCATTAGTACTGTATGATCATAATATTAAAGACTACATTGTACTAGAGAGAATACTTCCTTTAATTCCATGATCACATACCTTTTTTTTGCTTTAAACGGTGACGTTGTAAATGATCTAAAAACAAATAGGGATTCACCTTTCCATCTTACCCTCACTGCTTAATGCATGGCCCTCGGTATAACACGTCATTCAGAGTGTCCTTTAGAGGAGAAAACATTTACTTCTGTATGGATTGAGGGCTTCTTATCTATTAATGAACTAGTTTCCTAACACACTACAAAAATTGGTTGTGGCATTCTTGTATTTCAGACTGAGAAACCAAATCATGGGCAGTTCGAGATTGAAATGTTCCATGTTGGGGGGTTTCCTATAGTTAAATTCATAAGATACAATTGGTGGTTGGTTTTATTTCCAGAGTACTTAATATTAAGTAGCTTTTTATGTCTCACCATCCATTGACTGGTACAGCATTTTTGTGGAACAGATTCACAACTCAAAGGCTTACGTGATGATAGATGGACAAACTATTCTCATCAGTGCAGCTGCAATCCCTGTGAACAAAGACATTTACCCAACATTGCTTTGCTACTGTGCGAGATATAACAAGTGTGGAGTCCAGTGTTCAAATATGGTGTTCAGGCACTCTTTCTGCAGTCCTCCCTCATTCATCATTCACTTGAAAACTCTAGAAGTAAAGTTAAGGGTCCCGTGGTCAAATATCTTACTGTGGAGGTCTGCTTATTCCTAACAGGCTCAGTGGGGAGTATGTTCGCATCAGTAAGGCTTGCATTTCACTAAGTAAATAACTGGGTTAGAGATAAAGGTGTTTTGTATCTCATGTATCTTCTAGGGAAGTTAATTTCCTTTCCTCTCTTCAGCAACAGGAAACTAAGGGCTTTTGAAGCAGTTTGCCTTCCAACCAGAGAGAAAATGGATAAGGCAATGAACCCAAAATAGCCAAGAGCTTGGTGTTCACTTTGCATTTTTCTCTCCACACCTTGATTTAGTCAAGAATCTAAGGACACTTCAGCTTTAGCCTCCACTACTGCTCTGCACTGATCTGGGTCAGGCAGTGTGGAAACAGCCATTGTAATTGAAGGGCATCAGCCTGCACGTGACCACTGGTGCCCCACAGTGCACATGCTCTCTCTCTCTCTCTGATTGTGACCAGAAATTACAGTCTAAATCTGGAGAATTATCCCTGAATCCCTAGCAAACCTTCATTTTCAGTCAGGTCAGAGAGTGAGAGCACCTTTAATAGAAGTAATTGTTGCTTGTGATATACACTGACTGGTTTGCTACTGAATCAATGTCCCTTTTAACACCTTTGGTTTAGGAGGTGTTCCTCATTAAAATTATTAGTGTGACTTTGTTTTGGGCAATCCTACATCTATGCCTAGTGTACACATAACAGTTAGGTTTATCAAGTCCCAATGGTGCCATTGAATAAATATGTTAAGTCTGCTTCCAGGGAAGTGTTAATGTAATTTTCAGTGAAACAAAGAGTGGGTTAATTAAGAAATTATGCAAAGGAGATATTTAGAATTTTGTTTTGAAGCTATGGTCTGTTAAACAGGCAGGAAAATAACAGTGAAAGGAAGGACCTCTGTCCTGACAGATGCAACTGTAAAGGAGACTCAGTGCCTTTTGCAGAAATTAGGAAATTGTATGTTTCAGGTACTGGTAAATATAAAACTGCAGGTGTTTGTTAATAAAATGGTAGCCTCTACAGCAAAGGATTTCACACTTCTTGTTTCTTATCTCTCATTTTGGGATAAGATGAAGTGACACATTCTAGCAGTTTCCAGGGAGACAGCGTTTTGCTCCTAGCTGAGCCTCACATTGTGTTACTAGCACCAGAGATGCTTTGATTACGGGAGAGAGGAGATAACTTTTTTCTTAAGTTTTTCAGCCTTTACCATCAGTAATGAAGTTTTCAGAAAACACCCTCAAGTGGTTTATGATGCTGTTTTCTCATGCAGTTAATTAATAATATTTTCATTTGCAGTGTTCTGTGATCATTTCTCATAAATTTCCATTAGTTAGTGCTCTATTCCAATAGTCAGTGTAGTGGGGCTTATCTTAGCACATAAATAACGGTGGTTTAACTTAAATTGTTTTAAAAATTGTCCTGAGTAGGTGTTTCTATTTATGTACATATGTGTTTAACTATTCAAATCTGTGTCCAAAAGTGTTTTAACTCTCAAACTGTTTTTAAACATTGCTATGCTTTCAGCAGGATTTGCATAACTTTTAAAAAGCTGCAGTTTAAAAGCTTTTCTCAGCTCTGTATTGGAAAAAAGATCAGCATTAATCAGCATCCTGCTTTTTTTAAACCAGCTATCATGCAAACCTTACAACTTCTAGTTATTATTCAATTGCCATGGGGAATTTAAGTGTCCTTTGTGGTTAAAAAAAATAAAATAAAATAAAAAAGCCAAGGACCACCCAGGAAATAAATTTCAACTGACTACGATGGGATTTCATACATCTACCTAGTAAATTACTGTGGATAAATAATGTGCCATGATGAATCACTTAGACTTCATTAACCTATACTGAATTAGACTCCTCACACTAAAATATTTTATTGCATTATTTTATTGCCTATTACTGTCACAAAATAAACTACTGACTATGGAATGATGTACTGGTTTTGGACAGATTGATGGATCTATGTTACCTGAAAAAGGCATGTTTTCGTAGGCCATTTCAACATTAAAGCAATTCTGATGTTCATAAAGGACAGCTGCAAATCTTAGCAGGGTTAGGGCATGGAAGCATGGAAGAGAGACTGGCAGCTTCACAGGTGATAGGGAAGGTTTTGGTTTGCTGTTGAAGAAAGCTTTCAGAAACCTGCTTAGATGGCTGTTTAGCTAAGAAGCAGAAAAGATTCAGAAGCCTTTTAAGGATCCTTTTCAGAAATTCAGCCAAAACACTTTGGGACTAAAACATTTATTTTGCTTTCAGCGTGGCTGGTTAGAAGTTTTTTTCTAAACTTTTCTAGTTGTGATTTTTTATGTTTTGTGGGTTGCTTTGTTTGTTTTCCCCCTGAGCTCTGGCCATGTAGTGTGGACAGAATGAACCCTTTCATGAGGTAGAGAATGGAGCTTCTTTGTTCAATCCCTGTCCAGTGTCTCTACGAGAGAAATACCAGGCTGGTGCTGGGATTCTTCTGTCTAGAAATTTAATGGAAGTTCCATGATATGAGCCTCAGTAGTCTTGCCTATGTGTGTCTCAGCTATTCTGATTATACACTGGTGTGCTTATTAGCCTATTCTGTTTATATAGGAGGAGACTCGCTTTTGCAAACACTTAGAACATCTTAAGGTTCATACTTAAGTACAACTTAAGTTAATACTTAAGTTAGGCCAAGTGCTGAGCCTAAGTATCAGGACACTTTAAGTAGCAGAGCCTTGGTCCTGCTCACTGTCAAAACAGCTATCCAGGGTCAGACAAAAGTGTCTGTCTAGCTCAGCATTCTTTCTCTGGCATTGGCCAAAAGCAGGAAAGGTCAGAAAAAAAGAGAACAGTGTGTATCATGTATGTCCCCTGTCCTCTGGAAGCTTAGGAAGATCCTGAGTGAGCTATACTATAGTTTCTGTGGAGTGAATGAAATGCCAGTGAACTTGTCTGTTCTGGGTGGGCAGATCCCTGTAGATGTGGCACTTCCTGTGGAGTAATTTGAAGGTATCCAGGCACAGTGTCAGAGTAGATAGAGCCTTTAGACTGGGCTGCTAAACCAGTCTGTAAATCTTTGTATATGCACATTGTTGCTTATGTGATTGGGATCACACAGGAGCAAAGGTACTAAAAAATGATTGCTTTTAAAATTATTATGAGTCAAAGCAAGTTTTTTGAGGTGATTAGCACTTCTGCTCTACATGTAGGCTCCAGTTCAACAAGCACAGTAAGGGTTAATTGTAAGCCCTAGACCAGTCTCAGTGACTTAATAATGCATGTTTTTACTTTATTACATTTTGAAGAGCTGCTCAAAATGCTTATGACTCCACTTCTAGTTTTGCATGAAATTTAATATATTTTAAAAAAGCAAAGCACTTTAAATATAATTCAAATTATTGATATT
Organism: Hemiprocne comata; assembly: GCA_020745705.1. Taxonomy (NCBI): domain Eukaryota; kingdom Metazoa; phylum Chordata; class Aves; order Apodiformes; family Apodidae; genus Hemiprocne; species Hemiprocne comata. The sequence goes on from CM036587.1 coordinate 39,931,310, forward strand.
GGATGGCATGTTCTAAACTAAAAGCTAAAATGAGAGTTCCCTATTCATATTTTTTTTTCTAGAAAAAAAGTAATTTCTTAACCGGCTTTAATAAGAATTTTATATTTATAGAAGATATAAAATATTTTTATTAAAAATGGGTTTCACTGCAAGATGGATTTTCTAAGATTCCCATCACCTTCATTCCTAAAGAAAATTAATTTTACTGCAGCTCTGTTTTTCCATTTTAACATACAGCAGGCCCAAGCAAAGTAGTAAATAATGGCTTTCTGATTTTTTATAAAAATACCAAGGCAACTTGCAATGCAAGAAATGCATTGTAAACTGAACAGTGTAATGTAATGTAAACTGAACCTTTCTGATCTAAAGTGAATCATTCATATCTAGAGAAGGAGCAGTCATCTCATTACCAGCCAGACTCACAGACCTGTCTGGAAAAGTTACAGCTTGGCTTCAAGGCAGATCAATAAATAATCCTCCATCAGTGGAGAGGTGATACTAGGAGTCCATTGGATACTTTACCATCATGTTAACTGTGAGCAAATAGGTGGTAGATGGGGAAACCTTTTTACTGAGGAGATAAAGACCAAATTAGCAGGAGCAGGCATATATTCCTAGAACTGCTGCTCAGGATGATTAAGCACAGCTAATCAGATGCTGACAGCTAAATTTCTGGATTTCCAGCTGTACTGCAGGAACAACGATCATGGAACATTAGGCATTGCCAGGTAATTTCACCAGCACAGGCTATTTTATATAATGCTTACAGGGCTTGAAAAGAAATCAATATATCTTTACAACATCACATTTAAAAATATGAACAGTATAATGTTATTTTTGACAGTGGATTGTGGGATTTGTATTCTGGGTTTTCTCAAAGATCATTGTAAATATTTCTTAAAATGCACTGAATCTCGTTAGTGGCATGATTTTCATGCTAATGTAACATAAATGCAGTCAGCACAAAATACAGATGTACAGTAAATGCACACTGCCATAAAGCATTCTGTTCAATTTTCCCCTGTATTATTAATTATGAAAAGTTCTGAGCTTGCAATGTTTCCAAATACCATGCCACATTTAACTCTTTTAGCCACTATTTAGCAAGACACATACAAATTTTCTTTCCAAAATGTTCTGTAAACAACAGCAGGGACTAACTCAAGGATCCTGAAATACAAACATCCAATAGCCCATCCTAAAATGGGCATGTCATCTGCACCCACCAATTCAGGACACAGTAAGCAGTGGTGAAATCCCATTTCTAAAGGCTGGAAAAACCCCCAAGCAGATACTCTTGTAGAACTCAAAGAAAAAATTGTTAGGACCTGAAAATGTTTATAAATTTACGAGTGCGCCTTATGAAAGTGTTTTATAATTGTACGTAGATTGTTCAGGCATAGAAAAAGTTACTTTTAAGAGTGAAGCTTTGCTAAATTGGATTTACAGTGAACAAATGCTGGTAGCTTTCCCTTTACAAGAGAACAATTTTGACAGAGGTTGAAGAACACCAAGGTCAAACTTGCAAATGAGAATTTAGTGTGACCCTGACAAAGTAAGGAAAAAAGAATGAGAAAATTAACACTATGAAGTGCTTCTTCATTGAAACCAGAGCAGTGCGGCAGGTGGTCCAGTCCAGCTGGCTGTTAGGAATCTAACTGCTTCCCAAAACGTTTGTTAATCTTATCTTCTCAGTCCTTACTTCCATCACCAGGCTTGGCAAGCACTTTCCACTGCTCCTCTTGCACTTGTTCCTTCTCATCATGGACCCATAAGCCCAGCAAAGGGCTGGGTCCAGACAGGGCACACAGGGGAGAAAGCACTTCCAAAATGGGCATATTTCAGCCATGAAAAAGCATGTTCCAACATGGAGAAATACTCTGTTGGAAAATTCTCAGCCGGCTCTGAGAACTAAGGATGTGGAACCCAAACCTATTAAGCAATGGCACCTCTGAGTTTCAGGGTTTTCAGTATGGATCTTTCTTTATCAAATGGAAAGAAAAATATTTCATTGTCAAAACTACCAAAGCTATTTTTTTCCTTCTGATATGAGATGAGGCAATAGTTAGATGGAAATAGTTTTGGCTTTTAAAGGATCTGAAAGATCAGGGAAATATAAATATTGGGTTGTTTGTTTTTTGGTTTTTTTTTTGGGGGGAGGATATTGTTTGTTTAGTTGGTTGTTTTTGTTTTGTTTTTGTGTTTTTTATTTTTAATTAAATGAGATAGGTTGCCTTTCTGAAAATACCTGGACTACTGGTCTTTTGAAGTCAAGAGGAGATAGAATGGTCACACATTTTGTGTTAGCTTTAGGGTGTGCATTCGTGTTTACATGTTTATGTAGTTGACAGAGGGTTAAGCCTGTGCTTAAATGCTTTTGCTGAACTGGGCTATGAAAGAAAATGCTTAAAAGAAGACAAGGTACCTGGGGTGTTTGAAGAAGAAAATCAAGTCATTCTCAGAACTTGGAAATGTCATATTATTCTTCATCTCCAACATCAGTAGGAAAATCCAAAAAATGCATGTTGCAAAGCTTTGCAGAAAATAAGAAAATGAGGTTTAGCTTTGAAAAATTCAAGCTGGTACTAGTGCATAAGATAATCAGAAATACAGATTGTAAGAGCAGAAAGATTTAAAAGGAGCTTATCAACCTGAAATATATTCATTTATAAAAAAGTCGTATATAAAAGTAGTATCAGATAAAATTCCTACTCTGTGATTGCTCTGCAAGGTCTTGGGGCTTTACAATCCTGATTCTCTTTCTGCTCTTGCAGTAGGAAGAGTCACAGAAACAAGGAAAATAATGAAACTGAAGATACACAGAATGCATGCAAATGCTGAAGTAAACAAACTAGAAAGAACCAGAAATAGTCTTTCATTTTCCAGTCATTTGTAGTTACAGCAAGCCTTGGAGTTATGCCAAACAATGAAAAGCACATTACTTTCAGGCAACAAACTGACTTTTAAGTAGTGTTGCCTAAAGGCAAAAGGAATTGATCCTCAATGAGATTAATATTAATTTACTCTCCTTTTCCTTTTACTCTTCCCTAAAGGTTGTTCGATGGCCTTGAATTTTATTTTAATCGGAATCCAAAAGTTAGTTCAGACCTGGAAACTGAGTCTTGTTGACATTAAGAAAATTGTATTGTGTTTGGTTTTGGGCACCTCAATACAGGAAGGACATTGAGGTGATGGAGCAGGTCCAAAGAAGGGCAACAAAGCTAGTGAGGGGTTTGGAAAACATCCCCTGTGAGGAGCGACTGAGGGAGTTGGGGTTGTTTAGTCTGTGGAAGAGGAGGCTGAGGGGAGACCTTATCACTCTTTACAAATACCTGAAAGGAGGTTGTAGTGAGAGTGGGGTTGGTGTCTTCTCACTGGTGACTGATGACAGGACAAGAGGAAATGGGCTCAAGTTGCATCAGGGGAGATTTAGGTTGGATATCAGAAAAAACTTCTTTACAGAAAGGGTTGTTAGGCACTGGAACAGGCTCCCCAGGGAGGTAGTTGAGTCACCATCCCTGAATGTGTTTAAAAGTCATCTGGATGTGGTGCCTGGGGACATGGTTTAGTGTTGGGTCATCAGAAATAGGGTAGTAGGGTTAGGATAAGGTTGGACTGGATGATCTTAAAGGTCTTTTCCAACCTGAACAATTCTATGATTCTATGGTTCTATAAAATACTGTTCCCTGTTCCCATGTGAGAATTGAGTCACTTCATTTTGGCACCTCAATATGAAATTGTTTTCATCTTTAGCAGGATTGTGGAAGAAAACTGCTTAGAAATCATGCCACAGGATGGTAAGTTATTTGTAAAGTCATCCAAGCAAGGGTGTCATAGGTGGTCAAACATAATGTTAATCATACATTTACACCCCATGGACAGATGGCAAACTTCCTGTCATCCTACCATTTTCCAGGCACAGATCTTTCTCAGGCTATTGCACCTACAGTCTAACCAATTTACCTTTTGCTCTAGGGAAATAAGCAAATAGTGAGAAGTGAGAAAATGAAATTAGAAATATTTTTTCCCCCTAAATATAAAAATATTTTTGATGATGGAATATATTGGTGCACACAGAATAAGGTGATCTGTTGTATGAGAGGTTTGATCTTGAATTTGATGGGACTTGTTACTTTAATTTGACCTTGTGTGCAGAAAGAGGGGAAAACTAGATCTCATCAATTAACAGATTTGTATCACCACCATTATTTTGACAAATTTTTACCAAATGAACTAGATTTAGTTTGTCTTGCTGTTGGGAGAACTTAAAAGTTAACAAAGCTTCTGTTTTTCTACACTGATACAGTAAGTACAATCATAAGTGTCTTGAAACTATGCATTACATCCTCTAAATGCTTCCCAAGCCATTTATAGTAAACAGGATGAAAAAAAGAAGAGGTAGGAGAAGGTTAAGCATCTGAAGAGATATTTGAAGGTGGATAAATATGTAGTAATTTTTTCAGAGTAAACAAAGAATGGAAATGAAGTTCCTGAAATGAGAAATTAATTGGTATTTTAAGAATCACAGAAAATAATGAGTGTGAGAGCACTGGTGTTAGCATTTGTGTAATGAACCTATGAAGAGTATTTTACTGTTCCTCCTTCCCTGCACACTCTACCTGCACCTGGAGGGGACACTAATAGAATGGTTTCTCAAAATGGCTTCTAATTTAACTAAATCATTAAAATATATTTATGCTCTTCTCAACTTCCACATGCTGCTTTCATTTTCTTTCTTGTCTTTTTTTGTTTGTTGGGTGTTTTTTGTGGGATTTTTGTGGGTTTTGGTTGTTCTTATTTTTAACACCAACTCCAGCAAGATTTGAGCAAGAGATATGATTCAGCTCGAAACGCTAACAGGGAACCTGTTGGAAAAGGATAAGTAGCACTATATTGAAAAGTATTATGGCAGGATCAGTCAGTTGTTCTTTTCCAATTTGTCTTCTGGTCTCACATTGCCCTTGAGTTGCTCACAGCAGTGGCTGTTGGAATAATTTATTTTTCAGTTCACTGACTGAAAAAAATTCCATTCACATTGACCTGAAATGATTTCTTTAGGGGGGAGGCTGCTCATCCTATTAAAAAACGGAAATCTTAAAATATTTCGTTGGAGTCTATTTGAGAATTATTTAAAAAAAACAAACCTAAAGGTAAATGCTGGTGCAACTGTCCATCTGAACCAAAAATTGTTTTGTTTTGGAAATGACAGACTAAATATTTTGACCTTTAACCAATGTTTTTCTCCACTGAAACCTGCCATCTCTTCAAAATAGATCTCAGATGGTTTCGGTGGTCTTTTACTGGTAAACAGATACATTGGCCACAGTATTTTCTTCAACATTACTCTGAGGCCTTAACGAGATCTTCCAGCTTTTGTGTCAAAAGGGCACAAAGCTGGTGGCTGAATCCCCCTTTTCCTTAGGTGGTGCGTTTGCAAGGTTTTTTTGGTCCACACTTTTCTGCTCCTGCTTTGTGAGCTCCAGTCAATGCTTGTAGGGCAGCTGGGTTCAAACTCTGAGTATGGATCCCTTCTTAAAGGGAAGGTACCACAGCTGCATTTCTGGGTCCCTAAAAGACAGAGGATGCATTCATAGGAGTTGGCCAAGATTTATAAATAATTATCGGTGTGTCAGGAATTAGTTTTTTTTTAAAATTAAGGTAAAATGTTCTTGTTTCCAGTTCTTCAGATCCAGATGGCAAAATTGTCGTGTCTCTGGTGCGCCTGTAAATTGTGACTTCTCAATGGCACTGATTGGCTTGAAAGGCTTTAAATGGCCTTGTACCAAAATAGCCTTTAAGTACATATGCACAACTGATAAAATCAATACTAGAAAAGTGTCAACAAAACCAGGGTTGAAAGGCAATCAGATGTGAATAAATAGCAACCAAAATAAGGCAAGCAAGTCTTGCTATGAATAGCTGCCCCACATGCTTCAATAACATTGCATATTTGCATAGCAAAGAGAGGAGATGATGAGGGCAGGCACATTGGGATGAAAGATCACAAACCCAGGCTCCTAGGGACTGTTATCTTGACCATGACTTTTGGTTGAATTTATGATATTTTGAACATACTAATCTTTTTTAATAATCAGAAAATCAAAGAACGGTTTGGGTTGGAAGGGACCATTAAAGTTCATATATTTCCACCCACTCTGTCATAGGCAGGGATATCTCTGCAAAATTAGGTTCCTCAAAGCCCCATGCAACCTGACCTCGAACACTTCCAATGATGGGGCACCCACAACTTCTGTGGGCAACCTGTTCTGTGTCTCACCGCCCTCATTATAAAGAATTTCTTCCTTATATGTAATCTAAATCTACCCTCTTTCAGTTTAAAACTGTTGCCCTTTGTCCTGCCACTACAGGCCCTGGTAAAAAAATCTCTATCAATCTTTTTTATAAGCCCCTTTTAAGTATTGAAAGACCACAATAAGGTCTCCCAGGAGTCTTCTCTTCTACAGGGTGAACAACCCCAACTCTTTCAGCCTTTTTTCATAGGAGAGATGTTCCCTCCCTCTGTTGATTTTTGTGGCTCTCTGAACCCACTCTAACAGGTCGAAGCCTGTCCTTCCTATACTTACTTGTATAGTGGAAGTGACACAACTTACAAACACTCTACTTACTGTAAATTCCTGAAGAAGGGGCTACACCATGATTCATCTCACTGGGGCTTACACCTTCTCAACTGAGCAAGCTGCCAAAAAGTCCTCTTCTTCTTAACAGAGAGAGAAGGAATTTCAGGATGGACTTTTGTTGTCACACTTGAGACATTTAGTTTAGACTAGTTCATCTGCTCTCAAATAAGTTTGCAGTGACCAGCTGACATGTAGGTATCAGACTTTAGTCAGAAGAACCAGGTGCAGAACAGAAGGTCACACTGCCCCACTGGTCTCTGGCCAGAGCCTGGGTTTCCTCTTCCAGGTCAGTGAAGCCTTTAATACAGCACTTGCTGGGAGCACCAGTGGATGCAGTGGACAATAGTTAGATAATTTTTTTTCTGCCTGCTGCCAAGACAATAAACTGTTTCATTAACTAGCTGTGCTTTAGGGTTAGCACTTTGCAAACAACAGGCAGATATTTTTTTTTTTGCAGCTTTGTGAGGCTACTTGTTTCTTTCCTCTCTTTGCTCTCCTGCTTGAGTGCTTGGCTCTGCTGGACTATGTGTTGAAAGAAAAAAAAGATCTCTCTCTCTCCTTTAATAAAGAAAGTGTGGGAATGAGTATGTGTCACTAGCTCTTGAATTTAGAAAGAAAAATATTAGGTGAAACTGAGCTGTATAAAATGTGTACAGATCCTCCTGTTTTATAACAGAACTTTTTTCAAAATTATTAAGGCAGACTGTTCTGGTAATGACAATTTAGACTCGTCCCTTCTGGGAATATAATTTACTGTAAACTCATTGCTTTGACTAGTTTATTTTTAATCTTCATGGGCATTAAAAAGTAGAATTACCTTTATAATAAACAGGATCCTTGAATAATACACACATTCACACTGACTAATGGCTTAGTTTTGGTTTAATCTTTAATTCAGCAGGCGGTTTCTATTCACAGTAGCACTATCAATTACAAAAATTATCTATATAAAAGGGCTATGGAAGCTATCAAAGTAGTGTGGTGTTCTTATGATAAAGATAGCAGAAAAGTCAGTATAAACCCTGAAGAAAGGAAAAATCTCTGATGTTTTGCTTACTTTTATGTCCAAGGAATTCTTGACACCTGCTTTCCATCTATTTTAGGTTTCTGTAAGGCAGCTGTCACCATAATAGCTAAGTGAAGTGAAAAGAATTAAAGACAGCATAAAATAGAAAAAGTTACTATTAAGGCAACTGGGCTGCATTTCAGGACATTTGGGTTCAGTTACCAGCTCTGTGCCATCTTCCTGTGTGATCTTGGGCAAGTCCTTTTCTTTGTGTCACTGTCTCCCATATGCACACTGTGCTTAATGATGCTTCCTTTCTCCACGCATCACCGACTAGAATCAGGTTACATTTGGGTCTAGAGTCTGCTGTCATGTATTGCTGATGCAGTGAGAGTAACTGTAAAACTGCACTTATTCTGCCTCTTCTTCTACAGTAGTACATAAGGCATTAGTTCTTCTGGGGCTGCTACTCTAATATACCAAACAGGAAGCATTCTGGCCAGGGAAAAAATATAGACCAGATCATAAAAAATTGCTCATTTGACAGAAGAACAGATTGACCATAATGCAAAGAGGGTCATCATCTGTGTTCTACAGTCTTGGAGAGCAGCACGCTATGGGAATACACAATGTTTGTATGCCAGTGTATTTGGTTCCCGTGATCCATACTGTATTGGCATTGGGAAACTTCCCATCCTGCACACCCACCTCTCAAAGATCAGGCTGTAGAAGCACACATCTGTCAGCTGTGGAAGCTGTCTCCATCATGAGTTGGTACTGCAGGGTGCCAGACTCTTAATTGCACCGAGCAGGACCAGAGCACAGAGACAATATTGATGCTTCCAGTTTCTGAGTCCCACAGGACTCCAAACTCAGCACGAGCCAGAAACCACTTAGAGAGGCTGAGCACCACTAACAGATGGCATTTTGCCTCCTTTAAAGGTAGCATCTCTTGGCTATTGCTCAGTTTATACTTATACGCTTAACTTCTAACCTGGAAAGTAAAATATCATTTGACACGCTGCCTTTGAAAGACTCCAGACACCAAGTCTACTTCAGCAGTTGCTGGAGCAGCCAGGATAGCAGCCATCTCTCAAGTCCATAATATGATCTTGTTTTCCAAGGAAGAAGAACACTTTACTACTGGTAGTATGATTCTCCAGAAGAACAACAGGATCAGTCATATAATCCTGACCTCTCAGCCTTCCTTCAAGCACTGGCAATCAGTGAAAATGATAAAGTTTTATCTCTTCTAATTTCTTGGGAAAGTAGTGCAAGAAGAGTTAGGAAGGGGGAAAAGAGCTTTGTCCTAACTCCTTCAGGGCTCTGTGTGACTGCAGCAGCTGACAGCTGTTCAACAAATTGATTAAAGTAAATGACATTACAATTCACCTCCAAGATAAGCCAAAACTTTAACCCTCAAAGTTACTTAGCTAAGACAGTTTAAAAGCTAAATACCTTAAAGAACCTTGACTTCATGCAGAAAGTGAACATGCTGCATCAGAAGTGCTATTTGAGAAGACTGTCAGCTCTGAATGTAACACAAAAAAAATCCTCTGTGTCCTTTCCAGTCCTGGAACAGTGAACTCCAGTTTTGTTTTGTTTTGTTTTGTTTTTTCTCCTTGGATCTGGAAACTTGTCCTCTGCAAATGCTGGACAAATTTCTCAAACGTCTGTCATTCTCCACCATCAGCCCAGACTCCCTAATGTGATAACTTGAATACGAAGAGGACCTAATATAAATTCTATTGAAATTCAATCAAGGAAAATAAACTGCAGACATGTGCTCTTTGCTCTGGTACTGTTTAGGTGTTTTCCCTTTGTCTGCATAAAAATGCTTACATAGCTGGAATAAATGCCAACCCAGCTTTTCAGCATCTGATTGGCTAAATAACCATGTGAACAATGGCAGTGAGAAGGTAAATGGGAAGGTGAAAGTATCACAGGATATGGATTAGCTGGCTACGGTTCCTCATTCAAAAATTGCTGATTAGTGATCTCCTTTAAAATCTGATTAGAAAGGAACACTGTTTTCATTCATTTAAGTAGGGGCCGGTCACCTTTTATGCTTCAAAATATATGAGACAGCATTTATAGAAGTGTGACTCTCATAGGTGTAAAAAAATGTATTAACGAATGGCTTTGGAAAAATAATACTTGGACCATCTTTTAAGCAGTGAACACATTCTCCTTTACTTTCCCTTAGTCCTGAAACTCCTTGAATTATATTAGTAGGTCAAACTCCTCTGTGGAGAAACTTTATTGGTCTTGACAGACTTTACACCAGAGATTTGTCTGGCACAGTGTTAAATATCTACCTTCTTAGATCCAAACACACAACCTCAATGCTGAAAGGTAGCCATGACAGAAAAGAATCCATAGTGTGGTTTCACACTTTTAAAGGAGAAATGCTGGTCTTCTCCAAGGCTGCAGCAGGCAGTGGCTGTATGCCCTTTGCTCTCATCCAGGCATTGGGTTCTTATTATACCAAAGCAGCTGGAGCTGATGACCTACCTCACTGGTGCTTTTAATAGTTAGGTCCAAAATTAGGATTTGTAGTCGTGCTTCACTGCTGCCTCACGCTGGTGATACCTAAAGGGCACAAGTGCTGAACGCTGTCACAGTGAAGCTCCATGAAAGCCTAAAGGTCTGAGCTAGATTCACAGACTGTCATGATTCCCTCTGTGGCTGAACTGCAAGCATGCTCCAGAGCTGCTTATTGTACTGGGCTTCACATGGAGCATCTTGGGAAGTACTGACATGTCTCTCTGTCTCTATCTCATTCGTATTTGAATAATTCACCTACTAATTATAACTCAGAATTTCTGGTGATAATGGGAAGGATTTAACTTTCCTCATCTTTCTGAAGTGATTTGAACCTAGGATTAACTACTGTGGGCAGGCTGAAAATGTTCACATTGCCTCTGTTAAAGCTTCTGTTTTATGTGGAATAAATAAATGTGCATCATGCCAGATAATAAACATGATACAGGAGTGCTTGGGGCACCTCAGTTCTGTTCCTGTTACTCTATTTATATTCAATAAACCCCATGGAGGGATGGGATTTGAGGCATAATTCTGCTTTAATGTTGCCTCTCAGCTGGCAGCTATCTTGGCAGTGCTTTCCCTGCTTTTATTCCTCAGGCTGTGGCTGCAAGGAATGGAAAACGTGGTTTTAGAAAACGCAACATAGGATTTAAAATATCGTAGCCATATGGTGTGTCACTGAAGTGGTGCAAAGTACCCTAACTGTTCTGGTGTGTTCTCAAGAGATTTTTGTGGCAGGCAATTATGCACTAGGTTTTATGCCAGCTCACATATCTGACTGCTCAGTTCTGATGTTGCTTGCAGTTAGGTGCTTTCTCCTCTCCTGCAGCTGGCATAAACTACACCTACCTGCCTAGTCCGGGTCAGGGTTGTGTGGCTGAGGGATCCCAGGAAATCCAGGTCTGAGGCTGGTCAGTGCAGAACTGTGGCCTTACACTCCCCACAGGTGTGTTAGAAGTTTGAATACATGAACCTAAATGTGGTGCATCCCTCCTTTTTGCAGTCCTAGCCTTCAGTGAACACCAGAGTTCTGTAGATTGTTTCTATTCGGAGGAAATCTTTAGGTGGGGGGCAGTATTTCTTGGATTTGATAATGTTTATTTTAAAAAATATACATGAAAACCTGTCTTCCTGAATCAGTAAAAATCAAAGAGCAGAATGCTTTCTCTCTTACGATTCCCATCCTCTTTCATTCTCCAGTCTGCATTCTCCTCACAAAACTCTCCTGGCTATCTTTCAGGTCAGGGTCAAACAACAACTAGTTGCCTTTGACTTTCTGTTGTGCTCTGTGTCTGTGATACTTCTGCGTGTCTCTGTTTACGCTTACACATGCCCACATAGATCTCCACTGAAAGAAATAGTTATATCCATTTGCTTTCATCCTCTGTTGAACCTCTCCCAACTGACATCACTCAGCTCTGGATCTGACCTGCGTTTCTGGTGTTAGTTTTTGTTTCTTCCTTTCTGTCAGAATAAGGAACTTACTCACTTTATACATGTCATGAAGCTATCGTTAGTTTCCATGAGACTTCCATTTACAGTCCACCATCAGGTGACATATGAAAATGGTAATTGTACCTCTTGCATTACAGTGACCCAGGTGAAGGCTTGACTTTTCAGAATATAGTAAACTTGTAAGTACTTCTTTTAAGCCAGGTGCAGTACTGTCAGATTATTTCTAGTGTAAGTAACTAATGTGATTTCAATGAAAGAACCTGGGGACTTGTATGACCTCTGTTTTCTAGTACAAATATGTTAGCAAAGAGCTGGGGATGGGAGAAGGCAGACACACATGCTGTTGGAGCCTGAGTTCTCTTAGTGAAGACACCCTGTGATATGTCGACATGGGTTTTAATTTACTGAATCTGGGTCTTCACTCTGAAATCCTTATAGCTGCATTGGTATATTTCTGGACCTGTTGGAGTATTTCCTCCTTTGTGGGCTCAGGTTTGTGTACATCCACACTGACAGATGTGTCCTTAGCTTGGGGATGTCTACAGGTGTTAATGTAGAGTGAAGTATTTTCGTAGCTCTCCTTTCTTTTTCCTCTGTATGATGCAGGAGCTTTAGGTAGACAGTTGTGGCACTGAGTCTTGAAGAGCTAAAACTCTGACTCAGTGATGACTCGAGGTAAGGTGACACGCTGTTCTCTTGGATAATGAGTGCACATGGTGTAGTCTCTGGGAAGAACTATGCTGAGTTTAGCATGTCCTTCAGATGCTCTGGAAGAAGGCATGTGGCAGCACAAAACAGAGATGACGAAGCTCTTCTTGCAGGACCTCTCCTAAAAACAAGTTAAAAAGTGTTAGGGTGATACAGCAGTTCTTAGCATTAGGTTGCTATATGTCTAATTTTATTCGGTTATTTATGTATGTAGCGAGGCATCAGGTATAAATATGCAAACAGCTGATACTTCGTCAGGTTGGTGAATAATTTTGTGCATCTAATGGCTTTGTATTTAATGAGTATTGCTGCACCGGAAATCCAAAACACAGCACTGAGTTAAAGCCCTGATTTTGCCACCTAAGTCTGCTGTGATTTAGTTTGTCCCAATCTGCCCGTGCTACGGCACTGAGGAAACTCCTGTGCAACAATTCTTCCGTGTGCCTTGCACCTGAAATCTCCCTAGGGGTTCTGGTTGGTTCCAGGGCCATTTACCTTGTTATGTCCTCAACCTGCCACAAGATGACAATGTTTCAGAACTTTGATGGCTAGTAACAATGAGACAGTTACATTCTTTTAGCTGACTGCCTAGGCTTGGGTGGTGTCTGTAAATGACTACGGATTTGAAGTGCTAAACGGGATGTGATGTTATACCCGAGAGAGCAGAGATATAAAAAAATGAGCAGCCCATCGAGGTGCTGTTCTGCTGGGTCAGCTGTCAAATGAAGACATGCTAAATCTAGCACTTGCCTTGTGTCTATCATCTGGGGCAGCCTGACACACACCCTCTCAGTCCAGGTTTCTTGCCAGAGGTCTAAACACAAGGTGTGTTGAATTTTATCAGTCAAAACTGTTTCAGAGTGGCTGAATGACATATTATTATTATTGCCTGCCATACAAAACAAAACTTAGCTGGAGATCAGACAGCTGCAACATCAGTTTCAAAACTCTTATTTTTATTTTAATAATAGTTCTTTCATTGTTAATATCCGTTGACAATTAAATGGCAGTTTTTGTGCTCCCTTTAAAAGAACAGACACAGAAATGTTGACGGCTTAGACATGGAAGATTAACATAAAGCAGCATGTAATACACTATTTTGGCTACTTTTGACTTGACCACATTACAGATGCTTGATTTGTCTAATAGAGGTTGTTGGTTTTTGGCGTTGTGTTGGTGAACTCAGAATAGAGGAGAAAACCAGGTTTGCATTTGTTAAGAATTATGTTACTTGTTGTTTTGACATGATCTTATATAATAAATATGTTTAACAGGTGTACATATTTAAGAGATCACTCACAGTCAGAAAAGAAGCAGTACTGAAAAAGAGTCCATAAAGTCTACAGTTGTGGGTCTTTATATACCTGTATTGGGGGATATCTTCTGTGCTACTATTTAGTTTTATTTTCTGTTTCTAATAAGAGCTTACCATCAATCTAGTATTTCTGCTGATAATTTCTGAAAGGTTTGGAAGACCTGGAGCACCGTTTCATCTTGGTATGCCCTCATGGCTTCTTCCATAAAATGGGAACAACAATATTCTTTTCTTTTTTTCCTATGTGGTTCTGTGACAGCAGTGTGACAGCTCGGTCACGTTTGCTTGGTGATGTCAAGCTCAAATGATAAAAACAAATAATTTAGGAAAACAATGCTATTTTTGTTAATGAGAAACAAATAACATTAAAAATATAAGGCAGAAAAAAAGCTAAAACTGTTTAGAAGACTAACTCAAACACTGCTAATAAATACTCCATGTTTTCATTAATTTCACTGGAAAGGAGAGGAGGCAATAATCTCGTATAAATTTAGATTTCTAAAATATGTTCATCTAGTCTGCGCTAGTTACCTGGCTGGCTCTATAGTCAGCCTCTAGGCCAATCTTCAAGATAATAAATCCCATCTCTCTTAGACACCGTTCTTGAACCAACACCCTGTACAGCTGATATTATTTTTCCATTAACTAAAGGAACAGTCTAAAAAACTTGCTTAGACAGGCTTATTTTTAGACAGCCTAAGCAAACTGACTCCCTTCATGACTTAATCACCCGCTTTTATCTTTGAAAACTTGAAACACACCTTTTTCTTTTTTTTTAAGGATTCAACTATACTATATGGATAAGGCCTGCCTTTAAGACTGAGAGGAACAGATTCAAGGAAACACAAGGGAAGGAACTATTATGCAAAGATGCATGCAAGCTGCTGCAGAAGAAAGAATTTTTCTAACGTGCAGAATTTACACAGATGAAATAGATCATGTTGTTTTATATTAACTCAAAATGTTAATTTTCAAAAAGTATTCATCTGATGAAATTTCAAAAGAAATGTCTTGTTTCTCCATCAAAAGACTTAATTTAACTTTTTAACATTAAAAAAGTTGCCACGATAGACACTTTAATAAAACAATAACAGTAATACCAAATTAATCCCCAAAACTTGTTTTGAAGCAGAAAACAATCTTCCCTCTCCCCTTTTTCCCACCCTGGGTAATACTTTTATAATTTCTAAAGTATATTTCAAGAGAGTGAAGAAAAACAGTTTAAAAAATCCTAAGTCTTCCCATTAGAAAAACTGTTGGTTTGGATGAATCAGCATCTTGGGGGTGGTGGGGAGAAGAAATTTCCTCAATGAAGAAGCTACAACTGTCTCCTTCCCGGGCATACTTGGGAGGTCTAGCTGTTGAAAGAGCATTTTGATGGAAGTCATTTTGCCCCTGGTGGGGATACACTGAAAGAGAAGCTCAGAACCTGCCTTAAGAAATCCTTTCCAGCTGGTGAAGAGGTGAAGGAAACAGTGACTTCCCTCTTAATCTCCTCTCCAAATATGTACTGCTGCCTATTTGCAGGAACCAACTTTCTTTTCACCCAGCTCAGTAGTACTTCGTACTGCCCTGGGCATCAAAAAATAATTCTTTGACTTCTTCCCATCTTCTGAGGAGCGTGTGTAAAGGCCAAGGAATCCTCAGCCCATTGCCCTTTCCAGAATCTGTCCCAGGATGTCTTCATTCAAAACAATTGATTTCCTAATTGCTTTTTTTTTTTTTCCAAGCCCCAAATTAGGACAGTCAACCCTTATGCAAAATAGAAGGATAACATCACATTCCTGCCATCAGGAATTGTCTTGGAGAGAGATATATTTACCTAACATAGCTCTAAATTAAAAGGTCAGAGTTTGTGAGCAGATTAAATCTGAGCCATAAATTTGATAGATGGGGAAGCCTCCTGCTATTATAGGCGGAAGTAACTCATATCAACCCAAATTCCTTCTCATGATATGACAGACAGAAATGATCTCAGTTTTTCATAGTGTGTTGTGTCTGATGTACAGTAGAGGTTTTTTTTCTCATACGAATGTGCATCAACAGTGCAATGTCTAGCTTCTGCATCTGCTGTGTTTATTTCACATTTGCTTTTGGGAGGCAAATGTATCAAGCAGCTCAGGAGACTGTCTCCTCCTCCAGCTTTCCTGCTGTGTGCCATGCAGTGGAAGAGTGGCCATGTGGCTGTGTCCCACCTGCCCAAATAGAAGCTCTCCCCATGTCTTCTGTGTGGAGGAATCCAGCACCTGAAATATAAAAAATAAAAGTCTCACAAAAAGATACAAGAACAAGTGAAGAATCAACAAACACTAATTATTAATTTCTGAATGATTTGTTTAAAAACATTCAGTTCTAAGACGAAGGCAGAGGTTATCTGTGTTATACTTTGGCCTTGTTATAAACATTAAATGCTTATAGCTTTTGATTAACGTAGATCTAATGACATCTATTTATCCATACTGTGTGAAACTGAATCTACATAGTAACTTACCTGTCAAGAAGCTACATAAAGTAATTAAGGCTAGCTATCTTAATTTACACCTTTGAATAGACCCCATTAATTGATTCTCTTGCAGTACTCTTCTAAAGCTTCGACATACACATTAAGCCAGTTTTAACATATGTCACTTAATTTATTGAAGTTTCTGTATGCTGCAAGTTTACAAAGTCTAGAAAAATAGTCTAAGTGGATAAGATACAACTCTGTGAGGAGCAGTAAGATGGTGTCCTGCAAGAGCTCACAACCCTTCTGAATAGGACCTATTATTTTTTTACTGTCAGGTTTATGTGGTCCTTAACTAGCCCTTTGTATGCTGCATTTCAGGATCTCTGCTCTTGGAATGTAGAAATCTCTATGAATACTTCAATAGCATGGACATTAGGTTAAAAGAAGCAAAGAAAGGGTTTTGTTCTGCTCATTTGTTTTATGAGACTGCAATTAACTTGACAGAAGATGTCACTCTAGATTTATTTCAGAAAACAGAATCAGTCCCAGAAAAGGTCTATTAAAGGAAAGATCATTGACATACATGATCTGTGCATTTGTTTCTTGCAGCTTAAGTTCTGGAACTCAGAAGGAAAAACTGTTTCACAATGCCAAGGAGTGAAGGCCTCAAATACTAACTTTAAAGTACCTTCAATTATGGTGTGATTCATTTCCGTATATAACAGCCAGTACTTTGAGAAACAATTACTCATGGTATTGTGGCTTTCACCAAAAGCAAAAGAAGGGCTGTCACCTCAGTAAATTGATTTTGTGGAGATATGACATCTTCTATTAGCTGAGGATTAGTCTCTCTGGTCTTTGTTTCTTCTGCCTGCTTTGTTAGTGGAGTTAAAGGATGCTGCTGTCTGAACTCAGATGCTGTATTTAAAGAGAAGTTATTCTCAGCTCCAAAGTCAAGTGAATATTAAGGGTGAAAAATACAATTAGAATCTCTGGAGTGGTAGCTTTGGACACTGATGTCCAAAATTTGAAGACTTTGGTTTGTTTTCACAGAGCATTTATGTTCTTACACAGGG
Source organism: Hemiprocne comata (assembly GCA_020745705.1). Lineage (NCBI taxonomy): Eukaryota > Metazoa > Chordata > Aves > Apodiformes > Apodidae > Hemiprocne > Hemiprocne comata. The sequence goes on from CM036587.1 coordinate 39,948,501, forward strand.
TCTTGCTCTGTGTCTGTGGTATGAAGGACATAGGGATGTCATTGATGTGTCTTTCTATGAATAGGTAGGAACAATAATAGTGTAGCTAGACCTTTGCCTTAATGAAAACCTGATAATGTCAGAGGAGGGCTCAGGTTCTTCTAAATTATACAGAAGGCTGTAAGCCAGCAAGCAGAGCAAGGGCGAGGGAAGAGCCAGAGCAAGGGAAAGAGGTGTTAATACCAACTACAAACTTGGGAGGATAAGGCAAGGAACTGCATGAAGATGAGCAAGGTCAAAATCAAAGAGTCTTATTAAACTGTGGGGGCAGAGAAAGCCAATTTACATCATGGAGGAAGAGTCCCTAGGCAGAATCATGGTTTTATGAGCTCCCAGAGAGCTCTGTCCTGGGCCCAAATAGGCTTGCAAGTGGTGAAGATAGAGGTCCAGGTCTGTTTAGGATTATGTCTGGCTCTCGGTATTTCTTCTGCAAAGTGTAACCAGATTTGATTGATTTTCCTATTCCAAGTCTGTCTGGGGATCCATTTTCCTCTTTGTTATACATCCTACTGAATTGATCAAGAGACCTGATGTGCTTGCATGGCTAATGTTCTGGAAGGTGAAATGCTCAATATATTATGCATTTCACCCACTGGGGTTTCTGGGAGCAATATTCACATTGGCGATATGAGCTTGAAGAACTTGAACTGAGGTGTTCCCTTTTCCTCTGGCAGGATTCCTCTGTCAAAGCATAAGCCACGGACAGAAAGGTGGGATGCAATTGCTCTCCCTGGAAGTTTAGAGAATATGGAGTCATTGTGATGGGGCCAAACAGATTGTCCAGGAAGGGAACAGGAACAGGATAACTTATTGGGGTCCCTGTGTGCATATGTGAGGCACTAGTGATAGAATAGGTGTGCTGCAGTTTGGCACCATTGCTTCCAGTGCTCGTCATAATCAAGTGTGTTTATAAATTGTAAGATACATTTTAAACATTTCTCAATATTTAAACTTGAAAGCTGGAGGAGGAGGAGAAGGCAGGAGAGGAGGAGGAAGTGGGATTTCTCTTCAGGAAAAGACAGTAATAACATGGTAATAATTTTGGGGTAGCTGAAGAGGGAAGAAAAAAATAAATGCAATCTAATGCATAACTATCACTTAATATGAGTCACATATTTCATTTTAGATCCAGATTGTCTCCATCCCACATAAATGTGGCTTTCCCTAACTTTCTACTGCTACAAAGTGCTTAAAAAAATGGAATTTCATGTGTATTAGGACTTGTAGGAGAGTATTTTACTAGAGGAATGAGTCATTGCAAATTTCGTCATCCAGACTTCACTATTATCTGTCCTGATGTCTCACTGAAAGTTTTATCCTAAATAAGGCCTTAGGAAGGATTAAATCTGCTATGCCTTGAAGCTGTTTATCTCAGGTTTTAATAAAATGTGGTCTTCAGGATTGTTATCTCTTGTGGTAAAATTCAAACATAAGTTATTTCAGATTTCAAAATATATGCAGCTTTTTGGGGGACTGTAAGTAGGGAGGGTGACGCTTTAACTGAAGAAAAGGAAGATGGTAGAATAGAAACAAAGTCTGAAACTAATCTCAAGAGCAGCACTGTGTCTTTTAAGATGCTCTGTACACTGTAGTTTGCTCAGAGCTTCAACATCACTAGGGCACCAGAATCTCCTGAATACTGACTAGGGAAGATTTACATTGGACTCTTTGTACTAACATTTTACAAAAAGCCGAACCAGATCCTGACACAAAAAGAATATAAAGGAAGTGGAAGGCCTCCTAGACACCATGATGACCATGTGGGTTGCTTCATATCCTGAAATACCCTGGAGATCTGGGCTAAGAACAGCAGTGTGAAGCTCTTTTTGGCCATGCTTTTGGATTTAGATGGAAAATCAGCAGTAAATAACAGAGACAAGGGAGGATCTTCTCTTTGCTGATGTTACCTTTCTTTTTCTGGGCTCCAAAATTAGCTCAAGAAAATGGAGAAGGAGAAAAATTTGGGCTTCTTTTATTCCATGCAGCCTAAAATTAGTACCGTATTACAGTGTTTAGCATAGAACAACTCATGGGAAGCAGAGCCTTAGGAAGCTGCAAAAAATTTCCTTTAAATATCAGTTTTTTAGAACAAGTTGCACTTCAGTGCTGAGTGCATGACAGTTACAGGTAAGGACAGAAGAAGATAAACAAAGAATCCCATAATCCAACAAGGATTAACAGATCAGAATTAAATTAATCTCAAGTAATAACACATTTCACCTTATTTTAGTAAAAATTGAGTCTTCAGCGACTAACTAGAAGATAGTTGTTTCTGCTTTCTCAGTAACAGTGAATAAATTAGGAGGAACTCTGCTGAAGTCAATAACATTAGAAAGAAAGAGGTCAAACTATTTTTCATTCTCTTTCTTCCCTTATTAATATATTTGAAATAGTGAAGTCTTAACTAGGAAATAGCTGGTATCTCAGCCTTAAATCTTGATTTAAATCCAAAATTGTTCAAACTGGGTTTGCTATCCCTACTTTTCAGGTGAACCAACTAATGCTGCCACAGAGACACCGTTTGTAAATATGCCCTCCCACAAACACTCCCAAACATTTTTATATGGATCCTTTCCTTCTAAATTACAAGCATTGACTGAATTATTTCTGTTATCTATTTAATTGATTTTAAAAAGATGTAAATGTATTTTGCATCTGCAGTCTGTCTGCACATGTCCTTTCATTCTGTTCTGTTGTATAGCGTTCGGAACATCTGTTTCTTGGTAGGACCAGTTTATATTTATTTCCTGCTCTGGATTTTTCTTTTTTTTTTTTTTTCCTTTTTTTTTTCCAATTCACTGAACCAGATTTCCAGTTAATTCATAGTCATAGCTCATACATGAGCATTCAGATGGTTCTTGAGCACACATTTCACCAATAGAAAGAGTACTTTCCATCCAGGTTCATTGACTGCCTCTGGGTCAAAGGTGGAAGAGTTGCTTTATATTTTCTCCCCAAGGACATTTATTTTTTAAGATCTGTTCCCTAGCTGCTGGTCCTGGGTCCTCTCACTTCAGGAAGGCTGAGTTCCGCTTTTCATGATTCAGCTGACACAAAACTAAAAGTGAAAGTTGGCTAAGAAGGTCTCGGGATCTCATGAAAAGCCTGGTGAAATCTGTGGTTTCAGACAATTCCGTTAACTGCACTCTCCAGTTGCAGAAGACTAGAAGTGCTAAAAGTACAGTTTTGCTGTACTTCTATGCAAGTCCAAAGAGTGGGAGGAGGCTGTGGGAACTTCTCAGAGCCAGTCCTTGCAAAGTTTCTAGAAGTAAGAGATTCAGGAGCCTGGACACTTCCTGGCATTTGAACACTGTCCTGGAATAAATCCCGATGCTGTGGTCATTGGCAGACACAGAAAGAAGTGAGTCACTGAGTGCTTGGCATTTCCAAAACAATATAGCTTCACATTATGAATTAAAAGTCTGGTAGAGGTAAGTAACCTTCTGAAATGTTTATTTAGATAAGAGTACTGTGAGCAGGCCCTGAGAAGCAATCACTAGTAAAATGGTGGATTTTATTACGTTCAATAAAACACTTACATGTTGCAAGAATGACACCTCAGTATTTCAAATAGCTAGAAATTGCTGAGCTTAATGGGCACTGGAATGATGATATAATCACAGTTTTCTCTGGTGTCCAGCCCCTATCATTTATTATTTCAACTACACTACATTGGAACCCGCTTACTCTGACAGCCCTGCCTCACCACAGGTCAGCTTGATAGCATCAGCTGGGAGCAGGTAATAACCAAACTGCACTGACAGCAGGCTTGGCAGAGCGACTTTAAAGGTAGAAATGTGCTTAAAAATACATAAAGAAGGCATGACAAAAATGAGAATTGAAACAGTCCTCACTTGAGTATTGCACAACTCCATGGACTTTTGATTTCCAGATGTTTTACCTATCATATATTCCCTTATGGGTTTCATTAAAATTCCAATGTATGTCAGCCACACTCAGCTGCTCAGGGACATGGTATTGATGATACAGTGTGTGGTTGTTCAGCCATGGATACAGAGTAGGCTGGTTGTTTTTTTAATGGAAAAACACTGTAACCCCCAGCAGCAGACCTGCTGAGGGAATTTAGCAGTTCTGACCCTCAGATGTCAAACAACATTTTAAGGAGCCTCTAAAGACAATGGAACTTGCAGGACTAAATACAAACCATTTGTTTGAGACTGTGGAGGTAAGCAGAGCCTGTATGAAAAGTGAACTTCAGAAGGTTCTGGTGTATATCAGAAAAGTGGTTTTGTTGGGGTTTTTTTTGTGGTTAGATGATTTTTTTTGTTGTTGCTGGTTTTGTTGTTTTGTTTTCTGAGGCTGTCTGTTCTTCTGTATTCATTAGACAATACTGTCTATCACAGTCTTGCTTTTCAGTTACCTTCTCTCAAGTGACCTACTTCCACCCGCCACACAATCTGCAGGACACCAGTTCGGTGGACTAATGCACGCTGAGCTGATGTCCATGCCGGCATGGCAGCAGCCGTGACTGCGCCAAAACTGCCTCAGCACCTCTTCACCACACTGAGCTGCAAGCATCAGTGGAGGCATGTTCAGCCCCAGGGAGCCAGAGGAAGACAGCCTGCAGCATCTCCATGTGCAAAGCTGAACCCTAGGAAAATAATACTGAACCAAAATGCTGTTGCTCACTGTCCACTGTGGTCTTACCGCTTTGCAGGGCTCCACTTCAGCCCAAACAGGAACCCGTGGGCTTTGGGCTAGAGGCTGTGGCACATAGATTGCTCAGTACAAAGACTGATGGTGAGCTGAGCCTGGCTGGTCCTCTGGAGCCTCATTTAAACTCTCAGAGATGTCTCTGCATAAAGCTAAGCAGTTTTTGCAGAGGTGGGTGGGACCAGCTCCTGTGGGACACTGCTTGAAGGGGCTCAGCAAATACCTTCCTCGTTCAGTGCTCATGAGTATAAATACTGAGCTGTGTATATTTATTTGTGTTGTGTATCTATTTGTGTCTGTGGTCTCCCTTCACCCTGTATCTCCTCCTTTCCTTGGAAAAATATTTGAGATTTCTAATATCTCAAGATTGCTGACAGTGGGGAAGAACTGCTGCCAAGGGTGATCAGGGAGCATTTATTGTTTTTATGGAACTGAAATAAGAACCAGATTGAGGGCTATGAGCAGAAAATTTGTGTTGCTGTCAGTACAATACCATACCATTCAGGAGTTTTTTTAAAAGAACTTTTTGATACCTGGAATCTGCTCCTGTTGTCTTACAGGGACTATATTTTCTGCTTCTAGTGTTTATGCCAGTTTGTACCTGGTTACTTTAGTTCCCCCAGCCATATCTAAGCATCTAAGCCATGTTGTATTTATTTAATCTTTCCTCATAAGTCTGTCCCTCTTGGTTCAATAAACCACCCCAAACCAATCCAGTATTTTTTTTTTTTTTCCTTTTCCCCATTTCCCCTTTCACAACATGAATACTTTCTGTCCATAACATATGCTTAATTAATGAAATGCTCCAGATACAGCTGTAGCAAAGTCATATAGATAAGGAACTATTTTCTTTCTACTTTGTAATTAGTTATCTGTGTCTGTCACTTGGATTTTATGTTCCTCCCTCTGTCATTATACATTGCAAATTCAAGGCTAGCATGTTGCTCACAATTTCTTCAAAGGACATACTGCTTTTACTGCTTCCCTGGTTTTAATCTGATCATTGGGTGGTTCTGTTTTTCATTAATTTGCCTGAGATATTCTGGTTTGCAATTTTTCAAGTTAAATTTGATTTTTAGTAGGCCTCTCACTCTGCATAGTTCTGTTCTGTTGTGAGAGACGGTCCGCGACATCTGTCTTTAAACCTCTCGCTTTACTTTTTGTTTTCCTTGTGTTCTAGAGCCTCATTTGCTTTAGCAGAAGCATACAGACTCTGGGTATTAGGGTTTCCAGGCTCAACTGTTTTTAAAATACCTGACACCACATTCCTTTGTCTTCTTTCATTTTCCATCTGCCTCTTATCTGGTCTCTCACCTTGTTTTCTTTCAGCTGATAAATCAATTTTACCAGTGTATTTTTCTTTGTCTCCCTCTGAAAGTTTTTCTCTACCATGTTTTTTCTCTGAAACACAAGGACACCTGTCTACCTCTATGTCATAAACACTTAAACTTCAAGATTCCTTTTCTAATAAGTAGGACCAGCCTGTTTGATATTGGTTTGACAGCATCTGGATTTAAAAGCATCCTGAAAGGAAAAAGAAAAAAGTGCTATTAAAATAATCACAAACACTTTAATGAATAAAACTATCTCTGAAGGAGTTTGCATTCTGGCTTGGTAGAGTGAATATTAGGCATTTCTCTGATAATAACTTTCCTCTAAAAATGCTATTTTATTCTATTGAAATTCATATTTAAAATAGTTCATTGAGTCCTTTAATCACTGATAGAAAGTTTAGTCCTAACAAATGTGAGAAAATAAAACCTATAGCAAAATAAGCACTGCAGACAAGCCATGAAATGTAGAAAGGAAGAGTAGTTAGGTTTAATTTATAAGAACACCCTCCCCCCAAAAAAAAAAAAAAACAACAAACAACCTTTAGTAAAATGCTCCAAATTGTCTTGACCATTTTAAAAGTAAAATTCTGATAGTACTTTGCGGTCTACTACCTGAATCTCTCTTCTTGTCAGCAGTAACTATCAAATAGTAGTTTTCAATCTCAGACAGCTGACAGACGTTTTATATCATTGTTCATCGACTATTTTATGCTTGTAACTTTCACTACAGTGACTTTTTTTTTATTTTTTCTTGTGAAGGATGAGAACTGAACATGTAGTGAAACCTTCGGTAGGATGATTCTGCAGTAATTAATGACACACACTTCATTATGTAATATCCTCAATCAAAAATATTTGGAGGCATAAGCAACAACTCAAAATTATCTATGTAATGGGGAGGTGAGCAGGTCATAATTTGTACAACTCAACAGAGAATTTCAGAAACAATTTTGTGGAAATTTTATAACCATTCTGAGGAGCAAAAAGGAAATTAAATGGGTTTCAAACTTTGGATTACGAAGAAAAGGACAATGGATCTAATCCTAGTGTAAAGCAAAGTTATCTTTATGTTACTATTGCATTTATATTTATATAAATATTATAATTACACCTTACCAAATTGAAAAGGACCATCCTGCCTGAAGCTGTTGGACCAATATATGAGAGTAGCTGCTGAATATGGGGAGGCATTGATAGAGGTTTTCTGCTGAAAACCAGCACTGTGCTGGAGACAAGGTTGAGGGGGGAAAAAAAAGAAAAAGGGAGAAAAAAAGCCAAAAAAACTCAAGTAAAATAAAATGGAATATATTACAAGTGATTTTACCATGTTTTTAATTAATGAGAATGCAGGAGATTTCTAAAATGAGTACATTACCTAATGATGAATTAATATTATATGCTGAAACATTCCACAAGGGAAGAATTGGATATGCTAATATTGTATGAAAGAGATTGCCGCTGGCAAATATTTCACCGTAGAGAGCTCTACATTAGGTATAAACTCAGAAAAAAGCCCAAGCCTCTTAATATATGTCATGAAATTTTAATTGCCTAGAAGTTACTAAAGCAAGATAAAAGCTTGATTATACACATTTGCATCCTTTTGATGGTCTTTATTGACCATTGATCCAGAATTGTTTTTAGAAATGCAATGCATTATTGTATGAGTAATAGAACAGGCATTTTGTGGTATAAAGTTATAATTCCTAAGCAATAACATCCGAAACTGCAATTGGCCTGGGCCTAATGGGACACTACTTAGAACATCCTAAGGGGACGTTATTTGGCTGTAGAGTTTGCTTTCCTCCTCTTGGTTCAATAATACTGTCTGCCCTCTGGTAACATTCAGGCTACTCTGGAAATTGCACCTGTTATTTTTGTTACTGTGAAGGGAATGGATGGAAATAAGAGACAGTACTGGATCTGCAGTTTGATGTGTCATGGTACAGGACATCTTATTTGGTAAAATACATGTTATTTATTTTGGCTCAGCCTTTTCTTCAACTCTACAGCATCCCAAGTGCAATTGAATACCTTTTTACAAATGAAAAGAGGGGGAAGGAGTTTCTTAAGTTTTGCATTTAGGATTTGGATAAACTGTTATCCAAAGGAAACAGTGTCCAAGTCTTCCTGTTTCGGCCTGTGACTGTTTAAGGTACATGCAACTGAAGAAAAAAGACAACTTTTATATTGTTCCATTAAAAGCCATAAATCTGGATGTATTCCCTGAAACATTAATTGACCTAAGTAAACTCTAGTGAATGTGATTCAAGTTTAATATTTATGAGGAAACCTGCAAATAAGTAATATTTCCTTGGACTGAAGTAGCAAAAAACAAAAAAACTCAAACACCTCCCCCTGCCCACCCCCCCTCATTCTAAAAGATAACTGCAATAGAAACACAGAGATCTTCTTTTCAGGCTAAGTTGGTCTGCACACCTTGGAGTGGATTGTATGAATCAGACACAGATGGCAGACTCTGAACGCTACTAATAAATTAACTAACCTCTGTTCAGTTCAGTTTCTTAGTTCCATTGGAGCCAATTAAAACATTTTGATGATTGTTACAACTTCTGCCGAATGGCTTGCTTATAATTTTCTCTGGCTGACCAGTTGCCAAATGAAAGATCGATTTCATACCCTTACTTCCCTTTGATTATGAACTAAATTCATTAAATTATGTCAATGTTTTTGTCTTGACATATGATGAAATCTGGTTTGACCTTAATGTTCAAGATGTATAAAATGGCAGAGACAGCACTTCAACTGCTGCAATCTGGCACTGATTGACTTATTTCAATAAAGAGTTTACAGAGTTTTCATCAGAATACAGTTGGGCTTGTAGTAGAGTGGACCTATTCCATCTGTGGTCTGCTTCCCCGTTGCCTTACATTCAAAATTAAGAGTGCTCCTGAAGAGTTGCTCACTCAGAAAGTATCAGGTGTGCAAGTGAGAGTTTTCTTTCGTGTTTTGAGTGGGAATTTCTGACTAATGGTTTCAGCTTTGTGCTTGACCACTTCACTTCTTTATTGCTGGTTCCCTGCTATGTAGCATATTCTCTTCCATTCTTTTGTGCTGCTGCTGGTCTCAGTCTCCTGGCTTCTTGTCACTCTTTTGAAGATGGCATCCGACAGTTCACTGCTTGTTACTGAATTTTTGCAGCCATACTACCTTCCAGGTGATGGCTTGAGTATTAGCAATCAGTATAATCTTCACAGAGACTTATTAAATAATAAGTTATCCTGTGAGACAATAAGTCCAAAGATCTGGCTCTTAGCAGTTTACTAAGGATTTTTCCAAGCAGCGTAAATAACCACTTATTTCTCTTTTAACTTCTTAATTAAATACACTTAAAATACCTTTCTAAATAAGTTCACTTATATGTAGAATCATTTTTGGTTCTACACTCAGTGAAGCACGATGATGCAATGTAAATGTTGTCAGTGCAGGAAGTCTGGCGCTATTAAATGGTTTCCTAGAACTGAATATAGAATAGGATGGGATGGAAAACATAGCAATGCATATATAAGCCTGTGACTCCTCTGGTTTGTAAGCAAGACAGAATACAGTCCTAATGTCTCAGGTTTGTAAAATAAAAGCATATAAAGTAAATTCTGAATTTAACAGTCATTGTCAGATGCAGCCGGGGCATTACCTGAGAAAGTTCAAGGTAACTTCAATTCTCTAACAGCATTGTCTGTGCCAGCTAGGATTTTATTTTTCTTAGTGCTGCACCATGGCAGGAAAATGTGAATCCAAATCTGTAGCATCTAAAACTACCTCCAGGGATTCCTGTGCCAGACTGTTTGAAGCACTTAAGAAGTATCTTTTTTTAGTGCTGGAATGTTCATAGTCATTAATATAATTGGAACAAAGAAGAGGGAAAAACGCTGAAATAGCTGAATTAATTCAGCATAAAATTGTAATAATTTGTGGGAAACAAAACAGAACAATTGTAAGGGATTTCAATAGTAAGAAAGAAAAGTAAAGGTTACTGCAGTTCAGAAAAGATGAATGCCTTGGACATGGTTTAGAGAGACAAAAAGCAAAGACAAGGGAAAAAAGAGAGTAGGCTTGATACTTATCTCATGTTGCTCAGTCATGCTTTGACTCAGGATTTTAAGGGCACTGTCCTTAGTAATCCTTGGCTGATTTGCCAGAATTAACACAGTTTTTCTGGAGTCACACTGGCCTGTAGCTGCCCTGAAGTCAGGAAAGATGACCGAGTCACTCTGTTTTTTTCCCTACTCTTGGACTGTGCCAGCAAAGGTTTTATCAGACCCAAGGCCCTGGTCCTCACTGAACCTGAACAAAATGTGATGGTGTCAGTCTGACACACAATCAGTAGTCATTACCTATTTGATAAGCTAGGTCACAGGCTAAACCAGAAGTTAACTTCAACCACCACTGTATGCAAGAAGGACTTTTTTTAACCCCATGAATTTTTCTTTTAACCCCATGAATTTTTCTTTTAACCAAAATGCTGGAGGATTTTCCTGAATAAAACTGAGTACCTTCCTGGAGCTGGATTCTAAGAAACCATCCAGCAGAAGTTGAACCTGTAGGACCCTTTATGGCAGGATACCATCACATCAATCTGCAGATGGGATGAAATATGTATTTGAAGTTTGCTTCCCACTAGTTGACTGACTGTGTGTGGTTCTTTTAAAATCATCATGAAATCAACTCTTGACATAAAAGGCCTGTGTCTTCTCTCAGGTTTTGCCTATACTTTTGCTTCTTATAACCTGACACAAGTGCAACCACTCTGCCATGCTATCACCTCCTGAGCTACAAGCATCACTGCGTACTTAGGTGTGTATCTCAGGTTGGACCTATTGTTTTGAGAGGTCAAGGTGGTAGCTGTATTGGGGGGGATTGGGAGAACCCAAATTAAAAACATGCCGGAGAATGTCAGAAGTCTTACTTAGTGCATTGGTACAATTACCTACCTTAAATGAGAAGAGCTGCACAAAGATGGGATTTGCATTGAATCAGATGACAGGTGGCCATGTATTTCTGAGTTGATATTGCTGGCACAAATATCCTAGAATTTGGCAAACAAAAGACTGAAATAATTAGGATTTATAAGGTGTCTGTAAGGATATGGAATACAGGGGGATTATTCTGGTTGTAGGTTGGCATGAGGAGTGAATTGGGACTGTGTGATCCCTTACATTTCCCCCACAGCAATGTCCCTCACCTTTTAGTCCTGTGTAGATACATAACATCACTGGAATAACTAGTCTTCCTGCAGATGCAGCACAGGCTTGCAGCTGAAGTGTGTCTCTATTTTCTGCCTGCACAGCAGCCACTCAGTCAGGTGTGCAGCTTATCACATTTGTATATGTGGTATGGGTTGTAAGCACAAAAAATGGCAGAGTATTGTTCAGGTGTCCCCTGTGTCCATAAAATGACGGTCACCCTTTGCAAATAAAGTGACAGAAAGCAGGCTATGTATAGAAAGCCATTTCTTTGATGGATGTTGGCTGCAGGTGGAGGATAAAACAGGCCCTTACCTGTAACTGTAGGATAATAATTCCTGTAAGTGAAACTTACTACTGTAATCACACAAAGACTTGAACACGGTGAAGGTAAAATCAAAATGCTAGCAGACAAGTTGTCCTCTGTTTTTTTAGGGTCCCTTCCCAGGAGGGCTACATTCAATTATGTTTTGCAGTGGTTTGCCAAAAGATCGTCACAGTTAAGCCAGCTGAGTTTGCATTCAGATTTTCTACTTTAAGTTACAAATTTCTTGCTTTTCAAAGCTTTCCAGCTGACCTGAAGTGGCATGCCAACAGTATTACAGCTAATTGAATATATATCTCATTTTTCATCTTTGCAGCTTTATGGACCATTTCCTCATTAACAAAGGTGAGTGTTTGCACAAGAGCAGACAGGAGAATTAAGCAACAGGAAAATCTCTGCGACAAGACATTGTCTCTTTGTCTTGTTTTTTTGAGTTTGGCAGCTGGAGACTTCTGTTAACTCACATTTATCTTGCACTAACATAATAATTAAGAAATTACTGCTTTGCTTCAGTAGAAGCATCATGCAGTTAAATGTAAGAAACTCTATTTGCCTCAAGGCTGTGCTCTGTTCTGTGTTTCTAGTGCTTTGTGTATATATCCCTATAAAATTTGAAGAGAGATCTGTAATGATTATCAGTAAAACACAGCTCTGCAAGGACTGAGGATGGCAAAAATGTTCAGGTAATCCATGATATAAAGGGACTGCTTATACTAATTAATCAGTGCACATGCCTTAGATTGTGGTGTTCAGAGCTGTGTGAGGTCTCAATGAGGGGTACCATTTTGCATTACACTATTTCTCTCCACTAAAGAAAATGATCACTTACATAGATTTAGGAAGTAAACCTGGGAGTTTTTCTTGGGCACCACAGAAGGGCACCAAATATTAGCATTATGTTTGATGTTCCTTTCCAAATTTGTAATCCCTGGGCCATTCTGCTCATACAGACAGCTGTAGAGAAAGTGTACATAAGGCCAGGTACACATTGGGTTTGGGCAGAGGTACTGCATAGGCCTAAACACTAAATGAGCTTATTCAGGTGGAACGATAGTGCTGTTCAATAAAATTTATTGAAGTAGAAAATAAGTGAAGTCTCACAGTTTTTTTTCAAAATGACCCTGAATGTAAGCTAATTCCTGTACAAAATATGAAATATTGACTCCCAGTTCTTATTTCCCAGTCCTCATATGCTCCAAGTGACTTTTTTTAGCATTTTCTTCCTCAACAGTAAAAATTCTTTAACAAAAAGGGCTGGAAAAAATTTAAGTATTATTGCTATAATAATAAATGCTATGTATTAGGAACCTAACTTCATACTGCACTGAGTTATACAAATGCCCCAAAAGAGTTGGTGTCCCCTTTATTGAATAATCTCATTGTATCTGCCAGGAGAAGTGCTTTGATCCATGAGGAACTTCTGTTCTGACTGTGCCCCCCTGACTCAGTATTGATGCAGCATGCAGATATTTGGAGATATTGAATGAATAGAAGATGATCAAAGAGGAGGAAATTATCTAAGACCATCCCAAGTAGGAGATTTAGTCTTTGACGAGACTGGGAGTGCTAAAAGGTGTGTGGTGTGTTCAGAAGAGCAGGTGTGCCCAATATCTTTGAGAGGAGAGGAAAGAGACAGTGAAAATGCTAGTGTTGATTCTCCTACTGCCTTGCATTTCTGGTCAGTGAAGCAGTTAACAAAATAGCCTGACAGCATTCCCTGCCGCAATACTCTAGACCAACTAGATATTTCTGGTTTTGATGAAAAACCTGTCAGCCAGAGGCTCTGAGCTCCTCCAGATCTACAGTTTTGGCTTTTCCAGGCCTGGAAGCATCTGTAACAGAGGAGCTGGATAAGGCTGCCTGAAAGCAGGGTAATTCTTCTGCCCCATTGCACCAAGAGGCAGGGGCATGGGTGTCTGGGATGCCCTTTGGAGCATGAGCACATGAAGTCCCAGAAGGAAGCTCGTGCCTGACCATAAGTCCCACCTACAGGAGCAGCTCCGAATTGCTCTGATGCTGCTTTTCCAAGACGTGCCTGGGAGACCCAGCATATTACTACTGCCCATAGGGGACCGTTCAGGTAAGCAGAGGATGGCTTACTAGTGTGAAGTTAAGAGATTTCATTTTCTAGCCCATTTTAAAATTATTAGCTTGTGCATCAACACCAGTGGTGGCATCAATGATTAAAATACATTTAAACACAATTTTACATTGACTGCACTGGCAATGACAGCAAAGAATCACAACACATTTTCCTTTGAGTCCTTTCAGCCCTTCAAGAATTTCCAGAGAATATCACATTTTTAGGCAGAACAAGTGTTGAGTTTTCATGACTAAACAGCATAATTTGAGAAATGTGCTAATTATTTCATTCTTTGTTTTCTTGTTCCAGGCACACTATTTTAGATTACTCTCAGTCAAACTCCACTACCCAAGGGCAGCTTTGTAGATTGAAATGCTCACATTTGCTGAGACATATTGAGTAAAGACCAGTATGTGCTGACCTGGATATATCACAGAGTATGTCCTGAAGTCTTATCTGCCAGCTATAGAAGAAAAGATCCTCATAAATGTTGTGGCACTATTACCAAAGGAGATAAAAGGGTTATGCCAGATTCCAAGTCACTTCTGGGCTGGCACAGATGACTTTTTTTGGCGTCTAATTCAGACTTTACTCTCTTTGAAGCTGTAAACATGTGGTGGGACTTTCTGGAAATCAGCTGGACTCTGGAAACATCTGTGTTATTACTTAAGTATTTGCACTGCAAGAAAGCTTTTTGTTCCCAGTTGGGATGTGTTTCTGTCAGCTCAAAAGGATGATTGGGTTAGGAGTTAGAAGCCTGGAGGGTTATGACAGCTGAACGGATCTTCTTGGCCGTTCTCATTTCCCAGTGTTGCTCTGCTGAGGCCTAACAACTCCTACCAATCACCTGATATTGGGGACATTCAGCAAAACAGCACTGCTAATCTGGAAAGAGAAAATGCTGGTGGCAAGGCCAGGATGGATACTGCACAAATGCTGAGTTAACTGATTTATATGTCCAAGTGAGCGTGGGGAGGAGGAAAGACAGCTCACCGGGCACTGGCAGTGGGGCACACTGAAGAGGAAACTGCAATGGTGAAGAGTGAAATTTTATTGGAGATTGCTTTCAATAGGCATTTCTATCAATAGATTACTCTTAATAGTAAGTTCTAGAAATAGATCATCAATTGTTGTTTTATCAATTGACTCTGATACCAGCACAGAAAAGAAAGAAAACAGAGAATTTTTTCCATGCCCAGACACAGCATTTCTGAGGGCTGTATGTATGACAACACTCTCTAAAGCATTAGCCTTTAGTTCTCTGTCCAGGTATAACATCTTTGTGTGTTCTGGCATACTGTGACAGACACTATAAGCATGCTGTATGTTCAATTATTCAATGATTTGGGGAAAACAAGCCTATTAAAATGGAACCAGACAAGAATTGCATTGATTTACACATATGCATAGTGCATACAACTCACTTGTGACCAGAAGAGTGCAAGCTTTGTTCAGATAAATTACCTGTCTGCTTCATACTCAAGATCTGTCTGTAGCACCAAACTCCATCAACGGGGGAAGAAAAAAAAAAAAGTTGTTTTTTTTTAATATTGCCTTTTTTTTTTTTTCTCATTTTGTATCAATTTCAATGTATTTCAAAAGTCATTACTATGAGCTTTTTTCAACAGTCCAGGAACTGAATGGAAAGCATAATTCAGATTAGAGACTTAAGGTAGTTATCAGAAAAATAATAACTGTCATCTTCATCTGTCAAAATACCTTGATTGTGGGTAATTGGAGCTTGGTAGAATATCAGATTTGTACAGTCAAATAGTGTATCCAAGAGAGCCTCTCTTGCTGCTTTTGGTTTATTTTGTCAGGAGTTTTGTTTCTCTATCCCTCAAGGGCACAGATTTCATACATACATTTCATGCATATGTTCAAGGACTGTAGGAGGGTATTTGAGTTGTTCTGCCTTCCATATAGAGAAGTCTGGCTACACTCAGTGAACATGGATTGTCACGCTGGAAGAGTGAGCTGGAGGAGTCTGTGTTGTGAACATGAGAATGGACATGTCTGATGTCAGACAGAGGCCATCACATGATGGCCCAGGAGAGAAGAGATGAGAATGTCCCCTGCAGGTGAAATAATAGCTTTCACCTTGGCAAATCATTCAGCTTATCAGGGCACAGTTTGTGTTCCCATTTAGCTGTAGGCAAGAACTGTGAGGAGAAGTAATGTCATATACTAAAGCAACTGGCATCTCTGGAAAAAAACGGACAAGCTTTTGGGATCAGCATCTGTTCATCAGATATGACAAGAAGCAACAAAATCCAAGCTGAGTTCACCTGAAGATTTTATTCTCAAGGGCTGAATGCAGGGTTGTTCTAAATCTTCTGTAATCACTTGAACACCTTGAAATTGGTTATGCCTTGATTATGTAGGGCTAAATGATTCAACTCTGAGGAATTGTCACTAGAGATATTTTACCATTGCTTTATCTTCCCTTCTCATTCCCCAGGAAACCAAAGACACAAAACATAGTTCAAAGCAAGATTTAATGTCTTAATATGCAGAGACTTTAGAAGACGCCTGGACTGGAAGCTCTTCAAGACACTCCATTGCTTAGTGCTTGCCCAGATGGCATATGCCATTACAGCCCTTCAAAAAACAAGAGTTGTATTTGAAAAACACACTCCATGGATTAGACACAAGCTGGAAGTTCATGCACAGGAGGAGAGGAATTACATGAAAAAGAAAGGAGGAAAGCAGACCAGTCTTTAACATGGTGTAAGTTACAATAATCACTGTAGTACTCTCATGATCTGGAGACATTAGATGGGATAAAATTTCTTTTCTCTTGCTGGTACTGTCAAATGGCAAACATTTCAACATGTGGCCTTGATCCCATTGTATTTTTATCAAGATGAATTAAAGCTGGGAGGAGCATTTAGCATCCTTTAATGTCACCTAGGTAGAGTGACTTTCCTGTGCAGATCGGGAACACACCATCAAGAAAAGCACACAGAGCTGTAACTTTTCTGAAAGTTATGTTGATGATCTCCTAACCTAGGCCCACTCAGCCTTTGCACACAAGCTACCTATAGTAAAACTTTCTACTGAATGTACATTGCCTGGCAGGAATTATAAATCCGTCACTTGTACATGTATGGTATAATCTAATATGATGTCTTCACCAAACACTGTTTAACTCCCAACCATATTCTTCCTAAGTCAGAGATCATCAGAAGAAGAGTTGTGTATCCCACTTGTAACAGAAGGAATAGTGTTGTCCCTGTAAAAGACACTTTTGGAGTGGTTTTTGGGTAACATGCACCTGATTTCTCTGAGCTTAGATGCATACATTCATTACATGCTGGAGTGTGTTTTCTTTCCACCCAATCCTTCCCAGAGCAGTGTAAAACACTTAAGTATAAGACACTTATATAACAACAGTGGATTTCAACATTCCTCCAACAAACCAGACCACTGCTCAAAATGCCAGTTCCTAACTGAATGGAGCTGCAGTGCATGAAAACACTCCCTAGCATTAATGACTCTGGACAGAGGTGCAATGCCACCATCAGGTTCCTTACCACTATGTTCCCTGCCTTCAAGATGTTGGAGAATTCTGAATCTTACCTCTACATTTTCCAGTTTGGAGAAGTGAGGATTTTGATGAACATATGTTCTGAAGTAGCACAAGCTGCTGGTGAACCCTGTTTTCTCTTTTAAACACTTGAGTAGTCAGAAAGCAGGAGGGGAGCTCCTTGCATATGTTCACCTATCTATGTAATAATAGAATAATTTAGGTTGGAAAAGACCTTTAAGATTACTGAGTCCTACAGTTAACGCAGTGCTGCCAAGTACACCACTAAACCATGTCCCTAAGCACCACATCTACACACTTTTTAAAAATCTCCAGTGATGGGGACTCAGTCACTTGCCTGGGCAGCCTGTTCCAGTGTCTGACAACCCTTTTAGTGAAGAAGTTTTTCCGAATATCCAGTGTAAACCTCCCCTGGTGCAACTTGAGGCATTTCCTCTTGTTCTATCACTTGTTACTAGGGAGAAGATACCAACTCCCACCTCACTACAGCTTCCTTTCAGGTAGTTATAGAGAGCAATAAGGTATCCTCTCAGCCTCCTTTTCTCCAGACTGAACAACTCCAGTTCTCTCAGCTGCTCCTTATGATACTTGTTCTCTAGACCCTTCTCCTGCTTTCTTGCCTTTCTTTGCACATCCTCCAACACCTCAATGTCTTTCTTGGAGTGGAGGGCCCAGAACTGAACACAGTATTTAAGGTGTGGCCTCACCAGTGCTGAGTACAAGGGGACAATCACTTCTCTAGTCCTGCTGGTTACACTGTTCCTGATACAAGCCAAGATGCAGTTGGCCTTCTTGGCCACCTGGACACACTGCTGGCTCATATTTAGCCGGATGTCAACACCCCCAGGTCCTTTTCCACCCAGCAGCTGTCCATCCACTCTCCCCCAGGCCTATAGTATTGCAGGGGATTTTTGTGACCCAAGTGCAGGATCTGCCACTTAGCCGTGTTGAATCTCATGCAATTGGCCTTGATCCCTCAATGCAGCCTGTCCAGATTCCTCTCTAGAGCCTTTCTACCTTCTGCAAACTTACTGAGAGTGCACTTGATCCCCTCATCCAGATTATTGATGAAGATATTGAAGAGCACTGGCCCCAATACTGAGCCCTGGGGAACACCACTTGTGACCAGCTGCCAACTGGATTTAGCTCCATTCACCACAATTCCTAGGGCTTGGCCATCCAGCCAGTTTTTAACCCAATGACAAGTATGCCCTTCTAAGCAATGAGCAGCCATTTTCTCCAGTGGAATGCTGCAGGCAATGGTATCAAAAGCTTTACCAAAGTCCAGGTAAACAACATCCATAGCCTTTCCCTCATCCACTAAATGGGTCACCTTGTCATAGAAGGAGATCAGGTTAATCAAGCAGGAACTGCCTTTTAAAGAACTCCTGCTGACTGGGCCTGATTGCTTGGTTGTCCTGCACATGCTGCATAATGACACTCAAGATGATCTGCTCCATAACCTTCCCCAGCACCGAGGTCAGGCTGACAGGCCTGTAGTTCCCCGGATCCTCCTTCCTGCCCTACTTGTAGAAGCTAACCTCCAGTCTACTCTGACCAGACCTCCCTGCTTAGCCAGGACTGCTGACAACTTATGGCAAGTGGCTTGGTGAGCATTTCCACCACCTCCCTCAGTACTCTTGAGTGGATCCCATCTGGCCCCATAGACTTGTGTGTGTCTAAGTGGTGTAACGGAGCACTAACCATTTCCCCTTGAATTATGGGGGCTTAATTCTGCTCCTCGTCCCTGTCTTCCATCTCAGGGGTTGGGTAGCCAGAGAAAAACTGGTCTTAGTATTGAAGACTGAGGCAAAGCAGGCATTAAGTATCTCAGCCTTTTCCTCATCCTTTGTCACCATCTTTCCCCCTGCATCCAAAAAAGGGTGGAGATTCTCCTTAGCCCTCTTTTTGTTGCTAGTGTATTTGTAGAAACATTTTTCATTGTCTTTTACAGCAGTAGCCAGGTTAAATTCTATTTAGGGTTTGGCTCTTCTAATTCTCTCCTTGCATAACATCGTGACATTTTTGTAGTCCTCCTGAGTTGCCTGCCCCTTCTTCCAAAGATCATAAATGCTCTTTTTTTTCCTTGAATTCCAACCAAAGCTCTCTGTTGAGCCAGGCCAGTCATCTTCTCTGCTGACTTGTCTTTTGGCACCTGGGGATGGCCTGCTCCTGTGACTTTAACATTTCCGTAATACAGGAAGGCTGCTAATTCCTTTGGTTCTTTTCAGTTTCTTAATTCATTAAATTTAGATGTGGATATTTTATCCTGTGATGGCATCAAGGCTGGAAATACGGCTTAGACTGCCACATTTTTTCATATTCTTGACTTTCCACAGAGAAGAAAAAAAAAACACCTGAGTTCTTGTAGCTGTGGAAAGGACATAGCTTCTCGCCTGCATCTGGTCTCTTTTGGTTGTCACTGTCCTGGGGAAGAAGACACAATTCATTTCATACCCACACACCCAGCCTCCCATCAATTTTTTCTATCTGTTAAAGTGGTAAATTTTCATCACTCACTCTACAGTCAAGTTAGGGTCAATTACAATCTGGCCATTTGTGTCTGTGCAGCCCTTTGAAAATATGAAGTACTGCAAGTGCTGAGTGATTTCACAGTCATTTTTATGAACATAGTCTTTTCTGCTATTCATAAACATCATGTTTTTCAATGAAATACAACATTTTGCAGCATCAGTATGTGAAAAAAAGACACATGTGGTACCACAAAAATATTAATGTTCAAAAATAAGTATAAATTTATGAGCTAGTGTAAAAGTATATGCTTTTGTGTTTGTTTGTTTGTTTTAGCATGTGTTCTGCTTAAATAATGGATTGAACTTGTGAACACAGTGCTTGTGAAAGATACTCTATTTCATTTAGGAAATTCGTTGAAAAAGATTAGTTAATTCACCTTACTCCTGAGTTTTTGTCTCTCAGCTGACCTTGATCATCATATGTCTTTACAGAATCATGTTCTGATAGTCTTATTTATGGACAGAGTTTCACCTCCAGGAGGACAGCAGGGACTACAAGTCCAGCCTGATTACCTGTCCTGTCCAATTTAACCTCAGCCTATTGTCTTGGACTCACTCAACTTCTTATTTCCCCTGGATCCTCACCTCTGTTCTAATTATTTGAAGTGCTGGGAGGCTGCTGTGTCATTTTCAACCAGGAGAGTTAAGGTATAACCTGAAAAACTTACCACTTCCCCTTGTTTCCTACTGTAGGGATTTCAGATAAAATTGGATCTGGATCTAAACCAGATATGTTTTTATTTTTACCCAAGTACAAGACTCTTCAAAAATAAAAACACTTATCTTTATTTCCCAGTAAATAAACTTAGCATGGCAGATCTGCTTAATGTATGTCAGAACACAGCTAACAAATAGAAAAGCTTTGAGTATTAGATCAATAATGGCTTTTTCCTAGCAAGTAATTGTAAGAGGATGAAAAATCAAGTATCTCTTTCAGGGCTAGAAAGGATTCATTCTGCACATCATCCATTTTTCACCTCACATAAAAAAATGGTTGTACAAGAGAGACACAGAATTCTTAAAGGCACTCCAGCCTAGAAAAAATTAAATCACAATAACATATCTAGTAAGTCTGGATTTATCTGAGCAGTTAAAAATGAGACATGCACAGAGGCAAATGTATGTGTGTGGTAGTGGACATAGGGGAGTGGAATCACTTTATTGATGAATCCACAAAAACCCTGGTAAGCTGTGAGTCTGTTTTTGGAGACAGCTGTTTTAAAGAAGCACACATTCCTGTTCCCAACTCTAAACTTTTAATCTTTGAACAAGTTTTAATTTGTTTTGAAAAAGTGCTAACAGGCTGGCAACTAGAGAGGTCTAGAATAATTTTAGATCTCTTTTTTAAATTTATTTTTTATTTTTATTTATAATACTCCCTGGAAGTCCAAAATGAAAACAATATTAAAACTAGTAGCAGGTAAATATAAGACAAATACTATATGAGGGTTTCTTCCATAGCATTAATAAACCACCCTTTAGTCAATTTGACTTTTGGTTATTACCGATTCTGACACATTTTATTATATTAAGCTGCCTCAGTATTTTTGTTTGCTGAGGTTGAGCACATGTAATTTGAGAACGGTCTTGTAAGCATTGCATGGATAAGCAAGGAGCTCCTGGAAAAACTCAGATGTAAGAGGGAAATTTACAATATGTGGAAAAAGGGTCTGGTTAATTGGGAGGATTCTAGAAATGCTGCCAGAGTATGTAGAGACTCCACAAGAAAGGCCAAGGCTCTCTTGGAACTTGGTCTGGCTACAGGGGGGTGAAAGAAAACAAGAAGAGCTTCTTCAAATACCACAATGAGAAAAGGGAGAGTAGGGAAAAAGTGGATCCACTGCTGAATGAGGTGGGAGATGTGGTAATGGAGGACACAGAGATGGCAGAATTACTGAGTGCCTTCTTTGCCTCAGTCTTTACTCCTAAGACCAGCCCTGAGGAATCCCAGTCACTGGAAGTAAGGGAGCAAAACTGGACGAAGGAAGACTCCACTGGTCAGTGTGGAATGGGTTAGAGATCACTTGGATAAACCGAAAACGCACAGATCCATGGGCCCTGATGGGATGCACCCACGTGTGCTGAGCTGGCTGATGATGTTGCTGAGCAACTCTCCATCATTTTTGAAAAATCATGGGGAGTGGGAGAGGTGCCTGGGGACTGGAAGAAAGCCACTGTCACTCCAGTCTTCAAAAAGGGCAAGAAGGAAGACCCAGGCAACTACAGACCATGAATGGGATTGTAAGGCTGAGATATCTGAGCTAGCATTATACAGATTAGGCTGGATATGTAAATCTGTACCTAAATAGCAAAGGGCTCAGCATGGGTTAGTTTGCTTATTCAGAAGCAGGATAAAAGAAATCAGTCTGAAGTTTGTGCTGCTTCCAAGACCCATGTGAGATGTTAATGAGCTGTTTGAGGCATCTCTGCACACTCACCAGACACGGTGCAAAAGCAATCACGCTAATGGCATTCCTAAAACTGCAGCTTAAAAGGTAGATGAGCTTGAAAACGATCTGCAAAACTGCAATCTCAAACTGTATCTCAGCTTTCCCACCTGTATGCAATCAGTAATGCATAACTATTATGTAGAGTAGTGCTAGACACACACATATATGAAATTACTATTGAAGACTCTCATGGATCCATGAAGTTAAAGATGTGCCTGAGGAAGCTCTACAGTTCAGAAAACCCATTCTCTAACAGGATATTTTTTGTATCACTTTTAGTTCTTATGTAATGGCAAGGATGATCTAAGAACAACAATAGGTGAATGTGTTGTTAGAGAATTTTTTTAAAACATTCTAAATACTGCAGCAAGCCATAATTAGTTCCCAGCATATGCTAAACCCATTTAAGTTATCATGAATAAATTTGGAGATGCAGAATTTAAGGACAGGGTCAAGTAAACAAACCAATGCAGAATGAAACAAAATATCTTTGGGCAGGGAAACCAAATCAGATGTAGTAAATCTACTCTGCAAAGAATTTAGTGTCCCAGAGAAGCCTGACAAAGCAACATTTCTATTTCCACTGACCACAACAGAGAGGGAACAGATTAAAAGAAGGAGATTTTGCATGTGCTTCACTCACTGTCAATTGTTATTATAACAAGTTGGGAGAATAAAAAAACATCTGAAGCAAGTGTTCAGTTCTGCCAGGGGAATGTGTACTTGAGTCTTCCTTTGTCCAATTGCTTGGAGGATATCCTAGGAGAAAATCCCAAGCTGACATCAGGGGACTGAGCTCAGATGGCTCTGTTTTCAAAACTCTGATTTCGATTTCTGTTTTTAAATGTTTAATCCTTTGTCTGATGGTTAAAAAAAAAAAAAAAAAAGTTAATTTTTTCACCTTGGAAGTCCCAATACAAAGTATGGCCTAAAAAGTTAATTCATGCATGCCGAGCTGTCTGTTCAATTACAAACCACAGAGCTACTTTACAGAGTGCCTGTTACCCAAAGTGTACTGCAGGGCTCTCAAGTCCTTGGGTGCAACCTAGGAGTGGAATATTTCTGACCATGGCTAGCCTGCCTCTTTGAAAAACAGAGTTTATAATTCTAAAAACAGTGATACTTGGATCAGAAACATTTTCTCATCCAACAGCCCCATGAAATAAAGATACCTACTTTCAAACAGGGTGGGGAAGACCAGAAAGGCACACAGAATCACAGAATCACAGAATTGTCAGAGTTGGGAGGCACCTCTAGAGATCATCTAGTCCAACTCCACCACTAAAGCAGGATTGCCTAGAGCACATTACTCAGGACTGCATCCAGGCGGGTCTTGAGTATCTCCAGAGAAGGAGACTCCTCAACCTCCCTGGGCAGCCTGTTCCAGTGCTCTGTCACCCTCACACTGAAGTTTTTCCTCATATGTAAATGGAACTTCTTGTGTTCCAGCTTGTGCCCAGGAAGTTCCATTTAACACTACCCAGAGGCATTTTCTCAGCTCTGAACTACTACCAGTCTTGCCTTTCTCTTCCTACTGTAACTCACAAACCAAGCTGCAGTCTAGTGCAAAAGACCAGTGTCTGATTTCCTGACCCCATATGTGCCATAGGTCAAGCTCCCCAACAGTAATACCACTGTCACCTGTTAATAGGACTATTATTTATTCCAGTGGCTTCTCTAGAAATTTTTCCCCAAAGTGACAGCATAGTGTAATTACAACTTGGTGTCTAAACAAGAAGGTATCAGGTATCATGGGACATTAATGTAAATAAATTAAAGTTTGGATATTCATGTTTACAGACCATAGTGGAGTTAAGATGTGGAATCTAACAGGCTTTCTACTCCAGTCCCAACTCATCCACTAGATATTAAAAAAACACAAAAAATAGACCATATTAAATCTGCAGAAAACAGTTCTTTGTCCTAAATCAGTATGTAACCTTTTTGACCTATTCCTTTCTTCACCAAAGTACATGGAAGTTTTGCCATTGATTTCAGTGGCAGCCAGATCAAGCCCTTTGAAATGAAATTTGTCATTACATGCAAACCCTGCCACAAAGAGTAAGTGCACTTTCATCCTTTGATTGTTGAAAATCCATACTTTATTTGATGATTGTCTTTTAACAAAATCACTCTTCCGAGACCTTGCTGTGATGCATGTACATTTCTAATGTTATTAAGAACCTCAAAGGGGAGGTAAATTGCCCGTGTTTTTTTCTAAAACAACTTCCATTTAAATCTGAAACCTGACTGCATTTTGCAATATAGCAGACAGTATAAGCTGATGTGAAAAAGATAAGCTTTGTAACTGAAGTTTTTTACTCTATACAGAATATAGAAAGTGGGGAAAAAAGGAAAAAAGAAACTCAAAATGGATGTGTATGAATCTTTCTGAAAAGACAGCAACTTTTCCTGTTTCTTTGGCACTTTCAGCATTTTAAAGGAATGTAATAGCAATGTTGTTCTGTTTTAGCAATTTCTTTCAAATAGACTTGATCTTTGGAAAAAAGAGAGAAGCAACCTTTTTTTAAAGAAAGTCAGTTCAGTCACAAACTTGGCTTGTGCTGGAATTCATAAAATGTTTTCGCCTTTATGTTTGTGTTTGCAAAATCTAATCAGTGAACAGCATAAGTTGGGACTGCTTTGTAAGACTCACCACACAAAAAAAGTATTTATATACACAGATGTTGCTCATTCGATCACTGTGTTTGTTCTTAGTTTTGTTATCTGAGACTGTCTATAATATTATCTCAATCTGAAATAGCAAATGTAAACATAACCACCAAACCAATATCTAGAGGGCACTAGAAATATTT
The DNA here is from genome assembly GCA_020745705.1 of Hemiprocne comata. Taxonomy (NCBI): domain Eukaryota; kingdom Metazoa; phylum Chordata; class Aves; order Apodiformes; family Apodidae; genus Hemiprocne; species Hemiprocne comata. Next base: position 39,973,510 of record CM036587.1, read on the forward strand.
TCCATAATAACCTTCCCTCTTGTGCTCCTCTTCTTCAAACAGAAGTTCTAGCAATTACCTAACTGTATGATGGGTTCATAATATTAATCATTCTGACTTCTGGTTATTTTCAAACTCTCTTTTACAAGTCCAGTTTTGTTACAAGCCATTCTGCCCTTCATTTTAATAATGTCCATCAGTAACACCAAAAAATAACCTTCAACCAGCAATTTATTCACCCATTTTTCTGTTTTTCCCTTTGCATAAATGATTCACAAACACACACGGGAATAAGTGCATGTATTTTTTTCATATTGCTTGTAAAAGTCTGACAAAAAAATCTTCATCTGGTAATCATTCATGAACTCTTAACCATCTCTGTGTTTAAGAACAACAAAAAAAACAAACCCAGAACTGTCCACTGCCTCCCTTTTCTATCACAGCATGGGACAGCTGCAAAGGGAAGGTGGAGTATATTTTTATTGTTTCAGTATCAAAACAACTCTGAGTTCACTATATGGGAAGACTGAAATATCCTTTGGTATAGGCACACCAGGGCATTTTGTGACTATTACTGCTCCCAGCCAGTACTCTTCTGTGCCTTTCTGGGGACATTGATGGACCATCTAGAGACGCTGGCCTGAGACCTCACCCCCGCTGTCCATTGCTGGCTTCCAGCTGGAGGTACAAGCCTCACAGACCTGCTGCTGGACAGTATGATATGAGCTCTTCTAAATCGGTCTCGAACGATGTCATCTGCCCTAGCTCATACTCAATTTAATTAATTCAACCCTGGCTGGTTTTGCATGGAATAGATTAGAGATCTCTTGTATGATCCTATTTTTGCTGGCAATGCTGGGAGAACAACCTCTAACAGAGGTCAGAGACAAACAGCAAAGGAGCAGTAATGTTTTCAGCTGGCAAACGGTTTGGAAAATGAACGTCTGCCTTTACAGACACTCTGGGAGCTTTTAGATTGACAGTGGGAGGACTTTGGAGACCGATTGTTGACAAACAGTGCAAAATTAGGCCCAGTACAGAAGAGGTATGTGAAGAATTCTAACTTTTCGTGAAGCATGAAGTGTCCTTGAAGTAGAATATCCTAGGGAGGCCATTAAGCAGTATGTGAGCCATAAATCTCTTTGTACTCATTCAACAAAATAATACTGAATTCACAGAGGCAGGGACAGGGGATTTTGAGTACTCTGAAATGTCTGAAAGTGTGGTATTCTTTCCAAGCATGTCTTGCATTTGATATTGACAGGGGAAGAATTTGATGTGTGCTGTTAATAACCCGCCATGCCCAATCTTTCATTCTAAAAGAGGAAAAAATGTTTCTTTTACTGCCCAGAATACAGAAGTGACTGAGTTGTTCCCACGTGTTTCCCCTATAGAGAAGTGCTCTATACTAAGCAGCACCACTCAAAGGCAAAATGCATCTCGGGACTACCCTTGCTGTGCTCACAAGAAACCGAGCAAAATTTGCATCGTGTGCAATGGGATTGAATTATGAATGCAATCTGCTGTGTGCACATTACAACAACAATAACCTCCCAGGCCTTATTGGTTTCACTGCAAAATGACTGTGAAAAACATTATGAACTTGCTCTGTTTTCAGAGAAATAGGTAACAATTTATAAATCTGTTTGAAATGATGTCAGGTTGAACTTTCATCCCACCAAGACATACTGGGTAGTTTCAGCTGTGTTTCTCTTTCAATATTTTTCCTGTCGTGAGCCCTGCAAATTCAAAATAACAGTTAGAAAAATGTATTTGGCACTGGCAAATATACAAACAAGCTTATATGAGCCTTTTGCAGACTGTGTCACCTTCTCTGGATTAAAATGCAGTAAGAAAATTAAGCAGCTCTCAGATTTGTTTTAGGCTGAATAGTTAGTGTTGAGGTGTTTGCCTGTGCTTTCTGACTCTTTGTAAACATGTGACCAGCTCAACTTGACTCGCTGTTAGTGAAATATTTCAACGGCACCTATTAAACCTCAGTAAGAATTTCACAAGTAACACGACTCCACCTTTAGAAAAAAAAAAATCCATATTCCCTGCAGTATGGATGCTATGACACTTCTACAAACTAGACAAATATTTACGTCTTTTATCATTTAAACTTTGCCATCAGTTAAAAAAAAATGGCACTGTAAGTCTGTTGGTGCTTTTGCATTACCTTGGACCTTTCTTCAATTATTTATCCAGCTTTTAAAATCACTCAGAAGCTCTGACCAACACCCAGCTGCATGTACTTCCATCATCAAATCAGGTGGCATTAGCACTTGTGCAGGATTTCCCTACAGTTTTGCACACATTTTAATCAGATAAGTCACCATTTCTTTCTGCCTGAAGGGATCAATAAAGGAGGAAAATAACCGAAAAGCCAGACCAAACACAACTAATTTCTGGGGAAGCTGCATGTTAAATCTTCATTTCGTGAAGTAATCTCGTGGTCACAGACTGCTTTACAGATGCTAATTGTTTTTCAGGTTGCTGCAATCGTATCTTGGATACATTATAGCTTACAGGAACCAATAAAAACACATTTGTGCCGATACATCCTGAAATTGCATTCTGTGGCTTGAAGGCAGGGGGAGGGTTACAGAAAAATGATGCAGTCCCTTTCATTGCTTCTAAACCTTTTCCATGAAGCCACAAATAAGACTGACCAGCCTGAATCAAAAAACTGGGTATATTCTTTAGCTCACTCTAAATCTTTCTGCAGTTGCAATATAGCAAAGAAAAATGGCATTCTGTCATCTATTGCATAGCCATGTTTAGTTCATTAAAGACCTTCTGCTACAGAGAGATATTTTTAGACTAATATTCTGGGATAGAATCTGGAAACAATTAATGCTATGCATGTTGTTCAGTTTTTGATGGCCTGCTACACTTCAGTGATACAGTCTGAAGTGGAACTGCATCTTGGGGAGCTAAGGTAAAAAAAAGACAGTGTACAGCACCAGAAGGAACAAAATACACTTTAATGGTTTCACAACCTTGAAGGTGACTTTTTCTAACCCATCGAATATCAGGTTCATGCCCTGAAATGAAGTTCAGTGAGATTCATTACAGTTCCTTCTGTCACTAGGGAATTAAACCCCCAAATGCATCATTAACTCACAAGTGGGCTTTACCATTTTGCTATAAGGCGTTGACATGACTGCAGTGACAAAGCCATCTGCAAGAATACTATGGACTTCTGCTGCATGAAGAAATAATTGCTTTTATATTAGAGATAAAATAACTAATTTTGATACATTTAGTAGCCTTTGTAGATTTTATAACAGAAAGAAGAGCTTCCTATATAAAGGACTTTGTCTGGATTTCCTTAGACAAGAGAGGACACACTGCTTCTCCATGGAGGACTTAAAATATAGGATCACATAACCATACCTACTCTTGCTAACAGAAGCAAAGCTCTTGAATGTGCAATATCTCAAAAGGTATAGGTATTGACCAACATTCACCTTAGTAATCAGTTATATATATGTAAAAAGCTACAGTGAGGCCAATTACTCTTCCAGGATATGCCTTAGCCATAGTGATCCTTACAGTAAGTTACCAAAACCCCAAAATAATACTACAACAACATCAGATGTCACCAGGCTATTAATTTTGTGATAAAAAGGACAAGAGGGTTTGGAAGGTGTGGATAATTGTGGTGAGGTCTTTCTTTCCCTCCTGGCTAAATCCCTCTTTACCAGCCTCCCCAGTTTATCTGATCTCATTACGTGATGACTGACAGAGTGGCTGTTTGATGTAATATTTCAAGTGAGCCAGAAAGGCTACTTTAGCTCATCAAGGCCTGTACTTGTCAGTACAAAATTGTCAATAAACTTTTGACAAATGGGCTGGGGTCTCACAAACATTTCAGCTTGAATAATCTTGCTACCCACCGTCCATCCACCCCAGACATTGCCTTGACAGTGGGGAGAGTCCAGGGCAGATCCCTGCGGGACTATACTGAACACCAAAAGGTCAGTTTGAAATGGTGCAAAGGATGCTACTTCTCCCTCTTACTTTTCCAGTGAAGTCCATAACCTTGCCCACCCCATCATTAGGGGCTGCAGCTTGTGTTAGAGTCCCCAGCTGGTCTATCCAGGACCTCCTGCTGCCGCTTTGTTGAAGCAGAGAAAATAAGCATGTAGCACCAAGCCAGCTTGGGAAGGAAGGAGATCAATGCTGGGGAAGATGGGAGCTTGGTTAGGTTTGGGTCCCAGCTGACATGTGGTGCTTAGTCATTTTGATATTGTAGGAACTTAAGAACATTTCTGAAGAGTTTGCTACAGAACATGTGCCTAGACAGGTGTGTAATGGTATGTACTATTGTCCACCAATTCAATGTGATAAAACTTTGGCTCATAACATGTAAGCAAATATACTCATCTTAAGTGCCTCCTACTAATAATGAATCAGAAAAAAAAATATTATACAGTTGCCTAATAACTATATTTCATAAAGCTGAGAGAATACCTGCATAGATAGAGGGATTTTGGTTAAATCCTTTGATGGAAACAAAAGGGCTGGTGGCACAGTGCTTTGGTTTATAACTGCCCCTTTTCCCTCTGGTTTCCTAGGCTGTATTCATCTTGCTTTAGGATGGAACAAAACTGCAATGAGTGAAGGGTGGCTATTTTTTGCGGTATACATTTAATGAAAATTCAAGCCTATCAAGGAGTTTCCTTGACAACATCTGATTATGAGAAAGCTTTCTGACAGCCTCAATAGGAACTCCACAGGCTCAGTTAAGAATCATAGAATCAGAATGGTTAAGGTTGGAAGGGACCTTAAAGATCACCAGGGTCCAACCTCCCTGCTGTGAGCAGGGACACCTCCCATTAGACCAAGATGCACAGAGCCTCATCCAACCTGGCCTTGAACACCTCCAGGGAGGGGGCTTCCACAGCCTTCCTGGGCAACCTATTCCAGTGCCTTACTACCCTCATGGTGAAGAATTTCTTCCCAATATCTAACCTTAATCTCTAATCTTTCAGTTTAAAAACATTACCCCTTGTCCTCTCACTACCCTCTCTGGTGAAAAGTTTCTCCCCATCTTTCCTATAGCCCCTTCAGGTACTGGAAGGCTGCTATAAGGTCTCCCCGGAGCCTTCTCTTCTCCAGGCTGAATAACCCCAACTCTCTCAACCTGTCTTCATAGCAGAGGGGTTCCAGCCCTTTGATCATCTTCGTGTCCCTCCTCTGGACCCTTTCCAACAGGTCCATGTCTTTTCTATGCTGAGAGCTCCAGAGCTGTACACAGTATTCCAGGTGTGGTCTCACCAGAGCAGAGTAGAGGGGCAGAATCACCTCTCTCAACCTGCTGGTTATGTCTCTTTTGATGCATAAGCTTGAATTGCATAAGCTCTTTTGATGCATTTAAGGTTGAGCTACCCTTCTGCTCAGTGGCAGGGACTCTCCAACGGTTATGGCTGTGGCAGTGAGAACACCTCCTGCAGATGTGGGGGATGCACTTACAACTTTACTGCCACTCATTTGTCACCTGCATGGTCATGGATACGGTAAGAACTGCAGCATCACTAGTAATTGTGACACATTTATTTTATTACACTATTTGGACACACTAGTTACAGACCAGGACTCAATTGCTCCAGGCACTTTGCAAACAAAAAACAAAGCAAAGATCATGATTCAAGGACTTTACAATCGGAGTGGAAAACTAAGAGCAAAAGATGAAAATAGCAGATGGGAGTAGAAAAAGAGAGCAGTGAGATGGTATTGATCAGAGGACTCAGCACAGTAGCAGCCTAAATTGTTGTCAAACTGAATAATTTAAATCAGAATGCTGATCATGAAGGAGTTGATTCTTCTGTCCACTGCAGTGTCTTTGAGCTGTGAGCTCAAATTTAATAGCGTAATTCTTCAAAGATACTAATATAACAATATAATCAATTCTACTTTGTAAGAGGGTGTGACCCTCAAACATTGTGAATGACAAATGACTTAATAAACCAGACTAGGTTATTCTGTCCCATTAAAACACCCATACAACAGATGGAGGGAAGTAAGAGTAGCAGAGATACTGAAGATCACCCACTCCTCTTCAGGAAGTCATTCCCCCGGTAAAGGGTAGACTGTGGTCTGCATGGGAACCTGTTGATTCTCAAAAATTCCTGCCCTGCATGCACGACCTTGGTGGGGCAGGGATTAAAACAAAGAAACAAACCAACAAAATCAGATTTTAAAAAAATTATCCAAAACTGGGGAAGTATTACCTCACCCAAGCACACAACACTGGGTGGGTTTGCTGCGCCTTCCCAGGCTTCTTGCTGGTAACTTTTGGTTGCCGCCTCCTTCACTTGCACAGAACTCAAAGCAACTGAGTACCTTTTGCAGGGAGAACATTTCTCAAGGGCAATTGGGCAGCTTTCATGTCAAGGACACAATTATGTCTTCTTCAGAGAGCTGAAAACTCCATCATCTTGTTTGGACTATGGACGCACTGCTTGAGCTGTCAATTCAGAGACGAGCACATGGAACACAATGTTGCATTTATTTTGACAGCCTTGCTTTCATACTTGATTTGTAGAAATGTTCTGCAAAATGTTCAGAGGACACCTGGAATATGTTTTCTTTTTGCAAAATGATACATATTTAGTGGTAACTACCTTAATCATCAGCTATTACATTGTCCCTGTGGAATCCTACTCTAATCTAGCCATGCTTTTGCAAAAGGTCACTGATGATATTTCTTTTGAAGCCTTCTCAGAAACAATATTTTTTTTTGTTTTTTTAAACGAAATTTTTGGCTTACAGCAATAGTAGTTCCTACCTTCCTACATTCAGGTTTGTTTTTTTTTTCTTAAACAGTAAAAAAATCTTTTAAGAAAGAAAAGAAAGAAGAATAGCTCTACTGAGTCAAAGACAGCATGTGAGGAACAACTTCTGAAGAAATGCAGCCTACTTTTTATTGTTAATTATTTATCTATTTTGCTACATGCTTACAATATCCTTTGCTTGTTCTAGTCTTTCTCAGTCTCCTTGCCCTGTAACAGGTTCTTTAATTTTTTCTTTATTGGATATAAGATCTAGAAGGAAAAGACCCTTTTAACTATGGTGTCTTTCACCTTCTCCTCCTGCATTTTTGACAGACATTTTTGTCTTTTTTCTCCCCCAGCACTTTTCTCTTTCTTAATTTGGAAAAATAATAAAGCTATATCACCTAGTCACCCACTGACTTCTGGGTGCTCGAACTAAGTCATCCTAAATTCAGGGAAGGTGGGAACTTGAGTCAGAAAGCCAGAATTCAGTGAAAAAGCATGTTGTGATTTTGACACATATGTAAGCAATTTGAGATGGCTCTTGATGTGTCCATTTCCTACATATCACTGAAATGCTGCTCATAAAGAAGGGACAGTCTTAAGCCAATATATTTAATAGTGGAACCTCCTCCAGGGTCTACTTTATCTGTGTTTAAATATCTGCTCAGCTGGATTTATTGAACACTGGGCAATTTGCAATGAAACTGCTAAAAATGTGTTGAAAACCCCCCCACTGTTACAGTGTGTTCAAAACTATCGTTTAAATAGACACCAAGGTGTGAATTTAAACCAAGCATTAGTGTTTGGGTTTTTTTGTTTTTTTGTGTTTTTTTTTTTTTTAAAGGCAATAGAAATAATTCTTGGCTTATTTTTTTTTCTGCTATTCTGGGAGGCACAAACAGGAGCAGACTCTTGGGTGGGTGCACAAAATATGCTGAAAATATTTTCTCAGAACTAGTAAGACACTTAAGATAGTCTTTTTCTGTTTATAAAATTTTGCTAATTCTTAAGAAGTGAGCGTTTGAAGAAATTGAAATGATTGATTGGATATATTGCTGCCACTGATCACAAACATTTGAGGAGTAAATGATAAAACACTGTAACAGCTTAAATGCTGCAGATGCACTTGACAGATACGTAAGAAAGATTTTCTTTAACCTAAGATCAGAAGAATAAGTCATCTTCAAGCACTGTAACAATGCCTAATACTGACCACACATACAGGTGGATGTCAGGCTTTCCCAAAGGAACGACATTGAGGACCACAGTGGAACCAGACTATGGAGATAACAAACCATCTCACTTCAACAAGCATGTCTCAGGAAATAAAAGGGTATTTTAAAAAAGCCAAAGACTGAATTTAATTTCTTCACACCTTAACCCTCCTCACAAGGGTGAAAACTGTCTGAGGTAGCCACTGGTTGCAGGAGCACTGACAGGATGAATCAGGGCACAGGTGCACTCTGCAAGGCCAAACTTGACACAGAAGATTTCAGCTGCTTCTCCCAGCTCAGCCCAGCAGCTGCCTCAAACACGGTGCTGCATAGCCCCAGATATTGAGACTTCTGTGGACACATCCTGTGGCTTGTTAGTGTAAATTGAGCTGACCTTAAGTCCTGCTTAAGAGAACATGTCTACCATTTTTAAGCACACAGTGGTAAGGATAGTGGTCTGTGGGGAGACACTGGTGAACTGCAGCAATTTCATGAAGCTAGTTTGTATTTGCATTACCAAGGTGAGCTCGACTTCTTAAAAACAGCATTGCACAAAATGAAGGGGTCTCCTTAGTGTGTATTATACCAGGCTGGAATCTGGGCATTACTTCTGGTTCCCAAATTAACTTTGCTATGAAGAAGAAAGATATTGGAATTTACAGGGAATTTTTATATGAACTGTCTTTAGCTGTCATAGAACTCAGATATCTTGAGATATTATTGGTTGTCTCTGGTCTGCCTCATGAAGCAAAATAGATTTGGGAGAAATATTCAAAATTTCATCCTTGGAAATGTTGCCATATCTTTAGCTACAGATTTTTAATTGAATTAGATCCTGCAGATATTATTTTACTCTTCTTCCTGTGTAGTCTTTGTGTAATGGGCAGGAATATTTTACTTTCTTGCATCTTTTTAAAATCAGAGTTTTGCAACTTGCAAAGTCAATGCCCATTCTTCACCCAAAAAACCCCAAGAAATGCAATGAACATTACCTAAAGCAGCAATATACTGTGACTTCCACTGTTTGCATTTTGGAGTTTGGGTGTGTGGAACTTCGGATGCCATTTCTATCACAACAGCATCTCACAGGCCACACTGATAGAAAACCTGATATGCCTCATGATAAATAATTCTTCAAAGCATATAGGAAAGGATTGTTTTTTGTGTGCATATTTGGCCTCTCATTCTGTATCCTTGGCACACGTAGGCCTGTGCTGAAATCAGGGCAATTCTCAAGAGCAAGTTTCATAAGCTCAGATTCTAGTCTGAACATGAAAAATGACAGATTAATTAAAAATCATTTAACTGAAGCTGCTGCAGAGGTGGATGATTGGAATTATTGTGGAATATGTTCTTACTCTGACCATTTTCTGGGCATATGACTGACTCAGAAGGGTTTGATCCTCCTGCACTTACAAAAGAACAAAGATAAAAGACAGAGACCCTTGTGAAACTGCTGTCAGTAAGAGGATAATTAGTTACCAAACTTTAATGGACCTTGACATTCAAATAAATTCAAAGAGGAATCCATCCCTAAAAAGTTCACCTTAGATTTTATACTGGACACAAGTGGGGACTAATTAAAGATGAATCTCTGTGTACAGACTTGATTCTTTACATCAGGATAAATTTTGCCCTCTGATATGGATTAGCCAAGATGTGCTGGTGCAATGGAAGTGACATGGCTTGCACCATTAACTGTTCTCTGCAAACTTGTCAAGTTGACATATGAAATAGGAAAGGATGCTACTGTGCAGATCCTACCTCAGCTGCACCATATGGGATCATCATCCCAGGCTGTATCTGAGCACGTGTAGTAGCGTAGTTGATGCTGTGGGATTTTAAACAAGACAGATCTGGAAAAATCCTAAAACTTCTGGTAAGTTCTATAGAAACATTAATGAGATCAGAAGATTCTACCCTGCACCTTGAAAAGAAAATGCAACATATTACTGTGTTTGTTCTTTTTATCATGCATTTGCCCATGTAAAAGGGGACAAGAAGTGGAGCGTGTCTTCATGATAGGCTCATTCCAGCCTTATGGGGCAAAAGGTGTAAAACATGAGAATATGGAGGAATTATTGCAAGAAAGAAGGGAGCAAAAACTTTCCACTCTGGTTCTTGATTTTGGCCATGATTGCCTGTTTTTTTGCTACAGACATTGGCAATTTTCATGATGTACAAACCCAGGATCTGCCTTTATGCTGCAAGACCTAATGGTTGCTTCTTTGTTTGGAGGTCTGTGAGCATAAGACATGATAACAGCAAGATCTGGAGAGGAGTTAATTCAGCAGTGAAAAAGACAGCTCAGGAAGCCCAGCCAAATGAAATAAATGGTGGTTCAGGGGTTTAATGTCTGTGAGGATAAATTTACTTTATGAGTGTTGCCTTATTTATTCTTTTCTTACTTGGAGAAGCTATTTGAAAACACTTTTTCATTTTTTAATGCAAAAACTATTTTTGTTGCTACAAAATTATACATAAAGTCATGGCAAACTGCCTTGAAATCATCATACCCACACGGAACTGGCGAAAGGCCCGAATCCTCCACTTCAATTTGCAAGTGAGAATTTTCTCACAGCTCTTCTTCCAGCTTTCTTCTAAGACAAGGTCCTGACCTCCAGAGGCCTCTGGGACTATTCACTGGAAAATGAAACAATGGGAAAACAGGATATCTTAGAGAAACACATTTTGGAAAGGAAGACAAAAAAAAAATAAATCTGATGATCTGCTCTCTTCTTTCTTTGCTTTATTTGCTTTACAATTGCAATAAAACAGGTAAGACAATGCACAGCACGTGGGCACACTAACCAAAGACAAAACTGCTGCTGGTTTAGCAGAGAAGACAACCCTAACATGGGTAAAATATTGGCTGCCTGCTTTCAAAAAAAATGGGCAGCACTTAGAACTTTGATATACTCTTGATTTTAGCAAGCTATTTGTCTCAGTTTCCCTCAAAATCTTTGTTGACAAGATGGTAAGATATGAACTGGAGAGGTGGACCATATATAGGATGGTTGGAAAGTTGCTAAACTGAAGAACTTAAAGGGTGTGATTACTGACCCAAAGTTGGAATTGGCAGCTGGTCATAAATGGAGCTCCTCAGGGGACAATATTGCATCCAATACTATTCAGCGTCTTTATAAAAGACCTGGAGGACAGGATTGAATCTACCCTCACCAAGTTGGACCATGACAACAAAACCTGGAGAAAAGGTAGATACTCTTGAAGAAGCAGCCTATGATTCAGAGACACCTCAGCAGCTGGAATATTGAGTCAACAAGGACTGCATGAGGTGTAGCAGAGATAAATGTAAAGTACTGCACCTGGGGCAGAATGGTTCCAAGCAGCTGAACAGACTGGGGCTGGGTGCTTGGGGCAACACTGCTGGAAAGGCCCTGTGAATCCTGGAGGGCAGCAAGCTGAGCACAAGCCAGCAGTGTGCCCTTGCAGCCTTGAAGGTAAACCATGTTCTGGGCTGCACTAGCAAGACTAGAGCCAGTGGATCAAGGGATGTGCTTATTCCAAACTCCTCAACACTTGTTAAGCTACAGCAGGACTATGATGTTCAGTTTTACTCCCCCTGGTTCAGGAGGGATGTTGAAAAACTAAAGAGGGTCCAATGGAAAGCTACTGACATGATTAGTGGATTGGAGAACTTGACATATGAGGAAAGGTTAAAGACACTTTAATCACTCTGTGACCCTGAGTATATTTCTTGCTTTCTTTTGACTTAGAAGTCAGATTATATGAAAGAAAGATATATAAATCAGTTACACATTACCATCCCACAAATATTGGCTTTATGTTGCCATGTTGGAGCATCCTTTTCCCCACTGATTTCCATGCCTCTTCTCTATCACCTCCTACTTCTGAAGAAAAAAAGAAAAAACACAACAAAAAACCCAACAATGTGCTGCTGGCATTGGAGCTTCTTGCTATAATAATTATTATGATACAGCAGTTGTGCCCAGACTTCACATTGGGATCAAGAAAGCAACCGCAGATTCCAGGGGAGGAAGCACATTTTTGATTAACAGACACCGTATGGAATGTCATTAAACACATAATTATTCTCTAAGTAAAGATGCCTTGAAAAAAAAAAAAAGATGACAGTAAACAAAACAAAAAACACAGCTCTCAACGTGGGTGCAGCTGCAGTTTCCCATTGATTTTAAAAGAAATCACTCAAAGCACACAAATTTCTAGTGAGCAAGGAAATGCCAGATTCCTTTCAGAAAACTTCCAAAATGCAATGAAAAGACCTTTGAAAGGCAAGTTAAAATACAAGGGAGAGAATAATGGTGTGTCTTATTTTAAAGCTGAATTAAAATTTCTGTGATGTTTGTCAAACAATCTGCCTGTGTCCCACTCTTGCAAGGACTTGTGCTGGTAATGGGATCACTTATATACACAGAAAACAAACAATATATGCATATTTATGCAAAGTCAGTAACCATTAGTTACTTTTGCTCTTCCTTGCTATTTTAGGACTCTGTGTCTGGGGCACTGTTGTCCATGGCACCTCAGTCTGGCAGAACAGAAGAAACTTTCCCTTGCTTCCTAAAATTCCACAGATACTCTCGTTACATCTCCTCACTGATTTCTTCCAAGCACCAATTGTACACAGGCATAGAATTTCCTCATTTTATGTGGTACAATGGACACTTCTTGATTAGCAACTTGAATGTTTTTCCTGAGATGCAAGAGCAGTTGCTCTAAATACTCTTCAGCTATTTTAGTATTGCTGTGCAAAAGAGTATTAGCTGACAACAGGAGCTGCTTCCATTCACTTACTGCTCTAGGCTTCATCTCTTTTTCAGATGTATCTGCTGTGAGGGAGGGATAGAAGTTTCTGTCTCATATTGGCATTTGACTTTTAGAGATATTACCTAAATGCCCAAGAGGAGAATGTGTTTGACATTGCCAGCTTCAGTAATAGCGTCCTGTTGCTATTCCCTTCTTTTAAGGCTTGAAGTTTCCTCTAATAAAAAAAAACAACCAACATATTTATTCATATGTCATGACTAGCTGGTTTCTGTATGTCTTTATGATTGTGAACCTTCAAACTCTTCTTTAGCCAAACATTTAAAAAAATAGCACACTCTGTGTCTTCAGATGAATGGATGTAAACCCTTGCATTGACTATTTTATACCTTCTTTCTTTTTCCTTTGTGAAACCCCATTACTATACTTTACTGCTGTGTTTATTGTAACCAGATTGTCTTCCCAAATCTCGAGTTTGGCAGAACCAAGTACAACAAAGGCTGAGTGATAGGTACAACTCGGTTGCCTTGTGCTCGGTTACATTTTGGAACCTTCAGATCCAGCTCATCTAGAAATCAGCTCCGTGAAATGTTTTAGCATGACCTGTGGGAGTGGTATCATGAAATCATAGACTCTGCTGAGCTGAAAGGGACCCATCAGGATCATCGAGTCCAACTCCTGTCTCTGCGTAGGGCACTCCAAAAATCACACCATGTGCCTGAGAGGTTTGTCTGTGTTCACTTGGATGATTTCATATCATCCACAATCTCAGAGAGACTTAGACAGGCTGGAGAGTTGGGCGGGGAGAAACATGATGAAATTCAACAAGGGGAAGTGTAGAGTTTTGCATTTGGGGAAGAACAACACGATGTCCCAGTATAGGTTGGGGGCTGACCTGCTGGAGAGTAGTGTAGGTGAAAGAGACCTGGGGGTCCTGGTAGACAGGAGGATGACCATGAGCCAGCAATGTGCCCTTGTGGCCAAGAAGGCCAATGGCATCCTGGGGTGCATTAGAAAGGGTGTGGTTAGTAGGTCAAGAGAGGTTCTCCTCCCCCTCTATTCTGCATTGGTGAGGCCGCATCTGGAGTATTGTGTCCAGTTCTGGGCCCCTCAGTTCAAGAAGGACAGGGAACTGCTTGAAAGAGTCCAGCGCAGAGCCACAAAGATGATTAAGGGAGTGGAACATCTCCCTTATGAGGAAAGGCTGAGGGAGCTGGGTCTCTTTAGCTTGGAAAAAAGGAGGCTGAGGGGTGACCTCATCAATGTTTACAAATATGTAAGGGGTGAGTGTCAGGGAGATGGAGTTAGGCTCTTCTCAGTGATGACCAGTGATAGGACAAGGGGTAATGGGTGTAAATTGGAGCATAGGAGGTTCAAGGTGAATATCCGAAAAAACTTCTTTACTGTGAGAGTGACAGAGCACTGGAACAGGCTGCCCAGGGAGGTTGTGGAGTCTCCTTCACTGGAGACATTCAAAACCCGCCTGGACAAGTTCCTGTGTGATGTGCTCTAGGTGACCCTGCTCTGGCAGGGGGGGTTGGACTAGATGATCTTTCGAGGTCCCTTCCAACCCCTAGGATTCTATGATTCTATGATTCTATGATTCTATAAAGAGTGGGGCAAATTCTCAACTGATTTATTTTACTGTACTGAAGCAGAGAGTCATTGTTGCATCCAACTAGCTATAGTAGAGCTTACGTTTCTTTAAGTAGCATTGTGGTTGTGCAGTTAGGTTCAACATGTGCAAACAAATGCAGGATAGTTTTTCTCTGATCATAGAGGCTTCCATCTACACAGAACTATCTTGGGTCAGTAATGGTAAACCACTGCTTCATTCTGGTCAAAGAATAGCTTGAGAGAAGCTCACAACTGCAGTGTTTCTGCTGAATATCTAATTAGCATGACAAAATTTATTAATTTTTACATTTTTTTTCCCTTTTTCTCTGATTTTTCTCTTCAAGCATAAGAAAAGCATTGAGTCATCAGCTGACCAAGTAATTTTTAAATTTCTTCAAGTAAATGGCTAGCCTACACTTAGAAATTAAGCAGTACAAAGAATGGTCTCCAGCCTGATTCATTTGCTATTGTGGATGTCTCAGCAGTTCTTCAACTAGCTGTTCTACAGGATGCATAATTTATAACCAGTTAAGAATAATGTTTGCTTTTTAGATATTTTCTTGGACATAATAAAACTTAAAGGTGTTCAATGATCAATCCAGTTAGACTCATCACTAAATTTCATTCCTGTCCTCATACAGACCCTGATGTAAAAGCAAAAAAAAACACCTGAAAAAGGTCTATTCCCATCTAATATAGAATTTCTACACCTACTTAGAATTTAAAAAAAGAAAAAGAAAAAAAGCAAAAAAATAATAGTAATATCTTACATTAACTGATACATATAAAAAAAATTTCATTTTATCCATTAAGGAACTGACAGTTACAAGGTGTTAAATGGCTTGGCCCAAAGAATTGGAGCCAAAATGCAGAGCTGGGAGAGCAGTCTGGGAAGGCTGGATCAGGCCCATGCTCAGTCCATAGTAGTGATCTATGGCTCTGTGACTACTTTCCTTCCAGCTGTAGCTAGGCTATACTCAGATACACTCATGAACTGCAGCTGTATCATGCCTTGGACAGAAGTCAGACACTTTTCTGAAGGGGTTCCAGTAAGGCCTTAGATGCGATCATGCCAGGAAATGTTGTATAAAAATGCTAAATTTAAATCCCATCACTGTTAATATCAGCTTTGCAGCAAAGAGGCTGAAGACCTCACTGACACTCTTTGGTGATTTATGGAATTTTAATCCTCTTGGTAATCAGTTCTGGGGAATAATTATCAATCACATGCTGAGGAAGTTTTACTGATTCAGGGGTTTAAATAAAGAAAGCTTTTGAAGTCTTTTCTCACTGTTACCACTGCCAACTCAGCAATGTTGGTAATAGCAAGGGTGGGAACTCTTTTTTTGGAAAACTTTTCTTAGAAGAGGGCTTATATACAGCTGTAACTTCTTTTGAACCCTGTAGCAACATAATCACAGTAGCATAGATAAAATCTTAAATTTAAGCATTTATTTCCATTTTGCCTCATGGAATTCTTCCTCTGTTTCAGAGCAGGAAGCCCAGTCATCTGTTCAGTCTGAGAGAAGAGTATCTAAGGAAAAAACTTTTAGAGGTTTAATGGATAAACTTTCATAATGTTTATGAGTACTAACTTCACAGTGTTCTGTTAGCATCTGTTTGTAAAACAAAGTAGCTTCAAAGAAAAGTTCTACCCAACTGCTCTAGATGATCTTGGGAACATGTTATTTGGGATATGTTCTTGGGGAACATTCATATTTATAGCTAAAGTTTCTTTCGTATGGTGGTGGGTGTTTTGATGTAGTTTAAGTTGACATCAGAATTTAAAATATTACTGTGGAAGAAAGCATGGCCACTTACCCCCAGAATTGTATGGTTACATCCTGTTCTTCTTTAAAGACAATATTTACTCCTTAGATCAATAAGCTTTGGAGAACAAAGAGCAAAACTCCATAAAGTACTGAAAATCAAATAACAAACAAAAATCCATGTATTTAACATCGTAATGAAATGTAGAGTTGCAATAAATTCTAATTTATTCCTGAGAATAAATTGTTTTGCCTCTTAGCAAGAGGGTACTCAAGGTCCAAAACTGGTTTTGAAAGACAGTGCAGAGGTTACTAGGACAAAGGAGCCCTTTGTGGCAATTTTGAAAGGCAGGAAAATGATATGAGTTGTGTCACAGCTAAAGAGGCAGAAAAGAAGAAAAAAGCTAGAGAACCTGGCAAATGTCCTTTCATTGAATTTTTTAAATTCTGATAAGTTATTTTAGATAAAAATTGCATGGATTTGGAACAGCAAAGCAAAATAAAAGAGCTTAGATGGCTGACAATATCAGATTTTATTAGTTGGCTTGATTTTGCTGTACTTTTCGAGCATTCTCTTTCATATGGTTTATGTCCTTACTTGTCTCAATTAGACCTCTCTCATTGCCTTCAATTTTACCTTTTCATTGGCCTCATCACCTATGGGAGACAAATACTTGAACTGATGATTTCCAGACAGATGAGCCTGGAGGTGATGGAAGTGCTAAGTGCACAAAGCATGGCATTTTCAGAAACTGCATCACTCTGAAACATCACCAAGGTCTGAAAGGGTGGGGTTTTTTTGAGGCTTACATCATAGGTTTGGGTCTGCCTTCTGATTTCTGAACTTCTCTTGCTTGTGAGTATGTAGATGTGACTATAGTGTTGCCCTGAACCTCTTAAGAAGGGCTCTCCCCCATTTGTTAAGCTGTATCTCAAAAAAATTTCCTTTTGCCCTATCCACTATGGGATAGCACCAGTTCCAGGAGATCAACATCTCCCTTGCTGAAACTTAGGGACAAGTGGTAGACAAGGGCACCAACAGAATCACTTTGCAATTTCCCCACCCATCCTCTACTCTCTGATCCACCAGCAAAATCAAGGGAGTAGAGCCAAATAAGCAGCTCTTTACACTCACTACTTTCCTGTGAGGATCAGATATGGTCCTGAGGTGATGATCTGCTGGCTTCAGTAACTTCTGCATTTCCCTAATGATTTTTCCTCAGAATGAAGGGAAAGAGCTGAGAGACAATTACCAGGAAAAATTAGAGAAGGCTGCTGTCACTGGGAGGCTGGCTGTAAGTTTCTATAACCTGCAACTTCCAGAGATATCTGGATATGTTGGGAGGGTTAATGCATACTGGCATTGTTCTGCTGGCTACAAAGGGCAGAGAGACCCACTGAAGGACTTCTAAGTATTCAGAATGATGCTCAGCTCCTAGGCATCATATACTTCTTCATTAATATCAGAATGTAATTGTTTTAAATCAGACAATCAGAATTTTTATTTTTTTTTTTCAGTAAAATCTATAATAACTTGTGTATGAAATGCTACCAATTAAAGATGAGACACGTTTAATGACATCATTCTTAGAGATGGCTTTTATTCAACACAGTATTTGAAAAAAGGCATAAGCTTTCCAGGGTAATCTTGAACAACATTTTTTAGCCTCTAATTTTCGGACACTTGTAACAGAAATGGTGGGTTTTCAGAAGTCATTTTGTTCAGACTGAATGTCTGACTGCTAATTGCATTCAATATGTGTACTTGTTCTAGTGCATCAAGTTAAATACATGCACAGAAGCTGTTTTAAATATCTTCTCTCTGAAAGGCTGTTTCTGGCTAATGTTGTCACTATGTAGTTACTTCAAGTTACAATGAATTCTGTGAATTATCTCTATAGTTTCTTGCTTCCATTGCATTTGCCTATTTGTGGATGCTTTTTTCAAAACTTCTTTCTTTTTTATGAATGTACAACACCCCCAG
The DNA here is from genome assembly GCA_020745705.1 of Hemiprocne comata. Taxonomy (NCBI): domain Eukaryota; kingdom Metazoa; phylum Chordata; class Aves; order Apodiformes; family Apodidae; genus Hemiprocne; species Hemiprocne comata. The sequence continues at coordinate 39,991,625 of CM036587.1, forward strand.
TGTGTGATCTATGGCAGAATGCACTGCTGCCATGCAGACCAATAGAAAATTTGCAAACTTGTGTAGTAAGGTATCTTTAGTTGGAGTCCTGACATGGGCCACTTGCTTGAATGCCTGAATAAATCTTTCCACTAATCCCCTCTTCAAGAGTAGAAAGGAATGGATGTAATGTGTTTCACATTTTTTTCTTCTGACAAATGGTTGATAGGCTTCATGTGCAGATTGCATGGAGTCTTTTCCATTGCACAACTTGTCTAGAGTCTCCCATCCTTAAAAATAAGTTTTAACAAGTTCACCATTTCAGCAGAAAAAAACCCAGAATTCTTCAAGTCCTTCAGGGAAGCCAGGATGAGCATCCACCACAATCAGACATGAACCATAGCAGGCTTAGTATATGCCACACATTTCCATTGGGCTGCTGAATGCTTAAAGTGATGAAACAGGGTATATCAGGGATGCACTGTCGTGACTGATGTGACTTTCCTGTCTTCTGTTGCAGTATCACTCATTTTGCTACCAAAAAATTTAGATGTTTTGGGATAGGACTTGAATTTTTACAGTTCCAAACTACCCTTTGTGTGATTTTTAGACTTTGTGTATCCTGAATGTAATTCCAGTGCCAGACATGACAATGTGTGTGGCTATTATTTCTATGTGAAGTTCAAAACAGATGTTGGTACACCCATATCAATCAATTTCTGATAGAGGTTCTCTTTAGCCTTGTTGAATTTCATTTGGTTTTATGTTTTAATTAGTTGTCACCTACTTAGTTCTGTATACCTAATATTTCTAGGGGCCATTCTGGCAGGAAATATGTAGTTTTATCTCTGCTTTTATTTTTAAAATTAAAGTGTAAATGAAAGCACTAAAACATATTGTGTATCTCCAAAGTTGTGGTGCCTTATCTGGAAACTCTGTCTTTGGGCTGATGTTCTAAATTCTCAATCTGTAATACGTGTAAATTGTTTTCCATATTTATAAATGACCAGAATGCATATTTAGATCTTTAGAAATAAGCATATATTTTCCTAATTTCTTTTAAGAGGAACCCTTGAGAGCTGTGCACATACTCTGGTGAGGTGCTCAAGTTGATATTTATCATAGGCTTCAGTAATAAACATATTATTGGTGTATATATATACACACACATATATATAGCTATAAAGCTATCAAAAATACTTTGCATAACCTAGCCCATGTAGTTCACCAGACAGTAGCTGTGAATGATATTCCAAACACTGACATCTTATTCTGAAGTAAATCTTTTTCTGTGTGTTCCCTGTTATGCTTTTCAGACTCCACTTCTAGGCTGACTGGGGAAAAAAGTTCATGTTCTAGAAATGCTGATAAAGTGTATATGCAGTAAAAGGAATGGTGGATAAAAGTCAAACCTCAGTTAACATTAAAATCACCAGAATGTGGACAACATCATTAAATTCCTGGCAGGAAGACTCCCACATTCATTCCACATAACCATGGTTGAATTTCTTGAGCCCTCCCTATGCTGGATTCTCCCTGTTACTGTCAGGCACAGAACAGACTGACGAGGTTTGTAAAAAGTGTGGCTGTGTCCTCTCTTCTAGCACAAATCTTATTTTCACATCATAAGATGGCTATATCAGCCTCTTCCTAAAGTAAAGCAAATTACTTGGGGGGGCTGTGGTGTGAAGTTTAAAATTAGACATGTGCTTGGACAGATCAACCAAATCCCTCTTGGCTTTTCTTTATGAGAAAATACAAGTCATTCCACAACATAAAGATTTAGTACATGTTATTTAGAGTTTTCTGCTCCTTTATAATATATTAGTACACAGGGGAGGAAAACTTCTCCCATGTATACTTTTGGAAACACTAATACTTTCTGGAGCTCTACAGGTTTTTAGTCTGGGATGATGTTGGTATGAAATCACAGGAACAGGAGTCTCCAGTTTCTTGCTTCATTAAAACTATTTCTCCAGCCATCTTTTAAAGGATCCCCAAACTCCTTTATTTATTATCCTCTAAATTAAACAGTTGTAAAGATTATTCTCAGTGTATTCCATGCTGTCATAGAAGGTTTATTAATGAAGTGCTTTCTTCTTGGTCCAGTTTTACTTATTGCAAAGTTTCCATGATTCTGTTGCAATTTCCTAGCATGTTAATACCAGTTTCTGCTGAAAAAACTATTCTTGGTTACGGCTTGGGATCAGCTGTAGCTTAGACACTAACCATTCACAAATAATTCATTTTATGTATACCTTGTGGATCGGATCCTTAATGCAACACTTAAAGTGTTGTAAGTCTGGAAAGTCCCCCTTTAGTGTAGTTAACCTAGCTACATATTCAGGAGTGCTTTTGTTTGCCTTTTAGTTCTACCTGCACAATGAAAATGCTCTGCAATCACCCAAGGGTGTTGATATGGACGACTTTATAGAATTTGTACAACCTGAGCAAACAACTTGTCTCTTAGTTTGCTGGAAGGTGCTAGGCTTCACGTCTTGTAAATCAGCACATTTTAAAAATCACTGAAATAATTTCCTTCTGTACAGTCTTTCAGTCTCTCAATATACGTAAGACTGTCTTCTATGGAGCATTTAACATTGCTTTTCATCTGAACTCTTTCCTCTTTTTGAACAGACAATGTTCCCGCAGTCGAACTGGCTAGACATTAAATGGTGTTTTCCTTGTTTTGTCAGAAATATCAGTTTAATAAACCATATGCATGAAACTTTAATTGAGGAAAGTTTCTTGGAACTGGAAAGGAATTTCTATTCAGAAAAAGAGGTAAAGACTATGGTGCCAAAAGTACCAATTACTTGGACGTATAATGCATTTGTATGGAAAATGCAGGCTCAGAGCTCTGCTCTGCCTAATTCAGATCAGGACCTTCTACCAGCAGCTCTACATTCCAGTCTCATGCTTGGCAACCAAGTTATTGGTTATATTGCAAGGAAGGACATCACTCTCTATTTCATTTGTAATAAGAGTTAAAAAAACCACACCTCATCATCTCGATGTGAAACAGGAATAATTTAAAATCTTGCTTTTTTTTCTGACCAGGATTCAAATCTGCAGGTCTGCCATCCACAGTGTTGCATACTTCAGCTTTTAGACCTTCTGTGCACAAATGGATTTGATTGAGTTATGCTATCTTAATGAAATACCATGTTTAAATGGAGCTGCACAGCCGACCATATGCACATTTTAGTGGGATTTCATTAAAGTCTCTATCAATTGCATTTTTTTGCCTGTAGCAGTAGTTTCACTTCTCCTGGATCTCTACAGTTTGCTCCCTTACTCCACTGCATTCCTGGAGGACTCACTGTCATTGTCAATTTTAGCAATGCTTCTGATTAAAATTACAGTTGCTGGTAAATCAGATGAGATTACAAACCCGCTGGCATTAAAAAGCCTCCAAAGAGGGCTCGAAGGACCTCTTGGGTTTGGAAACTTCTCAACTCTCTAAAAGGATGCAATTCAGCTCTTCTACTCTACAGTCTGTTTTACACTGTTGTTACATTTCAGTATGATTTTCAGTGTGAAGACTCAAATCCTCAGGCCGTGCTTGGAACTGCAGAAGCCACATGGGATTCAGGGGCAATTTGACACTTCACTGCCTTTTTGCAACTTCAGAGCAGACTGTTGTAAGCATCTAGGAAAGGTGTGGAGGGATGATATGTGGTGTGGGTTTTTTTGTAAACTGTGTTGCATGTTATATGAAGTGCGACTATCTCTAGTACATGTGTTCCCAGTGGTGATATTCTATCAGGTCTTGACCAATCTAACATCAGCTGCTTTTTTTTTCCTGGAGATGAAATCCCAGGAAGAACCTTTAATAGCTATGTAAATAAATCCTCCAAGAGATTGGCACTAGGTTTTTTCTTCCCTGTAGCAACAGAACATTATTTTTTTCTATAGTACCCAATGCAATTTATTTCACAGGTTAACATTAATGTCAAACATGCAGCATTGTAGCTGCCTAACAATTAGTATCACCCTAATAAAGTAGCTAATGGGTCCAGCTAAAAGTGTTCCATTAAGTTTTCCTTTGTTCTCTTTTCTACAGAGCAACCATTAGCCCTACAGATATTCCCTGCCCACATGTAATATGATGATGATCACAGTAGTAGCTTTGTTCACAAGCTATCTTTGATTTCTTGCCCTTGACATTCCTTCTCCTCTGGCAAGTCTGCTTCTGTTTCAAAGCTGAAAGATTTATCATCCTTTCGGTGGATTCCTTCCACACCTTGTATTTTTTTTGCTCCCCCCCAATTTATATCTGTTGTTTGCATGGTTTGCCAATGTCTTGATGATTCTCTGAATCTGACACCTGCAGTACAGTGCGTGGCTGGGCAAAGAACTTTCCACAGAAAAACAGGGGTTTAAGCCATGGCTTGAAAATTTGTCATAGATAATCCACTGATAAATTGAATAACTTGTCTTCCACAAACAAGCCACAAGGTACTATGTCAGATCTTTCTGTGTCATCTGAATGAGTCAAAACTCAGCTCCTCATGCTTCGTACAGAGTTTCCCCTAGAACTATTTTACTATTAATCAAAACCTTGCTATGGTGGGGTCAGGGCTTTAAATGATGTGACAAACTGAACCAAAATTAGAATGGAGAGATTGATGTGTGACGGGCAGTTCTTGTAGCAGAAGGATCAGACTTAATTAGAGAAGTTAAATTTAAGTTCAAAGCTACAGATGGTTCATGTTATTATATATATAAAAAATCCATTAACATTTTAAAAGCTCTCCCCATGTTAGCAATCAAGCCACAAGTTAAAACACTCTTGGACTTGTGCAGTAAGCTCCAGTTCATCCAGTTACCTGGTGCTCAGCCAGTTTCCCAACTGTGCCTATAATAGTGCATTAACAGCCATCCAGTCTGTTCCCCAAACACAATATTGGATCTGTCACTGCAACAAATTGCAGATCAGTGACCTCAGCGGTGAATGTTTAGTATTGTCTTTGGCCTGGGTGTTGCATTTTTGATCCAAAACAAAGGCAGAGATTCAAGATAAACATCAGTGTTCTCTACAGCCTTACACCTCATGTTTTAGAATTAAAGTGACACAGAGGAAACAGCATTTTAAACAGTAAAAAGATGAGTTGTTTCCTTCCCCTTCATTGTTCATCTTTTTGGAGGTATACTTGTGGAAAAGTAGAACAGAAAAAAAAAAAGGAAAATAATGAATCACAGCTTGGCTCTCTTTGACATCACATGTAGAGGAGCAGTGTCCTTCCTGAGGCAAAGAAGTGTCAAAGCAGTGGGTTGGGACAAGTGAGCTGGGTCAGCTGTGCAAGTTATATACGAATGAACAGGTGGTGCAAGGTGCTAGAAGGTGTCTGCAGAGCTGTGCCAAGCAGATCAAGTAGTGCTCAGGACCTGGCACACATATTTCGTTCATGTGTTGGGGAGTTGGTTTGGACCACTAGATCCAAGGACTGAATATCTCTCTACTACAAGAGCAGACTAAGTGTGTTCCTGGAACACCTCTTCTGGTTTAGCCACATCCCAACGCAATCCAGCCTGGGTGCTCCAGAGCTGCTCTGTGATGTAGACTGTAACACAATAAATAGGGATGATCAGGAGTCTCACTTCAAAAATGTACTACCAATCTAAATGACATGGGAATGTAGGTGACATAGAGTTGTGCCTAGGAAGTGAAATAATAATTCAGCTAGTTCTAAGTGCCAAGAGGCGAGAATAACTAATACTCACAAAGCATTTTGATATTCATTAAGTGCTGTATCTATTTAAAACAGTCACAATCTATTTCCGTGCACTCATCATCCTCTTTACTTCCAATAAATAACAGTGTGACCTATAGGGACTGTCTACTAGATGAGCATGTCTTCTCAATAATGATTAAATCAGGATTGGTGTAGGCATCTTGAAAATTAACAATATAAGCTGTTCATGCCATGTTTGTTCTAGCATCCATAAAGTGAGACAGAGTGGTCCCTTAGGGGCTCCAAAAAGAACTTCAGTAGCAAAAACCTAGGCCAGATTCCTGGGGCCAAATTAGCAGATACGAAGTTCAGCTTTATGTTTGTGTAAAATAAATACACCTTTTACTTTGTTTATCATTGAAATCTGTAAAGAAGCTGTAAGCCTCTGTCCTCATGTAAGCCTATATTGTCAGAAGGTGGAAATAACTGTGAACAAAAGGGAGTTTCAAGGTATGGTCTCCAAGCACAATGCAGTGTTCCTTGGGTCTTGCCACATCATCCCACCAAGCAGCTGAGTGACAACAGGCAAATGCACAGGATCTCTGCCTCACTAACTCGGGTGTGGATAAACATCCATGGAGGCATGTGTAGCTCCGTCTTGCATAGGTACTGCTCCCACCACTGTCTGAGGAGAAAAAAGGAACTCCCAGTTGCTCCAAAGGCAACATGCCCCAAGGTGTGCAGAGAGCTGTGCTCTCTCATGGACAGCCCTGCCTGATACTTACTTATTGGAACCTCAGCCTATATTCATTAAGTGTATTTCCACATTTCCTTGCAATCAGGTGTTGGGGAAAGAAACTTTTGAACTCCTGCCATTTACTGTTCATAGTGATAACCAAACATTAGGCTTCATTTTACACACACCATTCACAGAGAATCAGCTGTAATAGCATCAGCAAATTCCCCGTGTGTTTTTACATACACCTTCCATTTGCAGCTGTTGTCAAATGGACTTTTTCAACTAAAATGGAAGTCACTAAGTTTATATTTATTATACTCATTTCTCTGATTATTTCACTTCAACTTCAGTCTAGAAAACTCCTAATCAAAAGCAAGTGTCTAAAAGCAGATTTATTATGTTATGTTTGAAGCTGCTGGAACAATAAAAATAAATACAATAAAATTAATCTAACCACTTTGAATCTTCTAACATTTAATAAACTGGGGTTATACGTGTTGTCAGGCACACCTGGAAAATTTTACTTCAGTCTGAGACGAAGACAGTCAAATCAGCAGAAATCTATCCTGGTATTTTTCTCTGTGCAACTCTTGTTTCTGTCTTTATATTTTCCCTTTTCTGTATCTTTAGAAATGTATTGTTGATCAGCCTAATATCTTTATTCAGTCCATGCTTCAGTGCACTTGTAAAAGCTACCTTGAAAGTGGAATTGCAAAGCAATGCTTATAAATGTAACACATTAATTGTTTTCTGGTTGTTTTTTTTCTGCTTCCTGGTTAAAAAAGTATACTTTAAGGACCTATACTTTATTGATCGTTTTCTGCTAACATCCTTTGTGACTTCACAGTTAGTTTTCTACCTTCTCTTTATTAATGACGCTTCTACCCTAAGCATCCATGAGACTGTCTTCTCAGGGTTCTCCTGCTACCCTCCAGAGCATCATTCCAACATATAAATTGATGAGGAAGATGTTTTGATTCACAGCTATTTCCACATTCTCTTATCTGTTTCATACCATTTTATGACAATGTTCATTTCACCTACAAGCATCTTACAAAAATATCAGTCTCATAGAAATAAATGGGCCTTATATTTATTCTAGTGATTCCTTAAACATTTATCATTGGTATGAAGGTTGAGTGGACCCCATCTAAAAGCCAACATTTATCAAACAGTTTAACTAGATTATTAGTGCTACCACAAAGGGAGCATATCCTCTACTATTACAGTGTCTTTTTAAAAAAGATGAGACCATATGGTCTTTGATTTAATTACTGTGCATTTAGACTAAAGCTACTTAGGTGACTTCTTGATATATTACATTCTACAGTATTATTTCCTGTGGAAATCTAAAAGAGATATTTCATTTCAAACTTACTTGGTTTCTCAATTTTATATCCCCTCCTTCTTATGGCTCATTTATGAGAAGAGTTGGAGAAAAATTCTGTCAAGTCTTCTCAGAAACATAATTTTTGCTTCCATCCCATCAACTTTATCCAGAAAAGGTGGAGCCACAGTAATAAGATACTGAACTGAGTTTATATGCTCTGGACCATCTCAGAGTGACTGTAGCATTTTTACTTCAGAACTGGCTTCTATCAGACTGGCTGTAATGTCAGCAGAACAAGTTTTAGAGGCAGATAGTGTAATACATAAAAATAACCCAAACTACACACATCCTTCAGTCCAGCCTCCTCTCTGTTTAGGTGTTTCTCAGTGCAAGGACAGCTGCCCTTCAAAGTTCACCTGTTTTTTAAATGCAAGTTGCCACTTTACATCGAGGCCTAAATTTTTGTAAAGTATCTGGGCTCTAAACTCCAATGGAAAATGACATTTTGATAAGAGTGAGAAACCTAAATACCACTGAGGACTTTAGGCTAGGTCACTGGGGATGCATTCTCATCTTGTCTAAACTAATTTAAAGCCTACAAAGCTGTTGTTTTTTTAGTCAGATTCTACACTCAGAACCAGATTTCACAGCATCGATTTTAATGGGATATATTCTGCTTATTGCTTTGGTTGCAAATCTAGAAGTTTCAATGTTTAAAATGTCAAAAGTAGGTTTTTAAATTTACATCCTTACAAGAGCAGATGGGAGAAGTTCATGCCTCTGATGACACTGCAATTTGTCTGGTGTGATATCAGCTTGGTCAGTTAGCTGAGTGCTGTGAAAAAGAGTGAAAGCTGATTTTGTAGCTCAGGAGATGCTAGGAAAAAAAAGTAGTACATTTAAAGTCAAGCTTTCAGTTGCAAATCACAAGGAAAATGAAACGTGAAGCATTATTTGCTCAGTAAGTGGAGCTGTCTCTGTTAATTATCTTGCACACACGCAGAGCAAAAGACCTGAAATGTTGTATGTAGAGCACACCGTGAGTTTAATTTTGGAATTTCTTACCAGATTTGGTTATCCAAAACATAAGCTGGAGGTGGAGTATATTCAGCTTCTGTATTAGCAGTTCTGATTGAAGATTTCAGATCTGGCCAATCTCTGAACGGAGTTTTTATGTAGGTATTAACCTGGGAAAATTTAATTAAAAAACTTGCAATATTTCATTCTGCAACAGAAGCTTTAACTCCCTCCTCAAACAATTCCTGCAGTTTCTCTGGTCATCTAATGGGAATAAATATTTCACAGTTCTCATACGTGTCTCAGACATCTTGCACTGAATTTGTTGAGAGTTCAGACTACAGAAAGATAAAGCTTTGCTCCAAATATAAATCATATAGTAGTACAATAGTTTACAATAATCCTTTAACTGGTATGTCTACACTTGGTACTAATTAGCGGCATGTACATTACAGAGTGCAAGCAGTGGGCAGTTTGAAGTCAAGCATCTTGTTGGGGAGGCTTCAATGATCTCAGTTACTCTGACTTACTGATTAGAAAGCAGGGATGTGTAGACTTTACTTAGAAATCCTTTTTAATTTCTGTTCTTGGGGGGGAAAAAAAAAAAAAAAAAAGCAAAAGCCAGCAGCTAACTTTTGAAAGGCTGTCAGGTGTTAATAGCTACCTGTCTAATAGAGATTTTCTGCAGTTGTGGTCCTGGCTGTGGCTTAGAGCCTTCAGCAAATAGATATTTCTGCCTGGCATTTGGCACTTTTCCAAACAAAAAAGCCAGCACCAGGTATAGCTCTCCTACTGCCAGCCCCTCTTAGATCTGTTTCCCTTGGCTGCACCATCTCCTGAAGGGGAAAAATATGGTAGGTTCTTGGTGCCCATAATTCCAACGCCCTTTAGGTGAGCTGCACAGCCTTTCCACTCAGTGTAGTATTGTGAAGCACTGCCAATACTGCAGAGCAGGGGGTCAATTGACATTCTGTAGGAATTCTTTCCAGAGAAATTTATAAATTATAACTGCTAGCTTTCAAATCAGGTCGAAAGATGTTGGTTCAAGAAAAAAATGCATGCTTTTTTGGAACTGACTGAAGTTGGTCAAATTGGTGACAATGTTCTTTTTCCTAATAAGCGATAAACGGAACAAAACAGAAAAGGAACAAGGAGATTTTTTCCTCTGGAAGGTATCCTTGAAACCCTAACAAAGAGGATAGATTTGCATAAGAGGAGCTGATATATATATATATATATATATATATATTTAATAATGTTCTTTAATTTTCTTGATAAGCTACTGAGCCTGCCTTTTGAGCTAAAATATCTATTGTAATATATAGGATAGGAGCCAAAATACCAGTTCTTTTGAATGCTCCATCCAGTGTCTTAAATATTGTAAAAAGTATTGTGTTTTTTATTTTATCTCATTCTGCTGCTTTAATATACTTCTAATAAATAAGATATGTGAATTTCTATATGAATAGCTATTAATTTTCAATTCTCCATACAGTATGTTCCTCTGCATATAAAACAGATCTAAATTAATTTAAATGTCCAGTACACCTGCTCATGAGTTTCATTAACTTGCATAATTATGCAGTAGAGATACCACAGTAGAAGATGGAGCTAAGGTTGACAGTGCACATCAATAATTTAAAATAAAATGCATTACAAGGACTAATTATCCTGAAAACCCAAGTGTTATAAATGAGGAAACTCAGAGTTAAAACTACATTTTAAGGAAATATTAACCTGTTAAACTGTAAACAATATTCTAAGATGGACCCCTAAATAAATATAATTGTACCCAAAGTTACATTTCTCCACAATCAATTTAGTGTAATAACCTTTATCCTGAAGAATTATGAATGCTCTTGAATTTCTGCATTACAAACAGCCCTACTGACTTCAGTGGAGGTACTCTTAGTCCTTAATAATTAAGCATCTGCATAATCCTTGGATGAATTTTGAGAGAGAGTGATTTACTTTTAAACATATATCTTCCTCATTACATAACTACAGGGCTTTTGACAACGAGGCATTTCCAACATCCAAGATTTACACCGACCTTCTCCTGCCATTAGGGAAATTCATCTTAGGTTCTGCACAATGCCCCAGCGTTATGTGAAGGTAGGAGCAGAAGCCATGTTAGTGCCCCACCATAAGGCTCAGAAACAGAAAAAAGGACAGTCATAAGGTTTACCCATTGGAGAAGGCCTGCAAATCTCCATGTTTTAGTGATTTTTGAGTTAGAAGTTGAATTAAAGAGGTTGGAAATTATATCTACCTTTTCTTTTGAGAGACCTCTGTAAGATTAATTTTTAAATATATGAATAGATATCATTAGCACGTAATTATTTTCTGGCTAAGTACTGATCAATACGTATAGATAGCTGTGATGCTTGATAAAACTGCAGCTGAGTTGATAAATTTGTTTTTGTAACTACACCATCAGTTGATAATAACCTTGAAGAACAACATAAAAAGCTAGAAAATCTAGTGACATCAGCAAAGCTGGCTGTATGCTATTTCCCATTCCTGTTATCAGTGTTACCTTGACAAGGAACATAATTGGTGTCGTTTTCCAATTAATTTACATTTGTTATCCTAAAAAAGTGCTAAAGGTATCACAAATTTTTCTGTACATCCAATACACTCTAAATAACAAGGTAATGTGCTGGCACAGCAACGCAGAGAGGACCTCTTTTCCACAGTCTAATAACAAAGGTGGCAATAACGTAAAGGTATCTGCAAGAATAAATGTATTCTTAAAAACAGACTTGCAATGAGGACAGAAGATACAAAAACAAAGCACATCCATTCTCTAGACAGATTTACTACTGGAAAGATTTGCTAGCATAGCAAAAAACAGTACAGCAATTGTCAGTAATTGGCATTCCTGTGTGTTCCTAGTAAAAAGACTACAATTTAAAGGGAGGAAAAGTGTGTAACAGAAAATGTACCCTCTGGAAGATGAAGCTTGCTTCTCCAGGAGATGAGGGATGCTGAAAGGGTAGTTAGTATGTGGAACTTGAGTTGAATTTAACTGTTCTGGTGATAAAGATAGGCCTTCTTTCTCATAGGTTAGAAATAGTTCATGGACATAGAGTTCTCTTAAAATGAAGTTGGGAAATTCTGTATCTTCACATGTATCTTATAAAGAAAAGCAAGGACAGAAGTGGCCTTTGGTGAAATACTGTTTCTTATTCATGCTGTGGATGTGTGTATAAAATTGAAGATTCATAGGCTTATTTTTCCTTAGATGGTATCTATCCTGCTGTGCAGTTCATTGCCTGCAGAGAAGTGTTTAAAGGCAGAGCTTGAGCAGAAGTTGCTAGTGATGGATGAACAGGCTGATTTTCAGATTCAGATGGCAATTGAACTTGGGACTCCTTTACCTAAAATTATCTGTATTCTTTCATATACAATGGTCTGTGGCAGACATGACCCTGATATACCTTTTTACTGGTCATTTGTGGTATGCAAGTCATCAATTATGTGAACTGTGGTAACAGATTTATGTTGCCAATAATGGTAAAGATTTTGTTGAATGCCAGCAGTTTATATATGCTTAGGAAGATTACACAACGTCATTAATAACTGCCAACATGACCAATAGATAACAGAACATGCAGTCCTTGGGTAATGCTGTCCAACATGTGCCAGCTTAAACACCCCTGAATCAAATGAAGGGTATGGTAGATACCAGGATATACTACAGCATTGTCACACTGTCTGGTAATGCTGACAGCTTATTAGAAGGATGTGGAGTCATCAGCTTTCACTCAGGAGAAGCTTTTGTTTTATGCCAAATTCTTAAAAATTACATAACCGGGTTTTTTGTTTTGTTTTGTTTTTGGTTTTTTTGTTTGGTTGGGATTTTTTGTTTGGTTGGGGTTTTTTGTTTGTTTTTCTCATGAAGTTTATGAAAAGAGCCACCATTATGACAACAGCAGAGCAAGAGGGACAAGATGAGTGTAGCCTAGTGGCTGAGGCTGTCAGTCCCAGAGCATTGTCAGAGACCAGCACTTCACAATCCTCACACTGGTGCTTGGCTGATGGGGTGCAGGGGAGGTGAAAAACAGCCAAGGCAGACAAGAAAGCATAACAAACTTTTTCCAGAGATCATGAGGTAAATGCAGATGCAACAATAGCAAGGTCAGGAGTTTTACTCATAGAGTAAAAAAAAATTGTTTGAATAGTCAATTAAAATAAACACATTTCCTTAAAAAGAAAAAAAAACACCCTAATTTTCAGCAAGGTTTATGGGCAGGATCACAGTATGAATAACAGAATAAATGTAAGACACTTTTCCTTTCTCTTTCATGTTCAGGTAATGAAAAAAAAAACAAATAAGTATGTGTCTGTAGTGAATGCACATCTTCAGTAAATATTAAGTACTAGTGCTGAGTACAAGATTTCCTAAGGAAGAAGAAAATGAAAGCTGACTTTTTTGTTCCGTTATCTGTTTTCATCTCATTATCTTAATTTCATTATCTCTTCCTCCAACAGTAACAATAAATACATAAAAATGACAGCCATTCCTGCTCAATAGATCAGAAATGCATTTATCATTTAATATTTCAGTCAGTTCACTTCTGTCTTTGTAAATAGACCATTAAAAGTGATGGTTTTCTAGCCAAAATACTTTGTTTGACACTTCTCTGCTCCTTAGAATCCCCAACAAATCTTCACAGTGTCTTAGGCTGGCCCCTGTTCAAACCTCACTGGAATGGTGGGAATCCACTCTAATAATTCTGAAAGATGAAGGATGCAAAGAATATACGTATCTATTTTTTTAAAATCAATTTTAACTTTTTAAACAAGGAATGGATTTTATCATTATCTGACAAGGCTGAGGAACTGACAGCACATCTGGAAAATTATAGGCCAATGTGATTCAGTATCAAGATCAAGCAAACAGGAAGTTTCTGGCTAAATGCCATATATACAATTTTATTTTCATGTAAGAGACATTGCCTGTGCCTCTGTCCAACACAAACGGAATGCCTTCAGGCTTGCAGAGTTGCACACTAATTCCTCCTTCAACATTTACACCTTACTTGGCGTCAGATAGACTAATATAGTCATTCATGTGGCTAACTCCGGTATCTCCGAAGTACAGCTGTCTGGAACAGTCACATCAGCCCTCGGGCACAAGCGTGGAGAGCGCTTGATCTGAATGCAGGCCTCAGCCAAAGAGTAGGGAGTGTTCCTGGGGTTTGGGGAATGGGTGTGCAGCTGTACAGCAGTGTCCTTAGCTGCCACTTTCTTATCAAAACCTACTTTTTGCTGATCTTTGAACTGTGTGAAGGACAAAATATGAACATCCACTGATCACATACATCAGTTTGATCAGCCATGTACCTTTGTAAAGTTGCAATGGCCATTTCTAGTAACTTTCTTTTCCTTATGTACCTGCAAATGAATTCCCAGAGAAATTACATTACTGTCTTTCTAGGGACTGAGAGGAGACTGACCAACCTCTCATTCCCCATGTCCTCCTTAAGACTGTTGAAAATTTAGTCTATTTCCAGGCTGTCAGTGACCTTTCCCAGTCATCCTATGTTTTTTCCAGAGATGATGGTTGCCTTGCTATCACAGCAACTCCTAAACCACCCTCTGCTAATTCTTTTTGTCCCTATAGATCTGATTGTATTGAGCTTTTGCAAAAGTTGGATGGATGCGTGTCATTTGTCTTGGCAACCAAAAATACCTTATGTACTGTTGTTTCTCTCATATTGCCCTTCTGTATGGGGCTATTCAGTTCAAGGAGAATGACTCTGGGGGTGGTCAAATTGTCCTTACCTCTCCCTCAGCACCAAAACACTTTTTTCACCTCTCATAGACTGACATAGCCATTGATGTAGTTAACTGAAATACCTGCAAACTGCAGCTGTCTGAAATATACTCACCTGAGGAGAATTTGAGGCACATGCGGATAGAAATCTCAGCCACAGCTAGTGAAGGCCTAAGTCCTTAGGGGGAAAGGGCACACAGCTGTGAAATTATGACTCAGATTTCCTGATATCTGTCTCTCTTATGCCCACTTCCTCGTCTTTTTGACAATCCATAACACTTTTGATTAGTGGCTAAAACCATGTTGTCATTTTCTGTATTTATCTTGTCCAGAGTCTAGCTAGTTTTCAGCATCTCCTCTATACAAGAGATCACAGCGCTTCTGGAGAGCAAAACTTGTCATCTACCTTCAATCCCTAACTGTGACTCAGCAACAAGACTCTGCAAATTTAAAATGTTGATGGATAATAAGGAAATACATGTCATGCTGCTGCAGGAAGGATTAGTATGGATTTGTTTGAGCTGGTTGAAGGGCGTCCGGTAACGGCATGTCCACTCAGGGATCTAGGTGCAAACTATGAGGAAAACATTTTTTGCAGGAGACTCATGCAGCAGGGCATTATGTGACTCTACCTCCCTTCTTTTTTTTTTTGTCCCAGTCCTGCTCTGGCAGGGGGGTTGGACTCGATGGTCTTCAGAGGTCCCTTCCAGCCCCAACATTCTGTGATTCCGTGATTCTACCTTGCCCTTCCAAGGAGCTGAGTGAACCTGTTACTCTACCTAAGAAAGCGTCTTCTGTCCTCACCCAGTAACACTCAACAGTAGGTGGTATAAATCCTTAGGAATCATTTATATGGGTGACTGTTCATCAGAACCTGAAGTAAAGAAATATCAGCTGGCACTTGAGATCTCCATCAGCTTTTTCTGTTGTCTAAGCTACTTGAGAAATGACATAAGCTACATGAAAAAGCACATTCTTAGCACTGGTTATGTGAAATAGAATTTTCTGAATATTTGGAAAAATAACGCATTACTAAGTGGTCTTTGGTTGGATCATTGTTGTGTTGAGCCAGAGATGCACAGAAATGTGGCCACAATGCCTCTCTAATTGCAACAGCTGTTATTGCCCCATTCTGTTTAACATCTGCTTCAAAGTAATAATCCCATTGATGCCTGTGATGTATCTGCCAGCTGTTTCTAATAAACCAGGAAAGTTACAACCCTTTTAAGTGAAAATCATTCAAGATGCACCATAATTGCATAACTACATAGAAGAATGAGTCTCTTTCTGAACACGATCAACTGGATATTTTGATCATTTCTGTAGAAGGCTTTTATTTCTGCATGACTATGCAAGTGAGCAAAAGTCCCAAAAAACAAAAAAAAAACACATTGCACACCAAAGTTTGTCATACAATCTGAAAGAAATAATAAGGGAGACTTAAAGAAATCTCTGTACTATAAAACCAACTGGAAATTTCTAAGACTTACAAAGTTTGTAACTCAACTGGACATTCATCTGGCAATTTATATTAAGCTTCTGAAGACATTTTTTCTCTTCTTCAGCAGTAATAGATGGGTTAAATATATTTTAAAGGATTAAAAAAAAAACAAACAGAAGAATAACAAAAAGGAGGTATTCTCACTGCTTCTTTTTAGAAAAAAAAATATCCCTAGGAAATTTCACCTTAAGTAATATTCAGTGAAATATTCTCTCACAACCAATAATCTGAGTTTCAATCATCTATTATAGCCAATGCTTTGTCACAAAAACTGAACAACTCCATTTGCTACAGAAAAAAAGTGTTACTTTTTTTCAGACAAAGACCAACTTGTGCTATTACATATGCTTTGTCTGGCTCCAGTGAGATATCTTGTTTTTCATCCCCTCATCGGTACATTAGGGAAAAGTTTAATTTCAGAATAGAATTTTGAAATGTTATTGTTTCTTTGCTCTCGTAGGTAAATTTGTTAGATGTCTGAGTTTAGCAAAATCAGCCCAAGTTTCAGGGTTTTTGTCCTATACTTTGTTCAGATTGTATCCCAAAACTTTAATAAGCTATTTAAACTGCTCTGTGATTCCCAGTTAATGATAGACCTTGGGATAAAAATCAAGGACCTCTTAAAGAACACCACAAAATACATGTCATCTGCATGTGTAGTGTCTTCAGAAAAGCCAAGGCTTAAAGGGAGCAGGTTCATACACGTGCATGCCAAAGAGATTTGAGGTGTAAATGGGAATGCTCCTGTACTTGGGAGTTTGAAAATAATCCTTTGCCTTCATGTTTAGATGTAATCTAACTGTGCTGCTCATAGCAGCTGTATTGCAACACGCCTGCAGCTAGACTGCCCTGCTCCACTATCAGATTATGAGTCATTCTGGCTACTTGAGTATTTGTTCTCTGAACTGGCAACCCAACTTTTCTGGAGCACAGAGGGAATGAACTTCTACCATACAGTGTTTTGACCCATATGGCTGTAGCATTTACAAGAATGTTGTGATTGTCTTCCTGTGGGGCCAGAAGATCTGGAAAATCACCTCATGAGTGAAAAAACCTAGCCCTTCTGGTCCTCAAGCTGTGGTCTGCAGACTCCGGACAGTCTGCTAAAGACAGCAAAGAAAAGGAAGACTACTCTCAGCTACATATTTTTTAGACAGTAATCTGGATCTCACTTGATCTAAAGGTGTGCAAAAAGCATTCAAAGTCATGAATGTGTCATTATCTTCTAAAATCCTTTATGTGCTGCCAAACGACAGCTGCTTTTTGAAAGAATTTTCCAACATGGCACAAATACTTGTTTAAAGTCTGCATGTCAAACTTTTGCATAAGAGCCACCCTACCTCGTGTCTCATATTGAACTCTGTTTCAACCTTTTCATATTTGGTCTTGTTCTTGTTTCCCAACACACCAGAAGTACAACAACATAGAAAACATAACATGATGTTGGCTCTGTCAATATGAAGCAAGGAATGGTTGTTTTGTCTTTGAATACATAAAGTACATGAAAATGAAGCCAATGTAAAGCATCCAGGCAAGAGAATAATTTTTCTTACATCTGCAGGGCTGCAACACAAGCCCATTTTATCCTAACAACACTGCTGAGACTTGAGAGTGGAAACCACACTTCCACAGCTCTACAAGAGTCTTTGGGATGCATAAAAAAGAAAGGGCTCAAAAATAGCTATTTGCACACTGTGGGAGAGGAGACTGGAACATTTGTAACATAGCCAACTGAAAATGGCTTAAATCTTAACAATGCTTAGGAAATAATGTAATGCTAAAAAAATATAGTATTTGAATGCTATCCATTCTGCTGTCTTTTATATCTAGACAGAAAATACCATTTTACAGATCTGAGGCAAAAAGCTATATCCAGCACTTCTTGCATTAGTGAGGAATACTCTGTCAGAGGCAAACTATGTTGGTGATACAAAATTAGAAGAAAAGCTGCCAAGGGATTTTGATTTTGGCTTGCAGGAAAGCAAAAGACATTTACCTCCCAAGAAGAGAGAATCTCCATGCCATAGACTACAAATTGTAGAAGATCTGAGCAAAAGAAGTGTGAAGACAGCTTAGCCAGAAAGACTGTCCATACCCGTTCCATGACAGCCCATCCTCACCTAACATCTGCCACCTTTGAGAGTTGTGCCAAAGATGCAGCAAATTATAAAACTGTTACTCAATGTACAGAGTGACCAAGCTTATCCAACTAAACAAGAAGTCACAAATCCATTGTTGAACTAACACATGAGGGATTTGGGCAGCACTGAAGGATAACAGAAATTATCTACCACGCTCCTCAGAGCCTTCACAGTCGGTATTCCATCAAAAAGTTCAACCTGAAAGCTAGCATTGATGCAAATATTTTACCATATCAATTCTGAAATTAAAAAAGCAGGAGAGGCACAGTACACGCTAAAGCATGTTGTATTAAAAGAGCATGAACAGCACAACACTTTGAGGTGCCTATGGAGACATGAAAGTCCCAAGTAAAGCACTATGCATTAGCCACTACTTATATTACTGATCACTTGGCTTCCACAACATAACTGCCGGAACTGGAGGTAAGCATGAATTTACTTGAGGTTGTCTACTACTTGGGTGAAGAGCCTGGTTAAATCTGGAGGGGTAAGTGACAGATTTACCCTCATCTATGTTTAGTGGATATATTTACATGACTAAGAAATATTTAAAAGTGACTAGCTGGTGAAAACCTCGCGACTGTTTTAGATGAGAAGAAAATCCCAGCAAATCAGAAGAAGGGAAGACATATTGGGAGAGAGTATAATTCATTGTGGAAAAACACCCAAAACTCCCATTTTGGAATGACACCAGCTAGTAAAATACTTCAACAAAAGAACAGTACAAAATTGGGAAAGATTGTTCAAATAGCAGATTGAAATATGATAAAAAGAGAATCAACTTGGAAAGGAAATTGATTACAAGAGCTCATGTAATATTATCAGGTTCAAGCATAGTAAAATTCCATTTGTGGCTAAAAGTAGTAAAATACACAGAATCCCTATTCCTATTAAGAATCCAGCAAATGACAAAATGGAGCCAAGTGACAAAAGCTGAAGCCACAGCCAACAAAAGACTGAAATACTCTTACCACTCCATAAAAGGACTATGAGAGGGTCCTGGGAGATATGTGGTATGGCAAAGGGGTGAGGGAAGAAGAGAGTCCTGTTGTCTGCTTCTACAGGAAAATGACATGCCTGACTGAATTATGCCTCAAGAAAGGGCAATGTGAACATGTACCTTGAAAGAGGGCAAGGGAGCATGAGTAGGAACAGCAACAGATACACTCCAGCACTGGGATCCCACTTGCTCAGAGGTCAGTCATCTCTCAAAGGCAGTGCCAGACTTTAAGGGTTAATCTGGTGCAAGCAAGTGGCCATGTGTGGTTAGTACTGTAAGATCTGAGAGAAGATGGCATCTGGGAGAAGAGATCTGTTTCCAACTTTCTCTACCAGGTCACACTGCAGGTTTCTGATATACAGGAACAGCAGAATGGGAAACAAAAAAATTTTCTACCCTTAAGGTCAGAGCAAATGGAAGAATCAGATGTTTAAGTAGGTTAGAATTGTACACTGAGCTACATTTGACCTCTTTCTTAATGATCTACTGCAGTGGATAAACACTATGCAATTAAATGTGTCTTCTGCATTTTCTGCTGTTCCAGGAAGGTATTTCACCTCCCCCCCAAAACTTGGCTACATCACACCTGCTTGTGAGAAGAAAAAAACCCTGCATACTCATCACTAGATGAAGGAAACACTTTCCTGGTTCTCTTTAATTTTGTTAAAAGTTTCAGACACAGTGTCAACGCATTTTTGAGATATATTTACTGATGGAGTGTATTTGAACAAAATTTCCAAGAAAAGCCATAACATGAAGTCATGAGGAAAACATAGAATGGTGAACACCGTTTTGGCATTTTCCTCTAATGTAATGGTTTTTCTCTGTCTCAGCAAGCTGTTATTTTCAGTACTCCTTGAGTTTCCCATCCCAAAATACAGAACCAATTTCCAAAGAGTATATTTATCTAAGTTTAAATTCAGCTTGTTGTTTACATATCTCACTTGACTATATAAAAAAAGAGAAAGTTGTGCCAATTCCTTCTCATGCAGGCTTCCAGGAAGACCTTTCCTGTTCATATCTCCAGCACACTTTGTGCATTTCTCTCCTGTTACTCAGAGAATCCTGAGCTCGTCCTTCCACTTGGTTAGCAGTTTGTAACCAGACGAGGTACAAAGTAGCTGACTTTCCCCATGATTTAAAGACTATATTTTTTTTCTCCATGCTCGCTATCAACATTATCCAATAAGAATCTCCTTATCAAGAGTAGTGTTACTACAGGCTACCATTACAGGAGAATCAGTTATGGCACTGCACGTTTTAAATTTAAGGAGTTAGATCCTCCTTAAACAAAAATGTAATTTCATTTTGTAAGGATGAAAACAGATAAATGTATTATACATGTATTCCGTGTTTATATCCAAAACAATGTTCTTATCTGGAACCATCTCTAAGTCCTTAAATACACTTCCTGAGCCCCCATCATTATTTGGGTTTGACTAGATAATTAGTATGAAAATACACACTGTCATCAGCCTTTCCTTAGCTAGAAACAGTAAGAGAAACTATAAAGTTCAGAAAACCAGTATCTGTTCATAGAATCATACAATATCTCAAGTTGGAAGGGACTCATAATTTAAATCCTTCTCCTGAACACTTTAGAAAGATGATGAAGAAGAAAGAATAATATTGATTTATTGGCTGTAATTGATAGTCTAACCAACAAACCTGCAAGGTCTTAAGGCTAGAAGTCTCTGTTGGTGCAGATTCCAAATCTGAATCACTGTGTGCCTCATTCTCAGTGCAAGCAGGTTGAAAGAAAAATACAGATCACCTCTGTCAAATTTGTCTCAGCACCCACTTTATCATATTGGTCATCTTCTTCCTTACTATTGACTTTCCATTGTAAGACATTACTAAAACGAAATGGTGTTTTTGCTTGTGAAACAATAAGTGAAATGCTTGATATAGAACAGCTTTTATGTTGTGGTAGTGAACACAAACAAAACAATACGATTTTAGAAAATGGAAAATTACCAGTGATGAGACACTTAATGTGTTTCTGCAAAGGCATAAATAAAATTCCTTCTTTATTTTTCCCACAAACCTAGTCAAATGTTCCCATCATAACAAAAATAGACTAACTTAGGACATAGAAAGCATTCAAATATTCATTGGTGCGATTCTTGAACAATGCAGATGAAAATCAGCATAGAATGACATTCCTAGTCCCTAAGCAAGGACAGGCACATTCATACTTAGGATTATGCTTTTTACAGGAGCTTGTGGGTTCATTACGTGTTTACACCCACATTTGAGCTGCAAGTATGAATCCTGGCTAATAATTCTGAATACTTGATTGCAAGAAAGACTCTGGTAGTTAGAGATTTGAATAATCAGCTGTTCCCCTAAATCATACTTCAAATGCATAAAGGATTACAAGACCCAGCCTCTTCAAACATTTACCCTTGCATGTGTTTTTTCAGAAAAGCAAATGCCAACTAAGAGTAATTCCTCTTCATATGTAATATTAAGTCTGAACTCCCACTAGCATAAGATCCCTTGATCTCCCAGGAGTTACATGCATGTACTCCAGCTGAGAATTTTGCCCAGTGACTAGTTATGCAAAGATGCACGTTATATGGCAATAATAGAGCTCTTTGTTCAGCATTGTATATCACCACTGTACCGTTCCACATGTACATTAAAGCCTGTTTTATTGCTCTAATGTGCAGCTGATATGACCAAAATACTAGCTAAAATAGAGGAACAGTATGGGATATCACTTTGGTGCAATCAGTGCTGTAGCAAATACTTGTATGAACAGTTTTGACTACAGAAAGAAGCTGAATGGTGGATTCACCTGCAACGAGTGTGTATCAAATACTTTTAGTGTACTTCTAAGCTTTGCTCAGCCTGCAAATTTCCCTTAGAAGCACAATCAGTGTTTGGTGCCCAAAATGATTACCTGGCTGGAGACAAGTGTTTCTCATCAACATGCTATACCATTGCCACAAGCTGAAAGAGTTGAAGGAGAAAAAGAGAAGGAGAAGGGGGGAAAAAACCCTCAAAAACTAGATACAGAAATAGGAGAAATTATGAAAGAAGATCACTGAGGTGGAAAATAAGGACACTGCCAAGTTGTTTAGAAAAAAAATTCACATACTCTAAAAATGGGGTATTCTAGTAGAGCATTTGTCCTCCTGGTGCTTTGTATGTTTTACTTAGAACTGATCTTTGCAGCAATGAATAATTTGGTGGGGCTGAAAAAAGAGCAGAGGATGTGGCAGAATTTAATGGAGGGCACATATATAAACTCTGACTCAAGGATAATAATGTGTCCACACAGCTGAGGGAAGGTACAGGATGAAAAGGTACACTGCTAAAAAGAATCTCTTTTTTATACCTCATGGTCTATTTAAAATCATGAGGTCCATGGTAATTTGTTGTTCCCATTTACTTTCTTCAAAATGTGCAATTTCTCAATCTCAGTTTTGAGTTTTGGCCTGTGACCTGTGGGCAGCATTGCCTGTCTGTCTGTGGAAAAGAGAGTTAGAAAAATAATTCTCTACATTTTTGTTATTATCAAAGCTTTGGGGTTTTGTACTAACATTCATCAAAAAAATACAAAGATTACTCCTTAGGCATCCAATTTAAGTCACCTGAGTTACTCTTGGAGACTCCTACATGTTTATATTGACATAAAGAGGAGCATTGACAAAAAGGGTCCCAAGATATTCTGACCTGCAGTCATCAAATACTCACAGTAGTTGAAAGTACTGAGGGATGGAGAACTGCAAAAGCAAAGCATTTGATTTCTTTTTACATTGAAACCTTAAACCAGGCTTCTTGAACTATGGTCAATTGTACTTGAATGGGGCATCAACAGAAATACTGGAAATAGATCACAACTCTTTTTCCTCTCCTCTGGGTGCCCAGTCCAGTGTGACAGAGAAGACCAAAATATGATTTGGGGATGAGAAGAAAGTAGTTCTTGTTGCCATAAGATGCCTCACCCCTCTGATACTGAGTGCCAGTAGTCTGAAGATGCATCTACATCATTGTTTCAGCTCAGATCAGGAATTGATTTTTAAAGCAGATCCCCTATGTGCCCCCACTTACCTTATTTTGGTTCACATTGCAGAATTCACAAATCATATTCTTTTCAGATAAAATAAGCAAAAGATGCACTCCAGGAGCTCACCTAATGTCATCTAGTGGGCACTCAATCCACATAGCCAGTACAGTCAGGGGAAGTTTTCCTCCCACCTCATCTTAACTCCAGTGTTGTGTAAGCAAAGGCTCCCAGTCCATACTTTGTCACTGTCTGCATCTTCTCCTACTGTGTTGCTCTTCCCATAAATGTAGATATAGCCTAAAAATCTTTATTTCAAGCTAGGCTGACCAATTTCTTGGAGCCTTATGTGTTCAGGGGAGACAGAATGAATTACTAAGCTAGGCATTGCCTGGTATCAGCCTTAAGGACAAAGTCACAAGCTAAAGCAAAATACCCAGTGCCTCTAAAATATGGACCAAACCCAGCTGAAAACTTGATCAGACAAAATTACAAAATGGAAAAACAGATCAACTCGTTTACACTGGTGGAGACTTTAGCTCTCTAAGTTCCAGATTTTTCAATAACTTTTTACAAAATCTCTCCAGAAAGTTGCACTGGTTGTAGGTTCCAGAGGTGTCCCCAGTGTTCCAGAGGTATCACATTAATGTTTTGCAGTAACCCAAATCAGTGTGTGCCACATGTGGCATCAGGCCAAATCCCATATAATCCTGTTCTCTGCAGCAGTTGTTTTCTCAGAACAGATGCTCTGAACCCACATTAGAGTCCCTTGAGTGAAACCATCTGCATACCCTTTTCTAGGGTTTCTTCTTTTTCTTGAGCTTAAATGTATCTTCTCAAGAAAATGTTTTTCACATAAATACAAGTAGGTATTGATACCAGCATGTGTCAGCAAAAATTATGATCCTTCCTCTAGCATGGAGAAAGTGTGGGTACATTTGGATACCTCTTTGCTGCAATATGCGCATAAACAACTTCAGTGGAATAATCTCTGACAGTTTACCCTTCAAATTTTTTAGACACAATATCTCATTTAAATTTGTAGCATAAAAACTGAATGCTACTTATCTGACCAGATCACCTCCCTCCAGTTGCTTCATGTTCTATGATACACAAAATCTGAGCATAATAGAGTGACAAACAGCTTTACAGGTAGTGACTCAGGATCACACCTATGTGCCAGTTTCAGACACTGTCAGCTTTGTCACAGTTTCATTTAAATCAGAGAGAATATGAGCAGTTATTTATGTGCCTTCTCTTAAAACCGAGAAGGACAAGATCTGGCACAACAAAGATTCAGAAAATGTTGATTAGCTCTACTAAGTTTTGTTATTTAATTAGTTTCAGAGAGGGATATGTGTGCTTCTGACCCCCCCCCCCCCCCCCATAACAGCCCTGATGAATGTGAGCTTTGGAATTTGAAACAATTTGGTTTTGTGCCCTTCACTTATATTACAATTAATTTCTCCTTGTCTCTAAAATATAAATACAAAAAGTATTTGTAATTTCACTGGGGGTTTTTAGGGGTTTTGAGTTTTTATCTATTTATCTATCCATCTATCTATCTATCTATCTATCTATCTATCTATCTATCTATCTAATACAGCTAGTGGTATACACAAGTGCAATATTTAGCTCTTTTATATTTTTGGATCATCTACCACCATGCTGGACAGATAATTCTACCTTATTATTATTACAGATGATAGAAAGCACATTAGGATCCTACACAAGTCCCACACAGTGAAGTTTGAACTCTTCTGCCAGTTCCAAGCATGAAAGAAAGCACAGTGAAACTGTTTATATGTCTAAAATTAAAAATATTTATGAGCATGTGAAGGATCTAGATTATGGCTGATATAACAGCTGTATGGGAAGATCCTTTTACCATCTATAGTAATCCTTTCCAAAGAGAAACATGCCTACAATTAGTCAAGAAATTAAGTCCTTTCCGAGGAAAAGTTTTAAAGGCATTTATCAACATAAAATAAGGATAGTAAAAAGATATTTATCTAAAGATGTACTGAGATATATTCAATTTACTCTGAGCATTTGTTCATCAAGAAACATAGCAAAGCCTTGGTTCCATATATCATTCATTAAATTGAAGATATCACACTATCCTCAAAGTGCAACTCTCTGTTATGGTTTGAGAACCGTGCTTTCTAAATCATCTTCAGTGTCACATTTTGCAGTACTTACCAGATTTGGGGAAAAGATAACCCAGATTTTAAACTGTCTCAATGTCTTCATGCTTCAAGAGTAAAACAAATTTATTATACAAACAAATATCTTTTCAAGTATCTTCCTACTTATAAGGGCCTGGATAATGAACATAGAATTCCTAGATAAAAATCACTGTTTTCAAAAATGACATTTGATCAGCAGACACATATCGAACTCTGCAGTGGCTACCCAGAAATTTCTTGTGACAGAGTCTTCTAAGTGGCTACATTTCTATGTATTTCCTTTTTAATTCACTCTCACATGGATGTAAACATATATGTATCACATACATGAGAGAGCTTCAGAGATTTTTTTTTATTTCATAATTATAAACTGCAATCTGTAAGGTCATTAATCACTAGAAGATGATAGCATAGGTCTCAGTCCTCAAAAAACCTTCAGCGCTTGAGTGCTTTGTTCTGGCTTCAAGTTAGTTTATTTCCACTGACCTTGGGGAGGAGACTTTGACGTTAGTCCAAGAAGTTTCATGTTTAATGGACTATGATGTCATGTGCAAGAAAAAGCTTATGTTCAAAGAAAAGTCCATCAACAATACAACATCAAAACCTTATGTAACTGCCTATAGATTTCACTTGTACTCAGCAATGCATACTAATACAGCAGTGAATCACTGCAGCCTGCTACTGTAAGCAACAGCATTTTATCGGGAGGCACTTAGAGTAAATCTTGACAGTATGTGAAAAACGCTTCCATTTTGCTTTGCTTTAAATTGCTAATCAACCTCTTTCTCTTGATTGCTGTTTCCCAGTTATTTCAAGAAATAACTACATGTTCAAATATACAAGCGCCGTTCAAATAAAAATAAACAGAATCAATGTGCTTTTAAAGCTGTTTATGATTGTATATGAATGACACATTTGCTACACTCCACAATAGATGCGTTGTAGGGGGTTTTCTTTATAACTGAAATGTACTTTTCACAGAGTAGATAGATCACCTGCTGGGAACTGAGCCGGCTGCATATAGCCTAACCTATATGCAGGTGGCTTCCAATTGAAGGCATTTCATCTAATTAAAGGCAGAGTTGTGACCTGGCTGACATAACATTTTCTGGGTATTAAAAATGCACCTGTTCTTGTCCTGCATGCACTGCCAGTGCTCCTCTAGCTGAGGCAAGGAAGTGTGTATCTCAGCAGAGATGCTGCCTCTATCCAATATAATTCTACTTGTTTTATCATTATATCTATTGTTCATAGACACAATGATTTCCTGCCTTACAATAGGGTTCTGGCTGCCCAGAAAAACTAATTTTTATACTTTGTCCCTTGCATTTTGATAGGTCAGAAAACGAGACTTTACTCACAACAGTTGCTGAGATAACTCAGTTCCCTGTTCTGGTGGCTCCTAAACAAAGGCCAAGAATATAATTCTGAGAAACAACAAGCCATGATACACCGAGGTGTTTTTAACTTATGATAAAACATCCTATGAACCCTAAGATTAAGCACTTTGTGGCATATTTTTGTTTTGTCAGCTGGTACATTACTAAGTGATTGTATAAAAAGAGCTCTCTGTTTTATGGGTAAAGCACCTCTCTAACTTGTAGGTGGGGGAAACAGGGCAGAGGGAATTTTTTCAATAGACTGGCCAATACAGAAATAATATCTATTTAGGAGGGACATCTGTGCAGTATGAATGATAGCCTTGTTAAAAAGTTATTTTATTTTAAAATGGTTGGGGGACAGAGGAAAGAGTTTTTGATCCAGACTCCTAGCAGCAATCCTGATCTAGTCTTGCAGCAGCACCAGAGTTGATAAATCCTTTACTCTGGGTGGTCAAGGTCATGGCTAAGACCTTGAGGAGTTGCACCCATTGTAGAGACCAGATCCTTCAGTCCCAGAAATTCACCAACAAAGTGATGCAAGGAGCTGGGGTAGGAGAGTGTATAGCTTGGACTGTATTATGTGGTGACTGGTCAGTGTGTTTACCTTCCAAACAGCTATAGGAGGCCTAATTTGGTCCTTGTGCCCTTTTAAACCACTGAATGGATTATGCATGAAAAAGTCCCATGATTCTGCATGTCCTCATAATGGAATAAACTGTGCAGCTATGAGTTGTTAAAAAGCAGTATAAAACAAAGGACATTTCCCTTATTTGTAAGGAATTGCTCCTCAACTTGTTAGAGCATTTAAGCACTAAAGTGCATAGGGAAGACAAAAAAATTACACAAGCTGTAAAAAGTGTTTTTAAAGTTCTTAAGAGCTTTAAACTTACATTTTCATCATGCAAATGTACTTTGCAAATTAAGACTAAATTACTGCCAAGATGACCCATCAATTCCAACCCCAGAGATGATTGGACACAATTAGAGAAAATGCCATCTGATAATTTGAAATCATACAGCAACTGCAATTTTATAATCTTTGCAGGAATGTTAGGTGAAGATATGCACAAAAAATTATATGAAGTTGAATTTGCTTCCTAATATCTTTTTATTTAACCCATCTTAAAACTCTGTAAAGATTCCATTCTCACATACTGGGTCGATATCTACAATAGAAAGCCCATATCACTTATTGTTTGAATAGAGCAGTAGGTGTTTTACACAGAGGCAGCTGTAGATTAACTAAATTAATTCCCCTGGTGGTATTCAGATTACTCGGTTGCTTATAAACCCACTACTTTTTATTCCTAAGAAAGACAATTAATTCATGTGTATCAAGGATTATAGCTGAAGAATATACTACTCACAATGTTTTGTCTGCTTTCATTCTTGCTGTTTATTCTGGGCATGATTCACTGTAACAGAAGTTAATCTCAGTTATCTGAATTTATTACAAAAAAAAAAAAAAAGAAAAAAAAAAAGAAAAAAAAGAAAATTGAAGCCTGTTTACCTTACCTAGAAGATGCTGTTCTTCTGTTGAGTCTTGCAATATTTTTTAAAGAATGTATATTACTAAATGCTTCCTTATTCAACTTAAACCTTCCCTAAATCATTGTAAATAAAATAAAAGCATCAAATAAAGCACAAATATTAATCAGTGCATCTTCCTCTTTTGGTGTCAATTTTTGAAACATCCAGACATGTTTTGTGTTCTACTGTGGACTTTTAAGGAGCTGCTGGAGTTGTGGAGCAATTTTTAGAAGTCCTGAAACTTCTCTAAAGTCTGTTCAAGGCTAAACCTTCTTCTGGCCTCTCCCTGGAAGAGGAAAAGATACACATGGTATATCAACAGTGGTCATGCTGAGGAGGGGAGGGAAGGGAAGAACATCAGCCATACAGGTGCAGCATCAAAGTTGTCCCAGATTCCCTGTTTTGAGGTCTTGGACGACCAGTAAAATTGCTGAAAGAACTGATGCCCCTTAAACAAAAAAGTCAGCTGAATAGCAACCAGTTCTGTCATTCATTGTTCTTCATATAAATAAAGATCATTAAAGGAGCAAGCATAGACAATAGTACTAATTCTTTAATGCTGTACTTGCAAATCAAAATATACTAAGCTTTTCTGTTTTCCAAGATATTAATCTGCTAATTTTAGGATGCAATGGAAACTGAATATCAACCATTGGAAATAGGCAGGCTCTTTCTTAACAAAATTAATCATCCATCCAATAAAGCAGGTAATTATGCACCAAACTTTATTCCAGATTTTGCTATTCCAAACTGACTTTGCTTTTTGACAAATGCGCAGGGCTTGGCTGTGAGAGCTGCCTTGATCTCTAATCTACAGAACAGTTAACCTTGTCTTTGAAGGCATTTTACATAGATTTTAAACACTGACAACTATTGAGTTTAATTGTTCTGATACACTCAGGCATTTTTGGTTTTTAGACATCTATTTTCAGATTGCCAAAGCAACTCACATTATCTTATGCAAATGACTGACTTGCTCAGCCCCCTGGGAACCTTTTTTGCTGTGGAGTAGTAGCACAGGAAAGCCCTGGAACCCAGGTGTGGTCTATCCTCTTCTACTTGTGATAAGCAGTTTTTCAGTTTTAATCCCTATAGCAAGTTTTCAGTTGTGCTTGAGCACTAGATTCAAAGGAAGAAGAGTGTCATTCAAAAGAGAAGCATTACATATTTGAACTTTTTACTACATTTTGCAAACAGGTACTTAGAACTTTCATCTGGTACTTAGTTTTGTTTTCACAGGTGAAAGTGATTTAATTCAAAAGTAAGGTGTTGGTCCAGAAGATTTATCGTTTTGGTTTCACTTTTTGCTTTTACATTATGCACACCTAGACATTTATTGGAAAAGTACAAAAACTTTTCATCCAAAAATAGGTCTTGTGTTATTAGTTTAAATAGATGTGTATTTATCACAGCTGTAATAGCCACTGCTACTGACAGCACTAAGAAAAAAGAAAAAAAAATCTACTTATAGGGAAAGAAAAAGGTCTGCTAGCAGAGTTCATACTGTGGGGTCCTAATAATCCTGCTTAGGGGGGGGAATTTTATTTTTTTTATTTCCATCATGTTTATTTGGACCTTTTTCTTCCGAAAAACAGACATCTGAAAACTGTGAGTATTCAAACTTGCTTTTCATGTTTTCTATGTAAACCTATACGTATCTTCCAAAGCTGTAAAATACTTCATGTTTATGTGTTTAAGTGTCTTTTACTAGAGTATTCAAAACATGCTTAGTAAAGTTAGAATACAATTTTCCGGTGTTTTGCAACAGCACAATTCCACTGTAGTCACTGAGTGTAGTTAAAAGACACTGGTTGTATATAGATAGATATAAAATGTCTTTAATTTTACAAACAGGTTGCTGTGTTAATATAGAAAAATGAGAAGTCCATCTTATTCTGAAGCTCCATTTTAGACATGGATCAGTACAAAGTAACAGGGAAGTGAGGAACAGGAACAAAATCAAAATACTGAGCTTTTAAGAAAGAGGATAAGAAATAAATGTTACACAGAACAATAGAAACAGTTCTTGAAGTCGTAAACTTGAAAATAAGTAGGAAATCTAATTTAATTTGAACTCAAATACAGATATCAAATATCTTATTAAGATATACCACATTGTTAAAAAATTGATTATAGACTTTCCCTTCACCACTGCAATGATCGGTATCCAACGTAGATTCTTGGAAGACATTGTTATTTGAAGGATCTTTGCAGATCTGAGAAAAATGGATGGCCTTCTCATGTGAATACATGATTTTGTGATTCTCAGAGCAGTGAAGTGCTGAACTGGTGCTGAGAGTTTACTATCTCCATTACAAGAGATGTCACAAGCAAATCAGAAAAAGAGATTATGAAAGTTTATACCACACAGCTTTCATTAGCAGCTTATTGCTGAAAAAAAGGCTAAATGTTTCATTTCTTTTTGACAGTTTGTGAATGTCTGCCATGTAAGAGGCTACAAAACACAGTCACATTATAATACCGTATTTGAACTGTAATCTTTTGTTTGTTAATCCAGTGGCTTTGTATATACATATAGTTAAAGGAGCAATTTAACTTTGACATTGGGCAGTAATTTAAGCCACATAGTCTTTAACATTTAGGAAGCTGGAAGCACTTCATGCCCAGGTACTGTGCCTCAGCATAGATGGGCTAGATTGTTAAATGATACTAACAGTGGTTATGTGTCTGAGCCCCCAGCTTTGACTTTCAATAGCCCCTTTATGCATTTTCAAATGATGTAGTTTTGCCAAATGCATGCCACTTTTCCACTTGGAGCAACAATCACCGAGATATCAAAGAAAATTTTCAATTAATTTTTTCACATACTGGTGACCACCTTACTGCAGGAGCCTGCAGCTTGGAACAGAGATGAGTTCCCCTTCTTTTCAAAGCAAAAATAGTACCTAATAATGTTTTTCTTTGTATTTGTCTCCATTTTCCTTATTTTTTTTTGCCTCATATAATTAAGGCAAATATTGAAGTCAGTAAAATATATCAAGTGCATTACAACCATTCTGTCTGACTGTGAAAATAAAATTAGATAGTACTTTCATTCTCAGTCTAAGGACTTAAATCTGGAGACAAGAGATTAATGACACTTTCATCCACTACAGTAGTTTGTTAAAATCTGGTAAGGCAGAGGGAATAGAACCTCACGATGCTTGTTGCACTCAAATATACATTCCCAAAGTAAGCCAGTTTGACATTAAGAGCTCTCTTAGCACTGATGCTTCAAGCAGCATTTTCTTGATGATAGGAAGAGAAGTAATTAAGGAAATGCTTACATTCTTCTCCTTTCTGAAAAATTCTACCTCAAATTTGCTAGGCTAAAATGCCATGCATCATGCCAGATTATATAAAACGTTATCATTGACATACCCCTGAATTGAAAATGTGAAAAGATATCTTCTGGGAATTTTTTATTTTTAAAGATTACGTGTATTTAAATTTATTGAGACAGTAAAGCTATGAAATTCTAGCTTACCCCTCAGGTCAGGAGCTATGTTAGCACAGTGGCAACCAAATCTCTGTTGAATTGGCTCTCCTGTTTTTCTGAGAAAAGCAATATAAACAGAAGATCAAATGCTTGTTGCTTGCTTCTTTAATATGTCAGCACCTTCTGTCTAGAGGGAGTGTTGTGCCAGACAGCATGCTGCATAAATAGTGTAGCAGACAAATTATATTACATCTTGTGGAGTATATACTGACATAGAAGTGCCTTGAAATAACTGAATTATGTGTTTTCTCTAAATCCCAGCCACCACATTGAAAATCCAGTGAAAGAGATGGTATTTTTCTGTCTGTTTTGCTCAAGAGTGACAAAAAATCTCCCGTTTTATGTGTTATAAATCAACTGCTTTTTATTAATTAACTGTACCTAAATATTTATGTCAATATATTCAGAAGCTAGAAAGACTATACATAAGATTATATGACTTTCAATGTGATTGCCCTTTTAAAAACCATGGCATTTTTAAGGGTTTTCTGAAAGGACTGATTATGTCAGAGCACAGGTAACCAACATAGCCTTTTTTAGTCTTCCAGAAGAACACTGAACAGGTATTCTGGACAACATCATAATGCAAATTTGGGGAAAAAGCCATTAGGAAATTTCTTTCCAAGAATATGAACATTAATATCAAATAAAAGATTGGGGAAAATTCATTCCATGTACAAAGGACTGCCAGCAGGAGATAGCTGAGAAAGGGAATTTTGCATATTTAATTTTTATATATAAACTGCTACAGCTAAAGCAGGTCAGTAAAAATCTAAGTCAAGTTTCTTCCTACTGTAAGAGCTAAATCCAGTTTTCTTGCATAATTCCATATGATCTTTGGTCCCTGTAGTTATGGAAAATCTTGATACTGAGTTTACCAGAGCTATGTTCTCAGGCTGAAATTTAGCCTTTTTGTATATATAATAAAAAGAAGCAAGTAGCTGCTATTCACATTTTAACCAGTAAAAGGATAAGATTCTTTTCCATTCGTAGTGTCAGTTTCAACAGGGAGCATTTGAGCAGGTGTTAAGGTGACTACTACATCATAAACGTTTTTCTTCTAGTTGTATTTTATGACATCTTTATCTATTGAATAAGAATACTGTGGGGAAAAAATTTGGTAAGCAAAACATATTAATTTGGCAATGTCTCTGATAATGACCATGTTTTAAACCCAATTTATCCGAAAAAAACAAAGATTTATATAATACCTTGGGAATCAAGGATTAAATTCACATTAATTACACAACTCTTAATCTTTCTGAATAGACAATGAAACTCACAGTTGCATGACTAAGTGCAAAATTTGACAACTTTTTCAATTTAGCACACTAAATGACAATTTCATTCCAGCACTCATTCTAGGTTAATTAAAATTCAAGTTGCCAGTAAATTAATTACGTAAATAAGATATTGTGCAACTCATGGAGTAATTACCAATCATACATTTATAACTTTATTGATTTTCAATGACTTCCACTAAACCTTAAATGTCTAATGTGTAATTAAAGAAAAGATTAAGCATGAAGTGAAATGTGAGAGGTTTTGAAAAGAAACTGATATGAAATCATTACCTTTCATTCTTTTTCCAGTAAACCATTGGGAGATGCAAAGTTTGATATGGTATATTTTGTTCTTAGCTTGGCCAATCCCAGCTTTCAGAAGAGTTAGGCAGTTTGCTTTAAAAAACATAGAATCCCTCATTTCTTACTTACACAGTTTTAGAAGAGGTCAGAATGTCAGCTCTCCATATTAATCACGTTATTTTATAACTGTACAAGGAATAAGTTTTATTAAATTGACAGTCTCTGGAAGGAATAAAAGGTTAAGTTCATCTTCTGATGTCACTCTTCTTCTTTCAAAGTTGTGTCCTAAGAACTTTCATGTGAGACACTGTAAAAATATGTTATAAGAATCTCTCACTCCCATCTCTTGCAAGTTCAAAGGATACTTCATAGAATCATAGAATCTTAGGGACTGGAAGGGACCTCTGAAGATCATCGAGTCCAACCCCCCTGCTGCAGCAGGAACACTTAGGGCAGATCACACAGGAATGTGTCCAGATGGGTCTTGAAAGTCTCCAGAGAAGGAGACTCCACAACCTCTCTGGGCAGCCTGTTCCAGTGCTCCATCACCCTCACAGTAAAGAAGTTTTTCCTCATGTTGAGGTGGAACTTCCTGTGTTGTGACTTGGTGCCATTTCCCCTTGTCCTATCACCGGGCACCACGGAAAAGAGACTGACCCGTTCTTGACATCCACTCTTTACATACTTATAGCCACTAATAAGGTCCCCACTCAGTCTTCTCTCTAGACTAAACAGCCCCAGGTCTCTTAGCCTTTCCTCATATGACAGATGTTCCAGTCCCTTAATCATCCTTGCAGCCCTTTGTTGGACTCTTTCCAGCATATCTCTGTCCCTCCTGAACAGGAGAACCCAGAACTGGACACAATATTCCAGATGTCGTCCCACTAGGGCAGAGTAGAGGGGGAGGAGAACCTCCCTCGATCTGCTGGCCACACTGTTCTTAATGCATCCCAGGATACTATTTGTTCCCTTGGCCATGAGGGCACACTACTGCCCCACAGATAACTAGCAGGTCAACCCCTAATCTATATTGTTGCATGGTGTTTTTTCTCCCCAGGTGCAGGTCTCTGTAAACTTCACCAGAGTTTCCCAATGACCCAAATAATCAAGTCTAGAAATAGGGCATCTGCACTGCAGCCCAAACTGTACTCTGGAAGTCTCAATCCCAGTGCCAGGTGCAGGAGCTAATAACATAGGACTGTCTAACCCTCTCACCAGCCAGACACTCAGCTATGCAATTGGAAAAGTCTGAGCATGATCTAATGGGGAAATATTGATCTCAACTTTCTGATTAAATTCAGAATGTTATTTAATGATAAAATCAGCTCTACAGTATATTCAGCTTCCTTCTGAATGTTTGTGAGTAACAGTGTCTCAGAGATTAGTTGCTGTTTTCCCACAAGAACCCCCCAAGTTTTTGTCAATGATGTAATTTTCTAAAATATACAATAATGTGGAATTGGCCTTACTGAAACTCCTATAACTGAACTAGGTGCAACATCACAAGTTATACATCTGCATCCAAGAGTAGGAAATAACCACCCCTTTGGTTAATTAGAATTTAATTACTGTCTCAATTAAAGACCTTTTAAATGGTTTAATTTTTGTTTTATTGTAACTTCAGGGCATCTAAAAGGTATTACCATTTAGTGGTTTGCCTTCCTCAGTCTTCATGAAGAAACTACTGCAGAACATACTTATTGGTATAAAAGGCCAAAAGGTTCCTGGTCTTCATGCACTTTGCATTACTCATGAGGAGGTGATTGCCAGCTAGCAGTGTGATTTCAACTGCTGTAGGCTAACAGCTGAAGTTCAGGCAACTGGTTGTGCCTGGGAAGTACAACCTATCACTGGAAATATTTTGGATAGAATCAGGGAACAGCACTGGGCACAGGGCTACCCTTCATCCACCACCCAGCTGCACTTCCTCCCCAGCCCCAACAGTTGTGCAGAGGCCCCGGTGGCAGCAGAAATTGGGGCTTGGCTCTTCTGCCCTTGTTTTAGCATGGGCAAAGCTGCCAGTCATTCATCAATAGTCCTTAGAGAAAGAAGGCAGTATTACACCTTGCTGTTGTGTAGTGCTGTAAGGACCAAGAGATGAGAAGAATTACTGTATTTGTCCTCATGTATAGATATAGATATAACATGCAAAGGTAATATGCAGGTGGGATTCAAATCTAAATTATTTAATTTCTTGTTGATAATAGCTTTTAGTCTGAAATGTGCATTTGTGGGCCTGCTTTAAAATAAATGTTGATTACATCCACTTTTAGAAGTCCTTTGACACAAGTAGTGTCAGCTACGTTCAGTCATGTTTAGTGTGTTCTCAGAGTGTCTACAGGGGACACCAAAGTACCATGAATTTTGTGCCTAGTTACAACACAAAAACTGAACTACCGAGGCAGTTTGTCTGTCACAGTAAGTCCCGAAGGAAATATCCTGGCTGAGGGCAATTGCAGCTCCTTGCAGTGATAGAGATCCCTTTGGCTAGAAAACAGCCAAACAAAACTTTGGGTGTCCAGATAATCTAAAATCTTGTCTCCTCACCTCCAAGTGGCTGGGTTAAGAGAGAGGTCTATAGACTGTTGGAGGAAATAATTCTTTCCTCACCTCTCTCCAGACCTTGGTATTCTCTTTTATAACAGAGTGTAGATGTGATACATTCTTTACCATGATATGTCAGACAGCAAGCATCAAGGTCATGTGTAGTATATCATGTGTAGGATGGATAGGATTTCAGGGCCAAGATATGAAAATCGTTCTGTTTTAGAATAAGAAAAGTGTAAATTGCCCAGAGGGGAGAAACAAAAATCTGTGAGACAAGGTGGAAAAAGAAATTTGAATTGCAGCCCCAAATGGTACAAAGGAACTGAAGAAAGTCTATGCAGACTCCTGACATTACTCTGTTATGTGGAAGCTTGAGAAGATAACGGACATATGTACTATTCTGGCAGACCTTGATGACAAAACTGTCTGATTTGAGTGCATGAAGTAAATACTCAGGACAACCTAAACAATCACTCTGATGAAGATTTGTACCTAATGAAAATGTTGACGTGAATAAGTGCTCCATATTCAGGAGGTTTGCAAAACTGGACTGCTTGTTCACATTATGTGAGAGAAAGTAATTTCAGGCAAAATCCATGGGCAGTGTTTCAGAAAAGAAAAAGTTTAAAAAACATGCTATGAAGTAAAACTAGACTGACTTTCTAACTACAGCACTAACTAAAAGTAAAGCATTATCTATTGCAATATGGACTTCTTTCATAACTGGCATTTTACTTGTTACTCAAGTAACTATTGCAAAGCAATTTTAAAGTGTAAGTTTGTAACTGTACATAATTTATTTTCTTTCTTCCTTTGTCTTAACAAAAAAATACAAAAAATCCACAGGGTATTAACAATCCCCTAAGGGACCTGGATTTCATTAACTTTAAAAGGTACTCGGTGTACCAAGTGA
The DNA here is from genome assembly GCA_020745705.1 of Hemiprocne comata. Taxonomy (NCBI): domain Eukaryota; kingdom Metazoa; phylum Chordata; class Aves; order Apodiformes; family Apodidae; genus Hemiprocne; species Hemiprocne comata. Next base: position 40,028,456 of record CM036587.1, read on the forward strand.
TCTGGAATGATCCCATATAAGAACATTTGGAGTGAACAGCACAAAAAGCTTGCTAAGAGTGAAATGTAATAGACTGTGGAATGGTGTCCCGAGGGAAATAGCAATGCTTGATGCCTAAAACTAGACTAGATAAAGCAACAGGAAATACACTGTTGTGCACAACACTGCAGTATTGTGTAGCCAAAAAGTGATTTGCTTGTTATTTCTTTTCTCTCTTAAAGTATATAATTCTGTGATATTGTTTTGGTTGCAGGTAGCTTTTTAGGCCTGCTGATAATGTCCATTAGGTAGTAGAACACCAATGACTAGGTAGAAAATGTCGTATTTAAGATCAGAATGGAAGGCTTGCGGCAGACTAGAGTGGCATGCAGATTTCCATCCAAATTAATTTCAGGAGCTAACTTAGTTCTGAATAAATCACAGCCATCACTACATGCCAAAAATCAGGTCCAAAAAGGAAAGGGGGCTTCAATGCATGTCAAGGCTCAGAAGAACACTTGGTAGAAAAAAGCCATACACAAGCATTAATGGTATCAGAAGTTACCATCACTGACTATACTGGTTTCAGGGTGGCAGTGTTTCTTGCTGGTCTTCTTGTATTGCTGTGACTGCACATTCCTGCTAATCCTCTCTTCTGGTGAGAAGAGAATATTTTGATCTTCTTTTAATGTTCTACAGAACTGAAACAATAACATCAGCAAAACTATATATATTATAAAAGATACAAAGAAATTTCTTGCTTTGAAAACTATTGAGAGCAAAGTGTTAGAACACCATGAAAAGAAATAAACTTACCACACAGAATGGCTGGAAGTGTAAATTTGCTTTTAACTGAACAGTAAAAGGTGTTTCTTTGCACAAATAAGAAAATTGCACTGGGACTAAAATAGTACCACTTGGTTTAAGCCTGTTATTAATGGCTAGAAGGGTAGCTACAAAGAAACACTGATGACAAAGGCACATTTGTTCTGTTGAGTGTTGCGGCTTGTCTGTATGACAATGTGCTTTTCATATTAGTCCAAATAAATAGAAATCTATTTTCTAAGCAAATGGAAATTGGAAGTCAGAAAAAAAAGAATCAGTATCTGATCTTGATGCCACTGAGCTTTAGGAAAAATTAATTTTTCCTTTGTTGCCAATTCTTTTATCCTGAGAATCTTTATCAACTGCAACACTATGTTTGCAGCAATGTCCTGAGGCAATAGCAGAAGAAATTCACTCAGTGCCACAGCAAATGCTCAGCTTCAGATTGTACAGGGGCGATCAATTCAAAGCACAAACAATAACATTTAAACACATAATAAAAAATGAACCAAAGTAAAGTAACTATTTAATTAAAAGACAGCCTCCTGAGAGATGAAGGGCCTAGAGAGGGAGGGAGAGCCCCACAGCAAATCTTCACCACGAAGACTTGTGTGAGGAAAAACAGTTCAAGAGAAAAATTGCTTTTCGAGGAAAATGGATTTTTTTTTTCCCCCAAAAAAAAAAATTGAATCAGATTTTAAAAGCTAATCATAGAATCATAGAGTTGTTCAGGTTGGAAAAGACCTTTAAGATCATCCAGTCCAACCTTATCCTAACCCTACTACCCTATTTCTGATGACCCAACACTAAACGATGTCCCCAGGCACCACATCTAGATGACTTTTAAACACATTCAGGGATGGTGACTCAACCACCTCCCTGGGGAGCCTGTTCCAGTGCCTAACAACCCTTTCTGTAAAGAAGTTTTTTCTGATATCCAACCTAAATCTCCCCTGATGCAACTTGAGCCCATTTCCTCTTGTCCTGTCATCAGTCACCAGTGAGAAGACACCAACCCCACTCTCACTACAACCTCCTTTCAGGTATTTGTAAAGAGTGATAAGGTCTCCCCTCAGCCTCCTCTTCCACAGACTAAACAGCCCCAGCTCCCTCAGTCGTTCCTCATAGGGGATGTTTTCCAAACCCCTCACTAGCTTTGTTGCCCTTCTTTGGACCTGCTCCATCACCACAGTGTCCTTCCTGTATTGAGGTGCCCAAAATTGAACTCAATACTCGAGGTGGGGCCTCACCAGTGCCGAGTACAGAGGCAGGATTACTTCCCTAGTCCTGCTAGTCACACAATTTCTGATACAATCCAGAATGCCATTGGCCTTCTTGGCCACCTGGGCACATTGCTGGCTCATATTCAGCCAACTGTCAATCGATACACCAAGGTCCTTTTCTGCCAGGCAGCTTTCCAGCCACCCTTCTCCAAGCCTGTAGCGTTGCCTGGGGTTGTTGTGACCAAAATGTAGGACCTGACATTTGGCCTTATTGAATTTCATACAGTTGGTCTCAGGCCATCGATCCAGTCTGTCCGGGTCCCTCTGTAAAGCCTTCCTACTATCCATCAGATTGACACTCCCTCCCAACTTGGTGTCATCTGCAAATTTACTGATGGTGCATTTGATCCCCTCATCAAGATCATTTATAAAGATGTTAAACAGGAGTGGCCCCAGCACTGAGCCCTGGGAGATACCACTCGTGACTGGCCGCCAACTGGATTTAACTCCATTAACCACAACTCTTTGGGCCCGGCCATCCAGCCAGTGTTTAACCCAGCAGAGTATATGCTGGTCAAAACCATGGGCAGCCATCTTTTCCATGAGGATGTTATGGGGGATGGTGTCAAAGGCTTTACTGAAGTCCAGGTAGACTACAGCAACAGCCTTTCCCTCATCCACTAAGCAGGTCACCTTGTCATAGAACGAGATCAGGTTTGTCAAGCAGGATCTGCCTTCCATAAACCCATGCTGACTGGGCCTGATTGTCTGGTTGACCTTTAGATGTTCTATGATGGCTCTTGAGATTATCCATTCCATGACCTTCCCTGGCACCAAAGTGAGACTCACAGGTCTATAGTTACGGGGTTCCTCTTTCCAGCCTTTCTTGAAGATGTGTGTCACATTTGCTATTCTCCAGTCCAATGGGATAACCCCAGTTAGCCAGGACTTTTGAAAGATGATGGAGAGTGGTTTGGTAACCACATCTGCCAACTCCCTTAGCACTCTAGGATGTAAACCATCTGGCCCAATAAACTTACCAGTGTCTAGTTTGTGAAGCAGGTCCATAACCATTTCCTCATGGATTACATAGGGCCTAATCTGTTCCCCATCTCTGTCTTCTATCTTAAGGGACAGTGTGCCCAGGGAACAACTAGTCATACTCTTGAAGACTGAGATAAAGAAAGTATTAAGTACCCCAGCCTTTTCTTGATCCTTGGTCACTGTGTTTCCCTCTGCATCCAATAAAGGATGGAGATTCTCCCTAGCCCTCCTCTTGTTGTTGATATACTTACAGAAACATTCTTTGTTATTTTTCACCACAGTGGCCAGGTTTAGTTCCAGCTGGGCCTTGGCCCTTCTAATTTTCTCTCTGCACAGCTTCACTGCATCTTTTTATTCCTCACAAGTTGCCTGTCCTCTCTTCAAAAGACCATAAACTTTCTTTTTGTTTCTGAGTTCCAGCCCAAGCTCTCTGTTCAGCCCAGCCGGTCTCCTTCCTCGTCGGCTCGTCTTCCATGACTTGGGGATGGTCAGCCCCTGTGCCTCTAAGATTGCCTTCTAAGGATCAAATAAAATAAAATGTCTGGTAAAGACTGATTTGGTAGGTAGCTGCGAAGAATCATTATGTTCCGACCGCTTTTCTGAAACAGTGATGCAAAATTGGTTATCAGTGCAATCAAACCTGCCTCCTCCCTACTGCAGATGTCCTTTTAAGAAAAGCATATTAATTTTTACAAATAGGGAGGATTTTTGTCCTTGCCTTCAATGGACACAAAATAAAGCCCTACATTTGCTTTCTCAGAAGGGAGACCAAGAGAAGGGCTACAGAACTCTTATCTCTGGGGGGTGATTCCAGCAGACCAGCTATGCTCTGTGGAAAGAAATGCACATGCCTCTGAACTTTAACCATTCTTAATCATAAAGACATTGTTGCAGCTTACTTAGTGTTTTATACTGCTCATTGGCTGAGTAGCAGTCTTTAGGCACCAAAGCTAGTTGATTCAATATTTTTCACAAGCAGTAATTTTTTTCCTTCAATCTACAAGTAAATAATGAAGGATGATGAGCCATGGACTTTTCAGGAGTGGCCACTCTGTAAGGGTGATGGTCCCACTAGAGTAAATTAGATACCACTCCTGCATGCAGTAACACTTCATGTCAATAAGGTCTGGGATAAAGACACATCTCTTCAGACCAAACACCCCTGAAGATGGTATGCAACATTAAAAACAACAACAAACAGCCAACCAAAAAAATCCCAACAAACCAATCCAACAACAAAAAACCCAACCCAGCAATATGGAGATCCAAGAAATTGTCAGATGTCTTTCTGGAAAAAAAAAAAAAAGGACTTCAGTAACTCTTGTGTTGATCTTGTGGTGGTCTTAAGAAGCAAACAGTTGTTCGGTTATTAAGGTCTCACATACTGTAAAAATTATTTATATTTAACTCAATTAGCAAGTAATGGAGTATTCGAAAGTCTGACAGATGCTGGGGAAAACCCCAGTACCACTGGAGGTCATATACTCTGAAAAGTGCATGAAAGAAGAAAAAGAATGCAAAGCTTACAGGGAAAGGTAATATGTTTTATGAAAGCAGGTGATCTGTTGAGGACAAAAAACCAAAACCTCAACCAGATTCATAGGCTTACTAGCACTTCTTTGAGTCTGAAACTGCAGACATTACACAGGGTCTCTTTTTTATTGCCTTTTCCAAGAAAATGGAGTGTGTTCCCACTGTTTAGCTTTCCTGACATATCTGCACATTTGTGTTTCAGCAGAACTCTGCTGGCAAAAATTACACTTCTTGTTTTCCTCAAGAGGCCAAATTCAGTTAAATGCACATGAGCTGTATTGATTGCTGTACCTTTTTCCAGCCACTTTGTTGATAAAAATGGTATACCTTATCAAAACATAACAAACCAAAACTTTTTTGAAATTGCAAGATAGATATTCCAAGATCAACAAATCCCATATAAAAGGTCACATACAAGTGGCTTGTGTTGCTTGCAAGCAATAAGGGCTGGAAACAGCAGTTTTCAGCCCATTATGTGTCAGCAAAAATGGGATGCCATTTCACAGGATGGAGAAATGGAACCTCCCTCGGTTTTTACTTCTGCTGAATTTCACAGATTTCCTGTAAGTGACTGAGATGTTTGAATTTACTTTATTTCATTTTTGTCAGTTTCATGAATCTTTAATGACGGAACTATTAGACAACATAAATGTGAGTTTCACTACAGCTGTTCTCGCTTATCCCTCACATACACACTGCAAGTTCAAAGGAAACTCTTGGCTGCTTAGTCCTTTTGAAAATGACTGCATTTGTTCAAAAGGCTCACTTCTGGCCTCTGTTTTCCTAAAAGGAAGAATTTAGACACATACATGTGTACCTTCACTTTCTCACCTCAGGGCCAATCCTGAAATCCTTTTCCATTTTCATCCTGGCAGAAACTACTCTTTTCAAAGGAAATAAAGGTATGGTAAGGATTTTGGGAATGGCTGCCATTGTCTATATCCATTTCACTGAGTATCTTCAGTTTGAGGAGAATAATTTTTTTTTCCCTGGCCCGCCTCTCTTCAATCCAAACATACATTGCTCACTAGTTTAATGTTCCAGTCTTCTAAAGAACTCAATTTTTAGGACAGTTTAAGATACACATTATTACAGTATTCGATAGCCTGGGGCATGGAGTATTTTGCAGAAGAGGAAAAAATTATGTGTTTTTTGCTGACAGAACTAAAGTAGGGAAGTTGATTTTATAGCAGTTTGTGCCCACAGGCAAAGTGTATGGTTGTCTTCAGTCCATTCTTTGGAGCTACAAAGAATCAATTATTTTTTCCTGTGCTGCTATTTGGCTTAGATCTCTCCATAGCACTGTTAACTAATTCTTGGGCTACACTTCAGCAGTTTTACGTCCTATGAAATAGATGACTAATAGCTGTAATTACATGGTACTGAGTAATCTAAAAGCAAGTTTCTTCTCTGGCCCTCAGTACATGAATCTTAATTTGGATTGTAGATTTGTAATAGCTTCCTGGTTCATAAGCAAGTGAATTGATTTCAAGTTTGTGGAAGCTAACGGTCTTGTTCAGAAGCACCAGTTAGTACTTCTCCTGAAGGAGGTGGAATATCTTGTTGCTTCTTAGCAATAAGAAGCCTTACCCATCTTCATGAACCAGTGGTTTTACTACTACTTTTCAAATTAACATCTAGTAGCAATAGAATGAAGCACTCAATCTTTTTTTGCTTGGTGTGTGTTTTGTTGATATGTATGCCCTTAGCAAAATATTGTCAGTACCATTTTCTTCACATTGAAACAGGTTAAGACAGTTAATGAGCTGCCAAGCATGATAAACTGGGTAAAAAACAAAGCCAGGGAAAGAACCACAAGACTTTCCACATCTGCTGCTTAATTTATTAAAATTTTCCTTCATAAGACTTCTTTTTGCCAGTGTTAATAACATTTCTGGTAAATTCTAATTACAGGCTAAGAGATTAAGTGTAAGTGCCATCTATATTAAAAAAAAAAAAAAGGCAGGAAGAAAAAATACATGAATCCCATTCTGTTGTCTCTTGATTGTATCTGAATTAACGCTGCAAGTTTTCCATACTGAAAAAAAATAGAATCTTAGTTAAATATATTACTATATTTAAACCACACTCTGGAAAGGAAAAAAATAATTACTTTAGTAGTACAATGACAATAAGTAAAAGCTTTTAAAAGCCAGGTTTTATTATGCTAGCTGGTTTTGATCTTGCCTGAGAACACAGCAGATGTATCACTAGCCAGCACGATAATTCTGTGCTGAGATGGTCTACCAAGTGAACATACCATTTTGTTATATATTACTTACTCTGACTATTCTCCAGATTTATGGCCCAATTACCAGAGCTGCAAAAGTGAACATAGAAGCATTTTACAACCAATTCAGGGAGTGATTGACAAAAGCGTAGGGATGGTACAGGCATAGTTACAAGTGACCTCAGTATAAATTTTGGCACTTGATGTATTATTAAAAACAGTTCCACCAATATATCTTGATTTTATATAAGGTCAGGGACTTTTGGTGCTTTCTAATTACAATGGATTGAGCTTGATGAGTAATCCATTTAACTTTAAGACTTTTAATTCAAAACACAATCTGAACCCGATAACCTCCATTTAGTCCAGAAGTTCTGTCCTAACTTTCCTTTCATTAATGTTTTCAGCTGTTTATATTAATCTTAGAGTCATCTGTATGCACTAAGGAATGCATAATCAATTCATTGATCTAGCCCTCTAAACTCAGGATTTATAGCTAAACTCTTGTGGTGCACAATATTCAGCACGATTATGAGCTAAGGAGGAAGTGGAATATGAGTGATTTGAACACAGAGAACTGTGCTCCTACAGCAAATGTCTCTCTTCAAATAAGTACATGTGATGTGTAATAACCTGTTCAAATACCTCAGAATCTTCATCTTGCTGTACTTTCCCATTTCATTCTGCATTGTGCGGATATGGTGACACTGCCCAGTGGTATATCTGAATAAACACTGAACAGAACTTAAAGGCAAGCTTTTTGGTCTGAAAAATATATCCAAGAGTGAAAGATCCAGAGCAAAAATGTTAATTGATGAATAGAAGAGTCAGGGACACAGTGACATGTCATCTTGCTGCTTTTTCAATGTCTCACCTTCTTCAGACCCTAGTTACAAGAACCATTATTCACTTTCCTTATTTTGAGATTACCTTGATCTGAATTTAAGTGTATAAATATATACATATATATGTACACACACACACAAGATAAAAAGATGAAAGACTTAGTAATATTCGTGATTGGATGAACCTGAGAGCAAAGTTTATTAATTTTATTAAACACATTCTGTCAACTAGCATTTCTGAAGACTTCTAATTATGATGCTGAATTAGCAGTCAAGTGGCATTGTTTGTTCTATGAAATTATGGAGTCCACTTTTATTTAAATGATTAATGATGCATATTAATCAAGAAGTGAGCTTGTATGGCAGACTACCAGCTTGGGAAATAAAATCAGAAATTAAATTAGGACTTTTGAGATGTGGATTTTTTTTTTTTTTTTCCAAATCATGCACTTAACTATTTCAGATACATGAAAAACAATGTAGTACCTTTGGCTTTAGTTTGCAATGTGAAAATGTAAAGCTTCAAAATAAATTCAGGCTCAAAATCATATGGCAAGTGGTTCCACAGGTTATATACAAAAACCTATGCCAATACAAGAATGAAGCAGACCAGAACATAACGAAATGTATACCTCTCTGTTTGCCTTTGCATGAAAGGGAGAGGCAATGAACTTGTGTCATCTGCAAGAACATCAGCATTGCCCTCTGATGGAGAGAAAACCTGCCCACTCAGGTGGGCAAAAGATTAATTTCCTTGAAAGAAAACATGAATCCCAAGGTTTTGCTTTCTGCCTTTTGCAGTCTTGTGCTCAGTTAGACATTCCATGCTGCAGCAGAGGACAGGAACACACTCAGGTTGTTTGTAGATATTATAAGACACTAATAATCTAAAATTTTCAGTTTTCATATTATGAGCATTTAAATCTTCCCTGTAGACACCCCTCTTTTGTCTCAATAGTTAGTTAGGTGTCCCTGTTTGTAGCTGGCATTGACTGCCTGGAAATTAGAGTTACTTTGATCAGTATACTGTCAAAAACAGAAAAATAATTTTTTTTCACTATGTCAAAACCTTGGGTAGTCTCACTGGCTACTGCTCCATCCCTAGCACTAATGGAGACACTTGAGTAGAGAATTGTTACCAGAGGGGGCCAAGGACAGGCTCCAACAAGGTTAGCTGCTGTGCAACCCTCCTGTTCCCCTGGTAGCAGCAACCTGAGCAGTACATTTGATTTTCTAGTGTTTTCCATGAATTATCCTTAACAGTATTTGTTCAAGCCTGTGTTTGTATAACAAAGTTCAATGTTGCCTGTACCTATCTGGATCTGAAACCCAGATGATATTGATTTAGTTGATTTCATAAGGTCTCAGATCCCAGAATCAGAAGGCCAAACAAGGAAACTTGCTTTCACACACTCAGTGATGGGTTCAGAAAACCCAAAGTCCATGTGGAGCTGAGTCTTGTGAAGGACCTGAGGGTCAACCAGAAGAGCTTCTACATTAACAGTAGAAGGAAGACAAGGGAAAAAGTGGGCCTGCTGCTGAATAGGGCAGGAGCCTTGGTTACAAAGAACATGGAGAAGGCTGAGGTACTTCATTTCTTCCTTTCTTTGTTCTTTACCACTAAGACTGGCTTTCAGGAATCCCAAGCCCCTGCCCATCCAGATGGAAAGCTGCAGCTAGGAAGATTTACCCTCGGTAGAGGAGGTCTTGAACTAGACAATCTCCAGAGAACTCTTGCAGACCCAACTGTTCCGTGGTTCAGTGATTCTGTAGAAGGTGATCAAATTTCAATCCTCAGTGTTTGGAGAAGAATTTAAAAACATCAGAGATGAGCCTACAAATCGATCAAAGCTTGTCAGTGTTTATTGTTTTACTAGATCTCATGCCCACCATGTCTACCACAATTCTAGCCTAGTTCTTTAGACTTTCCTTACAGTTATTGTAAAATGTGAAGACATTTACCTTGCTAGGCTTAAAAAAAATTAGGGATAATAGAGTCAGCCTTGACCTATATCAAGAGTCAGCTGCTAGTCTACTCCTACCTATGCATTATAATAACTTGGAAAACAGCATAACATAACCATTTTATAAAGAGTATTACAGTAGAGAGGAACTATTTCATATGCTCTGTTTATTTCACACTGTACCGAAGTTTTCAAAAGATGAAAGAGTCCATTTTCAAAACATTGCAGCTATTTCCATTCATAATTAAAGAAAGTTAAGAATGCAGCCTTCTGACCCATAGCTTTGTTGCTTACAGGAGCCAACCTGAATGACCTCATATGCAGCCACAAAATAAAGAATCCAAAAATAAAATAAGAGCTAGGAAGAAGTCCCCCTGTGAAATGAAACCTTTCTGTTAGATTCAAAAGGGAAGCTGCCTTGAGGCAGGTTCAGTCTGGTGACAGAGCTATCTTTCAGGATTTACTTCTGCTGATTCAGTACTTGTTTCTCTGGCAGAATAAAAAAAGAAGAATAAATCTTTCAAGCTTCGGGGATCTCGGCTTGTCTAGAAATGGAAGCCTTTAAATGAGAGCTGTTCAGTGTAGTTAAAGAATTTATACTGTTTGGATCCTAATGTCCCAGTCAAATTTGAACTTAGCTAATTAATTTCAGCCTCTAACACTCTCCAGTTCTAGTGTTAAATTTATTTTCTAGTTTCCAATTTAATTATGATGTAATAACATTACTGTATAAAATGGAAATTAAAAGCCATTCTGTGAAGTAAATGTATCAGCTCAGAATTGCTTTGGAGCCAAAACATACTCCACACTTGTGATTTTCAATTGATTTCCCTCAAGGGGTCACACAAGTCGCCATGTGCAAATTACAGATGTACATTTTTCTATCCTTAAACATTTGAAGTTCCCCTTTTCCATTTACATAAACAGATACACAGATAGGCACACACACACACACACACACATGTTACTTCTACCTGGAACACCACTCTGCATCTTCTCTGATGACTCCCTGTGAAAAACAAGCACAGAAGAAGTCTTTTTTTTTTTTTTTTTTTTTTTCCTCCATAGTTTGTGAGCAAAATAAAGATTTACTTTCTTAGGAGCAGTCAAGATGTAGATTTATTGCTGTTAAGGGAAAATAGTCTTTTCATGTTAACAAAGTAAAACATGAAAATGCATAAGCAATGAAGGCAAAAGCATTCTCTTCAACCTTTCAAAAAATTTAATTAATTCATTTTTACTGCATTTTCCATCCAGAACCAATTTCCTTCCAAAGAGGAGGTTTTCTGTGTCATTTTTATGTTAATTTTTATGTTATTCTGATTTATTAAATAATTTCACTAAAACCCTGAAAGTTTGATAATTTCACCTGCAAAAGTTAGCTCATGAAATAGTAATTTGAAGCTTTATTTTTAGCTAGAAGCAGGTATAAATGTTGCCTCAAAAATGCCCACTCAAAACAGTGGCCTAGGTTACAGAGGAATACGATTGCTTTCCATATCACACCACAAATCACTAAAACTAAAGAACGTCTGCCTGCTTCAGGTTATCTTTGTATTAGTAAAATTCCTGAGTGAGCTTTACTTCTTGCACTGAGCAACTTTCTAGGTATGCAAGTGTTGATACTGCCAAGCAGGTGACCACCTGTGGTGTAGCTGGGTTCTCAAGTGCCACAGCAGGGTGATTTCCAGCTAAACCCGAGGAGATCCTTCAGTGGTGCAGTTAGACAAAATACAGGAGTAACTCTCTTCACAGTTCCTCTACAGCAACAAGAGTTGTTTGGCAAGAACCATTTGCTCTTTCTCTCACTTTTAGCAGAGTGAACCTGGAAGGACTCTTTTGTAATCAATGACCATGCTTCTCAGTGCAATTGGTTTTCTATTTTCTATTGTCGGAAAAAAGTCCAAGCTGGATCCCAGCTCCTTGATAACTTTAAAAATTCTTCACTTTGGATAGTTCTCAGGGTTGAATTCTAATTTTCTTTAACCATAACTTTTAGATTTCAGAGCCCATTTCACTCATTATCTTCCCCCCTTAACCTATTTCTATTGTTAAGACAATTTTAGGTTAATCTTAGCTAGATACTGATGTCATTATTTTTCCCTCAAAATTATTGAGCCACTGGTTGGAATTTTTTTTTTCCAAAATACAATTCAATTACTATAAAACTCAAATTTTCCAAAGGAATCTTGCAAATAAATTTCTCTAGAAATTTTTCTGAAGGAATGTAGATTTCAATGATATTTAAATACTTTAAAATTTCATTTGTAAAACTGAATTTCATTTTGAGTAAGTCTGAATTTGATGGTTATCTAATTAAACTGCTATGTTGCATCAAGCCCTCTTTCCCTTATAAAACCAGCTTTTTCTGAAGTACATCTTCCTTAGAGCAATGTGGTTTCCCCTCCGGTGTAAGAGTTTGTTTATGGTGGTTAAAGGGTGTGGCTGAAATGTAATACTAAATTACATCTCCTAGGAAACATGAGGACAGGTCAGGATGATCTTTAGCTGACTTTAAAATAAGCTTTCCACCATTTCCAGAAACATATTTTTCTGATTTTTTTTGTCTGAGAAAACATTCAATAATGTGGAAAATACATGTTTTAGCAGTCATCATTTCTTTTGGCAAAAATTGTAAATTGCAACTGATTTGACTTTTGGATGTGTATACACGTGAACCACACAGAGACAATGAGAAATTCTCCTAAGCTACACAAAGGAATGTATATTGCTCCTTGTTCCCCAGGCTAATAGTTTCCTTGTTGTTTTAACATGCTTAATTAATATATCAGTCTCCTCTTCTAATATGTTTTACTGCCAGAAATTGAGATTTTTTGGGGGACAACATAGTTCTGAAACAAAATAGAGGAGTCAAGTATACTGTGTACATGCTAAGTCTGAATTCTTCAATGACTGGTAGGTCAGTGAGTCAGCTTTCATGAGTTTGTATGACCAGAAAAGGAAATTCTGAAGATTTTAAGTAATTGGAAAGTTGATTTTGATGGACATGCACATATTTTTTACAAAGACAGATGCACCAGTCTCTGAGAATATCCGTTCTGTGTATGAAACATGGAAAAAAAGGAGGCTTTATACCTGCTATAGCAATAACAAATCTGCCAAAGGACTTGCTAAGTGAGAAAAAATAATTTTAATTAGGAAATAGGAGTCCTCTTTTGAAGAAGCAAAAGAACTATTGTTCTTAGCAATTGTGACAGATCTCAGAGCCAATACGTGTTTGTATTTTCCTGTAATTAATTCCCATGTGGCACAGGGACCTGTGATTTCCCACAGAATTTTCTTCCTATAAAGGAAAGATTTACCACATCTCTCTCAAAAATATTAATGAATACTGAACAGGATTACTCTACTATTAATAATGAATATTAAAATGAGACTTAGGATTAGAAACTTTTCATTGCCTGATCTATGTTCATGTTTTCTCTACTTGCAGATAATTTTAGGGCTAAATATTGGGGAAATGGGGGAAAGATAGTTATACGGTAATATGTACTTGTATAAGTTACAAGTGATGCTCTTTGTGTACCCTTTATAATCACTGGAGACAATTTAAGTATGCAGAATTGTGTTTTGGACAATACTGACTGCACATATATGTATGTCTGCCTTTATGTATATATGAAGTGTATATATATATATACACACAAAAAGTATATTATTGTATGCTATATATCCATACACACACACACATACGGACTTGGATGATGCCTACTGTATGTAGGGTGCAAGCACTAAGACAAACTTAAGATCGACATTTTTAGGAGAACATCTAGAAACAAGTCTTTGGTTTATACCTAGCATTGCTTTGAGTCCAGATGCAAGGTTTAGAAGCTTCAGTTTTTCTCTTACCTTGTGCCAGCAGAGGTCAATGTGAAATAGAATATTCTTAAACATGGCTTGGTGAAATTACAAAGAAATGTGAATTGGGCTTAAGACACCAACCAGTCTATCTGGTAGTCAGTATCTGAGACATCACTACCAGCATTTGACTATTCAGTTTTCAAAGACCTTCAGCAACAAAACTCAAGTCCTTCAGTAACCTCTTCTGGTCGCTCACTACCCTCCTTGTAGCAATGTTTCCTACTATCTGGCTTTGTCTTTTATGTTGCAATTTAAATCCATTATTTCTTGTTGTGTTCACATGGGTAGCAGAAAACATAGGTTGCCTTCTCCTTTGTAGCAGCCCTTTATACACTTGAAAAAATACCATAATTTCAGTTCTTGACTCTTAGCATCTTTCAAATAAATTACCCAAGCAGTTTCTCTAGGGATCATATATTTTGATATCAGAACATTCTCATTGGTCTCTGGTGGGATTGTCCTAAACGGTGAACATCTTTTTGGAAGTATAATGCCCAAACTTGCATGCCCCTCTAGCTGAAGCCTTCCCAAAGCAAAATGAAAGGTAAGATTTGTCCAGGTTTCCTGTAGATAAATTTATTTTTTGTAAGACCAATGCCTTCTTGATTCAGCTTGTGCTCTCCTCTAAATCTAGAAAATTTTCAGCAGTGATCCCTAACTGGTTGTTACCAGGTCCTTTATTGTGCAATCGATTTTCTTTGCACACTTCCTTATTTATTTTCAGCCTATATTTTCATCCTGTTTCTTTAATGTATCACGAATTGTCCTTTTACATTCTGATCTTGTCCTCCAACACACTTACAGTCCTGATCTCATGCGGTCTTGAAATTTAACAAGACTATTTTCCGTTACATCATGCACTTAATTAGGGAAAGTACTGGATAGAGTGGATGCAGTTTGATTCCAGACAGCCTCATCTGATAACCTCCTTTTATTTTCACAGAGAATTGATAGATAAATACTCCTTGTATATGGTTGCCTAACTTGTGTTGCACAAGTTAGACAAAAGCTTTTTTAAGCTCTTTTCCTAGCTTGTTGAGATAGTATTAAAGCCTTACAGATGGTAGCAAACCCCAAGAAATCTCCTGCTCTTTTCTCGTCAACATGATCTATTAATGTGACACAGAAGAAAGTGATATTATTTGATTCGATTATTCATGACAAATCCATCCTAGTTGTTATTTATATCTTTGTTTATTTTCCAGGCTTTCAGATAGTTCAGTTATTTACTTCAGATTTTTGCTGAGAAATTAATTAATATGTGACTAAACTTTAATTCCCATGCTCCTCTGTTTTCCTCTCTAAAGGAAACTATATTTCCTGTTTTTTATTAGAGATGGTTTTCTGGCTTTTGGAGGTTTTTTTATTTCTTCTTTCTTCCTCCAGCAGTTCTCATACCCCGTAGGTACAGGGTTATGGGGAGCAGGGCAGGCTGAGGGGCAACCATGGGAAGCCCCAAGTGTTTTTCTCTGGGGGAACACGGGTTGTGTTCAAAGATTTGAAAACCCCCTAACCTGAAAATCTTTAAGTCTTGTCTTCCCTGTTCTACTTGACAATATTGCTAGTTTCCCTCTCCCATCAGCTACACTAATTCTCTAGTCATAAATTGGCCTTTTTCAGGAAAATTATCTCAAGAAAGACTGTGACATTTTGTTCTTCCCAGTATCACTTGCAATTAGCTCCCTTGTTTCACAGGGGAAGTAGGCCAACACTTTCTTTAGACTTCTTACCTCCCACTATTACTGCATTTCTCAAGTCATCCTTGTTATTCCTATATAGCTTGCTAAATGAATCTATTTTTTTATTTGGCCTTTCTGATTTTGTCCTTATCAGCTTGAAATATTCCTGTACAATCCTCTCAACAATGTGTCTTAATTTGTACTGTTTGCTCCCATCTTGTGCAGAGGTCAGTGAAGACCTTACAGCTGAAACAATCTCAGCTCCTATTGTGCTTCTCAGTCTTCCCCTGTGCTGTGACATATAGAATCATAGAATTGTCAGGGTTGGAAGGGACCTTTAAGATCATCTAGTTCCAACCCCCCTGCCGTGGGCAGGGACACCACCCACTAGATCAGGTTGCTCAGAGCCCCGTCCAGCCTGGCCTTACATACCTCTAGGGATGGGGCTTCAACGACCTATCTGGGCAACCTGTTCCAGTGCCTCACCACCCTCATGGTGAAGAACTTCTTCCTAACTCCCAATCTAAATCTACCCTCCTCTAGCTTGGAGCCATTCCCCCTAGTTCTGTCACTACCCGACATCTTAAAAAGTCCCTCCCCAGCTTTCTTGTAGGGCCCCTTCAGATACTGAAAGGCCACAATAAGGTCTCCTTGGAGCCTTCTCTTCTCCAGACTGAATAACCCCAACTCTCTCAGTCTGTCCTCATAGGAGAGGTGCTCCAGCCCTCTGATCATCTTTGTGGCCCTTCTCTGGACACGGTCCAGCACATCCATATCTTTCTTCTAATAGGGCCTCCAGAACTGGACGCAGTACTCCAGGTGGGGTCTCATGAGAGTGGAGTAGAGGGGGGAGGATAACCTCCCTCGACCTGCTGGCCACGCTCCTCCTAATGCAGCCCAGGATATGGTTGGCTTTCTGGGCTGCAAGTGCACGCTGATAGCTCATGTTGAGCTTCTCATCCACCAGCTTCCCATCCACCGAAGTCTTTTTCATCAGGGCTGCTCCCAAGCCAGTCACTGCCCAGCCTATATCGGTGCTTGGGATTGCCCTGACCCAGATGCAGGACCTTGGACTTGGTCTTGTTGAACTTCATGAGGTTGGCATGGGCTCACCTCTTCAGCCTGTCAAGGTCCCTCTGGATGGCATCCCTTCCCTCCAGCGTGTCCACCACACCACATAGCATGGTGTTGTCGGCAAACTTGCCGAGGATGCACTCAATGCCACTGTCCATGTCACCAACAAAGATGTTAAACAATACCTGTCCCAATACTGATCCTTGAGGGACTCCACTAGTCACTGGCCTCCACTTGGACGTGGACCCATT
Source organism: Hemiprocne comata (assembly GCA_020745705.1). Classification (NCBI taxonomy): domain Eukaryota; kingdom Metazoa; phylum Chordata; class Aves; order Apodiformes; family Apodidae; genus Hemiprocne; species Hemiprocne comata. Next base: position 40,044,985 of record CM036587.1, read on the forward strand.
GACAGCCACTCTTTGGGTGCTGCCGTCAAGCCAGTTCTTTATCCACTGAGTGGTCTATCCATCGAACCCATATTTTACCAGCTTGGAGACCAGGATGTCGTGTGGGACAATGTTGAAGGCTTTGCTCAGGTCCTTTTTTGAAAATGGGGGTTATGTTCCCCCTTTTCCAGTCAGTGGGGACTTCATAAGACTGCCATGACTTCTGGAATATAAGAGAGAGCAGTTTAGCAACCTCATCCGCCAGTTCACTCAGTACCTGTGGGTGTATCCCGTCAAGTCCCATGGACTTGTACACTTTCAGGTTCTTCAGAAGGTCATGAACCTGATCTTCACTTACAATGGGCAGTTCTTTCTTCCAGCCCCTGCCATTATCTTCTGTGAATTCAGGAATGTGGCTGAAGCCCTTGCCGGTGAAGACCGAGGTAAAGAAGTCATTGAGAACCTCGGCCTTCTCCATATCACTTGTCACCAGTTCTCCCGTTTCCTTTCTGAGGGGGCCCACACCTTCCCTAGTCTCCCTTTTCCCATTAATAAACCTGTAGAAATTTTTGCTGTTCCCCTTGATCTCCCTGGCTAGATTTAATTCTAACTGAACTTTAGCTTTTCTAACCAGGTCTCTTGCTGCTCGGGCAGCTTCCTTGTATGCCCCCTATTCTAGCTGTCCTTTTTTCCATTCCTTGTAAAGTTTCTTCTTGTGTGACAGTTTGTCCAGGAGCTCCTTGCTCATCCAGGCAGGCTCCTAGCATTCTTTCCTGCCTTCTTCTTTGTCTGTATACTTTGCTCCTGGACACTGAGAAGGTGATCCTTGAAAACCGACCAGCTCTCCTGGGCCCCTCTTCCCCCTAGGGCTTTGTCCCATGGTACTTTGGCCAGCAGATTCCTGGAGCGATCAAAGTCTGCACTCATAAAATCCAGGGTCGTAACCTTTGAATATATTGTGCTCATGTGATTAGTATCCTTTTTTAAGTACCTGCCTTCCTTAATGCTTTGTTTGTTGGTTTTGTTTGGGTTTTTTCTGTTAGAATGGGATCTCTTTTCAGATCAAGAGCTCTGCACAGCAATTAATAAATAATTACAACGATGATTGCTTACCCAAAAGGATAGATACCTATGCACAGCTTTCATGGCATTTTTAATTCATTAATTTTGACAGTTATAATTGCTACGGGTAGAAATTTTGAGAATGTACAAAAACTAAAACATGGACACGAGTTCCAGAGAGACAGACAGGCTATCTTATGGATCATCATATCTGATCTTGCTATCATGTGTCCAACTGTGACCGGTAACTTTCCCCATCAGCCTTAATGAAATTAGTGCTACCTGTCAGCACAGGAAGGATAGATTCTAGATTAGACTGCAAATAAATGGGAGCCCACAATATCTTTAAAATGAGGTTTTTACCCTTTCACTCCTACCCAATAAGATGTGTACTTCATAAACGACCCTCAGGTAGCGCCACTGGTAAAGAATGACTTTCTTGAACAAGTGGAGGGAAGTTTGCTCCCTAATCAATAAATTAATTTTTAGGGTTATGTGGACCAGAGATAAAGGAATCTTTTTTTTTTTTTCTTTCCCTTTCTGACTAATTCAATTTTAAGAGCACACTCCAAAACCTACACACAGTTTGGATCAAAAGGGGAACATATGAAGGCTATTTGCAAAGCAACTGCATTTTCTCTTCTTTAATCAGATGGGATTTTGATTGGTGGAGAGCCTCATCTTTTCCTTCCTTCCTTCCTTCCTTCCTTCCTTCCTTCCTTCCTTCCTTCCTTCCTGCCTTCCTGCCTTCCTGCCTTCCTGCCTTCCTGCCTTCCTGCCTTCCTGCCTTCCTGCCTTCCTGCCTCCCTCCCTCCCTCCTTCCTTCCCTTCTTCTCTTTCTTTCCTTTTTTAAAAACAATCCTGACAATCTGTTTATCATACATGTAAGCATTTGCTGCAATCAAAAATATTCTGATCACATGATAATCTCCAGAAAATAATAAAATAAAATGTCTAACTTAGTTTGTGGACTTTAAAAATAAAAGAATTAAAACAATGAAAAACTTGATGCATCCCGTGAGACAAACATGAAAAGATGACTGAGGACAGATGGGAAAGTTAAATTTCATATCACTTATAAATGTTAGTTCCCCTTCATTATGGAACTGACAATGAAATATCCTTTATAGCATCACTGGAAGATTTATGCTCATAGAGGTTATAGTAAACAATTATTCCTAGGCTGTACATGTCCATTCTTTCTATATAATGAGGGCCAAGTTTCTTGGGGCTACCTTAGAAAAACTACATACACATTTAGAGTTCTTTGATTAGAAACATATTTAGTTCTAAATAGGACCAGAATCTAGCCCATTTGAAAGGTATCTCTTGGACCTGAAACACATCTGTGCATCTACAAGACATTTATTTCTCCTATCTTACAGGAGCTGCAATGAAACACACAAAACCAGTTTGGAGCACACAGTCAAGGTTGTAACATGTAGAGTTAATTATGCTCACCTGTGGTACAAAGTTAAAGATCAACTGGCAACATATTGGTAAATGAAATGAAGCCAGAGAAAATTCCATTTTGTTTATCTGAAAAGAAATCTAATCCATCTTTAGGCTCATCGGCTACACAGGGTACCTTCAGTATCCCAGCTTGATTCCCTCATGCAGCATCCATATGTTCTCCCATACTTTCAGCCACCTCCATATTCCATGCCTTACTCTGCTTGATATATGTAGCCCTAAGTAAACTGCGATTTTGGAACTGAATGAAGATTGTCTTGGACTATGATTTTTCTATATTTTGTGCTGCTTCTATCATCCCTTTTAATCTTTATTACACTTATTTACCACTCTGAAAGGCAAACATGGATACTCATCCTGTTTGTGTACGACTCATGAGTGTGATCTTCTTACTGGGGGATGTGCCCTTTCTGTTCCCCCGTTCTGAAATGTAGAATGAGAAATCCTTAGAGTTCACAGTCTGTGTAGGAGAAAAGCTCCGTACATACTAAAATAATATCCCTAGAATCATCAATATGATCAGCATGTCACTACTGCATTGAATTGCCACACCACAGGGTTTGGATGATAGGGAGAATCCTGTCATCAGTTACTGTTGCCATAAGGATCTTTGTCTTTAGCTTCTATGAATATTTAGTTGGTTTAGGGCTAAACCTCTTTTGCAAAAGGTCAAGCCTTTCTCCTACTGAATCAGTACCCATACTTGTATATAATGCATGACTGCAAGCAGAAATATTAACTGCAACGTACAGCCATGTGACTTGTCTTCACAGGATTACAGCAATGACACAACCAGCCAGCACCCAGTTCTTTCCGTGTGAAAATCAGTGCTAAAGGAGAATTTAGGCACTGTATCCCCATACAATCCCATAATTTTTTAGGCAACAGCCATTTCATTCTGCAGTATATCTTAATCAGGTTTTCCCGATAAACTGCACAAGAATTATGCATAGTGATTTTACTGTGCAGTAATACTGAAGATTTATGGTTTCTGAGCTTACTTTTATCTCGTTCCTCACAGCTCACAGTTATATATATAAAAGCACACAAAACTCCAATAATTTTCTACGCACTTTAATTTTGCAAGCCCTTAAATTACAATTTCAGAATGATGTTATTCTTTATGTGCTTATATTTTTTCCCGTAAGATACAGAAATGCTTGAGATTGATTCTGAAAACAGAAAATAACCATTATGAGGAATCTCAGAAAATGCATCCTTTCCAATTGAAAAATCATTCCGCTTTAAATAATTATTTTCATTAAACCATTACTTTGTGACATAACATAGTTCATTACACTAGAAAAAGCTTAACACAGTTTCCTAGCGAAAACCTAAAACTAAGCATGCAAAAAATAAACTTATGGAAGAGTTTTCCTGGTCATTCCTTTATTTCTTGTTCATATACATAGTCATATCGAAGTTAACACTTGCTGGGGATACACTTGAATGCCTGTACCTGCAGATGAAAATTTTACAGGTGTGACTGGAAGCAGAATCATCATAGGAAAAAGAGATCTGAAAAAATTAGTTAACAATGATCCATGATACTAATTGGCATAGCTAAACTGAAATCAAAGCAGCTATGTAAGTCAGGGGAGCAGGTTCAGCTATTACAAAATAATAGATTGTTATAGTACTGACTAAAAGGATACTCTCATTTCTTTAGGAAAACTAAGCACAGTTTCATTAACACATAAAGATGAATTCTTCAATGTTTCTCTTCTTGATGACTGAATACAGTTAATGACTATGGAATAAAAGTTCTAGACATTTTATCTGTAGTACTGTTCAGGAAGGATGTCCCTGAAAAACTGATTACAAAAATGTGAAAAAGGCTGTACTGTGAGGTACCTCTCTCGAATGTGAGAATTCCACTACTGTTGGAATGCCAAGAAAAGGAACAATTTTGATTTACAGGGTCTAACATTTCTAATTTTGGAGCTACATAAAACCTGTTCAGTTTCAGTGAGACACCAGAGTAGCCCTTGTAACGAGTCTCACAAGGGGAGGAATAAAAGGTAGCAATCACCTTAGTATAATGCTTGCCTATTTAATGTAACCCCTTAAATGATCACTTCATGAAGATCACACATATGATCCTTCACTATGAGTCACTTGACTCATAAGAAGATCACAGGTGTTCACATAAGAACATTTTTGACATCTTAAAAACCATTTCAGCTGCCTGATAAGCACAGTACAATTATGCTCAGTGTGTCTTACAAAGCCTGTAGGAAAAGATTTCCAGGAACAAGAAACACTACAATTGCTTGTGCTTTAATAGAGTAAGAGATTAGTATTCCCACCCTTTCCTTAATAATAATAATAATAATAATAATAATAATAATAATAATAATAATAATAATAATAGATTTACTCCATCTGTATCTGCAGACCTGGTTGTCACAAAATGTGGAGCTAAAATGGCAGGCTTCTTAGTTTTCACTTCAAGATAAAAAGGCTAATTTGCTTTCTTCTTTAAAAACATCTAAAAGGTATTTAAGAGTCTATACACTGTGACAGTAAAATATGAAATGAGCATTAAAAGTACTTAATAATGTTTTTGGAATTAAATCAGATTTTGTATATAAGCAATCAAATGATTTGCTAAAGGACAGTTCACTGAATTGATGTTTAATGCTTATCTAAGGACAAACTAAATTTTGCAATATAATTAAATAAGCAGAAATGCATAATTACAATCTTATTAATATGTTAACCTTGCAAAATATTTTAGTATTGCAGGCATCTAACAAGATAGCTAAGGCAAGTTAATTAGATTTCAAGTGAGTTGCTAACCACGCTAATTTATATTTTATAAGATTATTAATTAAAAACCAACATGCTATAGCTTCAGTGTGCTATCTTACTATATTTTATACCAGCTCTGACTTACAAGTAAATTAAACAAAGCAACTATAAAGGACAAAAAAAGTGCAACTAACTGTTTCTTGCTAATATCTTAAAATTATACTGTGAATGGTCTATCTTTTATATACTTATTACATCTCATCATGGTCTCTCTTAAACAGTCACTTAATGGACCATATGAATTTTCTATGCAAGCTTAAATATAGGATTGACAACACAAATATGTATTTTAAGGCACTTTTTACGTTCTTGTTTAATTCATAGGAGAAAATTTAATTATCAAAGACAAGAGCTATAGAAAATCAAGAAATAATGCACAGACAGGTGCATTAAGCCCATGACACGAGACACCAAATAAACCATTTTAATCTACCAATTAATCTATCAAACAATAGTGCTGCTACTGGGCTTAGCTCAGCAACAGTAAATGTTGTGCAGGTATTTCCATTAATCACTATAGCATGGGTAAGTCCCATTTATGTTTAGGTGCTATATTTACTTAGGAGGTGCCATGCTTACTATTATTTTACCACATTCTCAGGTGGTAAAGATACAAGGAAGTTCAGAAGTCTTCACTGAAATAACGAGCATCAATTCCCTTTAGGAAAACAGCAATAGCACAGCTGCATCCTTTAGAATTCCCACTTTGCTCCATGAAACTAAAAATACTTAAATCTAAGTCAATTAGGATCCTAATTCTGGAGAACATAATGAACATAGCACTGAGTCACTTCTTTGCCAAACGGATCAAAGACTCTGGCTATTTCTTCTGCTTATTAGTCTGACCTCAAAAACGACTGGCCCACCCAGCTGCTCATCTATTTTCCAGCTCAGTATTCCAGGTGTGTAAATCCAGGGTGCTGGTGCCTCTCTGACTGCCTTGGCTTCTGGCAGGACCATCCTGATTCCTTAGAAGTTGCCAAACCTTTTTACAATTGCTTTGAGACCTGCCCAACAGACATTCCTCCTTGACAAGACTTTCTGGATGGCACTTCAAACTGACAAGGTGAGGCAGTGCATCCTGTTTTCCAAATGTTGCCATTGTTTTAACTTCTGTTGCAAACCACAGCCCACACAGAGTCCACAAACCCCCCTTGCTGGTTCTTGGACTCTGATTTAGCATGCCTTACTATAGCAAGCTTGATTTCTTGTAGCATTTTTGTTCCCTGCTATGACCTCAATGTCAGGATGTTGTTTACCTTCTATAAGCTTCAAACTGAAATAGCAAGTTATTGAACTGCTCCACTTTTCCCTTCAGTGTACCATTTCACTCTTGTTCAGCAGTCTGAGCCACAGAAACGGATTTGTTTCATTTAGTGTTTGAGTTCTGGCCCAGCTTTTGCACATTTTAGCACTATAAGTAGTTCCTATTATCTCATGCTTCTTCATAGTTCAGTTTCCCACAAGTAGGCAGGACAGAAACAAAATACACCACCCTCACTGTGGCCAGCCCCTCTGAGGAGCTCAGAGAACTTTATGCACCTTGAAACGTTTGCCTTTCAGCTCTTCCAGATCAATGGACTGCTACCATCAAAATCAACTATAGCCATCAGTTCCTCTTCCTTTCTTGGTTTGACTTTTTTTTTTTTTTGGCTTGCATGTTTACTTTTTTTTTGTTAAGACCCAAAGGCAGCTACTGACTTCCCTCCCTTCTTTGTTCAATTTCTCATATATTTCATTTTTTCATAGCTTCCGTGCTTGCCACCTATAAAGCTTCACAGCCCCTCCCTTTGCTCCCTTTACTCCAGTTCAAAAGCTGCCATTAAAGGTAGCTTCTTCCTTGGCAATGCAGTCCTTATCTCATGGTAAAGAGGTCAATATCAAGTTCCACCCACCCCTAAAGCTCAAGAAACAGTCTAGATACCTGACAGCGTTACTGGCTGTCACATCAGCTGCAACGCAGGGAACACCCGGTGCACAGGAAAGTGAGGGCTCTGCTTTTTTGTTGCAGAATAATCTCATTTCTGTTTTCCCCATTGCTGCTGAACTGTGTGTAGGGCTTTGATTCATTCAGCTAATCGTTTATCTTGCTCTATAAAAGTATCTGTCTTTAAAACCTTAAGCATTTTTTACATTTGCTGATTCTAAAGTAATACAGTTATAACATATAATGAAAAAGAAATATAGCCTGAGTATTTTGGAGTCCTTTTTATCAAGCTGTATATTTTTATGCTCAGTACAGGCAACTGTGAGCACAACGTGGGTAATTATGCATTCAGTTTGAAATGTCCCAGTATTTACTCTGTCACCCTTGTGTAAAATTATTCAGTGGTAAATCAAATTTTGCAATTGCAAGTAACATGTGCAATTATTTAATTTATTTGTATTTCTCTACACAGAGAAGCTATCCCAAAAGTTTGTTCACAAAAATGATAGTGAATCATGCCTTGGCAATTAATTTTGTTTCTTACAGACAAACCATTCAGAAACATTAAAAGATCAGCAAGCCACTACACATAACAAACATTTTCAATAAAGGACATTTTCCCAACAACTAGAAATACATCTTTTATTTTTCCCAGTAAGTAGCCTCAGGCCATTTGTGGCTCTCAGGAGGTCACCAGGTCTGTAGGCAGAGAAATTGAAGAGTCAAAAAATTTCTACTGAGAGTAACTCACTCACCGGAGTCCAGTTCAAGTACCTCCATTAAATACTGCAGTACCAGTGAGAAAAGCCATATTTTATAGAGGATGGTGTCCAAGGGATTCTTGTGCTTCTTGGTAGGCAAAACTGAGCACTCTGGTGCCATTCTGCAGTACCTTCTCTGTTCTCAAAGGTGCTCTGAGAGGCAGAGGGCAATAAACTGCTTCCTCCTGAACCCAAACATCTTCTTTGGGCCCCATGTAGTTTTTGAAATCTGCTGATAGACTGCATCACAGTGAGTGGCAAAGTTCACAGCTAACAATTGCTACCTCTTGGACATGGCTGGGTAGTAAAAAATATTCTGCTTTTCTACTCTTATCTAATAGCAAGTGATTGTTGGTAATCAAAGCTAGGCTGTGAGCTTTTGCAATTATTCATAGGTATGTGCAGCAATGACAAATGACTGTTGAACAGGCCACTCAAAATCATTCACTTACCTCTGACTTATTTTAGTCAATAGAAAATAACCAGCCTGAGGTCACAAAGTTGTACTCATACAATCTGATGTTTCTTATGTAATTGAGAGGTTTTGTTTATTCCTTTGGAACTTGCTTTCAAACCATGAAGACTTTTGGTTTCTGTTGCATGAATTACTGAACACAAATATTTTTTTTCATGCGTTTGTGCAGTAATTTTCCTCCCAAGCCAAATAAGCAAGCACATGGAAGGATATTGGTATAATATTACCACATTTAATAACATACAGGGTTCTGAATACTGAAGTGCAAGAAGGTTTATAAGTATGAAATATGTCAAATTTTAAAGGTCTTGCCACTCATCTAATGCTGTAGTATTTTAGATTTTATGTGAACAGTTCCAAATGCTCACGTCCCAGTGTTCATGCATTCAGAATGCATGAATTCATGCATTTGGTTTTGCTTAGCCTGGAACTTAGTATCAGATCACTGTTCTGGGCTCAAAGGTGATACTGTGATAGCTAACAGACAGTATTTCTGTAGATGAGATTGAGGAGAAACAGGAGTGAAAGGGGAACATTAGCATGGAGCCCAGAACAACCCTTTGGCATCTGGAACCACCAAATGAGTATATAAAAAGTCTGGCTTTCAGTAGTTCTTTCTCTTTTTCTTTTTTCTTCTTTTTTTTTTTTTTTTCTTTTTTTTTTTTCTTTTTTTACTAACAGCTTGGGGGAAAAAATTTACCCGGATTATGTCTGAAACACTGAAAAGAATAAACAGCAAAAACGAAACTCAGAATACTTTGACCTAGTTTATAACTTCTAAATATTGGTTTCACTGAAGTTTCTTTATTAGTATGCAAGCCAGGTTCTCTTATCATTTTTACCCTGATGCTTCTACTTTCATAAATCATATATCAAGTTGATAAAGAGAAAGTCAGCACAGCCCTAGGAGAAATTCAACAGGTTGTCAGCTATTTCTTATTCAATAATTTATGAGAACAAGATGTCTCCATTACATAAATAATTCCTTTGCGTTTCATTCGATTATGCTGTTTTTTTGAATGTTTATTATTGAGAAAAAGCATGGCTTTTTAAGAGCAAAGTGAATGTTCTGGGTTGAAATAACTGTTGAGCTCCAGAGATCGTTTATTAATAATCATCCATAACACAGAATGTCCACAAGCAGGAAAACATCTTGCCTGAAGACCAAGCAAGATATGCTATGAATCCAAGAGCTTTGACCATGAGAATAGGTCCAAAATGTTTCGAATATGTATCTCCCTCTCTAGAAAAGTAGGATTTATTGAAACCCAAACTTGCTGTTTACATTATTCGCTGCAATCAGTGGCAGTGTGGCTATAGCATATGACTAAAAATAGCCACTTAAATTTTTAAAAAAAGTATTCTCCTCAGCAGCAGCAAATGTAATCAGAGGACACTGGAACTTTTGAAGCTACTGAAATCTTTTGCTCCTTTTCAATGTTCTCTTTACTTCAGTTTCCCTTGGAAGGTGCAGCTCATGCTTTGGCAATCGTGGGGTCCAGCCCACTAAAACTTTATAAACCATTCTGAATTTTTTTTGTAGTTCTGTATTGATGACAACATGCAGACATCAAAGACTGTATGACATACAGTCATTTGCAACTGCAAATCTCGTGTAAGCTAGTTACATGTAATAATTTGTTACAACATCTAGCATGCTTTGGTAGATAGTTTATTTCAACTAACAGCCTAAATGCTCTTAAGAGTTCAGGTGGTTTTGTGAGGCCTTCACAGCAGTCTGCAGCAGGAATTTCACTGACTAGCACTAAGTTTCCAGAGATGGGCATACAATGACTCAGGCTAAGCATAAAAGGGGAGAGCTGGGGAAAGTTAAAGAATCCTTTACAAGATAATGGGCATTTTGTCTGTAATCCAACACATAACCACTAAATCCCCTCACCTTAATGATGATTAATCTGTAACATTCTTGTTTCTGCTATACCAATACTTTAATCTTCTGTTGAGTTAGCATGCAAGCACAGGAAAATACACGAAATCCACTGCAATTTTTTTTACCCTCAGATCCTTACCAACTGAAAAGCAAGTTTTATCACTCTTTCTTGATTTTTTTTTTTTTCAATATCAACTTCTTTGAATTTGACTTCTTTATGCTGGTGGTGTCTACTTACTGCCATTTTCCAAGTATTGACTCCCATTTTATATTACTGTTGTTTAGACTTGTGTTTTAAAGCAGAGAGTTTCATATGTTCCCTTCAACTCTACGTTCTGTTTGTCAGTTGATCATTATAATATTTTTAGCTAATAACCCCATGACAGATGGTCTGCTATCCCCCACTACCCTTTCAGAGGAAAATGGGAAGGGGAATAAGGGAGAGAGGGTTTAGGGTTGAAAAAAACCAAACTAGAATAGGTTCAATGAAATAATAAATAATAATAAGGGTGAATTACACACATATTGTCACATCCCACCTGGGGTGGGGGGGACAGGGAGTGACTCAAATTTGCCAGTCCCCGCAGTGTGGTCTCAGGTGAGATAACACAGAAGGTCCAGACACAAACATTAATAAGAATATAGTGCATAAACATCAATGGCAATGGGAAAATAAACATCCTATGTTTTGTTAGCTAAGATTTCAACAGAAGATACACTCCATAAACATTGACACTTTCACAATTTATACACACCTAAGCTATACAGGTGGGCCTTGTGTTACTTAATAACTTTGAGAGAAAGGAGAAATAGAGAGTAAAGAGAGAGACAGAGGTCACCCATGCTGCATCCAGCATTGGACTTGCCAGCAGGGGGTATTTGGTGCAGAGGGAGTCCCCACCTGAGACTTGTACATGCCCCTGATTATAGGCCCCAATTCCTGGGGCTTCTGGAGTGGTTGAGACACCAGTACCTTTCCATAACATGGAAGACACTAGACAGCATTTTAGGGCCACTCAGGAGAAGCAACACCAGGCCCCTCCTTACAGTACAATCTATATAACAAATGTACATTTATGTAAATATGGAACTTGCACTCTTCAGTTGGTAGTTCCCATCCCAACAGCAGATGGGGGTGCCTGAGTCTAGGGTCCCAGTGACAGTCCACAAAGCCCTTGGAGCAGCTGAGCCTGTCCTACTCAGGAAGGCAGGGGAATGAGACCTGTCTTGAGGAACAATGTCCTCCTTCCACAAGAAAACAGGATGCAGGAGGGAAGAGAGAGATGATGATCAAGCAAACCTCAAGACAGGCAGAGAGGCCAGGACAGGGTGCCCTGAGGAACCATTTTATACTGAGCGCCATGGGCAGGAGCTCTGTGATTGGTCCATGTGGGTCACCTGACCCACCCTCTCCTCCCCACAGGCACAGCTGCCCCCCCCCCCCATAACTGCCACAGCCCTCAGCGGCTGGGGGATGGGGTCTGGGACCTCTTCCTGATGCATGACCAAAAGATGTGCAAGCTCTGCTAGTGCCATGTCAGCTACTTGATGAACAAGCATCTTTTGAAAGTTTATTGTCAGTATCAAAATGAGTTGATAGCTTGCAATAGCATGCTGCCAATTTTACTTCTTGATTCTTCTTGCAGTTTCCTATATACTGTATTGATTTCCTTTTTTTCATCGTGGTTTTGTGGGTATCTGTTCCTCAAATTAACCCTTAGTGAATGGCATGTTCCCCCCTGTATGCTCTTTAAAATGTATTCCTCAGCACACAGCAGATCCTACCCCATGGATTTTTGTTGCATGTGATAAATTCGGCAGATTTCCAGAACACTACAAATGTAGCTGCGTGCCAGAATTGACATCCCATGTTGGAATCCCATTAACAGGGCATAGCTGCTGAGCAGCCATATCACAGGTAATAGGAGAGGCACACAAAAATCTGTGTGTGACAACCAAAGATAGACTTAATAAAGGTACAGTCTATGTTCTTTTAACTGTAAAATTTTGTCTAGTAGATTTAGTCAATGAACCTGAAAGATTATTCATCATATCTTAAAGCTGATGCTGATAGCAGGTTAGGTAGACATCACCTTACCTTCCAGTGACTATAGTGACTGATTCTACACTGTAGAGATCTACATTTGGTCACATGAATGTAATTTATGATTGGATTAGATTAGAGATTGGCCTGGAACTGCAGATTAGATGGCAGTAGCCAGACTCCAGTTCTCCTGATAACATTTAATGGTTTCAGCCATATACTGAGGACATTATTAGAAATACAGTGCTGTTTGCTCTGCAACTGCTAACTACAAATAGTCCATCAGCTGTATGTTATTTGTGCCTCAGACTGCACAGCTACGTAGATAGCTTACAGCTGATGGAGTTGTGCAGCCAGTGATGAAATCTTGTGTTTGCTTGGGCTGCCAGATACCATGCATGCTGATGTGAGAGGTAACTGCCAAATGTGAACTGTTGCCTTTACTGATGTAGATAGTAATGAACTATAATTACCATTCAGTTTCCCATATGTTGCTAAAGAATTTGTATAATTGACTCCATATTTAACTATGATTTATGCCTCCAAATTTTAATGTCTCTGCATGATCCAGAAGCTTTGCCATTCTTCATTATTTCAATTGCTTTGCTAATTTCTTCAAGGTAGGGGGCTATGTTAATTTTACAATACTTTGTATGATCTATTTCTTTGTAATTTATTTTTTTATAGTTTTTTTGCTTACCACATGAGGGTGTACGAGAAGATATCTAAAATGAAATTCAATTTGAAAAAATGGTTAAACAGATGTTAAGCTGGCTCCATAAAAATGTTAAATTTTGATATCAATTAATTTGGGTAGCTGTTCCAAAAAACACATTATTTTAAAATATAAAAAGTAAGATTTAAAACAAAATAATATGTTTTATAATGTTTCTTTGTAGTAAAGCATTTAAACTCTCCTAGCTTTACAGGTGAAAAACATTTAGATCTCAGAAATTTTCACAGGATGGACAAACTGCTTCCCATAATTTGACTACTAATGTCTCCATTCAATCACTGAAATAGCTGTCTTTACCAACTAAAATGAGAGTGCAGGGACCATGAAGTGTTCAGAAAGAGAGAACAAACTCTTTGAGAAACTGCTTAACAAACCCTCATAAAACATGTTAGCTCATGGTCTTTTACCATGTGGTTACCATATGTGCTGACATTCCCAGATCATAATGTTTCCATTCTTTCCTGAGCCAGTTGTTCTGAGTTGACAGAGGCACAGCTGTTGAGTTTTACCTTGATTTGGTTCCCCTCCCACTCATACACATACATCATATCAATAATTCAAACGTAAGATTAATGCAACTCCTCCAAATGCATACAACATGTGTTGCTTTACAGTGGCATTTTTTCTTTCTCTCTGTGATCATGCACCCCAGGAGGAAGCACAATTTAGCCATATGTTTTCTATGTCATGTGTCATCTACTGACACAACAAAAAATTACCAACATCACTGTCACAGCTTAAAGGAAGTATTCTGCTAGTAAGACCAGTTCACTCTTTGAATTTCATAATTACATGCACAATTGCAGAAAATAGATTACATGAATCTGGAGAACTGCATAAATATTGCAACAGTGTTTTGTTGGAAAAGCTGGAAAAATGCTTATAGGACTGATGAAAATGGCAGGACAGGAGAAGCAAATCCACTTTCAAGAGCCATGCATGCTGCTTCAGTGACAAGCTGAGGCATATCAAATCCTTGAAAACAAAGTGTAAACTCTAGATTAATGCTGCCACTGGGTCCTATTCAATTTTTTAACAAAAGTGATGAGCAATCCTATGACTTCTGAGCACTAATAAACAACTTAATATTTACCAATAGAGTAGCAGATCAAAGATAAACACACGAACAGTGGTTGCATGAGTGATTCTTCACAGCTTTCATAAAATAAGAGTAATGACATTACAATAACAAAGATGTGTGATCCTAAATTAAATCCTTGCTTTCCAAATACCTTAGGACTTAAGTTAAATAATCCAAGAACAACATGCATCACAAATCCAGTCTGAATTCAACAGAAAAATATGCAGAAATTTTTTTTTCAAGCACTCCCATAGGTAGAGACACACATCATATTGAAAAGGCAGATTCAGTAAATGTGTAAGGCATTATGTGAGTAGATTAGCAGGAGTTCTGACAAACATGGAAATAGTGTCAATGGTACACTGACGAGCACTGTAACTGAATGGGGATCAGATTGAATTACTGTACTGTGGAGTAAATGAAATTGTGGAGCTTGAAGGAGACCTACCCATGTGTATATAAAATATATTTAACAGAAGGATCTCTTACTGAGCTGTTAGTTAGACACTTAGCAAGGTCTTGCTATAATCAAGATGGCAGCAGATGACTGGGTTTTATTTAAATTAAAAATCACAAAGCAGAAGCTGCTAGTAGAAACTTTTTATGAAGTTTTTATAAAGTTTTTATGAAGAAGCCTATTCCCTCTGAAAACTCTGTGCTGGTTATAAGGATTAATACTGTTAGTTCTACAGTGTTCCAAATATTTATGTGTTAACACTGCCTGAAAGTGTCCAGTTAGACTCTGAGGGAAGCGTTGTCAGGTACATCTACCCTGAAATATAGGCATCTTTGCCATCAGAAAATGGTGAGCCTCTTATCCTAGTTGGGATGGGTGACTCTGCCTGTTGAAGCTCTTGCCCATCTCAGACCTTCCTGGGCAAATGACACACATAGTGGCCTTTATATTCCCATTGTCTAAAACTTGAAAATGGCTCTGTAACTTGTGTGTACTAGGAGAGTCAGCCTAAAACGAGCATGAACCACATCTTGCAACACCCCTGCTGTTTGTAAACTATATTTGCTATTATAGACAGGCATTGCATTATTTTCCAGAGGTGATGGTAGCACTAGAGACATCAAATCCCATTTATTTTCTTCTTAGTTCCTTGAGGGTTTTTTTGTCTGTCAGAAATTCCTGATGATTCTGACATCAATGTCCATGAGTGCAGCACTTCTTGTTTTCACTTTTAAAGTGAAACTAAATGTCAAGGATACATGCCATCTGGGCACCAGTAGAGCTATTTCGTGGTTTAAGTGTACATGCATATTAAAAAATGGCAATTGCTTAATAAAAATCTAGCTTTTACTCTTCTGTAAATATTTATCCAAGTTTTGGTTTCAGATTCTGCTCAGATCTCTTATCAGAGATTCAGTTCCTTAAACTTCAGGTTGCTTTTTCTTCTTCCCTGTAACTCTTCTACATATTCACATCATCCTGCAGTCTGTTTTTAAAACACACCACTCGGCTTCCACTTTTGTGTGGTCTGTGGTACTCTTCCAGGGTCTGCAATAGCTGCATTGTGTCTTTTGCCTGAGCTTAATGGAAAACAATGAAAAAACTCTATTACTTCAGAAGCTGCTATTATGAGAAATAAATTTCTGATTAATTTTCTTTTTGCTAGAGAAATTTCTTCATCATTACACCTAATGCTGTCTTCACCTCTGTGTGTGTTTCTGGAGAATTTAAGTCACAGTGGGGCTCTTAAGTGTTAGAGTTGAACTAAAACAATAATATTTACTTGATCTTCCTTTAGTACGGCCATCACTCAGAGCCAAGCCATCTATTGCAATTCAACTTCACTTTGGCTTTGCACAGTGTGAGCTCTATGCAAGGTGAACAACGTGGCTCATGCTAAAGCCTCATTTGAGGAGCAGCCCCCTCCTGGATGGAAACTTTGGCTGCTTTGAATGAGATCAGGGAAGGTAGGGAAGGTGCCACCTCTCTACTTGTCACCCATCTATTCTTAACCCATACGCATCTCCCTCTTCTCAGCAGTTAATGGTTAAACTTCAGTTCTGGTATTACCTTATTGCAGTCAAAGCCCATTTTGCAACTCTCATCAGCAGATGCTGAGTAGAGCCAAGGGTACAAACCTTGGAAGGCAATGCCCTGGGAGGGCATTGTACACACACTCGATTTGCACTGAGGGCAGGTTATATTAACAGGCAAGAGGTGAAGAGTAGAGTTAAGGGACTTGTTAGACTAGCACTTGGAAAAAATATAGTTTAGCAATATTTGCCACTCCTTGATTATTTATATCCAGACTCATCTAATTTCAAAGCAGAAACTGGATAGTTTCTCAGATACTGCATGTGGCACCTTTGGTAAATGCCAGTTTTGCACAGTGCAACACTGTGTATGTATCATGAAGGCTGGTGGAGCAGAATGGGCCACTAAATCGTTATTTACTGCTAAATAAGCCTCACTTCTGTAAGGCTAATGAAAATTAAATAATGAAGTGCTGGAAACTACTAGATTCAGTCTTGTGATGGGGATGCAGGAACACCACATGTCTAGATAAAATTCTGTCTTCTTACCTCAGAATTCCCAGATGACTTTTATAATTTTTCCATTAGTCTCATTTTTAGAAACATGTAACCCAATATAAGCTTCAGAGCAACTAAGTGGCAAATAATTGGTCTGATTTTTATGACCACTGAGTACACCAGGGTCCTGTTTTTGAAAATCATCTCACTTATTTAGCAATAAAATGAAGATGTAAAGAGCATCTATCTTTAGGTACAAAGCACTACATATCCAGTCTCCAGTTTATTACCTACACATTACCTTATTACTCACAGGGTTTTTTTATTACATCAGTGTCACTTCTTCAAAAGACAATAGCTGTGAAATTCAACACCTTAAAATCACCTAATCAGAGTAGCGAAATTATGTGTTTCTCTCTCCTTCTGAGATGAAAACAAAAAATACAGACTGCACCATTGAAGAATCATTTAAATGCCTATGTTCGTTGCATTACATGCAACCTAAAACCAGATATCTTTGACAAGGGTTGCAGGCAAGGCATTTTCTAGATAAGTCCTTAATGCTTTTGAATTCTTAGCTGTAACAACATAATGAATGTCAAGATATGCTGTGAGGGCTTGTTTGTTTCTATAGCCATGAAGCAGCAGTGGAATATTTTATGGATGTTTTTTTCCTACTGTGTTTCTCCACCTTGTAGCATATGTCCTGATTAGTATCAAGTGGGAGAGGCAGCTTAGAAGCATGATCTGTTTTATAGGTGTGTATTGCCAAGGAATACCAAGAAAGAGAGAAAGGAGCTCCAATGTAACAGATATATCTGAACCTATTTATTCCGTAACTTTCTACCTCTATTTTCATAGAGCAAGACTGAGAATCTGTTTCTGCATATGTTTCCCATTGAATTGAAGACCTGGTAATGCATAAATCACGGAGTAATTTTTTTAAGGCACTATTGCTTATCAAAAATTAATGAGAACAACTGCGTGTACTCTCCACATTTTACTTGCTGTATAAACAGAGCAGTGGGGTTAATTGTGAAAACTGTTTACTTTTAAGGAGGGAATAAAACCCACTCAGATGCTGCCTTTTTTCAAGCTGTGAAGTTTTTCCCTCCATAGCACATATGCCTTGCTGCAATCTGGCAAACATATTCACAAAAAAACCAAAACAAAATCAACACAAGTAAATATCTCTCTCTCTTTTTTCAATTTTTTTTTTTTTTTTTTTTTTTTTTTTTACAGCTTGCAGTAGAAACTAAGAAATACTGTAAATTACATATAGTTTCCCTCTCTATGAAAGTAGCAAAATGACACATTAAATATTGGCCTCTGTGACTGTGCTGGCATATGAACCTAGTGCTAGTCACAAGCAAGGAAAGGAAGCATGCTCAGCTTGAGCTGATTTCTGAACAAACTTTACAGTCCAATAAAACAGAAATCCAGTTTAATAATTTATCACTTATGTTAGATGTAGTGTGCAGGGCCAATAGCCTAAAACATACATTTCTCGACTGAAAGCATTGTTATTAAATATAATACCTGCCAAGAACCGTCCCAGTTGTATGCACAGTGTTTCTCGCCACTGTTTGCTCTGCAATAATGGCTTCTCAATTTGATTTATGCACATTTACCTAGCTCCCCAAGGGTACCCATAGTTTTGGACATGAAATAAGCTTGTATTTTGGCAAGCTCCAAGTGCTTAAGTGCGCCAATTTTTATTTTTATTTTTAATGCTTCTTGGCCAAAGTAACAAATAGACCAAATATTAAAATACATATTTTATAGTACATTGCATGCATCTATTTTGAGCCAGTCCCAGAAATATTTCTCGTACTGTTTAATTTCTGTCTATTTGGATCTATTCTGTCTTTCTGGATCTAAATGACTCTGCAGAGCATAAAGGAGAGCTGGATCACACTCATGAGAATGATGCGGTTTGCTAGGATTTTCTAGCTTATAGCGCTGAGCATAAGGAGAGGACAAAGCTCCTCTCAGAAAGCATCTGTCTAAAATGCAATGAAAAAGTAGAATTAGAATGAGCCAAAGCTCCATCCTGCCCCAGTGAGGTGTTTTGCCAGAGTGACTGAGAGGCAGCCCAGCAACAATCTGACCAACTGGTCTACCTCCAGCTTCCCACCACTCATTACAAATGAACCAGTCGTTTTCCTGGGATTGCAGAGGCACATGATACTGCATGCATCCATGTTTGTGTGGAGTCACAATAAGTGCATTCCTAAGTCCTTTGCAAACAACTCATACAAAGTAAGTTGCTGAATTCAGTGGAAATGGTCATGTAAGGTTTTTTTATTTATCAAGTTTTTCTCAAAATACAGACATAAATGAACAAACTTCTTGGTAGGACGGACAGATACTCCGATACTTGGTAATTCAGAAAATCATAGGAATTTGTAAAAACATCAGAGTTGTGTGTTTCTAGTTCTTCACTGACCTTCTTTGAAAAACATTAACTAAAAATTTTGCTAAGATTCCACATTATCACTGTTACTATATCCCCTGCTTTAGTAACAAAAAAGTTCCTCGTGGTGTTGGTTGATATTAATTGCTTTATGTTTGCAAAACCCAGCATTTTTAATCTGCAGAATTACTCACATAGAGAAGTCAAAAGATGGTGGCAACATAAAATAAACCAGGGAAGCTCATGAAGAGCTGTTTCACTGAAAAGGCTCTGAACATATGGAATAAATACTCAAAGGCAAGACTGAGGCTGAGAAGCGTAAATGAGTGCAAGATAGCCTCCAATTTCCTTCTTAGGCATGAAAGGGGTTAAGTCATGGGGCAAAAAGTCAGGAAAGTGGGATTAAGGCAAACCAAAAAATAAAAGCAGACATGCTGGGCCAGATTACTTTTTCCTGTTTGTAAATTTCATGTTTTCAACAGAAAAAAAAAAAAAAAAAGTGACTACACAGATGGTCTGTGTTATTCCCACATCTTTTGAAATGCAGTTTCCAAAAATGTCACCTTGTTCTTTATCCTCTTGTGTAGCATAAAGTGCATACACTCTTTTCCAACATGTTCACATGCATTCTTGCTGTCAAGAATGGTCTGCTTCATTAGCCTTCACCATGGAAAAATGTGTGTAAGAAGGAGGATATAAACATTAATAGCATCAAATTCTGCTTCTGAGATCTGCAAGAGAGAAGGCTGCTGGTGGCTCACTCATAGTGTGTCCACATTAGCAAGAAATTTGGCCCAAAAACAATGAATCAGTTGGTGCTGAGATTGCTGTATTTTTGCTCAGTGCAGTTCTGGGGTTTTGTTTTGGTCTAGAAAAAAAAATAAAAATCCTCTGCCTGCATCATCAAAGCTGTCCAAATGTCCTTTAGCTTGGATACTAAGTGAAATAAGTAATCTCTTACAGCTTGGGAAACATTTGATGCAGAGTGGAACATCCAGTTTGGGTTATTTAGAAAGAATCTATCTAGTAGACACCAAAATAGATTTGCAGATGGAATTAACATGGAATATCTACAAAGCAGTTCCATGTTAGGGTTGGGCTGTGCTTCTGATCTTCTCAGACTAATTACTGGCAATTGGACCAGTCTCAGAGCTCAGAGAAACTTCTGGCAAATTCATCCAAAATTTATTCAGCAAGAACCAAGCAAGCAGCTGTTCCATCTGCCCTCCCCTGTCCATTCTATGGGACAGGTGAGAAGGAAGCATGTTCCTTTCTGGTAGCACAGATGACAGAATTTATGCAGAGTTTTTGAAGACTAGGAAAAGACCCCAAATAACAATATCTAAAATAAGAAAGTATAGAGTAGGACTTCCCTCTGATAAGACTGCTTGAAATTGCTTCTCTTTCTCAGAGTCCCAGCTTTTCCTTTAGCATTTACTTCTAAATCATGGAATGATATACACATTGTTTTTCACCACCCCACAAGACCTACACAGGCACACCGCTACCTGACCCCTTCTACACAGTTTACAAAATGTCTTGTTGGAATTATCCACCTGGACAAACCCAGTCCTGGGCTCTGGCTCCATTTGGGCCCGTTGCCTCCCAGTAACGGTGCAAGGTACCAACTCCTGCAGCCTGCAGTAGTCACTTTTCCAATGGCACCCTTATTCCTTAGGAGGGGAAGGCTTGGCAATAGGAAAGAGATTTCCTGCTGTGTTTACAGCAGCAAAGAGCTTTAGTGAGGTGCAGATCCCAGTTCCAACCTGTTATGGGCAAGGGATCAAAGCTCTAGTAATGCCCTGTGGAGAAGTAGGACATGGCTTGACCTTTGTTGCTCTCAAACCTGATGTGGGTGGCACATGTTCGGAGATAAAAGAGCCTGGAGAAGTCCATCATCTAATTTCCTCCACAACCTCCCTTCTCTGCCCTTTTGTGAAGAGGTGACACCAAAACATATGTTTGTTGTGCTGGAACACGTTCATGTTCAAAAGCAGTGAAGGAACTGACCGCTAAGGAAGCTCAGAGCCTTTTGAAGAGTCTCATTTCCTTAATAGAGTGACTTTGGAGTCCAGGGGGTTGTTCCTTAGCAGAGCTCATACAACATGAAAGGAGAGTTGGACCCTGATCCTATTACTCTTTTTCACAAAAAGTCCTAAAAATAATAAAGTAATTGAGAGTTAAGGCTATTCTACCAGTCTATAACCACTAGCCTAGTAAAGTTTATAAAAGAAGCCAAATATTGCTTTAAAAATATAAGACAAAAACCACACATCCCCTCCCAATAAAATTCAATAAATAAGAATTCAATAAAGTAGGATTTTACCTTTTTTTGTAATCCATCCTTACTTCATATATTCTCCAGGCATTTATGAATACAATTTGTGTTTTTCAAGGGTCCTGAGGTGTTCATCAGAACTCTGCTCTATGAATAATCATGTGCACGTTTCTGACCACAATTCTTGAAGATTTTTAGGTAGACTTTTTTAAAGTTCAGAGCAATTCATACACCTTAGATCCATAATATACACATACTATATTTGTACATCTGTTTTGGAAAGGAAAATTCCTAACAAAAGCTCTGAAAAATAAACAAAATCAAATATGACTGATGAAAAGGTACCTAATTAAATATAAGCAGGCGCTGCATGCTCTCCTGTTCCCTCCCAAAATACAAAATAGATTTTATTCTGAGAGGAACATTTGGCTATGTTAGATTGCTCTAAGGTGACTGAACAATTACATTTGTTTTTTCCTTTACATCGTCTTTCTTTTCTTAATACATTGTCTCTGCTGGAGTGACTTCTCCGTGTTTGCTCGTGTACCACATGGTGCTCCACCAGCTGCTGATCTGTCAGACAGTGAGGCACACAGTGGCATCATGAATATTTTCATACATCAAGGTATATTTTTATTGCACCCGTACACCAGTACTGCCAAGAAGCTGTTCTTCTAGCAGTTCCTGTGGCTTTCTGTTCCCTACATTTGAGTGCAGCTGGGAACACAAGGGGTTAAGTGACACTGTTCATACCATGTCTGTCTCAATGGCAGGGCAGGAGGTTATGCAGCAGGGATCTCATAGGAAGGTGAATGCTTCTCCTAATGAGGTGAAGCCGATGGCTCTAACACAGTGGAACAGCTGCAGTGGGCTCCTTCCCAGCTCCGAGTCACACTGAGATCAGATCCAGCATATAGCAGCTCTGTTTTCTTCACACACTATAATTATGATTGATTTGCAAAACATGTAAAACTCTTTACCCTTTTATAACGAAAGCTTTATGTTTGTGACGCATCGAGAAAGGGGATTTTGGGGCTGTTCCAGGGAGGACTAGCTCCCTTCCGCCTCCTCAATCTTCTCCTTGGCTGACAAGGTTATTTTCCCGTTTTGCTGCAGTCTCCTTAAAAGTTCTGGGAGATCTGGGTGCCAGAAGGGACCAGGAATCCTAGCTTCAAGTTTGTACTTTACTGCAAACACATCAGGCTGCCTTGTTTCAAATATAAATGATATATAAAAACACATATGAGAGCCTCGTGACTTCTGCTTCTTTATTAACAATTCTACCATTTCCATTAATGGCTCTATACCATAATTAGACTTCATGGCAGATAAATGCACATGATTTACTGCCTGCGAAATTCTCTGATTGCTTCCCTCAAAACTAAAATTCAACACAAAATGCCTGATTCCCCAAATTCACCAGCTGGCTTTGTTGTCATTGTGCACCCCACTGCCCAGACATTTAGATCATCTCTCTCTCTCTCCTGGGTTCCCAGAGGTCAGGAGGTGTCCACAAGGCACATATTGCACCAGTGTGTACCGAGGCTTCTGAACTGCTCAGAATAGGCAAGCAAAAGAGAGATTCACAGTCTTCCCACCCACATGTTGGGTTTCTGGAGGAAAGAGAGCTGGATTTTGGTCAATTTGCAGGCATAACAGAAGAGCTCAGAACCCTGTACTGATCCGCAGAGACCTGCTCATAGAAAATAGTCCTATTAACTAGTCTTCAGTTCACATAGTAATTACATCTGTTCTAGGTCTAAGAAATTTAACAGAGGAAGCTCTTTTTCCTAAAAAAAAAAAAAAAAGAAGAAGGGGAATCAGTCTTGGCAAGTAGCACACATAAATTTGAAAATGCTAGAGTAAAAAATTCTATTATGAACAAAATTCTTTCCCCGATTTTCAAGTTGTTATTCAGTCTTTAACTATGTGTTCATGAAAAGTGTCCAGGGTACAGAGCAACCAGAGCAGAAAGCTTCAAGAAAAAAAATGAGGATTTTCTTCCCAGTGTGTATCAGATTAGACCAGGACACAGTTCTGCCAAACATTACTTCATTTGGACAGCTGAATTCTGGCAGTTCCTAACAGTTGCCAATTTGACACTACAAATTGGACACTCTTAATATAATATCTATATGTATTATTTCATAAAATGTATTGTATGCATAACTGTATGTGCTTTGTGATTTAGAAAAGAGGCAAATTTTCCCTTAAAGTTATAAGATAAAGTAATGACATTGCTGCTATGTTAAAACCACAGGCAGCATACATCCAACTTATTACGACACAGTTTTTTCAATTGCTAGGCTCAGTAGTGTTTCTAAATGTAATGGCAGAGTTCAAAAAATATTGTTAGGAATTTTTGAGGGAGGTAATAAATAAATTATAACTAATAATAATATTTCCAGCAAATTGCTGACACTTAAATGAATAAAAGCTGTAGAGCCAAATTGAACCATATGCTTTTTGAAAAAGCAATTTCATGAGTGGAAACTCTATTAGTATCTCTGTATGTTATTAGGACAGCAGGATTTGTTCTGCAACTAGACTTATTTGCTGTGTTAGATTAGATTCAGGTGGCCATTATGTACAGAAGTATGCACAGCTGTCCAGTATACACTGTCAAACCCATAGAAGCTAAACCAGTATCTTCATCTATTTTTATTTATATATGGTGTTTCTCAGTATATGTTTTTCCTCTACAGTTTTCCTGTTGCTAGAAGAAAGGCATCTCCTTTGCAACATCACAAAGAATCAGAAATGTGCAGTAACAGCAGAGGGAATTAAAACTCCATATGCAATCAGAGACCTAATTCTGGGAGCTTGTCATAATCTTTTAACTTTCCTTACATGTTGGCAACTAAGGTGTAAATTGTCACATAGATAAAACTTTGTTGAATTTGAAATGACACGTAAAGGTGACGCTAGCTAGTTGTCAAGAGTTCTCCTGAGAGAAGAAGCAGCTGAAGCTATTGTACCCCAGCTGCCAAAGCCTGAGACTAGAGGAGAGATGAGAAAATATGTATGACATATTGCTACTTAATGCATCTGAAGGTTGTAATTGGGGATATCTATCCCTGGCAACTAGATCTTCTGACGTTTCCTCTTTGTGCCAACTGACAAGGACATAACAGACAAGATAGGAACCAGGACTTAGTGTTTCATCTGAAAATACCAATTTTGTGCTTTTCCTGCCTTATACTTTATTTGTCCCTCCTATGATTATGTTGATATCAAATTATAACAAAGCCATTTTGTCAGCACTTTGCTAATATTTTGGCGTGGAAGCTGCTGGGGATACATGGACCTCATCGGTTGCACAGGCAGCTCTCAAAATGCTCACTGGCAGAATGGACCAAGGCAGACTCTGAGTGAACCAGATGTGCTAAATCCCAAGCAATATGTAGCTTCCTCTTAAGTATGTGCTTTAAACAAGTCTTTCAATGGTCCTTACTTAGCCATGTCTATTAAAAACAAACAAACAAAAAAAACCCCACCCCAACCAACCAAACAAAAACCAACAGAAAAAACCCCAACAAACAAAAAAGAAACAGATAGAAGAGAAAAAATCTGGTAGCTGAAAAAAGATACTACATGATTTCAAAAGAGCAAAAATAGTTCCTGTAGCTTGTGGGATGAATATAAAGAATGCAAAACCCTTTCTGATTGTTTTGCTGGAATCCTGCTCTTGCAGAGCTCCTTAAGGACAGACACAGTGATGCCAGTCTATGCTATTTTACAAAGCTTAGGTAAGTTAGTTGGATGGAATTTACACTTTCAGAGGCTGAAAGATGATTAGCCAAATCTGATCCTGGATTACCTGTAGCTAAGAACAAAATGGTCATATTTTTCCTATTTAACCTAGGTTTTGTTGAAAATATCCTGGTTGCACACAGAAAAGTCTCTACCCCAGATATTGTGTGATTCAGTCAAGCCTGATGCCTCACTGATCTTTGGAGCCTGAGGAGAAAGCCAGCCTCAAGCAGGGCAGGGCAGGATGAGCTCTGCTGGACAGGGCTGAGGAATGGGATGAGGTCAGAAGGACAGCTCCCTGCTGCTCAGGTCACATCTGAAATGTTGAACTCCACTGGTGAAGCTTTCACTGCAGTGAGCCCAGAAGCCTTGGCGACTGACAGGTTTTCACTGTTTGAAGAAAATAAACGATAAACAGCTTCTCCAGATTAGCCTTACATTAAAAGAAATCACCCTCTAAGAAATAGCTAAAATGTCTTGGAGTGGGGGAAGGAAGGAAGGAAGGAAGGAAGGAAGGAAGGAAGGAAGGAAGGAAGGAAGGAAGGAAGGAAGGAAGGAAGGAAGGAAGGAAGGAAGGAAGGAAGGAAGGAAGGAAGGAAGGAAGGAAGGAAGGAAGGAAGGAAGGAAGGAAGGAAGGAAGGAAGGAAGGAAGGAAGGAAGGAAGGAAGGAAGGAAGGAAGGAAGGAAGGAAGGAAGGAAGGAAGGAAGGAAGGAAGGAAGGAAGGAAGGAAGGAAGGAAGGAAGGAAGGAAGGAAGGAAGGAAGGAAGGAAGGAAGGAAGGAAGGAAGGAAGGAAGGAAGGAAGGAAGGAAGGAAGGAAGGAAGGAAGGAAGGAAGGAAGGAAGGAAGGAAGGAAGGAAGGAAGGAAGGAAGGAAGGAAGGAAGGAAGGAAGGAAGGAAGGAAGGACTTCATTATTAGGATTCGAGGTTGTTTTAATACCTCATCAGGGCTATCTTTTCTTATTTTCCATGTTTCCAAGTTTAGTACCATTGTAAGAGAACGTCACAATTCTGCTGATGAAGAGGTCCTTGCTATCCCTTCCTTTTGTCCTGGCTAAGCTACTGCAGGGATTTGTTTCTCCCTAATACTTGTTCATGCCTAATTAACAGCTGATGCAGAATTCCCTTGCCGGGTCTCTGCTGGCATTGAATAGCCACAGCTCATAACTCCAGACCTGGCTCTGTTACACTGCTGGTTGTTAATCTAAGCTCATATTGGTTTCAAAGTGTTCTTGCTACATTAGGAAGACCTTTCATCTAATTCTGACAATTCTTGGACCCTCCTTTTCCATAAATCTCTCCTTTCCCCTAGTTGCAGAGTCCTGGCTTCCACTTCTGAGATAAATTATAACTGACAACTGATAACTTGCCCTTTAGGCAACATTTTCTGCAAATACTAATACCTGGGTGTTCAGTGAAGGTCCCCGCAGGAGATTTTACTATGTGAAACAAATGCAGGACATCCTTGATACTGATTTGCTGATGCTAATTCAATACACTGTCAAGAAAACATTGCCAAAACAAGCCAAGGCCGCATCATTTCTTCAAGCGAATGGGTTTATTTTCCATTTTGTCACTGCGGATTACAGCTTTTGAGAGCACTTTGTGATATGTGGATGTAACAGATAGGACAGTCAATATGATTTATTTGGTGTTAAAAGGGCCTTATTTTGACTTCCTGTACAAACGACCTACTTCCACCTCCTGTTGCAAACATAATTTTTCACCAACTTCCTGCCAGTTTGCCTGATGAAACTGTACAGGTACAGATGCAAACATACTGGAGAAAAGAAAAGAGGAAAGTAGGAGGGAGTGGACAGAGAGCAAACAGCTAATTTGAAACCCTTCAGAGACTCTACCCATCATTAACATTCCTACAGGGTTTTTTCCCCAAGGGCAGGAAAAGGCCAACACATTAAAATTTTTTAGTCTTCTAATCTAATGTAATCTAAGGGACTCCTAGTAACAGACAAATCTCTCCTAATTGTCTTTAATAAGTCAAACAACATGAGAACCAAACTCTGTTGGAAACATTCCAGGAATTTTCTTTTCTTCATTTCTGCCTGCTCCCTTATGATGGTAATTTCTTTTTATCTGCTCTTAATTTGTACTGATTATTTCCTTTACGAATTAGAGCTGTACTTTTACCTGCTGCATGTCAGGTTCTTTGTAGTTAGGCTCTGAAAAAGTTTCAAAACCAAATCCTCCTAGGTGTTGTTCTGGGTTCTCTTTGTTTGCAACAGTGGAGGCAGCTGAAGGAGGCGCTCTCTCGGAATTGCAGGGAAGTGCAAAGCCCTTCTGCTCTCCTTGGGAAGCATGGTAACCACAGCTCCTGTGCTCTGCACAAGTGGAGGAGGAAAGCTCTGCCTTTGCAAAGCATTCAGAAGTCCTTAGGTGGTAAATGCTCTGTGTGTGTACATGTGTGCACGCATGTAAAATGAAGTCATTAGATGGTCCATGCCCATTGAACCCATATGTTTCAGCTCTACAAGGTCCCTGAGCTTCCTAGGCAAGCCCTGCTGGTTGGCAACCACATCTCTGTCTGTGTTGTTTGCTGCTCTTAGCTTTCTGTCCACACAGTTATAACATTCTTGGACATAGTACATACAGAATGGTGAACTGCAGAGCACATTTGCTACAACAACCCTGTTGTTATTTTCAAACAGATAATCAGATGGGAGTGAAATCATTTAGGCCTTTAATGAGTATCCAGCATTATCTGGGCCTGCAATAATTCTCTAGGGTTAAATCATTGAAATAATTATTTGCCTCAGTCCATTTATTTTTTTATATACATTTTTTTTTTAATTCAGATATAATTATTTCTTCAGCTGTCTGCACACAGCTATTCCTGTGGAGATTTAGATTTCCTGACCTTGGTCCAGACATTATCTCGTACTATGAATAAATTTACTCAGAAAGCTGCTCACTAAGGGAGTACCATCACCCCAATTTGTCTTGACTGGCATATGCCTATTGAAAACTTCCAGAAATTTAGCCTGAAATTAATATTAAGTTACAGATACTGAAGGAATTACACCAGAGCAAATGGAACACAAGCAATAGAGTACAAATGTTAGTAAATTTATTTTGAAGGAAGCTACTCTTTTTATTTTTAGAAATTTAAGTGGAGAATATGCCAGGGCAATATAATAAAAACATGCTGAAATATCCAAACATCTATTATTTGAACAAAGCCTTCTTTTGTAATATGTCAGTATCAGTCTACTGCTTTGGTGGGAAACATGTCAGGAAGAGTATAGCAAGTGCATTAAGTTTGTGAGCTGGTAAGGACAAGGATTTCAGTTAGAAGACCTTGTAACTTTGAGGTTCAGTTTAGGTCACATTCAAAATTACTGATTATTGTTTGTAAGTATCTTGAGTTGATGACATAGTGGATATAAGAAGAGAAAATAGTCTTCTCTGAGCTAGCTTTTGGAGTTCAGACACACCCTCTAAGTGAAATAATTGTCAGCTGGAGAAAAATAATTCAGAGATGTAATATGAAAAGAAATTTTCCCGTTTGTTCAAGAATCACAGATCAGAGCTGTTAACATGCTTCAGCTTGAGAAGTAGGTTATTTTAGGAGAGACAATGGGATTAAAACTTACTCTAATCCAGTTCTATTTAAAAATATAATATCCTTGAATAGGATTTTGAAGAGTTATGGATGGACTAAATAGCTTCTCAGTTCATGCTTGCGTATATAGTCAAAGTGTATATTTAGTGTTTGTGTCTTTAGTGAGTTTCCTTTAATCCTCCTCAGCACAGGTTAGGATTTCATTTTATTCATAAAGTTTAATCTCCCATTGCAACAGTCTAGTTTTGAATACCAGTACTAGACCAGTCCTATGCCACTCTAAACCAGAAATTTTCCCACTGAACTCAATGACGTCAATGCAGATGTGGGAAATCTGTTCTGACATTAATTTATCCCCCCTCAGCCTTATGCTTTTAGGTGGTTTATTCTTCCTGTCACCAAATACAATTCTTTGGTGGAACCATGTTCTTTAATGGAGCTAAATCATCACCTATTTGCCCCACTGGGTGGGCCTAATTCCAAATCACAAAATATAGTGAAGCTTCAGTTAACCCCAGGGCACGTTGTCACAAGATATTAACAATAAAGGAATGGAAACAAAATCTTTTGTTTATGTCCATAGCCAAACTTAAGAAATAATAAACAAATGCATTTAGCTTCTGTATCATAATGAAATACAGGAACAAATGCACTTAGGCTTGTGCAGAGTTTCTACAAACACAGAACGGAAAGTTGTTGTATTTCTAGGTGTTTGAATCCCTTTTTTAAAAGGAGGCTTTCAAATCCTTTAAAAAGGAAAGGTTTGTAGTCACAGAATCACAGAATCACAGAATTACCAAGGCTGGAAAAGACCTTCAAGATCATCAAGTCCAGCCTGTAGTCTGTCTACTTCACTTTATAAATGAAGTTGTCTTTCAAGAAGAAAATTAAATGTTTCTATTTTTCCAACAGAAATTTTTTCCCAAAGTAAACATAGATTCAAGTATCATTTCTGTTGGATCAGCGATAGCTTTCAGCAGCTGAAAAACACCAGCTAAGCTTGTTCCTTTAAATAGGACATTCATCAGACAAGAAAAACAGGCTTTGTACGGATTTAAAAAAAGAAAAAAAAATTTTTTTCCTTTTTTTTTTTATTAGAAGTTCTATTTTTGCCATTGGATGTGACCACCGGATGTATTGACAGACCTTTAAACTAATAACATAATTGAAGTCAGAAGCAAACACCACAGAGGGTCTCTGAAGTCACAGGGGATCAAGAGCATTATTTTTATTGGTTTGACTGCCAACCCGGAGCCAAACTGTGACAATAATTAATTGCCAAGCCAGGCAGGAGCTGAATGGACAACATTTCTACTGAAGGTATAGATGGGTTGAAAACTGGACAGATAATTTTTGCACCCGACATGCAGTCGTACATGTCTTATGCGGCCGGGATACTACTGCTTAGTGTATCTGTTCTTGTTATTGTTCTGTGGTTTATTGATAAGACTATAGCCATAATCAACCCTGTAATAACCTATTTAGTGATAACAGGGGTTATGATATTGATCTGTATAGGGATACTGTATGTGTGCAGTGTGAATGTGCATGTGGATAGGAAGGTCTATGTTGGTCATGGCAGATTCAGTTTTGCCTTTCCACTCCCAGTCAGGCTGAATATTCCAGATGTTGATCTAAATAGCATAGTTTCACTGGGGATGCTTCTGTTGAATGCTTATAATGTCCTGTGGATCCGTAGAGTGAGGTGTTGTTCCACTCACTGCCAATTCCCCCCAGGCAATGCTGCTGACACTGCTGCTACTGGTGCCACTGTTGCTGCTGCCACCCGTGATGCTGCTACCACCGCTGCTGCTGCCACCACCACAGGTGCTGCTACAAAAGCATTCGATTCAAACGAGTAAGAGTTAATCCTTTGACCAGGGGCAAAGTAAAGGCAAAAGATCCTTATTCCTGCTCCCGTCTGAGATATCCAGAGTTTTTTCAAGCAACATCAGAAGACATAATTGAGGAATCAGACGATTCTAAGATAGATAATGGAGCAGGCCCTTCTAAAGCAGATGATTGAACAGGCTTCTCAAGCAGATAAGGATGACAACCTGCTACAACATTTCTCCCTAAAGGAATTGTGTCTCATGAGAAAGGACTTTACCTGCAATGAAAATGAGGGGCTTCTTCCCTGGCTGCTCTGATGTTTTGATGGTGGAGCTGACACCTACACCCTGGACGAAAGAGAAGCCAGACAGTTGGGATCCCTGGCTAAAGATGCTGGTATTGATAGAGCAATTGGTGATAAGACAGGAAATATCAACCTGTGGAGCCGCCTTCTTTCAGCCATACGGAGCAGGTACCTCCATAAGGGTGACATTGACCCATGCCGAAGCAGAGCTCCCACTCTTGAAAGAGCCATCACATATTTGAGAGAATTAGCAGTGCGAGAAGTGATCTATGATGACCAAGGGTTTCTAAATCCTGATGATGTCTTGTGTGACACGCCCATGTTTTAAAGGTTTGCGCAGGCTGTACCAGCAACACATGCCCATGTATTCTCCTTCATGGGATGTTTTGATGAATTCAATAGACCAGCTGTGTGTGAATTGGCTTTCAAAGCATAACAGTATGGAGATATGTTTTCTGATTATCATCAGTTCCACACCTCAGCCATTGAAAAAGTGACTGACAGAAGGAATCTGGACAGATGGGAAGGTAAATTCCAGCCTTTCCCTATACCCTAGTATCTCCCTAAGGACAGTTGGGCTCGTGTTGCAGCCATCAAGAGGAGACGCTCTGCTACGAGACAACAACAAGAGAGACGGGACCCACTTCGACGTCACCTGTGGTTCCTCTTGCATGATTATTACAAAGAGGATGTGAGAACCTGGGATAATAAACCCACTGGTATTCTCCAGCTATATGTACAAGAGCTGCTAGGTAGAAAAGGTGCAGTATATGCTTCTTCCTGGAAAAAGGCAACTCCAATTTCCAGCAACCAGTCTTTCAAACACGATGGTGCATTGACCTCTACTGGTCAGTATTAGAGGTGCCCTGCCTCCAGCCAGGGGGAGGAGAGGGACAAGTGAATTTATTGGACTGTGTGGATTCGGTGGCCTGGAACATTGGAACCACAAAGGTATAAAGCCTTGGTTGACACTGGTGCACAGTGCACCTTAATGCCATTGGATCACAAGGGGACAGAGTCCATTAGTATTTCTGGAGTGACAGGAGGATCTAAAGAACTGTCCATTGTCCAAGCTGATGTAAGCCTCACTGGTAATAAGTGATCATCTAGTCTGAGACCCTGGGTAAATAACACCTTCCCAATGTGCACGTTTGAGGATTCATTATCTTTACTGTTAGAAATGAGCATTTTATTTTTGCTGCACCTCTCTGGTTTCAGCCACCAGCCATGTGGAAGAAATCTCTGTTATCCGATTTCCACTTCCTAGACTTCAAGGTGCTTAAATGTTTGCAGGAAGTCACCCATCAGCATTTCCTTTGATATGTTAAGTTGATGAAGCACTTGAAGATGCTGTCTCTAAGATATGTTTTTCCTTCTCTTTAATCCTTCAGCTTTTTTTTTTTTTTTCCTTTTTTCTCTAACTTACCATCCCTTTTTTCACTCTAGACGTCTGACTGGGGCACTGTACACCATGGGATGGTGATATAATTTCCTTTTTATGCAATATTCCTTAGTGCACCAGCTCACTGGCTACAATTAATTATTCAGCTTTTCTGATTAGCTGGTGAAATACTGTCACCCCCTCTTCAAAACTTTTGCATCATTCCTGCTTTGAAGTGTATGATTCTCTCCTGTAGTTCAGGCTTACGTTTCTCTTTTCTCTGTATGACTTTGCCTTTCATTGTCATGTAACACTTGCATTCAGATAACCAAGCAGACCATTATTTATCATTATTTATTACTTCCACAATACCTGTGTAATTTATACACTTCATTGACATTTTTGTTATGTATTCTACAAGATTGCTGATTTTGAAATAAAATCAACAAAGCCCAAGACTGGTGTCTAAGATGTCCCAAAAGAAACACACTAATCTCATTTGGATTCTTCATCTACCACTAACTCTATTTTAAAAATTGAGTTTTTCTATTTTTAGAACCCTATTTTTTTAACTCTATTTTTAACAACTGAGCAAGCTTTCACTCCATCTACTATGCTGATTATATGTCTTTCTACCTCTTAAATTAAAACAGCAAAAAAAGACATACTAGAATATTGTGCCCACAGGTTTCTCCAGATATATTGTATCAGTGCTATTACTTTTGTCAGCCAAACTTATAACTTTAGTTAAGCTATTCAAGGATAAAACAGTCATACCTTAAACCTTTCCAGCAAAACTGAGGAAAATAAGATTTATTTTATATTTCTTCAGATAAAAATTAAGATGAGTGGAAAAAAGCCCAATAATGCACCATAAACTGTTGTTTCAGTAAAAAAAAAAAAAAAAGTAAATCAGCTCTTGTTTTTTTACATATGGTTGTGGTAGATTACTATTTTTGGTTTTGCATTTGGTTGAAGACTAAAAATCCTCTCCATCATCTTGCATCTAATGGGTCCATTCATCTCTGGCTTAACTAGTTGGAAGTGTCCTTTTTCAGAGAGAAATATTCTCTTTTCATATACTATAAAACTTGGTTTTTTTGTGAATCCACTTTATTACCATTTTTTTTGATAAACATTGTAATTAAAAATTTAACATGAGGTTTAATACTTCCTCTTAAAAAATATAATTGCATATCTATTCAACCTCAAAATTATCAGACTCATTGTTTGGTTTTAGATGTACCAGAAAATATCTACTTTATTCAGGTGTAGTAAAAATTATAAAAGATCTTTTGATAAAAGAACTCAAATAGTTCAGCTTAAGACTTCTGCGGCTGATCTAAGAAGGTTTGCAGCCCAACATAACACCTGCTAGACACAGGAGACCATGACCCACAGATCCAAAGGCTTTTTTTTTTTTTTTATTGCAATCTGAACACATGTAACAAAACTGAATTTCTGTCATTTTATCCAACTGAAAATTCTGAGTGAAAATCATTGTGTTTTATTTACTGATTGCAGCCCACCAGCAACAGGGACCATACGAATGCTCCATGAGTTAATGCATTCCCTGGATTTGAGGCACGTATGTATGAAAGTGTGTTTATGCCTGCATATTTATGTATATGTTTGGGTGTTGTAGCCTCATGATTCAAATAACATTATTACCATTGTTAGTGACAGGCCACAGGCTTGGTATTAATGCTGCAAAGTCTTGGAAGTAGGACATGTCAGGCTTGATTTGTCTTGGCCTGTCTGGATATTTGTTTAGCTTGTTTAGCTAACAGCAGTTTTTCTAGCTACTAGGCAACTACTGTCTATTTTTTTTAGCTTTAGTTTAGCTTTTTATTATTGTGTGCTGCTATGTCTATTGCTATAATAGTGCTGATGTGTTTTTGTAACTAATCAGTAGCAGTAACCAGCAGTTATTCAGTGCAGAAAGGAATATCTGTGACTCTAGAATAATGATATGTTGTAGAGAAGTGTAGGCATAGGATGATAGCAAAGACCTTGCAAGTGTGGGAATAGAACAAATTCAGAGGCCCTGGCACTGTAAATAATGAATGAGTTCTCAATTATTAATCATAAAAAGATTGAAACCTTGGAAAATGTGTTAAACTGGGTTTACGCAAAACAGAAGAACAAGCAAGTCTCTAAGTCACATATAACACACCATGGATAGTAAATTCACCTGTAACACCATTTGAAGACCAATGGAAAGAAGAGCACAGCTCAGCACATGTTAGTGTATAAAAAATAGCAGAGCTGGAGTCGGGAGGAAGCAATCCTCACTATCTATATCATACTCTCCTCAGAGAACTCAGGACATTGATGACGCCCCAGAAATCTCCTCTCTCCCTCCTCCTCCTTCTCAAGGAAGAACACACTGCCTCCATTAACCTTGGGGCCCAGATGAACAATGATCAGGTGATAGGGGTTACATGCTCACAGGGACCATGCATTTGTGTACCTAACAACTTGAAGTGTGTTATTACCAATTCCTTTCTATAAAAATTAGGTAGTTAGGACTGTAAATGTTAGTACTGTTGTGGCTGGATTAAGTAGAATTTACAGTTAGTCAGAAATCAAGGAAGAAATCAAGTGTGTTATTAAGAGATTCACTTCTATTACCCACGGTCTTCAAAATAAAGGCAGTATGTTTCATTGGAAGATTCTCCGGGAATTTTTTGCCTTAACCTTATTGGTAAACCATATTGAAGTGTTGAACTTTACACAACAATGCCTTAAATAACAAACTGATTAATCTATCCCTAAGAAAAATGTAACTGATATTTTCTGCATATTTCTGTGAACAATGCTAGGGCCTTTTTTTACTGCATCTCGGTGTTGT
The DNA here is from genome assembly GCA_020745705.1 of Hemiprocne comata. Taxonomy (NCBI): domain Eukaryota; kingdom Metazoa; phylum Chordata; class Aves; order Apodiformes; family Apodidae; genus Hemiprocne; species Hemiprocne comata. The sequence continues at coordinate 40,080,113 of CM036587.1, forward strand.
CACAGTCTCTTCCACAACTAGTGTTTTGAAACCTTGATGTCATGAACTGCTAACTCTGTTCCCCTTCAAACACTAGGACTGTTTAAAGGAGAACAGTGCTGGGATTAGTTTAGCAGCTGTACCCTTTACTGACAAATTAGATTGTTTAACCTGTGTGGTAGAACCAAGACTTCTGATGTTTCCAGTAGTGTATTTGCTTTTGAGTCTTTGTATGAACTTAGGCCAATCATTTAATCAGGAATACTCCAGTTCCAGCATTTCTACTCTTCCTTAATTTAGGAAGGCAAACTGAAAGTAGCATGAGTTAAAGGCAGGTGAGCCCAAAAGAATCACGTAAATAATTATTGACTTTGTTTCTTAGCACAGATCTCCATAAACATTGTCTTCCCCATGATTAATTTCTCTGTTCGTCAGCAATCCTGTCACATTTGCAACACCAGAGAGACTACTCACTGAGATCTGTAAGAATTATTGTGAGGACTCATTCATCACTTAGATTTGCAAGCTATGCAGATAGCTATTTTTTTACCTCACTCTCCCCCACCCCATTCCACTTCTGACTATGGAGGTTGTGCTGAACCTGCAAATTCCCTCCAAGCTCAGACAGTCCTGATGAAGGTGCTTCAGCTCTTGTGCATGCTATTGTATCACCACGGCTGCCCTTGAAAGATAATGATTGCATGCTGCTCTTTCAGTCTTGATGGCAGGCTGGCCTAGGAGAGGCACAGAGAAGCAGTTTTTATAAGGCTGTTGCTGAGGTTGTAGCTGACCTCAGAAATCAAAATCAGGGAAGTGCTCTAGTTGTGTCTGCAAAGTCCTGTGGTTGGTATCTCAGAAAGAACCAGGAAAAAGGAGCATGAGGCTGGACACAGGGCTACCTGGGAGTCCAGGCAATGTGCCTACTGCCAAAACAGAGAGTAAATTAACATTGACATGCATTAATTTGTAACCATCTATTCAAAACACCATAAAATAGCTAAGTCTGAATTGACAAAAAAAACCCCATATGTCCTAGTCACCCAGAAGCACACAAATCAAAATTAATCCTTGTGAAAACTCGTAATGAGGGAACGAAGAAGATTAGAGGAAAAAACACAAAGACCAGAAATAAAACCTTCTCATTAAAAAATAAAAATAAAAATAAAAATGCCCTGCTTATTCGATATTTCTTCCTTATGGATTCAAATCTGCGATGATTTCTTCAAAGTCTGCCTGTGGCTATCAGCTGTTGAATAGAGGCACCACCCCACGATCAACACCACTGATTTCTGTTACAGAGTATTTGAGACAGATATATTCTTAACACCATTGGTACAAAAATTATCACAAGAACATGAGCAATAAATGCGTTAAGAGAAATAAATGCATTAAGAGAAATAAAAGTTGTCTGAGAGCAGAAATAAAATACTGTACATGCTGAGGAAATAATTTCTTGGGAGTTACACACTGGACTCAATTAATTTATTTTTTTTAAGACCTTTGAAGTGCTATACTAATGCTAAGCAGTATTAATTCCACTGCTACTCCTCTGAGTTCTTGCATTATTTCACAGTAATAAGCACAAACCCTTTAGTAATTAAAAATAATTTCTTAGTCAGACTTTCCTGCTCTATATCTTGTAGTATTTTGTAATCCCACAACTCCCTATTGCCTTCCCCAAAATAAAAAATATTTCATTAAAATTTTACTTAGTTGTCCCACCCCTTTTTTCCAGTCTGTTGACTAATACAATGCACAGCAATCTCAAAGTTTAAAGTGTGAGAAATCCTTATTGGAGCACTCAGATCAATGTGCAGTAGGTGAAGGAGGGGCATTTTTGAGTGGAAAAGTGTTTGACAAAAAATGGAAGTGACCTGCTGGTTTAAGTGTAAAGAAAAAGACTAATGATATCTAGACAAATAAAAACATGTATGAGATTAAAAAACCTAACAAAAATCCCCAAAATAAAACCTTGAACCTTCCACAACTGTAACTGTTTGCCTGGTCCTCTGCAGGGGATCCAAGCAAAAAGTTTTTAGGATATCCCATGCACAAGATCAAAGAAAACAGCAAATATTCAAACTGCAATATATTAATTGTTTGTTAATTAAAGTTGGAACATCTTACAAGTCCTAAAATATCCACAGAAAGATTCCATTAGTTGCTGCTTAGACATTATATGCTGCTAACAAGGTCATGCAACAGTAGAAGTTATTCTCCAATTCAATCTAAAATTAGTCCAAGGATGGTCATAATGAAAAGCATAATGGTCTCAGTGAGGTTGAAGGGTCAATATAAAGGGATTGATTAAGAATTTTGTGCTGTTTTTTAAACTGAAAAATAAATTTTCAAGGTTTTAAAATTAATGAAATATTTGCTTCTGCCACTATATTTAACTGAAATTTTCTCATGAGAAAATAAGTTTTATTAAAAATAAGAAAACTTGTTTTCCATTAGAAACAGCAACATTGACAAAGATTTTTTTTATTTTTAATATCTCACATGGTCCTATTTATTTATTTATTTATTAACTGTAATTTGTTTGGTTTGGGTCACAGAAATGAGACTGGGGATTTTTTTTAAAAAAAAACGAATGGAGGGAAAAGGCTAATAGAAAAATAAAATATATTTCTAAATGACCGTAAAGAGCTTCCTAACAGTTTCTGGGATATGACATCATGAGGTAAAACTCTGTGTCTTACATGAGGACAATGTAGCAGTTCACTTTGCATTCACAGGTTACTTTTAACCCAGCCTTTCTGCTTTTGGTTAAAAGCATAAATTAGTGTCCTCCATGGCCATCCCAGGAAACTGATACTCACAGTCATCTGCAGACTCCTGATAGTACTTAAAAAAAAGTATTACAGCCTGAGCGTTTTGGTTTGAGCAAGATCTTTGCTGATTTTTTTTCCTTCCTTTCAGTGAACTTTTTAGCAGCGCCAGTGGACTGATAATAACGAAGGTCACTTCTGGCTGTCTGCAGCCTCCCTCCGCTACGGGGGAGCAGATTAGACCGAAGGCAGGATCAGCAAACCAGACTGTTCCCTTCTCATAATATTTTCTCTATTTGGCTTTCAGTATAGGCTAATATATCACGGAAGTCAAGCCTCTTGTTTTCCTTTTTCTCACTTTTCTGCTTACTGTCGCTTCTATCGCCCTCTCTTCGAATCTCTCTCTGTTTTTTTTCCATTTTTCCTTACAGCCGACACCCGAGGACCCCGTCCGTGCGCCCGGCCACTCCCCCCTTCAGCTGGGAGACCGTGAGAGTGGTTAGAGGAGGAGGGAGGGGATTGGGTGTTGCACATCCCTTTGCAAATATATATTCCCTTGTCATCAATAAATAAAATAAATCTGTTTCACTTTTCAACCCAGAGAGCCTCTCTTTATCATTTTTCTCCCTCTTCCCCTACCTTGGGGGAGGAGGGGGGGAGGGGTGAATCGAGAGAGTGCCAACTCGGTGCCAAACCAACACACTGAGCCATGCCAACCAAGTCTGAACAACTCACAGACTCGAAAAATCAAGCCTTCCTATAATGGTATCATTCTTTCCTTAACCAAAATAAAGAAAAAATATCTCATTTGGACCACTGAACCAGAAATAAAATAAATAAATACAAAGGCTATTTAAAAAACAATTGTAGATTGGCATACAGTGATGAAAGCTGAAACATGCTGTACTGAAAGCACATTCTTTTCCACAACAGTGACATTGTTCTTGTTCCTTAGATATTGTGCACTAAAAAGCACATTCTAATTCCAGAGCTGTATTTCTTTTGGAATACAAAGATTAAAAATGTAGCAGTGCACTTAGTAGCCTACCCAGAGTAATGCTTGTGTCAGCGGGTAGCTAAAGGAACCCTTAGCTTGATTTATCTCCATAACTCTTAAAAATCAGTCCAGAAATCCATTTTTTATTGATACAACTTCACTCAAAATTAATAAGATAAATGCATATATAATAGATTAGTGAAAGGCACGCTATGATTTAAATTTCCACAAAAGTCAAGTTATGGAAGCATGAATTCATCCAAAGTTGCTTGCAAGTGTTACCTGACTATACCTGAGGAGAGAAGGAAAAGCAGAACTCCAAAGGAGACATTTAACCCCTGATGAAAGAAAGCATGAAGAGCTGTCTTTATATTTTAGTGTCTACTTTCTGTGACAGTGATCTGGAAGATTAATGGTGTGTGAACACTACTGAACTACAAAATTAGGATAGAGGGAATCAAGATGTTTGGAAGAGCCTTCACATCAAGATCAAATTCAAAAGCAAGAGCAGGGTTTCTATACCAGACAGCTGAGGTTCAGCTCAACACTAGAGTTCACCTAAGAATCAAGAATATGAAGTTTGGGCCCACACAAGCTATTTGAGTGAGATTTCTGACCCTGCTCAAAAATCACATTCAGGAATTGATGTTCCCATTTCTAGTTTTGACTCTGAATCAGAAAGAAAAGCAATTTCTAAATTAGTCTTTTTTTATAAAGGGGTGACTCAACAGACCTTTATCAGTACATTAGGCTATTTTATATCCTCTGAGAATATGGCTTAGTGAGGAATCAGCCCTTTAACTTGTAAAGATGAAGCCTGAAATCACAAACAGGATGTTCACAAAAAGCAACACATGAATTACTTCAGAGGATTTCATAAGTCTATATACTTTTCCACTGGACACAGTCCCACATGGAAAACGGATGTAGAGATGATTGTTATGAAATTAAAAAAAAAATATTAAGTCTTCATTGGCAGTAGACTAGTAAAAAAAAGAACAAGTCATTCTTGGAGCAGCCTGGAAAAGTTTGTCTCTGTTCTGCACACATTTTGTTTATGTTACAAGACAGTTGCAGTGGAGGGAACCTTTACTGATTTGTCTTGAAAGCGGATTTTTTTAAATGCCTGCAGGAGAAAGCTCAGTATGATAAATCTGGTTCAATGTTGTTGATCTCTCAAGGTATTGCTGCTGCTATTTTCACACAAGATGTTTAAGAGGTGCTTTAGAAATGTGAAATTATCAAAATGCTCATTTCCTGCTTAGTTTCGCACTGCTGCACAGCTGTGCTCAATTAGGCAGACATTTGGAAAACAGCAGGGGAAAAAAGGAAAAAAAAATAATCCAAACACCCCCCAAAAAGATGCATTATTCTACCCATTGCATTCTTAATTTATACAGGTAAAAAGCCTAGAATAAGTCATATCAGAAAGCAGGCTATATCAAACATCCTCTGCAATTGGAGAAAATTTTATTTATTTTTTTTTGTTGTTTTCTCTCATGTCATTATTTTCTAAACTCACAGAACTATGAAGAAGGTGGACAACAATAGTTCTTGTCCTGTAGTAGCATCCGAAAGACATAGTCAAGCTCCAGGTTTATTGTGCTGGAGGGAAAGTCTAAGTTGCACAATCCCCACCTTAAGTTCTTCACAATCGGCAACAGTTTCATAATAGATTATGAGAGAGACAGAAACACTAACAGACAATACTTCCATTAGCCAATTCATTCTGAAAGAGTTGTGGAGATCAGCCTTAAGCTTTATTCACTCTGGTCTCAGCAATCAACTTTCTCTTCAACTCCCATTGATTTCCTCTGGCTTTTGTGCACCTAGATCTAACTATTGGACCAAATAAATGAAGAAAAAATCGTTGTATGAAAAGTTCCCGGTTAATACAGAAAACCATATTTGAAAACATTTTTAGAGTTTAGGAATGCTTAAAGGCTTTCTTCAGTTATCAGGATGGACTGACAGGAGTTGATCTGATTTTCCATGAGAAAGGGAAATATGAATATATCATTTCCTATTATCTCATTTATTCTGAGAGATTACAAGCAAACTTCTAGGAACAATCTTTCAGTTAAATGTGGTTCACTAGTAAGCCATGTCATCTAGGCTGTGTTTTTTGTGAAACGCCTTAGAGATAAATATGTTTGTAAAGGACACTTTTTTTTCCCTTTTTTTCTTTTTTTCTTCCACAGCTTGCGAATTCTAACTAGGACTTGGTCACTGAGACCTTCTTTCCATATGCACTTTTTATTTCTTTCCATTTTAAGAGCAAGTCAGTAGCAGGTGTCCCAGTGATGTGTCAGTGTATCTGCCTCTCACTGTGAGAGTCAGTACAATTCTGATCTCTTCTGCCTTAGATCCTGAGTATCCTAAATATGTAGCAGTGGGTTATAGCAGAGAAGCTAATTTAATTGCTTCCTTATTTTAATTTCTACTTATTTCCTCTATGGTGTTCTTGCAGCTAGAATTACTTGGCAGCTGCTCAATGGCAGCAAAACAGAGAGATATTATCTTTGGAGTAAAAAGCAAATCTGAGAGGGATTGGTCTGGTTCCTCACATGGTAGTCTTTTTGTTACTGGTCTGGCACTTTTATCATGCTGTTTCTAAAAACTGAATGGGAAACCAACTGCCTCATCAGATACACGTATACACAACCTTGGTTGCCTGAATTTGCATAGCAAACATCCAGTCTCTGTAATATCAAATATCTGTCAGACTTAATAAAATGTTGCAGTCATTCTGCCCAAATTCCAATCCCAGCATTTGCTGATGATTCATCCCCAAAGTCAACTGAGAGAGGAGAAACAGTGGTTCCTGTGGAGGAGATGTGTACTCCCCCTGTCTAATAGTGAAAATGAGCACATTTTGGTACAATGTTGTTTTCTCCCAAATCGAAACCTGTCACAGACGCATATCAGTTCCAATGGAATGGATCCACACATAGAAGGAAGGAGATCCAGGCACAGATTTTCCCATTTTGTCTACGTTGGTGATGACATTTAGTAGTTTCATATGATAAAAAAGGAGAATCAAGTAGAATGAAAACTAAATGTTGTTCTGGGTAGCTATGCTCTAGACTGACATGGAGGACTAAAGCCTTCTTTCCAGAGAAGTAATCTTCGTCACTAGATAGTTGGACACTGATAAAACAGCGAGAAAGCTGGTATGTTGGTCTATGTCCAAACAGCACTTAGCCACAAGGTTCTATCAGTCATCTCATTTTGAATCAAAGTAGACATACCAGAGAGTTTTTGAATCCCATTAGGTTTAGATATAGTTTGTCTACTACATCTGTTTGAAGAAGAGATAGAGAAAACTGAACCATGAAAAGTGGCAGAAGATGGAAAACAGAATAACACAAAATGCGTCGCTTCACTAAATCCTTGTATTAAATGATCTTATCTTAGGCAAACATATCTTAAATTTTAAATGACTCAAAAAAGTATTTCAGGAAAAGAAGATCCAGCCATATATTAACAAATGTTTACTTATTCATATTTTTCTATTTCCCCTTACTGCTAGTCCTTCCCACGGCACATGAAGTTTTTCACCTGCTACTTCAGAAAATCTAGCGTGGATTTTCATAATTTATGTCTCTTTCACTACAGTAACTCCAGCTGGAGAGAGAGGATGTATCTGACAATGTGGCACAAGATCCTCTCTGTTAGCAAGCAGGATGTTAACCAAAGCCTGATGAGAAGTGATGCATGGGCTGACGCAAGGAAAGCACTGATGAACAGCATGATAGAGGAGGCCCTCACACTTTCTTGTGAAAGCAGCTTCACTGGGGACTCCCTCAGGTACCTGTAACTAAATGCATACTACATGGGAAAAGAATAGGAAGAATGAGAAGGCCATGCATACTTGCAGATCTGTGAGGTCATTTGGACAAGACAGATGTGATGGGATAGCTTGTACAGCAGGAGTGCTGCAATGAGTAAATAGGAGCTCTTTAGAAAGGACAGGCAACGAGGAAAGGATGGGCAAAGAAATTGATTGAATGTGGGGAGATTTGTCTGGCAACTTGTGAGACACAAGACATGAGCTTATGGGCAAGAATCAGAGGACAAGCCAACACAGATGACATCTTAGTAGGCTCCTGCTACAGACACCTTGATTTTAGTAAGTCTTTCAACTTTGTCAAGCTGAACTGGAAATACATGGTTTGGCCACCTGTGTGGCCAGCAGGTCAAGGGAGGTGATTCTGGCCCTTTACTCTACTCTGGTGAGACCCCACTTGCAGTATTGTGTCCAGCTCTGGAGTCCTCAACACAAGAAACACGTGACCCTGTTGGAAAGGGTCCAGAGGAGAGCCACAAAAATGCTCAGAGGGATGAAACATCTCCTGTAGAAGAGAAGGCTATGGGGAGACATTATCGCAGCCGTTCAAGACTAGACAGAAGAAATACTTTATGATGAGGGTGAAACATTAGCACAGGTTGCCCAGTGACATGGTAGAAGCCCCATCTCTGGAAACATTTAAAGTCCGGTTGGATGGGGCTCTGAGCAACTTGATCTTGAAGATGTCCATGCTCACTGCAGGGTGGGTGGACTAGATTACCTTTAAAGGTCCCTTCCAACACAAACCAGTCTGCAATTCTGTAAGTGGAATATAAATTAGGTGGAAATGTGGCTGGACTGCTCGGCTACAAAGGCGACACTCAGCCATGCAAAAGCCCAGCTCATGGCTGAGGTTACTCATGGCATTCCTCAAGGATCAATACATAGGCCAATAATATTTAATGTCTTTACTAGTGACCTGCACAACAGGATGGAGTGCACTCTCAGCAAGTTTGTGATCAATACTAAATCGGGCCAAGAGGTTGGTATCCTGCGGTGTAGGGCCACTGTGGGGCTTGACTGGCTGGAGGCATGGGCCAACAGGAACCTCATGAAGTTCAACAAAAGTTCAACAAAAACAAATGCCAAGTCTGGCACCTGGAATGGGAAACTTCCCTGAAGCAGTATAGGCTAGGGGCTGACCAGCTGGAAGCAGCTCTGCAGAGAAGTACCCTGAGAAACCTGATGCACACCAAGCTGAACATAAGCCAGCCAACAATGTGGCCTCACAGCAAAATAGGCCCATCACATCCTGGGCTGCATTAGCAAAACTGTTGCCAGCAGGTCCTGGGAAGTGACTCTTCCCTTCTGTATGTCACTTCTCAGATCACGTTTTGTTTGGGTGCTGTGGCTGGGTTTTAGCTCTTCACTGTAAATGCATTGACGTACCTGTGCAAGGCCACTGAAGGCTACCAATATGATCTGGAGACTGGAGCACATGTCATATGAAGAGAAGCTGAGAGAACCTAGTGTGCTCAGCCTCAAGAGCAGAAGGTTAAGGAGGACTCTTCTAAGATTTGGAAGTAACAGAAACTATCTGTGCCTGCATAGTGATGGGACAAAAGTCAACAACACACCTGCAAAAAGGAGTATTCTCATTAGAGAAAAGGGTTTTTTTCACCATGAAGATGATAAAATATTGTAACAGTTGCCCAGAGAGGATATAGCATCTTCTTCCCTGGAAATATTCAGAATAAAACTGAAGAAAGCTCTGAGTAACCTGCTCCAAGTTGGCACCTCTTTGAGTAGGATTTGGACCAGACAGTTCCAAGTAGTCCCTTCCCACATAAATTATTTTTTTTTATTCTATGAATTTATACAAGAACCTGCAGGGGGTCAGGGACAAATGAAATAGTTAAATACTTCTCATAGCTTCAGAGAAAGTTGTTGCTTTGGTGCTTTTCTTTATCTTTTTCTCTGGATCAGGATCTGTTACTTCTGACGTATTCACCTCTCTCAGCAAGAATGTTGCAATTTGCTTAATCTTATTCCAAGTGCCTGATTACAAGACTTAATCACTCAGTAGGCCTGACAATAATTAGTGTCTGAGGATCTTCCCTTTGAGAGTTGTGAGTAATGGCAGATTCAGGGATCCAAAAAGTATCTTTCAAACAAAGTAGTGTTTAATCTCAACAGTGGGAAGAAGGTAGAGCAAAAGATAGTTTCACAAAATTATAACAGTGTATAGATGAGATTCAGTTAATGAAATGTGAATGTCCACATTCTTTACGTCTGAGAGAATCTATCCAGGATCTTTTTATAATTACAAGAGGTCTAGGGCACAGTTTCAAATGAGAGAAGTAGTCTAAAATTGGTCTTATGTATTGTATTCCAAAACTGCCTATAACTCTCCATTGATTGTACAGAAAGAAATGCAGCCAAGGGCGATGACCTTAACTGCAGATCCTGACACTGTAAATGTCTACATTACATTAAATAAATTCCAAGGTCCAGCTCTAGTTTATCTCTGGGGTCTAGATTTTAGTCTACATCCCTGAATTTGCCCTTTAGCCTTTTTTCTTGAAGGCTTCTCCTTTTATTTTAATCTCTCTTATCTGTTCTCTGCTCTGTTTCCTGAACCTGCTTAAACCAAATGAGTCAGCCTGCAGGAATGTCACAAGTCCACTTATAGACTGATGGAGCTGCATTATTCTGAAATGTTTCTAAGCAATGAATATCAAGATTATAATATACATTGTTTAAAGAGCCAATTTTCTGACATACATGCTCTGCAGTTTGATGAAGTAAACACCACAACAATCCTGTTAAGTCACAGCATTCATAAAATATTTACATGCAACTTCAATTTTGTCACAATAGTGTAAATATTTAAAGCAGTATCACTAGTATCTTGGAACCATTGCAGTAGTTTGCACCCAGACTTACAATTTCAGACTCTCTGCAAACACTGCCAGACATTTTCAGCAACTTTTGACAAATTCCTGCACAACCTTTGCACCTAGTAAGAGTGCACTTTCTTCCATTAAACAGAAGTGAAATCCAAGACTTCTGAAAACAAGTGAGAGATCTGCAAGAATCAATCCTCCACTGATTGCTGTAAAAGAGTGCTGTTTTTTCAGCTTATTTTACACAAAACATGTAGTAGTGTTGCAATACAATTTTAAACAAATTTTATACATCCTCCTTATGGAAAGCTAAGGAATGGAGGATGCCAGAAAGGCTTAGGCGTGCTTGAGAAGGAACAAATGGAGACATCTGCTTACAACTTTGAAACATGATGATTTTCAGGGACAGTGAACAATGCACAAACTGGAGATTATATAGCAAGGGGGTGAAACTCAGAGCAGAATTGAAAAACATTGTTACATTCTAATCCTACTTCACTCCTAATTCTGATATTATGAGACCTAATTTTGGTATCCTGTTTATTTCCCAAAGCTTTCTGACATTCATGATTTGGGGGGCTGGTCAATCAATTTCATTTGTTTCTAAAATACAAAGAACAAGAACTTAGATGTAGAGGGGTGCAATTCTTTTGTCTTCAATAAGTGTTCGAAGACATATATGCAGAGGGAAAAGAAATTACATGGAAGTCCCCAAAAAATTACAGACGTTTGTCAGTGTATGATGTAAACATCCCAAGTAAAGCAAGTCTTGACCTCTTAGAGAGCTTATTCCAGGTTTCTTTGCATTTTTTTTTCTCGGAGTAAGTATTATTTCTAATAGGAGGCCTGAATAACACAATGATACACACACATCCTGTGGGGCAAAGCCCTAAGTCACAGCTGGTAGAGAACAGCTGTGTTCTGTCTGATTTGTACTCAGAGATCTTTAGAAAACCAAAACATGAAAACACAGTAAGTCCCCTTCTCTTTGTGCTTCATCTCTACCATATCTCTGCAAACACATCAGTCACTATAATTTTCTTGTTTCCTTTCCATTTTTTCTCCCTGTAAGATCTAATGAAAGTTCTTTTCCAGAGGTTTGGCAATCTATCCAGAAACCTGTTTATTAGCTTTAAAGTCTTTGATCAGACCCAGCAGTTTATATCACCTCTTTTCATCACCAGTATTTGTAGTGATGACAGCTCCAAGTCAAAGCCAAGATCCACAAATCACGGAAGGATTTTGTTTAAATATTACCATTTACTTTTCTTGACCTGTTACTTATTGCTTATATTCAGCAAGTGTCAGAATATAGAGGGTAAAATGCAACAAAAAAAATATAAAATCCTAATGCAGTATGTCTATTGGCATAAAGACTCTTCCATAAGACAAATAAATTGTACAACAGAAAAATAATTTACAGAGCTTTCACTCATGATATTAGCATTTTATATTTAAAAATAAATAAATAAATGAAAATGACATGGCACAGCATTTTCAGTGGTAACCTTACAATAAATTTATTCTGAAGAGAAATGTTTTATAGTTGGAAAGTTGATTAACGCACTTAGAAAAAAGTGTCTTACAGACTTCAGAGAAATGGGGTTCATTGGAAAACAAACCTCTTTAATGTCAAATCATGTAATTCGTGATAGAAGTTCTGAGAAAAAAGAAAGAAAAAAAAAAAGGCAGTTGATGGCTAAAGTCTGCTCTTCCACTGGGTATTATTAGTACTGTTCCAATGTGAAGTGCAGAACTGCACTCAACAACTCCCATTTCAAATGCACAGAAATCTACAGAGGCTTGTGCTTTGCACTGGATTTTTAAACCAACAAAGACAGGAAGAAAGAAAACTTGGCTCTGCTGTTGCAAGACTCCTTTTTCCCACTCATACTACTTTTTCAATGGAGTACACCAGCACTCAACCTACTTTTTCCACCAGTTAGAGAGAACAAGGACCCTTACAGGAAGAACAGAAAACCCCTGTTATGTGACACTTTTGAAGTCTTCCACTTACAACTAACAGCAAGCACATGCAGAAAAAAAGGAGTCTTAGATGGCATTTTAACTGCTGTATTCTTCTTCTGCTTCTTTGGGTAGTATGGTTAATGCAGCGTTCAAGAAAAAACATTCAGGGACAAACACAGCTCTTAAAAAATTGTGGAAACAATATAGGAAGTAGCCTAAAAGTATGACAGAGCCAAATGTGAACCATTTTGTTTCACTCTGATTGCTTTTACATCAGACTCTTAAGTCAGTTTTCAAATGCAGTCTTTCTTCTATTTGTCTGCCCTTCCCATAAAACAACATGACAAAGGTTAAAAACACAGTTTTAAGCTGGAAGCATCCATGCATTCAGCCTGAAGCATCCATTCATTCAATATTTTTCTTATAATTTATATAAAGATGGATTTATTCAAAGCTGAGTGATGTCTGCACTTTTACGAGTCAAAAACCCTATCCAAAACAAGCATTTTATCATACTAACAAATCTGTCTTCAGAGAAAAAAAAAAAGTTGGGGGCTGGGGGAGAGTAGAGTTATGTGTGGAACCTACCCAGAATATGGTTTGTTCTGGTTCTCACAAGGATTCACACAAAGCAGCTGGTAAAAATGATGCTCAGTCTTGATGCAGACCTTAAGCAACAGCAGCAACCAACAATAGTGCATCAGCTGGTTCTTGCAGGAAAAGGATACTTGTAGGCTCATGTGTAGCATGCTGCAGAATTGACAAGGTTGCTTGTTTGTTTTTCTAGTCCAACACAAGTCATTGCTGGAGACATTGTATAATACCACACCGGTGGGTTTGTCCTGGTGATTTGGACTGACAAACTTTTTGCTCTTGCTAAAGAGGCCGATTTTTGAGCAGACGGTCCACCTTGTACAGCATGTCATAAAAAATCATGGCTCTCTTTTTCTGTCATGGCAAATAGCAGGTGAATCTTCTCTTTTGTATCTTCTCCACTGTTCATATTCCCTGTGACTTTGATATAAAATTATTGTTTTGTTGTGGTACTATTTTTACATAGGCTTTAGTTTGCAATGCAGATGGCAATAGATTTAATGCCAAGATTTTTTATATATGTATCTGTAGATATAGAACCATAGAATTGGTAGGGTTGGAAGGGACCTTTAAGATCACCTAGTTCCAACCCCACTGCCATAGGCAGGGATGCCTACCACTAGGTCAGGTTGCTCAGAGCCCCATCCAGCCTGGCCTTAAAAACTTCCAGGGATGTGGCTTCCACCACCTCTCTGGGCAACCTGTTCCATTGTCTCACCACCCTCCTGGTGAAGAACTTCTTCCTAACGTCTAATCTAAATCTATCCTCCTCTAGTTTGTATCCATTCCCCCTAGTCCTATCACCACCCGACATCCTAAAAAATTCTTCACCAGCTTTCTTGTAGATTTGTATACATACACACGATAGGTGATATCATACATTAGAAATATGAGTTATATGTTATATCTTTTAAAACACAAAGTAGATTTTTCTACCTTGAAATGAAAGGTGTGGGGAATCTAGGTCATAAAGTCATCCTGAAACAGAGATTAATTCTAATTAGGGCTCGGAGGACAAAAGTATTGATAAATGGCTCCCATTCTTGTATTGGCTTGGTTTTACCCAAAAAAAAAAAAAAAAAAAAAAAAAAAGGGAAAGAAAACAGTCACAGGCAAAGCAACTAAATAATTATAACCACTAAAAATTACTTAAAAATCTTGTCCTTTCAAGCAGGATGGTTTCAACAGAGATTCAGAAGTTGTGTCCTTACAAATTCCCCATGAATGTGGCTGACTGTGAAGTGTTTATTCACCTTTAAGCACTGAAGCAGGAACCCTTGTACACAAACACCTCACTCTTATGCTGTGGAGTGAGATAATCTGAATCACTGCTGTGTTATTTTTCAAAAATCCTCATTATACTACCTTTTAATCAAAAAGTGATAGTGTGTTTGATACAGAAAATTCTTGAATTATGATGTCTCAGCTGCCCTTGGGTGACAAGAAAATCTGAGTACTGTTACTCATGGACTGAGAACACAGCCTCAAGTTACCATCCTGCAAGCAAAATGCATAGGATGGTGATACAGCTGTGGCTGTACAAAACTTTCCTTTGGCTACTTCTTTCAAAGGGCAGTTTTCACAATCCTGGTAATTTTTAAAAAAATACTAGAAACTGTCATAGTATCCAGTTCAATCTCCAGGTAAACTAATAAAGCACTTAGACCACCTTATTTCCTCCTGCTAATGGACTTAACTTCTCGGTAAAGTCTGAGATATTTTCAGCAAATACACAATGCTGTCCTTGTTCTTGCTACAAAATTAAAATCTCACCACCTGCATCACCTTCAATGCTTCTTCATTCCATTGCTGTGAGTGATTGATATTCTGGCAGAAACATTGTAAATTAGCATTTCAGCAAATTCTGAGCATTAAATGAAATTTCTTGTCAGAAAATGGAGCCATGAGTCCAGTCCTTGAAAAAGGAAATCAGTGTTACGTCTATTCCCTTGATCTTAAATTTGGGTGTATGTTTTCCTAGAAGTCTCACTTAGAACAGTTTTTTTGGCAAAAGAAGTGAGAAAAGCTTGTTGTGTGCCCCTGCCTGACACCTGTAATAAAGCAAAACCTCAGATTTTTGTAGCTTTTCTGTATGGTGGTTTGATTGCAACTTTCCAGGGGCCTTCTTTGCTTGGAACCTGCATTTAAGCTCAGCACCTCTCCTCTGTTCTTGACCTGAGCTATACTGCTATTTGCCAGAGTCAGGTACCTCAATAATGTGGACCTGACAATGACCAGGCTTCCTGGCTTGACCTTGGACCTGCCTGTGACTGACAAAGCCCCTACCCTGCCAGCCCAGGAGTGTCTCATGACTCCTGGGCCCCAAGGAGCTGCCCACCCCTGCTGCATTTTGTGTCTTTGCTTAAGGGAGTAATTCTCTATGGTACTGTCATGTCCAGCAAGACTTAAAAAAGCTAGGCAAGTTCTTACTCCTCTGTTTTGAAGAAAAACATTAAGTTTGAAGAATAAAAAATTCTCTATGACAAAGACATTTAACCTGAAAAATTCCTGATGGGCTCTCATGTCAGGCAAAACATCAAAATAATTTATTTTAAATAGCCTGTAATCAGTTCTTTTTATGATATGAGGTAGCTTTATAAATAGCTTTTTAGGTTTTCAGTGGATTATTATTTTTGATGGTTGATTTCAGTAGTAATCCATTTCAGCCTCCTTAATTGAGAGTGTTTAGTTTAGAAAAGAGAAGGCTTGGGGAGCAGACTTCAAATGCTTTAAAAGCTGCTGCAAGTAGCTGGTAATAATCTGTTCTTCACAGATAAAAAAGAAATAATGGACTTAAATTGCACTGGGGAAAGTCCAGGTTAGTCATTATCAAAGACTTTCTAAATGGTAAGGGATAGTGAAACCCTGAAAATACACTGCCTGGGAGAGGGGTGGTAACTTCATTATTGTAGGTCACTAAGAATGGGCTCAGTACACACCTATGAAGAAAAGGGTAGATATAGTTAATGCTGCCTTAGAGTAGAAGGATGAAATAGATGTTGTTTTTCTTCTATGGAAATACTAACATACAACCAAAACCCAGGAACTATATAAAAAAGAAAAGGATATTTCTCAAAAGATTTGTCTTAGATTAGTGTTAGAATAACCTTCAACATGTCAAAGGTGAAACACTCAGTGCTGCACTCTGCACATTTTCAGAAGAAAATAAGCAGCACTTTTCCACATGTTGCTACACGAAACTTGATTAAATCGATTAAATCACATATATGAACACCAACAACTCGGTTCCACAATTATTCAAGTATTTATTTTTTTTAGTTCTATAGTTTCGTTTTCTTTTTTCACATACTCTTTTTAAGTTTGGACTTCACTCACACAGCAAGACTTCTGCCTTTCTCTTCCCTGTGTACCATAAACCTCCATTTCAACTCCTGAGGTCAGTAAAGTTTAGGCATGTATTTAAAGTCAAACAAAAAAATCGTATTTGGGGCCTTGTTTAATTCATATCATAAGGGGTTTAAAACAAAAATTGAAATCCCGTATCAGAATGCCTTTAATGGATTGTAAAATGGCAGACACATGGAAAAAAATTATGCCTGAATGAAGCTTTCTTGTAATTCAGTTAAGAAGAGCCAACATAAAATAAAAGTAGCAATGAATATTAGGATCCCACAGATTTCAGACCATGCAAATAAAAAGAGGGAACATCAGCCCTGCCTGAAGATATTTGCAGTCTAAATATAATTTATACTCTTTACATACCTTAACTTTAATACATAGCAAATCACCATACATTCCTGTGTCTTCCAAGATTTTTGACTGGGCAAAAAGGATAAATGGGAGTTCTTATTCAGACACATGGTGGCTTAGTAGAAAACTGTATTTAGGAAGATTAAATATACTCAACAAAGCATCAAGCTAGGATGGGTGGTAACTGCTGGAACCTTTGAAAATGTCAAATCACAGAGGGGCTCTGTTCTTCTAGGTTTCATTTCAGTCCAAGTCCTTCACAGGGTAACCTTCTATACCCTGAGACTATTTGGACACTGAGCATGCTGAAATAACCATGGAAATTACCAGTCTGCCCACTGTTGTGTTCCTCTGGATATTTTTTGAATAATCATTTCATGATTTCATTGTATGGGGAGATTTAATTTGATTTCTCCTTAAGGAAATTACCGGAAGTTCTCACAATAAAATAGAAGAAAATTCCTTTATGTCCTTTTAAATTAGGTAGGGACCTACACACAAAGAAGCAGCACTTCCCATCATCTCTTGTAATAAGAATACAATAAAATAAAATCTAATGAACAAAAGATGGCTAAAACATTAATCCTGTTGCTAATCCCGCTGTTGTGGCTGCTCCTTGCTAAAGTCTGCATTTCAAAGGCTGAAGTCTTTCTAGCCAGAATGCCAGTTGTATCTTCCTTCTTGCCTTTAATATTTTGACTATTAATTACAAAATTCATCTTCTTTTCAGCTTTATTTAATTACAGAATTGAAGCTAACTAACTTTTGAATAGAACTACGCTTCTCAAATTCAGCCATCTTCACAATATAAGCACTTACAAATCGTATGGAAATCTAGTAAAAATGCCCTTGACCATCACACAAACAGGCATGAAAAGTAGATTGATTATTTGTTTCATTTTCTGCTTTGTAAGTAAAGGGGTAGAGCTGCAAATTTTTACAACTGCTGTCCCATTTTTGTGTATTACATGCCAGTGAATGACAAAATAATCCCACCTCATTCAGTTGCAGAAAGCTGTTTGTTTTGTATGTTGATTATCAAAAGTTATTGTTGCTAAAATAATACATTTGAGTTCCTATTACAAGACCCCTTTATATCATATGTCATATTTTACCAAAACTCAGGATTTTTAACTAATACTGTAAAGGTGCTGCTCTTCTATAGGATCATTGTATATTGTTGCCCTTCAACATTTTTGGTTCAGAGGATTACCTCTAGGATAACACAACACTTTCAAAGCTGTGAGCTATTTCCTCTTCTTGCCCTTCCACCTAAGAAATACCCTGTAGCTTAAATTAAGCCCTTAGGCTGTTTCTGGCACCCAGAAGCAAAAGGGTTCACGTCATTGCATCTATCTGCAGCAAAGTGAAAAGTTATTTTCACAATGCATGGGGAAAAAATGGATCAGCTCTCACTTTTCTTGGCTGCATTGTCTCTGCAACACTAACTGAAGTAAGCAGCAGTTGATTTATCACTGTCCCTTATCACTTGAAAGTACACAGGAAGAGCTGTTAATTTGAAAGTACCAGTTTAAACAGCCATTTCTCAAAGTAGAGCCATGTTTAAGGAGGCAGTGTTCACAGCTAATGAAGTTCAACTTGTCCAAGACATTTTCAATTACCTTCTTAGGCATAAAGATATGTTTGGTGTTGAAATGACACCTTTGTTGGTTTTAGTTAGCTTCAAAGAGACTAAAACAGAAAACTCAGGGCATAGAGAAAAATTCTCCTTTTTGTAGGTTTGCCCACACACACTCTTACATCTTATGACATAACCTTAGGCCTAAGTTCAGGAAAGTAGTTGTGGACAAGTGGAATTTCAGAACCACACTTGATTGTCACTGAAATAGGCAGAACTCAAGGCACAGCTAAAATTACACATGTAATAGCTGCTGCTTCATTTGGGGCCAGTCAAGTGAGCAAGCAGGGCTGTTAGGTAAGGAATACAAAGAGCAGTGATTCAGTTGATCAGATTAATTTGGAAACCTGTAAAACAGTGATCTCTATCCTCTTTCCCATGCTTATCCAAGGACTCTTTTCACACCTGATTAGAAAAGCTATAGTGTGTTTTTAGGCAAAGAATTCAGTATTACCTGATTTTATGTACTTGTACATAAAGATACAAATCTCCCCCGGAATTTCCTTTTTGTCTCCCATGAAGGTATAAAAATCAATTACATTTAGTAATGAAACAGTATTGGAAAATATTATGCCAATTTCCTTCAAGCCACCGATGTAAAATAAAAGTAGTCACTCAATTTTTGTTTTGTAACACTTCCCAATTTACCCTGTGTCTGTTTCCCTTCAAGAAGGGAAAAACAAAACCAAGCCCTTTCAGAGGTCCCTCACTTAAATCACAAAGTACAGAAAGTGAACAGAATAGTAAAAGCCTCTCAGACATTGTGCTTAAATGGGTATCTCTGACAATGTAGTTTAGTTCCCTCGTGATTCATTTCAAGAACTTTAAGAATGTCCTCCACATCCAGGTCGGTATCTTCTGTCTACTACAATGCAGGGTCTTTGTTTGTGCCTTCTCACTTTTGTTGAAACTGAGGTTTTCCTATGAAAAGTTACAGGTTTCAAACTTTTACGCAACCTGAATAAAAGGGGGTTTCAGTGGAATAAATTGTAACTTTACCTATGATAGCATTCTGCCCAATCAGTAATAATTTCTTTTTGCTTAATTTCTGCAATACAAATTAAGAATAATATCTTTGTTAACTACAGCAGATAATCCCAGTTTATGAATCTATAAAGTGCAGGGAATAAAAATTAACAGTATTTGTTTATAGAAATGGTAAGTCTTAACACATAGGGAATAAAATAATATTTTCACACTTATTTGAATAATGTGAAGCTACTCACACAGCAGTGCCAATTGCCCAGTTGTTGGAATGGCATGTGAAATGACTGCATTTTTGCTTTTGTAAATATCTCCATAAAAGAGTTTTGGAATGTGGCATGATATATCTACTGAATAACGAGTGTAGAAAAATTCTTTCCAGTTATAACCAATATCTGAAAGATTTGAAATATTTAACCAGCCTATAAATTGCAAAATGCATTTATGGTTATGTGATCATGATGTTTTGATACAATATAGGTGTTCTTGTATTGCTGCATAACAACAGCAATCCTATTATGTTTATCTATCTGCTCAAAACCTGTAATGGCCACTTCTGTTAAGTAGGAGTTCACTGTGGAGATATGAGCCAGAAAAAGGCAAGCTAAATCTTTCAAAAGAGAAAGCAGTTAAATCCAGTCTATCCATGAATAACTTACACTCTTTTTCTGAAACTCTTGAAAAAATTATAGTACTATATAAAAAAAAAATAAAATCTAAAATTTCAAATTAATCAGCCTTTCTTTGTTGGAGATAAAGGACGTATAATAGTTACTGGTAAAGTGGTTATTTCCAGTAATTGAATCTGAAGACTTCGGTGTCTTTCTCCAAAAACACACTGTAATATTTAGTCAGCAGTTCAAAATGTAGTGCCCCTGATTTGCATGAGAAACCTCTGGAAAAAAAATACAAGAGGGACTTACATTACACAAGGCTTTCAAAAAGGCAAAGTTTGGCTCCTGAATTTAACTAGGCCATATTAAGGAAATAGATGCAAAAGACACATTTTCAGCATAGAAATTTATGTTGGATATATTCAATGTCTATTCAATATAGACATTTTATCTTGTTCCTGCACATAGGACATAAATAATTATTTACCATTGCTTTAGGTATCAAAGAGAAACACTGCATACACAAACCAGGCCCTCGGGAGTTTTCAGAATTCACAAGCTTCTTATTTATTCACAGATGAAAGGCACCTGCAGCTGTATTTCATTAGAATAAAAAAAGACCTTCAGTGACCAATAAGGCTAATCACAGAAAAGTTTTTCCCAAAGGGTGTAGTACTAGCTTCATTTCCCTTCAGAGGCAGTCAGAATGGATTTAGGTAATGTGGATGTGTTCAGCCTTCCTCAGACTTTTCTCTGTTAATTACTCTGTATTGTGTACACTGCATCTGTGCTTGTGTACAATAAGATGCAAATGAAAAGAAATTACAAGTCTATTTTTAAAGTGTAAACATAACTGACTGATAGTGCAGCACTCACTAAATGGAATATAGCACTAAGCTCACCTGATAACATCAAGTCTCAGAAAATATTGGTGATGGGAGCTAAACAGGCAACCTGCTAGATTAAAATGAGATGGGGTGCTTTTTGAAGGGAGAATATAAGTTTTGCTGAGTTTTCTGCGTTAAACATAGGAAATTGTTCTCAAATCTCTCTTGCTTGGATCTAATAATATAAATACCCTTTGCCATGGACTGCATGCCACAATAAATAGGGACAATCAATAATACTTTATGCCCATAGTAGTCCACAGAGCTCAATAATAAATTTTCTGTCCTGCTGGGTGATTAGAACAGAAGGCATTGCCATTTTCTCACATTTGGATCTGTGAGCTGCAGGATGCTAATGTTTACCATAGCAGCATCAAGACCTGTGTTGAGCCCATCAAATTTTTGTGGGCAATAAATAATAAATTTTGACTGTAAACTTGGGTCATATAACCTCAGTTTCTCAAAAATATCTCAAAGAAAACATTTCTGTAGTGCTTCAGTTTGGTATTCACTTTGATGGATGTTAGAAGCTTCTTGATATCAGGGTAGTCCTGATGGGATAGGTTGTTCAGAAGGAGCAATCACACCCATCCATAGTACTTCTGTAACTCCTGTTCTCAAAGTACTAACCAACACATGGTCTTGTTTCACATCATAAGATCTCTGAAAAGTAGAGACACACCCTTAATCTCTATGTTCATAAATCTCAGATGGAGGTAAACTGAACGCAGGTTATCCATTAAGTCTCTAACAAAGCAGAGACTAGAACACAAGTTTCCCTAAATTTACCTCTTTGCTGAACTCTCCTTTTTTCTCACTACTGCAACTGTGAAGTTTATGAATATGATTCCATGCTATATATTTGTCCATCTGTTGTAAGAGCTGGCAGAGAGGGAAAAAACTTGGGAGATGCTGGATATCTCAAGATGAAGGGAAACAAGGAATTTCAGCAACAGAGCTGCCAGGAACAAAAGAGAAGGCAGAAGTAACTCAGTTAACAGAGTGCAGTTTCTTGTATTTCTTTAGCCCATTTCATATTGTGCATCATGGTCAAAAGGGGTAAACACAAGAGCATTCCAAACGGATGTCAAACAGGGTAGGGATATTTTATGAAACAGAAAAAAAACAGTAGCAGCAAAGAGTCTTTTTTCCACTGAAATGAATTGAAAATGCACAGTGTGTCAGACTATTCACTCTCCTAGTCTAGGTTGCTCAATATCTTTTTGTCTCTTTTGTCTCATTTCACAAAAGAAATCAAAAAAGAAGTTGGCTTAGTTTTCCTTATTGCTCCATTTTCTGTTCTTCTGTTAAGAATCACTGCCCTTCTACTCCGAAAGCCCCCCTGATGCATAGTTCAAGAAAAGGTCCAGAAGCAGAGTAAACAGTTTGAGTTGCTTTGATGATTGATGGCACAGGAGCCAGAAAGCTCCAAAACAACTTGCTGCTAACAAAAATACAGAAGTGCTTTACTGGCTTCATTAATACAGATTGCCTGAATCCTGTTAACAGCAATCCAGCCTCTCAGGGAAGGGTATTAGAAAGAAGTCAGTCCTCAGGAACTCTCTGAGACTGTTCCCTCCCAAACACAGTTCAAGTGCACAGTTAGTCTTTATAAATTTAGATCTTACGCAGCCAAGGTTGTGGATCCTACAGCTATGACAACCGTGCTGCCTCCAAGAACAATCCTCTGCACAAGACCCCAGGGGCAGCAATATGACTTGAGGTCCTCTCCAGCTGGTCCACAGTGACCTTCCCTATAATCTATTGACATTTTTTCTGAGCCTCACGTAGCACCTAACAGCCCTTATACACCATTATTAGCATTTCATGGTTTTTGAGTTCAAACGGCTTGCAATAATCCTATTTATCATTATACCTGTTCAGCTTTAAATTAGTTTGTCAGTTATTGCAGAGAATTGTTATATATTAATATAAATTAAAAGCCTTAACTATCAAGTGTCAAACATCATGGCTTTAATAGTTTTATGGTAATTTCAATTTACTGTGGATTGGTCCTCTTTCAGCTGCTGCCACTGTTCACCTCCAGCCTGAACACGTGCAGAGAAATGCTCCCCTGGGAGGTCCTCTTAAAGGGGCCTCATTTGTCCAGCTCTTCCAAATAAATGTCTTTTCTGTGCTATTGTGTAGAAAGCTCTGGTGGAGCTTGTCTCAAATGTACAGCTTTAGTGGCTAAGATCTGTCTTGCAAAAGTAAAAGAAGAGGAAGGCAAAATTCAGGTTGGGTAGCACCCAACCT
Organism: Hemiprocne comata; assembly: GCA_020745705.1. Taxonomy (NCBI): domain Eukaryota; kingdom Metazoa; phylum Chordata; class Aves; order Apodiformes; family Apodidae; genus Hemiprocne; species Hemiprocne comata. Next base: position 40,103,209 of record CM036587.1, read on the forward strand.
CCTTGGATTGAGCACTGAGAAAACTGGAACATTACATACTAGCATTTATAGGACTATTGTCCTCTTCCCCCTCCCCCAGGCAGCCACTGCAGATACAGGGAGTTCATCAATGTAGGTTCTTCATATCCTGTATGCAATAAATTCATCCCTCAGCATTTATTTTAGATAAAGGAGAAGTACTGAACTAGAAAGTCTATAATTTCAATATTACTTATCATAGAATGCCCCTAAATCACTAGGGCAGATATAGTTTTATAAAACAAAATCTAATACAACTAATTATTTAATTTAGTTGAGTTTTCTTTGTTCTGTGAGGAGAACTGGGCACAGTTCTGCACTGAGCTCTGACAGTGCAATTTATTCTTTAGCAAAAGACCTTTCAGGTCTTTAATAGTGTCCTGCTATGCTTTTCCTGGGTGTTTTCCTCCTGGGGTCATGGACTGCATCATGCATTTTGAGAGACAATAAAAATAGAAGCAAAAAAACCACATAGGGCCTATGACAGAGCTGTACATGCAAGCAGAGGCTACATTTCCTTTCTCACCAAACTGTATTAATTACCAACTTCACATACATCATCTGGAATCCACATACCACTGAAAGTAACAGAAACCAAAAAGGCACTTAGACTGTCTGCCCCTGTGGAATTTAATTTCTTTAGTAAAACATATTTTTACTTGAGTAGTAATCTGAATTTAAAATAGTTTCATTTTATTTATTTACATTACTGAAGGCCTCTGACAGTAACAGTGCCTTTAGAGTTTTAGACGTGTGACATCCTTGCTTTATTTCTAATTAAGCCTCAATTATAAGGTGTGACCCCCTGTCAATGTTTAAGTCCCTTTTCCAAATGCATAACTGGATTTACAGTCACCTTTAGTAATAGGTAAGTAGTTTTAGATCAATATTGTAGTCAAAGGAAAACCACTGAAAATAATTGAATTCAATAATTCCCATGCAACCAATGTAGCTATTTTGGGCTCAATTTGCTACTTTGGAATACCCACTGTGACTGTATTGCAGAGATGGAAGAGATGTCCTTTGGCATTCATTTGTTCCAAATACTTTTTTGTGCCTGTTCTGGGGTTTTATAATACACACATTCTCCCTCCCCACTTTTCATAAGGAACAAAAATGAGACTGCCACTCCCAAGGCATTTAACAGTGCAAATATAGTTGACAGCCAGACTGTGGACTATCAGGGTGCAGGCACTGTTACAAGGCCTTTCCTGCACCATAAAACTCGTAACATGTACTGACAGACCCTTTCCACAGTCCTAACTCTGCCTGCAGTTCTCAGGGGAACTCACTGCAGCCTAAATTGGCCAATGTAAAGGTAGCTGATGTGCTCTGGAGAGTCAGGTTGCTGTATGTAGGTGTTCAGCTGAATCTCCAGAGGGAAGCTAGGCCCAAAACTTAGTCATCTCAGATGCTATTCATTCCCTTCTCCACTTTTTGCCCTCTGCATTCATTATACCTTAAACTGTCAGCTGTGAAAAATGAAAATCCATAGTTATCAGGCTAATAGTAGCATCATGAGATTCAGGCTTTTGCCCATGCAGGTGACATTAAGTCATCACTATAGCCACCTCCAACCTTAGAACTTCAAAGCAGCACTGATGGCCTCTTTGCACTGTGCACACTGTGCAAGGTGCAACCAGGAAATTTAGAGTCCAAGTAAACACAATGGCCAGAAGGTAGGAAAAGGAAAAGAAGCACAATCAGAGCCTCGTTAGGGCTAGGAACAAAGTTTGGAGTACCCAGCTCCTAAGCCATTAAACACTGCTGTCACTAATTTTTGCCCATTATTTAAAAAAAATGGATAATGCTCTAGATTTAGTTTTGGTTGTTTGGTTTTTTTTCTGAGCTGCTAATTTTCACTGGTACCCTCCAACTCCTTAAAAAGAAACCTCACAACAGCATGACCGAAGGGAAAGTATTTTTGCAAAATTGTCTTTGCAAAGTGACACAAGGAATGAACCACCAAATCAGATCCTGTGAGCAGTGGGAGGAGCAGGGAAAAGGAATGTCTGCAGAGTAATGATGTGGACAGCCACTCTCCATTACTCTCAGTGCAATTCATTCTGACGTATCCATTATATCACCCTCACTAAAAAACAGTGAGGTAGTTTCCTTTTCATCCTCTCCCATAATGACTAAGAATATAAACTTCATTTCAACATTAATGTGCTTCCTGAACCAAATACGTGGTGTTCAGCTTGTCAGCAATTGCAACATGGTCTTGCACACTGAATTACAGTATCATTTCAAAAAGCTAACTTTTCTGTTCTTCCTTGTCATATATGCAAAACCCAAAATAATTTGTAAGAAACATTACGTTAATTTCTGGGACTTACCAGGAAAGGACAGAAAATTGTAGTAGGGATCATAAATTAACACCACTGTGGCTATATGAAACCTTTGTACTCTACTAGCATTTTAAACATGTGTTTTAGCTTCCACTGAAGCAAAATGCAAAACTAAGAGTCAAACTGGCCCTGAGTGAAGTTTCATGTTGTCTTGGCCATTGGCTGAAAATTAGAAAAGCTATTACAGTAGTTTTGCAGCTGGAAGTATTTAAAGAAAACAGCAGGACACACAAAAGACTATCCAGAAGAGGCAATTCCAGATTAACCCTTCTAATGCATTAAAACCCAATATACCGACCTTGTTCTGACTTGGCAGAAGGTCAGACTTCTAAGAATTATTTTTTTTTAACTCTGTTTTTTCTTAGTGGAATGTGCCATATCACGGAGAACTAGATAGCAAGGAAACAATAGCCACATGAAAATCTCTGTACCTTTTCTTTTACCCTCTATTTTGAAAATTATATACTGCCTTAGTCATGTTCTTCAGGTAAATACCTGAAGAAAACATGGTAAAGCCTACTGCAGACATGAAGTATTGAAAAAGAGTAACACGGAAATTACTTCAACACAGGGTCTATGCACCATGAAAGTCCCACTCGAGCACTGAAACCAGGGTTTTAATTGTAAGATAAGTTTCTGCTCTGCAAAAAGGAAGAAATTTCACCCAAAGAGGACAGTAGGACTGCATAACTAACTTCAAAATGAGCCAAGAAAAAAGAAACATTTATATTAGGCTATGCTTCACTTCTCCAGTGGTTTCCAGTAAACTGGTGAGATACTGCTTGGAAAACACTGAAATTGGTTCCTAGAGCAAGTATCTATCATGTAAGGAACACTTATATTTGCAAGGCCAGGCAACTGGGTTTGCGTGAACTTGCCACTGGACTTTACAGTGTCCTCTGCTTTATGACATAATTTCTTCTTCCTAATATTTTTAGTTGTAATGTAGAATAATTACTCAAGCCCCCTTTAGCACTGCTTTCCGGAGTGTTACTAAGTGTAAGATTTTCTTATGGTGTCCCTTCCATTTTGTACCATCTTTACATTTATATTAAATCAAAAAGGGGGCTTCATGAGTGAACTCTGTCCCGTTACACAGGGGTTTATTCCAGTCATTTCAAGGTTAGTGAGACTGAATGGAGGCTTCTGCCCCACCCTTGAGTGTATCACAAGGAAAACCGTTTAAATTACATTTTGCAATTTTTTTCTGAACATCTGGACTACAAGGCCCAAGGTCTTTTTTTTCAAATTGTCTATTAACATTTCACAAGGTATCAATATATATTTATTTTTATAGTTTTGAGTTCCCTGCTGAAACAATTTCCTCTGACACAATTTCAACACTTCCTCATTGAATTTTTACTGCTGTAGTGAACAGTGCCAAAGGCTTTACCCAGTGTAACCTCATAAGCATCTTCCCACTCATAGTTTCACAGCACTGAGATAAAGAGTAGGTTTTTCAAAGCACTTAAATGATTTAGAAGTTTACATATATTTTCTAAAAAGAAAAAAAGTGGTGACATAATAAATTGCAGGAAAGTCAGCAGTATGTCTAACTTGCTGTCACATGAGTAAGGCAACTTTCCATCAGCCAGCTCATGCATTAATATCTATCTAGCTACAGAAATGTGGAGTGCAGGTTATGTAAAGAAGCCTAGAAAAGTTTTGAGCCATAATTAAATTGTTATTAGTACATGAGACTAGTTCTGTCCCTTAACTGCAGCTAAAAATTATACACAGTCTATTACAAGCATCACACCTTGAAACTGGGGTCCCTTCTTCTACCGATATTGACCTGTACTGTGCTCTCCACTTTCCTACTTTTTGTTATTGGAAAACCAATGTGAAAATCAGTTTTAACCTTATCACAGCACATGGATAGCTTTGTTTTTCGTTTTGCAGCTTCAGTCCTTGGTCTTCATTCTCTACAAAATCCTTCAGACTCTCTCAGCCTCTCTTCCTTGTAGTTTCTTTGCTCTCAGATTTCTGTCATTTTTTCCTCTTTCCTAACATGGAGTCTGACTTCTAAATCTCACCCTCACAGCATACTCCCCTTATCTCCTCGGATTTGCTCTCTTTTCTCATCTTAATGATGATCCCTTTCTCATCTCTCCCTAATGCACAACCTGCCAACAGATAAATATTTTTTTGCTGAGAGTAATGCCAGTAACAAGTAGGGCAGTGGAAAGGGTGGTCCATTTCTAGAATAGGCAGGCAAGCTGGAAACTGTGATATTTTATTTTGCTTTCTTTTAAAGGAGGAGAAAAAAAGTAAAGCTATAATCAGCAAGTGGCTTAGACACATAACAGTATTACCATGCTGGAAGAGGCTTGAAGCTAAAATGTTTTGTCTTTCTGTCTGTCCCTGGTAGGCAAGGACATGTACACAGTCAGTCATTATGACACAACAGATTCAGTGAAGTCACAGTAATTCAGATTGTCAGAGCCATCCATCTCCAGGTCTCCTCTGCATCTTTCCTATCTCCTACTCTTACAGGACTGTGCCCAACTGCTTCTCTCTATCCTTAGAGGAATGGGAAAGACTTGTCAAACATATGCCTTAATCCAAAAATCCCATGACTTCTCAACTAAAACCTGGCAAAAACCAAAGTATAACTGAGTATAGTAGAGCTCCAAAGCCCTAGGTTATGCATATTGTGCCGGAGTCCCTAGAAGAAGGAGACCATCATCTATGTCCTCGCAAATTTTCGGAAGAGGCTGAGAAAGGGAGAAAGAGGCACAGACTAGTGAAGAGCCCAAAGCCAAGCTGTACCTTTGCAGCACAGTCAGAGATACATCCCAGGTCTCCAGTATCCTGGCTGTGGACTTGGTACAGACAAAGCTCATATGAGGGAGTCACTGATTAATAGGTCTTGAATCAACACAGAGCCCAGCGTCATTTCCTATCTAGGAAATCTTGTCAGTGAAAAAGAGTAGTCAACCTCCTTCTCAAGCAAACACAGCGTAGCACTTGCTTTGGTAACACACTAGAATATTCATGAACACCATGCTCATATACTTTGTCAGACAGGTAATTTGACATTCCTCAGACTCCTCACATTACCCCATCTCTCTCCACCAGTCTGAACTTCAGCAATGTTACACTGAACACTGGTGTTTTGTTAGAATAACCAATTACGCAGAATACCTTCAATTTCACCAACAGTTCATCACTCCAGATTGCCGCCTACTTGTCACCAGCCTCTGTGCTTCCTCTCTATTGGAAACTCTTTTCTCTGCCTGAGGCAATCTAAACTATCAACCTGTTTTTTTTAGCTGCCAAATAAACCCAACACACTTCTTTTTCCAACAGCCCTTAGTATCTGCCCTCTCTTCAGCTCAAACGCCTGCCTGGTTCAGGCACGTTTCTGCTGTCACTGTCTAGCCCCAGCCCCAGGATCTTTCATTTATCTGATTCCAACCACGTACAGCCAGGGACATTGTTCCTTGTAGGAACTGTTGCCCTTTTTGAGATAGGCACACAAAGCAGTGACAGCAGTCTGCTGTGAAGCCACTTGGAGTCAAATGAGGATGTAACAATAGAGATAAATGGAGACAGAGAATAAAAATCCCCAGCCACAAGGTAGACTAGCACTGGGCAGACAGTACCTCCAGCAAAATGCAGAGCATCTGTTTGTTTTGGGCTTTCTTTTTACAGTTTGGCATTGCTTTACATAGCTCATCATGCCAACAAAGTATTTGATTTGAATTTTATCAGGCACCACAGGCTGACAAAATTACATCTAATTAGCAAACCCCCCTGGTCCTGAGCATCCCATCCAGAAAGATTTTACCTTCTAGTCTTAAACTAACTATAGGAACTCAAGTTATTTTAGCCATTGCAGCTTTAATAATAGCCTAGAAATATTTACAGAAACTGGATTTTCTCTGTTTCAAGCACAGTTTCAAGAAGCAGCAGCCCAGCACTTCCCACAGATTTTGTGTGAAACCCACATTAGCCATGGACCACAATGTCAACCAAATAGTTCTTGTCAAAAAACTGGCAGACCCGAGTTCTGTCAAAAAAAAATAATAAATGCATATTCTGCTCTCCCTGGGCACCCTGGGCTTCCCAGAGGACTGATTGCAACTTCTAAGGATGCATAGGACTTCACAGAGCAAACATCAAACCTTAGACTTCATTGGGAACCTACAGGCCTGGCAGTGCTCCCAGCTGAGCCAGGTCATGCTGTGAGGGGCTGGGAAACAGCTCTGCTGATCCTGGTTCTCCTGTTTTCTTCCCAACAGTGAGCTTAAACACTGCTGCCTGAAAATGACAAAAGTGCAAGTTGCAACGGTTGTGAAGTCAATAGCTGGAAGAAAAGGAAGTTACAAGAGAGAGATTTCTATTAATATTTATACAAATATATTTGTGTGATATTATAAACACTCATGCCTATTTAAAAAAAAAACAACAACCAATGATTCAAATTAATCTCTCCTTTGTAGACAACAGCAGTGAAAACAAGGCAGAAAATCAGGTATTCAACATTTGTACTTATGGTGTCTTCTTCACAAAAAGAAATCATCTTGTTTTATCTGAAATGGGTTGTGGCTTTGTAATTTTCATTCACCATAACTAGATCTGAGGTAAGTAACTCAATTTTACTGTTTAGGTCTGATAAAAGAAGACACAACTATAGCAGATCAATGGCATAATGCTATTACTGGTACAAGCACATCTACTTAATAATCAGTTGACTTAGCAGGTTTTTTTTTAATTAAATCTTAAAATTAATTTTAAGTCTCTGGAATAGGAGAACAAAAAGCACCATATAATTCAGACTAAGATGACATCTTTGTAAGTGGTACTGGGTAAAGGAAACTGTTAGAAATTCCACAAAAATCAGAATTGAAAAGGTAGAAATGCATTTTCCCTTAATCATCAAAGTGAATAAACTCCTCACTCGGCTGTATTAAAGAACTGAATTAAATACATTTAAAGTCACAAAGAAAACTTTTAAAAATTGTATGAATACAGTTCTGACTATGAACTCAGGCCCATACAAAACAAATGAGAAGTCAATCCATGTAGTAAAAATTTGAGCAGACTAAGTTTTACCTCTGTAACTAGTTGCACATGTCATGAGTTTATTTTCAGAACTGACTCCTAGCTAGGACACTGAGTGTTAATGCAAACTATAATTTGACTGCAAAAGTCATGGTATCCTGTTATTGACATATTTGTTTGATGTATAGAAAACTCAAAAAGATTTTCAAGAAAGGGCCAGAGGAAAAGTAAAAATATTTTATGGAAACTACACCCACAAGAAAATCATACTTTTACCTAATTTTTTGAAAACATGACAGATTAGCGTAATCCTTTTTTCCATTCTTGTTATAGCTTTTGTCCTAAGACTGCAAAACCAGGCTGTAATGCCTGTAATAGCATGCATACTATTCCTTTACGTGTTGTAAAGTTTTAACCTTGAAATATTATGACATATCATTGTCTAGCAATAAGTTATTTTCTCTTCCTATATGATGCTAAAGTTGCAAAGCAAGAAAAATTAAAAGCCAACAAACCTGAACTCACATTTTCACTTCTTTTTCCCCACAGATAAGCCATTTTCAAGGTATTTTTTTGTCAGCGGACATCTAAAGATTCTAGCAGGGGGCAGAGTTTACACAGTGAATATAAAATTACTATAATTCTGAGAATTGTTTTGGTGTTCTCTCACTGCACACTCAGAACTAGCCCATAAGAACTCAAGGATATGCAAGATGCAGACTGAAAACCACTGTTAGATATAGATCACAAGGAATTAAAATAATTTTATGTCATCATTGTAGCCATATTAAGAAGAAAAAAAAAATCTACTTAAATGTCTTTAAATCCACAAGTATCAAGGGAAAAAAAAAGCTTTCTTTCAATTAACAAAATATTTGTTCTTACTCGCAATGACATTCCAACAAGTCCAGCGGCCCCTTTGCCTCAGGAACTAAATCCAGCTTAGAAATACCTGCATTAGGAAGGACTTCCCAATCCCTTGGCAACATTTCAGGTCAAAAAAAGAGATACTGGGACTTCCCTCAACTTGTGTCCTGACAAGTGGTCAAGCCTGACCTCTGTACTTGAATCACAGAAAGGGTTGGGAGGGACCTTTAAAGGTCATGTAGACCAACCCCCCCTGCAGTGAGCAGGGAGAAGCTGTGCCTCTGCTGTTCAAGGCCAGGATTGTGATCCCAGAAGCTTTCCAGCTGGAAGGACCTTTCCATGGGACACAATTTCCCACATACGGGTGCACATCTGTTTCCTAAACATGCACTGGAAAGGGATCTGGTCACATGTGGACCTGCATGTACTGGGTCTTTGGCAGAGCAGGACTCAGGGACATATTGTAGGAATTCCCACCTTGTGATCCAGTCATAACCTTCTCTTTCAGATTCTTTGAAGAGTTCTTGTTCCTCTAATGGGCATTGTTTGAAAAGCTGCAAAGATCTTACTCATAGAGAAACCACAGGCTATCTTATCCTGTGTTTTGCAATGCATTTTACCTGCAAAGATTTTAATTCCTTTTTTGTTGTCTTCCTGGCACAGCAGTTTCAGTAGGTCTTTTCCCCTTCTTAAAAATCTAGTAAAATAACTCTTGCTACTATGACACTAGAAGAGAGAGAAAATGAGGCCAGGGACTGAAAATCATTACCATAAATTATAATATTCTTCCTTTCCTTCAGGTCTCAATTAAAAACAATAAAAGGTATTCAAGGTAAAAGTAAAAAAGAAAAAAAAAGAGAGACTGAAAAAATATCAGAGGAAATATTGAAAGCTGAACTTGATCATTGGTCTTGCTATCCTATTCCCAGGTTTGTCACAGATTTAAAAAAATCCTGTTTGCTAATATTGCTGAAGAATGTCTTATAAACATTTACATTTATTTAATTCCCTCCCTTTTCTTACCTTCTCCAACACAGTTGGAATAATATATTCCTTTGTTCATAATTCATTTCTTTTTTTAACAAAATATACTTAAAACATATCTGGGAAAAAAAAAAACAGTGTCACAGACAGTTAAAATATTTACAATTCCAAATAACGCCCATCATACACAGTGGCTTCAACCTCACAAGCTGACTTTGGCTGACCACAGTGAAATTAGGGGGTCAAATTGACAGAAATCACAAAGAATTCTTGCCTGGAGCTTGCTGGGAAGTCCTGGAGACCTGGTTGTGTTCTACAGCAAGTTCTCCAAAGACAAACTGTTCTTATGAGACAATGAGTTGGCAAGTTTTCATGAGATTTCCTTCACATATTTTTTTTTCCTCACAAACTCTACCCTCAATTTTTCTCTTGTCCTGCTTATATTTTTTTTTCTTTTTTTCTTCTGGTTGGTGCCAACAACTTTGCTTTTGCACTCATTCCTTCAGGCCCATAGCATGGACATCACCTTCAAGTTAGATCTTTTCCTAGGTTCTCAAATCCAGAAGGATAACTTTCTGCCAAACATCTCCAAGATACTAGGTCTTTTTGTCTTGCTTTCCGTATTTAAGCTCTTATCACCTAGCTGAAACACCTGGTCCTCCTCAACCTTTCTCTGCTCCTATTTGTTCAAATGTATGAAAATCAACTTCCTGTTCTTATAGACCTTGAAGCTGGCCCTCTGCCATTCTGGTTGAGTGCTCTGAAAATAGGGGGTGTTTTTAATTGCAAGATTCTCACTAACTATAACAATTCTGTAGGATTTAGGAGATCCAAAATCTAAATGCATGCCTTGCATACATTTTGACAGAATGGCATGAGATAATTATAGATGTATACAAACTGTGTGATTGCGTTGTCATTCTCCCTTTGCATTTCTCCACATGCCTCTCTTCCAGTCCACCAAACCTCACGTCTATAATTACCCACTCACTATGAAATGCCAAGCTTCACTTCCCAGTCCTCCACAGACCCATCTTTTTTACTTACCAAGTTTTCACAGCAGCAGCTTCATGCTACTCCCAAGCTTCCCCTTTACTATCTTCCCCATACTATCTGTATGCATTTCTGAAAATTCCTCCTTTCATTCTTAAAATATACCCCTCCTTACAACATTTACACAAATATTGATGACTACTAAGTCCAGCAATTAGCAGCCTGAGCCACTGCCTATCCCAACAAGCAAATACTGATTCTTTTGTTCCTTTTGCTATCTGTATACTATAGCTATCTCTAGCTGAACTTTAGACTGGAAGTTCACCGTGAACAGAGAAGTGGTTTTGTTTTATTTGATGTTTATAAAGCATTTACTACAGAAGATTTCTTTTTCTATAGCTTGGGGCTAGACTTGCTGTTAGCTTTTAAAAATACCTGATTATTTATGCCAGGCTTTAAGGATGATGTCTGGGGACAGAGTATCACCTAAAGAGAGATATTTTTGGAGTGAATAATGATGCTTAGAGAGCTAAGCAATGACAACAAAATCTTTCTTTAAATGGTGTGAAACCTGTTCTACAGTATCTGACCTGGGAGAGATCACCTGAATTAAGCATATGGCCAGTATTCAGACAGAAGACACGTCCAAACCTAACTCAATCTGAGGTGGGAATGGCTTATTTTGTCTTTGCAGATTCTGAGTTCTGATTGTGTGAATGATCTCTTTTCATGTCTAAAATTGGCTGAAGGCATGAATGGGGTCATTTTGAACTAATGCCTGTTACTTTCATCCCTTCAAGGGGAACTTCGCCTGTCTAACATCTGCAGGAAACCAGTTTCTTTTTAATTTGGTTTTACTCTTAATTTAGATATATCAAGGCCTCATTCCCACCTGGAGAGGAATAATTTTTAATTTCAGTAGTTTCTACTCACTGATAATAGACCACTGTAACAATTACAGTTTGCTTTTGGCAAAGGTTGACCGTTCACAACATAAAGTATTGTTATATTTCCATTAAAATGCTAGAGATCCTAATATGTCATCTGAAATTCAAATTCCAAATAGGTTAAGGTATACAAAAATATTAATCACATATCTCTGTCCCCTAAACCTACTGTGAACAGATTTTAATCCTAAAGTCAGTGATCTCTGCAGATCAATGTACCTTTTCTAGTTTGCTACGCTAATTCCACTCCAGATAGGCTTTCAGTATTTTTGAGCAATAAGATAGATTATCTTTTAAAAATAACAACAGTAGCAACAATAATATTTCCCAATTTCTAAATTTTCAAGTGCCACAAATTCCCTTCCTGGCCTTACATTGCATAGTCTTTACTGAAACTGTTGACAGATCTTCAAAAGACAGTGTAATCTCTGCAAACATTAGTAAAAAAGATGTTTAACTGTATAAAAGAGCAACATTAAAAGTAAGGAGAATTCATTAGTTGTGCCTCTAGACAACCATCTAACTGAGTATGAATATGGTTGGTCCACCTTACAAACAAATTTTAAGATTTTCTTTTTACTATCCCTGTCTAGTAACTACACTAGGACTCATTGCAGCTCTTTTCCCAGTGTTTGTCTTTCAAACACTGAAAAAAAGGCTGCTGCTTTTACTTGTGAGAACACATATTTCATCATCCAGCCATTATGCCAGCATTGGTTTTGATCTGTTTTTCTTCTTTTGTGCTCTGTGAATGAGTCTAAGTATTTGCTAATGTCACTCTTAGTGGTTCCCTCACTTTCATTTTCAACATCATTGCTGAATGCAATTAATAAAACCCACCAACAGCCAGGGTAATTTTTTCCAAAGAATTCTTTACAACTTTTGGGTTTATCTAAGTTTCGCTACTAATTCATTTCTAGTTTCCAATTTCCAGTGACCACTAAAAGTTTGCTTTATTGTATGACTCCTTCTTGAGAAAGCTTTTAATGGCAATTTGTGCTGAAATAATCTACTGGCTTTTCCCATTTATCCAGATTTGCATTGCAATGATTTGTGAGATAGGACATTAAAAAAAGATTGCTGCAGGGATACTGCCTCTTTCATCCTTCTGCTGGTGAGCATCTGTAAGAATAAAGCCCACTTGAAAACAGCTCACATACCACAAGCTGTCATGTGTCTCTTGTAATCTGTCTCTTCCATAAACTGTGCCAGAAAATGCAAAATTTTTGTCCATATTTTTGTATGTATCCATAATATAATTTCTCCTGCACTTCATCCTCAGGATACACTCTCTTTGGCATCACTGTCAGCATGGACCTACTCTGGAGAGTCAGCTCCTTTCTTATGTTTCAGACTACCACATCATGTCTTCTGTCTTCGTCGTCTCTGATGGCATCATGTAGAGAAAATAAATTCTTGACATAAAAATATAATTTTGCTGCATTTTAGTAGTGCTTTGCAGACCGGAGAAGCTCTTACTTGCAACACTGCTGTTCTGGTTAGCTACAGCTAGGTAGGCAATAACTGGTGCTTGCAGTACCCCCACTGAGACTTCACAGAACTGGAAGTTCCCCATGAGATAGGTAAAACTAATAGGTCCATCTCTCAACAGGGTTTTTGGAGACACCACTCTCATCAGCTCGGCATGTAAAGAACAGCAGGAATTACTATGTGACTTCAATATATAATTCAGAATAATTTCTATGAACATTAATTTTGTTATTCAGAGCATATATACTTTACCCACAGTGAAGTCAATATCCATTAAAAAATATCCATAAGAATCCATTAGAAAAATCCATGGATTAGACTCTCAGTTAAGTTTTGCTCTATACTGCTCCCCAAGGTCCTTCCCATGATACGCTCAAAGGGATGGATGATTTTCCATTATCCCTCAATTGTTCACTACAACCCTTCATAATTTAGTCTTCAGGGATTCTCAAACATTTGATCAGATGTACAATTTTTCACTAGCTTTCCTTGAATTCTCTTGAATGGAACCAATATGAGCAGTGCTTGACATTTGTTATTAATGGAGTTCAGTGAAATACAAAAGAGCAGGATAACTTCTCCCATGTTATCAACTTGAGGAATCTATTTATCTGACAGGCAATACCAAATGCTTGCAAAAAAAAAAAAAAAAAAAGAATTAAGTTTTGGAAAATAACGTATTTCACAATGATTTGGAGCAGATCTGGAGATACGAGAAAGCCAGGCAATGTATGACATAATACCATACAGATTTAGAGGTCTTAAAACCTTTCTTTTCCTGTAAAAGGTGTTCAGAGGTGTAGGATGAAGTTGGAAGCGCGGTTTTATTTTAATGTTTGGATTGTTGCTTTCCAGTCACTGACACTTCTTTTTCATAGGTTTCCTCGAAATTCTACTAATGTCTTGTCTGCCTTTTTAACACAATCTTACAGTTTCAGAGAAAGGCACAGTCTGATTTAATTTGCAGTTTAGATGGAGGAGAAATGGAGGAAAAAAAAACACTGTATCATTCATCATTATACTTGCTTTAAAGAGCCAGAAATTACCCCTCTGGATGCCTGAGGTTTGGGAAGTGCAGCTCTCCCCAGTGGAGAAGTAAAAAATTTGGCAACTATTAGAATTAAAAAAAAATAAATAAATTAAAATTAGCTGCACTAATAAAAAAAAATTTTGCACTAAGTTCTCAGTTTCTGGCTCCAATCTGGGCTCACTGCTCAGCTCTCCACCTTTTCTACAATGTTGTCCTAATAGAGAAAAAACAAATAAACATACTAAATGACTCAAAATAAAAAAAATATTGTTTACTTCACAACATTTGATATTATGTAAGGAAATCACCACGGAGGATTATCTAATATTTCTATGCTGATTTTTTCCTTATGAAACAGCAGGAAACATAAATAAAATGAAACATTAAGGGAACATCTAGAAGGTCAAAAAGGTGCCTGGTTTTTAGCTTCCCAAGTTAACCACTAAGCAAGTAAATAAAAGTAAATAGAAGATTAACCATAGTTTAGACCAAAATATACAAAGGGCGACAGCTCCTGCTGCGATGCTAAAGAATGCTCAAAGAACATGGTCTGGGGATGTGCAGCCTTGCTACGTCTTTTTACACAACTCTTGAAGCTCTCTGCTTGCAGGCTAAGTGTATGAATTCAGGAATTCATAGGTGCAGCCCAGAACAAAGTATGTGGGCAGGACTCAACGTGAGAAGCGATCACAAAGAAGTAGAGTGCATTATTAGAAACATGCCAAAGGCAGGTATTTGAGATGTGACAAGTTTGATCCCTCATGTATGTTTACCACTATTCCCTGTGCTCAAATACTGTGGTTGTTTGTTTTTTTTTAATCAAGGCACCATGACATGCCCTGGATTAACACACTTCTGTGTCTTTAATAGTTTTAGCCATGCAAGGGATTTCAAAGCATATCCAACATATGAAAGGCCCTCCAGTTATACAAAACTTATCTAAGTCACACTGGGAACTACTTGGAACATATGAGATCAGTAAAACCCCTTCTCCTCCCCTTGTTTTATTTCCATAACTTTCTAGGATAGATCAGCGGTTAAGCTTTTAGTTTGGGGGAGAATCCTGAGGCAAGTATTTCTATGATTTGTGCATTATTGAGGAACTAAGTTGCAGAAAAGGGAGCCATTTATACACTCCTTGGCCAGCTCCTGGGTTATTCAGAGTCATTCAGAGCATCTGACAGAGAGCTGCTCCAGTGTCTGGGTTTTATCTGCCCCTAAAGTGCTGAATAAAACCAAGGCTGGTGCTAACTTATGCAAAGCAGAGCCTCCTAAACGTACATTTCTGTATCAACCAGTTAGATGCTCAGTCTAACTCCCCTAGTGTACTGCATAGCAACACTCAGACATGACAAGCAACACTACTCAGGACCACATCTAGACCCTCATGGCATCCCTCTCTCACATACATCATTGTCATGCTCTTTGTTCAGTTATCAGGATTTGTTTCAAACCCTATAAAAAGTCTTTCTTGCTCACATACTGAAGACCTTCAACCTAAGCTGTACTTTAAAGATCTTTTTCCCTTTCTGAGCTGAGTATTTCCACGTGACTGATATAAGCAAAAATCTCCTGTCCTCCCTCTTTAATGAAAGTGTGTAAGCTGTTACACCTCATCCATTATACAGTTTTCACTTCTCTCCCTCTTTTTTTTTTTTTTTAAACCCTGCTGTGGGAATGATACCTGCTCTTCTTCCAGCAGCTGTTTCTTTTTCCAGACCTTCTCACCAGGATACAGTACATCAGGGTGCAGTATATACACTGTAGGGATGGTTTGAATTACATGTCAAAAGTCTCACGAGAGCATCATTTGTCAGGAAACCCCTTGTCAAGACAGTTTCCAAACTAAACCTGCACATTCTCTTGCTGACCATCAAGAGGACCAAAAATCTCTACAAGTCTTAAGGAGTCTGTTAGTACAAAGATAGATCCAGTTCTGTTGAACAATAGCAGTACCTCATTCATCTCTGGCTTTATATCAGCTAACAAACCAAACGGGGAAAAAAAGTCATCTGCGAAGCTTCTTTATGTATTTATGGGACAGCTCAGCAAATGTATCCAAATTTAACTGAGTCCTGCCAGTCCCATTACTAGGTAGCCAAATCCTTGAATAAAAATGTTCATTTCAGATATCTTTTCAGGTTTACTCACATGGAGTTACTGCATCTAATTGCATTGGATTTCATTGTGGTCACTAAATTTTATACAGTACTTTCTCATGGTAAGTCCAAAAAAACAGATGAATAATGTACGGAAGTGTCTCAACTTAACAGGAATCATGGGTGCTTCACACCTTATTGCACAGAGACCAACAGGACCCAAAATAAAGCCCTGCAGGGCTTCACCACGGAGCCAATCTCCTTGTTTGCACCCATCTTGAGCACACTGAGCCTAGGGCACCACAGAGGAGGCTACCAGAGCTTATTGTGTCCATTAAACCACCAGTGCTCATACATAACTGGGTGGGTCTGGCTATTTAGCACTTGGCAGGCCCTTTGAGAGCTCCGAAGTCAGCTGTTTCTGGTCTAGCCTATCCATTATTTGCTGTACAACTCTTCAGCCATGTAATCTGTCCTTTATGTGCAATCAGACCTGCTAAGACAGCATTTCCTTCTGAAGCAGTGATTGTGCTCAAAAGCAGCAGAGGAGGCATGTTTTTCACTCCACCAATGAAAAAAGAAGAAAAAAAAAAGGAAAAGAGAATCCAAAAATTACGCTTCTCGAGTTTTTAAAGAGCTGTGCAGCAGAGGTCTATCCTCATGTGAATAAAAATAGAGTACGTGGGCAGGAACTCCCCCCCTTGGTTTTTGCTGCAGTGGGGAAGTGAGCAGGACACCTGCCATCCCCTACACCTAGGGCTTCAGCTGCCTGGGCTTGGGGCCAAGTGTCCAAACTGCACAGCTGGAGGCCTTAAAGGAAGCTCTAGTGAGGAAAGCTAGAGGCAGCCACAGCACAGGATGCTCCCTCCCCACTTTTCCTGGGGACCACTTGTAAGTAGAGGCTTTGATTCACTTTTTCAGACCCTGCCTGAGCTATTGTTCAGCAGCATCTCAGCTGGGCTTCTGCCCAACTGTGTAACCTGGCAGTCTAGACCTAGACTTGTTGACTGCCTTCCCAGCCAAGCCTCAGACCTGCCTTGTCACTGCAGTGTGGGCTCTAGGCTGAGCCTGGCCAAGATCCCCAAACCCGCAGGATTGGGCCCTGGCCCTACTATTTGTGTGATTAAGCTCAGCTCCCTGCTCCCCTCCCCTGGCAGAGCAATCTCTGTGCTGCTCCCAGACAGCTGACACCAGCACAGAGATGCAAAAGAGTGCAGGAAAAAAGGGAAGAAAAATCACTAGAGCTTTATATATCATAAAGTATTTAAAACAAACAAAGTAATTAACAGCATCTAATTTGCTGAATGCTTTGCTCCTGGCCAAAAATGAGTGAGACAACCTCTCTAGTAGCCGGTTAATAAATGCTGGATAGTGTTATTTATGGGGCCAGTGAGAACACATTTTATACACATACATTTTTGGTGATTAAATGACCCATCAATATGCATGCATAATTCTCGTGAACATCATTGAAACCCCATATGTTCTCGGGTCTTAAAGGTGCCATGTGACTAAGCACTGGAAGCGCTTTGTTTGTCATAAACAATTGTGACTGAGAAGGTTGTACTTTAGCACACAGACCTAGGTCTATTAAAAAGGTATTAGATCATCTACCCTAGCTATTCAGCTGTACTGAAACTGGGCTTGAGTAAAATTCATATGTGCGCAGTCTACACATGTGCTGTGATCCCTAAACGGTTGGCATTCAGCTGTCCTTTCCCTGTAGAGGCATCTCGACCTGCTCTGGAGGTTTTCTAGAGCCAGAGCTCTGCTTCTGGTTTTGTGCCACCTCTCTCCAAGCAGCTTGCAGTTACTCGCCCCTCACTGGCCTAATCAGGATCCAGAACCTGTAGTACCCAAAGGGCTCAGTCCAGGAAACGTTTGCAGGTAACACTTAATGCATGTTCTCATAATCAAACTATCCCAATAAAGACAGAGATAGTGATAATCTGATAAAACACACATGGGTTGTGGTTTCTTACCACTCAGCTCTTTTATAAAAAAATTACCCTTCAAGCACTAGGCTTCACTAGAGTGAAGGCAGATCCACAGGCTAATGATGTGCAAAACAGTCACGTAAATACTCAATTCAACAGGGAGAGGGCTTCCTTGCTCCCTTGATGCAGGATTGAGTGGGACAGAGAAAAATGTCATCAGTATCATGGCAGAGCAGCAAGCCTGGAGGGATGACCTAGGGCTTTTCTCATGCTGCCAGCACTGCAATCACAACTTGAAGTCCAAACACTGGACTTGTGCTGTTCTGTATTGGAAGTGCCTCATTAAATGCTGTTTTGAACTCTGCCATCTTTTCTGCTGCAGGTCCTTTTTGGAGGATTTTGTTCAGCTCTCAATCATATTGACAGGGTCAAAGTGCCTTCCATTCTCTATAAATTTCTGTATGTACTAGGTAACTTCCTCTGCTTTTCATATTTTAATTGCTTTGTCAAAAAGAGTAATTCAGGGTCTGTCACAATCTCCCAGGGTGGTTTGACCAAAGTCCACAACATGACCTCTTTTCCTCTCAGAGAATTGCAAGACTGACTTTTATCCTACATCAGTTTAACACTTGTATGCTTTACCTTTTTTTTTTTTTTTCATGTCTCTGGATGATTGCATGGATGTTGCTTGTGTTCTGTTTCATTTAAGGAGGAAAAAGAAAGGTCAGTGTCTCAATCTGTATATCTCAACCTTTTACAAGCATTGAAATTAAACCCAAAGTATATTTTAAAAAGAATATATTACTGCAAGGGTGAATGAGAGCCAGCTAGTGCATTGATCCCTTTCCTTCAGTTTCAGGGATTTGGATTCAAATTATTCATTCTGCCACCTCTGTATCTAGACCTCACTTAGATTAATGAAGCTGAATGTAGAAAACTTTAAGAGAGATTATTAACTTTGTACTGAGTGTGGCTGAAGTTCACAGACTCACACCTTCTGCACTAACAATAGTGATTTATCTCTAGTCTTTCATTACTTACAAACAGTTTGCCACCTAAATTCATGTCAACAAATTTGACTGCAAGATTTGCCTCTAGAGAACAAGAATACAGAAGCAGGTACAACTAGTACTGCTTCAAGGAAACCAAGGGTAACTTCATGAAAGGATAATATTTCTTAAGGGAATTTGTTACTACAGAGCAGCAGTGATGCTCTATAGGATCATTGTGTCAATACATGTTTTCAATTGTGCAAGTATTTATTGCTTGACATAAATAGCAAGCTATTAGGAAAGATTTTTAATAATCTACCCTTACAGAACCTACCAGAGTGTTTTTCAAGTTCAGTCTACTCTTTTCTTCCAAGTCAGAGTAGCAGACCATAGCTATTGCCTAGTATTTCTTGAAAGTAGCTTTTGGGTTTATTCTTTGCTTCCTATGCCATCCAATAAATTAATTTTTCTGCTTTCTTCTCCTTATTTAGGTCACTTGGAATGCAATGTGTATTTGTATTACTAAGTCTGTTAAATCTGCCTTAATGGTGGTTGGGGAGGTGGGCATGAAATCTTGACCTCTGGGTACTATATGATCTTGCCACTACAGATTAGATCACAAAACTACACTTCATGTACTGTTTTTCATTTACCAAGCTCAGAGGCTTATAGTAGGCTCCTTCCATTGAAAGCAAAGGCAAAATGGCTGGTCAAGACTACTTTGGGATTTTTTTCATCACATTCCAATACTGAATTACATTGTAGGAACTGCCTCAGTGCATTTATCTAATACAGAATCACAGAGCAGACTATACTCCCTTACCTTGCTTGAATAAATAACCTTAACACTTGCATTGTGGTTTAACAAACATTTTCACAGGTCTCTTCTCTTGCACATTTAGAGAAGTAACAGCAGGTATGTGAAATAAACCCATGACTAGAAAAGTGGGATGAAGGCTTTACTACTTTGGCTCTGGAGGGCCTTTGGTCTTGCCCTTCCTTCTTGCAGGCAGACGTGAAGCTGTATGCAGGATGGGTGTTGTTTCAGGAGCCTGGAGTACTTCATGTGAGACTCTATTGACTCAAAGGTGATTCTGCGAGACCACCAAGGAATTTGCCAGTTCAGTGTAGTGGCACCTTTAAAGGTCTAGCTCTAAGTGTCTGAACTAATATCTGTTTTCCTGAATGTTAATGTTTTCCATTAGAAGTTGTTACACCTACTTCATGAATAAGGAGCAGAGTGATTTTCTGCCATTTCTTCTTCTTCTTCATCCTTTAGCATCTCCAATTGTGTTATCTCCCAGCACCACCCCAGCAACTGATAAAATCCCCTCAGGCCTTCCCCTAGACTAGAAATCATCAAATTTTAGAATTCTTTTGATCCTGTGCTTCAGTCTGGGTCAAGTAAACATCCATCCATGAGTAAACATGGACTGCTGCTAGTAGCTAGTCTGCCAGTCCACAACTTCCCTGCTGTTTCCCACCAGCTCCTGCCACTCTCTGATATCACCTTAACATCACCATTGAGTTATTCCCTGTGGCTTTCCCACCTGTAATTTAATTTCAAGTAGTCTGGACAGAATAATATCAAACAGAAAACAGAGGAACCGTTGATGATCATTAGGAAAACATGAATATTTCATTTATTCTCCTCAGCATGCCCTTATCACTGCTCTCAAAGTGCAGTAGAAACTCATGTGGAAGGTCAAACCAGTTCTGCTCCAAGAATGGTTCAATCCAGCCACTTAATGTAAGATCTTGATGATTATTATTCCCTTTCTCCTTGCATACTAAAGAGTTTAATTTCTCCATTTTCATTTAATTGCCCCTATATGTTTTGGGTTGTGTTTGTTTGTTTGTTTTTTCCTCCTCTCTTTAATTGACTGGCTTGTGTTTTTAACAGCTAGAGAACAGTAGCAGTTCACCTCCACCAGGGCAGACCCCCTGCCCAAACCCAATCCCCTTGACCCTTAAGGCACTTCTGTGAGAGCATCTGCCATGAAAGCAATTTATTGTTGATCCAAGTCCAAGAAATAAACACACTGTGTTCCATATATGCATATTCTGAGCTATACTTCAAATGTCACATAATTTTAACTTTGTATATAACTGGAATGATTCTCCCTGCAGCTTATACTTTTGCATTATGCATTTATGTAAAGTGCATTTAGCCAGGAGAAATCCTTTGAAATTCTCATCTTTATTCCACAGAGGAAAACTATGGACTGACTTCTACTTTTACAAATCCAGAAATAGTTGTCTAAGTTACTATATAATTTAATTCCTTAGTTTGAATCTAAACTCAACTCCACTTTCTCCCTTTGTCCGAAGTTTGATTGAGTGTCATAAAATCATCCTGCAACTATTGTCTTTGATTAACACTTTTAGAGAATGTGTTTCCATTTTATCTTTTCATAATTGTTTTCTGAATACAGTACCTGTGATAATTTTAATCCTGGTTACTTTTTACAAGACGCTACAGAATTATTTTTTTGTTCACAGTCTCATTCACTTTAGCTTCCTTAAACACTTAACAGTTGTATATGTTGCAACAATATCTCATTTATAATGATGTATTTTCCTCTGCAGGAAATACTTTCCTGAATTTCACACTTATTCCATCTTTGTAAATCATGCAGCGTGTACTTTCACATTACTAGTCCATTTGCATACTTATTCACTAGGACACCAAACTGGTAAGTGTTGCTTCCATATTTATAGAATATTTGATAAATGATTGCAGCATATATTTACATTTTCAGTATTTGTAAATGTGACAAAACAGAATTGTTTTCGTGGTTGTACACACCAGTCAAATATGTATTGTTGTATCTGATACTCACTGCACAAACTCATTTCATAACTTTTTCTGTGCAGCCAGTTTTCAGCAGGTTTACACCTTTTGGTGGAAGTATGTTAGAAAAGGCATCCGTGAACATTTCTCCCCACTATTTCCCATGAAGTTTTGAGGATTTTTGCAAAAACAGTCCCAGGTATTGAAGTCAAGACTGTGGAAATGGGGACTATAGACAGGATCAATGAAAACATTACTTTCATTGTATGGCTTGGCAAGGTAGAACTGGAGTTCAGAAAACCAAGAAAGAATCAGGTTAATCGGGGTTTCTACACACCATTCCTACCTTTTTCTTTTCATCTATCCATTCTTATCTGCTTCATCCACGGCTTATTCAGGTATTCCCTGCTATTCATGCACACTGCTTCACTCATACCAGCACAAGAGATCTGCAGTATAGTAGCAAATTTTCCATAAACACATATATATGCACACACCCCCCCCCTTTCTTTTTTTTTTTAACCTGTTTATATGCACATTTACATATTTAAATATAAAAAACAGATTTTGGAACCTGTTAAAGCATTTTTCCAACTTTCATGTTCCAAAAATAGAACTTTAACGTTGCTCTGCCTTTTGTTTTCTGCTTTGGCTTATAAAACTATATTTGCAGTGGCTCTGTGGCTCTATACATTCATGTTCTGGCCCACAGCTTGGGTCCCTTGCTTCAATGGGGTACATTATTGTACTGCTTCCAGTATGATCACCAGGAGGTCATATCAGCATACTGCCAGAAAGGTGGAGGTGGGGGGGGAAACACACCATTACCTAAAAGCAGTACTCTGAATTACCATAGTGTATTTCTATCAACAATTATTATGCTGAAATTTAATGGCTTCTGCTAAGAGGTGGATAACTCATCATTTCCACCAGCAGTTTATACAGTTTGTTGATCTAATTTTGCCACAGGCAATTATTGGATTTCATTACAGAACTGTTCAACCCTCCCCCACCCCACTGCCAAAAATAATTTTGGAGAAATGCTATCCAGAGAAAGAAGCTAAAAAGGCTTTCCACAGATCCTCTCATGTCGGTTTCAGGGATTTTAAAGCTAAAGGGATAGTCAGGCCATCTTGTCTGCCCTTCCTATTGCAGGCGTTAAGATACGCTACCCAGCTAATATGAGGTTTCTGAAGGTTATTGGTGTCAAGTTAGCACTCATGCTTACTTTCATTTCAGCCTTACTGATATGAGTTCAGAATAGGCCTTTTATGGCATACACAAGCAAAACAAAGTGGGATGGTCTGGTCTTAGTTATAAGCACACATGTCTCTGTTCTGCATAAGCTGTAATGAGCAAATGGGACAGTGAAGGCAGTGCTACTATCACCGAGAGCAAATCTAACCAGTGAGAAAAGGGTTTCCATCTAAAAAATCATTGTTGTGGCAAAGCCCCACACCATTCTCTCTTGAAATCTCTGGCCTTTTTTCCACCTTCCACTCCAACAGCTGTAGGCATGTCCTGTTCAGCTCCCTGTCTCCCCTGGGACTCAGCCAAGCAGGTCCTCCCAGCCCACCATAACCATGGGTAGTCCATGTAAGCAGTGTGTAGGCAGCAGCAGCAGCATTTGCTTTATTCCCCAGCTGCCTTGCTGATATTTTGGTGAACTTATAGAGCATGGCAGTTTACAAACATGGGAAAGGGTGGGGGATGTGGTACAACTCAATAAACCAAACCATCAGAATACATCAGGCTCAGCAGAACAGGACAGAAAAAAAAATAAAATTCAACATTACTTTAAAAATTAATGATCCTTTGCCCAAAGGTCAGTCCTCTAAACAAATGTTCTCTAGGGCTACAGGCAGTCCCTAATATTTCTCTCCACAGTAAATACCCACAACAATTCCTAACAACAGTTATTAGGGCTTCAAAAGGTACAGTTCCTTGACGTTCTCCTCTTGCTTTAAAAAACAATTAAAAATTGATCCTCACTCATGACACCGTGCCCTCACCAGTGTAATCTGCTGAGAAGGTGGGGTGGGAGACCTTTACCCCAACTTCTCTTTTCCACAGAACAGCACAACAGCAGCGGCTCTGAATGAGAGTTTTTGTATCAAACTACACAGGCAATTCAAAATAAGAAAACAAACTTAAATATACCAGTTTTAAAAAACTCCTTCAGATGCTAAGGTCTGTGGTCATGTAGTCTTGTGAACTCAGTGGAACAGAAGAAGGTTTGCTACAAACTCATAAAACACAACACTTTGTATACAAAGGACAAAACCTTTAGCATATTCCACCCTTCTATATCTTCCATATGTATAAGCTAGAACACAATGTTTATTTCCATTTACTGAATGAATATGGCTATGCAAATTCTTTTTGAAATGGTACATAGTTTGTTTTTTTGTTATCAAAGTGAGAAGTAGGTGTAATTTAATTGGAATTAAAACAGCAGTGACTTGCTATCTAGCAAAACGAATTGTGCAGTCTATTCCTTGCATACTGCTTATTAGTTTCCTTGGTAACTTGTAATCATTTGCCTTCTTAAAACAGATGAGATGTCAACAAATACGTACTGTAGTAGTGGTTGGATACATCAGCAAGAAAAGTGCTGTAATGACAGCATAATAAATCTTAACATGAAAACTTAATGGCCACATTAGTGACACACAAACTATAATCTCAGATTGATTTTGCTCACCATTGCATGCTTTTATTTCACAGCATGGCTGTGACATGCAGTAGCATGTGAAACACCTTCCAGCGCTCACTCTGAAATTAACTCCAGACCTAACATTTAAAAGAAGTCATTTTATATACTAATAAAATCTCACAATTAAACGATAGCAGCTCTTCCTAGAGCGATGCTACTAATTAGTAAAATCTTATTCTGATTCATTTTAGTTGTATACATTATGATAACAAAGACAACATCTTTATATGCTGACATAGATGTATTCCCACAGTTCTCTACACATGGTTTCTTTTCAAGGAAGTAGCATTTAAAAAAACAACAAACCAAACAACAAAAACCCACCAACAAAACGAACAACCAAGCAATCTACCAGAGTTTCTGAACCAGGAATAAAGAGTACAAAGGGAGTGTCATCTCAATTTGAGAGGAGAGGCTGGTCAGTGATTTCCACAGTTTGAAAACAGATTTCTACCAGCTGTCTGCATGATGTACAGTAACTCAGTGCTCAGCAGGGGGTGGGGGTGGGGGAAAGCTGTGAAGAAACTGGAACCAAGGGTGGATTTCCCTGGATTATAAAGGCATTGCCTGAGCATGAGGGGGTGAAATCAGAAAAGCCAAAGTCAGAGCTGAAACTGGAAAGAAATTGGAACAACAACATGAATTGTTTCTATATCAGCAAAAGAAAAAAAAAAAAAGACCAGGGAAAATATTGGTTTGTTGTTGGAATTGACAAGGGACACTGAAAAGTGACAATAGACATGGAAAAGCTTGAGGCACTTTATGGCTGCTTTGCACAATCTGTTTTCAGTCCTTGCAGATCTCCTAGCCCAGCAGTGGAAATTGGAGACAGACTACAAGGTAGGTGAAAAATTGTCTGTACAGCCATTCCCTAAGTCACTATTTCAAACATCTAACCAACAGTCTGTTAGGAGTAATATTCCTTGGGGATCAATACTGAGACCAAAACAGTTTATCTCCTTCATTAGTGACATGGATAATTGCACCTAAAGCAATCTCCTGAACCTTCAAGAGTGGAAGAGGGAGCAATGACTGATAAGCTGGAAGGTAAGGTAGTTCCACAGAAGGATTTTGAGATATGGGAGAAATGGGCTGACAGGTGTCTTGTGAAGTTCAGCAAAACCAAATGTAAAGTCACACATATATGAAGATATAATATCCCTTGCTCCAGTATGGGTTGAGGGCAAACAGGTTAGAAGGAGCTTTGTGTTTGGGGTCCCAGTGGACATCAAATTAAATATGAGTCAGCAATGCACCATTGCAACAACAAGGTCCAAACATTCACAAGAGAATAGTTAGTAGATCAAGGGAAACAATTTTTATTTAGTACTTGTGTGACCATACCTAGAATACTGCATCCAGTTTGGGTTTCCACTACAAGAGAAATTTGGACACACCAGAAGGAGTGCAGTGTAGGGTCCATCTGTTTAGGGGTATAGAGCACATGACACTCAAAGGAGTGAATGCCTGAAGAAAATTATAAGAGGGGATCTAACTGCTGTCTACCTAGAGACAATTGTGGCCCAGAAGGCCCGTGGCATCCTGGCTTGTATCAGGAATAGTGTGGCCAGCAGGAGCAGGGATGTAATTCTCCCCCTGTACTTAGCACTGGTGAGGCCTCAACTCAAGTACTTTGTGCAGTTCTGGGCCCCCACTTTAAGAAAGTTATTGAGGTACTGGAGCAGGTCCAGAGGAGAGCAACAAGCCTGGTGAAAGGCCTAGAGGGAAAGTCTTATAGGGAGAGGCTGAGGGAGCTGGGGTTGTTTAGCCTGGAGGAGACTCAGGGGGGACCTTATCACTCTCTTAAGCTACTTGAGGTTGTAGTCAGGTGGGGGCTGGACTCTCCTCCCAGGCAACTAGGGACAGGACGAGAGGGCATGGCCTGAAGCTGCAGTAGGGGAAGTTTAGGTTGGATATCAGGAGCTATTTCCCACGGAGAGCATGATTAGACATTGGAATGGACTTCCCAGGGATGCCCAGGTGGAGGCACCATTCCTGGATGTGTTCAAGGCAAGGCTGGATGTGGCACTTAGTGTCATGGTCTAGCTGATTTGGTGGTGTTAGGTCATAGGCTGGACTTGATGATCTTAAAGGTCTTTTCCAGCCTTGGTGATTAAGTGATTCTGTAATATAGTAGGATTCTTCCCAGAGGTGCATAGTATAAGGTCAAGAGGCAATATATCCTTGCAGCAAGAGATTTTAATTAGACATAAGGAAAAAAATTCTCACAATGGTTAGGCTCTGAACAAGGCTGCCTAGAGATGCTCTGCACTTACCAGGTCTGAAGATTTTAAAAACTCAGCTGGACAAAGCCCGGAACAACTTGAACTAGCTTTGAGGGTGACCCTGATTTGAGTCTGGGCTTGATGACCTCCAGTGATCCAACCAAAATTATTCTCTGATTTGATGACTGAATATTGGCAACTGCAACATAGACAGGCTTTTGGCATCTTTAGAATTAATTAGTAATTGAAGAGGGATTTAAGATTGCAATAGTTATGTTTATGGGGAAAAACTATAATTATGTTCTGCCCAAAGTCTCAGTTTGGAGCACTATTTCCATTTCCAAATCCTTATGAGATAACAGCAGCTGTATTGCCTTGTAAGTGTGCTGTGAAAACAACTGCAGGAAACTGAGGTATCTATAGCTACAATAAGGACCAGAGCAGACTGTAATCTCTCTAAGTAGTTAGTACATATTTACCTCAAATCACACACTGCCCTTTGAAAGCAGAAAAACATGAACAATCTACCAATCAAATACCTGACCAAGCATCCAAATAACTTTCTCTTCCCTGGGAGAATTGACTGGTTTTTAGTGAAGGAAAACTCTATTCTGCAGAAACAAGTGTAACTGGGCAAGCTTCTGGCAATGCAGCTAAACTAGGGAACACTGAATGAACAATGAAAAATAAATAATGAGGAAAGGAAACTAAGGAAATATATCAATTCCAGGGAGACCACTACCAATGTCTGATGGGGTTAGAACAGGTCAGTATTGGGCAGAAACACATTATTTTATATTAATGGTGAAATAGCAAGACAAACTCAAGGCATTTCCTTGAGTTTGTTTAATCTGTATTAAATCATTTTCTGTCTTGCTTGTCTTTCTTTTAAATCTGCATGTTGCTAACAGTTAAGTGATTTGTGAGCCAAATAGAAAAAAAGCAGGAGTTCTTTGATCTTTCCTCTGCCCTTGCACACACAGTGGCAGAGATAAATCACACATCTGCACACGCCAGTCCCTCTAGACTCCTTTTCAAGCACCCTGGGGAAGAAGATCTGTGATCTCTTACACTGTGGTCACTCCCTCTGCTCTCTAATAGTAAATGAAGAGCATAATGGGTAGCATTTTCAAAGGCTCTGGAGATATTAACAGGTAGACCATAACAGTGGGATCGAAAAAAAGGAGCTAAACATTTGACATGAGATTTGAGCAGAATTTTGACAGCCCTTAACTGGACATTTTGATCCACAAAATTCCTTCCCTCTAGCTCAGAATGTTCTTGAATTCCACAAGTGTCTGCACTTCCCTGCTGTAATACATCATGCCTCACAACACAGGTATTAACAATGTTGATGCCTAATCCTGACGCTAATCTACACCTAATGCTTTTTTCAGAATGCCAATTTAAAGGAATATAGGCTAAATATGATATAAAATGCTTCGTTCAGAGCAGGAAGAAACTGTACCCATACACTCTGTTAACTAACATGCATGGCACTTCCTAATGCTTTAAATACATGCTAGGGGCTTCTTGCTCAGCAACCTGGTCAGCTGCTGACCTGTCTGTCTGCTGGACAACAAGAAGGGTGACATCTTCTTGTTAGGAGCAGAAAGATTGCATTTTTTTTAGCCACTTTTTTTCTAAAAAGGCTCTTATTTAAACATTTGCTGTCCTACAAAGAAATATTTTCCTGCCACTGACTTGAGTCTTTTCTCAGACTGAGGACAATACTAGCAAATAGATTTATCCCAAGCAGGGTTCTCACCAGCACAGATATTTTTTTTTAGCTCTTGTGATTTTGGGAGAGCGTAGAGGAAGCTAGGGACATGAGACTAAGAAACCTTGCTTAGGAAGCTGGTGGGGCAGTTAGAAGATCAGGATAAATTCTTCAGTGGATCAGGAGATGAGTCATTATGAATGTAAATGTTTTCTTCCCATGTGAATTGTACAGGAAATAGTATTTCAGCAGTACAACCATTTACATTGGGCTGAGCCTACTAGTGGGTGTATTATTGAAGCCCAGTAACTGGTGGTTACTCTCCAGTTTCTTGACAGTTCAATCACCAGATAAGATCTTAGACCAGATCTTATACTCCTGTAACCAACCACAGCACTTCCTCAGAATCCACATTTAGTAGCAGATGCCTCTCTTGAATAATTGCTCAACACCAGGAATGGTCAGCATACAAAGCAATCTCCTCGCTGTTTTTACTGGACTGCAAAAAACCCCCAACAAAAACTCAACACTTTTGCAAGAGGTCCATTCTTCAATTTCTGCTCCATTTCCTCACCACTGATTTCTCCACCAAAACCTATTGTCTACATTAACCCATAAAATAACATGAAGTGTAACAGAGATTGGATCAAGGTAAAGCTAAGAGCACACAGACCTTGCACTTCAGCTTTTCAATAGCTACAAGAGGATATTTATTCTCTCAGAATAGTTTCTTGATCATCAGTCCTGGGACACACAAGTTTCTGCTTTGGCCACATGAAAATATTTAGGCTGTTAAGTGTCCAGGTGGCTCTGAATGGGAAAGTTTCCATTCACAGCACCTTGGCCGAGCAAAAACCTGAGACAATCAGTATATCTTGATTCTATGAGATTGTTGTAAGCTATTTACAGTTGCTGTCAGAATACCATGCAACTTTCAACAGATAAATTGTTTAGGAAATAAGAGGGGTTTTGCATGACTGCAGTATTTAATCTATAGTTGCTTAACATTAAAGAAGAAAACTAGTGGAAATAGCAGCTCTCATAGAAAATTTTCACAGCTGTGGCCTCTTTGGTAACACAGCAGATTTTTATTGTGGAATATAACTGTATTTAACAGAGGTCTTTTCACTGATTAAGATTTGACAATAACACTTTTGTTCCAAACTATGTGCCGGATTTCAGCCATGAAAAATTGCTGTAGGCCTAGAAAAACAGTGAGGCCATGATGATTTGGACCAGCTATGAAGCTAGCTCTGAACTTCCAAATCAATCAGCCTCAGCCTTTATAGAAGGAACCCCCTTGTCTAAAATGAGAACTTCATATTTGCAGCCAACAAACAGCTCTGGCAGTGAAAGCAAACACCTGAATTCTGATAAAGTGCTAAACAATTGTGACTTCTCAAGTAGGGAGTTTAAGTGGCTAACAAGCAAAGTGAACTACATTTCCTATAGTGGCTTGAGTCCTCTTGGAAGCAAGCAAGGCATACCACTATTCTCAGAAAACTTTTATATGACCAATATTATTTACACTTAAGAAAATTTATTCCTGCTGTCTTCAGTGAGCTTCTCCCTTTGCTGCAGAATTTAGCTTCTTTGATTTAGCATGACACTCTCACACTGTCAGTACTGGTGTTTCACTGAAATTCTTGCTGGTCAGGGGGAGAATGATTCAATTGCCTTTGCTCCATCCTTCTTTGTGGTCACGTAGAAAGCATTGCATCTTGTTTGTCCTGAATCAGTCTTGCTGACGATGGCCTGGATAACCCTGAACTCTCAGCTTACTTGGATCACTGTCACCAGACCTGCTCTGCATACCTTGCTCTGGGACCAGCCCCTTGTTGGTGACCCCTTGCTCAGCCACCTTGCAGCTACCCTTGGCTCCCAGCTCCCTCCAGCCCTGTAGTGCAGCCCTGTCTTGCTGCTCTCTGAAAAGCATAGTGGCTCCCTGGAGCATTTCCAAAATGTTAATTTTTGCTTTAAAAAACCCACAGAACCAAAACCCACAAAAAAAAAAAAATCCAATTAATAACAGTTACATTAAAGTGCTTGATGTAGTAAAACCTTCACTGCAGAAAAATTCTCCTCTTCTAAGGTGAAACTAAAATTACAAATATTTTTTTTTTTAGATATTTGTCTTACAAATGGGAGTTTCAGTTTCATGAGCATGCTCTGACACATGCTGTTCACTTTAACTGTCCCACATCCTGAACTAAATAGCCACTCAGAGCAGATTAATTTTTGACATCTAATATTTGCCTAGATTTTCCATCCATTTCAGACAATTTTAAACCTCTTGTCTATCACCCAAGCCTTCCTTTGCAGTCTGCAGGGAAAATAAGTTTCCAGGGCACAAGCAATAGCATCCTAGTGCAGACTTTTAATAGAGGGCAGCTGTATCAAGTCCCTAAATCTGTATTTAGTGAAAGGTACCTGTTGGGGTGTAGACGTACACCCCACTGTAGATAGTAATGAAAGAATCAATCAATTCAACGGATAAGAAGAGAGTGGGGGAACTGCTTTAGTACCTAGGATCCTTTTCTAGGTCCTAACTCAAGTTCAGGTCTCCAGACAGAATCAGAAAAAACAGATGTTACAGGTTGTCAATTTCTTTCTTTTCTCATGAAAAATTGCAAAAGCTTCTCAGTCTGTACTGGGGTGCGATGAAAACTTTTAAGACCTATTTTTTGTCATAAAATGAAATTCTTATTGATCACAATCAGAGTCTTTAGGCACTAATATAGCAAAAATAAATAAAAAATGGGCAAGCTAGAGTAGAATGATAAAATTATGAACCATGCTCTACATAGGTCTGAAGTACAGATTTCCTCTAACAGATGGCATATTCTATAAAGACTTTCAATTTATCTGCTCTCATACTCAGGATGCTAAAATTAAAGATAAAACAATGGACTAAATAACTGCAAATCTACAAATGTTGCAATATTTGTTTGATGAGAAACTCCATCTAAATTGTATTTAACATTAATTAAGAAGCCAGAAATTAAAATTGTTTTGGCCTCAGTTGTAAGGAAAACAGAAGGCTTCTTTCTTTAGCCAAAACATTTTGGATTATATTTTTGTGCTGTAGCCATACAGAGCCTTTAATTCTGTAAAATGTTTTGGAACACACTTTGTATGGAAGCCTATTCCAAATCAACTAATAACATATTGAACATACCACTGAGCTTTGACTCGTACCTTTTGGGTACCAGGGTTTTATTCTGGAGGAGGAGGTTGGTTGCTTGGTGTGGGGTTTTTGTTTGTTCCTGTTTTTTTTTGTTACCTCTCTTTTGGTTGATAGCAAAATGTAGAATTGAATGGATTGAATGGAGAGTAGGAATGTAGTGAAGCATGAAGTCTATATCAAATGTCCCTACCTGCCCCCTGCCAGCCCCCTGCCCCCTGCCAGCCCCCCGCCCCCCTCCCCCCCTTGGAGTAATCTGTGCCTGGAAGGAGAAAATGTAAAAAAAAAATAAAAATAAAGACCAGCAGATGTCAAGTGGCAATTTATTTGCCTAATCATTACCTAAAGCCTCAACTGAATGCTGATTGCCAAGATTCAGACATCACATAACCAGTCCAGCAAAAAGGCCTGGATTTTATTGCTGAACTCTAGGAACTCCACAGCTTAACTGCATGGCTCCTTAACCAACTGGCACAGTCATACAACCCATAGGCACTCATACACTGCAGAAAACAATTCACAGCATTCAGCAACCTCAGTAAGGAGTCAGAAATGAGTTGCTAATAGGCCTTGCACTTGGACTTCAGCCTCTTATTTTGTGGCAAGGATTCCATCTCAGATCCCTTTGGGATGCTCAGCTGTAAAATTCCAAGTCAACCCTTGCCCAGGATAAAGACAGGCAACACTTAAAAGGTTTAAGTTTATGAAAATGTGGTTGCTGAACTCTGCATATTTTTAAGAATTCAGTGAACAAGAGACCTCTTTTTTTTTTCTTCCAGCACTGTTAAATATTTTCATTCATCTGTCTGAATTTCTAAAAGCATGAACTATGCTTAGAAACTGATCGTGATAGATGTGTTTTGACATGAGATTGTCTAGGAAAATTATACTGAATCCTTTTTCAGCAAGAATGTGACAGACTATTCTAGTTGACATACAGTGTCCAAAAAGTCACTACGAAACATAGCTACCTAAACTCAGATTTTGAACTCTTAATTTTATGACTGACTACTGTTATGTGAACAGATAGATGAAACAGGAATAAGGACTTTTGAATCTAGCCCAGAGTCTATGAAACACAAACCACTGTGTTTCTTCTATTTTCTCTCCCTGACACATCAGGTCATGAACTAAAGTCACTGACATCTTTTGGAGGGATGCACCAAATATGCCCACAGAGAGAAAACAGCACAGACCTGCTGACTGGCTCATTGTGCTCCATTAGGTGCTGCCACAGCACACTACAGAATGCCATTTGCAACCAGGAAAAAGCCCACCTGAGAAGGACCTCAGTTTTGCCTGTTCAGAACCTTACTGGTACCTTTTCTGTATTTTAACACTTAAAGACATCTTCTAATTTCCAGGCAGTTTTCACGAGTGAGTTTAAACATTTATTTATGTCCTTATGCTTGAACACTCTTAATTTGAATAGCTTTCTTATCTTCCTAATGGTTATCACTGTTTCCATCCCAGGATAAGCAAGGAACAATTGGATCCTTCTCTCCCTCAGCCTTCCTCTCCTTATTCTAACCATGTAAATGTATTATATTTTTTCCCCATCTGCTAGACTCACTGCTTTTCCTCTTCTCTTTTTTTAAAGAGAAAATTGTTCTTGAACATGTCTCACTGAAGTTACAAAAATAAAAGTTTTTATTCTGTGGTGAATAACATAGAATATACATCAACGAACATTTACTCCTTTTTTTCTTTTTAACAGCTCTATCAAATTTGCAACTCATTGCCACCAATGGTAATACCTGCCAGTTCTGCTTTTCTTCAGCTGTTTCCACCTGCTGAGTTCTTAGAACTACCTATTAGATTCTAAATACATTATTGTCCCTCTCTTTCATATTGAGCTTCAGCTCCTTTCTATTATACCAGTTCTCAAGGTCATTCTATTCTTTCTGGAAAATACCATGTTCCTCTGTATACTGATGATAGCTCCTAATGTGGGTTATCAAAAAATTTCAAGAGGGTTTTTTTAAAATTTTTTTTAAAATTATTTTTCCTGTGTGTAAAATCACCAGTGAAACCAGATAAAACCCAAAATCACTACTGAGGAACAATTTTCTACTCGCTTTCCCCTCCCTAATAGTTCTCCTTACACTGTCATCTATGCAGGCGTCACTTCAGTTAGTTTATTTTGAAATTGTTGTCCAAATCCTCATGGTACCAATTTAATATTTCTTATGTGTCACCATCTCAAATACTTAACTGAAGCAATTAACCTATCCTTACCTAAGAAAGAGTTTACCAAAATATTTATAAATTTCTCCTACCTTTGAGGAGAGAGAGTTGTTTTCTAGCCCACTGCCTTTCCCACGTGGTTGACAACTCTGACATTTAAAAAGCCCTCAGGCAGATATCAGGGGTTTTAAATAGCAAGATATAATTGCCCCGGTCACTTCCCTCCACCCTTTTTCAATTAGAGACATTATATTGACTATTTATCAGTCAAAACTTCAAATCAAACTACCAGATCATGAAATTTTACTCCTGGACTTATAAAAATGTCATAGAAATTTACAGTGTTTCTGAAGTGTGAATGGATCAAGGACAGTTTTTGTGAAGCCTTCAGTACTTTTAGTACCCACTAACTTAAATATGCATTGTACTACTAAGTGAAGGGCTTATGCTATTTATCTATAAAGCCTAAGAAGAATATTCTGCTTCCCTAATGAATAACTTGATCTCAGGCTTGAGGTATTCTGCTGCAATGTTGGAGACTGTCCATAGCTGAAGATGTATTTTTCAATGATACCAACAAACTTCTCCAGTTCCCAGTTGTTGCTGTGCTCTCATTGAGGCTAAACTTGTTCTCACATTTAGATTCAGAAAGAACCTGAACAATTACCCTTTCTTGCCCTAATGTAATGCAGCTGTTGGACTCACCTGGATGTCCTCCTGGCAGTTCTTTGACAGCACACCAGGTAAGGTGTGCTCTTCCATCTTCAGTGCTTTCAGTGGCCTCTGGTAGATTTTGAGGCTTTTTCACTGAAGTTTAAGGTTTTTACTGAGTTGGTGGCGTAGAGTAGATGACTGGCATGCTGCTCTGGCTTAAACATCTGTTGCATGGAATGGTGATCCATCACATCCTGTCTCACAGAGCAGAACTGAAGAGCTTCTAAAGCATTTACTGCAGCTGCAAAGTTCCTGACAGTTAGCTGGAACGTAGATCTCAATAAAACATAAAAGGCCAGTTTCTTTTTTTTTCATACTGCTTTTCATAGCTTTGTAAGGGAGATGAAAATAGCTCTAGCTTTTCTTCCAAGGATTCACTTTGCCATGCAAAATACCCCAGAGGAGAACAAAGACTTACACAGATAGAAAGAAGGTTTAACTGTAGCACAGCCAACAAGATTGGTTTCAGTGGTCACCATTTAAAGCAACCAATACTGTAATAAAGGGCTCAGTGCAGAACTCCAGCCACATGGTGAGGTTATACCACTGAGGGAAATAAAGGGATGCTCTGCTACATACCCATATCCTATATTATACACCCTTTAAGTGGGTGGGGTGTTTTGTTTTTTCTCCTTTTTAATGCTCCTTGTAGTGTCCCATTTTGCTGGGGGAGTCACAAAACATGATTCAGGAGAGGGATGGAAGGGCAATAAGAGCTGTGTATGTACAGAGAGGCAATATGTGTGCAGACATTTGTCTGATCGACGACATGGATGTTTTAGTGTGTGAATCATAAAGAGTTGTAGCTGTCTCCATCTCCTTTCTAAAACTATGAAAAAGGTAGAAGAAAGCAACAGGCCTTTTCTCTTTGATTGACACCTACATTTCAGCAAGCTGGTAGGACACTGGCAACTGCAGGAAGTAAAAAAGGTGTGATCCAACTTGAGGCTCATTACATATTTAGTTTTTATTCTCAGGTGCTCCTTCTGGGTACCAAAGCTTACCTTCATGGTTTTATTCTGATGGACAAAACAGATTCAGGCAGCAGTTTGACTGGCAATAAATTCATGGACAAGACTGCAATGGAAATACATCTGAAAGAAAGATTACACTTTATGGGGTGGGGCATCATGCCCCAAACTGAAGCACTCAAACCAGGATTTTTTCAAATTGGCATATTTTGTTATAATACAACAGAAAAGCCGCATTAGAAACCTGTAGGGGTGTTGCCTCTCCCCATCAAGCCACCAGGCAGTTTTGGGGAGTTACAACAGGCTCTTACAAAGGCATACCTTTGCCCATGATCTATCATCTCCTAATTTGTTGTGCCCCAAAAGAACATCAGCACTTGGCAGACTGTGTTTTGAGCGGACAATTTTCACCTGATACACGTATCAATGAGAACTGTTCCCATAGCAAATGCCAGCCATCAGCTGCAGAGAAAGGGCTGGAGCTGTAACAAATGCTGCAGGCATTTGTAGTGGGAAAATGGTTTATGGTTTTTATCCTTTGTTCTATTGACTTTGCATGCAGAAATACATAGCTATTGTTACTGAACAGAAGAAGTAACATTTACATTTAATTAAACCTTTGACGAATTCCCAAAAGATGAATATTTCAGTAAAATGTGAAAGACTAAAGAGCTGTCTGTGTCATAAAACCCTGACTACAGCGCACTGTAGCATTCATATGCTCTCTATTCATAATATACTTCTATTACTATGGCAATGCTACTTTAAGTTTTTCATTCAATTTATTGACCTTGATTAAGTGATCCAACAGTGGGCTTGATGAAAGCCAGCTTCATAAGTGCATATTTAAACTTATGGATTCTGTTCATTCAAATGGAGAGAAGAAACTATGCATAAAGGAACACAGAAGGAAAATCAAGTAGTAATGAACACAAACAAAAAATATGGACATCCTTTCTGGAGATGAATGTGTTGACAAGATGCAGTGATACCTTGGCTGGTATGAACAGACATGAATGCATAGATTTCCAGGAAAGATTCTTGTCTCATGTAACTGAGTGTCCAATATCTATGCAATGGATATTGATAAGTATCCTTGTTTCTAGTTATGGATGCCAATTATTCAATTGCTGTTGTGAACAGCACAAATGTCTGTGTGCTGACAGTGTGAATAGCGTGAAGACCACTGTTACAAAGTAACTGAAGTACCTAAGCTAAAGAAAGTCTTCTGCATTCTTTCTCATCAGAATAGTAATTATTTTTAAAGTTAAGATCTCATGATCTTCAAGGTCCCTATGTTTTACCCAGGAACTCTTTAATGTGCCAAGGTGTTAATGCCTCACAAGTTCCAAAGAACAATATTTTACAAGGAAAAGCAACCAAATTAGTTTACCGTTTCCACCCCTTGACTCTTTTGACTCTTCTCCACCATGCAAGCAGCATCCCAACGTGACGCTGGCCACAGAAACAAGGCAACCACTAATCATGTTTCAGGCTCAGCCAAGTTTCTTTATCAATGTATCAATAGTGAATCAGAACTGAAAGCCAGCTAATTGCAGTACACAGCATGACTGAGAAAGGCCTCAGGCACTCGGGGCAAAAATTGCCTCCATTGAAGTCAAAGATCTTTGTAACTGTTTTCAGGAGTCCCAGGGTTAAAAGCATTATGGTTTTCATGGCATTTGTAATTTTGGTCTGGAGCACAGACTCTTTCAGCCCCTGACATTTCAGATCAGGATATGTAATAACCATCCTCCAGATAGTTACATTTACGCCTAAATGGTCCTGAATTTAAATAAACTTGAGAGTGTGGGAGGGCATAAAGCTTTTTTTTGTCCTTGGCTAAACCCTTAACTGTGTTTGAGATTTCAACTGGTTTAAGATAGGATTTACCAGTCTTACTATTTCTTTTGGTCATGGACTGAATCCCAGCTGAAGTAATGGCACTTACAGATAAACAGTGAAAACAGGGGAAGATGTGGTGTAAAAAAACCCCTGTAATATTTTACATAGCATAGGCTTACATTTTCCCATGCATCTAGGTAAATAGGAAGCCCATGGTTATTTTCTTGAGAGCTTTAGGTGCTTAGAGCCCTAAAACCTGAACTGTGCTGAAGTCAATTTTTAAAATGGAAATTCAGACACTTCTTAATAAAAAGAACAGTTTCCTTATGAATTGTTTTAGGCTTCCAATTTCACATGTTTTCAAAGAGATTTGTGCAACCAAACAAATATGTATCTGTGCTTCATATTTAACAAGAACATTGTAATTGTGAAAAAACCTTTTCAGGTTTGCCCCTCAGCATTGAACTTATGTTCATAAAATTACATTTATTTTTGCAAACAACTGAGACCTATTAAGACAGAAGTTCCCCAAGATGCTGTGAGGAGACTCTAAAAAAACTATGTGTTCCCTGGGAGCAGCAGGCAGAAGCAGGGGATGTTTTCAGCTTTCAGGGCATATCAGGCCAATACTTTACTGTATCTTTGAGGATTAGAACAGAAGTGAGTAAAGGCAGGTCAATTCAGTTATGGTATTCCTGGGATAGCTGGAAGGTAATGAGTGTGAGACGTTAAATTTACCCATAGCATCTTTGTATTGATTCATTATCTAAAAAGTTTTTTCATCTCTTAAAATACAAAGCCAATTGTAGTATTCCAGTACTAAAATGACAGATGTAATTTTTCTAGTTATATTAACTTTATTTAGCTGGTTTTAATTTTATATAACTTTATCTTAAAATAAAGATGTATATTTTTGCAATACAATACTCCTTGACATGGCCAGTTCATTTTTTTTTTTTTTTCATTTCAGATCATCATATTTCTACCATTTGCTTAACTGAACTCTCACATCAGCTTTTACAGCATCTTTCAAGAAGGTAAGTGATTTCATGGTTCAGAGCAATGATGATCCTTCAGAACACAGGTTTGAAGCCAGAGATAGTTGGAAAAATGCAGATAGCATAAAAATATAAATATATATATCCCTCCCAGAAAAATACCATCTCTTTGGGTCAGAAAAGAATAATCATTCTTTAACACTTTGTATCGACTTTAAGAAAACATTCCTGAACCTATTTGTTTTTCTGAGTTCATATTCAAGCCATTTTCCTGCAGGCAATTTCACACTATTATTCCAGTGAGTGGCTGTGTCTTCAACAAAATGATCTGTTTCCTTGTGCTTTAGGCTTCCTCTTGGCCCTGCAGTGCTACTGTGATATGAAATATGACGACACATTTTTCTTTTATAGGGCTCTCCATATAGGATGTATTGCCAAGTAGGTGTAAAGTATCTTCTGTTTGCCAGCTCCTTTGTCAGCTGCTCTGGACATACCCTTGACTGGATGCTCCCCTTGCCCAATCAGATTGCTGTGCCAGTATTATCCTTGACTTATATATAGTAAAACCGTTGTGCTGACATCCCAGGTACATTGTCTTGTTACTGACTAAGAAGGGGGTGGAACAGCAAGGCACAGAAAATCCACTATACATTCTAACATTTAGGCTTCATCCTTTATTAGGTAGTGAGTAAGAGACATAAAAAGAATTGAGTTTGTTGTTTACAGCTGAAATTTAAAAGAGACTTGTGTGAACAATAACTTGTTCCATAGAGCACTGTGACAAAAGAGGTCCAAGAAAACTGAAGGTGTCATTGCAAATTAGCTAATGTAAGTAGTTGGAATGACACTCTATATTTCTAGCAAAACTTGTATTAACTCTGCCCCTAGTAGTGTGCCTCCATACATGCCACAGGCCACATTTTGGCAAGGATCAGCCTGTTGATTTTGATTGCATCACAACATGGCAGGATGTACAGCAGGTGTCCATGCACCAGAAGGCCATGCATAAGAGCCTACAGGGTTTTTGTGGGTCTCCCCTTTTCCCATCTGTGTGTTTTTTCTCAAGGAAAAGATCACCTTCCCAGAATGTCAGTCCTCTTCTTCTCTTTTAGCAAGCTCTTACTTACACAGGCTGTTACAAAAGGCTCTGGAGATAAATGGTGGTCCATGGAGCACAGCTTGAAAACCAGTGCCCTATTTAAGGAGGAATCTGAACACAGCTGGCAATGGCACTACAACTTCTGCAAAAAGATGGAAGGTTGAAAGCAGGCTTAAAAGACCAAGGCCAAGGTTTTGCAAAGAGGAGTTGAACCTTATTACACTATATTTATGTACCCAAATAAAAGGAAACACTTTCTAAATAGAGTGTTAGGTGCAGGTTTTGAAGGCTGGCTTGTTTACTGCCTCTTTACTGGGAGCTGTAGAGTAGGGAGCCCTTTTAAATTTCAGCCCCTAGTTATTCAGGTGCCTAAACTTGGCTTCAGGAACTTGCACTCTTCTTGTTTTGAAAATCGGGCCAAAGTGGTCCAGCTAGTAACCAGCCCTGAAATCACCACTGCATCTTTTTCATGGCTACATAGGAGTGAATTAAATATAACCAAAAGCCCATTTCATTTCAAGGCACAAACGTTTGCAAATAAACTGGATGAAATACAAACACATAATATAGAAATTATTTTAATACTTCTAGATAAATAAATGCATCTCTTTGGAATTCTTTGGACACAGACATCCATGGAACCTCTTCTTTCTATCTTTTTATATATATATTTTTTATAAAATCTAAATGCAGAGAGGTTTAAAAAAATGGCAAATACCAATGTATGTGGAAGGCTCACTGATGAATGGCAAGTCAAAAGTGCTGTATATTCCCATTCTCTATATCTCCCAACTGTCCATATGAACCACAGGCAGCATTATATAGCAACCGCATGGTCAATTTTGCACTACTACCCTTTAATAAAATCTTTCAAATCATTTCCCCATCTAAACTTATTTTTTTTAATTTTTTTTTTTTTTAATTTTGTTCCTCCTAAATGTATGGTAGGCATTTCACTTAGCTACACATCAGAGTGGCTGCATGTGACTCAGCAGCGCACTCCATAATATTAATAGATACTTTTCAGCTCCCTATGGGAAGAAGCAGGCAGCAAGAATCAGATTCAAGAAGTCAATTTTTTTCTCTGCTGTTTGTAACTTACCACTTAATGACCCACATGTGAAACTGAATGGTTATATAATTATTTTATATAGTAGATTTTCTGTTTATAAGTTATTTTTCTTACTCTAACATATATACAATATATCTATATATAACCCTGATAAATCTTATTTTAAAGGGACACAGTCAAACCCTCCAAGCCTCACAGTAAATATATAAGGCTTCAACCTGCCCATACATAAAGGTCAGCTACAGAATTCAAGGGTCCCTTCAGATCCTAAAGGTTGTATTTGTTTCAAACCCACGTTGTGCAGTTATCTCGTAATATGTATCTCCTGTGTTGCTGTTTAAATTTCATAGGTATATTAAGAGATTTTATATCACATCAGTAGGAAATAAAACAAGAGAATAAATCTGTTTCCAAGACTAAGCCTACTGCAAAAAAATGTTGCCTGTATCTCAGACTCTCCCACTTGGTGTGATATAAAATGTGCCATTCTTGGGATGAAATGCTGGCTACATTGGAGTCAGAAGGAACCTTGTACTGACTTAAATGAGGCCAGGATTTCTCTCCTGCTTTTCATTTACTAGTTATGACTATGTGTACCCCATTTGTGTCTTCCCTCTGCTCAACACTTTAGTGTCAGGCCTCTTTCATAACAAGAGTGGATTTTTTGCTGTCCACTGGCATGCCTTAAAGATTGATCTATCCTGTATGTATTACACTTTTTGAAAATACACACACTGTACACATACATTCTCAGTTAAATAAAAGTTTGACCTATTCTGTGTACAGCATCTGGATTATTCTTTTTTCCCCACTGAATCTCCTTCATAATTTACTTTGCCCTAACCTTAGATTATCTTCACACTCATTCTTCTTCGGGTGAGGAAAACAATTTTTGTTCACCAGGAACAGCTCCACATTATTGTCATCATTTCTGACTACTTACCAAAGTGACATAATTTGTTCATTTTATCTTTTGCAACTCAGTTAGAAACCTAGTGGCATAGATAGAGACACAATACTACTGTTTTACAAGACATCTATTGTATCTACTTTTGTTCAGATAAATATCCGGTAACTGCTGATTTGGCAGGAGGATTGGTAAGGGTACTACTATTCACAGTGTTTCTTTTTTTTTCCTTCTTCTTTAATCTACAGAATAAAGTATTTTATGTACATTGGAACCAGTTAATGCCCTTTAGACAAATTTGTAAGTTGTTTCGTAAAGCAGGAAAGACATTGCAGGGAAATATGTGCCAAAAAGCACAGTCAAAAGGCTTAATAAGTTTTATATGTCACTACAAGACAATGCTGGATATCAGTTCTAAAACGATCAATATTCAAGAGGAATGTTCTCATCTGGAGAAAATACTGCCCATTCCCCCTTTTAGAATCTGTTCAATTCTCTATCAAAAGTCCTGGCTCTTCATATATACTTTAAACTATAAATAAACACTGCATAGTTCAATGTTCTTGATTTTCTTTTTTTGTTTGTTTGTTATGATTTGAAAAATTATTGCAGTACAATTAATTCCTGT
The DNA here is from genome assembly GCA_020745705.1 of Hemiprocne comata. Taxonomy (NCBI): domain Eukaryota; kingdom Metazoa; phylum Chordata; class Aves; order Apodiformes; family Apodidae; genus Hemiprocne; species Hemiprocne comata. The sequence goes on from CM036587.1 coordinate 40,144,988, forward strand.
TTGGAGTTCAGTAAGGAGCAAAGAGCACGGGAGTATGGGTGGTCCGTATAGGCCCAGGAGCTGGTCGTAGGAGTGCTGGAGGAAGTGCTGAAGTCTGGAAAAGGGTGGCTGCTGGGGCTGTGCGAAGACTGAAGGGGGAATTCACAGCCACAGCAGCAGCTGCAGCTGCAGCTGCCAGTGGATTTGGTAAGATTCGTGGAGCCATCGGCTTTGAAGGTTCCTTTGAAAACACTAATTTCACCTGTGGGGAAGAGAGAAAACAAACAAACAGAGAGACATTATTTGTTCATATTAGCTACACAACAGGGAGCTTGATTTAAGATTGTAAGTGCAAAATCAAGTAAGAGAGACCTTGTAGTAGCTACTGACTCTAGGAGCTGTAGGCTTGGGCTGGGAGATATGATCTCAAGCATTGGACAAGGGTGAGCAGGAGTTGGCTGGGGACAGAGAGTTTCAATGTTCAAGCCTTATCACTGGGACTTATAATTTAATGTGAGATTAGAAATCAAAGCAAAGGGGCTGAGCAATCTGCACCAAAGTATACCTGCATGTGTCCTGCAAGAATTAAATAAAGAAGAATTAGCCATCAATTAAAAGACCTCCATCTGGACAGCTTTAGATAGAGACCAAGGCAGAATGAAAACATACCCTGTTTCCTGGTCTGGCTAAGAAGGTACTTCTGGTTTTATCAGTTGGATGCCAGTTCTACTTAAAATTAAGATCTCTAGCTAGCTCCTCTTTATTAGCTCCTGCCTCTAATAACAGGTAAATAAACAAAGCTTATCTTGCACTCGTTACAAAAATATCCTAATGTTTCACATGTTCAAATAGGTGACGAATTCTAGGGGTATTGTACTATGTTATCTTGCTGCATCTTCAAATGCTTTTCACTAAGATACTGTTCATTCTTACAAGGACTGTGAAAAAAAGCGGCAGGTATTTTAAAAAGTTGCCGTGAAAAACTCTTACCTGTATCCTTTAGTATGCTGTCAAACCATGGTATTTTTGTTACTGTTGCTAAGGCTTCTGCTTTAAAAACATTTAAATAATGAGTATTGTGCACTACCAAATAGATTTTGAAAAAATTCTCCTTTACTGTTTCCAAAAAGAAGAAAAAAACAAACTCAAGCTTTTCCCAGACTGATTGAAAATACTCACAGAAGTCCATAATTATTTAAGAGTTTACATTTGGTATGCATACCAATAAACATCAGAGTAGACTATATAGATTTCTGCAGATTTCAAGGGGACTTCAAGTTTCTAATGAGAAGCCAGGAGCCTGAATAACTTTGTTGTTCTTGTTTTATAACTCTGAGATAAGAATAGAAACCTTATCCACTGACAAAGAAAAGTTCCAATGACCTCTGATGGACTTTTGGCAGGTCTGTGTCCTGGCATGACCCTAGGCCCAGAATATATGTACCATGCTGTGGTACATCTTGGTGTGAGTATGGACACTTCTCACTCACAGAGAAACACAATTTCTCATCCTTGAATTCAAAGGGACCTTCAAATAATTAACTTGCGCTACATCAGTCTGATACTTTCCACGCAACAGCGCCTTGGTGAGTGAATAGTCAGAAAGTATGGACAACAGTAGTCTGGCATGAACCAACAGTGAGTTTCATCATTACACTATCACCATATTAAAAAAAAATCTCTTGGTTCTTTACCAGCCAGATGGATACAGGATTTTGACTTCTAATACCCACTGGCAACTCGGCTGGCCTCAAGGTCCTTTAAGGCTCTGGGAGAGATTCTCAGAGGGGACCACACTCTGTAATTCTCTTAATGGAGGATATAATGGATGCTATATACAAAATTCCCCATGGTGCCTGTAAAAAGTAATTATTTAATCTTTTACTTGATCAGTGTTTCCCACTGATCCAAGCTGCCTTCTTCCCTTGCTCAGCATTTGACATTTTCCTCCTTCCTTGCATTTTTTAGTAAACAGGAGTTTTTTCAGTCTTGTTTAGAACAGACAAGAAAAAAAGCTCTCTCAATAATAAATAAAGAAAGAAATAAAAATCTTGAGTACAAAGTACAAAAAAAACCCCAGCCCAAAACAACAGGGCTCTGATTGTGGTCTGGAACACTCAGTGAAGGATGGTTTTCGTAAGAGCTATTTCATTGCAGAAAGTTTGACTATCAAACGCCTAATAACCTCTTTTTCTCCAGTGTAATGTTTTATACATGCTGGACATTTGTGGCTTGAAGAAATATCACATAAGTCCCAACAATACAAGATTTCTTACACTCTGAAATAGCACTGTGGGAATTCATAAATCTTCTTTCTCTGAAGCATATGAAAACTAAACTAGACAAAGCAGTACAAATGATATTGAAAATACGGCATTGGAAAGTTTTTGGCCTAGCAAAGCTATGAAAAGGTAGTATAGTATGTCCTTTTTCTAACTTCTGTAGAAAAAAATTGGTGATGTTCGTACATTTTTTTGTCACAAAGATCTTATGTGACTGTTTACATTAAAAGGCTAGGGCTATCTTTCTATTCTTGGAGGAATCAGGAATTTCTAATAAAATTAGGTAGCTTTTCAGTTAATTTATCAACAGAGTTCTGATTTCAAGAAAGCTGCAAAATGAGCAATATTTAGCATATACAGTACCTTGCACCGTCATTTCAAACTTCTCTGCAAGTACTAATTAACACACAGGTCTACATTAAGAGTAAAGTAGCCATTATTAATTTCATTTCCAATGAAGTCAATGAAGGGACAGCAAATTACTTGAAAATTAATGGAAAGTAAAGAAAAAGTCTAGAGCTCATCAAAAACATTTACATTCAGAGTAAAATTAGCACGTCTTTGGCTTGTTGCTATGCCGTTCTGCATTTCAAGTGACAGCAATTTTGGTATTTTTTCTATTCAAAACCAAAAAGACTAAATGGAGAACTGTTCTCATCCTTTTTCACTGCAGCCTCCATTCTACTACACATATCTGTTAATTTATTGCTAACTTATTTTCTCCTTCTTAAATCCGCTTTGTGTGGTTGCTCACCTCTGGCCTGACTTGCATATTTTGAGTAACCGGGACTGAGGGAAAGGACAAGTTGCTTTTATTTGTCCATGCAGCAACTAAATGGCCTTGATCCTTGGCTGGAGTTCTCAGAAATCACCATTACATAAATTGGCAAATAGGGAACTGTGGGCAACAGCAACAGTAATGTAGTAGTTCTTTTCATTCCTGGGAAACAATGAATTTCCTAAAGGAATAATAATCCTGTCAGAGAGGCTTTAGTGATTCCATATCCCACTTACCTAATAACTTATTTTTCTATTCATTTCAGTATAGCTTATCTGTATTGGAGACCTTGGTCTTCTTCGTGGATTACTGAGAAACCCTATGGGGCAATTTCCCTACTAGCAGATCTACTGGAGTGGTGTGCTGCATTATGCTACAACATCTAGGAAAACTCCTACCCAACTGAATCATGCATGAATATACCATCATGGGGGCTGCCCCAACAAGGACACACTTTCTGCTGCCAGTAAAAGAGCTTTAACTGAACTTAAAGAGAGCTTTGTTTTCACGGGAAAAAAAGAGCTCCACATTCTGCCTGCATTAGAGAAGATGGTCAAAGACTAAGGGGCTAATCTCTATGAGGCTAATGAATCAACATCTTCTCTCTGCCAAAACCATCTGTAAACCCTTACAAAACACCATGGCACATTAGACAATCATGCAGTTTATCTGATGGAGACAGATGTTTCACCATCCCACCCACAATATAAGCTGTTTCTTAACTAATGGTAGAATCCCAGCAGGGCTTTTTATTGAAAAGTAAACCTTTTTCTCAGCTTTTGAAGCCAGTAAGAACTGTGTTTCAGATTTATCCTGGCCATTGAATATGTGGCCAGAACCATCCCGAAACTGAGTGGAACGAAATGAGAGATGTTTTTTTTTAAATTGTCTCAATTGTTATCTGAATAATTTTCTAAATAAGGATAGAATAAAGGTTTTATGTTTTATAGTTTTATTTAGTCATTTAACCACTATTGTCCTTAATGAAAACTGGAAAAATCCTGTTTGACATCTGGATGTTTCTTTTGTCTGTCGCTCTCTAATGACCTTTCAAGCAAGCTTATTTTCTGAGGTTATTCAGAGTAGATACAAAAAACGAGAATGCACGGGTTGTAGTCCATACCCATCAAAGTATATAAAAAGTCCCCTTGTAGGTTTCCATGGGCTCATTCCGACATATGTATTGTCCCACTGCTTACACACATTTTAAACAATTTCCACTTATTTTTTCTAAAAACCATACTCAGCCGGGTTAAAATAAAAGTAAAATACAAAGGTGATTGGCTTACCCCTAGAGGATGTGTTCCCTTTTGGAGTTTGTTGTAAGGGCTGTATTTAGGTTTAGGTGGCTTCCCAGCAGCTCTGTCTTTGTGCCTTCTACTGCTTATGTGCTATACAAATACATTTGGGAAAGAAAAAGGAAAAAAAAAAAAAAAAGATATTTCCTTAATAGATCATTTCAGGTTCTCCTTTACACAAGGGTGCTCCAATACTGAAGACTACTACTCCCCACAGCAGCATTACTTTGACTAGCTCAATAATGAATGGGAATAAGGTCTGCTCCAATTTGAATGATCCTTTATGCATCACATATTGGGACTGGGATCTTCTACAGTGCTCAGTTTAAATCTGTTTCCACTGTAGTCAATGAGTTTCTCACCTTTGTTAACTTCAACAGGACCTGAATCAGGTCAAAGATAGAAGTCTTTGAAAAATGTCCTCTCTATCTCTAAAGCACCTATCAAATTCAAACCACTGCTGATAGAAAGTTTTGAAAGAATATTAGATAGCAGAGCATCCCCTAGTTGGGGGGGGGAGGGGGGTGTGGCAGGGAAAGGTGACAACATCTTTTAAATTCCTAAGAAACCTAGATAACCTTTTAAGATTTCAGCTGAAAGATGGTTTCATATCAAAATAAGTGACAGCAAAAGAACCCCACAAAATCCATTATTTTGTTCATAAAATCTAGTATATTTTACAAGAATCCTTCTACATAGACTTTATGGCAGTATTAGGTATAAGAGACCTCTTTCAGAACTATATTTTTACTTTGATTTTCATTCTCAAGAGAGTTCTTGGAAAAAAAAAAAGACAAAGAACTGAACTTTTTTTTTCCTGAAAGCAGAAGACAAGTACTGCTATTGTCCATTACAGAATTTATCTTCGTTCTTGTAAAGTTCCTTAACAAGCATTTAATTCCAAAAGGCATATGGAATTAAACAAAGTGTTTTTCAGAACAAAGGCTTTGTTCATCTGAAGAATGACTGAACATAGTGTAATTGCAATTGAGAGGTCATGCTTCTCAGTTACAGAGTGACACTGATAAAAAATATTACAGATCCTCTTCATCCTGCATTTCTATGAAGGTTATTCAGTGTTTTGTGAAAATACTGGCTGCACCCACCTCCACATCATTGTCAAGGCAAATATCATGCACAACACTAACTGGCAGGGTTTATTAGCTCATGACAACTATAGGTGTCTAAAGACAGTTATAACACCTTGCACCTTACAGCTTCTATAACTCTTTAAGACATATATATAATTAAGAGCTTTTGAGAAAATATCTTCCATGCAAGGAAAAATCATATCCAAAATAAAAATACAGCATGGAAGACAACTACAAAGGGCACAATCTGTAAGCTCCATTTGGATGTGAACTGTTAGACTGACACATGCTGATTGTGTTGGTACTTCATCACCATGAAAACAAAGAACAGCCAAGGATTCACACTCTGCAAGCTAGCTGAGTACCTGTTTCAGTTGTGTCTCAGAGTTTACGTGCACATCACATATTTCACAGTGAAATGTTTTGTTCTGAAGGCCTGTGTTTCCTTTATTCACAGGTCCTTTGCCTTTTACGCCTGCCCGGGGAAAGGCTTTTATGGTTCCACTTCCATTCCGAGCTTCCAGCATAGTTTTGTGCTTAGTCCCTGGAGACATTAGAAATGGGAAACAGAAACAACTTTGGCAATTTGGTTGCATTCATTGTTTTATTTTCTTTTTAAAAGAAAATCATGTGAACCTCAGCTGATGCCATGTGGTGTGCTTGGAACATGCCTGTGTTTGACTATATCAGCTTCGTATCAACGTTAGAGTATTTCACATCTGATATTTAATAACTAATAGATAACATATCTGTAGGTAATGCACTGGAACATAGCAGCCACACCAATAAGTAGTGGCACAATCAGGTACCCTGATGGGAAGTTAAATGGGTGTGACTTTTCTCATTAACTCCTGCTGCTAATAAGACCTGAATTGTAGTTGCAAAGGAAGAGTAATTTGGCTATTAAAGATGTAGTTGGCTTTGATTTGTAGTCCTCCTTAATGGATTGATAAACAGTATGCATTAGCTAGCTTACACTTAAAGCTGTAATGAACTAATTAGTCTCCAAATCAAAAAGGGGCAGAGTGTCCTGGCAGCAACCTATAGATCCCTAATGGCCTGGACAGAAACCAAAACCAAACTACGGGAACTTCACGATGCTACTAGCTCTAATAAGAAGAAAAAGCTTAAATTTAAGAAAGATGGAGGTAAACAATTACCCATTCAACTCATGAAGCAGTTGCTAGCAGTTGATGAAAACAAAAGTAAACTATACATAATTTAACAAGTTATTAACATACAATACGGAGGTAAGAATTCTAACTCTCATCATTGAACTCTGACTGACACCCCCTCTTTCAGCCTTAATTTGTTAGATTTCAAAAATGGCATTCATACTCACTTTGCTAGCTGGCACAAACAAAAATATGCAAACTCTAAACACCAAAGGTAATGAAGCATGAGCTGTCATTTAGCTCTATAAGGTCTGGAAGCTGCAAAAGCTAAAATGTAAGAAAATGGAAAACTTGCATGAAATAAAATTCCTTTCTTCCCTCTTTATGAAAGCCTCTTTGCCTGTCATTTTTATTCTTTAATAGTTAATGAATTCCTTGTAATTGCCAGTTTTCTGCCACCTCTTTGTCCCCTGCTGCAAGAGATCTAATCTATTCAGGGGAAGATAATTGCAGAGCTCTTGAGACAGAAGGAAAAAAAGGAAGCAAGCAAGCACTGCTCCATCTCACCACTGTTGTGCGCCTCCAGCTGCGAGGCAGAGTTGACAGCGACTTTGCATAGTGAACAGTACAGCAGTCTTTTTGCTTTTTCTTCCTCAGTCTCAATGGAAGGGCATGTGGTGCTGCTAGTGGCTGTCGTGGGGATTTTCTCCACTTTGGAGGTGATCTCAGTTGTCATAACACTGCTCTTCCGGATTTCCACGGTTGTCGTCGTTGATATTGCTGGTGTTCCTGTGGTAACATCTGTGGGGAAAGAGAGGACATGGAAACAACAAACAAAGGTTGTGACCTTTGGCATTTGCTTGTTTGCATCCTAAAGCTGTAACTGCAAAGAGAGCCAGATCATTCTGGTGATGGTTTGACTAATGGTGAAGAACTAAATCCAACCTTTTTCTTTGTATTGTGTTTGGTTACAAAACACAGTACTCCCGTGTACCAAAATGCCATGTATTCTCTCTCCTGCACTCTCGTAACACACAGTAGATACAGAATTTGTAAACTCAAAAGACAAGTCATTAAGACTGTATGGTACAAGTGAAAGATAATCCACTAAAAGGGGTCATGTAAATTACCAGTATAACAGGCAGTCAAAATTTATGCACAGCACTTCAGATGCATAAAGTGCCACAGCACTGCATAATACTTCTGCTGATTGAGTAGCCAAGCTAAAGTTCTAATATTCTGCACAAGTAAAACTAAAACTAAAACAATTGTATGTTCTTGATATTTGACAAAATACAAGGTTAAATTGATACTTCACTTGATATTAGCCAAAACTAGTATTAAATTATTAATACACAGTATAAATTTATCCATGCGTTATTATCCATTATTGTGCACTAACAATAGATATTACTACTAATAATTAAATAGACAATATTCTGCATCTGAGACCTACACAAACACTAAAAAGATTTCTGTTCTGTATATCAGTGATATGTTTGGAAAAACTGTAAGCATGTTATATACTCAAATCTATTTGGAAACCTAGTGCTTGCATTTAAGAACTCACGCTTTTTCTGTAGTTTTAAAATCCAAGAGAGAGAAAATAACATATTGATATTGTGTTTTTAATAATCATGACACTTGGATATGGCAGTATCATTTGGTAGTTAATTACTTAGCAGGGTAGAGAACAGTAAGATCCAGCAACAAGCCAATGGAGAAGACAGCAAGTAAGGGACAGGCGAAGGAGAGAAGGAACAGAGGGTGTTCTGCCTTTGCAGCACTGTATGTTGTCATATTAAGTCCACTGATTAGCAGATTCCCCATAAGAATTCTTAGTTACTTTATTGAAACTGCTGGAATTGGGTACTTTCCAACACAGACAGCTCATTTTGGTTTCATGCATCCCCTGGTGTCAGTGACCTGTACCATGCTTTATTCATTGCCATCTACTACAATTGGCAAAACAACAATCTTTCACCTACAGATCTCAGCATGTGCTGTGATGCAGGAGGGACACAATTAAATGATGCCACAGAGATGTGTTCCAGGCTAAGACTGTTCAACAACTTCATTAATGGAGAACATGCCTAATAACTTCATAGACAACAGCAAACTGGGAGCCAGGACAAACACACTGAGAGACATTATTTAAAAACTTTAATGCATTGGAGAAGCTGTCTAAAAAAATACATGCTTATCAGTAAAGAGAATTTCAGGAATCCACACTCAGTAGGATTAATCGGATACATTAAAACAGGATGAAGAACAGCTGCAGTACAGCTTTTTGGGGAGGTCATGTTGTTTGTTTGATTTTGTGTTGTTTGTTTGCTTGTTTTTCAGAAGAGTTTCAGTAGCGGGTAACAAGATGAACACAGATCTCTCATATCATCATGTTAAGAAGCAGAAGCGAGAAGAGAGGCAGCAGGAACTGTAAGTGCTGTGCCTTAACAAAAAAGTACACCAGATTGAGACAGACAGGGGGGTTCCCGGTGCCAGCGAAGCCCGTGGGGGCGTGCAGTGGTCTGGCAGGAGTCAGCAGCTCTCACGAGAGTGGCTGATGTGGCTGGGGGTGTTGCCAGGGCAACCGCAGGCCTTTTACGTGGCCATGGCAGAGGAGCAGAGCAAGCCAGGTGCGTGGGTGAGCGTGAGGGGAGGAACCGGCAAAACTGGAAGTGACACTTGGTCGGCAAAGAGCAAAGCAGCAGCTTTCTCACTGAAAGTGCAGCCAGGGCATGCGGGAGAGCTCAGACATGGTCTCCACCCAGTGGAAGACAGTGGCCCCAACACTCACCAGAATGGACATGGCAACCCAGACAGAACCCCAGTGGAAACATGCAGCTGTCCAGGTCACAGGCTGCAAGAAGTGCCAGAGCCTTGCACTGGCGACAAGTGCCAGTAATGAGAACTGCTGCATCTGCTGTGAACAGGTGGACAATCTGCTCAGACTAGTGGCAGAGCTGTGTGAGGAGGTTGAAAGGTTGAGGAGCATTAGGGAGGCTGAACAGGAGATAGACAGCCCTCAGGGACAAGGGAGCAGAACAGAGCTGGCAGATCTTTAAGGATTCTTTCCATAGAGTGCAAGCAGATGTAGGAAATCGGGCGAGGAAGGCAAGTGACCAGCATGGCAGAGTCGAGACCTGCTGGTCAAACTAAAAGGCAAGAACTACACAGGCAGTGGAAGTCGGGACAGGTATCATGGGAAGAGTATAGGGATGTTGCCCTGTTGTTTAGGGATGAGGTCAGGAAGGCCAAGGTGCAGCTGGAGCTGAACTTGGCAAGGGAAGTAAAGAAAAACAAGAAGGGCTTCTACAGGTATGTAAACCAGAAAAAGAAGGTAAAGAAAGTGTACCCCCTCTGATGAGCAACAATGGTGAGCTAGTAACAACAGACAAGTAGAAGTCTGAGATTCTCAACATTTTTGCCTCAGTCTTCTGAGAGTCTCTGGAGACCAGGGAGACAAAGTCCCTCCCACCGTAAGTGAAGACAAGGTTCGTAATCATCTGAGGAACCTGAACATACACAAGTCCATGGGACATTATGAGATGCATCCCAGAGTCCTAAAAGAATTGGCTGATGTAGTTGCCAAGCCCCTCTCCATGATATTTGAAAAGTCACGGCAGTCAGGAGAAGTCCCTAGTGACTGGAAGAAAGGAAACATTACACTCATTTTTAAAAAGGGTAGAAAGGAGGACCCTAGGAACTACCAACCTGTCAATCTCATCTTTGTGCCTGGGAAGATCATGCAACAGATCCTCCTAGAAGACATGCTAAGACACATGGAGGACAGGGATGTGATTCAGGACAGCCAGCATGGCTTTTACTGGGGGAAAATCCTGCCTGACCAACTTAGAGGCTTTCTACGATGGGTGACTGCATCAGTGGAAAAGGGAAGACCTATGGATGTCATCTATCTGGACTTCTGCAAGGCCTTTGACACGGTCCCCCACAACATCCTTCTCTCTAAGTTGAACAGATATGGTTTTGATGGGTGGACTGTTCAGTGGATAAGGAATTGGCTGCATGGTTGCATCCAGAGAGTAGTGGTCAATGTCTCAATGTCCAGATAGAAAACAGTGACAAGTGGTGTCCCTCAGGGGTCCGTACTGGGACCTGTGTTGTTTAATATCTTCATTAATTATATTGTCAGTGGCATTGAGGGCACCCTCAGCAAGTTTGCTGATGACACCAGGCTGGGTGGTATGGTCAATATGCCAGAGGGATGGGATGCCATCCAGAGGGAACTGGACAAGCTGGAGAAGTGGGCCCAGGTGAACCTCATGAGGTTCAACAAGGCCAAGTGCAAGGTCTTGCACCTGGGCTGGGGCAACCAGAGATTAATACAGGCTAGGGGAAGATGTGCTAGAGAGCAGCCCTGTGGAAAAAGACCTGGGGGTACTAGTGGATCAAAAGCTGGACATGAGCCACCAATGTGCAATTGCAGGCCAAAAGGCCAACTGCATCCTGGGCTGGATCAAGAGAAGTGAGGCCAGCAAATCGAGAGACGTGATTGTGCCCCTCTACTCTGCTCTGGTGACACCTCACCTGGAGTACTGTATCCAGCCCTGGAGCCCTCAACACAAGAAGGACATGGACCTGTTGGAGCGTGTCCAGAGAAGGGCAACAAAAACGATCAGAGGACTGGAGCATCCCTCTTATGAAGACAGGCTGAGGGAGTCAGGGTTATTCAGCCTGAAGAAGAGAAGACTCTGGGGGGACCTTATAGCAACATTCTAATACCTGAAAGGAGCCCATAAGAAGGCTGGGGAAGAGCTGTTCACAAGAGCATGTAACGATAGCACAAAGAGTAATGTTTTTAAGCTAGAGAAGGGTAGATTTAGGTAGGACATGAGGAAAAAGTTCTTTAATACGAGGGTAGTGGATCACTGGAACAGGTTGCCTAGAGAGGTGGTGGGGGCCCCATCCCTGGAGACATTGAAGGTCAGACATGATGGGGCTTTGAGCAATCTGGTCTCATTGGAGATGTCCCTGCTTATTGCAGGGAGGTTGGACTAAAGATCCGTTCCAACCCAAGACTTTCTATGATTCTGTATTGAAAGTGGAAAGTGAAAGTTCATGAAGTACTTTTTTTCTCCTGTAATCAGCACTGGAGGCCCTGTGTCCAGCCAGGGAACTGCAGTGACAGAAATTAACAATTCCTTGCTTTGTTGTTAACCCAGAAGGAATACAAATGCAAACCAACAAGGGAGGAGTTGTGAGAAAGGAAGCCAAAACAAATTAGAGGAAGATGATGGGTAAACACTGACAACATTTTTAATCTCTGTAAAAGGGAGCTAAAAATTAGAGAATAAACTCCTCTCCGTGATCCCTCCTAATAGGAGAAGGACTAATGGATTACATCAAGAAAGACTTAGATGAGACATCAGGAAATTCTTCTTCATATTAAAGCTTGTAAAGCCTGAGAATAGCCTACCTACAGAGATCTGGAAATAGAGCCCACTTGGAACTGGCTGAACAAATCTCTCCAGGAGTGACACAGGTATTATTTCCTTTCAGTCAGTGGGAATAGGACCCTTCTAGCCCTGTCAAATTCTATACATTGTGTATTTTGTAATGTTTTTACATATTCACCCAGAGGATTTTTAAAAATCATTATTCATAAAACCATGAAAGCAGAGTTTGTCATGTGAATGTTCTACATATTGCCAGGCATTAAAGCATACAGCAAACAAAAAGTTCCACTCAAGGTCTAATCAAAGTTGTTTTTTTTTTCCTGAGAGTGAGTCTGGAGGTGATGATATCCTGAAGGCACTGGGGATGTCAAAGACTGAAGGAACGGCATAACCTTGCTTAACATTCTGACATTCTGTTCTTATTTATTGTTTTTTACAGAACAATAATATTTTGAAATATTAAACCTTGTGTGGGGAAACTGACGAGTAAATTCAGCCTTTGTAGAACTGTCCACAAATTATAAATTTAACTAGTCACTTATTTCCCATTCCAGAGAATCCGTGTTGATTTTGGCTTTCCTTCAGTTGCAAGTTGCTGCAGTGAAATTAATTTTTCTCTAAAGCCCACCCACAGCAGCACATAATACTGCTTTTATAACTTCAGTTTCTCCATCCTGGGACTCCTATATGGTAATAGGTCTAGCCAATGTACATTCCTGGTGAAAAGGAAGACAGACAGCACCAGGGAGATGAAAGGAAAAGAGAGAGGATATCAACATTCTCAAAGGATTGATGGCAAAGTTAGTGCTCATTCTAATCTTGCAGGAAATAAGATATGCACACAATTACCACTGCCAGCTTTGCAGTGCAAGGGTCAGTATTTTGCTCTAAGCAAAATATAGATAATAATTTCTTTATTTTCCATAGGAAAACCTGAGGCAATGAACAGAAAAAAAAGCCTTAATAACTTCCAGTTTTATTCTGCTTCAAATATATGACCTCCTATAGCTATGTTAATGTAATATTTCACCATGTAATTATTTTAAAGTGAAAAGTAAATACAAATGACTATGCCAGTCCTTTTTAGGGTATTTTGAATTGCATTAATGAAAGCAGAATTGTATATAGAAATTAAACAAAAAATGGTAAATATCATCAGCATATTCCTAAAGTAACAAAGATATCAAAGTTCAGAGCATATATTCTGCTCATATACCTTTCAAAAGGTGCCCTATATTATTACACTAATAATGTACTAATGCAAATGACATCAAAACATATACAAGAAAACCGTTCAAGTTCACCATCTAAAAGTCATAACACATGAAAAGATGCAAAGCCGCTCATCCTCATATAAACTCCAGAATTATCTGCAGGAATTAAGGAGAAAACATTCTAAAAGCTGTCAAGTAAGCTTACAAAGAAGGAATTCAAATCCTCTTCTCACCAGAACTTCTAACCTAACTAGCATGTGTCTCTCTGAATATATTACTGTGTACAGGCAGCTGTACACAGTTCAGTGCCCTAAATACAGGGTACAGCATTAAAGGCATAAGAGGTTAAAAAAAAACAAATCACGAAAAAGGAGTAGGAAGGCATCTGAATTGATGCCTTGAAGACTGAATCAGCATTTCTTAACATTATATTATGACAGTGCTTTAAGAACTATTTCAGTAATAAATGACCTAAAATAGAGCTGGAAATTCAGTCACAGTCAAATGGAAGATTTGTTTCTAGTGACGCAGGCTTGCAGCACTGTGCTATTTTCATACCAGTGGCCTGCAGCAAATATTCATTATTGCAACTGTCACTGCTTGGCTTTGGCATAGAAGCTGATTGCTAATATTGTATGGAACTGGACTCCAGCAGCAAAAAAACAGGAACGCTTCAGGATTCACAATAATCCATTTGCTTTCCTGTTCTTAATATAGCAACAGAATAAAAATTTAAAATCCAAAATATTACATGAAAAATCATTTTGCTCACTGGCAAAATCAAAGTTTTTTTTTAACAAGACAAAGGCAGATGAAAAAAAATCTGTGAGAACTGACTCCTTTGGGTACTACAGACACCACAAATCAAGTGGAAAACTGTGAGTGTGTGATTAAGGTCCTCTTAGGTAAGCAGGATTAATTTTATATCCCAGCTACAAGATTCATGAATTTTCCTCAGGTTGAAGAAATAGAAAATTACAACTCATGTTTTTCTTCTGAGTATGTGAAAGTCTCACTCATCAATTCCTGCTACTAAGCACAAGAATTTCTTATCCTGAAACTATAAATAGACAGAGAGAAAAGTGCTCTGACTTGAAACAAATCACAACTATTTATGAACATATTTTTCCACTGCAATCTCAAGTGGCACGCATGTACAAATGTGATTTAACACATTCACATGCATTCTGGTCTTGTTTAAACTTTACATTTGACAGAAAAGGATTCAGCATTTGGCTCATAATGCTGCGTCCACGAAAAACCAAAAAACCTCAACACCCCACACTCACCCCCACAGAAACCAAAAAGCACATTCTTTCTCATGACAAGCAGAACTTGATAGGAAATATTTCACTATACTATAAGATCTCTTAGTATTGCAAAACAGTTGTGAGCTGGCTCACTTAAAGAAAACTCACATCAAGTAACAAAATGCTCTAATACGGGTGTTTGATGGTGGCACGTTCAAAAGAATCTAGTCATATTATTCTCCAGGCTACTGAGAACAGGGTCCTCAGTTTCCTTGGGCTGTTTTGAAAATCCCATGCTCCGTGTCCTCTGTAGTAATTACATTTGAAGAGAAGGCATACTTTCTTTTTACACTACAACAGTGGAGTATACTAAAACAAAGTACCACCTCAGAAATAACTGTGTGACTGACTTTTGTGCTTGGCTGACTTTCCATACTCATATGCTAAAATATAAGCATGTGTGCTAGCACATTGGCTGGCTCTGGCACTTAAACAAAATACTTTGAGGAACTTCGACTCAAATGTATCGGCTCCTCCTCCTCTGTAAGAGCAGCATACAAACTTGCATAGTTTGTGGTTCATTGATATTTGACACATTACAATATACTGTACAGAAAATTCTTGAAGTATCATATTATGAAAATTCCAGTCATTAGTTCTACATTCAAAACCTGGATTTAATCTATTTTTTTTAGGTATATCCTTCCTAGAATGGATATCTTTTACTTGGAGAGTCAGAAGCGTATTTTTAGAACTTAGAAGGACTCATGTAACTTTTTTGTAAGTGTGCTGGTGTGGTGGGTTTTTTTGGTAGTGGGGAAGGGGTCCCATGGGTGGCTCCGTGGGAGAGAAGCTGAGAAGCTCCCCCAGCTCCAAAACCAGCCAAGAAGCCACTAGAGAGACAATGGATGTGTGTCTGCAATTAATGTAGGAAAGAACTGATAAAAGACCTGAGCACAGCAAGCAGTGAAATAAAAAAAAAAGAGCTGAGGAGCTGAGCTGGAGAGGCAGAGCGGTGCCCGTGGTTGGTGAGGAAGAAAGGGAAGAAGGTGCCCAAGCAGAAGTTTCCCTGCAACCTATGGCAAGATGGCAAGCTGTCCCTCTGCATTCATGAAGGAATGTGGTGGAACATTCCCTGAAGGTGCCAGAAGGGGTGAACTTGGGTTTGCTGCCAGTGGACTTGGATTTTGCAGCTGTGCAAGACCCCAGCACCAGGGGAGGTGACTGTTCCTGAAGCAGCCCGTGAATCTGTGGGAAGCTCATGCTGGAGCAGCTTGCTCCTTACCTCATAGGAAGGACTCATGAAAGAGAGGTTCATGAAGGCCTCTCTTCCATGGGAGACATTCTATGGGGAAACAGAGGAGGACTGTAAGGAATCCTTCTTCCTGAGGAGGAAGGAGCAGCAGGAACCACCAGACTGTGAGCGGACTCTAAACCCTATCCCCTGTCCCCCTGTGCCGCTTTGGAAAGGAGGGACAGAAACTGAGAACAAAGTAATTTGGGCCTGGGAAGAAGGGAGGGGTGGGGGTAACGTATGTAAGCACTGCTCTGTGTGTTGTCTGTGTCCTGTGTGCATTTGATTAGCGTTAAATTATTATTTTTCCCCAAGTTGAGTCCGTTTTGCCCATGACCTTAATCAGTGAAGAACTCTCCTTGCCCTTTGTCTCAACCCATGAGCTTCTAGTTGGCCTTTGTCCCCCCCATCCCAGAGTGTATGTGTGTGTCGGGGGGGTGGGGTCTGGTGTTGGCTGAGTGGCCACGTGGCTGGTTTTTGTTGTTGTGTTAGCCCCAAACTATGACAGTAAGAAAAAAATAATTACAATAGCATGGTTTAGAGAGTTAAGTACTGTACATCACAGGGTTTTTTGGCATAAAGGATCAAAATATCTGAATGACAGTTGCATACTTCATTACTTTATGATAAGACCTCCTTCAGTAAAGTGACACAAAATATTGGAAATTATGATAGTTACCTGATCTTTTTCAGGATGGATACTAATTAACAAGCCATAAAGGAAGCGGCAAAAGCTCTAAAGTAATAAACAAAGCCATGTATGACTAAACAGGAACAGAATTTGAAATTTTTTTTATGAGCTGCCTCTTACCTTGTTTTTTAAACACCAGCTATTTACTTATTTCCTCCAGCTTCCTTTTTCTTCCTTCTTTCCCCCCCCCAAACCCTGAACTGTCAGTTTTCTGCTAACTTCCTTGTTTCTTTGCCTTGTCTAGGTGTACATCATGATTGTTTTTGATATCCAGAAAGTGAAAGGCTGAGGTTTTCTATGATATCACCCAAGCCTTTCCTCACATGTATAGAACAAGCACTCCCGAGAAACCAAAGGACTGCAAACCTTCCCAGGACCAGCATGAAAGCCAAATACCACAAATGTTCTGTGTTCGTAACTGGAGGAGTAATGACCTCAGTATTTTGATCAGTCCATGTTTTTTAACACTTAAATAAATCACATTAACATTATGCACAGTGTTCATCACTCAGAAACAAAGGATGAAGAAGCAAGTGGCTCCACAGCAAGTGTTCTTGTTTTACTGCTACGTCTGCTCCATGCTTCCTGGTGATGTGCCTTGGTGGTGACCTGATGGGAGTGACACAGGAAACAGGACATTTGATGACAAAAGTTGCCCACAGTGAGAGCAAGATTGAAGAGAAAGTCACAAACTTCACATATTTGCTCTGTGGATTTTTTTTTTTTTTCTCCAGTTAAACTTGATTCTGCCAAGTCCTAAAATGACCTTCTTCATTAATTAGCAGTACACAATTTTCTAATGAAATTATACCTCATTTCTACTAGCAGTTTCCTTGCTTTGAAGCACAGTTCATTAATCCTGAACAGGATTAACCGCAGAGGGATGACTGCATTCCTGTTGAGGTTAATTGAACAGAGCTGGCAGCAAGAGCAACAGCTGGGGGTAAAAGGCCTGTGGAAAGGGAAGGAGGAAGGTAGGGAAAGTCATACTGCATCTGAGTTTCACGTTCTTCAGCAAATGTAGATGAAAAAAAGGGGACTGGAAGGAGACAATTATGAGAAACTATTTATTTTCCAGCTTATTTTAAGCAACTCTTGGTGACAACTGCACTTGGGTGCTGAGCTGTCCTTTCCATTGTACAGGTTTCTCAGCCAGGCAGAAGAAAAATGGCTTTCACCAGCTATGAGCGAAAGGGTCCCCACACAATGAGCTGTAGGGGAAGGATGTGTCGCTGGCTGAAGCTAATCTTGCTGTTTAATTAATGAGACTCATGTAGTGAAAAATTCAATTTGAAACCAGGACAAAGTGTTTGTTTAAAGGGTGGAGCTTAGAGCCAAGTGCAAAGAGGATTTTTGCAGATTGTGGTCTCAGCAGCCCTGCTAAAATAACACATTTGCTATTTTGACTCTAACTTGAAGTTTATACATAAGGCAGAGTGTTAGATTTCATTTCGATAGTTACAGTTTTTATTTTGGAGGCTGCAATGTAAAACATTGCTTTTTAAGATAAGGAACAAACCATGCACATGGGGGTTTAATCACATATATAGGAGGAAAGCTGTATTATCCTATACATAGGTCTCTCATGCTTGGCAACATCAAAGGCTATGCTGGCAAACTGCCACCAGTTTTACATCTGCACGTGCTTCGGTATGCATTTCCCAACTTCTAAGTAAAAGCAAGCACAGTCAAAAAATATTTGTAGTTAATCTTCATGCATGAGCAGAAATGGACCATCATTTGAGTTTAGGACCAGTCAAGAACTGATGCCTTAAAAGCTAAAAGCCCACTGAAGAAAAAGGTTCTGTAAATGTGGGGAGAGGTCTGCAACAGTAAGACATACTATAGTAAAATTAATTTGCCTTGAATGTACCTTTCTGCAGGATGGAGGCCAACATGTGCACAGCAGTTCCCATCTGTATTATTAAGCTCTCTTATCCTCCAAAACAGGTCATCCGCACATGAACTGCCTGTCGCTCCTTGGCTCGTATTGAACACCAGACTCTGCCCAGGGATATCTGTGAGACTTTGCTTTAGCCAGAAGCCATCTAGAGATGGCTACAGCAGTGAAAATGAATGTGTTCAGGAACATATTTGAAACCACGTGAATCACTACTGTAGACAGTAGTCCAAAATACTACTTAAACATAGGCCCTGCATCATCACCATGGTCTAGGTGATGTGAATTATACCCCCACTCAAACACCCATTAACACTTTAGCTCAAGCCAAGTACTTGGAAGAATAAATTGTTGTTACCAAGGCCAGTATGCAATCATGATTCAGTCTCTGCCTGCTATCCCTGCTGCCCCCACATGCCAACCCTGCATACATGGGGAAGAAAGCACCAGCCAAGCTGTTCTCTTTCACCTTGTGCTATCAGCTGTAGTGAGGGAAGACAGCTTGGAAAGGGGCCTCTCATAAACTTCCCTTCTCTTTAACAGAGACATAGAACAGAGACGGTCCAGGCTATGCACTACTGGAGACTGAGAAGTATTTTTCACAAAACAAGTAGGCTATTTAAAACTTGATATCAAAACCAATTTATTGTGGAATCTCTCCCCCAGCAATCTGCCACCAAAAACAAAGAAGCACGGAGAAGTATTAATCACTGGCAGAAGGAGAGAAAATACATTGCTTTCATTAATCAAACGGAACAAGGAAAGAATAAGTGAACTGCACTGCAGATTGAATAGGAGTGCTCTCCATTTTAAGCAGGGAGTTGATATTTTTTCTGCATTTTAAGCAAATTGAATGGCCTCTTTTAAACCTCCATTTAAAGTTTAAGTTTCAAAATATATTTCTAGTCCTAGAACCAAGAAGTAAATTAAAATAATGGGAATCCAACTCAGAATTTCTGAGAACTCTGACTTCCGACCACCCTCGTATTGTAATATCTCATGGCATTATCCTGTCTTGAATCCAGGAATTATTAAAGCTATTCCCTTTACAGCAGCTTACTTCCTTTACTGGAGAGCATTGAGCTAGTAAATCTGGTTTTGGGAATAAACTAATGTTGTGTCTAATATAAGAATTGTCAGAAGCTGTACAAGCATCTGTTTTAACTGTATAACTTTTTTGCGGGGAGAGCAGTGAAAAGACATACATTCTTTCAGACATCTGTCTTGGAGTGCACCATAAGTAGAACCTGTAGCAGATGTGTTCTGTGAATTAATTAGCAATAGCTTTCTTACAACCACCTGCTCTTCCATAAGCAGTTGAGATTACAAACACCCAGATTTTGGAGAAACAAATTTCACAAGGAACTGATGACAGAACAGGAGATAGTGTTATCCTTAGAGTAAATAAGTTTTTTTGACTTTTCTGTTAGCCCATTTAGAGTTTTAGTAGTCCTCTTTAGTCTAATTCTTCCACGAGGAATTTTTCCTTTAGCTGATCACATACTGTTGGTAACGTGTTTAATGAACTGACAGGAACACCCCTAGAGTATCACCCAAGTGAGTGCCAAGGACAGAAAATGTCTTGCAATTTCCAAAGAGTCTGTGAAATGGTCTTTTATTACTACTCACAGTTGCATTTACTATGACCATCTTTTTAACTTGCACTTATATATCCAGTAGGTTCCATCATCTAAGACAAATGTTTCTACTATTGCCTACATTCCCACCTCTACTCTTCCCCTGCTCCAACCCACCAAAGGTCACTTCTGGGCTAGGATTCAAACAAAGGGTTTATGAAACACTCTGTGTCATCATTATGGTTAAAGATACTGAATGCTGTTTACGAAGAGTTGCACAGACAATCCAGACCAGCAGTTTATAAATAACTTACTGTCATCATAGTTCTTGGCATGATTTACAGGTTTTGTTTCGCTGTTTTCTTACTTGTTTAATTTTATTTTTTTTTTTATGTTAATAAAGGAATTATTTTGTGCAACACTAGCAGCCTGTTGGCTACCATGCATCAGTCTTTACCTTCAGGCAGCCTGCTACCAACTAACTATTAATTTAATTACATTAGTGGGCAGAATAAACATGTTAAGTAAACCACAGTGAGTGAGTTGGATGGATGGCCCTGTGATTAGGCAAAGAGCAAGAGAAACCTGTCTACTTCAGTGATTTAGTGAGTTCTCTCTCATCAAATTTTCTCTTCGTCAAGAGAGTCTAAAACACCTCTTCTTCTCTCTTCCAGTCCACTCTCTGGCACCATCTGCACATACCCAGTAAAGAGGTTATCCATGCTTTACTGTTTGGGATATTTATCTAGGTAGTACCATAATTTTAGCAGGCAAGCTTTCCACAGAAGCAAAATGGAAGAAGAGAAGCTTTTCTAGTCCAAAGGTGTTCTTATGGTCAATTATATAAAGTCTTTTACACACTCGGGCAGCAGTGAAAATCATAAATATATTTCATAATGGCACCAATCATAAATACCATTGCTATTTCCAAAGCTTATAGAACCAAATATATTATTTGATTTAACCAATTACACACAAAACAATGATGGATTTGTATTTTAGGACACCAAGCAAGCAAAACAGACCTTAATAAGAAAATCACTGCTCCTGGTTTGCAGCGACAGAAGAAGAAAGCAGCTGCATTTTCATGAAAATTAGCATAAAAATGGCAGTGCAAGACTAGCTTAGCAAACGTGCAGGATCTCAGATGAGTGATTTAATCTTGCTATGCTTTGCTATGCTTTGGCCTTCTCTTATGCATTATCTTGTAAAGCTGATAGTGAAAGCCTATGTTATCTGGAAAACTAAAAGTGACATACATTAATACTCATAGTGACATAGTTAATTTTTTGGATGCTTTTGTCCTATGCTTGCAAAGACAAAAGTTCTGTCATGTTGAGTGAAGGTAGCTATGGTGTAAGTGGTGTGATTCTTAGCCAATTAGTCACAGGCGAAGTGAGAGCTACATTCTGTTCAGAAGAAATGTCATGGAGGGAAGAAAGAAGAAAACAGTTGATGCAAAAAAAAAAAAAAAAAAGCCCGATGCAAAAGGAGCAGATCTGCTAATAATTGCAAAATGTTTGTGCTAGTTCTGTAATGGTCAGTCTTTTCACATTTTGTTTTCCAGTGGGGGATGATATTAATGAGCATAATTACACGTTTTTATTAATTTCTTTGGTAAACCCAAATTGTCATTCTCTACATGTGTCACATTTTCATTTGTATACAGTTTTTCCCTAACAACATAATACAGTATCAACAAAAGTGGTTTCAGCTTCCCTTCTAAATGTAGCTGCAAGTACGACACCACTTACAATATCATACCCTATCTCCTGCTGTTAAATTTTTTCCTTTCTTGTACATGACAGCTATTCAGACATCACTAGATCTGACATCATTCAGACCCAGCATTAGCTTTTAGAGAAAAAAAAAGAAAAAATAAAGTTATCTTTAGGAGTGTAATATACTATACTGCTGGTTCCTTAGTTTTCATTCTGTCATACCTTTCTCCCATTCACACTGTAACAGAGAAAAATGTATAAATAAGAGTCCATGAAAGCACCAATACAAGCCCAGATATTTGAAAGTTGCCCTCATTTGCAGCTATTTTATGAATAACTGCATGTATTTTTCATATTCAGGTTTACACAGTGTCTAGGTGATTAGGTGCAATTTGCCTTCCTCAGCAGCCTTTCAGCCATATAATTATTTGTTAATGAATGTGTGAGTCTAATGTGTCACACATCTGCAACAATCAGATCACCATTCCACAGCCACACCTCCATTTGGCTTAGCATCAGTAGGTTTTTTTATGATGAAGTGTGTATTTTACCTCCACTTGCTTACCCCTCCTTAATATCTAGCAAATAATAGCAATAAAAAAAATTACTAAGTTTTTCAGTTTTTTCAGGGGAAAACCTGCTGCACTTAAAAAAATAGTTACTTGGATGAAAAATATGGAATCAAGAGCCTAATTCTTTGTACTTGCATTCAAAAATATGGGAAGGCAGTTGCAGTATGACTGAGTTAGCAGAATAACAGCAGCTGCAACAACATACTTCTGGACACCCTGTAGCTTCTGCATCATCCAGTACAGGACATTTAAGCATCTCTTTAGCACTGCCATAGTACGTCACATGTGTTCTCAGGATCTTAATGTTGCTACCACACTACACAAACAAAATTACAACTGGGTTTACTTAGGATCACTGTGCATCACAGAGTATTTTAGAAAACTCAGACACAGGTTGTGAAAGATGCCAGCACTGCTCTTCTGAAACAAAACTTTAAATATGCCAGTCGGTGAAATGGCAATACACACTATGAAATGAAGGTTTTGGACTTTCAGATAATTTCAGTGTCTCACCTGCTCTAGGTGAACCTGCTTTAGCAGGGGGGTTGGACTAGATGATCTCCAGAGGTCCCTTCCAACTCCCACCATTCTGTGATTCTGTGATTTATGAAAACTAGAAATTATTAATTCACAAGGTAAGTTATTTGGCCAACACTTGCACAAATAGTTTCCTTACGTATTGCTTATTCATTATGCAATTGTTAGGCAGGTAGAGAGCTCACTTAGCTCTCCTTCAGAAAACCAACATCAGTTGTGACCTTGTAAGCCAATTGATTATAGTGGTATTTTAGCTACAGTCTTAGGAGATATATCAATATAGATTTTATTATTATTATTTTGGATGTTTTGTGAGTGGGGGAGAAAGACTGTAAATTGATCAGAAAAGAATCTATAGATCATCAGATGTCTTGATCCATGACCATGAGAAAAAGGCACTTGTACAACTGTAAAACTTTTTGATGAAATTAAAAACAAGAAGGTGGGAAAAATGCCCAAAGCAACAAATCCAGTCTTCCACTACTATGAAACAATTAGCAAAAACATTACTGCCTTCCTTCTCTCAAAGGGCTACACATTATCTCCCCTCCCTCATAAAATAAAAAATGTGAAATCAGCATGAAAGTAATTACACTAGAGCAACCCAAATATATCTTATTTATAACATACAACATTAAAACAAATATTTTACCAGTAATTTGGAAAATGGAAGAGTTTTGAAGCATTTGACTTCAAAATAAGCTTTCCACCAGTTTTCTCAGAAAGCTGTTGTAGTGTGCTTCTCAAGTCTATTTACTATATAGCACAATGATATCTGACCTCTTGCATGTCCAGGTAATAGCGAAAGCAAGATTTGTAATAGCTGTGCATTGTTCAGTATAGAACAGCAGACATTTCCATCTTTCATTTCCCTGGCTGAAAACCACGTTGGATAAACCCTTGAATATCTGCTTCTCCTAAAATGAATTATGGTGACAAAAAATAGGGGGTAGACAAGACTGAACTCGTTCAATCCAGAAAGTGTGCTTTGTATCATCAGTAAAATTCCACAGGGGCAGTGAATCCGTAAGTCAATCGCAAACATCAAAACTGGGAGATTAAAAGCAGTGCTCCAAAACTGTTTTTCTAAACTTCTTCTTGAAGCTTTCAGACATTTTTTAATGAGAAATGAAGGTGAAGTTCCATCAGGTAAGCAGTATAATAATCTAAAGGAAATTCATAACAAAACAAAACCTTCCACATCTTCCATTCTTAGTCTACGCTGGTTCATAAAGTATAGAAGAAATGATACTCCAACACCTTAAATGCTACAGCACGTACTAGAAGACGCAGGTTTGAGATGATAAAAGAACTCGTAGAAATACAGTACAGAGAAGAATAGATTTCCCAATTTCACGTGGTGAGGCTAAAAATTAATTGAGGTAGAGTGGAGCCACCGTTACCTATGTGAGAAAAGCTCTGGGTGCTTTCTTAATATATGCAGACCTCAAAGATGTAACTGCTTCTTAAGCCCTTCACCTTTTAGGGCTATATTTTAAATATTGTTTTAAGTTGTTGAACATCCAGAGTGCTTACAAAGGCAGCTCTAAACCAAGTAAGGGTAGAAAAGTCAAAAGGGAATTCTTGAAAGCAAGTAACCAGCATGGTTCCCTATTTGCTTTTCCTTGTTTCTAACTGGAATTTTATTTTTTTTAAAGAAAGTAAATTCTAGGGTTTTGTTTTCTTGTGGGTTTTTCTCCCCCCTCATAACATTTGTTATATATTTTTGTATGCCCTTTTATGTCTCATCTGTCTACTTTTTTTACTTATGGGAAAAGCCAATAAAAAGCCTCATATAATAAGCAAGCAAGGAACCACTTAAAATCCACTTACTGTCCATTTCAATATGTAATCATCATCATTGTCTTCATCAGCCTGTAATATCTTATATTTCATTGACAACAGGACTTAGCAATGCCAGAAAATATGATCTGGATTAAAATGCCTTCTAGACTTTGCTCTTTCTGGATCTAAAGACGTAGCTCACAATAACTGACATTCTAGCCCCATATTAGGTAAGACTGTGACTGCACTCAGGACTCCTTCTGACATGTCTTAGGCAGAATCTCAGAGGACTTGCCTAGCTTTGGACAAACTGTTTATACTGATTTCAACCTTTCAATTTCTTTTATTGCATAGTTTGCATCAGAGTTTACATCTCTAGGTTCACTGCATACACAGAAGCAAGGCTTGCAAATGGATCTTTTCCCTCTGAAGAAACAGGCATAGCTTTAAATCATTTAGTGCATGAGCTGGAGAGCTAGAAAGCGGGTTTTTCTAACACATTAATCACAACTTAGTCAAGTGATCAATATCTCTCTCTGCAGACTTAAGTTTTTCACTAATTCTACAAAAATAAATATGATTGGACTGGAAAGCATCCATGATTGGTAACATCTTCCTTTTTGTGACTTCAGGCTGTAACAGCTGCTTCAAATGTCAGCAGATAGGGCAGAATTAAAAAGGATAGACAATGTGGATGGGGGAATTGCAGATCTAACCTATCTGTGCCCAATGCCAAGGAATCTGCAGATGGATAGCTGATTATCAATTCTTTTATCTAAATTTATTAATACTTTTAATCAGTCCAAATGTGCAGCTGCCACAGTGCCAAGTGAGATGAATCTGTGAAAGATCTCTTCTTTCCTCTATGGTGATACTGAAAAAAATGCCACATAGCAACTGACATCCCAGGAAAAGCAAATTTTAGCAAATTACCAGGATAATCAGTGTTTTAAAAAGTATCTTTGAAACTAATCCTGCTAGGTTTTATAGACCACACCCACCTAGCATATTTCCTTCAAAGTTTACAAATTTAAAAAAACAGGCTTCTCATTCCATTGCACATAGGTGAAAGTCTCTTGCAAGCTGATTAAATCACTTCTCTGACTGCCAAGTTATCCCCTGACTGCATTTCATGACCTAAAGCATTCCTTAATTCTTATCAACAGTAATCACTAAAACTAGAGAAGTACTTTGTATAATCTCACTTTTGCTGATTTGGTATGATGGGTTACTGCAGTGATTCTGCTAAGTTTGCCACTGGTAATACTGGTCTAAGACATGACATAATCAAGTCTTCCCCAAAGCAATCACTAGGAGTGATTGCACATCCCAATCACTATGGGCTGGATTTGCAGTACCAGAGTCCTAGTTACTCTGCTTGTTTGTTCAAATACGGGTTGGGACCACAAATCAGAATTTTTTTTATGTAGCACCAAAAATGGAACAAGATAACTTGTATTGCAACAGCAAAGTCTATGAAAAAGTCACAAAAAATGGGATTTTTGCAATGAATTCCTTCCACAGAAATAGAGTGTTTTTATCTTTCCCCATATTCTTGTACATCAGATTATAATTACTGGAACTAACCAGTTGCATTTGAGGATGACAACACCTTTATCTTTTCTTAAAAATAGTTTCTCATACCTGTCAGCAAAGTCCATGTAGTTCTTTATATGTGTTTTTTCCAAAACAAATGCTTCAATGATGCTTTTCTAAAAAAAGAAAATAAATAATGCCAGCATCCATACAATAGCAAACCAATCTGCATGCATGATGGAGGGGAACAAATGTTTGTTGTTTTGTTTTTTTTTTCTGTTTCAAGCTTCCAAGAAGTAATGTTTGCATCAGCAACAGTAAATCAAATGAGACTGGAAATTATGAAAAATATCTCAGCAATGTTCTTATAAACTGGAAACACATACTTAGCTCAAAAAGTTTATCTACCCAGCATTAAAAAAATTTCCATTAATCTTGCCTATGTATGCTGGTTTTTTCCCTTTGAACTTTAAGGCCTTAAATGCTTTTCCTTTCTGATTCTCTTCTTTTTCCTCAGCATAACAGCTCAGTAATTCACAGGCTGCTCCTTTATGACCAAAGTCTTGCACTGCACTGGCTTGTAAAACCAGTATCAGCAGCTGCTGTTAAATCACCTGTCAAATTTGCAAAATTCTCACTCAATTTACCCTGGATGTCAGACTTGCACTTTTTTGTCCATGTTTCTGTTCATGTTGTTTATACAAGGGTTCTGCTGGGACGAATGGACGACTAGCTTGAGCTTCATGCACAGATGATCCTGTAATGCCAACTGCCTCTCCGCTAGGATATGGAGTACAGAGTAAAATTCAAATGTAGGTTGATGGTTTATGTATTGGGTTGCATGAACCATTGATTTGTATACGAAGCAGGCAGCTTTGCATCTGGAGTTTCTAAGTGGAAAGCCAACAGTCCAACCTATTGTGCAGATATAGCACAAATTCTTTAATTACTGTGCAATATACTTATCTGTTTTGGAAACAATTCTATCACATTGCATATGTGGAACATAAATTGGCTTATATGTGCAATATTCCAGTTTCTGTGAATATTCATTCATCAAGGTAGATCAGATGATGATGATAAAATCTTGCAAATTGTGCTTACAGAATTTCAGCCCAAGATGATGGTCTTGGATGCAACATCTTCTACTCCAGACCAAAATCTCTGAAGAGTCAATGAGATCTCACAAAAACTTCTCATCAGTTATGGCAGTTACATTAGGTCTCTTACAATTTTTGACTGATCTCTACAGTAATAGAGGTATTGGGATATAAGGCATGCTTTGAGTCAGAGGTTTTCATCTAGATGCTAAGAAGAATTGCATAATCACTCCTTTACCACATAACCAAGAATGTTCCTCTTGGGTGCCATGGCTCTAACGGGAGACTAAAAACCCTTCAGCATTCCCTCAGTTCTTTCTGTCCCTCTCTGTAAACCTGACTGGATTGGAATCCACATCTGCCAGACCAAATAAATTCAAAGAAATTCAGGGTGAAAAGCCCCACGTTTGGTCTACAATTACTATGATTTCCAAACATAACTCTTACACGAAGTTAACAGAAAAATTGATTAGCTATAATTACACTTTAGTAAATCCCTATGACCAAGAGCTCTATAGTTCCTTAGTGTGAAGTTATTTGTGTTAAGAATGCCCACTCCAGCTGCACAGTTTAGGATGTGGCATTATCTTGTACACACTTAAAAACATATCTATGCACATGCACACACACCACCATGTTTTAATATTACAAAAGACTCTTTACTGCCTTCCCAGTGCAGTTGTGCAAAGAAGGCAGTTTTCAGCCACTGACAGTGATTTTCACCTCCTGTTAAGGTACACTTTAAGCATTTTGAACATGTACTGTGTTGATACTAAAACCTCTGTAATAAAACATGATTGTAAGCAGTATACAGAAGCTCCATTTGTGAATCTGTCTTTCAAGGACACACCTCACTGCTTACTCTGTGAAATATTAAATTGTTTATCCGCATGAAGAAAATACCATTTGTCGTTGTTCTAAATAACTACATTTTTGTCTGGTTTTATATTATAGGACCAGCTTGCCTGTTTTCCTCTCTAAATCACTGTTTTGAGAAATGCTGTCCACATACAAGAGTTAACTCTTCTGTATTTGAATACCTCTGACCTTTTCACCAAGTTTAGGACAAAGTTTCAAACTGCTGTACAAGCAATAGTAGTAATACCTACAATATTTATTTCCTGATTTTTCAGACTGCGTATTGACCGTGACATTGTAAACTGATCTTTTGACAAAAATAGCACACAGGTATGGTGCACTTTGGAACACCAGCCTCTTTCTGTACCAGATGTTGAACAAAGTGGTTTGATTTTTTTTTTCCCCCAGTGCTCCAGAGGTGCTGAGCCACTTCAGTGTGCAGTGACAGAGGGTTGTCCTTGCTCAGTTTAAGGGCAATACTCCCTGAACCCTGAGGTTCTTGACAGAATCTGTCAAGTCTGCTTTATGTAAGGTTTTCTCTTTTTGGTTTCATTGTTGAGGGTTGGTGGGCAATAGGAGGGTATCTCAAGAATGAAGAACTGGGTTCTGCTGCTGTACCTCCACCCAAATAGTATGAAGTATGAATAAACACTTCTAAGACAGCTTGTTTATTCATAGACTTGTACGTGGTACAATCAGAAGGATTAAAATACTAATACTTCACATGCCTGTATGTCTGCAGCATCATAGAAAAAGAAAATAAACCATTGTTCTAAGAGGTTTAGACGTTAATTCACACAACCTAGTGTATACAACCAAGCTTGTGTAGGACTTATGCTCTCACCTGAGAATAGTAAGAAAATGTGGAAGTTGGTGTGCTGTGGGAGTATAAAGGAAAAAATCTGGAAGGCTGTTTAAGAGAAGCAGGCTTTATGGAGAGGTTTTAAGAAGCAAAGGATATGGGGGTTATCTACCACATGTGAAGAGACAGCTGTTCCAAGCATAGAAGTTAAATTAAAAAAGCAGACACCAAAATGGTGTAGAACGAGACAAAGGAATCTCCTAGAAAGCAATCTGCACAGAAGCCCAGTGCTGTGAGTGTTCAACAGGCAAGGAAACAAAGACTAAAGAACAGTTTTCTATTTTTGATGAAAAGCTTTTGATCACAGACTTAAAAACACACACATTTGTCTGACAGAAGATGTTTGTGTTGCATGTTTATCTTCACTGTTCAGGGAAGGAATATTGCACTGTGGCAGAGCTGAAAATGCTGCTCAGTATTGTGTCCACTGACAATTGTAAAATACAATAACTCCATTTTGAAAAAAACATTAATATTGTCATTAACTTAAAACTATAAACCCTCCCCCAATCCTTTGCTCTATGTTCAGGAGTTTCAAACACAGAAGGCATCATAAGGCACATTTTCATTTTCTTTTTAAGCAGAACTCAGACAGGGTACTGACTATATTCTTGTATGACTCTATATTGACAACCATTTCTTGTAGTAGCAGAATTATTTGTCTGACCAAGAAGATAACAATATCATTAACAGCCTTCACCTATATATACACAGACAATTTTCTATAAAGATTTTTCATGGCTAATACAAAGAAGTTGGTAAATATTTGATATTGACTATCATCAGGTACAGCATGGTAATTTGCTTTCACAGTCTAAAGATCAGGCACAAATTTCTTTTCAAATTCACACAGAAATATACTTACATTTCAGGTGTATAAGCAATAACTGAGCAAAACATTTTCTGTGAGATAAAAAGTGCTGTAAAGTGAATATGGAATTAGTCTATCACAGTTTTAGAAAA
Organism: Hemiprocne comata; assembly: GCA_020745705.1. Lineage (NCBI taxonomy): Eukaryota > Metazoa > Chordata > Aves > Apodiformes > Apodidae > Hemiprocne > Hemiprocne comata. The sequence goes on from CM036587.1 coordinate 40,174,808, forward strand.
TTCTGTCCTGCATCAGTATAAAAAAAAAAAAAAAAAGAAAAAAGCCAGAAGTGGTTTAGTGGTCTATAAATACATTTCTCAGGTGTCTGAAGGTAGAATAAAAAACAGTCATTAATGGATCATTAAAAAAACAGAAGTTCTTTCATGGAAGGAACTGCCTGAAACAATTCTCCCCGAGATTATATTTCTTCCTCACTGAATACATCAATTATTCTATCTAGACAGCAAATTTGGCTTAATTACCAGTTCTCATCTCAAGCACTGATTTTCCTCTGTATAGAAAGGGGAAAACTTAATCCTCTGTTACCCAAGAAACAACCTAGTGGACTTTTTGACACACACTTAATGCACTGAAATGGAAAATCTTGCTCCCTGATTAGCCAAAAAGAAAATTTTAAACATTTTGGAATAAGATCTAAAATATTTAAATAGTATCTTAATTGCAGAAAACTTCAAAGATGAAATTACTAACATAATTACAATTCATATATATTTTAACAAGTGAAAACTATTAACAAATTTTGTTAATTTAGTCACACTAACAGAATTCGGCATTCCAGAGAAATGGACTATCCTTTTATTTAAGCTTTTCAATTTTGAAATTATGTAAAAATCAAATCTATTTAAGCACAAGTACAGGGAATTCACCTATGCAAGGATTATCAAAATACTGCAATACTAATTCAGTAAATGAAAAGGGCATATGTTTGAGTAAGATTCAAAGTATCTTTCTGACAAGGCAATTCTGCAGGTCTTTTAATTTAGTAAATGTTATTTTTGTCTTGGGAAAGGAAAGATTAAGAGTTGTTCTACAGTGATTAGAAACCCACATAATGAAATTCCAAATAAAATTGACAAATATAGAACTGTGTATTGCATATGATCTTCCATAATCTAATTTTTTCTTGTCTCATAGGATGGTTTTTATCACAGTCATGTGGGAGATACCATTAACCCCTTAAAATATAAGTAGAAAGCAACAAAAAATGCACAAGAAGCTTTTAAACAAATCTCTTCATTAACAAACCAACAAAGTTGGTTTTGGTTTCAGGGTGGGGGTTTTTTGGGAGTTTCTTGTGTTTTGTTTTGTTGTTGTTTGGGGTTTTTTGGTGTTTTTTGTTTTTTTCTTTCCAGTTTTCTCTGCTTTAATCTGTCGAAATATTACTATGTCTCACAACAGGGATATTAATAACTTGACTTCTTTTTTACCTTGATGGCTTAAAAATGTAATGTTGTGGGGGTTTTTCTTGCAGAAGGATGGGCAAATAATACAGTAGTAATTATATCCCCAAAACTACAGCCCCTTTGAGGCAGATATTCCAGTATCTATTGTTAAGAGTGTTGTCCAACTGAAATCTGCTTCTTATCCTGCATGCAGCCCCAGATGCTTTTTCCACTTCCAGCTCAATGGGTAAGAGATGTGAAGCTCTTCTCTACAAGTGCAACTCTTAAGATAGAGACCATGCTTCTCCTCCAGGTCCTGTGAAGGGATTTCATGGATCATTCAAGAACACTATAATGAGTCACACATGCTGACTCCCTTCTTATGGAATATACTCAAAAGTTCTATGAACAGTAGCCTTTTCAATCCAATAGATGTACATAAATCATACTTTGAGGTTGAGTATGGTCTTCCAAACATCTGGACAAGAGAACAAACTAATCAGCATTCAAGGAGATTTAGAGCATGCTAATAATAAAGAACATGCTTAATGCAGACTTGGAGCACATGCTTTTACTGGAGACAAGAGGAGCTGATAAGGATAGCATCTCTTCTCTTTTATCAAAAGGATTTACAAGTTACTTTCATCTCCTGGCAAAGTAATTTTAACTACAGAAGCAACTAACAACATTTCATTACAGTTTCAACCTACCAGCATTACTGATTTCCTGAAGTGACCAAGCTAACTCTAACATTAAAAACCCACTCTCATCCAATCTCAACACTGAGTGTGATGTTACTTGGCCTACATTACCCACACGTGGGTATTTCAATCACTCACAGAGAGGTTAAAACATGAATTAAGTTTGTGCACTTTTGAGAGAGAGAGGGGTCAGATACTACATTGAACCGCAAGAACTGCCAGTGGGTCTGAAATCAAATTGGCTCAATTTTAAATAAAAAATGCATCTAACTCCTGCAGGTGTATTAAAATATAGTTTGCTGGGCACAGGCTTTTGATGGTGGCTATTAGGAATCAAAATGTTAAGCTGGCACACATAATGTTATTAGCCTGGAAGTGTTTGATTGAATGTTGCACTTTACAGCAATCATGAATTACTGACTGGTAGAGAACTGTCCAGAACTTGCTTTCTTCCATTAAGACTGCACTTTTTTTTTTTTTTTGGTAAGGGATTGCAATTAGACCATCATGGCCAAGGAGGCTGAAACTCAGAAGCTAAGTCAGTTTATATATACTTCTAATATGCTACCACATGTGATATAGAACAATATAAACTGATATAAAAACAACAGTGTCCATGAATCAAGAGAATTTCTTATTAAAAATATGTTTCTGAAAAATATTGCAGCTTCCTACAGAAATCTGTGGAGCAAAACATTTGTTTCTATTGCCTGACCATACTATCTATACCTGTTCCTGTAATAATACGTATAGTGTTGCAGAAGTGTTCCTGTTAATTTTAAAACAAAGCACCATCACTTCAGTGTAAAGAGACTATACTATCTGTCCTAGACTGAAACGAGACTCTCAATAAGCATATTGAATCCAAACAATGTTTTAAACTTTCTGAGGTAACCTGTGTTGCCTGAAAGGTTTACACAGTTCTGGTATTGGTTATCTCATCTTCTCAGTGGGACACGTCACAGCTGGAGGATCAGCCTGGAATTTAGGCTCCGTGGCATTTTTTCATGAGGTCCTTATATATTTAGGGTCAGAGGTGAGAAATAGGCCCTAATATAAATAACTAAAAAGAAAAATTAAATAGTATCGAATTTTAATGAAGATAAAATTATTTATTTTTTTTTAATTTTGCTGCTGCAAAGAAGGATTACACTGAGCATATTAGAAGTATATAGTGTTTGAAAAAGAAATATAGTAAGAATTATTCTCTGTATAAGCATATATAGATAATTAAATCCTGTGTAAGCAGTTTCAGAGTCCAAAATACTAAAAGAAGCACAATGAACAGAATGCTTTACCTCATTTTTGTAACTAGATGATTTTATGGAAGACTTGGCATTAATTCCTATGAACGTTTCACTGTGCAGTCACCTAGCATTTTGTCAAAATCACATCTATCACACTCTTTCCCATGATAAAGACAACCAGCCTCTCTATGTTCAGATAGCCTTCAGACATCTCTGGGGGAGACATGTTTTTATTCATTCTAATTTGCTGGATGCACACTCCACAGTTGTGCTAGCAAACAGCCCTACAGCCTACAATATTAAAACAACTGAGATAAGTGCTGTTCCTTCACTTTACAAGTTGCTAAAGATTTTCTGAAAGCTTTATGTGAAATTTGCTCTCTGTCCAAACTGTGCAAATGAAAGATAATGTCAATACTGATAGAGAGCAAAGAGTGAAGGGGGCAAACTGGTCAGCACATAAACCTTTTCTTGACAAACTCTTCCAAAATTTCCTTTTGTATGGTGTCTGACTGGCTAAACTATTTGGCACTCAGCTTGCTATGACTAATTAGTCCTATGACAGCTCAAACAATTTGGTAATGAATGTAAAAGTTAATGCTCTATTGGAGCGTTGCCCATAAGCAATGTACAAATTCTTACAGCAGGTAGCAGGTTTGCCAGGTGGCTGTAACTTCACAGAGCCTTTTTGGTAAATGACAGAAGAGACCCCCTAAAGGTATTTAGGAAGGAAAGGAGCTGCACTGCAGAGCAGCCAGTGCTGCTCAACACCAGCCCTCTGCTAATGTCACGTAGTTGAGCTTCACTACTTCACTCAAGTGCGCAAGTGAGAATTTCACCATTAATGTTTTCAGCTGAGAGAAACAGCACTTCCCATGTCCATTTTGACAGGGGAGAGACTTAGTGAACATCTCCTAATTAGTCATTGCATTTTCATTGTTTTAGGTTTTGATACCCCCAGCTTTTCCTTCATAATTCTTCAAAGCCACTGCTTGTTTTCTAAGCATGATGTGATACTGTAATAAAGGTGTTTGAAGCATTTCAGACTGTTAAATCTTTGGATCTTTGGAGACAGTAATACAATTACTGCACTACTGGTAACTTCTTATTGAAATATTTATTTGTGCACTGTGGGTAAAACCTATTTGCTCCCACTCCCAACCCCAAATTTTAGGACAATTTAATTGTTTTGATAGCATTGAACAACTGTAGGCAAGTCATTTTTTGCTGGATAACTGTGTTATGCCTTGTGTCTGGTTATTTCTCAGATTTTTAGTTTCTGATTAAAACTTGAATAAAATGATGTATTCACCCAGGAACATCAGCTGCATCATAGATGGGTAATGATTTTTTTTTTAAATGTAGGCATTGATATGAAATGTCCAGAAAAATGAGAAAATGTCTTTACAAAATAAGAAGCAATGGCAAGCAACATAGAAATTAAAAATCCCACAACTCATATGAACATGATATTAAGAAACAATAAACTTACTCTGAAATAAACAGGAAATGGTTTATGAGAAAACTTTTAAGCTAGTTGCAATACAGCTTGGGGAGGAAGGATACTCCTGTAATTTAAGAATTATGCTGGTTTCCAGACAAGATAAAGACCATTACATGACACGGGTCCATGTAATAAATTTCAAATCCATTTACCATGCACTTTTGATCACCTTTTCCCTTTCTTTGTCTGCTCACCTCTCTCACCCAGGTCTGTGTATACCATTCAAGCCTCTCCAGATCTTCAAAGAGCAATGGTTTGCCAAAAAAATCCCCAAAGAGCCACAGCCAGAGATTTCTACTTCCATTTTTCCAAATGTGGAATAATGAAATTTCTCCACAAAAATACTCAGTCTAAAATGCAGGACAGTCAAGCAATAAGACATTTAAGATCCTTGCATCACTGCTGTGGTATGAACAGAAATTTAAGACCACTCGGAAGGAACCAGTGGTCCACCTAGGTCGATACGCTGTCTCCAACAGTAGCTGACACTATCAGCTTGAAAAGAAAACAGACAAAAAATACCCAAATCAAGCAAACAATCACAACAAAACAACAACAAAAAAATCCCAAAACCAAAACCAAGAAAAAACCTCCAAATCCCAAACTGCCACCATTTCAGTAGGGAGTATCCATAGAGAAAATCATTATATTGTGCCTAGAAGCTGGCTTATGTCCAAAGCTGTACTAAAGGAGACAGCTTTTGCTCTGAATCTAACTAAATTATTTTACAAATAGTTTTAAAAACATCAAACTTGTACTTTTTAAAGCTCTTTCAAACAACTCCTAGGTCTAGCTGCACCGTTACTGCCCCCCCCCCCCCCCCCCCCCCCCCCATTTCCCTAAGGTGCAGAGAAGAAAAGGAAAAGATTTGTCTTTTTCTAAAGAAAAATATTTGTTTGCATAAATATTTTTAAATGTTGTCCAAATGAAAACAAAAGATACCAAAAAAACCCCACAACACAACAAACCCCAAACAAAAAACAATTCAAACTCAGAACTGTAGCTTTAAACTAGTCAGAGCAAGACAGAAAATGTTTTACAGTCTTTAACCCGGGGTTTCCATTTAGGATGGCAAAGAGAAAATAGAGCAAGTAATCCTATCTGATATCACTAGCAGGACAATGAAAGGCCATTAAACAGGGCAGTCTCCAGAAGAAGTGTGGTTTTTAGACCTGTCTGATACAAATGAGAAATGAGGAGTTGGCAGAACGCTATAATTTCAGGATGCAGAGGGAGGGATGGAGAACTTGCAAGGAGCAAGGAGTGCTGAGTATTGTAAAGGAACAGAAACGAGAATGACCCTGTCTGGAATGGGAAAATCTCTTTGTACATCAAAATAGTAACCAAACAATAACCAATGATCAAATAATTTTTCCCTACATTTACTGCTTATTCCCTTACATCTTATTTCAGCTATTGCTGTCATGTTCCATTGCATCCTAATGTAAGGGTATTTTCCATCAACTTAGTAAAAACTGTTGGATTGTAAAGATTGAACAATAACAGTGTCACTGGATGTCTATCCCTTCTAATCACAGAATGGATGAGCTCCCATCTCTGTGTACGTGCCCTGATTTTACACTGAGGATGGTCCTGGTGAAATGGTGAAAATACTGACTATAGAATTACACACCAGTGGATTCCAACCACTGAAATTACAATTCAGCTGCAGTTTGGACATCAAAGCAAGCAAATGGTAAAAATCATAACTTTTCCTGATAGACTTGAAGAGGAAATTCTTCCTGAAGAGGAAATTCTGGTCTTACACGTACCAAGTGGGGCTGCCAGCTATTGTGGTGCATCTGTTCTCCTCTTACAGCTTTTTGGAATTCTTGAATTTGGCATCTCCATCTCAGAATACTCATTCTGAGAGTCTGTTCTGTGACTAGCAAGTGCTTAACTCACTGAATAATGATGATCACCTGAACCAGCATTCAACTTTTTACAGAAACAGTAACTAATATTTATATGCATACACATTTATACAAAAACCTGAAGATTTTTTACATTTTCAGAAAATTTTTCTCACCCAAAACAAAAAGGAAAATAATTTGTGCAGCTTTATAGTTGAAGTATTCTGCATGAAATAACTTGAAAACAAAGTAAAATTATATTTCCTACCATCTATATATTCTGATGGTGAAAGATGTCCAGGCATTACATGTTAACATTCATAATCTGGTCTTCAACCTTTTTACCACAACACTATCACAAGATTGAATGTGCATTAGTCCTCACAATCTACAGCATGTTGGAAACCTGAAAAATAACTTTGCCTAAACAGCTTGCGTAGTTTAGTCTCAGTTTTGCAGGCTTTCTGCATATGCAAACCCTCTGAACATGACTCATTCTACTTTGACTTTTAAGTCTCTCTGTCTTTTTAAGGTCTCGGATTATACATGTGCTCAAAATTGCATACAGCTGTCCAAACACAATCATAAAAGCCCCTTGGAGCATTAAAATAATTTTCCCTGCATTGCACTCTATCCTCCTCTTTAACACTAACAGTGTTCTGTTTGCTTTTTTATCTTCGCTTTTGTGCAATACTGAGTTTGACTCTTTGATTGTCACTGTCACATGCAGATGTTACTCCTCATTGGTGCTTGACAGGATGTGCCTGCTCCTCTACATCCTGGCTGTTCTAAATCTACTGCTCCACTGTTTCACAATGATCTGCTTGAAGACACATTAAATTTTCCCACTACAGTTTCATAATCAAGTAGGTCTTCAAAATTAAATTTCATTCTATATTAAAGGGCTGACATAATTTCTTTTTAAACAAAAAGAGGTCTTTGATATTATAGGGTTGTCCATAACGACTTGGTTTGTTTCATTTGCATGTTATGTGATGGTGCAAATCAAAAGAGTTATTATTTCAGTGTACAACTTATCTAACAGCTACCTTCCTAGAGCCAGTTAACTGATTCATTCCTTCATGCTGCTAAAAATTATTTCAGGCTATGTAAGTGACCTAAGATTCAGGCAAACACAGATGCAATGAGCTCAATCAATCAAAACAATGAAGACAAATAAAAAGTGTGATTTTTCCCAAAGTATAACTAATTATGTAATTTTGCACTTAAAAAGGCAGAGGAGGGACACAGAAAAGATTGGAGATTAGTTTTCCAAACTGCTATGGGGTTTAATTTTGGTGACAATGACATTGGGAACATAAACAGGCCTATTTCACTGGCAAAATTAAAATTCTGGTACTTAAAAGGCTATTGTGCAACACACTAGCAGTGCTCATTAGAATAGATGCATTCTATGATACAAAGCTTCATTGTAATTATCTGTTTAGTCTAAAATTATGAATGACAAATGTTGCTTCATGTCAGGCTGAAAAATGTACCTACTTTTTCGTGAAAGCAGAGTAAATCACAGAACCACAGAAAATATTCATTGAAAAGGAATATTATATCAAGTAATCCACCCTCTTCCATGGGTACACCTACTTCCTTCTTCATAACTGTAGATGTGGATAATTTCATTCTTATTTTGATTTTCTTTGAAGCATAAATATAAAACCAGAAGTCAAAACTACTTAAACACATAACACACATAGAAGAAAAGACAATTTAAAAAAAGGTGTAACTGTAATTTTCTATCTGGATACAGGTTTCTAGTAGCTTATGGAATACTGTAGTGGATTTTAATTTATGTCTTAAAAATAATTTTTCATATTCTCTATATTTAGCTTTTAAAAATGTCATTTGTAAATATACACAGTTAATATTGTATTGCAGCCTGAAGAGATCTGTTTCTGACTGACAGATTGAGGACAAGAAGAGGAGGGCATGGCAGCAGTGGGAAAACACGGAGCTGCAGCTGAGAATTCAAAAGGGGTCTAGGATGTCACATAAACATGAGGGCACAATTAATAGAAGCTCTGTTCAAAATGTTTCTTGTAGCCTTTCTTTTACACTTCTGCCTAAACTCACCTCTAAAAGTAAAAGAGATAAGCAGGATTCACTGCTCTTTTGTTAAGCACGATAGCTGAAGCCAGTGGATCCAGTCAGCAATCATCATTAATAAACCTCTCCAGAAAGGTTTTAAAATAGTCCAGTGATAGTTGATGAAGCTACCATGATGCATATGAGACCATTAGCAATACCACATGTCCAGGTAAAAGGGAGAGGAAAATGTGAAAGAGCAGGAAGATGTGAGCACCCATTGAGTTCTGTCTGTATCCCAGACGCACTGCTCATCAGATGAGGGACTGAAATATGGTCCTGAATGAATGTTTCTCTTTTGTTGCTGGATTACTTCTTTCAGCTACTGCTGAAAAACAAGAACACACACTACTCCTTTTTAATCATTCTGTCTTTCAAAACTAATTACTAAGACCTGTTGACTTGCCCTTTGGGCTCTACACCATGGGTGGTATGTAGTCACATTAAGATGACTTAATTCCTTCTATTGAAATTAGTTGATGGAGAACTGCAAAGGACATCAGATTTTACTCTCTAGGACCTCTGCTCTCCAGTGCCTTACCAGTTTAAAAAATGTCATGCTGTCAGTGACTAATAAATCTGCAGCTTTCACTAAAAAAAAACCCTAACTACGCCTGGTGTTTCCGATGTTCCAGTGAAATAAATATTCATTTTTAAATCAGCTACCTTAGGAGATAACAGTGAATATAGTATTAAAAAATACAGTGTAAAATGTAGTCCAGAATTGTGACCTCTAAAGTCAAATATTTACTTCAACAAAAGAGGCAAAGTCTAGAATTTAGTATTACTAGTTGCACCTCTGTCACTTTCTTTTTTGCGTGCAGATTCAACTTCAGAATGCAGTGATTGGTCTGTGGTTCTTAGGAGAAAAACAGAAATTATCAGTCCCCTTTATGAATATTTAATTAAAGAGGAAAATGACATGGATTTTTTGGTAAAGGAATCTCATTTCACCTTAGGCAGAGAGTACACAAGAGAAGTGCTTAAAATCCCTGAAACAGTAAACTGCAATTGGAAGTTAAATATTGTCCCTCCAATAATAACCTTTGACAGAAAACTACACACAATATTTTATTCCTAGGACAGCTGCTTCGGCTTTGTTTTGCTTGTGGTTGTTTTTTCTTTTAGATCTCCAGGTGGTGGGTCATTGGAACTTTCCCGGATAACCTCTGTACAAAAAAAAAAGTATTTTCATACTCTCCATTAATCTTCAATGCATAATCCTCTACATGACTAGAGACCTCCCTAGAACTGCTGTTAGTTCTTATTTGTTATTTTTTCACCATACAAGTTTAAACATCAAGAGCTTTAAGTAACATTAGAAGAATTTTCCTCCTGTGGCCCAAAATCTACATAGTTAAATTTCCCTTCAGACTCCTTAGTCCTGGTAGAATTAGTGAAATAACTTATCTTTGGCAATATTTATATGGTCTGCCAGGAAATTTTAGGCATGAAATTCATAGAGACAGAAGAATAACCAGTTAGTACTTGCTAAGAATGCTCTTTCTCCCTTGGCTAGGAGATCAAAGCTGAATCGTTATTCAACCATATTCTAAATGCTGTATTTACCAAATGCAAATGCACAGAGAGAATGCATTCAATTTGTCAAATCATTTTTGTCCATTTCAGGAAAAAAATCATTATGAATGTCATAACTACCCATTACTGATGACATTTTGAATCGTACTGTTCCTTGAATGAGCACTGATAGTTTAGAATGTTAAAGCCAATATATACAGTTATGAGAAATAAATTACAAATGGAATGGAAAACATATCGTGTTAATACATCTTGAGGAGAAAAACAAACCCAAAAAGCTGTAGGTCAATGGTAGATTTCTTTCATTTAGAGGACTCTGCAACAAGAATACTGGAGTAAGAAGTGTATCTGTTCAAATGTCAACATTTCTGTATATCTTTAGATAGGTGAGATCTGAAATGGGTAAATTTATATTTCTATCTTTGCTTCCGTTTCTTCATTCCATTACACTGACTGTGTATATAAATTATACATCTGAATGAATATTAATGGCAGCCTCCATGGATTTGAGCACACAAACACAGGATGATTTCTGAATTTAAGTGAAAGAGAGATATGCAGAAGGTTGTGGGTTTTTTAGCTGTGGAAATCACAGCCAGCACACTCCTCTGCAAAAGGAACAAAATAGCCACATATGTGGCAGAGAGCAGCATTAATTTCACATATATGTTAACAAACAACAGTTTGTTGTTCCTAGCATACACAACTTAAGCCTGTAGAATGTCTTCAATAAAACTTTGATCATTTCCAGTAATGACCTTTAGAAAAGTCAATATTTAATGGGAGCTGGCATGCAGGACTGTGTGAGATGCTCTGGTCTCAACTCTGCTCTTAGGATAAAATGTAAATACGACATCTCAGTTATGGAAACCATTTTTATTTCAATACTGTGAAAATTCAACACTGTATTAAAATCTTAATTTTTAAGGAACTTTCATAAAATACTAGTTATTCTTTGTTTTCTCTTTATATTTTCTAAAACAGTTTTGCTTGCTGTATTGGATTACAGAAGAATGCTTAAATGGAGCACCCAGGTTTTTGACATTATTTTGATGAAACAGGGAACAGCTTATGGTCATGAAAACTTATACATAGGAAAATAAACATGCTCATTAAGCATACACTGATAATACTCAGAAACAACAGGAAATTGATTTAGTTAATATAGATATCAACCCTGTAAGCAGTAATTAGGACAGTGCTGCTTAATAATTTGTAACAGCAAAAGTCCCAAATCTTGGACATACGTGGACTAACTTATTTTACAAAGACAGCAAGACAGAAGCCAACACGTTTAGAATTTTCTCATTTCATTGCAGTTGATAAGGGAACAAAACTCATTTGAATGAAATTTGTTTCCATTCCCCTGAAAGCATTCTGTTAAGAATGGCTTCACTTTCACTGAAGCAAATTCATCATTTTCTGATGCAAAAGAAAATGACTTAAGCTCTCTTTTTCAGAGGGATAATTTCCATTTTTGTGCATGTAATATGCAATCAAAAGTAGTAAAGAAACATAAGAACATAGAATTCATTGTTAAATTAAGTGAAGGATACTCATAACCAAGAAAAAGAAAATCGATATAAACAATAACTAGGAAATAAGTGTATATAAAAAGAACCAAGAACTGAAGGAAATATCTTTAATATAGAAATGTTAAAACAATCATAGTTCCCATGGAACCACTCTGAGAAAAAAGAAGGGGAAAAATAAAATGGAGAGTAGGTTCAGGAGTCATTATTTATATATCTCACAGTAAAAAATTACTTTCTATTGTTCAACAAAGTATTAAAACAGGCTCTTTTTTTTCCCTACAATCACCAAAATTATGCAGTGAAAAGTGAAAACAGCCATAATAATTTCTATAGCATGTGAGTAAGTCCAACTAATACATATGTCTTTTCATTAAGACAATTAAGTTAATACAAATTCTCATGAAACAGTCACCTCCACCTGCAAAGGCACTCTCAAGATACAGAGGTTTAAAACAAAACTGTATATTCTGCTTACATGTTTCTCTCTCATTCTTCTGTGATCTTTTTTCCCCATGAAAAGATGTATTATGAAAAGCATAAACAAACAACTTGCTGGCCCTGAGCACTTTCCTCAAAGTTCTTAACAAATATGAAAATAATTATGGCTTTCCACTTTTAACATTTTAAGCCACCAAATGGTAAACAGGAAAAGAATGAGTAAGATTAAGAAAGTTCCTGCAGCTATTCAAAGATTACTCTTCTACAGAGTCTGCAAAAAAAACCTGTTGCTTTTGGCTTGGCTGAGAGCTCCCTGTGCTTCATATGTCAAGCTAAAGATAACAGATGAAAATGCTGCATATGTATACAAGTAGCTTGGGAGGGAAACAGATGCTTTAAATTAGTCTCTGTGAAGCATTGAGGGTGCAGATGGGGAACACGCTATTAAAACATGGCCATTATATTACTTTTACTATCTCCAGTCTGAAGGAAACAGAACAGCAAAGGACTACCTTGTTTGGAGATTCCCTTAGGGCAAACATTAGCATGCCCTGTGTTAATAAAAAATGTTTAGAAAGTATCTTACAGTAATATGTACCACGTAGCAAGCTGCAAATAGCCTATAGCAGCTGTGAAGCATGAGAGGAACAGCAGAGCCAGAACCTGGTGTCTTGACTGGCACTTCTATCTAAGCAGTGTGTTCTCTTCACAAAAGCTAGCAACAGGTAGAGGGTGTAGACATCTGAAATGAATTATGTATTTCAGGAATAGGAAAGAGCTGGGAATCATAAACACAGAAGCTCAAGTCCAGTTCTCATTTGTACCTCAGCCTAACATAACATGGTTACTACAGCCACAGAAATAGCATAGAGTTAATTTAAAGAAGCAGAAGAAGTCTACACCAGAACAATTCCCTCTAGGTTGTGGAAAGAGACAGAAGGTTGACATGGCCATTTTGGAGAAACATATGAGAGTGAGATCAAATACTTTCTGGAAGAGCTTATTTCATTTCATTGACTATAAAAAGGTATCTTTCCATAAAGGAAACTCAGATTGTCCAATGCTAGGTGAGATCAATTCAAGCCCACATAGGAGACTCACTTGATTTACCTACTTCTTTTTTTTTTTCCCTCCTACTTCCTTTGTTTTGGAAAAGGAGGTAATCGAATTTCTATAGGGATTGAAGGGAGCATTAAAGTTTCAACTGAGAAAGACCTTACTTGACCAGGACATCAACATCTTTCCCTTGACTATGGTTTTCCCTTCACTCCTCCTCCCACCTCCAATCATAAAAGCCAATTCATACAGTTACTATTTAGGAAGCTTATAATTATAAATATGTCTCTCTCTCCAGCTATAAACTCTATTCAGACACAAACAGCATTATCAACTTTTGTGATTTCTGGTCCAAAAACATCCAAAAGATGTGGCAACGCTTTCCTACATTGCCAGTGAAACTCATGGATTTCCTGTCAATAAGAGTTTGATTTCTTCTTAAATAGCATTAGATAATTAAAAGCTGAGAGTGGAATCTTACCTAGAAAATTCTGAACTACTTTTAAAAAACTTTTTACTCAGCATTCCTCAGAGCAGTAAGAACAACAGCAGATGTACACCTACACTGTTAAAATCCTGACATACCTGTTCTCCCTCTTTGATGTTCTATGAAAACCTTTGAAAAGTATTCAAAAGCAGCTTTTCTAACAATCATAACTACATACCTAGAAGGTTGAAGTCTCATTCTTTTATCAACTTCCCTTTAAAATTGAATAATTGAGAAGTCTGTGGAAAACACAGTAAAAAACATTAAATCCTGACTTCACTGAAATAATTAAGAATTTCCATGGGAATAAGATTTTTTTCTGAATGTTTTCAGCTTACTTAAAAGAGATATTATGAAATTAACATATTGCTCTGATGAGTAACTCTTCAGACATAGCTGTTTGCATACAGAGCATGACTTTCTGTATATAAAATTTGAACCATGCTTATGACATCTTCATCTCACTTACAGCTATTTTCTTAAAAATAATCCTCTTCCTGTTGGTGATTATGTTGAAGATCTAGCTGTTCATGAAGGACTGAAAGGTGCAAAGAGCTTCTTGTAAAAATACTCTATTTTTCAGCTTTGTTCAGCTTTCAAATAAATATTCACATTTGAAAGGTAATAGTACATGGACCAAGATAATCTTGAAAAGCGAGTGACCTAAAAACCTTTATTTGGATCATAATGTATAGATATGCACAGTCTTAAGCAGTTGTTAACTTATTTCTAAGCAGGCTATTTGACTGTTACATACTGATCATTATGTAAGCTAAATAGCAGATGCCATATAAAAGCATGTATCATCATTAATAAAGAGGTTTGATGAATCCTGAATAGCTTAATTCTGTGAAAAAGAAAAAGAAAGGTTGATTCTGGGTATGTCAGTGTGAGGAACATAAATGCAAACAATGGAGATGTCTCTGGAATGTACATCAAAGATGAGCAAAAGCTTTAAGAATCATTACGTTCAGACTTAGCTGCTTAAATTCCACACTTCAAAATTCAAATTTGTTACTTTATCAAATTCCACAGTACCTTTTCTCCACACTTGCTCATTTGGAAAACAGTTTACAGATGTGTTTCTATTCAGTGGTCCTCAGATGTAGCACTACATAAAATCAAAACAGCTCTACCATTTCAAAATAATTAATAAAATTTATCTTAAATAGAGATTTGTCAATTTTTCTTTTTATTCTAGAAGATGAATCATTAGCCATCAAATCACAATAATGATGATGACAAAACCAAAAATTACATGTGGCAATTGTTCTCAAAACTCCAAGAGTGTGATTCTGATCACCTATCAAAAGTAAATTAGAAAAAAAACCAAACACCTTTGTTTTTCAACTTAAAACACTACAAATGAGGAATGAGATTTTAGCTTCATTACACCTTACTTGAAACAGTCTTCACAGTGATCATGTACTTATCAAGATTCTGAATCAGTGTTTGGCATTAGGGAAAGAGGTTCCAAATAATAACCACACATAATAATAAAAATTTCCCTGCAAAAGAATTTTCATGTAAGCGTATGGCTTGGATGTTGGTAGCTATTTAATGCTAACAAAGAAACCCAAATGAACACAACCAAAACCAAAACAACCAAATCAAACATATTAGTAAAACTACAAAACCTAACTTCATGCACATAATCCTTAAAGTGCCAAAGTCTTATTTTCACTTTCTAATAAAAAACAACACACACCAGAATTGAGATAAATGCAAAAATCCTAACACACAATCAGATGTGTATGTTTAAAATGAAAGGCAAAAGCAAAGAATCTTTAATTAAAAACATACAAGCAAAAAAACCCAAACAACAAAAACCCCACTGGTATTTTCAAAGCCTAGACCAAAATGGACAGCCAAAACCTGAATTCATGCATTTTACTTTTGATGCACAGGGATAACTCTTGCACTTTTTCCTTAACTTGCCTGAATGACCATAGATGGCTGAACAGATAGGTGTTCTGATGTGTGAACAAGAATTTGAGAACTGTGTAGAATGTATAGCACAGTCGGTAAGTTGAGTGCACAGGCTGTAAACTCATTTTCATGAATATGACTTTTAATTTAGAAATAGACACATGAGCAAAGTACTTAAAACTCCTATCAATGCTCAGCACCTTGCAGATGACAACCAAGTAGCCTAATTTTTTATTAACCTTATAAGAAGAAATTGATTTACAGTGGAAGACTCCTTTGCTGTAGCAGTTAATACTACATTTACATGCCTCTATAATTTACTTCACTTACAGCTGTCTCTTATATTCATATTCATTATAAAAGTCCTCTTCTAATATTGCTTGATTTGACAGGAATGTATTAGCTATGACAAATGCTTTATAATGTGCTCAGACAATATTAATACAAGCAGAACCTTTGATAATTGCTGTTACATAAACTGAAAGATTTTCTTTTTTATTTGAATTCACCCTTTCCTCTCTTCTTCCAACCCTTCACTAATACAAATTTGGATAACTATACTACACCATACTATATTATACATAACGATACAGTCAGAATCATTCCTAAGCTCAGCTTTGCTTGCCAGACCACATGAAAAACTGAACCCAATCAGTCCTTTGAGAAAATTCAAGATACAAAAATTGTTATGATGTTTTGATTTCGGGAGGGATGTTTTAACTAGAAGTAAAGAATTTTCCTTAGCTGTGATCTTTATTTTATGTTACAGTAAACAAATTCTTCCTCCTTAGAGGTGGCTTATTTGTTAAAGTTCCTTTTCCATGGATAATCTGAGATCACGGTCAGAATTTTTACAAGCATAAAGTAGAATAAACCTGGCTGTCGAGTTTACTACAGCTCTACACAGTTGTCATAAGAGTCATCTGGAGAAACCAGGTCTGCAGTTTTCAGAGGAGTTTCAGTAAGGTACTACCACAAATTATGTTCAAATTTTGCAACGTATATGATAAAATGAGTCTGTATGGTCATAGTGCAGAGTCCCACAGACTAGGAGCTAAGGAGCTGTTGTAAAAAAAAAAATATTTACAGAACCTGATATACACAGGGTGGAATCCATGATTAAGCATTTATCAGCAATTATATCATAATCATAGCTCAGCTTCATAAATATCTTAATCTATTCACTTGGAACAAAATACTGAAAAACTGTAAAATAGGGGCTGACAGTGTTTTTGCTATAATAGCTATGAGCTTGCCTTGTCTTCAGGCAATCAGTTGCCAAACGTAACACCAAGCACACTGTAATAAACAGTCTCAATTTCTTGTGTTTTCTAATACATTAATTTGATATATTTAAATAGTGTGAGATGCTAAAGTTCTCCATAGAAATGCTTTTGATGCTGATACTTAAAAAACAGCCATAGTCTAGACTCTACTTTCCAGAAAGCCAGGCCCCAAGTCATATTCATAATAAATATTCAGGGAAAGCATTTCTCATTCTTGGTATCAATGGAAAAGAGGTAGTTCTGCTCTGTTCTCCTTGTATCGAAGTTACCACTGTCAGGATCTGTGAGGGTTGGTAAACTCTTCTCCCCAGGGAAGCAAGAGTGTCTTCCTCTATGGAGACTGCAATGTCCTTGGCTTGACAAGAGGATAAGAAACAATACAAGTGCCCCAGATCCATTTTGGACTAGAACGTGTTGAGGAACATGCAAGCAGAAATGTAAATACCAGACAGTTGGACAATTACAGTACTCTAGCAAAACCTTAAAGCTCTTCATGTTTTTTGGGGAGGTGCTTCTGGGGCTTTGGGCAACATAGCCACCAAATAGGCAATGCTGCATCTGGCATGGAACTCTTAACACATAGCTGGACCTTCAGGATTTCCTCCCTCAATTCCACTGGGTTTTAAATCCTATTTTTCTATGTGTAAAACTGTCCTAGATTTCTTGATTTTTTTCCTCCTTTGGAAATTCCAGTGCCAATCAACATAACAGTACACTTGAATTGAATACACCCCTTCTTTAAGCTTGGAACTTCTTTACTTACCCAACTGATAACACTATCAACCAGTGACATTCAGTAAATATAAATTTATAAAATGGCACTGGGGAAAAATCTCTTTAAACCTCTCTCTGGTTCTTCACAAAATTCTACCAATGAAAATTCAAACCTTTAGATGCACTTAAACACATATTAGCTATTCAGAAACTCTAGATGAAATAAATTTCAATAGTAAGTCTTTAACAATTCTTCTTTAGGGTACATGCTCTGTACATTTACAAATTGTCTATAAATAATGCTACTATGATGAGTTTCAGCACTTCTTTTGAAGCTGGGAACTAGGTGTCTGACATCCATAAGTATATCTGATCTGAAAAACAGACAAGTTTTTGACAAACCTAAAATGGGAAAAAAATAAAAGAAACTGTACACAACTGCACTGCTAACAAAGTCCTGTGTTTCTCTGTCAGAGTCGTTTGTTTCCTTAGAGACCCAAAAGACAAATGCTGTTTAGATTGCGCTGTTGCTTCATTAGCCTGTAGCCAAGTTAGGGTAAAGAAATGTTCAAAATAATAGAATAATTGGGTTAGAAGGGACCTTAAAGATCACCTGCTTCCAACGCCCTTGCTATGGGATGTTGTTTCTTATATGAAAATTTCCTTTTGAGTAATAAGTACCCAACAGGCTGGCAAAGCACATTTCTTTTACAACAGCACATTTGTTCATACATGAAAGAAAAGATTAGAGTATCAGTTCCATTACTCCAACATCAGTCGACCATTCAGTACCACAGAGATGTATCTTCTTTCAATATCTACTTAATACAACTTCAAACCAAATTCAATTTCTGGAAGCATGGTCTCTTGGGTGATGATCACATGTGAAGTTAAATTAGAAAATATCCTAATCTGGCTGTGAAAAGACAAAATATTTAACACTTCTAAGTGGTCTTCAGGTCAATTTATTAACTTTATTGCCAGTACTTCAGATATTATACTTCAATACTTCAGATTTTCAGGTTAAATTGCAAAAAAATCAATTAAAATAAAAAAATACTGATTTGTTCAAACCAGGACTTGAAGCAATTAGTATTATATTTCGTTAACTATGAATACTGAAAATAAATGTATTTACTCAGTTCACATAATCAGAGATATATTTACAAAAATTAAACAACAACAACAAAACCAAACAATATTAAAATCCTATCAGAAGTACCACAGAACATCCTTATTTTGCTAAAATATCACCTTTTCTTTCTGTTCAGAGACTGTCCAAGTATGTTGTAATGACCTTGAAAAAGATAAGCATGTTCTTCAAAGTGGTACCAAAAGAGGCAGTAGGGTGGGCTCAGCCACTGGAAAGCAGTCCCTACCAACCATAAAGCAAGTGTGCACACCATAGCTTTTGCTCAGAGCATGATGACACACTGCCAAAGGAAGATAAATGCACTCCAAAATATGTAAGGCTGGAAATGTCAGCAATACATCTCATGAGTTCCATAATGACAGCCACCCTGATTAGATACAGTGTGCACAGTATTGGAGGAATAAAAAAATACTTTCAGGTAGCACAGCTCTGTGCGAGAACAGGAAAGACAGAAACTCCTCTTTTCAAATTTCTGGTTTGGGTTTTGGGTTTATTGAGAGGATTTTTTTGTTGTGTTTTTTTGATCCCCCCCCCCAAAAAAAAAAAAAAATCAACCCAGAAGCTGGCAACAAAGTAAATAAAAACAATACAAAAGTAGGGTTCCAAGATAACACAAAATATAATTATTATGAATTTTTTTCTTCCTCTGCATCAGTGTTTTTCCCCTCAGTTTTCTCATTTCAAGTGTTTACTTTCAAGTGTCCTAGAAAGTGAAGTTTTGCATTTTTAAAAATCTTTTTAAGGAACCAGAAAAACCATTACCTGAAGGAAGCAATGAGACAGATTTCCAGTCACAGTTGGTTCTTCTAGACTATTACTAGATTGAAAAAAATATAGCAGTATAAAATGTTGACAACCACACTGTTAATTAGCTAATAGGAAAGGGCCAATTCAAAATTCTAATAATTTTCTACATTTGTTTAAAGTTATCTAGAAATTGTTAAAAGCTTAAAACAAAACAACAGTAGGAGATAGTAATGAAGCAGGCATCACAGTTGTGATAGAGGACAACCAGGGACCTTGACTTGGAGCTAGACAAACCACTGGATAATTGCAAGGCAGTGCAGCAACAATCCAGCATTTGTTAACAGCTATCACAGTGCCCAGTTTAAAGAATCCCCTGGCACAGGAAAAGTGGAATTATAACCAAGAATCTCAAATTTTTGTACAGTGAATGCACATGTGAAAAATTATCAACAGAAAAAAAAAAAAAGATGATTGAAGGTTTAAATTTGCAGTAGTAGGCTGGGTAATGTTCCCTTAAATTTACCCAAACACACCAGTTAAGTACAATTATTCAGTGTGAATACTCACAGATTGTTATTTGCTTTTTAAACAATTCAGTGAGCCTCGAATGAGTGCTGTGAGTTTGACTCAAGAAGACATTTCAATATCTGTCAAAAAACATGAAAAGAAGATCCAATCCCTATGCAAGTGGGATTAGTCCCCCCAAATCTAGCAGGGCAGGGGCTTTGTCAGTGTGAACTTTATATCTGCTTCTTTATTTTCCATTATGTACTTCATGCTCATCATGGGCATAGTTTACCTTCTCCACTCAGTATTGTGGTTACTGCACTTGCTGTTTATACCAGGAGCAGGAGCTGCAGGACTCATGACGAAACATGTACCTCAGGCTGGCAAACTACAGTGATAAAACAGCAGGATGAATTAAAGCTGTTTTAGTTCTCCTCTTCATCTTGGTAAATCAGTATCTGTTCAGGTAACATGCATGAATTTATCTACATTTAAACAAAACCAGCTACCTGACTTGTGCTTCCAGAAAAAAAACCAAACACTGTAGATGGATGGATTAGCTTGTGTGCATTTTCACGAGGGAAGTGTCAGTCATAAGCTTATTGCCAGAAAGGCAATTGTTGCTGGGTTAAAATTTTCCAAATCTCAGCCATTCAAAATAAAAGAGCTCATTCACATGATGAGATCATAGAATGGTTTGGAAGGCACCTTAAAGATCATCTAGATCCAAACCCCCTGCCATGGGTAGGAATACCTCCCACTAGACCAGATTGCTCAAAGCCCCATCCAACCTGGCCTTGAACATTTTCAGGGAGGGGGCATCCAGGGCACGCACAACTTCTCTGGGCAACCTGTTCCAGAGTCTCACCACCCTTACAAGAAATAATTTCTTCCCAATATCTAATCTCTAATCTACCCTCTTTCCGTTTAAAACCACTATACCTTGTCATATGGCTGCATGGCCTTATAAAAAGTCCCTCTGCAGCTTTCCTGTAGGCCTTCTTCAGGTACTGGAAGGTCACAGTAATACAGATACTGCCATCCATCCTATGGATTTTGTACAGAAGCCTTCCCCAAGCAGCATCCTCCCAGGCACTGTGAGCATTGTCGTCACTCCTGTGCACACACATACTAGAAGTGTCTCCAGTAGTGATCTGTTAACTTCTGCTGCTGAAGCTCCCTTGCACCAGTCCTATCCTCTGAGGGAAACAGTGCACTAACCCTTCTCCAAACCATTGCCCTCACCCTGTGCCTGGTGGTGTTACAAGGAAATATTAGACTAGGAAACAGATGCAGGGACAGCAAGACAAGGTTGTTTGGCAAGATTTGCCACATATTTCAAACTATGTATTGCCATCAACAGCTGCTGATACTTCCTTATACTTGAAACCAGGAAATAAGCAGGCATCTTTCCCTACTGGGAATTGTTAGTTTATTAAGGGCAACTACCTCAAGCAAATTCAACTAGATGGCTGAAGTGGGTAGTCTGTTGATGCAACTTACAGATGGATCTGCTAAGACGATGCTAGAAACTTGCAGCTATAAAACCAGCAGAGCGGAAAATGAACCAGAAATATTAAAAAATAAAATGCAGCAAAGGAAGGGATTAAAACTGCATGGCAGCTGTCTCAGGACTCCTGTGATAAGGTGAATGAACTGAAGAGCTCATTCAAGTGCTCTAATGTAAGAAAATGGCTATTTGCAAGCAGAAATGAGTTAATTTGAAAAGTGTGATAGAAAAAGTCTGATTTTTAAGACTTGCATTTTCTGCAAAACTTAGCTGGAAACATGGGTTACTAACTACCTATGCTATGATCAGTGCAGATCTACTAGATTAAATAAGTAGATCCTTCTGAATCTCCTAAAATGCTTATCATAAATGCTTAAATAAAAAATGCTTAAATAAAAAATGCTTAAAACTAATCAGGGGGAACAAGGAAGTGGAAACAGTACTAAATTCTCATTGAAAGAAGTAGGAAGAATGCTTGATATTATACAACTTGGCAATTAATACAATTCTCACTTAAATCAAACTCTAATGAAAAAGAAAATACTAAACCAGATACGATAATCAAAATAAATTAGTCTTCCAGAGAAATAAAACATCTTTAATTATCTGGAGTCAATTTTGTGACATAATTAAGGACACTGAGACAGGGCGCAGGCAGTTTGCACCATAAAGTCTCTGTCTATCTAGACAAATCTATACCAGCAATTATACTTTTCTAGGGCTTTGTTTAATCAAGCACTATGCGCTTGCCCAGTCCTGTGCAATACACAGATAAAATATTGTGACCTAGGTAGGACATACTTCAAGAACCAATTCCTGAGCTTTGCAAATGCGTGTTGCTTGATTGAAGTCAAATGAATTGGTCTCATGTTTAAATTTAAGTACTATTAAATTTGCCACATAAAGGACCCCATTGCAGAATACCTCAAGTGTGTAAGACACAAGATCTGCAGTCTCCAGGCAGCAAAGGCTTTTTTTTAATCTGAGAGGAGTCTGGAAGACAAATTATATATTTGAAGCCACAAAAAGATACTTATGTCCACGCTGTTCTCTAACATACAACAGAACATTGCCCAGAGGACTTCCTTTATTAATTGCTAAGCCAAACCCAATAGCTTTGGTCAAATGATTATGAGAATACCACATGAGATTTTGTAAATGTTACAATCCTTCTCAGTGCTAAAGACATTTTTTCTTGATTGTTGAATGAAGCTAACTCTTTTCCACCTGCAGTCTTTAGATATTGTCACAACTCCCAACAAGGAGGCATTGTTTTACTATTACATTGCTGCTTTCATGAAAATTTTTATAGACTGTAATCAAAATACTGCTTACATTCTCTTTGACAAAGTAAATACTGAAGTTGAATGTATCTATCTCATTAGGTCTTTCAATGTTAAACTATTCTTAAATAATTGTATTAGATTTTTCCTAAGTTTCCTCTCAATTTGATTATATTATTTGAATAAAAACAGTAATAATAATAGTAATAAAGTAGTTAATTTACAGTAATAAAAGAAACAAAAATCTTTACATTCCTTGATTATCCTCAAAAAAAGGCTTTTTCACAAAGCATTCTGGAAACATCAATACACCAGTGGTTCCTGTGTAGGAACTTTCATATGCAACTTCTCCTGATCTGTTATCTAATTTAGTACTTATGGTTAAATACACTTAATGTTACCATTAGCATGGAAAGCATTTAAACATCAACATTATCATCAGGTTTACATAAGTAAGCTGTTTTTCCTTCCTTCTCAAATCACATCTATCCGACACAGCTCCTTTGGCACTAACTTCATTTTAGACATGCTGTAAAACAAGAGTTTTAATACTGGGAGACTGCTATTTGATGTATCACAGTGGAGTGCAGAATGTATAAAGATGAAATGAGAAATACACAATAATTCCTCAAGATATTCAAAACACCATATAGACTTTAAGAGTAAGAGAGTCTTAACATACCCTGAAATTATAGGTGTGGCCTGCCTGAATTACCTATAAGCAAATAATTTAGTACATGGAAAATCACATTAAGTCTAAAAAGCATAGAGTTCAGGTGCATGGAGCCTTCCAGTACCTGAAGGGGCTACAGGAAAGCTGGAGAGGACTTTTTAGAAGGGCATGTAGTGATAGGATGAGGGGTAACAGTTTCAAACTGAAAGAGGGTAGGTTTAGATTAGCTTTTAGGGAGACATTGGTTCCTGTGAGGATGGCGAGACACTGGAACAGATAGCCCAGGGAAGTCATGGAAGCCTCATAACCTGGAAATGTTCAAGAATCATAGAATCATTCATAGAATCCTAGGGGTTGGAAGGGACCTCGAAAGATCATCTAGTCCAACCCCCCCTGCCAGAGCAGGGTCACCTAGAGTACATCACATAGGAATGCATCCAGGTGGGTTTTGAATGTCTTCAGTGAAGGAGACTCCACAACCTCCCTGGGCAGCCTGTTCCAGTGCTCTGTCACTCTCACAGTAAAAAAGTTTTTCTGATATTTACCTTGAACCTCCTATGCTCCAATTTACACCCATTACCCCTTGTCCTATCACTGGTCATCACTGAGAAGAGCCTAACTCCATCTCCCTGACACTCACCCCTTACATATTTGTAAACATTGATGAGGTCACCCCTCAGCCTCCTTTTTTCCAAGCTAAAGAGACCCAGCTCCCTCAGCCTTTCCTCATAAGGGAGATGTTCCACTCCCTTAATCATCTTTGTGGCTCTGCGCTGGACTCTTTCAAGCAGTTCCCTGTCCTTCTTGAACTGAGGGGCCCAGAACTGGACACAATACTCCAGATGCGGCCTCACCAATGCAGAATAGAGGGGGAGGAGAACCTCTCTTGACCTATTAACCACACCCTTTCTAATGCACCCCAGGATGCCATTGGCCTTCTTGGCCACAAGGGCACATTGCTGGCTCATGGTCATCCTCCTGTCTACCAGGACCCCCAGGTCTCTTTCACCTACACTACTCTCCAGCAGGTCAGCCCCCAACCTATACTGGGACATTGTGTTGTTCTTCCCCAAATGCAAAACTCTACACTTCCCCTTGTTGAATTTCATCATGTTTCTCCCCGCCCAACTCTCCAGCCTGTCTAAGTCTCTCTGAATGGCAGCACAGCCTTCTGGTGTGTCAGCCACTCCTCCCAGCTTAGTGTCATCAGCAAACTTGCTGAGGGTACATTCTATACCCTCATCCAGGTCGTTGATGAAGATGTTGAACAACATCGGTCAGGTTGGATGGGGCTTTGAGCAACCTGGTCTAGTGGGAGGTGTCCCTGTCCATGCAGGGGAGTTGGATCTAGATGATCTTTACGGTCTCTTCCAACCCAAACCATTCTATGATTCTATGAAGACCAATGGTATGTTTACATTCTTCCTCAAACAGACACTGTAGTCACAGCTATGCTTTTGTGTCCAGATAACTTGATGTTTGCTGGTGCTGAAGATACCTTACTAAGGTTAAGCTTAGCTTAGCCTTATTGATATGATTTACAACTGCAGTGCCAGCAGACCTTAAAACAACTAGATGTTAGATGAATTTTTGTATTTTGCCATACATTCAATGATTCAAAACAATTTTTTATTTTTTCATTTTTAAGGATAAGGAAGGGGGACAATGCCAGGAACTGAGGAAGTGTTTGGCCCTGATATGTTAGTTTATCTTTGTTTGACTGGGACAAATAGAAAATTAATATCTGCAAAGTCTAATTCCATTGATACAGTAAGTGGAAGGTATATTTTAGCAAAGAAATAACATAGTACAGAGGAATTTCACCTATGAGACTTCTCCAGCTGAGAAAAGAAACCACTGACCATCTACTAATACTTTAAATACATTATTAAAAGATGTGGATCACCAAATGGAAGACAGAATAAATATCATTGTTGCAAAATAAATTTGTTCTGAACATTCTTACAGTAGTTTTGAACAGTACTCAGGTCTATTTCTGAAAATGCCACCTGTATGTACATAGGACAGCCTGTTTCTAGATATGATTTCTGCTGTGCTGAGTTCTTGTAACATGAATAGAGAATGAACTGGGTAAAGCAGATTGCCTTATGTTTATTAGTACAACTCCCATTATGGTTTTCTTTAGATCACTCTGAATGGTGCTATAAGCATACATAGCAATGGTTCCAAACATTTAGCACAGTACATTTACATATGTTCTTATATACTTATATTATTTATATTAATTCCCCTACTTTCTTGGTTTAGGCATGGCAAGAACATGACACGAACAACAAAATAAAATAATGTAAGCAAGCTCTAAAGCATCGTGGGAGATCAGGTCACCTTTGCCTTAGAAATGTCCCCCACAAAACAAAACCAGTCCTCAAACAGATAACAAAAAACTACTTCCTGTTTCTACATGGTCCAGTCAATGTGATGTCAGCCTGAAAAAACATGGATCACTTAAATGAAGATCTACCTACCCTTCTGTTGCCCTCAAAGCAGACCCTTCTCATTCAAAAAATTCCAGACTCACAAAACCAACCACCCACCTTAGAGATTTGGATCAAGAAGTTTCTGCTCCATTCCAAATTTGACAAAATAAAAAAATACGCAATAGTAACAGGCTTCTGAATATGAGGACTGCAATACCAGAATTTTTTTGAAATCCCAGTAGCTAGAACTGTAGAGCCTTCAGACCCATCCTACTAGCTAGTGTCAATGCCATTCCCAACATAATAACAAAACAGACCATGAGGAATGAGTCATTAAGCAGATACATGCTATGGTGCTTGATCCAGTTTTTAGAGCAATACTGAATAGCTGATAAACAGAAGTTTACTCCCAAGATTTCCAGTAGTTACAAATATGGGCATGCAGCAACCAAGCTGATATTTCCCTGAGATACTACACACCACCCTATTTAATATTTCAATAGACCTACAAACAATACTACTGTTAGTACTGGACTTTCATTCTGATTCAATAGGCTGATACAGATGTTGTGACTGACAGCAGTTTCTATCTGCAGGATTATTCAAGCACAAAATTGTTGTCAAGGCAATCCCAATCAAGAGCACCTGTGCCCACAGAAAACACATGATGTTCATATGATGAAACTCTCAGAATACGTAGATGCAAAGGAAGATTTTATTGCACATTCATGATCAATTGAGGCACACATAAATTACTGTAATTTTTATATCACCATTTAGCTACACTCTGAAAAAAAAGAAAAAGCCCTAGTTCTACAAAGAGATCAAAAGAGAAGCTATTGTCTTCCAAATTACCATTGAGCTTTAATGCAAAATTGGTACAACAGTCTGTGGAATACTGATAACATTTTGTGTTGCAGTTAGCTACAGATTGTGTGAAGTACAGAAAAGTCAAAGCATAGGTGATTTAAAGTCAAAGATGTTGGAGCACAGTTAGATTTTACTGGTCAGGGCTGAATTTTCCAAGCATGTGATTAAGAGAACTAATAGCTGTGAATAAGTAATCTAATTTCTGAGTAAATGATAAGAGAATCAGAAAATAAGAACACCTCTTTCAGAATACAGTTTAAGATTTTTCATTCAAATAAAATTAAAAGGAAAAAGTTGAACTTTCAGAATTGGGTGACCGGAAAGTGGGCCATTAGGTCCTATAGCTGGCTCTGAAATCCATCTATGTTGTACTAATCACCAAGCAACTACTCCTTATTTATTTCACACTTGCAACTGTGAAATGCTCCACCCAAAATTTCCCAAGTTAATATGAAGTAAAAATCCTTATAAATTCCAGTTTCAAAGTCATTGTTCTGTTTTGACATGTACTAAAACATTGACTTGTAAAGGAAATCAATTTATACCCAGGATCTCACAAGCCTAAACCAGAATTAGCTTGTTGATTCTGCTGTGCCCTAAGTGATGCTGAAATGACCTGAAGAAATCACTTGCCACATCAAAAACTCACTTTCTGATATATAATAAAGCATATGGAAACAAAACAGCAGCTAAGTTATACCAACCAACTGCACTGAGTTGTCTTCTTAGATTAAACCTCCTTAATATAATAATTACAGACACAACGGTATCCACAGCCTAAGCCGTACCAGCAAATTGCACACTGGGATAATACAGTAAATTGTTTTCTGCATCCACCAGCAGATTTTGAATAGGATACTGTTTTGAATTTTAAATACAGTTGACATATATATCATTATTAGGAACAGAATTTCTTCTATTTACAAAAGATTACAGGAAAATATGCTGTCTATAAAAATGCTAAAAAATAGGCAGTGCATTTTTAATTAATATGTTAATGACACAAATAAAGCAGTATGTCTTCCTTAGCTTTCCTTAAGAAGGAAAAGTTAGGATTGCTTGCCATCAAGAGCAAAGGATTAAACAAATAATTCAAAACAGTAAACGCTAAAATAGGGCAGCTACACCAAGCAACACCAGAAATGATCCAATAATTCTAAATACATAGAATCATACAGATAATGGTTCAGGTTGGAAGGGACCTTAAAAATCATCAGGTTCCAACCTCCCTGCTATGAGCAGGGACACCTCACACTAGACTGGGCTGCACAAAGCCTCACCCAACCTGGCCTTGAACACCTCCAGGGAGGGGGCATCAACAACCTCCCTAGGCAACCTATTCCAGCACCTTACTACCCTCATGGTGAAGAACTTCTTCCTGATGTCCAATATAAATCTCCCCTCTTTCACACTAAAACCATTACCCCTTGTCCCATCACTGCCCTCGCTGGTGAAGAGCCCCTCCCCAGCTTTTCTGTAGGCCCCTTCAGGTACGGGAAGGCCGCTATAAGGTCTCCTCAGAGCCTCCTCTTCTCCAGGCTGAATAGCCCCAACTCTCTCAGCCTGTCTTAACAGAAGAGGTGCTCCAGCCCTTTGATCATCTTCATGGCTCAAACCAGGACACAAACACACCACACAACTTGGTATCATCAGCAAACTCAATCCCTCTGTTCATGTCTCAAAAAAAGACGTTAAACAGCACCAGTCCCAGTACTGACCCCTGAGGAATGTCACTCATCACTTGCCTCCACTCGGACACTGAACCACTGGCCACAACTCTCAGTGCAGCCATCCAGCCAATTACTTATCCACCGAGTGGTCCATCTGTCAAATCCACGTCTTGTCAGTCTGGAGTCTGGAGTCAGAATGTCATGTGGGACAGTGTCAAATGCCTTGTACAAATCCAGGTAGATGACATCAGTTGCTCTATCACTATCCACCATCTCTGTAGCCTTGTCATAAAAGGCCACCAAATTGGTCAGGCATGATTTGCCCTTAGTGAAGCCATGTTGGCTGTCACCAATCGCCTCCTTATTTTCCACGTGCCTTAGCAGATTTTCCAGGAGGATCTGTTCCATGATCTTGCCAGGCACAGAGGCGATACTGACTGGTCTGTAGTTCCCCAGGTCTTCCTTTATCCCCTTTCTAAAAATAGGGGCTACATTACTTTTTTTTCCAATCAGTGGGAACCTCACCAGACCACCATGACCTCTCAAATATGATGGACAGAAGCCCTTGTAAATGTTAGAGCCTACCCATTACCGAAACGGATGCTTATAATAATAAAAATTAATAAATAAAAAAAAGCTCAAAGCCAAATGTAAGGGAGATAAAATGAAAGTGCAAATAAAATGAAAGCAGAGATAAAAGGAAACTGATTTTAATTTTCAAATTGGAGTTCTTTTCTATTACAGGTTGTGAAGCTGAACCAGGAACTGCACAAATACATCTTTGCACATAGCTAACATGCACATGGCTGTCTAAGTAATAAAAAGCAATCAAGCAAGCAAGGCGTGCTAATCCATGATATTGGACGAAAAAACAGTTAACTACCTGTCTTGAACAGAGAAGGGTACATATTACAAACAAATATGCAGAAACATATTCTTTTATATATATTAAACGAATGTTTCTTTGCATTTGTAAATGAAACTGCTGTAGTATTAGTCAATTATGTTTCCTTCTATAACGATTTATACGGCCACATTCTCATTTGAGCACTATGTTTGAAACCTTTTTCCTACAATTTAGAGCAAAAGTTTTGAATTTTAAATAAAGCAGCACATACTGACTAATAGCAAAGAGTCCCTTGAGTCCTTACTAGACACCTGAAAGAGACACAATGTTCTAATAGGATGCATTCACTGGGACACCTATGTTTGAATGTAACATGAGAAAGATTAAGTTAATATTTTAATATTAAGCCATTCATACTCCAGCAGTATACCTTTATTAGGCAATCATTTTCTTTTCATGCCTGAAAGATTAGATGAGAAAAAGGTTCATGTTTTTAAAAAAAAAAAAAAAAAATGTCATCGGTCAGAAATCTAAAAGCTACTCAAACGCATATGAAAATTTCCACTTGGCAGACAGGAATAGTGTCATTTGTTATAGGATCATTCAGAATTAACCAACACAACTCAGATCTTGCACACTGAGCGTGAAATTCTTACAGAGCAACAAATGATTCAGTTAAAGAGAATCATAACCAGTGGGGAAAAAAAAAAAAAAAAAGAAAGACATATTGAGAAAAAGGGCAGTTTGGTCACTTAGGTTGGAATATGTCTCAGCTAACTTTAGGTATCAGCGTAGCAGTTCACATCTGACCTAGTCACCACAGGCATTTTTTATACTTTTTGTCAGGTCTTCACCATTCACCTGATCTACTATAGATATTTACTTCAAATGAATTGTGCCCTAGACTTCATTGCCATAATTTTTTCTCTCACACTAAGGAGAAGCCAGTGCAATTAACATCAATATGTGTCTATAGCTGGTCAAAGAAATTCCACCTAGGCTCTCGAAGAATATTATGTTTAATAACTTCTGCCCTTCTCTCCTTCATATATTCAATAAGATCAAAAGTACAGATGAACAGCCTAAGCCGTGCAGTAGATTTAATTCTTTTAAAACACTCCTTGCATTTGAAGCATAGTTCCCCATCTCAGTAATGTTGTAAGACATCCTGCCTACCGTGTGACATGTTATTGCCACTCCCTGCATACCTACAGACCAACTTCAGCTCCAGTGTAAATTGATGTCAAGGCAACAGATTTCAGTTAGCTTTTACTCCCAGTATCTGTAGACTGTTGATTCATCCCCACAGAAGCAAAGTTAAATATTCCAAGGGTGACAAAACACACTGTGGAATTATTAGAAAATACACAAAAAACCCAATATATAACTGGGCATGACATACACTTAAAAGGATAAAACAACTCTGTAAATAAGATCTCCAAATTTGTCACATATTTCAACAGAAATACAGTACGAAACAATTTAAAGAAGAAGAGAAAGAGCTTTGCACTTAGATAAGGTCCCATTAATGATCTTTTTGTAATTTTAATTGCATGTAAAATACATTTTGTAACAGTAATGCATATGACATAAATTCAATGTGATTTGCCTGATGGGAAGCCTATTAAAGCCACACATTAGCCAGATTTAGGTATCCGAATAAGCCTTACTCATTTCCATTTCAGTTCTTTTCTTTGAGCTTACTTTTACTTTTTTCTTCCAGTTTCTTGATTCTCATATTTACAAAAAGAGTAACAGAAAAAATGCTGAATGAACTAACTATCAGGGCTTAACAAGCATTGTGGTCACCAACTCAAAGTTGGAGGGCAGTCACTAGTGGTGTTCTCCAGGATAAAGTCTTCATTAATGGCCTGGACAACGGGACAGAGTGCACCGTCAGCAAGTTTGTTGATGATAAAAACTGGGAGGAGTGGCTGGTACACCACATGGGTGTGTTACCTTTCAGAGGGACCTGGACAGGCTGGAGAAATGGGACAACAGGAGTCCCTTGAAGTTCAAACAAGGGAAATGGAAAAGTCCCACACTGGGAAGCAATAACTCTAACACACCAGTCTGGGTTGTTTGCTGACTACCTGGAAAGCAGCTTTGTAGAGAAGGACCGGGGATCCTGGTGGATACCACTTGAAACATAAGCCAGCAGTGTGTATGGGGTCAGATGTGGGCAGTAAAAAAGACAAAGCCAGAGCCTCTTCAGTGGTGCCCAGTGGCAGGACAAAACACAACAGACACAAACTGAATTACAAGGAGATTGAACTTAAATATAACAAAAAACTTCTTTACTCTTCTTTACTCTGAAGGTGGTTAAAAACTAGAATGGGTTGCGCAGCAAAAGGTTGCAAAGATATTCAGGACTCAACTGCAAAAGATGCTGAGCATCCTGCTCTATCTGACTCTGTTCTGACATGTAAGAGTTACCTTGTCAATCTGCAGATGTCCCTTTTGAGGTCTCTTCCCAGAACCTCAAAAATTTTGTAATCCTGTGTTTTTTCTGGGTGCCAGATCCCAACGTATCTTCCTGAACCTCTCCATTTCATGCCATCTTCCTTTCTTCCTCCTTCAAAGTCTGCTTACCATATCATTTCCAATTTCTTTGTCCTTCCTGCCTTCTTCCTCTATGCCAAAGACCTTTCCAGATTGACTGCTCTGTCCCACTCCACCTGCTCTCCATTTCAGAATTATCTCAGCTGGACTGAAATTGTTTCATCTGCTAACCAGAAATATCCTATCACTTCTTAGATAAAAATGTTAAAAAAAAAAAAAAGACTGGAAAGGGGTAGTGCAACCAAAATTAAATTTTCCTGCAGAGAAGAATTTTCATATGTTGCAGTGAAAGAAAAATAAAAGAATAAAAGAACTTACGATTTCTCCCATGCTTTTACCCACACATACATTCTGGATCTGAAAAAAGTCCCTCCTCCTTTTCCTTCTAATCCATCCTTCAGTGTTTTCATTTCTTGTGATGCCTTTATCACTTGGACACATTTATGCTACTGCTATTTTAAAACACCTGCCTATTACATTTACAGTGTCTATCTCCCTAAGTTGTCTTTCATCTCATGTGTTGCCTGTAAGCTCTTTAGGACAGACACCAGTATTTTGTTCTCTGACAGCATGGGGGTCTCTTAGCTGTTAAGGCTGTACTAATGATAGATGATCTTGTGCGTGCCTTGGCTCAGATACACAGTTTTTCTCTTTATCACATTTTTCTTCTCTTTTTTAAGATCCGTTCATTGCATTTAAGTACATAAGATTTAGGACATAGTGTATAACATTCACAAGCAACATTATGATTAAAGACTGCTATAGTGATGGCTTCCAATGACATTCTTGCCCCCCTTGCAAAAGTCTATTCCTTCTTCTCCATTGTAACAAATGATCCAAGTCATGCTGAGTTCTCTGCTGAATAAATAAATAAATAAAACTAGCCCAAATCTTCAAGAACTAATTCATGACAATGTGGTCATGTAGAGTCCTTTTTAACTTTACATAGCTTTGGAAAAGATTAATTTAGACAAATTTGGGGATATCGTTTTTCCACTTATATGATCCGGGACACTCACTCTAGATTAAAAAAAATCCAAGTGCAGGATAATAACTTTACTGAACAGAACATATAGTCAGGATGATAGAACACAGTCTATCTAAATATATTCTGAAAGGTGTTCCAAGTTATCTGCCCTTACAGCCAAAGTGAAGGTATGAAGCATCTTTATGAGGAAGATATACCTTGGTAGGAAGGATGGGCAATTTGTAAAGCTATGAAGGATGTTTAATAACTTTATGCCAGGGATTATGTCTACATGTATGTTAATATATGGTGAAAATATGATTTTTTTTATTGTCACCCCTGAAATGGAGAATCAAGAAATACTGAAATCTGGTTTGTATACTCCTATGAAGTGGGCTTGTCTTTAGTATGGTTACACTTTCTGCTTTTCTGTCCTGAGTGACTACAGGTATCACATAATAAATAATAAACACAGATGAAAGAAGGATATTAAATAATAAAAATTGTAGAAAAGTTTTCACATGTTGGGAATTTATGCGACTGCCAACATCACTCTTCATGATATTTCATTCTCCCAAAGATTTCTCAAGCTCAGGCCTCCTAATAATTCTAAATTTTGTTTAAAGGGGTAAAAGAATTAGCTGCTTTCACAGAGGGAGCAAAATGATGCCGTATTTTACATTTTCTCATTAACACATAGTTTAACCACCAAACATCACTTATGAAAGGTTTTAAGGAGTTTGCTTACATTGTGGGTTGCACAGTTTCCATTATTTGTTGCAATAACACACGCTGGAACCACGCCTAACAAAGCAGTTCCAGAATACACACCGTAACAAATTGCTACTATAGCTTTTGAATCAGTTTGTATACTGTGTGGTCCTTTTCATAATCTTCATTGCAGAGCACTGCAGATTTCCTGGTGATGTTTTGCTTGCTGGAGCTGCAAAGGGTACGCAGAACCAGTGAACTGAAGTCCTGACCAATGTGCTGTGACTGACGTGTAATCCACCGTTTAAGCACTGCTGGACATGATATATTGGAGGTGATATGAACATGACCCTATCCTCAGTGTATTTGGGATTAAGCATTAATCTTCAGGAGAGAGCTTTAAAACACTGTAGAAAAAGCTTTTGTTCCAAATGATCACAAGTTCAGTGACTTAATAGCAGAACTCATTTCTAATTATTAAATATTAATTAATGAATTATATTAATTAGTACAAATATTGCTTTAGAACTGCATATTATTATAAGAATATTTTACTATTACAGCAAGCATTTACAAATGTGCAAACTCACACAATGTAGTATATTCTGGTTTTCAGAAATAATTTTGCTCTTAAAAGTTCTATCAAGCAAATATAAGACAAAGAATGGCTGGAAAGGAAAGAAAATCTGATTTATGAAATTTTTAGCCTGTCATGTTTAATATAAAATTTCATCCTTTTGGCTACTCAACATTTTCTTTTTTTTTTTTTTTTTCTTCTCCCTGTTTTTTCCCTCCTGCTATGCCTATATGGTTGATTTTACAAAGGATAATTTACACCAAGGATGCTATTCCACTGCCAGTCAATGCTGACCTGTAATAACTGTATTTGCATTTGGATAGAACTCGCCACCTTCCTCTGAATGCCACTGGTAGAATAGGGCTTTTGCCAGCAGCTGAATATGGCTCAATATTTTGTGAAGCCATCAGATCTTGGGCTGCTGGTCAATTAACATCAATATGTATCTTTTAGAATGCCATTAAGGTCAGTACTTCCAACAAAGGATAGATATATATACACACATACATACATAGGTGTATACACACATTCTATGAAATTAATCCAGGAAGTCACAATGTGTAAAACTGAGGAAATGCCTTCACAGGCCATTGCTTTTGTGTACAACTAGATTTCAGATATTTTCTTACTTATGCCAATATAAAACCTGATTTGTACTGCTGACCTTGGATACAAGACAGTTCATATATCTTGTCAGGGATCTAATTCAAAGCCTGATGGAAAGACTCAGACTGGTTTAAAGGCACCTTGGAAAATCCTTCAGACTTACACAGCATAAGATGAAAGCTTTTGAATAATGCATTTTAAAGTTTAAAAAGATCAGTTTTTTCCTCAGCTATTATCTCCAATCACTACATTGTATTTTGCAAACAATAAATCACTCTTTCCATGCAATATCCCCCTTTCTGTTCTGAACATGCCAACAGGTAACAGCAGGAGAAACTTTTAAAGGTATTTGTATGTTTAGAAACACATATTTTTGTAAATAACTTTTGACATTGTTCCTATTTTCTCATGCTTCATTTATTTCATTATAGAAATGAAAGTACTCAGAATATTTTCTGTCTTTCTTTCTTTTTCTTTGGTAACAAACACGGAAATAATATCATGATTGTTTCTTAAAGCAATCCCATTATAATTAGGATATAAATCTCCATAAAACATATGCTGTCTATAATAAAGGGCTGCAATAAATATATATATATACACACACAGAGACAGAAATAGAGGTATCTGTCTAGAACAAACAAAGCAAAGATGTATTTTAAAGAATAGTAGTACACACATCTGCAAGGTACTTCTTTGTTACACTACAATTGGTTAGAGCACATCCATTTACAATGCTAAACTTACTGCATCAGAAGTGGTTCCAAATGAGCAATTTTCAGCATCAGTTAGAAAGGTTTCTGTTGTTTCACAGCTTTGGCTTTTTTGCTGTAGCTGTTACTGGCTTGTTTGGGGAAGGGGGGTTGATTATGACTAAATACACAAACTGTATCCCTTCATACACAAGAGCAGTCATACCTTGTGAGATACCAGACTACCCTTCAGTTAACTTACAACCTTCCTTTGGAATTTCCAGTACAATAACCACATATTTAAAATGCAAACCTAATCAAATCCTGATGACTTCACCAAATACTCACACAGATTTTATTTGCAAAGGAGTACCTTTTACCCACACAATAATTTGAAGGATATTATTTCAGCTCAAAGACTCATTTAAGCAGAATAATTGGCATCAACAGCACTTACCTGATTGTGGGGAATAGAGGTTATGCGGCTGTTTTCCAGCTCAAAACCATGCAATAGCCATTTTAAAAAAATAATGCAATGTTTGAAATTTATGAAAATTAGGTTTTTTACTAACAATGCTTTTGTAAGAGGCTTCCAGACACAAATAGTGCAATTTGCCACTTTGTTTGTGGTTGAAAGAAATGTGCCATATGTAATTATTTACAGAGACATACTGCATATAGACTAGGAGGCTTAGATCAGTTGATAAATAATAGTTTAGCCACTAATAAAAATTAACCAGGTCATGTGCATTGCATTCTGTCCTAAAAGAACGAGAAGCCTCTTTTCACTAAGCGAAAGCGGTTACATGACTATCACACTCTCACCAGCCTACTGAAAGAAATCAATATCACACAGAAAGATGGATCGAGCATGAATCAATGTGGCAAGCACATAACCAAACAGGCATGGAACTAAACAAGAAAAATAAAAGCAAAGCAACACAAACGAACAAAAAAAACCCAAAGCCAAACAAACGAAACCAACAAAGATTGTCGCTTAACCTGTTTTGTCAGAGCTGGTATTGATGGTATTGGTAGTGATGGAAGTGAAGGTAGTCTTTGCGCTGTCCTTGGTAGTAACAGATTTCTGCTTATTTTTCATGGCTTCCAGTGCTTTGAGCTTCTTGGCATGTTTAGTGCCTTTGTAGTGGGCCGCAGCCTGGCTCTACAAAGGAGAACAAAATGAACCATGCAATCAGGCTCATTTCTAAACTGGCATTCTCTGTATTAGTACAAATACAGACTACCTTTCAATAATGGGTACCATTCACATTATCCAAGTAGTGACCAAACGGAAAACTCTATTTAGAATGATGCTTGGAAAACAATGGGAAAAATACTCAAGCAACCCCAATTTGATAAATACAGTATCTTACTGTATAACAATATATTATTTCAGACCAAAATAAGGTTTAGTCTACCATGCTACCATTAGTTTTTCTATCATGAATTTTTTTGTTTTCTCCTTAGAAAACAATTAATTCTCAGGCAACAGGCAGGAAGGCACTCTCCTCCCAGTAGTGCACTTTTCTGGTTTCTGTGTCAAAGTAGAGATTTTGTTAAAGCTCCCTTCAAAGAACAGTTTACTTTTAACAGTGGTATCAGGAACTTTTCAGCAAAGACTGACAGTAAAAAGAAACCAAAAGCCCCCAGACCAAAACCAAAGCCCAAACAAAAGACAGCAAAACATAAAACACTCTCTTCAAAGCCCATCCTCAAAAGTTTAACTGAATGTGAGGAAGACATGCAATTAGCTGGCTTCCTTTAAAAAAAAGAAAAGGATTACTTTTGTCTACCTGCTACAAAAAGGTAGTGCTTGAAATTCAAAAACAGGAGCATCCTTTCAAAGGAGAAGGCTCACACAAATCCTGTCACAGTCCCAAATATATTTTGGCTACTTAATATAATTAAGCTAAAATAGAATTTTATGTGTATTTTTATTGAGATTTATAGTCATATATATTTATACTCATATATATTGAGATTTACACTGAAAGTATTGTTATTATTCTAAGAGTTAATACCAACTTTTCTTCGTTTAATTTATGCTGCAAATATATTTTAAGAATAGTATTTGAAGTGTAAGATTAAATCTTATAGAAAACCCACTGGAATTATTATCACTATTTAGAGTTTATTTCTTCTATTGTTTAAACTCTTATAAGATAGACAGTTATCCAGTTAATAAGTTGACACCCTGAAAATTTCCTTAGAGTTTTTATTGCTGAATTTAAAACTTTATTGAAAGCAACTCCATTCTTATTTGAAAGAGAAATTATAAAGACTTTGGAAAAATAATCAGAATTTTGCTACTATAGAATTGAACGAATGAAAAGCAACTCTGCTGAGTCAGCCCAAGGATTCACAAAGGTCAGTGTTTTGTTTCTGGCAAGAAACAATAGAAGTTACTTAGAACATAAAAAAGGTAAATGCTTTCTATCGTGGAAGCAGAAGAAAAGAAGACAAATGTAATTTAGTGGTTACAAACTCCAACAATCAAAGGGATAAAATGACACAGTCACTTGACTCAGTAAGCCACTCATGCAGGTGGAAGAATCCTGCATTATCTGGCATCTGTTGGTCATTAGAACTTAATTTAATTTTATTTAATGTGCTGAATTTGGGGTAGAGAGGAAATTCTAGTGAACATCACAGTAAGAGTGTATATTAATTGATCTTGAGATTTATGACTTTCAGCTCTCAGGAAAAGTCATTATTCCTTTCAGATGCCTGAGATTTAAGAAGCTCAAGGGAAACAGGAAAGAAGTGGGGGACCCTGTCTAAACCAATAAAACATATATATATACGTATGTGTATCCATACATAGATATCTACACATGCATACACTCTTTTTGTATATTGAGATGCATCATTCAGTTTGGTTGAAAAGCCAGTTTCTCTATACCTAAAATAATGTAAATATTGTATTAGGTACCCTTATTGAAAGAACACTGGACAGTGAAGTTATTAATTAGAAACAACTTGAACAGAAACAGCACAATCATGCACCTTTTACATTTCCCAACACATAACATTGAGACATACTGTAAGCCAAATACAAACAGTCAAGGGATGTTTATTATTGTTAAACTGAAAGACTAGTGTCAAGTTACAATGATGCATTAAAAATGACATTATACAGCACATCCTCATGTCTCTATCATGTCAACTATTTTTACAGTTTCTAGTCAAATTTAATTATCAGTCAGCTCCAGATTCTCACTGCACTTGTTTTCCCTAACTAATAGTGTCATTCTTCAAATACAAGAAAGGTAGTCCGAACATGGTCCTTAATACTGAATTATGCATGTTTATTAGTTTGATACACAGCTCAACTTTCTTCACAGATCGTTGGCAGAGCCCCCCAGGTTTATGTCTACTGCATCTATAGTTCTCTTCCCTCCAAATTCGCACAGCTACAGCTCCACAAAACCCTACTCAAGCAGCATATTGGATGCATAGCAAATACATAATCAGGCCCTACGAAGAAACTGATGACCCTTTCAGTGTTCTGAAATATATATAAACGAAACTTCCCCAAAGTAGAAACACATTGCTCAAATTTACAAGTACGATGGCAGCTACACAGAGTTGTCCATTACTAACTTCCCACAGGCTGCTGCTGGTTTACCCAGGCTCTACTTTAAAAGATCTTTATGCCTTTTTTATTTCAAAGTTTAAATCTCCACCCTCTGTGGGGACATGAAATAAGCTGAGTTTAGCTGGCATGTTAATGGTAGTTCTATGAGGGAGCACACAGATCGCTCCTAAGCATTTAACCAGCTCCAAATTAGCTTATGCTGAACTTTCACAACTGAACTGGAACCCTAAAACAAAAAGGTCTGTAATTATCTTTCCTTGCAAGAGTAGGATGGAGGAAATTCCAAAATATCCATAAATATCTTCTTCAGTACAGGAACATCAAATATGGTACCTCACTGAATCATTTCTTGCAGACGTAAGAGAAATAAAATGATCCTCACTGCTTAAATGGCATTTACTTGTAGTTTATAAAATGCTTTACTTGTAGGTTAAATAAAAAAATTAGATTGATCATAAAATACAATTATTCCCAACTTTCATTCAGAACTAAGAGATAATCAGAGAGAGCAGGAGAGTGAAAGACAAGTTAGTCATACTTTTTGGTGCCACCCATGATGCTTAACTGAGTGAAGGGACTGTACCCCTTCAGAATGGTAAGAAGAGGTCTACCTCTAGAACACGTCAGAGTTCAGCCAGCTATCCTAAAACCTCTCTATTATTAAATTCTGTTTCTTTTTATGATTGCAGAAGAAAACATTAGAAGAATATCTTCTTTCCTCATAGTTCCCAAATTTGCTTCTCACATCACAGTTTTCATGTTTGACAGACAGAATTAACCCTAGCACTGTGAAGACAAGTCACTGTCAGCTAATGTGTGACCCAGTCAGTGATGAAGCGTGAGAAATACGTCAAATATTGCTGGTGGAACATTACAGTGAACTTTAAGAAACTATATCCATTATTGAAAAAGATGTCTAACAAGAAAGTAAAAGATAGATTATTACTTCATATCTGAATTTGAAAACTCTAGGATTCTTAACCAAATTTTGAGGGCTTTATCCTGCAAATTACATGTAGACAAACTACGCAAATTACTGCAAGGAAATGGCAAGATGTCTAAATAGTGGACAACTTTTCAGTCCTGCCTATTGGAGCAGTACAAGTCAGTTTAAGCACTTCTTTTGCAAAATAATTTCCTCCCATTACATGTATCTATCTTGAATTATTAGGGATCTTTCTAATACTTACGTTTCATAATCTTCCCAAACTGTTAAAATATAAACACAAGTCCATATGAATATTTATTCTGTATATCTATGTTATAAACACACAGACATACACATACCATGAAAGAATAAAAATTCCTATATGCAGGTGTGAGCAGTTAGAAATAAGAGCCATAGTGTCAAAACTCAGCTGTATTTTCTTTGCCTAAGTGCAGTATTACACCACAATTACCATAGGGGCATCATATTACCAAGCAAATGGCAATGTGTAATACACATACGAGAAAGATGAAATATTTCAAACAATCCAGATACTATTATTTTACAATCACAGCCATCATATGTACATGGAAGTCTTCAAAATCAGCTTGTCTGCCTGACTGATGTACTTCTGTGAATCATATGTCTTCTCACTTATGTTCCTTAGGCATTGGTCCAACAAAAACATTGTGCTTCATTTTGTGCACTTAGACAAAAAGGGGTCTGCTCCTATTCTCAGACAGTTTTCAACTTAGTAGTACTGCATCTTCTATGGTTTTCATAACCCTCCTGGTCTACCTTATATCACATATCTTGTTTTCCTGGCTTCTAGATAACACCTTCATAATAAATGCCAGCTCACAGAGAATAACTTTTGAAAAAGTGTAGTGAATATGTTCCATTGATTCTTCCTCACAAAAATCAATCCAACTATCCTGCATTATGTCATTCTCATTTGAAAATACATTTTGAAAGATGTCCATTGTGGAGAGTGCTCTAGTCCATGCTGTTATCTGGCCAATTAACAAGGCTGCAGTCTGTCTGCATTCTCAGAAAGCCCCAAACAATGGCTGAGAGTGCAGAAGAGGACTTTTTGTCCATCTGAGATTTCAATGGATCATGTAATGTCTATGTTTTTACCAGCTACTGAACCTACTATCACCTCTGCTGTTATTCCCAGTACAACAGAAACTATTTTGGCTAACACATCAGCAACCAGTGTCAGGATCCTCCAAAATAAAAACTTTATAAACAAAAAATTAACTTCCCAGTTCAAACTAGTACTGTCAGTGAGGTGGGCACACCTGGATATGAGTAAACATAACTGTAAAAGCCAAGAGAGCTTCTGCCCTTTGGTGAAGTGAGGGAAATTGTTTATGAGATGCCTACGCATTGTCTTAATCTCTGAGTGCAGAAGTACAGAAAGTTTAACAAGCCTTCAGATGACCAACACTTGGTTCTGCCTAGGGCAGAGCTCCCAGTACAAGAGATGAAAAAGCTAAGTAAGTACCTGAGCAAGCCTTTGCAGAATAGGAGATTAAGTAAAGATGTATAATGTAATTTTCAAAGGTGATGTCAACCGGATGACATGTTTCATATTGAACAAGAAGAGTATCTTGATTTCTGCCTGATACATACAAACTCAATCTGCAGTCAATTATAGTGCACATAAATGTTGCCTGTCATCATTTCTTCCTTCTGCTAAGCTTACCTTTATCTTCTGAATTGTGTCATTTCAATTTTTTGTGTACTCTTATCATCAACACACTCTGTGATACAGAGCCAGAGATCTAATTACATTATGGACTCAGATGTAATTGTGGTATAAAACGCCAAGGATGTGTGTAATACGATTTCTTTCAGATATGCTCTGAGAGAAGGCTTTTGGCCCTTAAAATATGCCTGATCAATTTGCCCCTTTCCCTAGAGCCAAATATACAGTAACAGAACAAGTACCAGAAAATACCTTTCTGTAGAAAAGAACACATTTCTCCATTATCATGGCAGAATAAAATAAATGTCATAGCATGTTAATTCCCAGGTAATTAATTTTCTCTTTCCATGAAAAGAAGAACTTTCTGCTCCCTCTTCACCTTCATAATGCACTTATTCAATACATTCATCAATGTACCCTGAGACTTGAGGATCAGAGCAAATGGGCGCTTTCTGAGCTCTCTAGCTCCTTTAAAAAAGCTGCTCCATCCCACTCCCTGTGCTTGAGCTCCTTCCAGAGCCATTTGCATAATGGTAAGAGATTGCACCTGGCAAGAGTCTCCATCACATTTTGAGAGATTGGCATCAACCCTATTCTTATGGTAAAACCATCCATCCTATAAGAAAATCAAGTATTTTAATTACGGACAGGAAAAGCTATTTTTTTCTTGGTCAGAGGCAAGTCAAAATTTCCTACTTAATATCACTTGTCCTTTAACACAATATCTCCATGACCATGCATCTGCTTGTACTGCAGGCTGCCTATCAAAGCAAGTTACAAAAAACTGCCCAAATATAACACACTTCACCCTGCACTCCAAGTAGACACACACAGCACTAAAATATGTATACTGAAGGGAAGATAGTTCAGATAATCAATCTCTTCCCATACCTGGCATTTTTCTTTTAAGGACAGCAGCACCTTATGCAGCACAACAAAAAGTTAATTGCATGTTGAAATTCAATAAACAGACTATTTGCTTTACCATCTATTTTAACCTTTTTATTGTTAAGGTAGATCAGTTTTAAACTCATTTTAACAAGGTTATCAAGCTTTGTTCTGTGGAAGTTTGTACATGCTGACTTTCAAAGTAATGATGGTTGCTTTTGGGGGACCTCTTTTGATGGGGAGATAAAACAAGCTCTTTTGGGA
Organism: Hemiprocne comata; assembly: GCA_020745705.1. NCBI lineage: Eukaryota > Metazoa > Chordata > Aves > Apodiformes > Apodidae > Hemiprocne > Hemiprocne comata. The sequence goes on from CM036587.1 coordinate 40,217,569, forward strand.
ACTGGTATAACCAATGAAATTAACATTCAATCTCCTCTTTAGTGCATTAATTGGCAGCATAATTTATCTTCCCTATGGTAAATCTTATTGTAGTCAGAGTTTCAAGAGAATGTTAAACTCACTTGATTTTTTAAACTCAGATTAGCCAAGTGATCAATCTCAGATTAATTTTAGAACAAGACAGAAGAAGGTTAATCTATACACGCTGCTTTGTGAGACTCCTATGATAAAATAAACTATGTATTTATTCAGCTTCGTAAATATAACATACATGCTTCCAGTTTTGAATTTGGAACTTACATAATTGGAACTAAGAACTTGAATAAATTATATATGCCATTATAATTTTATAGAAATGTATCCCAGTTTCCCTCCACTAGCAGCAGACACACCTACACATCTTTTATTCATTGTGTTAACACCTTTTGAAAGATACATCAATAATAACAATCCTAATAGTGGAAGCTGACATGCAGTCTATGAAACTACAAAGAAAGTAAGTTCACCATGATACAATATGGTTGTTATTTACTTAATTAGTTTAATAATGTAAATATAATTCAATGTTTAAGTTCCACATAAACAATGCTTACAATACAATGGAGGCTGTTGGATTTAAAATAACTGCTTAAAAGACAGTAATTTTCTGAATAGTTTTGAAAAGTTCAGTCTTTCCTGATGTTACCTGAAAAATACCAGGGGCAGATATGTAGCCAGCACCTTGTTTGTCACAGTTCACAAAAGCTAACGGAAGTCAAGAGTGTACACAGACACTTACCTGACCAGAGCCTCAGCTCATTTAGAAACTTTACAGTGATTGAGCATAAAACACTTGATTCCCTCAGCATCCAGCTTGTGAACTGATAACTAAAGAAAGGGAGTGGGTTTAGCATAATTTGTTTCAGTGTTTTCACCTGGTTTCTGTTGCAAAGGAAACCATTGTTGTCTGTTTACATTCATCATAGCAATTCTCATTGAATTCTGAGTTTCAGATTTTTTTTACTAAACCAAGGCATCAGAGAAGAATAACGGTAAGCTCAACGCAAAGTTACTAAGAGAAATTTTACAGGAAAAGCTTTAAAAGTGCATATTTAAATTCGAATTAATTCAATACCATTTGAACTTTAAATTTGAAATGACAAGTTAATACAACTTGTATGTCAAAAACCACAGTAGAGAGTACATGGAGATACTGTCACTGTGCTCTTGAACACGGTCTTAGCACTTCTAATAGAATTGCTGTTTTAAATACTGTACTTATCAGAAGTTTTGGAAATTTCCTGTTTGTCTTCAGAAAAATATTTATTTGACTTTCTGATTCTTTTATTCAAATACACAGTTGCACACATTTTTCATTTTGGATTTTCAATTTATATCTCAATAGTTATTCTAATATAAATCTTTCCAGTATCCTTTAGATCATCTCCTACCCATAAGAAGAAATAAAAAAACCTACAAATAAGAAATGTAAATGCTCACATTTCCTGATTCAGTTCTGTTTTATGTGGACTTGCCCGTAATTATGTGGTTCCCAGGTTAAATCTCCATCCTTCTTGTAGCAGGTAGTAGGTATATATAAAATACTATGTGAACTTTTCCATTGTGAAAAGTTTTCACAGCTGCACAAAGACTGATCATTTAAGGCTAGGACTAAGACAGAAGAGTTTACATATTCTTTCATTCATCATATTCCAGGAGGCTTCCAAGTGTAGAAACATCCATGGAGAAGAATGTGTTCTCTTGGAATAAAAGAACTCTCAGCCTACTAAATCCTGTCTCATTCAAAGTCCTATGTCAATGGTTGACTTAAAAAGTCCTACTGTCACTTTACCCATAGGACTTCTTTCTCTGGGAGGAAATACATGTTACATGAAGGAGAGAGAGCAAGAAACAACGCAAAATGAATAAATACTATTTTCTACTTTAAAAAAAAAAAAAAGTTTTACATAAGGAATTAATATGAATAGAAAATAGATGCCGAGGTGGCGACAAAAACTAGTGGCATACCATGGAAGCAAATTTGCATTAAAAACAAGTTTTATCTAAACGATTAGCCAAGAAGAAAAGATTTTGAGAAAAACACTCAAAATATCCACAAGGAACAAAGGTTTGTGAGGCACAGGAAAATTTGAAGATCAGTTAATCTACAATAGAATTAATATTTATTCCTTTATATGGTTTTGTTAATTTTGCCTTGCTTTCAATCCTTCTGGGGTGATTCTGTGAGCATATTCAGAGCCTCAGTGAAGTCCACAAGATTCTGTGGATACCTGCAAGGTTTACCAGCACACAAGTTTTATAAACTATTGCAGGGTCACGGCCTTATGCTTTGAATAACCTTTAGATAAGTATAGTGCACCTAGAGCTACTTGCAGTGCAATTTAGTTCTAAAATCAATTGTTTGCTCTTAAACTAATACATATATGGGGATAGATTAAGTTGTTCTAGAAGCTGTCCAGACTAAAAACCAGGGTTTATTTACCAACTCAATGCCTGAGAACAGGCAAAAATATCTTCCAATACAAAGCCAACAGCTCAGCATCTTTCATTCCTTTATGCTGCTAGGTTCTAGGTAAGAAGCCATGGCTAGGGATACAAAGCAGTATCACAAACCTAATTTGACTGTTCTAACATTACTTACTGTTTACATCGCAGTTACACTTTGTCTCCTTCCTTCCATTGACCAAACTCAAATACTTACTGAAGCTACAATAAACCAGTTGCAATTCTACAAACCTTACTGGATAGGAGTAGCCTTTATGAAATCAACAGGACATTTTATATGCTGAATTGTTATAGGATCAGTGCCTAAAAGATGCTCTATATTTCAGGTTCGGTCACACTGGCTTTTACGTTTCTCACCTCATTTAGTCAAGAAAGGTTATCAGGTTCAAAACCAGAACAGTTACATGAAATTGTATTGTGTGTAATATAAAAAAGGTCAAACTAGGCAGGTATAAGATTTCTTTCTGATTTTAAAACCAAAAACAGAATTTCATGTTTTAAATTTGTTTGGGCAGAGATTTTTGAAAGACTGAAATTTCCAAACATACTGAAATTTAATGCTGAGACTCTAAACTCTTTGGAGCAGCCAAATCCCTTCATACCTATTCAGAATATTTTAAACAATATTTATACCTATTTATTGCTCTTTATCGTTACTATGCTGTTCTTCCTTTTGTTATTGCTCAGAGCTGATTCCTATCAATCTATGGTAACTTTAATTCAAACAAAGATATCTGTAACTCAAACAAAAGGAAAAACCCCCAAACTTCTCACATCTCAGAATTAAGAACTAAAGAGATCTGATATATTTAAAGTAGTACAATTAAGTCAGTAAGTTCCCATCCATGTCCATCAAATGTTGGAATGCTCCTGAAGTGATTAAGAAGCACTGTAGCTTGATAAGAGAAGATTAGTTTAACCTTGCAGGCAGGCATGACCTTAACACCTGAAGAAATGGTGACTTAATTCACACAACACTTGTGTGAAATTAGAGACTTTCTGTTTCCTTTTTACAAAATTTTAGCTGTGGACACTTGATGACATCACTAACCAATACGAGACAATACTATCAGAACCAACGAGTTATTAAAAGACCTCAAAGAATTATGAAGAATATTCAAGATTCCTCTTCTTTCTTTAATCCTTTAAAATGAAATAATTTAACAGTTGACATTCCACAAGTTGATGTATAAAAAGTATACTGTTCTTAAACAACAGACTGAAGTCCCTTTCAAAGTTTAGTATTGAGATGTGAGTTCAGAACAAACTATTCCTCTCTAGACTTCTTAAGAAAGAGAGAATGTCAGGGGAGAGGCACTGCAGGCTTGCACACAGAATTAATGGTAAAAGAATCTTCTGAAAAAAATCTGCATATGGGACATGCAAATGAGACTGAGCAGGACTAAGAAAAGCTAGCATGTCTACCCTTTTCCCTACTTCTAGAAAACTGGTTTCTGTAAAAAGTCGCAGGCATTTCTGAATCCTCTTTGAAAAAAATAAAAATAATAATCTTTAACTTCACCTCCAATGTTGATCTGAAATTGTGAAATGCCCTCAGTTTTCATCTACAATGTCTCACTGCTGTGATAATTCTCAGCATGTTTTGCAGCACCCCAAGCTTACATGACGGAGGACATCCTACTGAAAATTCTAGCTAAATGAAGACAGAACTCTCACTCAGGAAATCCCCTAATAGGTTTCTAAGCTGGTGTTTTATATTTGGGATGTATGGACAGTTTGACACTGATTTTGGCACTATGACCTTCAGGATGCTTTCTGGAGTTCAAACATCACTAAGTACAGGTGAAGTGGCAATATGGGACAGCAGTGTTTTTTTGTTCATACCTTTATGACTTTTAAAACTGAACCCTAAAAATATTTTATTTAATATATTATGCTTAAAACTACAATTAAATTGCATAAATCAGTAAGTGCTATTTCCCTTGGGTATGTATTAATAATTTACTTTTTGCAGACAAGTGCACAAATACGATTAGCTTTTGCAAATTGCTCCTTATTCTGTTACTGGTAAGTAATTTTTATATTATCGTAGTGTAAACAGATGCTATTTTCCACTACATATTCAGCAGTAATGAGCTAATTCAATGTGTTAGAAACAACAAAAGATCTTCAAGAATGAGCTATTTGCTTCAATATTCCAAACGCCATTGAAATCTATGTTGAAATCTTCCAGGATAGGAAGTTAGAAAATTACTCTAGAAGCCCTGTTGAAAAAGAACAACTTTCTTTAGTTCATTTATTCAAGTCCTGAATGTGTTCTTCTACCTTGCTAACATGCATATTATTGATCAACATCTTGAACACTGATGACAGTTTGGCAGAAGCTTTACAACTGTTCCAATATTCAATCCCATGAATTCATTACACACCAAAATCTAGAAACAGTGAGCTATGGTGTTTTCATTGCCCTTTGGAAATTGCAAGGACCTCCTTGCTGAAGGGAAAAAAAAAAAAAGGCAAAAAAAAAAAAGCATATTAAGTTTACATTGTGTGGGTGAAATCCTGGCACCACCTAATTCAACAGAAATGTTGACATTTATTTCACCTTGGACTGGCGATTGAAAGCAAATGTGATGCTCCACCTGGACCCAGTGGAAAGAATTTAAAGATGGATGGACAGCCTTTCACTGAGCCAACAAAACAAAATGTACAGCATCAGAGAAACACATCAGTAGAGGAAAAAAAAACCACATGCTTCGACCACAAAAATGTGTTACATGCAACTTGCAATATGCTACTTGTCTACCCTCACTATAGCATTTGTTTGGGTAACTATACATTATCTTGGTTGGTGCTATGACTCACATTCAGCTGCTACTGGTATGATATACATGCATATACTCTACAAAATATTGACAAAATGAAAACTGAGAGCACGCAGAGCAATTTCACTCAAATGGAAATGACTCGGTTTGTTCCTCTGCTCTTTGAGAGTTTCTACTTAACAATCTTGGAGACAACCACACCATTTGACTGATCTGCACAGAATCTTTTCCTGTTTCTTTTATATAACAGCAAACCTGTTTGTGAAAGTTACACGTGTCTGTGAGTGTGCATGTGTGTGTATATGGCTTCATGCATGCCACAGGCAACCTGCCATCTCACCACAAGTATTATATTAGATGGAAGAGTTTCCAATGTTGACTACTCTTGATGTAAATATCCAGCAGACACCCAGCTATAAAGCTAACAAAGATTCTCACATTTTTGTCCAAGAGATATAATCCATTGTCCTGCTCTTTTTATTGGGTTGCAAATAATTTGTGCAGCAGTTTATGGACAGATATAAAGCCACAGCATACACAATAAACATTAAATATATTTTCTAGGCAATAAAACATCAGAAGAAGGCAGATAACCCTTAAAAATCTCAGTCGCAACTAAAACTGTGTGATTATCTTTCCATTATAGAGTAATTTCCTATTTTTGATCCTGGAGACAAATTACATTCAAGTTCATCCCATAATAAAAATGCAATCAAGATGTAATAAAAATAAATAGGATAACTCAATTTATCTCCAAGTACAGTGCTTTACACTATAAATCATTTCAATAATGACAGTTATTCCAACATGAATGAATCTCAGATGGACCAGAAAACTAAGGACCCTACCTTAAAAGAACATTGAGGGTGCAAGTTCAAACAGTGGATAAGGAAGGGTAGTATCAGACAGCAAACATTCTGATAGTAGAAGCAAGTACTTTCAGGTGTAGATCACTCTGATCTATCAAGATTATGATAAATATTGTCATTGAGTCACTTAGGTCTACCTGAGAAGAACCAATAAATCTCCAAGGGCATTTTCCTGGCTTTCAGAGTTCATGGGGTCCTAATGGCTGGAACCATGTTGCCACTGTGCCTGTACCTGCCATTCTCCTCAGAGCTTCGTGAGGTCCCCACTCCCAGGTCTGGGTGAAGTGTCCCTGCATGCAACCTACTCTGCCAGTGAAATCATATAGTGGATAAGTGATCACCATGCAAGGACACACACATTTACCAAGTACTCAGAATTCTGAACTGTACAGCACTGTGACTGTACCTCAAAGATGGGGCGAGTGTAGGATTTTAGGTACTATCTAGAGCTCTGCTGATGACAGTGAACTTTGAGAAGTCACAAGCTCCAAATGAGGTCCCAAGGGCCTTTAGGACAGATGCATGAATGTCACGTGCATTCTGTGGCAGTGGAATAGGACAATGAGGCCAAGCTCAGAGTCCTACCAATTACAGACAAGATTTAACTTCTAATTCTTTCCAATACTTGAGGGTTGAGGTTTTCATCTTTAATTCAGCACTTCTCAGTTTCACATTACAGTCTCAATGTTTTTGCCCTTCAATCTTCTAAAAAATACGTTTTATATCATTCCAAATACAAAGCAGATATTTACTTCCAGCTGAGATATTTCAGATGTATTAGCACCTTCAGGCTTATACACAGTGAATCTAACAGGTTTCCTCAGGCAGACAACTGGCCAGCAACATAATTGGGAGCTTTCAGGCTAAGCCAAAGGGTTTACTACTCCAAATATGGTAGGAGGACAAGCAGTTTTCTGCTGACAATGGGTTGAATCTATAGCCAAACCATTTATTCCGTTGAGTTCAGTCAGTCATATATAAATGAAATAAATGAAAAGAAGTGTATGACTTCTGCAGGTTCAGGATTAGGGGTCTAAACCCCCCTGATATTTCATAGGAGAGAGCCCCTGCCTTCTTTATTACCTTATTAACACAGTAGCCAGCAACAGATTTTATTGCCTATGTGAATCTTTGGTCCACATGACTGTAGAGTACCCTCTCCGCCCCATTTAAACCAGTCACATCTTGAAAAAGGGGTGGAGTCCACTACTGTTCATTTATCAAACAGAAATTAAATATGACCTCGCCACACAAAATTGGCAGCTTAAATAAGCACGGTTATTTACAGTGCAAGAATTTCAGAAAAGGGTTAAAGAGTAATGTTAATGATAAGACCATCATCCTATTGATTTATCTTTTATGGTGCTGGTAACAGAGAATTACGAGAATTATGCTTCTCCACAGCCAAAATGGGCTTCAAGGTCCAACCCATAATTTATCAATTTGAAAATGCACCTCTGTACCCACCAGAACAGCTTGTGGTAAAATGCTAAAGGCCCCTGCCTTGTCCTAAATGCAATTCATGTTTCTATAAACAGATAACGAAACATGATGAGCCCCCCAGTCAAGCAAAATCTTGGCTTCTTAGCTACAGTTCAAACCCGTAAGTTTGTTATGAATTTAAGTGCTCAATTAAAAATGCATATTTAGAATTGGTGGGACCTCTTTTTACAGAAAAAAGGAGCCATGTTTGCAAAACACACATTCTTGTGGCTGCAACAACAAAAAATTTCAAGACTTAAATTAAAATTCATAGTCCAATTGCTGTAAGTGGCCACACCTCCTCTCTGGGAATCAATCTCTTACTACTCTGTTAGCTTTTTCATGTCAGAGGCAGCCATAATAAATTACCAGGCTGATTTCATATGGACATTGGTGAGGGTGGAGGGCAGCACATTGAGGAGAAAAGTAGATAAATATTTTCAGCCTTCTTTTTCCCATTCAGGGAATATGGAAATCAGCATCTTTTGGATATAAGTAGATTTTGTGAGAAAGAGAACATGAAATCTTTGTTAATTTAAAAACCCCAGATTTAAAGCAGTTACCCATTTCAACTATTCTAGAAGTGCTTCTCTCATGATTCCTTACTGCAAATACAAGAAAGAGCTAATTTATAGACTTCAGCCATCTTAACTTTAAAAGCAATAAATTTTATAAAAATAATAAATTAATTATGGCTGATTTTAGAGAAGACTTGAAACCTAATTAACACCAGCTGGAAAATATCTGGATGAAAAACCTTCTCCCAGTTGACAAAAATAGACTTGCACTGGCCAGGATTCTGTCTTCAAGTCTATCTATTCTTTGGACTTGGATACACTCTCTTTGGGATGACTTCTCCTTTGCTTTCAACCAGTATCTTTATGATCATTCAGTATGAATAGCTCTTGGATGCCTCTAATTTTTCTCCTACTATTCAGCCTGCCCCGTGAAAGTTTCCATTTTTGAAATAATCTTTTTTTTGTCATGATACCAAAATGTTATTCATGAACTATGACAGACTCAGTCTCCTTTCTTTCCACATATTGATATCCTACTCTGCATCACCACACCTGTTATTCAACTTTGTTTATTTGCCTCTTCTCTTACATAGCTCCTTCTCCCTTTTGCATGCCTTAGAACAGTACACCTACTCCAACCATTTATACAATCAAGTACAAATTCTGAAAATACATTTATTCTTATTTACACTCAGATTTTTTTTTAAAGGCTTGACTTCAACTGTTCTAACATGTTCTCTAATAAGTTGAATCATATTCCTGCTGGTTGTTAAGCCCTTTCTCTTTCAAGAAAACTTAAAAATGGGTTTCAGAAAATATTTTTCCATTAATTCATTTGCTGATCCCTTGCTGCTCTCCCTACCTTATATTCTTGTTTTATTTCTGATTTATTAGAAAATAAGCTCTCTAGAGAAAATATCTCATCTTACACATCTGTAAAGCACACATATTAAGCTGTAGGCTCCTTGTATACATAAGCCATAGTATTCTCCAAGTTCTAAGTCAATTACCAGTTAAACAGTACCTCTACTATTTTTAAGATCATGATTGCAGAATAATTCAGACCACACCAATAACATGTTTCCTGAGAAATTATTTCCAGTGTATCTTGTGAGTAATGGTTGTTTATCTATATCAATGGACACTCAGCAAGAAACATGAAAAAATACTGAGCCCATTTTCTCTTTGGAATTTTGCCTTTGGTTCTGACTGAGGTAGTGTGGACTGCTGTCTGCAACTCAACAGCTATCACAGCCACAACTGAATATTCAACCTCAAAATGATTACAAAAATCAACTAATAAGAGTCATCAGAGCAAACACCTACTTTTTCTTAGTGCCAGCTTTTTGAAAAATCTGTCTGCCCTTGATTAATTTCACTCCTTTTCTATGGGATTTGGGGAGAGAATAAACCAATTCAGAACTTGCTGTCATAGTTAAAGCAAGATCCTTTTCAACAAGGAATTTTGCTTTTGAACATTAGGCTGCCAGTGCTGGCAATTCAAAGGCTGAGCAGCATCTGCAAAATTCACACAAAATTCAGCTTCCCACCCACAGAAACTATACTACTTTTCTACCTCTAAACAGCAGACATGGTCACACACATCTGTGAAAACCCTGCATTGGTTTTCTCTCATGATGTGAGTCCAAAAAATAATCTTTCTCTTCTTATTAGCCTAGAAAATGTTGGAACAGTCTTCCAGTACCTGAAGGGGCCTACAGGAAAGCAGTGGAAGGGTTTTTCACCATCTTGGTCTAATGGGAGGTGTCCCTGTTCATAGCAGGGAGGTTGGTACCTGATGACCTTTAAGGTCCCTTCCAACCTTAACCATATACTCACATTAATTACTAAACCATAAAAATAAACAGCTTGTAATTTTTTAAGAACTTCTATAGAAGTGATGAAATTCCGTATTTGGCAAAAAAGATATTCAAGCAGACAGAACATAAGGAGTGAGTCTGTTTGAGTAATTATTTGATTTGCAATTTAGTGCTTTTATCATCAATTTAAGGAAAAAGAAAACAAAGCATCTGAGCAAACATCCCATAGCTTTTAAATTACTGTATATATCATTGGCCTATTAAATTATGACATTTGGACATGTTTTGTATTACTCTGTAGATTGAGGTGAGAAATAATAAAGCTGAAGTGTCTGCATTTAATGAAAACATAACACCTTCTATTTGCTGGCATGGCTCGCTGCAAAAAAGCAATATATATCACTGTCCTCAAAATGGCCAGCAGGAATAGAAAAATGAGCTACTGCTAATTAAACCTTTAATGTAAAAACATGATTGCTAATCAAATCTTTATTATCCCACAGTCTACCACTCTACTTTCTTCTTCGTTTACACTTCATCCTGTAGCCCTTGAAGTATCAGGTTTACAGTCTTCTTATAAGTTGTGTTTTTTTGATATTGTGAAAGGACGAACTTGTAACAATAATTTAAAAAGATAACTAAAATAAAGTGACTGTAAGAGGAAAAAAGAATGGTACAATTCAACTTCATCTTATCATTCTGATAGCTAATTGAAAGTCTAATTTAAGTTATTACAAAACATAAAGTATTTATTCAGGCTGAAGTTTCATCATTCCTGTGACAACTGAAAACCACCCTTATTACAAGGAAGGAAAAATGCTTAGTTGTAGACACATAGAATGCCCCTGTTTCAGAAGTGTGTTATTTATAATGATCCAGATAGAAGCCATATTTCCTTTAAAGACAGAAAAGTTGCTTTTAATATTGAATTGTTTCATTGCTATGATGATTGCTACACAGCCACTTCATATAAATGAAATACTAAAGATAAACATTACCCTCGCCAAGTATCTAATTAAAACCCACCAAAATTGCTTTTGCAAATTTCTTGGCTAGCATTTACTAAGTTCCTCCTAGTGAACTACCACATAAACATCTAATTTTTAATTTATATAGTGATAATTATCACAATATTTGTACAAGGAAGCTAAAAAGTTACAACATAAGATGCTATTTGAAATAGAAAAGCATTCTTCTTCTAATCATGTCGAGACAGATCAACTGAACTTATTATTTTTGTCAAAAAAATAATAAAATCAAAGCAAGCCCTGACAATTGCAACAAGACTCTAAATGTAAATTAAAATACTTCAGACAAAAGGATTGAAGGCAAATGATTCTTCCATTAAGGAATGATTTTACTTGTCGTCAGGTGTAACATTATGTGCACTGATGGGCTGATCAACAGAACAGAACTTCTCCCCAGCTGTAATCAGGAGTGATTGATGGTTGGGACAAAAAAGCTGATTATCATGACAAGTCCACTGATGCAGGGAAAATAGGCTATGGTGGGGAAAGGATAAAACCTGTTCAGAGACTACTTTCTAAAATCTCCTTTCTAAACAATAAAAAGAAACATTTATGCCCATCCTAAAAGAGCTAACATAAATGCATTCAGTACATTTACCATGCATCTGTACCTACAGTTATTCCACCACAAAACAATGATACCTATATAAATCCCAAACAGAATAAACACTTATATTTTTTAAATCGCACTTTGAGAACAACTCGTCAAACATTATATACATAAAATTACCTGTATTGTTTACCAGGAGCACACTGCCTCAGTTTGAAGACATATCTTGAATTCCTAATCAAGGTTTTAAAGACCATGGGAGAGTTAGGTTTAAGTGCCATATTGGATTCTTTCCTGAAAAGAAGTTAGTCTCTGGCCATTTTAAACCCTTAAAGACTTCATTTTCAATTGAGATAAAAAAAAACCACCACGAGTGGGGTCAATACACCCTCAAATGTATAGCTCAAATATGTGTTGTGGTTTTTTTCTTCCCCAATATTAAGCTTTTGAAAGCAGATACTGGGTTGCACTTCCACTCCTTAAGATGATCAGACTCCCAGCTGTTAGCTGTGATGCGAGTAAGTACCTGGAATATCAATAGCTCCAGAGACTGAAAAAGACATGTGAGGAATGATAAAAGAACCAAGGAGATGAAAAAGTCAGGCCTGGGTGTTCTGAACCAGGGGCAGTTATGTTTAACAGTAATCCTCACAAAAGGAAATATATTTTCTACAAGAGTTGGCTGCACAGATACCGAGAAGAAAAATATATCATTCCAGGGAGTGAAACTTTACTGACTCTAAAGAATGAAAAATAAAACAAAAAAAAATTTGCAAAGTTTAGAGTAAGATAATTTGAAAATATTTTATGGCTGTTGGAAAACAGTATAATCAACCAAAGCCAAGTAAAAGAGCAACTTTACTTGTAATCAATTTTAAAAAGAAATTAGAGTTGTTTGGGGTTTTTTTGGTAAAAATTCAATTTCATCATTTAAAAAATGTTAATGGAGATCTTTCTACATCACACAAAACTGCACATTTTCTTCACTCTGTGCTTTCTCTGTAGGCCAGACTTTGACATAAATCCCTGTCTGTTCCTCTTCTCCCATTGTTTCTTTATGTCCTTATCAGTCCCCAAGAAAGTGAGCCAGAAGGATTGGTCACTGATTGGTGACTGAAAGCAGACAATATTTTGCCATTTTTATAGCAAAATTTATTATCTGCATCTATTATATCTCAGAATCTCAGATTCTCTACTGTATAAATTCTTTATAAAAATAAATCTATATGGAATAAATTACAACAGCCCAAACAAAGCTAGGTGAAGATTGCACAGCAAACAGAGTTCAATTTATCTTTCCTTTTAGGTGATGACTCACTTATGGATAGTGGTTTCTGTAAAGAGTCCCCATCAGAGTTGTTAATAAATTCCAGTTGTTTATTAGAGTTGACTGATTTACTTGCCACATTGACTGGGGAAGCTGGCAGGAAAAAATACCTCAAACACGAATAAGTGTATGGCAAATAGTGATAAAACAAAGGTTTCTCTCCTTGCAGTTGAAATGGGCAGCCTTTTCCATGAATGGATGAGAGAATTGGAAGAGAGACTGCTTTTCCTCCTTTTTATACTGACTATACCTTTTATACTGTCCTTTTTTTCCTTGTCTATACCAATTGCCTCATTTAAAAAATTGGGAATTTTCAATATACAGCTCAAAACCACTAACAGTTGTCATAATTCCCACAATTCCAGCCAAAGACTTCAAAGAAAATGTAGTAGCCACCACCTGCCTGACTTTAGCATTTGAATTTCATTCTCATGTTCCCCCACCTTCCACAAACCCACAGTGTTTGCTTTCTCCTGGATTTATGGAATAGAATAATTTAGGTTGGAAAAGACCCTTGAGATCATCGAGTCCAACTGTTAACCTAGCACTACAAAGTCCACCACTAAACCATGTCCCTAAACCACATTTACACATCTTTTAAATACCTCCAGGGATGGTGACTCCACCATTTCCCTGGGCAGCCTGTTCCAGTGCTTGATTTAGACACTCTCTCTTCAACTACCACTGCTGAATGGGGCTGGAGAATTAATTTTGAGAGGAAAGTGTAAATCTTGAAGTATGAATACAGTGGACTCCATCTCTCATCCCCCAGCAACAGATTGAGTAACCAGCTGACATGAAGAGCATGCTTCCTTAAAGATCAACAACTCAAAACTTCCTTTCTTTCCTACTGCCTTCTTGCCTTCAGGCAACGTCTCTGTGAGCCTGATGCCTCTGGGCTGGTCCATGTTCTGCAACAGTACAGATTTTCTAGATAGAATAGATTACATTCACCACAAGAGTGGAGAAAGGTACAAGGATTAGTGAAGAGTTCATGTGGAGAGCTCCATCGCTTGCACACCAGAGAAAGCATTTAAACAGTTACTGAGGATCACCCAAAATGTTTGGTTTGTAGGCAACGTTTAAGATGCAAGGAAATATCCATGTCCTTAGGCTAGCAGTCCCTCAGGTACTCAGAAGCTAAACAACAAGATGCTGTGTCAGATATTAATAATTTCTAGGTCGTAGAAGTGCATAGAAGTACTGTACAGAAGGTGAAAATTACAGAAAAAAATACTTTATACAACAAAAGGAAGTTATTTATACTTTCTATTAAGCTTTTTAGAAATGCTTTAAGACACTACAGCTTATGTGAAAATTCTTGACTGTTGTTCAACAGACTATTCTGGATTTCATGATTTATAAGTTAAGTTACTTATTTCCTACATGAAAAAGATTACTCAAAACCATCTCAGGATGAAACAATATCTAACAGAAGAGAGAAATGACATAAAAAATTCAAATTGCTTTCTTTCAAAATTAAACACACGGTCCAAAAATTTCCCATGTTTGAATTCTCTAGTATGGGAAAGATCAGATCTGCACTGGACCTGACTGAATTTCATATTGCAGCCTTTAAAACTGTGCCCTAGGAAAGAAAAGGTAATGCTTCTAAAATGTGCAAGCTAAGCCTAGAAAAACAGACTCTACTGAATATCCAACTGGGCAAAAAATACTAGGTTGTTTTAAAATGTCATGTATGCAAAGTAAGTGCAAAATATTCTGTGCTATTTTATTAGACCTTTAGAATAATAATAAAAAAATCACATACCTTGAATTAGTTCTTTAGCAATTCTTTAGGGTTTCCATAATGTGTTGATACAAATGCCAGATACCCCATGGACATCTCGGCACTAATCACTTTCTGTGATTGATTGCTACTTTTTCCAGTGAACACTATAAACCAGTATCTCTGGAAAAGTGTTGACCTATGAGTGTATTTCCATTCTGACTCACATTCTGGTCTCAAATGAATGATGTGCAATTTCACAATTGAAATCAGCATTTATTTATCCTTACACTGAACTCTATAGAATAGAAAAGACAGTGCATGATTAAAAAGAAGTAGCACTTACAGAGAGGGAGAATGATATACCTATATAAATTATATGGGTACAATAATTTTATAGATATATAAAAATAAGTTAATTCTGGAAAAAGTTTAAATCTTGGTGAGGTACAAGTGGTGCAATTAATACTACAGCCTCACAGAGTAACACTCACTTTAAGGAGATGCTGAACATCTGCAAATGTTTGCACAAAAGAATCACCTTAAAGAACCAGGCAGATGACTTCACAGAATGCAGATGCAAACATTTGGAAAGACCAGAAGTAAAATTGCCCTGAGATAATAGAGAAATGTGCTTGATGGTTGACAATACCTGCAACAAGTGACTTTGATTAAGAAAGCTGTGCATTACAGTTCAAGAAGTTGTTGGGTTTATACCAAAGCAGGGTTCTAAATCTAAAGGTTAATTGGAAATGTAAATCTAAATCTACCTTGTAATTGGAGGCACAAGAAAACATGCAAAGAATATGAACATGTGGCTATAGCCACACACAGAACAGTGATTGAGGCAAATAGCTCACATGGCTTCAAATACCATTTAAGCATATCTCTGAAAGTTGGAAAACAGTTTGAAATTGGAACGGTGAAAGCTAAGTAATTTCAATGACTTAGGTGTATCAGCCTTTCCTGGTTCTTAATGGACCAACTTTTGAAAGTTCCTCTCTGAAAACAGAGGCTGCAGGTCAGATGGGACCATCACTTCATATGGACATGAAATGAAATCTCAATTACTCCTTCCAAACCACAGAAATAGGTTTGTAACTTAGTTGAGCAGGAGGTCATATCACCTCTCTCTCCACTCTGGGACTACACTCAGCATTGAGTTTTAAACTGAAAGACGGTAGATTTAGGTTAGATGGCACGAATAAATTCTTCACTGTGAGGGTAGTAGGGCACTGGAATAGGTTGCTCAGGGAGGCTGTGGATGCCCCTTCCCTGAAGGTGTTCAAAGTAAGGTTGGATGAGGCCTTGTGCAACCTGGTCTAGTGAGAGGTGTCCCTGCTCATAGAAGGGAGGTTGGAACCTGATGATCTTTAAGGTCCCTTCCAACCCTAACAACTCTATGATTCTATGATTCTTTTCCCTGTCCTTGCTGAGAAATGTGTCTAATTTGTTAAGACCCTCTAGAGACAGGGAGCCCATAACTGTCCCTACAAGTTTATTCCAGAGCTTCACTAAATATATAGCTAGAATTGTTTCACTAAATATTCCAACAAAATAATTTCTTCAATCAAGTTAAGCTGAAGAATTAATCAAATTTACTCTTCCATCAAAACTAAGGAACACAAAGATCAATTGGTCACTGTTCTCTTATTAACCTCCTTTCATACACTGAAAACGTACTATATTTTTGTTGTCTTTTCCACTGTACATCTATCCAGTTCCTTCCACTTTGTCTAGCCAAGTGAAGTTTTTCACATCTTCTCATACTAGCAGATGTCTTCCAAATTCTGCCACTAATTATGTTTTTGTTAAAGTGTGATGACCACTGCTGTAAATAATTTTTCAACAGAGGCATTGCTAACTTCAAATACTGTGGAATACTTACCTGTCCATTGATAAACATAAAAATCCTAGGGGAGGGAGGGAAACATCATAGGATTACTTGGGTGTTTTTATTTTTTTTACTCCTGCATTAGCAATTGTTAATATATATTTGGACTCTGATTCACTATAACTCAATTCTGCCCATTAAGCCAGACATTGCTCATTTTACTATTTGTGCGTTTAACTTTTCCAGTCTAAGCACAATAGTTTCCAATTTATTTACTGCACTTGTTGGAATTCTAGACTGTTTTGTCCAACTGGTGATAATTTTGGACTGCAATCCTGAACTTGCCTCCTTCCATCAAGTGCCTGCCACCCTCCATCTAGGTGTCATCCAGTATATGTACTTTCCATTCTGTCAGGCACATTGCTAATGAAAATTTAGAATAGCAGCAAGCATGGAACAGACTCCTACAAATCCTAACTTGTAGTGATGTTTTGTTTTGACAGGAAAGCATCAGCAACTACTCTCAGTACATTTTTTCAATTTGTTGTGCAACCAACTTTTAACAATTTCACCTGGACCATATTCCCTTACTTACTTTACATGATTGTCACATAGGACTGTATCAACCCTTATTAAAGCCAAAATATATCACATCTATTTATTCCCTATTATCCATTAGACCAATTACCCTGTCAAAGGAGAAAATAAGATTGGTTTGACATGATTTATTCTTGGCAAATTCCTGTTGGCTGTTTCTTATCACCTTATTATCCCCTGGGTGCTTACAAATTGATACTTTAATCATTTGTTCTAGAAACCAAGCATAACCTAAACAGGATAGAAATCCTCTGGTCCTGCTTCTTTCCCCATGCAAGGTAAAACCATAGTAAAATACTGTGGAGATATATTGCAACCTCATCCTCCAAAAAAACTTCCACTATTCTTTTACCAGAACAACACTTTTTAAATCCTGACAACTTCATACAGTTGAACTATATATGGATTCAGTGGTACCTTTGCTCTATAGAGATGGAGAAAAACAAGATAAAAACCCAACAAATAAGGAGTCCATGATGAGCATTCAGGTCACGATTTTAAGGAGAGTATTACTACATTGCTACTTAAATCAAACAATAATTTCTGGCTAATGGATATGGAATTCTTTTTACAGTGTAACATAATGTCCTGTGAGTACATAAAAATGCTACCCAACCTTTCTATAAAGGCAAGCTGGATTATCACTCAACCATCTGCATTAAATGAGAATGAAGAGAGAATCCCTTCCTCAAGAACTGGCTTTATTATAGATACTGTCAGTACCTTAATGAAATTATTAAATTAGAAATGGGGGCAAAGGAAGATCAAACAGTCAAGACGCATGATCAAAAAAAATAGGAAAAAAGTAATCTTTCCTTCCAAGCCATAGGGTTGTTTGAGAGTTTTTTCATGTTTGTTGGTTTTTGTTTGTTTTCGGTTATTTTAGTGAGCATTCATCTTAGCAGAGAATCTACTCCTACAACTACCTGTAGGCACATGAGCTGTCCTACTGAAGGCAGCTGGAGTTCATTTTGCAGGGTGCTTTTAGCAGATGTTTAATGCTTACTACAAAGCATGTGTTTGCAGTTCTTCTGGACTGGTGCAATAGAGCTCTGCACCTGCCAAAACCTAAATAGCAACTCACATATTTGCAGCCAAGGATATACTTAAAGGTTTTGTCTTGTCTTGGATGTACGATGTGAATGCAAGTATTACACACAGGTCTATCTCAATGAAAAATACAAACAAAAAAACAACCCCCACCCCCAAATTGTTCACTGCTTGAAACGGACTCCACATAACCCACCTCTGCTGTTCTAATGTTTTCTTTTCAGCATGGAGGGGCTTTGGTTACTTGCTCATTCCTCCATCCCCACGTATGAAAAGATTTATTTTTAAAAGAAATACTGAAAACACAGGTGTCATGAAGATTTACAGATAACTCCTTTAGAAAGAAGCTAAACAATTTTAGACTATTCTACTGCCTTTTCTCATTTTTCTTTAAAATGCAATTTTGATACCATGTAACCAGAAACAAAGCTCTTCTGCTCTGAAAGAAATCTGTATCAAGGGGGAGAAAACTCTGTATTTTCTGCAAAAATGAAAAATCTCACCGACCAGTTTTATTGTAAACATTTTCATAATACTGTTGTGCAGCAGGTAAATGGAATTTCTATTCATTACTCTCTGATGAATCCTGTCTCCAGCATCTAAAAATAAAGACATATTGGTAGAACAGCCCCAAAGCCCTAAGTTTCTGAACAGAAAAGCTATTTGTTTTTGTTTTGGTTTCAAATTATGTTCTTCAAAATATGATGAAAATGAAAGGTAGGAATACTCAGTAAATGAAAACTACTATGATAATAGTAAGAGGAAAAAAATTACAGTGAGTGTGCTTGCCATTCATATAGTAATCAAAAACTATAGCTAATAGCTCTTTTTCTTCAAAGCAATCTTTTCTTTAAGCTGCAGCATTAAATCCTTAGTTTAGCACATTTTTGCTTCAAAAACTGGTGGACATTCAGAATTACCCAAGGAACAGAGGAACATAGCTCTGCCTATTCCCCTCACATTGCAGAAAAACACTTCTGAAGTGCAATGGAACTCTGAATACTTATTATTTCTTGAAAAGCCTCAGTAGAGCACTTTGTGATTCTCAGCATTAATAACTATACGCATTGGAATGAGAAGAGACCATCATAAAGATATCCACAAATCTCTTCTGTGTGGTAGGGAAAAGGGGAAGAGATACAGTCCCAGGGTAATCGATGGGCAGCTGTTGAATCTACTACTTCAGACACTAAAGGAGCAGAAGACTTGTATCTGCGACTGTCCCGTTGGGAGGAGTGGACTAGACAGATGGCAAAATCAGCAAACCAAAGTATTCCATCCATGTATTTATGTAGGACTCAGTATAAGGTCAGGGATCACAGAAGTCAAGGCCCTCTTTCCCTTCTGTTTATGGCCGGCATCCAGGGAAGACTCCATCTATCCATCTCCTTTGATCCCCAGGCCCATGTGTTCCTGACCCTCATAACTCTACCCCCAGCTCCTATTTGATCTGCCACTATCTCTGGAAGCAGTAAGGGACTTCTTGGAACAGCTCACAGCTAAGGAGTGAATGTTGCTGGGGGTGGGTGAGGTGATAGGGGTTTTGCACATTCCTGAACATACTTGTATGTATTTGTACATATTTTCTTTTATCATTATTATTTAATTAAAGCTGTCTAGTTTAGTTTTAGATCCGAAAAGTCTGTCTCCTTATTCTCTCTCCTCTCTCTACCTGGGTGGTAGGGGGAGGGGATCAAGAGCATTATCATCATCCATTTTATTGCCAATCCTGTGTCAAACCTTGACGTAGGGACAACTAAATATCTGCTTAACAGCTTTTCTTCGAAGAGTTTGCTGTGAACAGTCTAAATGAATAGATTTCCTCTGGAGCCAGTTTTTTGGACACTGTAGATGACACTGAAAATGGCCACTGCTTCTTCCTCCTCTCTTCTTTGGAATCCTTTCTAAGAGCTGCAGAAAAGGACCAGTATGGGAGCATACCAGTCCTGTCAGTAAGAAGTATCAGTGTCCACTGATATCTTGTTTTCTTCTCTGTAGAAGAATTTTTATTTCAATCATTTTATGCAGGAAAATGCCTAACTCCTGTCAGCTGAAAAATTTTCCACTCCATGTATCAATCAGAGTTGTGTATCTGCTAATGACTAAGTCATTTTAATGATGTGTTCACCCCCTCTTTTGTCTGAATCTTTATTGCAGACTAACAAATGGTATACTCTTTGAAAGGAGGTGTATCACTTCAGTAGGTAACCCTGAGGTTTTTTGATGTCTCTTGCAGCTATATACTACATATGATGCAGTTTGACATGCTATTTCCTAGGTCAAAGCTGAAAATTAAGAGTGATGAGCTGGGTTGCTCAGTCAGTTGGGATCCACTGTGGCCCAGAAGTCTCCATTGTCTCCTCTCCATGAATGGCTCAGTATCTACAGTTCTAATTCTAGCATCTGACTTCTAAATGGTGGAGCCTTATTTGACTGTTCTATTTTTATCTGTAAAGGACATGACTGCTCCAGGGAATGTACTATCCCTCGTCGCACCACTGTTTGAGAATGGTGTCAAAGTTTTAAGAGAAAGGTGTCCCTCAGTCCCTGAATGAGAAAACCTGGAGTCTTCAGTGAAAGTACATGATGCTGACTGGTTTGGAAATTGTGACTGAGATCTCATTAAAATTATTTCTGAAGAAGAAAAAGCTGAGGGGAACGAAGAGAACGGCAATATTTTCATCATTAGGAGGCCAATCCAAGAGGGCTTCAAGGTTCAATTTACGTTTTTGACAAGTTCATGGCTTTGAAAAACTAAAAATAGGTACAAAATGTACATAAATAATTGCCTACAAAGAAGCTGCCGCATACAAGAATTATCACACTTCTTCATAGTATTGGTATAAGGAAAGAACCTTGCGGACGTTTTTGGGTTAGACTTCATTGTAATTTCAAGCATTTTGATTATGACAGAAGTAACTTCCATATGTAAATTAGTAAAACAGGTAGTAACTTAAAGTATTTGGTAGAGGAAGATAAGTTTGCAGCCGCGATGCCCATGTCAAAAACTTCCTGAAGGGACTGAAATACCAGAAGAAAATGTATTGTACTGTGTCAGTTTTCATCTGCACACACAACGATCCTGGAGAAAGAAATAAAGGAGTTAAATTCTAAGAGGCTTTTCTGTGACAGAACAGGTATTCCTTGGCAAGGAGCACCACTGCACAGCTTCCTTGCATGATTATGACGGACTGGTTTTCTCTGTATATCAGACACCATCTCCAGTTCAGCTTGCTCTACTTCATTCCTGGAGGAGTAAGAGAATGTAAGGTGGGAGTCAATTGACAAAAAAAAAATAGTATTTTTTTTTTCAAGCTTGTACCGGCAAGACAGGAACATTAAAATTACAATTCTGGCTAGACAGAGATATTGTTGTAAGTATAGAAAAAGCAAGGTAGATCCACAAGGACTTTAAGTATATCTGAATAATTTCTAACATTTACAGGGTGAAATGGAAGGCAAAGACAATCAGGACTGGTAGAAGAATTAGGACCCAGCAAATATTTCAGCCTTATTAGCAGTAATGGATCAATTCATTTTCCTATTTACACTCTGTGCAACACAACTGAAGTTGATGAGCTTGCAGGGATATATCCGCAGGGAAAATCTGGCCGGGTGTATAAACACTACCAAATAATTGTGTTTATTTGAAGCATCCGACAGCTTTTTCATCTCCTGAGCCACAAGCTGAAATCACGTTTCATTTAGGTTCAATTTATGCAAATTATGGCACATCCTAGAAAATAAGTACATATTTCTAATCTGATACAAAATGATCAACTTACATCAGAATTAAATCTCAGCTGGCAAATGTTGCATGATATGATTTGCTTTCTTCGATGAGGAAGAGGAACCCCAAATGTATGATTTATTACAGCTTTTTGAATTGGGTCCATCTGTGAAGAGAGAAGAAAAAGAAAAATAAAAGCTTTTGCTGTTCCACTGTGTGCTATGTTATCTATAGTCTCAAAACAGATTATGCATCATGCCATCCCATACTCCACACTACAGAAAACTATTCTTTTTCTTTGAAAATGATCATTTGTTCTTTGTGAAGTTTTACAAAGAGGTAATACAGAAAGGAAGAAAGAAAAGTGTCATCACCTAACTTGAAATACTTACCCTTAGTTCAATTCTATATGCACCAATCTCCTTTCACTGAAAAAAAACTAAAAGTTGTAAATGTTGAACAAGTTTCCCTATCAAAACACCAATTTATGTTTCTTACATAACAGAAAAGCTAGCTCAAGAAATGAAACAAGAATATTTTAAATAAAATTCCTAAACGAAGCATCAATGGAAATATTAATGAATAGTATATACAAATAATTCCATAAAAATACACAATAACTCAGTATTATGAAAAAAAAAATAAATTACCAGGAACCAGTTAATTACTCTTTTCCATAAAACAACTTCTACACAACCCATGAAAAATCCAAATCCTTCAAAGACTTTTTTTCACAGCCATTTAGAAGAAACTAATTTTGAATAAACCGTACTTTAAGGATGAATTTCATCTGTCACAAAAAGGATTCTTCTGAACTAACCTCTACCAGAAAACTGATCTGGTGGTGTCTGCAAGTCAGGGCCCATAAGAAAATGTACTATTTTGGTAGAGAGCTTCACAAAAGCTACTCAAGAGACTTTTTTACATGTAACATTGAAATACACTTCCCCAAATTCATTGGTCAAAAAATATTTATATTTCTTTTTTCACAAGAAGCATTTGATGGTTGTTTTTGAAATCTAGTAATAGCTTTACAGCAACTTGGTAAAGCCACTGACAGTTTTGATTTGTAAATTGTATTGTTAAAAATTCATAGATTTTTGAGACACAAATACAACTAATTGTCTAACTCTGATGATAACCAGTATTCATGCAGCATAATTTGTATGTGTCTTTTCTATGCTCATGTCCCCATGATTCACTTTTTTTTTCAGTCTGTTAGCAAAGGTTATTTGATAAATAAAGAATCAGATCTTTTCCTTAGAGAAATCAATTATTCATGGAAGCTGTAATGGTAGACAGTCATGGCCTCTATTGCAGTGAATCCAGAGAAGATCACTACAGAAATGCTGCATCACCTGGCAGCTGTTCAGTGTCAGATATGAAACAGGTCATTAAACTAATGTCTGTTGAAAAGAAATTTAGATTGTTTAAAAAAAGGAACCAGGAAAATGGCAGAGCTTTATAGAAATGTTTGGAAGACATATTCGATTTTAACATCCTCTTCAATTTGATGTGTAAGTGAAGTAACTCACACATTTCTGCAACCATCAGCATAAAAGAACATCAGTTCCACCTAGAAACTAGGGATGCCACTGTAACACAACCCCAAAATAACACTGATAGCTAAAGTCAGAGTGTATCAAGCTCTGAAACATTCCAGCATTCTGTGTAAGACTTTCTGTGGTGATCAAACCATGTGTTAGGGGTACTCATTTTACTCAGTAACATGGTCTTGAAAAAGTCCATTGTCCAAAAATACTATTGTATAGACCAGAACGACCACCACCACATCGAAAAGTAAACAGACAGTAACAGCTCTTCTATTTTCAACTGCTCCACCGCTTGAGAGGTGACTTCTTATGCCAGCAGAACCAACAGACCTGTATCCTGTAATTTTTAAAACTAAAGCCTGAGCTGGTCTTAATCGATGCTATTTCTCTGCTGCTGAAGTCTGAAGAAATTTAGAAAGTTTTTTAGCAATTTTGGCACCGTTTCTACCACCACTGTAGGCCTAAAATAGGGAAACCTCAAGCTCAGATATATGAGTAAGTCAGCACATGGTAATAAGAAATTGTGCATTCTTTAACCCAGTGTAACTGTTTGCCTTAATATTAACCACAGTTGTGAGATACTATAAGCTTCACCTTCAGTGTTAACATGTTAAACTTTTTCACATCATCTCACAAGTACCTACAGTTAAGAAAGCCAACAAAGAAACTCTTTAAGGGTTATGTGAAAGGTACCTCCATGGTTCATAGGATGGAACAACTAATTTTTTAACTGGATTTACCCATCTTCACAGTAACAATTCTGGCTCCAAATGGGGTTGGATTTTTGGGGGAACTCACGCTCAGATACTGAGACTGAGACAAATAATTTTTCAAAACTGAGAAAAATCATGAATGTGTAGAATAGCTGGTTAATTTTATATTTAGTTTTATTTTGGTCTCAAAGAAAAATTTGGAGTTTTTTTCCTAATCACTCCAAAGATTTTTTTCTTGTCTATCTGCTTATACAGAAATCCATCTGCAGTTCCCTTTCCCTTTGTAAAGATGTAGACTTCTAGATATACAGCTTCATGGCCTTATTGTGAACTGGATTATTTTTGTTTGTGGCTCTAAATGAAGAAGTGTTCTGGATAGCCTCCAAGTCGATTACGAAAAGTTGCTTCAAAGTAAGAATCCCTTCTCTGCCAATTGCTCTTTGATACTGCAAAGCAGAATTACACTTAAAACTTTGCCCCAGATTCTAATGATTTTTGGGGCAAAATGTTGGAGTGGTATTTGACATTATTATTTTTTCCTGGAAAACAGGGAAACACCATCAGTCCATACATTTCAAATAAATATCCAAAAGCACCAGATAAGCCTCCAGAAGTTTATGAAGGAAATTTAAGAGAAGTAACAGGATACTTAGGTACATCATGATAAGCACTCAGATCTCACAGAAAGGAGGCCTGCTGAGAGTCAGAGGAACAACGAGAGGATGCTGATTGCCAGAAAATAGACAGCAAGGATTGAAGGGAAGTATAAAGAGGGAAATAATACAATGTAGCTGAGATAATCAGCAAGTGGTGACATACTTAACAGAACCCCCAAGCACTTCTAGGTTCACTGAATGTTACTAATTACACACATAAATTGTATTTCAACTTACATAAATGGCATTTGCTTTCAAAATAGAAGTTATCACTACAAACTTTGATAAAATCTGCTTTTTACTCATTACTAGTGTTTTATTACAATTGCTGAGCTTTTATTTTATTTTAGATGTAACTGATTTAATTTACTCCCATTTACAGTGAAGGACAGAGAGCTTTGTAAATCACATGAGATTATGATCCAGCTGTCAAAGCTTGCAGGAGAGCAAGGTTTGCAAGATGTCCCTTTACTTCTTTTTGCCAATGCATTCGTACTGTAAGTTACAACACAAAGAGGGTGAGCTGTTCTGTGCTTGACTTGTTCACTACCTTTTGCTTTTTTATTCTCCAGTGCTAGGTATATCTCACTATGTAACACAGACTGTGTCACATTTTTCCCTGTAATCAGTCTAGAGGTAGCACATTGCCCAAGGCTCACTGCAAACCACAAGGTAACCGTTAGATTGGGCAATGCAGATAAATGTGAAAGGTTTCATATTTAATTCAGTTAATTTTTGTTTTCAATGCATAAAATGCACTGCAATAATATCATCTATGTTTTAATTATTCAAGCTGAAATTTTTGGAAACATGGTATTATTTACTCTCTTTGATCAAACACTGTACTCCCTTCCCAAGATGTTCAGGGCCTTACCATACTTCAGCAAAATCCAGGCTTAAAACAAGGGCATGGCAGACGCTGGCCCCTTACTTCATTTTCTTAGCTCTGATCTTCCTGCTCTCTTTTGGTTTTGCTTGCTTGTTTCAAATTCAACTTTGTCAGACCAACAACTTTAACCACGGCTTTTTTGGCCTAGTCTCCATCTCATTAAATTTCACTATCTGCACAAGGCAGTACCTGGGCTGGTAACTTTACCTACACGTGATCCTTTGGAAATGTAAATTTTACATAATTCTACAAATAATTATAAAGTGTTGTTTGTTTTTTTCTTTTTTCAAAATAATTTTTTTATGCTGAAACTGAAATTTAAACACATTGCTCTTCCTGAATTTCAACAATTTTTTAATAAATATAATTTTTTTACTCCTTTTTATGAGACTTCTTATCCCAGAGGCATAGACGTATGCCTAAGTTAAAAACAACAAGCCAATAGTAAAGGAAAGCATGCAAGTTTGATCTGTAAAGGCTCAAATCACAAAAGGACATAAAAAACCAAGTTATTTTAATTTTAATTTTTAATGGTGTATTGAAACCAAAGGGCATGAAATAAACATTTCAATTGCTTGAGGTTGGCAGTAAACTAATGGAATCGCACTAACATCTATAAATAAAAACATCCTGGTCAAAGGATCAAGATGATGTGGATGCCCAGAGCCTGTTTAGAACATATGGTAGGCCTAAAACAATCAAGTAAGTAAGAAAGTATTTTTACCTTAAAGCCAAAGAGATTAGTTGCAAAAGACTGACTTCAATCTCTATGGTCCTATTCTAAGTGAGCAGAAAAACTCATCAGGCCACTGAAGCTCTCAGGAAAAAAATTGCTGTAGAATATTTTAGTGGTAGTTTACAAAAAAATTATCCACTAAAAGACTGACCTCCACTACTCAAAAAGGTAAGTGAATTCAGTGACACAGCTACCAACACCTCTCAGTACTTCTTAAAATCCAGATGTTAACACAATGCAAAGTTACAACGAAAATTACATTAAAATAATTATATTCTGAGAACAGTTTCTTACTGTAGATCTGCATTTCTAGAAACGTATTTAAAACTAAGTACAAAAATTAAGTCAAACACACTGTAATATTATTATACTTGCAAGCAAGGTATTAGAATTTCCACATGTGAACTAAGACTTATGTGAACATCTTAATTGAAAAAGTGATAACAGATTATTCTATGATTTTATGATTCTAAATAAAAATATCTCAGTGGGAGTTCCTTTCATTCATTCTCTTATGTTTCAACAAATGGTGAAACTAGTAAGAGCATTGGAACCACTGTAAATCATGTACCAACCACATACACAATGCCTTATCAAACAAAAAAAAGGACAAAATATTATTGTATCTTCTACAGTTTATACTTATCCATGGACTTAAAACCATTTCGAAAACTGCATGATGGATGCAGTTTTAACACCACACAGTTCAAACAGAAAACTGCCTACTTCATTATATTTGTGACATATTAGTAGAAACCCAGAAGAGTAGTTGTTACTAAAGCTATAGGAAAGCTTCTCAATCATGTAAAGCCATTGTTGTTCATAGCTGAGGGACTTTTACAGTTAATTTATTCAGTTTTGTCCTAGTAATTGTGGTGAATAATTATGCAGTGAATTGAAGTCAGCATCTTCTCGTAGTGCCTACCATTTCTGCTCTTATCAATAAAACAGGGTAGAACCAATCTGATACTTTTCATGTACAAAGAACAGAAATAGTACTCAACCTAGTTAAATGTAAAATATAAAATAAATAATAAAAATACCTGCAATAACTACAGTAATGTGCAATATTTACAGAAGTACTTTTCTTTAAAGAAGTGTTATTTATCAAAAAGAAAACTGTAGTCACTCCCCAAATGACATAACTGCTTTATGCAACTTGACAAGTACTTCAGAATGAATTTCCAAAGTAAAATTTTATTATCTTGTTTATTCTCTTGCAAGTATTTTTTTTTTTTAATTTTTATTATTTTTTTTTAATTGAATGGAGCGATTTAACTGTAGCAGTTGTCTAGTCAACTTCCTGATGTGACTCCAGGACTTCTCTCTTGCTTTCTTTTTTGTTATTTTTTTTCTTGTAGCTTTTTCTACTTGGCAATGAGATGCTGAGGCAGCAGGACTATTTCTGGCAAACTGCTTGAATATACAGAAACCAGTCAGAGCAAAAGGATTTGCATTCACAGTGGTATTGCACACAAATACTGTAACCACATAGAGATTATGCAAATCCTTATATTCTGATTGTCTAAGAATGGTTGTCAGTCAAAAGAGAAGCATTTGCATATGCTAAAGCTAGTGAGAAACAATCACACAGCGATTATGCTAATCAAACACATTAAAGAACATGTGAAGGACTGTCAAACTGGAACAAATCTGTGTATGTATGTGTACGTATGCTAAATACAGGACACAGTATTATTCACACGTAGCGCTAAAAGAACATTAAGATGACAGATCAAGCCTTTAAAAACATGAAATGCCTATAAGCCTTTTTTAAACACTGTTGTGAATTTACATTTCTGACATATGTTCATATATTTTCCTGAAAGATTCTGGCTCTGTTCTGTTCAGATGATGGAGAATGTTCAGTCAGTGAGCAACTGCTCACTGTTGTGTTTTGTTCCAGAGGTTCAATGAGTAGCCCTAGAGCTCATTTACTGTATCAAGCTGAAACCTTGCTCCCAGGGGGGATTCTCAGCCTACTCATTGGCTCTCCTACAGTCCTTATGGATACAGAATCTGAGTACTTCCCAAGTATAATTAACTTATTTTCAAAACTTCTTTGTTGGAGAAAAGACTGTATTTTCTCAGAAATGAAGAATAGAAGTGTACACTAGTTCCCATTCCCCAATTTAATATATCTGGTAGTACTTACTATTATATCATCTTTCATATGTTCACCACACAGCTTCGGACTTCAGATTCATCTGTGAAGGTGCTACACAGACTAAACACAGCCTTACAACTGCAAGTGGGACTCACAATCCATAAAAAGCTGTCTGAGAAAAGTTAGGGTTAAATGACTTGTCTTGCATCTCTCAGAACGACTCTCCAGGGTGGTATTCAACTGGTTTTCTGGAATGGGATGGCCCTTTTTTTTCCTTCCGTCCCATCTCATTCAAAACATGTTTTCCAGCTTCTTCAATAAACAGAGCAATAATACCATGAATAAGAATCTTTAAAATTACAAAACCATGATTGTTCCCCAATTCTACCAAATCTAAAAAATTCTCCCAAAGGAGAGAAGATGAAAGGCAACAAAATGTGGCATGTTTGTCATATCGCTCAATTATCTACTGGACAATGCTCAATACAGCAGTGGCAGCATAAGAAAAGACTAACATGAAACAGGTCATCTCGAAAGTAGGAGAATTACTCATTCCACTTCTAGTAAGCAGTACCAAAGTGGTGTGGAAAGAAGGGGTGCATAATTTCTTTTCAGCTGCTCACTTAAATGAGCAGTGGCAGACTGTAAAAACACGATTAAACCCAAAAGAATTGCTTAAAGCAAAAAGAGATAAATGTTAAACTCTCTCTAAAGATATCTCTAAAGATATCAATAAAGAAAGAAAGCTAAGGTTCACAAATGCCTTTTTTTTTTTTCTCAGCTTCAACCAAGAATAAAGCAGAAATGACCTCATGAGAAAATAAACACATTTTAAAAAACTAAGGACATTTTCATGTTTTGTGCTTAAGAAAAGAGCTCAGAACAAAAGGCTGGCAGGCATAATGAGGGTTACACAACAAATTCCCAATAGCATCATTCTTATATGAATGAATTTCAGAAAACTGGACCAAACATTATAATTGGTATTTAATAATAGTGGGTCTTTCTAATCATAACAATAATAAAGGCAGGATGTGTGCCAGACAGAGAACTGGCAGAGAGGCACTTGATTCACTCTTACAAGTGAATTGCTCACAAGTACCAGAGTCCAAAGTAGTCTCTGCAAACTACTACATGTTTTTCAGAGAAGTAACTGTATATAGTGGGAAAATAATTCTGCAATACAACCTTCTAATCATGCTGCTATGCTTTTATTAGACTATTCTAAAAATTCTTCTGTTTTACCATGCTTATTCTCGTGACTCCAAAGAAGCCATTAAGAACTAAGGTGTAGAGTATAATTAGGATGTTTAAAAATGTACATTCTTACCTGAAAAAGTCCAAGGGATGCTTCAGAAATTATTAAAATGGTTTATCAAATCTATGCTTTTATAAAATTTCAATGCATTTCAAAATCCATTTTAGTAAATAAAGATTTAACACTGAGAGAAGTTACAAGTCTTCAGCCATGCTTGTAGCACCAGAGAATAAGAGACTAAAAGGGACCCCAAGACATCATTTAATCTATACCTCACATCATGAAAGGAAAACAATGTTATGGGCACAGAATATTTTTATCCCAGGTTTTGGCAAGGGTGTGTGTGAAAGAGCAAACATTTTCACGAAACAAAGACTAAAATACAGCCATTGAATCTTGGAGAGACAGAATTTTTTTTTAGATTCTAATTTTATAACTGTTTCAGAGAAAAACACTTCAATATTTCAGTTGAAATATTTACCAAAGCTGCTCTGCTTGTTTAGCTACTAGGTCTCTGACAATCCTTTACAACAGAGTAATTAGAAAATTATCGTATTTCTCTCCCAGTTCTTAAATGTATGTCCATCCGTGTTCAAAATCTGGTAGAAGCATTTCACTTCAGCTGCAAGTGCAGAAATTGCTGCTATAATTATTTGACCACAGGCACTTTTTTCTCTCTTTTTTTTTTTAAGGTCAGCACTGAATAAAGCACATAAAACATCATCTCCACTCCCTTCTCTCAGAATAAATGTTTGTCTGTACTTCTTAAGAAAATTCAAAGATATAAATATGTGACCAACTGTCACTATACTGTCTCACATCTTAAGATTCAAGACGATTTTGTTTAAATTTATTTCATCATTAGTAGACAATACAGAAAAATAATGTTCCCCAGACTCTTCACATATGACAACTGAAGTGTGATAGAAGTGCAATAGTTTTCACATGCAGCTGAATATAGCTTTATAAAAGGTAGTGGATAAGTATGAGGGTAAATAAAGTGCACAGCATATTCATAGACCTCCTAGAGATCAGTAAGAGCATTACATCTCTCCTTGCATGCAAAAAATATTTTAACTTTGCTTGGCCCATAACCTGTGGTCCATAGGAAAAGTCATTAACCTGCTTACTTCCTCCATAACATTATTATCTCTAAAACCTGCCTGAATTTTTGAACCAGGATGAGACTGTGTGTTCAGGAAACTCACTTCCACGAAGAGAGAGAAACATGGAATTGGAAAATGGAAAAAACCCAAAGTAAATTATCTTTATATCAAGAGCTTATATAATAATGAAAATAAACCTTTCTATGCTTAGTATGCATTACAGATGCATGAACAACAGTACAATTTGGTACTAAGCTGAGCAAAATCCCAGGAAAATGGAAAGAATAGGTGGTCAGAAGGTGGCTTGCATTGCAATAAGGTATCTATAACTGCAAAATTAAGATCAACCTCACTTCTTCTTCAGAATCTTTAGGATACAGAAACTAGGAAAAGACAGAAAAAAATAATTTAGAACAAATGGAGATTATTATATTACTACCCGAACTCCCCACCAGCTGAAACATCTCACATTTTCTCCATGGTAAAAAACCAAAATTATATTCCCTTTTGATGAAAAGAACGCACTTTTACCTGCATTGGGTACCTACATTATGACTGTACTTTAGGGTAATTCTCTACAGATTGCCACAGAATTTCATTCCAAGTCTCCTTTCTGTTTTAGTGACTGAATCATTAGTGCAACCCTGAGTGCATGGAACAGCTGTGGAAAATATAGTTATGGCTCATTCACTACTTGAAGTGCTTAATACCTTCCTACCCATCTCTGAAATGTGATGCATTAAATGATTCTCAGCGTGTTTTTATTTCATTTTGAAAAAGATGGAAAGTTAACAGCGTACTTTTCCATGCAATTCCATCTTTGAAGTTTTATCTGAATATGTCAAAATTAAAATTTAGAAAACAGGATTGCCAAGGAAGTACCATTATGACCCTGACTTACGAGCTTTTTGTAGAACGAACCAGAAGTAAAGGAAACATTCCTTCCAGCATTCCTTCCTTCTTCTACCATAAGCAAATAATAATATATCTACAAAGTAAAAAATGTGGAGGCACTAGAGGCCTTCAGTTTCTGGAACTACTTTAGTTAATTTTTTTTTTTTTTTTTTTGTTGTGAAAGGACAATATAAGAAGGGAGAATTCATTCACTTCTTTACTAGTGTGCTAGTAATGTGGCTAGGACATAGCTCACTTCTTTCCTTGAATTCTCTGGTTGTTTAAAGATACTTCATGTTGATTTTGATCTCTCTGTTATTTTAGTTCAGGCAACTCAAACTGGATGCCCTTATCCCATATCAGGTCTGACTGCATTGGTAGATCCTAACTCACACAATGTAGTCAGATGTTTATGGACCAGGTGAGGACTGTGGTGCAGGTCCAGTGTGTACAAAGGGATGCTCTGTGCAACCCCTACATGCAGATGGGAAACAGAATTTGGACTAAAAGGAAGGGGCACTGAGCCACTATTCCAGGCAAGTGGCTTTGAGAGTTCTTCCACCTCCTCAGCCAACCCTCAGACAGAAGGGCAGTATCATCCAACATTCAGTGATGCTAGGATGCCACTGAGTATTTTGAATTAATCAGGTTGAAAAGGATTTAATGTATATTATGAACTTAAACACAATAGGAAGTCTCATCTGAATACTTTACAGTGCTTTACAAAGAGAACTTTCAGACAATTAACATACGAAAACTGAACTTCTGGCAAATCCACTTGTTCTCACTCACAGCCTTATGCCTTAGCAGTAGACAGCACTAGCATAATTGATTCAAATAACTGATGTCTGGAGTACCTCACACAAGTACCTATGGATATGAAGACAGGCAATTTTATTGCCTGTGAATTGTCTGGTTGCTACCTGTCAAATACTTAAAGACTTCTGCACCTTTTCAGAAAAGAAACTCCACAATGCACTAACAGCCTTTGATAGAACAAGTTCAAACCAAGACTTGACCTTGGATCTCAGCTTTGATAATTATGTTCAGATCTTAATGCTTAGGCAACTGCACACATTCATGTGCCAGGATTAATCATTAATAACCAGAACCTTTGTGACACAGTTAAAAAGCCAGGAAATACAATCTTCATCTTACAGATAGGAACTGAGAGTAAGTAAAAGTTCAAGATCACTGAGGAGGTTTGTGCCTAAATGCAGAGTAGAACGCTCCGCTTCCTCCACCAACACCTTACTAGCTCAGAGCAGCACCCTTGGCCTACCCCTCACCGTACTTTGTGTGGCTCCTGGTTCTTGTTCTGAAAGACAGTCTGACCTAGTGGGAGGGAAGCTTTTGCCCTGGCAGCTCTCAGGAGCAGCTGCAGGCACAAACAGTTGTTATGGGACAGGATAACTAAAAAAAAATTAAAACTTTTCCTTCAGAAGCAGCTGCAAACTTCAGTGCTCCAAGCCTCCACCCTTCTTTTCCTGTGTCTTTTAAACATTACTGGGAAAACCATACTTATTGTTAACTCCTTGTAATATGCATAGCAGTTTGCCTCTGCAATGGTTGTGCCTACAGCTTGAAAGAAGAGGAAGCCAGGAGACTCAAAGACAAAATTAAAAAAAAATAGTGTATTTTGTTACATTGAAATGGACTTGTATCTGCTCAGACCCTTCCACACATGAGAAATTTTTGTTTTTAAAAAAGGCATCTGTGCAGTCACCAAATTGAATTAATAACTGGAAAGTTTTTCTTCTTTGCCCCTTCAAAAAATCTTCAGTTCATGCTCTCTGTGAGGAGCCACACGGCACATTTGCAGCATGCAGCAGTGTTGACTGATTCCAAAAAATTCAGCATGATCTTGAGAGCCATCCATTAACTGTTCACCAATTTCAGCATTTCTGAAATATCATCATTCACGTAACTGCTTATGTCAGAGTTATGATTACTGAAATGGTATGAGCAGTGTAAATTCTCTTTCTTTCTGTAACTTCTTGTCTTTCTCATTATTAACTGCAACTGGATGTTTCACACCTTAAGTAGCATTATGCGCTTACCAGGTTGGGGATTTGTCACATCAGTTTTATAGTGGTAAGACAATAAAAAAAGGCACACAACCAATGTAGGGTTCCAAGGCCTTTTACTGATAAAAACAAACAAAAAAAGCCCAAAAACCCCACGTAGCAAAAGCTTTTATGATACCAGGCAGGTCAGGTTTCCCAACTGTTAACATTAAACATGAACTCAAGTAGAACACACCATTTCCTGGCTACTTTCTGGAAGAGCAGCACCTCATCAAATCTGCTCCTGTCTGAGGCTGGTACCTGAATTTGTACTGCAGTTTGGCCTAAAACAGTGACTTGTTTGTCAGACTTCTAACCAGGGCATTCATGACAACTAATGTGAAAATCATGATGACAGCTTCTGGCAGTAAGTTTCTTCTCTTTGGAGCCTCCACAGAAAGCAGACACAGACTACATGCACTTTCCTTAATACCCTTCAAGCAGAATGAACACTTTGCTAATTGTGGTCAATTACTATGCAAATATCCACTAATTGCAACAGTCAAAAGCAAATCATGTTATGAAAGGTCCCCCACAAACCACAAGCAAAATAAAACCTAAAAAACCCAAGTAAAAGCAGAAATGAGAAATTACTGGTACAAGGCACGAGGTAATTATTAAGAAAGGGAGAAAAACTGATTTGCAGTCTGAATTTTCAAAACCTATGTTGTTTACAATGAGATAAATATAAAAGAGCAAAGCTACAACTTTAAATGGGCACATTGCAAGTCCTGTGTTTCTATAATTATGCTTTTGCTGTCTAAGATTAATCAGGGTAGTTAATGATGCAAAAAATTACATTTATAATCCAGTCTGAATACAGCTGTACTGCAAGCTAAGATCTGAGTGCCATTAAGGTAAATGGAATTAATGGGCTGTCCCTAGCAATCTTTATATCTATCAGTTACTAATTAACATTCTTCTGCAAAGAATAATTTATGGGGGAAAAATACATGCAGAAGCAATAATGTGAAAACTTGCAACACACCGTGGTCACAGGGTAGTTGTGCAGCTGTAATAGACAATGTGTTGTGCTCATTTCAACAGAGAACAAGAAAGCGCCAACTGGCACTGCAATCAGTAAAATCTTTTATGTTAAGTCATTTATTTTATATGGCAGAAAATTATTACTACCAAGGAGGAACTTTTGTGGGAAATGTTGACTTCAGCTAATAAAGGAAGGGCTGAGCAGAAGCAGCAATAAAAACCTGGTAGTTGAATTAGCTACTAAGAAAAATGAACACTGTGTGTTATCTTTGTAGATAATGTAGCACATTCCCTGCTTCAAACATGACTCCCAACTTGATTACTGATTTTATGCATTCAGTACTCGCATTAGTTTTGAAAGTGTTTCTGCCAAACCTTTACCACAATGTTAAATTTGCTCTCTTTTGCTTCTGACTTTATGACATAAAAAGTGCTGCATAATTTCTTTCGGGTCCTTTTAAAAATCCTCCTTATCGTCTAGCCTGTGAACCTACACACCATCACTTCACATACCAGGAACTAATAGTAGAGAATAAATCTTGAAATGAACGCCAGAGCTTCAGAGGCCTCATTTATTTTTGGAAAACAAAACCAAAAACCCCAAAAAAAGCAACAAAAAAACCCCACCCCAGCCTCCTCAAAACACCCTTCTCCTGCCTACAAAACCACTCCTAGGAACAGACACACACATAGGTGAGTTGTGGCATGAATCAAAATCAAATGGTGAGTGTTACATCTGAAAAATACTCCCCTTATTAAAGGCAGTAGTTGTTGGTAGTTTTAAACCAATATTGAGATACTTAGGCTTTACTTACAGCATGAGAACAAAAATGTTAGTAATTCTGTATTTATACTTAAAAATCCAGCTTAGAGTTAATCCTTTGAATCACTGATAACAGTATTATTCCAAGTAAACATCATAGAATTAGGATGATTTTAATCTTCCCAGACCTTTACCAAAAATGGTATGTAACTACAACATGATATATTACTACCAAAAATGGTAAGAATAGTATTACTGGTATTTATATACGTGAGATTCATTAAATAACTGCATCCCCGACATTATGTACTTATTGCCTGTCAGCTGCAATGGATTTTAAGTCTATATTATAGATGTGACAATTGACACTAATTACAATTTAATGCCTTGCAATTAAAGTTGTAAAGCAGCATTTAGGATATTTGCACATTTTTCTAACTTATCCAGTAAGATAGTAGTGATAAAAAACCACCTAACTTTAGAACTTACATGAGCAGCTATTTTGCACACACTGTAGATAATTAACAGATAAGATTTTTAATTAACTCACACAGACTTAGCATAATTTACCACAAAGGGAAAAATGACCCCGACCCTTGAGAAAATTAATTATACTGCTATAAAAATATGTTGCACATTGGTAAGAATTCCATTCTAGTGCTATCAGAATAAGCACTAAGTAGTCTAACATGCTGTATTGAGAATTTCATCCCCTCCCTTTGCCACTCCACCATGACCTCCCAAAAGAAAATACAGTCACATTCAGAATTGCGTGTCTGGACTGTAGAATTTTGAGCAGTAGAGTAAGAGAAGTTCGTTAGAAAGAAATGCTGATTTACAAATGTTGATAAGCTTGCAGAGAAAAGAGAAAAAGTCTATAACCCAGTATCAAAAGCAACAGATCTGGTGAATTTGCTGCTTCAAGAGCACAAAGAGAAATACATAATTTCATACTTCTGAGTGAAATGGATGAGATAACAGATAAACAGTGTCAGGAGGGATCTGACTGCAATGCAGTAAATGCTAAAGTAGGTGCCCAGTATTTCCATTATACAGTCTGGCACATTTGCAATATAACTAAAAACATAAAATATAATTTCTATTCAAATAAATGTTTTTTTTGTTTTTTTGTTAAGAGTATTTTTAATGCTTCTGATTACAAAGCATATACAGATATATATAAAAAAACCAAACACCACCACATTTGTGCGCTTTTCTCTGGTGTTGTCTATGCTAGGGCATCAGGTATGTTATTACAGGGCTTAGTAATGCTTTTTTTATTGAAGTTTCTGGCAAGTTTCCTCACTGTAAGCTCTCTGTTTAGGAATTCATAAACATCTTGAACGGTATGCTTTTGTTCTGAATTTTATTGAAAGGAAAAGAAGTTCTTTTCTAGGTAGGGTATTAATTGACCTAAAATCAAAAGTAAATGGAAACAACATGTAAAGGTATCTTCAAACAGCATGTGAAAGACAATTGTTTTTGTAATGCAAAAGGAAAATAAGACAATTACATGATAATATGGTTCAGTGTCTTTGGTTATTGGCCTTTAATAACAAACACAATGTTAGCAAGAGAGCTGGACTGACCATCCTGCACAGCGGAGTTCTGCCTATTAGTCATCTTTAATACATTGGGCTAATTCACCAGAAGCTGCTGGGCAGCAGGTCATTGTGCATACTTTTGATGTGCAAATTCAAGCTTAAATGCTTTGAAGATTTAGGGCCTGAAGTCTGTACTGGATTCACAGCAATATAACATCCTATCCTTTGGTGCTTTATCTGAATGCTATCTATAACAGAGAATGCTTCCAAGAGCTGAACTAGGTGATGTTGACTCTGTATCATGTTCAGTGTGAAAAGCAAGCTTTTAGGCAGTTAATGCACTAGAACCTGTCTTTGCAATTCTTTATTATCTGTTTGTTGCTATGTTGTCCTGCTTAAAAATACCCACTATCCTTTTTATATATTTTGTAAGCCACTTTTCAAACAACATTAGAAACAGAGTACAACCCTTTCAAATGTTTTGTGGTCCTACAAATGTTGTCATAAACATCTAATTTTTAAACATTTTATCTTCATTAAGGTACTAACAATGTGTATAATACACTGCAATAGACTGCGATTTTAATAGAATGGTTTGGGTTGGAAGGGACCTTAAAGATCATCTAATTCCAACCCTCCTGCCATAGGCAGGGACACCTCCCACGAGACCAGATTGCTCAAAGCCCAATCCAGCCTGGCCTTGAACACATACAGGAAGGGGGCATCCACAACCATATTGGGCAACCTATTCCAGTGGCTTATTACCCTTATGGTGAAGAATTTCTTCCTAATGTCTAACCTAAATCTACCCTCTTTCACTTTAAAACCATTACCCCTTCTCCTACCACTACAAGCCCTTGTACAAAGCCCCTCCCCAGCTTTTCTGTAGGCCCCCTTCAAATATTGGAAGGCTGCTATAAGGTGTCCTTGGAGCCTTCTCTTGTTCAGGCTGAACAACCCCACCTCTCTCAGCCTGTTTCATAGGAGAGGTGCTCCAGCCCTCTGATCATCTTTGTGGCCTCCTCTGGACTTGCTCCAACAGATTCATGTCCTTCCTGTGTTGGGGGCTCCAGAATTGGACACAATACTCTAGGTGGAGTGTCATGAGAGTGGAGTAGAGGAGGAGAATCACCTCTCTCGACCTTCTGGCTATGTCTCTTTTGATGTAGACCAGAACGTGATTGGCTTTCTGGGCTGTAAGCACACATTGCTGGTTCATGTTGAGTTTCTCATCAACCAACACCCCCAAGTCCTTTTCCTCAGGACTGTTCTCAATCCATTCTCTGTCCAACCTGTTTACAGCTAACCTGTTTTTATCAAAATAAATTAACACAGTTCATCATATGATGCAACAAAAATACAGATGTAGCTGCAAAAGCTGCAAGATTCCACTAGTTCCGATTTCATAATTAATCAAAAATATGCTGAATAAACAACTTCCTTAAGTTAGGCCAGTAACTGAATTTTGTGGAAGCTAAGCTGTTCATGTCATGAAGCTTCTCCTATAAGTTTGCCTCTTTGGAAAGTGGCCTAAAAAAGTATTTCCACAAAATACGTGTTAATGACCAATGAAGTGGCACATATGCATGTGACCAATGCCCCCAGTCTCTCTGGAAGCAATTTTCACAAGACAAGACTCCCTCTGTTTTCTGCAGTTCATCCCACCTCAGACCTGCTACAACACCCCCAGTTCTCACTCATTCCCTGGGGACAGTTACAATTACCTGTCTCCATAAATACACCTCTAAGGTGAAGACCACCTCCTTTTGCACTTTTCTCTGGGTGGGTGCCAACATCCCAACCAAACAAATTGGATCTCATTGGTTGCAACTGCTGTTACACAGCACCTATGGAAACTGACCCTCTCTAGAAAGTGCTTTCACGTGTCCATGACAGAAGCTGATGAAGGGCCCTCAAATAGTTCCCCACAGACAGAGGGACACCTTTTTTCCAAAAAGGTACACACAACAAGTAAATAGAAGGGCTAAGCCTAGATAGATTTGGCTTTTAAATTTATCTTAGTACTTCTTGGAGAACTCAGTTACCTGTTTGGAAGCAACATCTAAACCTCAGCCAGGAGACTAGAGCCTTGCTCCTACAATTTCCCAGTCAACACGTCTAAGTATTCACTCTCTGTTCACTCTTCCTCTCTAAGCAGGAATTTTTAATTGCTTAAATATTCTTTTTCTCTTAGACTCTAGCCTGTAAAACATAAGCTTATTAACTGAGATGGCAACAAGAACATAAACATTTTCTGGTGAGAAGCTAATAATTTTTTTCTATAAGGAGACTCAATATTCTTTCCAGAGATAAGGCGTATATCTTTCATTGTTTTCTTCAATACCTATTGGTCCCCTGAAGCCTTGCTTGATTTCATCATTGAGCCACAATAATACCAAGCAGTTAATCTTATGGAAATGTATTATTCATATAAAATAACACAGCTTCTTCACAGCCATATATAAAAACACTTGTTTCAAAGTGGTTTTGATTTATTTCTTGTGGTGCCTTTTCTTCTTTTTGTTGTTGTTTGGTTTGTTGGGTTTTTTTAATATTTTTTTCATAAACAGGGAATAGTTTATAACCAAGTTTAAGTGACAACAGATCAATGCTACTATAGCAGTGAAGTGTTACCTAGAAAAGTGGTGATAACATACTGTCCACAGTGCTTAAAATTTCTTTTAAACAGTCACATTTCCTGCTGACACTTGCTCTTTTTTGCCATCCAGTGTTTACAGTGCTGAATGACAGAAGCCCAGTCTGGCTACCATGGGAGACCAATCATTCCTACAAAAATTGAAGAAAGATTTTCTATTCTTCAGCAGCAGGCAGCACTTTAGGCCATAGATTTACAGGAGAGGTCTAGGGTATGTCAGTACAAACACAGAAATGATTTTGAGATATGTGGAGTTCTCCCTATCCCTTCTGACTCCACCTGTAATAAATTGGAACTTTAGTCATAGGATTCGACTCTATTCCTGTTAGGATCAACAGAATTTCAGGGGCTTTTACACATCCTGAACCTGTCACTACTAGATACAGTATTTTAATTACAGAGAGAGTGGGACAGTGGTGCCATCACATCATTGACGCTGGTGAGGAGGAGTCTTTAAGAAGGCCTTGAAGATGAGGAACTCATTTTGAAGAGGAAGAACTGAATGATGGCATACGATGACAAAGTCATAAAGTTAGTAAGAAGGAAAATGGGCATTGTGCTGTGAGATTAATAAGCAGGAAGGCATAATATTAGAGCCTATAAACGACTACATGAAAACATGGGAAACCAGTAGCTCAGAGGTACTGTACCTCATATGCACAGTAACAAATACACAGGTTGATAGAACAAAGAGAAGCAATTGCCTCAGGGTCAGAACTGCCTGTTTCTTCCTTCTTCTGTCTGCTGTTCTCTATACAGTTCCTTGCAATGCAATCCTTTTCCAAAGAGGCTTCCATCACAATCACCCTGTCTAGTTAAGTTCTAACAAAAAATTTAAGAGATACACATTGCTCAATCTTTCTCACTTAGGTGACATGATTAGGAAGGGGAAACCTCGGAGAGAAAATTATTTGCATCTTGTTCTGTCATCCAGCAATGCCTGCATTTATTTCTATGTAGAGGGAGTTGAGGAATTTTTTTAAAAGACAAGGAAAATGGATATGAAAGCTATGTAAATCTTTGATCATAAGTCATTCTATATGAGCTGCTGGACAAAATGTCTGAGTTAAGGACAGGAAGCCATCAGACATCAACCTAAGAACAGTAGATTTATTCAGCCATTTCATATTACAAAGACGATGTGATACTTGCCTCAAGGACTAGCTTGCTACATCAGATGCACAATGGTAGTTCAAATACAAAATACAGTTTGCTGAAGGTCCCCCTTCAGAACAATACAAAGTTAAAATACCTATTTTATTACTTTTTTATACTACTAATGAAAGAATCTTCTTGTAATAAGTGTGTTTTTCAAAAGAATTTTGCTTGAGACAGCTAGAACATCTGCCTAAGTGATGATATCCTAAACTTAAGCCCTGGATCATGGAAGTCAAGCCCCTTCCTGCTTCTTCTGCCCTTCTCTTCCATTCACAGCCAGCATCCAGGGAGGACTCCATCCATCCATCACCATGGGTCCCTAGGCTCATGCATTCCTGACCCTCATAACTCTACCCTCAGCTCCTGTCTGCTCTGCTGCTGTCACCGGCACAGCAGTCCAGGATATTTTGGAACTGCCCACAGCCAAGGAGAGTGCCGTGGGAACTGCTGGGGGTGGGGGCAGGCAACAGGGGTTTGCACATTCCTGCACATACTTGCATATAATTGTACATATTTCGTTTATCATTAGTATTTAATTAAAGCTGTCTAGTCTCTCTCCTTCCCTACCTGGGTGGGAGGCGGAGGGGATGGAGAGCATTACGATCACTGGTTTAATTGTCGATCCTGAGTCAAACCGTGACAATATTAAAAGATTCTACTCCTAAAACTAAAAATACATCAAGCGGGACCTAATATAGTTACAGTCAACATTACTATTTGCAAATTACTTGGAAAGACATAGTTCATGTATCCAGACTACGTAAGAAAATTTTGTATCTCTGAGCGATGGAGATAACCAGCTTAAATGAACTTAAAATAATGGGTGCTACATTTGAGTGTTTGACAATAG
Organism: Hemiprocne comata; assembly: GCA_020745705.1. Taxonomy (NCBI): domain Eukaryota; kingdom Metazoa; phylum Chordata; class Aves; order Apodiformes; family Apodidae; genus Hemiprocne; species Hemiprocne comata. The sequence goes on from CM036587.1 coordinate 40,259,330, forward strand.
CCCATTTTCAAATCTCCACATCATATCACAGCCTTGTGTGTGAAAGGAAACAGCAGCTACCGCATCCTGCTTCAGCGATGAGCCTGCAATAAGCAGATACTACACAGTTTAGAAGAATTCAGGTCAATCTCTCGCTCATTCACTTATCTCCTGAGGTAAAGTACAGTGTCTTTGACCCTCAATTAACCTTCCAAAGAGAAAACGAGGTACACAGGACGCTGAAGGATTAAATCATTGAAGACTGAGGCGTTCAGAAAGTAGGATGTACTCTTGGTTGCAACAAGTTGGTTTTGCAGACCAGCATCGAGAAGTTTATCCCCATCTCTTTGCAGAACATATTACAAGAATGTGATTGTCCTGGAGTCCTTGGTTATTTCTAGCTGTCATTGTACTTAGGAATGAAGAGTAAATTTCTCAACTGCAAATCTAACAAAAGACTGAACACAGTATGTTGCTTGAATTTATATGGCTATGACAAGGTCACACCATGATAAATTTAAATTTTCTATGGGACAGCAATGTGCCCTTGTGACCAAGAGGGCCAATGGTATCTTGGGGTGCATTAAGAAAAGTATGTCCAGAAGGTCTAGGGAGGTTCTCCTCCCCCTCTAGTCTGCCCTGGTGAGACCACAACTGGAATGCTGTATCCATTTCTGGGCTCCCCAATTCAAGAGAGACAGGGATCTACTGGAGAGAGTCCAACAGAGAGCTACAAGGATGATTAAGAGACTTGAACATCTCTCCTTTGAGGAAAGGCGAGAGAACTCAGGCTGTTTAGTCCTGAGAAGAGAAGGCTGAGCAGGGATCTTATTAATGTCTATAAATATCTGAGGGGTGGGTGTCAAGAGGGAGGGGCCAGTCTCTTTGTGGTGGTGTGCAGTAATAGGACAAGGAACAATGGGTATAACCTAGAACATAGGAAGTTCCACCTCAACATGAGGAGAAACTTCTTTACTGTGAGGGTGACAGAGCACTGGAACAGGCTGCCCAGAGAAGTTGTGGAGTCTCCTTCTCTGGAGACTTTCAAAACCCAGCTGGATGTGTTCCTATGTGGCCTGTGCTAGGTCATCCTGCTCTGGCAGGGGGGTTGGACTCGATGATCTCTAGAGGTCCCTTCCAATCCCTAACATTCTATGATTCTATGGATACCTGAAAAAGGAGGGTCTATGCAGGGTCCACTGCAGTGGCTTCTACTTCCCACCCCTGTGCATTAGTCTTTAAGGAAGGAACCCACTGCAGGATACTAAGAGGACTGACAGGGTTACCACATCACAAACATGGTAGCCCTTTACAGTATGTAGCTAACATTATCAGACTGGAAGAGCCTATCACTGGTCAAAATACCACGTCCTGATTTTACTAATGAAGGAAAAGTAACTGAATGCAGGCCCATTTATATACATACAAGCCAAACCTCCTGAATTCCAAAAGTAATGTTATTAAACTGCAGGAAAAAGTTAATCAAAGGAATTAAATTTCAGGCAATGTCAAAAGAAGATATTGTTTTTCAGCAGATGTTTTGGCTAGCAGAATGCAGACCAGACTCTAAGCTCTAATTGTGAGCTTCTCCCTCACAGTGTGAATTTTTTAAACTGAACATCTCGCTGTCTAATTGGAGCACTCAACCAGCATACATCCTGGTCAAACTAACTGTGTGAAGTTTGAAATACTGTTTAAGAAGTATTATCATCTTTTGCTCTGAAGACGCCAAACACTTGGAAATTACTATTCCTTAATTTAATGCTGAAATTTAACTTCAATTACTAAGAAGTGGCCTTCCCTTGAAGAAAAGACAATTTTAAAATATCCAGTAGGGAATGATGTCACAGTTTAATAAAAAACACCAATTCCCATCTGTACTTAATTGCCTCTCTTGTTCTACTACCACACAGTGACACTCAACAGGTTTTGAATAGTCTCTCTCACTAAGCCAGGAAGACATCCAAGTCTGGACAGAATCTAGTCATAGTCCTAATTCTGTTTGAGAGCCATCCTTTGGACTCTCTGGAGTAAAACAGCAATCATGCAATGTTCATAAACCTAGGAAAGAAATGTCTTAACCAGAGATCTATCTTATAACATCACATAATATATTCCATACACTTTCTCTACATCTAGTCTCATCCTTTGCTTTTTCTGTTTTATTCCTGAATTCCAGGAAGAGCTGAAAGGGAAAAGAAAAAAAAAAAAAAAGAAGCTGTGCACTTGAAGCTAGCTTGCTAATCTAACAAAATATATTAATTCTCCTTATCAACCTTGCATTGCTTGAGCTGCAATATTCAGTAGCATTTCAGGCTGGACAGAATCCTTCCAGCTTTGTTTCTGTACTACCTCCCTTTTATGGTGTCTTATCTCCCCTAAACACAATAGTCTTAGTCTCTGCTTTGCTTTACGCTTATAGAATTCACAGAATTATTTAGTTAGAGAAAAAGCTTCAGGATGTTATCTGCTCCAACTCCCTAGTTCTCAATGCAACACTAACTGGCAGCCTTGTCCAGGCTCTCACACAGGGTTTTGCCCAGTGTAGTTTTGAGTATCTCCTGGGATGGAGAGTCCACAGCTTCCCTGGGAAAACCAGTATGGTGTTTGACTGGAATCACCATGAAAAAAACTGTTCCTAAGATATAACTGGAATTTCCTGTGACATCTGGCTACCTCAGGTATAATATTTTGAGACAAAATTGGTATAGGATTTATTGAAGATAAGTACCTTCTGCAGATGATTAATGCCATGCAAGGTAAGCATCTCTGATGGTATCAGCTGCTTTCTGTGGCTACTCATCTTTCCACATTGACTCTGGAAAGGACTGAATGGTGGGTTCAGATTGGACACTTTGCTTTTAAAAATCAATTTAAAATCATAGAATCATTTTGGTTGGAAAAGATACTTAAGATTATGAAGTCCAACTATTAACCCAGCACTGCCAAGTCAACCACTAAACCATGTCCCAAAGCACCACATCTACAAATCTCTTAAATACCTCCAGGGATGGTGACTCCATCACTTCCCTGGGCAGCCAGTTCCAGTGCCTGACAACCCTTTCAGTGAAGACTTTTTTCCTAATATCCAGTCTAAACCTCCCCTGGCAAAACTTCATAGAATCAAATTTAGGTCAGATACTTCTCATCCACTCTAACTTAAATTTCTGAAAGAAAGGTCATAGTATGATTTAGTTATATCTACCCACACTAGAGGTTTAGGGGCATACTTTGACACGTACTTGAATTGTCAAGTATGTAGAGATGAGAGAATCAAAAGTCAAATTTATTTATTTATTTATTTTTATATTGGAATGATCTCCATTTAAATATCTCAGATCTTACTAAGGTATTTAAATATATTAATCTTCAGCACTGATCTTCTAACTGGTATTATCATTATAGTGAATAAGTCTATTTAGTGTTTGCAAATTTCTAACTTAAAGAAAATATTTGTAATTTGTTTCAACATTTATGTTCCCCACTTTGTACAAAAACTATTTTTTTCAAGTAAAAGCCAGAAAAGTCCATGACTGTCTAATTGCTTGTTTGTTCCACCATTAAGTTTATGGAGGTCTACCACATTCTCTTTTAATTCATTACATGAATATGAATTTGAGGTCTAATACAGAATTGGATTAAGCCATTTGTCTTTATAGATCAGACACATTAATTTTCATTTTTTGTTTAAATCAGTACTTTAAGATTGATTAGAAGGCCAAACCTGAATATATTCAAAATAGTTCCTTTAATTAATCGTCTACCTAAGGAAGACCCAGCAGACATTGACGGCCATAAAAATCAGATCATAGAATCATAGAATCATAGGGGTTGGAAGGGACCTCGAAAGATCATCTAGTCCAACCCCCCCTGCCAGAGCAGGGTCACCTAGAGTACATCACATAGGAACTTGTCCAGGCAGGTTTTGAATGTCTCCAGCGAAGGAGACTCCACAACCTCCCTGGGCAGCCTGTTCCAGTGCTCTGTTACTCTCACAGTAAAAAAATTTTTTCGGATATTCACCTTGAACCTCCTATGCTCCAATTTACACCCATTACTCCTTGTCCTATCACTGGTCATCACTGAGAAGAGCCTAACTCCATCTCCCTGACACTCACCCCTTACGTATTTGTAAACATTGATGAGGTCACCCCTCAACCTCCTTTTTTCCAAGCTAAAGAGACCCAGCTCCCTCAGCCTTTCCTCATAAGGGAGATGTTCCACTCCCTTAATCATCTTTGTGGCTCTGCGCTGGACTCTTTCAAGCAGTTCCCTGTCCTTCTTGAACTGAGGGGCCCAGAACTGGACACAATACTCCAGATGCGGCCTCACCAATGCAGAATAGAGGGGGAGGAGAACCTCTCTTGACCTACTAACCACACCCTTTCTAATGCACCCCAGGATGCCATTGGCCTTCTTGGCCACAAGGGCACATTGCTGGCTCATGGTCATCCTCCTGTCTACCAGGACCCCCAGGTCTCTTTCACCTACACTACTCTCCAGCAGGTCAGCCCCCAACCTATACTGGGACATTGTGTTGTTCTTCCCCAAATGCAAAACTCTACACTTCCCCTTGCTGAATTTCATCATGTTTCTCCCCGCCCAACTCTCCAGCCTGTCTAAGTCTCTCTGAATGGCAGCACAGCCTTCTGGTGTGTCAGCCACTCCTCCCAGCTTAGTGTCATCAGCAAACTTGCTGAGGGTACATTCTATACCCTCATCCAGGTCATTGATGAAGATGTTGAACAACATCGGTCCCAGTACCAACCCCTGAGGGACTCCACTAGTCACACACTTCCAACCAGATTCTGCCCCATTGACTACAACTCTCTGACTCCTTCCCATCAACCAGTTCCTGATCCACCTCACTACCTGATCACCAAACCCATACCTGATCAACTTGTCTACAAGGATGCTGTGGGAGATGGTGTCAAATGCCTTACTGAAATCCAGATAAACCACATCTACCGCTCTACCATCATCTATCCACCTAGTAATTTCCTCATAGAAGGCTATGAGGTTAGTCAAACATGATTTACCCTTGATAAAACCATGCTGACTGCTCTTGATGACCCCCATGTCCTTGATATGCCTAGAGATAGAGACAAGAACAAGTTGTTCCATCACCTTTCCAGGGATGGAGGTGAGTCTGACCGGTCTATAGTTACCCGGGTCCTCCTTCTTGCCCTTCTTGTAGACTGGTGTGACATTTGCTGTCCTCCAGTCCTCAGGCACCTCTCCCGTTACCCATGACTTACCGAAGATGATGGAGAGTGGCCTAGCAATGACCTCCGCCAGCTCCCTCAGCACCCTTGGACGCATTCCATCTGGACTCATCGATTTATGGATGTCCAAATCACTCAACTGATCCCTAACCCAATCCTCATCTACTATGTCAAACTCCTCATCTATCTTGACTACTTCTGGGGCTATATGAGTCTGGAGCTCATGGGGAAATCCTGCAGGAGTAAAGACAGAGGCAAAGAAGGCGTTCAGCACCTCTGCCTTCTTTATATCCTCTGTCACCAGGGCTCCCACCTCATTCCTCAGTGGGCCAATATTGCCTCTAGTGTTAGTTTTGTTAGCTATGTATTTGAAAAAGCCTTTTCTATTATCCTTAACCTGACTTGCAAGGTTAAGTTCCAAGGAGGCCTTAGCTTTCCTAATTGCCTCCCTACATCCTCTGACAACAGCCCTATATTCCTCCCAAGTGACCAGCCCCTCCTTCCATGATCTGTAGATTTTCCTTTTCCACTTAAGTTTGCCCAGCAGTTCCTTTTTTAACCATGCTGGTCACCTAGCTCCCTTACTAGATTTCCTAACCATTGGGATGCTCTGATCCTGTGCTTGCAAGAAGTAGTCCTTGAATGTTGACCAGCTATCTTGAGCCCCTTTATCTTCTAGCACCCTGTCCCATGGGATTTCCCTTAACAGTTGGTTGAGAAGGCCAAAGTTTGCCCTGTGGAAGTCCAGGGTTCTGGTCCTACTGGGTATTCTGTTCCTTCCACACAGGATCCTGAACTCCACCATCTCGTGATCACTGCAGCCAAGGCTGCCACTGACCACCACTGCTTCAACAAGGCCCTCCTTGTTGGTTAGTACAAGATCCAGCAGCGCTCCTCTTCTAGTCGGCTTGTCCACCATTTGCATTAAGAAGTTATCATCAATGCACTGGAGGAACCTCCTAGACTGTGAAAGGCTGGCTGTGTGAGTCTTCCAGCAGATATCGGGGTAGTTAAAATCTCCCATGAGGACTAGGGACTGCAGTTGTGAGGCTACTTTCAGCTGCCTGTAGAAAGCCTCATCAACTTCCTCGCCTTGATCAGGAGGTCTGTAGTAGACCCCCACAACTGTATCACCCACACCAGCCTGCCCCTTAATTCTTACCCACAGACTTTCAACTTGCCCCTCATCAGCCCCTGCACAAAACTCAATACATTCTAGTTGCTCTCTCACAGAAAGAGCAACTCCACCACCTCGCTTCCCCGCCCTATCTTTCCTAAAAAGCACATAACCATCCATGGCCACATTCCAGTCATGTGACCTGTCCCACCACGTCTCTGTTATTGCTACCAGATCATAACCCTTAGCCCGCACACTGACCTCTAACTCTTCCTGCTTATTCCCCATGCTGCGTGCATTAGCATACAGGCATTTCAGGAAACAAACAGAGCCCACTGGTGGGACTAAATCCTCCTTAGACCACCTGCTTTCAGGCCCTGGTATGTTCCTCTTGTGCTTGTCCCTAACAGACCCAGTTTTCTCCCCTTCCCCCTTCACATCTAGTTTAAAGCTCTCTGAATGAGCCCTGCTAAGTCCTGCCCCAAAAGCCTCTTCCCCCTCTGGGACAGGTGCATCCCACCTGCCACCACCAGGCCAGGTGTCTCATATAGCATCCCATGATCAAAAAAACCAAAACCCTGTCTTTGACACCAATCTCTTAGCCATTCATTGATCTGTAGACTCTTCCTATATACCTCCCCATCCATTCTTGCAGGAGGGATGGAGGCAAACACTACTTGCGCTCCAGACCCCCTAACTAGCCGTCCTAGGGCCCTGAAGTCACTCTTCATTGCCCTTATATTTCTTGTAATAATTTCATCACTGCCAACCTGAAAAATCAGCAGTGGATAGTAATCAGAGGAACCCACAAGATTAGGGAGTTTCCTTTTAACATCTCTAATCCGAGCCCCAGGGAGGCAACAGACCTCCCTGTGGGATGGGTCCGGTCGACAGATGGGCCCTTCTGTCCCCCTCAGAAGGGAGTCACCCACCACAATTACTCTCCTTTCCTTCTTGATTGAAGAAGTCCTAAGGACTCGGGGTGACTGACGAGTCCTAGGTGCTTCACTAGATAAGTCTACCCCTCCAACTTCATTTTCCTGTCCCTGAATTTCCAAGGCCTCATATCTGTTATTCAAGGGCAATTGGGAGGGTGGAAGGGGTTGGGAGGATTTTTTCTTGCCTTTCCGAGGTCGGACTTCCTTCCATTCCTTCATATCTCCTAAGTTCTCTCCATCTGTCTGGTGACAGGAGGGGAGGGGATCCGTCACTTTCTCAACCTCTTCGATCTGCCCCTGCGTCAGGGTATGACTCCACCAATCTATTTCACTCTCACAATCTCTAATGGCTCTCAGTCTTTCAACCTCCTCTGTCAGTTTAACCACCTGCCTGAGGAGATCATTTACTTGCTCACACCGCACACATACGGTGTCACTGGTTCCCTCTGGTACCAGTGCCAGGCTCAGGCATTCACCGCAGCCAGAGACCTGCACTGCTGCATGCCTGCTTGGGAGCTCTGTCTGAGTCCCCACATTCTTTTTCACTATGGTTTTTGGCCGCGTTGTGACCATGATCTATCCACCTACTAGTTTGCTTTTCTTGTGAGAAGGCACCCGCGGCACCCGCTGCTCCCTCCCTGCCCGCCCTCGAGCCTCCCACGCGCCTGCCCTGTGAAGGCTGGCTGCCTCTCTCTGCTCTGCCGCGTGCTCAGAGGAGGCTGCCAAATGGCCGCTTTTTAAACCTTGCCGCCGTTCACAGCCACTCCCCCTGCCACGTCAGCCTTCCTCTCCCTCGCAGGCTTCCCGCTCAGACTCGGGTCTCCTGGCTCTGCCCCGGCTTCACCGTCTCCGGGAAGCCCGGCTCTCTCTCAAATCCTCAGCAGTTTAAAGGAACAGCTCACACCGCTGCCGCTCTCTGCTCTGCGCTGCTGCGTACTGTGGTAGAAAGGTATAGAAAAGGAGAAGAACTATTCAACATCACTAGAAAGAGCTGTAGATGGCTCCAGTAAATTGCTCGACATATTTTTCAACATTTTTATGTGCTTATGTAAAGATGGTATTCCCAGTACAGATTTAATAATAACAGTAGGACTCATTATCATACAATAATGGAATGGTTTGGGTTGGAAGGGACCTTAAAGAACATCTAGTTCCAACCCCCCTGCATGGGCAGGGACACCTCCCACTAAACAAGACTGGTCAAAGCCCCATCCAACCTGGCCTTGAACACTTCGAGGGAGGGGGCATCCACAACTTCCCTGGAAAATCTGTTCCAGTGTCTCACCACCCTCACACTAAAGAATTTATTCCTAAAGTCCAACCTAAATCTACCCTCTTCCAGTTTAAGGCCATTCCCCCTCATTCTATCACTACCATTTACTACTTGTAAAAAGTCCCTCCCCAGCTTTCCTGTAGGCCCCCTTCAGGTACTGGAAGGCCACAATAAGGTTTCCCTGAAGCCTTCTCTTCTCCAGGCTGAACAACCCCTACTCTCTTAGCCTGTCTTCATAGGAGAGGACTTATCTCTATTAATTTAATTTATTTTTTTTTAAATCTGGATGGAATAATGAAAAAAATATGCCTTTAGACATTAAGGCGTAATTCTGCCTTAAGCATAGCTGTAATAGATATTCACATGAAAAGAGAAATTGGGTGATAGTATCAAGCAGTCATCACTGACAAACACTGATAACCCAATCCTGATAAACATTTTGTTGAGTTTGAGGGGGGAAGGGTTTAGTGGGTTGTAAATCAAAAGCACATAAAATAGAAGCATAAAAATTCTCACAGGGTAGATTTCTGTAAACCTTTATCACTTGTAGGACTCTTCAGGCACTTTGCATTTTCCAATCTTTCTGTGAATATTAGTTCTGTTTCCAAAACACCAACAGAGCCTCAAGGGCGTGAATGCACTACCACTCCTTGTGCCGGAAATGGGAAGTAAATCAAAGCACTAAAAGGGAGAAATCACTTTCGCAAAGTCAGAAGAAGCTTGAATAAGTCCTGGAAATCATCATTAACCAATGGAGATGAGCAATCTGCAGAACTAGTCAAGATCCATTTTCCTGAAATTACTGATCTCAGCCGACTTGCTTAGATTGCCCACATCAAAGGGTGCAAGAACATGTTGGACTGGCTCCAAAGAAGTTGATCAACTGAAAAGTAAACAAATTAACAATATCGATAGATCTGGTCAGTAATCTGTTAGGAATTACAATTTTAAGACGTTACTGGATCACAACTGCAGCCAAAGCATACTGTCTGGTGTTGCCATTTAACCACTGGAATGGAAGGGAACCTATTAATATTTTAGCAGTATTTATTTTATCAAATTCTTCATAATGATTTAGAAGGAAGCTCCAGCTCGCTACCATTTGAATGAGCAAAAGTGAAATAAGGGCTGGTAGTGATTACATTGTAACAAAACAGATGGATGGTAAAACCAAATTAAAGTTACTCAGAATTGACATATCTTGTGTAAAAATAACAATGGAAAAATGAGAAAAAATAAAATAAGGACTAAGGATGTGTTTAAAAAAACCTATAATTTCAAGTTGAACTTTTGAGGTTAGAACTCATTAGACTAACTTGAACACATTTTCTTTTGTTCTACATTCTTCAGTACTACTACCTAGAAGAAGAAATACATCAAAAACGCTACTTCAGGCTCAGACAACATGAGGAGAAAAAACAAAACCTATGCACGTCTAGCTTATCATCTAGAGTTTTGGACTGGCTACAAAGAGCATTCAAATTTATTTCCACGCTTGAATGAGTCCCCACAAGCTCCTGTTACCATACAAAACTTCCTTAAATTCAAAATCTACCTGAATGGTGTTATCTGTAAGATTGGCAACTTTCATCCAATAAAATTGCCACTCCCTTTAAGAATCACCTGTTTTAGCAAGAATAACCTCAACTCAATTTTGTTAAAAGACTTGAGGTTTCTCTCTCATTCTGTACTATGAACAGTGAGGAGCAACTAACTGAAACCAATGATTTTTTTGTATACTATTATGTGACAAAAGCCTAGCAAGACAGTAATTTCTGAGCACAGCTCTGAAGCCCGGCATAATGCTTATCACCAGCTGTAGCCACCTAAAAAAAAAATCTGCTTATGTAATCATCTTAAAGCCCTACGTAGGCTGACAACTTAAACGTTGCTAATGATAGCTAAAGATCAAAACAGATGATTGTTAATCCTCCTCTTATTTAAGGGAAGTTATTCACTAAGTAATACATTATTGCAGTATTAAGTGGTGGGGCTTTTTGCTTTAATGATTAATCTTGTGTCTTACTGAAAAGCTTAACAAATGTTTAAGATGTTTAATTACTGAACTTGAAGTCGTTCTTCACAACCTTTCTCCTGATGTGTTCTGGCCCACAGAAATGTTGCTTCAAGAAAAAGGAAAATTTTACAGTGTTTTACTGTGAGTCCAACTCGCATGAAGCAGAGATATTAATCAAATCACAGAACTGAGAAAGTAAGGAAGATAATCCTAACACATTTTACATATGTGTTCTGTATTTTTGAATTTTGAGTTGATTAGGTTCTTCCTTTTTCTCATTAAACTAGAAGACAAGAAAGTTTTAATTTTTACCAAAATTAACCCTTCCTTCTCTTACTTGTTTACATTCAAAGTTAATACTTTCGTCATATTAGCACAAATGCCACTAACCACAGAATTTTTCTTGTTTGTACTTTCACCTGAGCTGCTCGAGAGACACTAAATTTAGCATGTCATGAAGAGAACTGTTTAGCCTCAGGTTTAGTATCAATTTATGTGCCAAATCTCTTGCCATATCACAGCAGCTTCTAAAAAATAAATAGAAAGTTGCAGCAGTTTGTGAAGAAACAGCTAAGGGAAATAAATCTAAATGAAATACAACTTTTCCCAAGCAATTGAATGTTGGGGTCCTAGCAAGTAAAAGAAAATATAAACTAATTTCCATACTTTTTTGTGCAACTTGATTTAATTTGAAACAGATATTTCTTTACATTTTAGAAACTCAGGCTGCTTGAAGAGTAAGGAGATATTTTTTTTATGACACTACAAAGGAGACATGCATATATAGTATTTGCTGAGGCAGACTTTACTTTTTTTGCTTTGGTTGATGGAACAGAAAGGCACTTAAGACCAGAAATACATACTACCCTCTGTGCACAGAAATTTAAGAACCAATCCCCTTCATCAGGGAATCCTTACTGAGGAACTGATAGTGAACAGCTGTTGGAGCTATGACATTTTATAGTATCTGAGGGTCTGTTCTTAAAGAAGGATTTTTCTTTGATTTCAGAAGCACAGATTCTAATTTTGTGCTTGTTTTAGTTCAGTTTGAGATACATCTTTAGTAAGTAGCAAGGTAATTTCTCTCTTTTCTTTCAAATTTACAACAAAAACCATAATTAGGTTTCAAGCAGATATAGCTCTTGTAAAATGAAAATTTATATTAGATTCAGGGAGAAGGAACTCGCTTCAAAAAGTTTCAGGAGATAGTAATGTCCTGGGAAAAGCGTGTAGCTAAAAGGGAAAGAAACTGTTCCTGCCAGGAACAAAGACATAAGGACTCTTTAAGTGGAAATGGGATACTTAAAACTTGTTTTGCAGTGTTTCCACCATTACTTGTGTGTGTGTGTGTGCGCGTGCGTGTGTGTGTGGGTGGGTGGGTGCACGAGTGTGTGAAGGAAATGCATCTTTCAAATACCTGTTCTGAGATTTTTGTAAGTCTCTCTTCTTGAAAACCTTGAAGACCTTTTCCTCTCACCTCTCTTCCAAGCCCAACACCATATAACCAGTATTTTTCAATCCTTTCACCGGCAGTCTCCGCACTGCTGCTTCTTTCCCAGATACCACTCTCTCATGTTACTTCCTAATGCCTACCATAGCTTTTACTCCTTCCCAGAGCTGATAGTGCCACTTGGGAGGGCACCGCTATCATTAACTCTAGCATCACCACTTGTGATTTATCTTTGTCATCTGAGTCCTAGCAACGCCAATAATCTAATGGGTTGAATCCATTAGCAAATCAGTACATTTCAAACACAAAATATGAATACGGTGATGGACACTTCTTCCTCCACTTCCAGCTCCCACAAGTGTAGCACCTTAAAAATCATCCGTAGACTTCTACTGTTTATAGCAAGTCATAGTTCATATATTCCTGTCTTTTCTTACTACTAGGTTGCCCAAAGAAATTTTCCTATGTATTTTCCTGCCTGGATATGTTATGTACTGTCTGGAGAAGGGAATGAGGACATTCAAATTACCTCATTAGTAGATTAAATAAACAAACTCTCCTGCTGATTCCATCCAGTTCAGCATGATACCTCATGGAGAGCTATCACATACCAACATATTTGGCTCAAGAACTTACTAAAATATATCTCACTGGAGTCACTGTCTGGCAGGTATTGCTGTATGTGCTCTCTAGTCTTCTGCTCTTAAGTTGTCAGAAGAAAAGCTGTATGAACAGATAATGCTTTTGCCTGGTCCTGGCTTTTGTTACTTTGTTATAATCTCATTGCACCACCAACAGGTACTGCCCTACCTGTTGAAACTAAAGATGCATAGGTACATTAGATGAGCTACTTGGTCTTTCTGACAGTGGAGGGCTGATTAGCTCAAGAACAAAAAAAACACCTCTGGGAATTGGCTTATACTATTTTCAGGATCCCAAACTGATATCTTTGTAAGGTGGACGTAGTTCCCTGGATTTTTAGCAAAGCATGGACCTGATGGACTACAGTTAAGAACAGTGAAAACTGTGCAGGAACAAAGGAAGTCAAGGTGGTTTACACCTTGTCTGACTTCTTGACAAATGCCCCAGGATTAACTCAAAGTAATCCCAGTCCTTTAAAATTTTCTTCAAATACTACTGTCACAGGGTTGGTTTAACTGCAGGAACACTTGCCATGGCCACCATTCGTTAGGATCCCACTGCTGTTCAAACACCCTAGAAACTTCTGCTGCTCAGCTTTCCTAGCAGGCCTTACACCACTTCTAATTGTAATTTAGAATGTTTCTTTCCTAAATATACTTTTTTTAACCTGCAATTTTAATTCAGTTATCGAAAATTGAGTCTTCTGTTGTAAGTCATCAGGATAATTTTATCTTTCATTCTAAACATGACTGCTTTTGTTGTGAAACTACACAATTTATAATTTTTTATTATTCTTGATAAAAAATAATACGTAATTGTAGTACGTTACCTAAAACTTTTTACTTATGACATCACAAAGCATACAATTCTGGACAAAGTATAATGTTTGACAGAAAACAATTGATTTGTATTCTTTTAAATAGTAAGAGTTTGATACTCATCTATTTCATACCTATTTTATATAAATGAATGTATTTAAAAGAGAAACAATGATTTCCTGAGAGAATTGAGCTTTTGTACTATTTCTTATGAATTATTTTACTAATTTAACTTGTACCAATATTTATACAGTATTACTTTAAGCATTCAATAGAACTAAAGGAAAGATGCCAGAAAAAACAGTATTTGCATGAGAATCTGGAGAGTTCTATGTCCAACTCTACTCTACAAGTCCAACATATAACTTTTGGGGATTTTCTTCCATTATTAAAAAAATGTTAGGATAAAATAAATTAGACAGGACATGGACATTACAGAAATACTCTATCAGAGAGTGGATCATACAATGTTCTTCAGCTCATGTCATCTACCAGCCTAAACTACTGAGACTAAAAGAAGTGCGAAAGAAAGAACCCCAAATCTGTTCATTATCATAAAGGATAAAAGCAAGTGTGTTTTAGGACAAGTTCTTAAATAACAACAGCACTGTTACTGCAAGCTATACATAAGCAATTAACGAGGTAATTGTGCTTAGGAATGTATTTACTGTGTGTAAAATTACCTGTCATGCAAACTCATGCTTTTTTCAACAAATATCTTTGAAATTTCTAGGAAGAGCAAACTGCAGGTTTTACAAAAGATTCAGTAGTTATTTAGCTAGGTTAGTAGCACAAACATGCCTAAGGCTAGGAAAGATTCATGCCTCATTTTAAATCTTCCAAATGTCTGTCTCATCAACAGAAATACTACTAATTTTAGAATTTTATCACTCTTTTTCCTCCTCAGACTACAGTAATCAAATAATTGCTTTAAGTAATTCCTTTTCACATGAATTGCAGCTTTTTAAAAACAAGTTTATAACCACCCATACTTAAACTGTAGATTTTATGAGTTATACTTATTATGCAACCCATTAAAGTTTTATAGTCTTTGCAGAATAAAATAATCATTGATCTTTTTCATCTGAGCGCTATTAAGACAAAGGGTGTAAACATCAACTGATTAAAACATTATTTAAAATGCTTCATAAAATGCTTTATAAAACTTAGTTTTAAGTAATTCCACTCATCAAGACTTGAAAAATCTGAAGAGCACTTCATTTAATTCCTTTATGAGAATGTTTTGCATGCAAATCAAAAGCCTGAGGGACCCTCAGTCCCCAGCAAAGGCTGTTCTATTGCCTTTGCCTTGGATACTATGGCTTTCAACAGCAAGTTATCTGTCAACCCACTGTGTAGTGCCCTCTAGCAAATGTGTAAGGCAGGATGAGATAACTCAGAAAGTCTATTATTTCACTGCTACTAATCATCAGTTAAACAAACAGGCATGTGAGATATTTAGATCCTATTGATTGTTCTAAATGCTAAAAGACTTCAGCGAAAAACAAAAAAAAACCCCTGAAGTTAAAAAAAAAAAAAGGCAACAAAACCCAAAAAAGGAAAACAACCAACCAACCACAGAAAACAAAGCTTGTTGTGTGTCATTTTTAGGTATATGGAGCCCTTTGTTCAGAGACAATTTCCAGCCAACACCACTGCTCATGAAAACTCCCTCAAGATTATACTCCATAAGCGACTGTGGGGACATTTAGCTAATAGTGTAGCCATGAGCTTATAGAAACAGGGTATTTCTGCCTCAGGCCATTCACTTAATTATGGATATGAGAATTGGTGGAGAATAGTTAGAAGGTCACCCATTCTCACATGGCAAAAAGAATCAGCACAAACACATGTTCTTTGGCCAGAAGGTGCTGAATGACTAGAGAGTGATATACTGCCAGGAAAATTCTGGAGAAACTGTGAGCTGTCAGACATGAAGAACAACATCCTACCAACAACCACAAAGTAAATAAAATCTGCAGGCAGCAATTGCCAAATGACCACCAGCATTGAGACATCTGTGAGGATCTTGAATTAGGCCATATAGCTGAATGCCAACAGAGATGGTAGCTGGTGAAGGCTTATGCAGGTGATGCTACTACACACATAGTCTTTTGGATAAATCAAAACAGATTTACCAGAGGCATTCATTTACACTCCAAACACTGGACAGCAACCAGGACACAGGTATGGCTGGATAATTTACATTCACGTTACTGTTACAGAGACAAATGTTAGGATAAGTATTATAATGTTCAGCAAGGTGAAATGACACAAACTTAGGCAATTTTAAGATAATCTTAACATTTGCTTCCCCAAGAGAACGCACATCCTAGAAACCTGAATTTCTACTGAAAGGAACCACAGAAGGTTAGAGCACCCTCAATACAAATTTAATTTAAATAAAAATAAACCTTTTTAATTGATTTTTTTTAAAGTTATCTATCCATTTGCATCCATGAGTGAACTCCTCTAAGCTCTCCAGGCTGCTGTATTCTATGTGGCAAGAGGTGACAGCTGCTCATAATAAGCATAGGAGACAAATTCACTAATTGGAACATAGTCTTTAAACTGTTCAAACAAGTTGTAAGTAATCAGAGAATGGGTTGGGTTGGAAGGGACCTTTAAATGTCATCAAGTTCAGTCTCCCTGACATGGGTAGTGACATCTTTCACCAGTTCAGGTTACTCAACGTGCCATCCAACCTGATCTTGATCACTTTCAAAGATGGGGCATCTACAACGTCTCTGGACAACCTATTCCAGTGTCGCACCACCTCCATAGTAAAAAATTTCTTTCTTCCAATCTAAGCCTCTTCAGTTTAAAAACATTGTCCTGTCACTACAGGTCCTGGCAAAAAAAAATCTCAGTTTTTCCTGTAAGTATCAAATGGCCACAAAGAAGTCTTTCCAGAGCCTTCTCTTCTCCAGGCTGAACAATCCCAACCCTCTCAGCCTTTCTTCATAGGAAAGGTGTTCCCCCTGATCATTTTTGTGGCCCTTCTCTGGACCTGCTGTAACAGGTCCACATCTTTCTTTTACTGGGGACCCAGAACTGCATACCATACTCCAGCTGGGGGTCTTATCAGAGCAGAGGTGGAGAATCACCTCCCGTAGACCTGCTGGCCATGGTACTTTTGATGCAGCCCAGGATACTGGGCTCATTGGCTTTCAGGGCTGCAAGTGCAAATTGCCAGCTCATGTCCAATTATTTATCTACCAGTATCTCCAAGTGCTTCTCAGCAGGGCTGCTTTCAATCCAATCATCACCCAGTCTGTACTGATACTGAGGATTGCACCTGCCCAGGTACAGGACCTTGCACTTGGTCTTGTTGAACTTCATGAGGTCCACGTGGGCCCAAGAACAGCAATTCCAAAAATTGCAATGGGCAATTTCACATTTCAGTTTCAAAATTTCAAATTAAAAGGGCTCAATGCAAATGATTCCAAAAACAGTCAGGAGTGCTGTTAAAATATAAGGTAATGCTAAGATAAAGATAACAAGAAAACATTCATTGATGTCTGGGTTGAAACTTGCAGGAGTCCCAGCGAATAGTTGCAAGCAGAGGCCAAAATTTTTTAGAGAATGTTGCAAAGGGATTAATGCTAGATTTAGTAGGATGCTCCTTAACAGTGCATCAAGTCCGAAGAAAATAATAGCTATCATTCTGGAGACAACTGCTAGGGAGCTGAGTAACTTCTCCCCAGCTGCTCTGCAGTGCAAAGGAAAATAACAGCCATGCAAAGGAAAATAACAGCCATGCAATCACCAGTGACCATAGGAAGGCTACCTGAGGGTTGCAGGAACATTCCTTTATACAAAGTCAGAGTATAAATTCTGTTCCCTCTCCGTGACATAGAGCATAGAGCATATATAAGGCAGACTGGAGATCTGGATCCACCCTAAAATGACTCAAAAGTGGAAAAAGATTAAGAGTTTAATTTCATGGTGTCTCCTGAGCTCTGAACATTTCCTCTGCATCAGAGAATCAGGGCTTTACTGTTATTTCAAACAGAGGCCAAGGTGTAGATTAAGGATTTAAATGTACTGCAAATAATTCTGGCCAATTAAAATAATTTAGTATTTCATACTGATGTTGATTCATCATGCAAACATCAAATAAAAACATCTGAATTGCCAGGTTTTTTTGTATTTGCTCATTCCCTAATCCCTCTTCTTCCCCTTCAGACTTCCTAATTAAATGTCCTGGCCAGTGATGAAATTGCTGTTATGATAAAGAATTCCTGAACCCAAACATTATTTTTGCAGTCTTCACTATTTTTAAAAAATATTCCACTAAACAGCAGTAGAGATATAGACCATAAAGAATTGTTCATCTATCTCACAGCTAAATTGCAGTGCTATGGAAAGGAAAAGAGCAAGCCAACTTTCCTGTTCCTAGACACCTGTGAATGAGCAGCCATGCAAGGAATATCCCCAGAAGCAATAATTCCCTCTGTTTGCCTGACAAATTAACAATTTGGTGCAGTACAGTCCTCAACCTGATAAAGGTCCTTCTCATGGAAATAACATTAAAAATCAGCACAGACTATATTTTTACTGCCAAGTTTTTCTACATAGGCAGTATTGCATTTTGATTCACATGAAACTGAGGCCATTGTGTTGTCCCCTGACTAGCCTCTTCTGGAAACAAAGGATTCTGACAGCATGTCATCACTACGGAACTTTAAAGTATTTTATATGCTGAGGAAAAATACTCTTGTTATGCTCCTCTGCTCAACTAAGTCAGAAATCATAAACCAAAAACTACTATGTAGAGACATTGAAAAAACCTGGGTTTATTTTGTAAATTTCTGGCTGCTAATGTTTAGAAAAACTAAGATGTGTTTCAGATTCCTCCTCCACTCTTCACTATCAAAACCTACATCTTTATTCATAACATCCAGAAAATTGGCACATCATTTCTGCTGCACATATCTCTCTTCTAGATAAAAAACTAACCGGGACAAGAGCCTAAGGAAAAGATATTTCAAACATCATCTGGCAGCTTTTTGACAGGTTTTCTCCACGTTTCCTGGTGTAATCCTTCCTGAATATACTTGCCAGCAAGCAGGTTTTAGTACATTGTCCATTTCTATCGGTTGTCTGGTCACAATAGGACAAAACTGCATCTCCCAAGCAACCACAAAGCTACACCCAGTATGAGCAAACTTGGTGGTCACCAGCAGGCTTGGCAGAGCCTGACAGCAAGACCAGAGAAAAGCAGCCCTCAGTGAAACCAGCCAGCCATAACTGCCCGCTACCAATACCTACAAACTCAAGCTTCTCCTCTATAAATAGAGTGCAGCCTTTGTGCTGCTCTGGAATCATGGAATCATAGAATCACAGAATTGTTCTGGTTGGAAAGACCTTTAAGATTACTGAATCCAACCATTAACCTAACTCTGCTGAGTCCTGTGCTAAACCATGTCCCTAAGCACCATGTCTACATGTCTTTTAAATACCTCCAGGGATGGTGATTCAACCACTTCCCTGGGCAGCCTGTTCCAGTGTCTGATAACCCTTTCAGTGAAGAAGTTTCTTCTAAAATCCAAACTAAACCTCCACTGGTGCAATCTGAGGCTATTTCCTGTCCTCCTCTCACTTGTTACTTGGGAGAAAAGACCATCCTTCCCCTTGCTACAACCTCCTTTCAGGTAGTTGTAGAGAGCCACAAGGTCTCCCTCCCCTAAGCCTCCTTTTCTCCAGACTAAACAACCCCCATTCCCTCAGACACTCCTCATACTACTTGTTCTCCAGACCTTTCACCTGCTTCGTTATCCTTCTCTGCACACACTCCAGCCCCTCCATGGCCTTCTTGTAGTGGGGGTCCCAAAACTGAACACAGTATTTGAAGTGCGGCCTCACCAGTGCTGAGCACAAGGGTACAATCCCTACCCTAGTCCTGCTGGCCATACTATTTCTGATACAAGCCAGGATGCTGTTGGCCTTCTTGGTCACCTGGGCACACTGGAAGCTGTGAGGATGTTGCTCTGGCTGGTTTTCAGGAAGCAAAGGAGCACCACCATGGCACCCTAACCCAAGCTGCCACGGGAGCACTACCTTAGGAGCCCTCTCTATGGACGACAGCCTCCGTTGTCTCCTTCTCCTTCCTCATGTGGCAAACCTCTACTAGGGGAAGGAGAAATATGGAGCCCTAAATATTGCACTGGGGCCACTGCATAGACCAAGCAACCAAGAAAATGAAGGGACTGAATGAGAATTACTAGAGATGGATCATGAAAAAGAGATGTCTGCAGAGTAACAGTTCATTTTGCATCCACGTTTAGAGTAGTTGTGACATTGCCACTGTTCTTTCAAGTCTTAATTTTCTAGTCAAACTGTAATAATGTTTATTTCCAAAGGATGCTTATTTGGGAAACTTTCCAATGGCAACAAGGGGAGATCAGGCTTCAGTTTGAAGTTATCAGGGAGATTTTCAAGCAACATCCCTATTTCTGTTAACAATCATTTAACTCAGATCTTCTACATTGTGGACCTCTTCCAATACAGATTATGTTCATGCTACAGTCTACAAAGTGTGATATAATATTTTTTAGAATTTTTTTCAGGAAAATGGCTAGCATATCCTTCAAAGAATAAACAAACAAGGACTGATTTTCCATCTAGTAAAAGCACATGACCTAGATTTGTAAACTTGAAGTTCTGTCCCTCAAGAGACTAAAATATGTAATTCTGGGAGCTTCAGAAATAAGCGAAACCTGATTTCTGATGCATCTGTGCTTTGAGGGTGCAGGGCTTTGGAGACTATAAGGTATAAAAAAAGATCTAACTGAGGTTCTTTCTCTGGGAGAGTCAGTTAGAGTTAATGTTCATGTCAAGCAAAATCAAGCACTTACTCTTTGTTCAGGGACTCATACCAATATTTTCCTACAGGTTAATTAACTTCCAAACTTTGATGCTTTGTGAAATTTATTTGCAACCAACCATTAGCTCATGGGCAGAAACACCACATAAGCACTTTCACTTGCACTCACAGACAAGTGGGCATTCAATACAACTGCTAAAGCTTCGTGTCTTTAAGAACTAGTTCTTAGAAGGACACAGACATAAAGCTTCTCACTCTGCAGATGAAAATGCAGAAGTATACTAAATATTTGCTAAATTATCTCAACCATTTTTCAATACAGACAATTGGATTATTTTTCTGTTCCTTTTATAATCTTCAAATAATATTAGAACACTACATCAGTATTGTTTATAGTTGCAGTTTCTTTCATTCATAAAATTTAGCCATTTAAATCCCATGCATTTGAATAATCTTTTTATATCATAATAACTTGCAATGAACTTGTGATTCTTCAGGGTCTGCACCAGTGGGCTGTTTTCAGTTTAAACAGCTGTGTTGTTATAATTTCTTTTTACATACGACTTGAGGATATCCATTTGCTTGACAATTAAGAGTTTAGCACCTACAAATGTTCAGCTAACCAGATTGTTATTGCTATGTTTGCTTTATGTACAAATACAAAATATTCCTCTTGAAAGTGAATGTTTCAAAGGTTCACATGTTATCTTCCTTGCACTTCTCAGGTTACTCACTTTTTGCTTTTCCTTCTCCTCAGTGTCCAGAGATAATACTGATAAAGGCTTGCACACTCCATTATATCTTATCTATTCTCAGCTCCCAAGAAAGCTTTTGCCTTTGTAGAAAGCAGTGCTGAATGTTTTCCTCAGATGTGGCCACGAAAAACTGAGCTAGCTTTAGAGCAAAATCACCAGTAACAAAGTAATCTTAAGTTTGTAATAAACTGAAATAGAGTGGAAAAAAAAAAAAGTTATACTTTACAACAGCTTTCTATGATTATCTGTCGTACTTAAGATCAGTATTTGGCTTTGTTAGTTCTTGTCTATGTGCCTGAGATTCTCTATTGGTAAATTACTTTTGCTTTCACCTTTCCTAATACTTCTATTCATCAGAATCCTCAAACTCCCTTAAGATTGCCTTTAGATAAAATTAGGAGCATAACTACTTGATAAAAGGGAGCATTCCTCTGTAAATATACAATACAATGTCAGCATTTCTGTCATCTGATCTCTGAGTGTATTTAACATATCCACTATGAATAGCTTATGAACTGCCCCATAATGCGAGGATTCATCTAAACAAATGTAGATGCAGCTGAGCCAGTCTCTCATTATAGCCAGCAGAGATGAATGAGTATTTTCAGCGTTCACTTCACCTCATGCCAACGTAGCCTAGTAAGGTGCTTGCATTGCAATCCACCTTTGTGTATTTAACTTAAAAATTTGGAGAAAACACTTATTTTTCTCCATTATCTTTTGCGAAGAAACTTAGGCTGGTTAGCTCAGATGCCTATGCCTATCACAACCAACCTCTCAAACTGAGTTAGGATTTCCATAACCAGAGACCACTTCTTTTCGCTGAAACATGACTGAATTTTTACTCAAATTTCTCTTTGATCATGCTCTTCACAAGTGAGGGCTGCTGAAAAGTGGCCAGTAAACAGCCAAAAGTCCAGACTTCCTTCTAGCCTGGACGTGCTGTCAAACTTGCTAGTTTCTGTGGAAGCCTGCAAGGGTTAAAGAGGTCTTTAGAAATCCATTTCCTAAGACATAGACTGTGACTTTGACATCTCAATCAAGGGTGAAACTAATTCATTGACAACACAAGAAGCAGCATCTAGTTCGGGTAATCAGAGTTCTGGGTCTTTTACTGCCCACCTGCTTGACCTTGTTTTAGCCACAGAACACAAATACTTCTCCGCTGACATTGTGTAGGACTGTCAATGAAGACAATGACTATAAAGCATTCTCAACTGCTATAATCATTCATGAGCCTGCACATTTACAAAGATAATTTTTTTTAGCCACTTGTTTTCTGTCTCACATGCACATAGCTAAAGCCCTTGTCAGACATCTTGTTTTAAGTCTGATAGGACTTATGGGTTACCTTCTCCTTATGTTGATAATGCTCAGTGGCAGCTTATCTATCCCCAAAAGATTTGCCAGCTTGGAAATAATTTCCAGAAATATGCAGAACTTCTCAGCTAGCCTACATGTCTGGAGGATGCCATTAACCAGCTCTGGCATATGAGCTAAACATAGCATCATTCAATAATGTACTGTCCAGAAAGAAAATGGGAACACTGAGGATGATGCTGCATGTCAGCACACATGATGAGAAGGCAACGGTCATGTTGCAAGGTAAAGACGATGAGCAGCAAGGCAGGTGACAGCAGCTCTGATGATAGCATCCAAATACTCAGGACTGATATAATCAGCAAAGGTGGACTTAGCAGGCAGCCACGCATTGCTGAAGGAGTACTTTGAAGAGGAATGAACTTCAGAGATCTGCTAAAAAGGGCTGCTAGTCTCAGTCTTGAAACCTTGGCTCAGTTTAGTGAAAAACTGAAGAGACCAGGAGTCTGAAAGTCCAACTACTGTGCTTATACCACAGAAAATACTACTGAGATGATGTTCAAGAATAGCAGGGTTTTGCTAGGAGTCTCTTTTTTACTTTCTTGCTTCCAAATTAATACAAACGGATCTTCTCCCCTGGCCTGCCCCTCCCCCCCAGCCCCCAAAGCTAATTATAGTATAAAATCAGTTCTTTGTAAGAAAAAAAAACTGAAAATTTATGGAACAACACAAGAATAACAGTTATTTTTTAAAATTCATCATTAAAATTACATTTGAAATATGCAGAGTTTAACAATGTGAAAAAAAAAAACGGAAGACACTGAACTATGGAAAAATAAGAAATTCTTATAGACATCTAAAAATTCAGTGGGCCTATTGCATTAAATACAGTGATCACAAGGCAAAACTGATAAGGTAAAAATCCTAAGCACACTAAACAAGTCTAATGGTATATCCATTTCATTATGAGTTATCAGCAATATGGCTAAAACCAGCACTTTTTCAAACTTTGCTACATACCTCAATACATTTTAAAATTTGAAAAAAAGTTTATTTATAATAAAAGCTTCTTTGTAATAATTGACATACGGTTTCTGAACATTTTAAGACTCGCGGATTACAGCTTCTCTCATCTCTATTAATGCTGTGAGTTGCTTGAATTTAAGATTGCATAAATAAATATTTTTTATGATTAGTTCATGTTAATGACTTTAAAGCAAAAGGAACATCCATAAAAGGTAAATAAATGAACATTTAATTATGGAAATTTCCTATTGATTACTACAAATTACTTCTAAAATGGGCATGCTCTTTTACTACTCTTAATTATTGTAATTAAGATTTTTTGTATGTTAATTAGAGTTTTTTTGGCATAGCATTTTTTACCCCTCTCTGCATCTGTCAAAGTAAGTAAGTACACATATTCTTAGGGTTTTTTTTCTACATCTAGTATATGTAAATAAGGTAAAGAACTTCCCTCAGTACATTCTAATTAAAAGGGCATAATTCTATAAAGTTAAAATTAACATAAAAGCAATTTTAGTTTTTCTTTCTTTGACAGCATTAAATATCTCAGCCAGAAACAGGACAATTTAAACACAGATGTCTTATGTCAGTAAAAAAATGAAAATACCTAAGAAGGAATAAGTCACAGATAGTATGACTAAGTAAAAAAAAAAATACTAAAAAATTAAAGAGAAATGTAACCTTGTTTTAACCCAAGGTATAAGAAATAAAATGCCCGAACATGAAAAATCCCACTAGATCATTTGTCAATGAATATCTCATATATGAGCTAATGCTGTCCTCATTCTGCCTTTAATTGCCCCAACAGTTCTACCTTTTGTAGCCTCTCCAATCTGTACAGTTTAAGTATTTTTCAGGAAGCCTGTTGGAGATGGAATGTAGACCACCATCACTGAGAGTTTTGCTCTCTAGGAGTTGCAGCAAACTGTAGGTTAGTGAAACTCTGCACATCTTAAATTAGAGTGGGAAACTCCCAGCCCTGGGGCTGAATATGGCCTGCAACTTTAATGCATGTCACTTGGGATCATGTAATTTTTTCCTTCTGCACTACTTCTGGCCAACACTCAACTAGGCTTTAATTTATGGCTTACCAGTGTGACTGAAAGAGCAATCTGGCCCTCAGTAAGGGAGAGGATATTCCAGGTTTAATTGAGAACATAAAATTCTACTTTGTGCCCTCTTGAATCTTCCACGGAAAGTGTGGCTCACTGAAGTGGACAGTAACTGTTAGGAGTGTACTTACTGCATTGAAGTTGGGGAAGAGATTGACTGCTGCGGCTGTGTCCAGAGGAAACGGAAGAAAGGGTTTAATATCCAGCGATGGCTGCAAAGGTGGAGCAGGAGGACGCACTAGGGCTGGAAGAGCAGGGCTCTGGCATGTACCACCTATGTATAGAAAGAGACAGAAGGCATTCAGCAAGTGCTATGATTAGGGAAAAAAACCCCACAATCACAACACACAAAAAAAGCAACAATAAAAAGCCACTGCTGACTTAAACAAATACATTTTTATTTGTCCACAAACTACTGCATTATTGAAGAAAGAGCACAGCTGACTCAGTGACTGTTGGTTATAATTCTTTGCCAGCAATTGCTTCAGGTATAAACCATTTCAGCTAATTAACTGTTTCTCTTATTGGATAATCTGGAACAACTGTTCAGTTTATGCCTGACCTCCCTTTAGAACTTCAGCTAGTCTCATTCTGCTGTCATTTCAGCCTTTCACCCGAGCCGAATTACTCAACCCTCCTAAGGCAAAATGCTCCAGAAAAAGAGCAACAACTAGCTGTTCTGTTCAGTAAAACTGCTGCCACTTGCAGACTTTTGTTTTTTTTTAATTAAATGCTCACTCGTGGAGCTCGCAGCTTCAGCATCAACCTAAACCTTGTAAACATGACATACCTGGCTGCCTCCACAGATGATCAGTACAAATCTAACATAAGAACCATTTCACCAGCCACCAAAATTCCGTTTATGGAAAGGTTCTGATGAACACTTTTTGCTCTTGCAAGGGGTGGAGCTGATTCAGACTGTGCAGCAGAAAGCTCCTCCTGGCTAACCCTACCAACCACCAGCCCTGTGGGAACATAATGCAAATGAATAAATCCCCTTGCATACCAATAAGTTGCTACCTGTGTGCAGCGGATCCTGTTTTATTTATTTGTTTGCCCCTTGCCACAGCCAGCTAAAACCTGGAAGTATTCAAGCCCATTCTCCGCTTCCAGTGTCTCCCGTGTTTTGGTTGCACTCCAAAACATCATTTCCCTGTTAATTAAAGACTATTTGGATCCTAGGAAACTGTTAAAATATGCCAGTGTTCTTCTAATCTAAGAGGCAGGCAACAGACTGTAAAAACCAGCTGGTAAGAGTCCAAGAAACACAAAAATACTGCAAAACGTAGGGGAGTTTTGCCCCCCTCATTGAACAAAGACACAGGCTGACAGACCAACACGGGGAGAGATCTGAAATCTGTTTCTTTTTTATCTCTGGTACATACAGACACTTCATTAGACAAGCTGCATACATTCTTTAAGAGCTCAAATGTAAAGTAGTCAGAATGATATATGGAATCTCTCCATATTTGACCAGGAAATCTGCAAACAAGGTTTGCAATTCAATGCATCTAATTGAGGGCTAACAGCACAAGATTTAATTAATCAGTTGTAGCAGATCATCCACAGTTCTGCTTCTAGGTATAAAATCAGCTGGAGCCAAATTTTCAAAGACAGTATTTTCTGCCAGCTCTCAGCTCCTCTTCTGTGAAGCCTTTCACTACCCCCTAGTAAACCAAAGGTTTTGGATTAGAGTTCCCTTCAGTCTCATGCCAGTTTTTGCCCTAGAATAACTGCCATTTTTGGAGTAATTTCTACTGCTTCAATGTAAGGGCACAATAAATCACTCTTTGAATGCAGCAGCTAAGGATATGGGCTACCGAAAAGCAGAGGGCACGCAGCTCTGCTTGCCGTAGCTCACCAGTATAAAGCCATCAAGTATTTAATCATTGCCCTTGGTTTGGCAATTGCTACATGTGAAAATAAATTTAACAGGTCAGAATGATGATAGGGTCATTCAAACAGGCCAATCTTATCCTCTCTGGATAGGAAAGGAAGGCATATAAAAATATTTTTTTAGATGTTGGAAATACATAAATTTTTCTTATGTAAAGCTTTTACAGATCATGAGAGGAAGAAGTTACTTTCCTAAACAAAATCCTAACGAAGAAGTCACCAGGTTGCACCTGAAGTTGTACAGAATCACACAGACATGCCAAAGTGAGCATTTGCCTGATGATAGAAAAGAAATGGAAGCCGATTAAACATCCTCCTACTCACAGATGCAAATGCAAACTGAATTGAGAATTATTGCCTGTGCTTGGGGACCCAGCTCTTCAAGTGGATTATCTCAGTGCTATGGAGGAGAGCCTTACTGGTTCGGATTACCTAGAGCAACAGCATCACTATCCCATGCTCTTCTAAGGTACTACACCATGAAAGATGAAATAGGTCTTTCTGTGATCCCTCCCTGTGGCATGACTAGGCACTCATCCACCTGCTACTGCCAGCCAGTGCTGCACAAAGTCATCTGGGGACGAGAAGATGCTTTAAAAGGAAAAATTCAAGCCAGCTCTGCAGGACTTTGGCTGCGACTCAGAGCCTCTGGAACAGAGCTTAAAATCTACCAGAGTCCTGGCTACAGTGGCACAGAAAATGAGTATGTTCAGGAGCATAGCTGCTCTCTGTTTTTGCAATAGTGTCAGACATGTCCCCTAATGATGGAGCATGTGAGAGGTATAATGAAATTTGAGCTTTTGCTTGAAATAAATTACCTAATGTTTATAGCTGCAAAAATTAGCTTCTCTTTCCATTTCACATCCAGAGTCATACTTCAGAATCAGCAACATAAAACCTGAAGCAATGGCAACCATTTTTGTGACTCAGCCTAACTGAAAAACCTTTAGACAAGATTTTGGAATGTCAATGTTAACTATTCCCCATCTAACCCTTTAGCAGAGGGTGGAGAAGGGTAGAAGCCCACTGGGAAGAGTTCTTGAAGACCAGGTGTAGAGAAATTCTTATTCTAAAGAAGGCAAAATCATGGGCAGAAATGAGGACAGAAGGAAAACATGAGAACACAGAAAGCTAAACTGAAGGGGAAGAAGAGTCCACTCAAACTCATAATGCAGAATTCACTTTGTAGATACATGGTGGTATGTTTGACAACAGCACATTTAGCAAATCACTATAGCAAACATGGGTGCTTTTTAGTTATCCAGTGTTACTGAGCACTGGATCAAGGTGAGAAGCCATAAAGATTGCTTATGGCTGTTCTGGTGTTCTGTATGATAAGCTTACACAGAAATACCTATACATCTTTCCCTGTACCACTGCTGATCAACACACAATGAAGGCTCAATGTCAGCCTTTCTACAGACTTCCTGCCAACAAGCTTTGGAGTTCCACCTTGACCAATAAAGCTAGGATAACATCCCAGACCACTGACAGGCTTTGTCCAAGGCCTGTGCTTGATGCTCTGTATTGTTACTTGAAGTTCACAGAGACATCCATGCCAAAAACTAGGTGCATGCACAGCCTGACTTAAAAGACATAACAGTCCCCCCAAAATGTAGGGCAAGACAGGTCTAAAGTTACATTTTATGAGTAGAGTGCTACAATGTCTTAAAATAGGAGGATAGTAATGTAATTACTAATTCCAGTGTTACAAGTTAGTGATATTATAGTCTACTGTCTTTCTAAAGAGGAAGAATCTTTCCAGCCAATTCAGAACCTAAAGGGGAGGTAAATGTTCAAGACACCTGGGAAATTAATGTAAATTATTTTTACCTTTATTTTCTTTGTAGGAAGCACAGGAATAATACAACCTGGAAGTTTAATTACCTTAGCATTTTAACCAAGATTGAAGTAATAATTTTTTTCTTCATTTTTCAGGCAATTTAAAACACAGGCACTATAATCTCTTGGCCAGTGGCACCGGCAATACATACAAAGTGTGAGCCAACAAGTTTGAAAAAAGCTTGCTACAAACCTTTGCCCCTTCCTATACCTCACTGAGACAGTTTTTGGGAACTCCCCCAGTGTCAATCAAACTGTGCATTTTTACACATGGATGCACTTTTTCATCTCTAGTTGGGACTAGACATTTTGCCCTACCACTAGGTAATCTGTTTTGTGATACAGCTTTAGCCTCCACAGCCGACGTGGTGCAAAGTTGTGTGTGCAACATGAGGTTTTTGCTCTTTGTGGTATTTGTCTACTCAAGCGGTTCTCCTTCAGAAACCACTGGTGATATGAACTGCATCAGTACACCACCTTTCTCGACTGTACCTGGAATCATGGGAAGACCACAAAAACATTCAGAAAATTCCTACAGGTTCAACCTCAAACTGTACATTCCATAAGGAGTTTTGATTTTAGAGACCATGTTTCTCTATGGAACTGAAAATAGTTTTTAAAATGAGAAGTCATTGCAAAATAAGAAACCAAATGTCTTTTAAAATGCTAAAGCTTTTACCTTATCTTAAATATATTTCTGTCACAATTCTTTATAAAAAAATAACACCTTCTGGGGGAAATTTTTGCTTTCAATTAAATACAATTTTCTAATAAAAAAATATCCCATACAAATTTTTGTGCCCAGTTCACCTGAAATATCCCTTAGATCAGTGCTAGGAAAAAAGTATAAACAACTGTAAGTACTGACCCTAAAATCTGGATTAAGAGAAACACAACGGCTGAATATACACAAAGGAGACAAAAGAAAATAGTCTTAAACACACATGATAGAGAAGGGTTTTTTTTTATATACAGGATAATAAATAACAAGTTTTCTAAAGTTTCTGGAGGAGGCCAAGATCCCTGTCCCTCAAGTTCCCTAACAAACAGCTTAACACGTTGGCAACTGCACATTGCTATGTTTTGTGACTTGGCTATAGAGAAAGATATGAAACATCTTCCCCTGCATAGCCTTTCCTCATGCACGCTCTCATTCCCAATCCTTGAAACTCAACTGCAGATTTAGTTTCCAGGAAAAGAATCACTAGATCTATTATCAAATAGCCTCTCCTAAGGAAGTATCTAGCCCAATTTTTGCAGACACAAATAATCTAGATAATTCTTTGCAATGCATTTGGAACTCAGAGGTATGTAAACTGGGCAGGAACTCTAAACTAATACCCCGTTAATCTAAATCTTTTGCAGTTCTTCCATCACTAACTATTACCACCATAAACACCAAGTGGAAAAGCAAATCTCTGCAGAATTCCATTTTCATTCCTTCATTACTTTGCAATTCTTTCCTTCTGGCCACAGGTCCAGCCATTTTCAATACATCAGAGATACCCTAAACTAATGTTCAATCCCCTTCCATCCTGTGTTTGTTTTCAGTGTCATAATTTGGTTTCTCCAAAATATGGATATTCCAAAATTTTCCACCCTGTCTCATGCTTCTCCAAATATTTCCATAACAGCTTATTTGAGGTCAAAACAATACACACATTCTGCCTTGGCAGAAGCTTTCAGCTGGTATGACTCAGTGGAGTAGCTGGAAATGCACCACTGTTTTCAAACTTAAAAGTTAACTTCTAGGCAACTTAACAGGGTAACTTGTTGTTGTTTTTATATATACACAATACTAATATCTGACAGTTCACACCTAGTAAGGATAATAATTTATTAGAGAACCTGAGCGAAAAGAGGATTTATTTTTTTCCTAGACAATTTTCAAGAAAACTAACTCAGACTATTTTAAAGTATAAAAGTGAAGGTATATGTGGGGAGCTCAATGTTATTATATTTGGAAAACTCAACATCAGCTAGAACTTCTAATTCATTATGAATTTAGCTTGACAATGGACTAAAGAAAAAGTATACTTGGAAAGATTTTCTTCAAAAAGACAATAAAGACATAAGCAATCAAGAACAGTAGGCTAGCCATGATGAATAATTAACCTTCTGTATCTCAAATATGAGAGATTATATTTCGGTCTTAAGTCAAAAGAATTACTTTCTTTGGGATATAACTAAGACAATGCAAGATGAATTGTAGATCTGGCTTTTAGAAATTAGCTTAATGTGTCATGACCTGTAGTCACTAAGGTACTTCCTTTTATCACTGTCTTCATTTTTGCAACAGATACTTTTCTTAAAAACTGCAGGATTGCTGCTTTAAAGGTAAGTTTAGTTCCATAATAAGTAGTATCAGTGATCTAATTTGGCATGGCAAAATAGGCTTGAACTAATCACCAAACTACTTATTAGTAGTTATTGTACTGCTCAAGTGACTAAAATATGAACTTAGCATACAGAAAGTTAGCAAATATGCAACCTGTACCTTTTATGTGCATGAATGGATACACTTAATTTTAAATATTTAATTTACATATTAATTTTAATAGGCTACATATTATTCCACATGAACTGGAAGGAGGTTATGTGGGAACAAGTAATGTGATGTCTATTGACAATTTATTGCTCAGAAAAATCTATTTTCTGACCATTTATAGTGTTGGAACTCAGTTCCTTTTAAGGGTTGGGGCTTTTTTGTTGTTCACATTTTTGTTCATTCACAGATCTTTTTTGCAGAGTGCTTTCATTATATGATAACCTAAAAAATATTACTGAAATGAGGATATTCACATTTAAACAAAATTTTGTTTCACCAAATCCCTCTCAGTTTCAGAAAGCAAAGAAAAAACGAAAAAACCTGAATGTATTAAATATTTGACACCCACTAGAAAAGAACAACCCTCAAAATGGGGCTCCAACCACATCAGCCTCAATCCTGTTGACTCTTCTGAGACAACTCGAGGATCAAGCACACTGTGTGGCAATACAAGCTTTCCTTTCATAGGTTTTGCAGTTAGTGACATTGACAGAGGCTAGTCACTTTGAAGAGGATGAATGCAACACTGTCTCAGCTGTGAAGATCTGCAAGTAATTGATTTTTCAGTTCACTGGCCAAACCAAAAAATAAAGACAATTAAAGGGGAAAAAAAATAAAATCATCGTGTCAGCTGAAACATTTCTTTCACCCAAAATGAAATCCTATAGTTTATACTCAGATACTAAACCATTTTTTATTATTTAAATATTGGCAAATTTCAAACATACAAAAATCAAACAATTAGAAACTAGTAATTCCAAAAATATTTCCAAATATTTTGCTAATGTCTTTCCCTCTTTTCTTCCTGTCTTTTTTTTTTTATTAAAAAAAAAAAAGTAGAACTCTTCCAATTTGGCACAAATCAGTACCCAGTATTTATTTATAGAGTGCATTTTTCAGCACGTACACTATTCACCTGGAAAGTTTGAATCAGCTCTGGTCACTTGCTGCTATTCAAAGTATCATTTTGTCTAGAGTCAATATTTATACTGTGATTCCTGCAAAGTGAGCAAGTTTAGAAAAATAACTCTTATTTTATTATTAATTTTACTTTTAGAAGCTTGTGGCTATGCATCGTACTGATTTTTTTAAAGTCTTTTTCCATACATACCAGCATTTTGAAAAACATAAAATCAGGTAACCTGATACAAGAAATTCTACTGAAGAATGTACCCCTCTGTATGCCTAAAGGAGTATTCTCTTTTAATCATGTAGAATCCTGTGAAACTACTATGATCATGCTGGACTAGGAAAATGCAGAGACAAACGTGCATTAACTCTCTAGCATCCATTATCTCTTTTCATTATTCTCCTTACTTTTGATAAACAAGCTCAGGTTTCTGCTACCTCCTTCCTTCCTGTTCCTCTCCTATTATCAAGCTGCATTAACAGGCAGGTGGGCCCAGGTTACAGACCATGAAGTCCAGTCTGTCTGAACAGAATCTAAGTGCACAACATTGTGCAGCCCTTACGTCAGGCCACAAGGATGCTAATGTCAGAGTCTCCATGAACCCCACAATGTATCACCCCTTTCCTCTTATATCTAGAATGTGCTATGGCCCACAGGAAACACTTTACCAATTAAATAGTATTTTTTAATCAACTTACATAAAATCTACTGAAAAACCAAGATCTGAACTTCAGTCTTAACACTCTAGCAATGAATTCTACTAACCCACTATGGGCAACATTTTCTATGGATTATAAATTGCACAAGGGCAGAAGCTAAGCTTTTTATTTTAGCAACATGACCTTCCTAATTGAGCTCTTCTGAGTCCTTTGAGGTTTTATTCCAGTTGGTCAGACAAATTTGGATCATTTTTTCCCCTATTGAAAGCTGTTGGATCACTGAAAATTAAATGATCCAAAGTGAATGTTCCACTTTCTGTAAAGTTCTGGCCATTTCTAGTAGAAAGAAAGGACAAAAAATTGTCCAACTTAGCCAGCTTGCTTATTACCAGCTGCCCATACCAAGTACAAGCCACTCCATTTACTCGAGCAACAGAAAGCTCAAGACTGGCAGCATCATTGCTTTGGAGAAATAAACAAGCAACAAGCCCAAGAATGCCAGTTCTCCTCCCTCTTGAGAACACAGGAGATTTTAAATTTCTATTTACCTTACAAATGCTAAATACCCAGCAGCTCTCTTTTTCTCCATGCAATTCTGGTATTAATTCTCAGGACATTTCTATATGGCAAGAGGTTATCCCTGTTTTTCAGATAGAAACAACCTAGGACAGACAGCAGAAGTCACCTGCTCACAGCTCACATGGGAATCTGTGGCAGATCAAGCAACTGAGCACTAGGTCTGTAAATGCAGTGCACTGAGCACTGCAACATCCTTCCTGGTTTTAGTCTAGTAATGAGCCAAACACACTTTCACTCAGACTTGATAGCAAAGACAATGTCAAAACTGCTCTTCCTTCACAGCCATAAATGCTAGAGGGAAGATGAGAGGACCGATGACTCCACATCTGCACTAAAAATTCTCTCTACTTTTGGCACACTATGTATTCCCAGCTTCATTCTGCATTTGCTTCCCCTGCTGATCATGTTTTATACATCTTTCTGCTTTCTTAGGAAGAAAGTGAATCAAGAAAGTGAAAAGCTTGCCTTGCCTAGAGTATAGATATTCCTACCACCAAGCAGTAATGTCAGGTTAGAAAAGTTTAGGTATCAAAGGAGAAACAGCTTTCCTTTTTCTTCTCATGACCATAATGGTCTTCATCTTGGCTAGGTATTCCCACATAAAGCAGCATACCCACAGTATACCCACATCCAAGTGCAAGGTCCTGCACCTGGGTCGGGGCAATTCTCAGTATCAATACAGGCTGGGGGATGACAGGGTTTAGAGCAGCCCTTTGGGGAAGGATTTGAGGGTCCCGTTAGATGAAAAGCTGGACATGAGCCAGCAGTGAGCCAGAAGGCCAACCATGTCCTGGGATGCATCAAAACAAGCTTGACAAGCAGGAGTGGATTCTCCTCCTGTACTCCACTCTGGTGAGACCCCATCTGGAGTACTGTGTCCAGTTCTGGAGTCCTTTGCACAAAACAAATATAGACCTGCTGGAGTGGGTCCAGAGGAGGGCCACAAAAAATGATCAGAGGGAGGGAACACCTGTCCTATGAGGAATGGCTGAGACAGTTGGGGTTGTTCAGCCTGGAGATGAGAAAGCTCCAGGGAGACCTTATTGCGGCCTTTCAGTACGTAAAGGGGGTCTATAAGAAAGATGAGGACAAACTTTTTAATAGGGTCTGTTGCAACAGGACAAGGGATAACGGTTTTAAACTAAAAGACAGTAGATTTCAACTAGGTATAAGGAAGACATTTTTTACAGTGAGGGTGGTGAAACACGGGAACAGGTTGCCCAAAGAGGTGGCAGATGCCCCCTCCCTCGAAACATTCAAGGTCAGGTTGGATGAGGCTTTGAGCAACCTGATCATGTTGAAGATGTCTCTGCTCACTGAAGGGGGGTTGGACTAGATGACCTTTAAAGGTTTCTTCCAACACAAACCATTCTATGATTCTAGTATGATTTCCAACCTGAACTGGCAAGATTTACATTCAGACTCAAGCATCTTGTGGTGTGTAGGAAGCATGGGTGTTTTCAGAGGAGCACAGCAATCAGATGAAGTTAGAGGACGGGCACAATGTTAGAAATGTGCATGTCCCCAACACTGCATGTACAGTGCTTCTCCACAGCTTTGAGCAGATAAATACATTTTCTGAGAGTGCTAGACTGACTGCACCATTATTGAGTCGTGCGTTGTGGATGTCTCCTAACCAGCAGGTCAGAGCATGTGGCTAGTAGCCTCCCCTGAAGAGCTACTAGACCTTACCAGATCTAAACAACTACAGGCCCAACAAAAATGCTGTTATAGACTAAATGGATCTAAGTATTGAACAACAGGGAGGAAGCTGCTGAAGGGCATTAAAAATTATCCCGAACTGTGGTCCCCTAGGGTCATAGTCTCCCAGTAAATCATAATCAAAAAGGCCCAACACCCCCCACACCCCCATATAAATAATTAAATAAAATAAAGCAAAAATACAAACATCAGCCAAGTATTATTACATTAATTTTAAAGCTTTACACTTTTTGACATTTAGAAAAAAAATCTTTGACCTGGCATATTCTGCAGTTGGATTTTTTTGATGTTTTTATAAAGGTCATGTTTATGGTATAATGAGCACAGATTTCCAAGGGTTATTAATCAGAAGTACACTGTAGTGCAAACAGATTTTCAAAGGATTTTCCAGTTTTATGATGAATATATTAGCCATTTAAAAAGTGACATTTTTCAAAAGCATGGTTGGGACAGAAATAACGATTAACTTCTGATGTATGTACTTTAAATGAAACAAGCATACAAGTGAGAAAAATACACAACTAATATCGTGAAATGGACACACTCTACTAGCAACTTCCATGAGCAGGTGCAGCAATGCCTCTTCCGTTTAGCAGTGGCGAAGCTCAGCTTCACCAAATTTTAATAACAATGCACTGGTAATAGTTTTTAAGATATTTTTAACTGCATAGTGCAAGAGTAAGTGGAACAGAGCTCCACTTTGCTTTTCTGCTAGCTGTCAAACCTCTGCTGTTTTATTGAATAACAGTTAGACAGATTTGGGAAGTGACTGAGTTAGGAGAAGGATGGCAAAATCCAAGCCAGAGGAGCAGTCAGCCCAGGTCAAAGGTAGGTCCATGGAGAGAGAGAGGAAAGGAAGGAGGGACAGAGGTGCATAGAGAAAAGAGTGATGGAAAGTCTGTGGTTATGTACATCCACTTGGCTGTTGGTCTTACAGGTAGTCCACAGCAACGGACATGGAAATACCTCCATGAGTCAGTCTATGCCAGTGTTGCACGGACTGGGGCAAGATTCCCCTCCTGAATTAACCTCACAGTTTTTGCATACATAGGACCACCCCTGGATATGTACGTAACAAAAACACATACTTACTCTGATTCACAAAAAACCCCATATACATGCTTAAAACTTTTAGGTTTATAGTCTTTCATAGGTAGGCAAAAGAGTAAGTGGTATAGTTTCTTGCTGAACATTAAAAAGGTGGAGTGGAACCAAAAGCACAGGATTTACAAATGGACAGTGATCACAGACACAGGAGACAGAACTGAGTTTTAAAGGACAGGCTCCAAGACAGAAAGCACTATATAGTCCATGGTGGCTTGAAAGATACTTGTTAAGATAAACTATACATTATATCATGCTTTTTCCTATGTGCATTCCTAAATTAAAAATACATCAAGTTATTTGACTCAGGAACATTTTGCATTAATGAGATACCTGATTTCCCACTCTGAATGAAATATCTGAAGTTCTTCAAGAAAAGTAAACCAAACCAGCAAACATTAATATCTTTTATACTATTCTTCCTCAGGATGTAAACCCACAAACGCTCTTAGATCATGTGACCCGATTGCCTCTAAACCCCAATCCATTCCTTTTCATAAAACTACTACATTTTAATGAAACTAAACCAGTTCAGCCCTCAGGAGACAGAATTGTTTGTGCAAAAAACCCAAGAGCCAGAGGCTCTATCTGTGACCAATAGTTACAGGAAAAAGCAGCTGATGAAAATTTTAAGTTATCCTAGCAGGCAACCCATGCTTTGGATTGAGAAGTGAGGCAAAGAAAAAACAGACAGTTCTTGGCATTTGCTGTCCACAGAGAGACAAGGGGAAGAGAGGGATAAAATGTTTAGCTAACTGTTAAGTTTGAGCTTTACTAGAACAGAATTTTATGCCACATCAAAGCACACATGCATTGTGTCCAGCAATGAATAATCTCTGGATTTGCATCAGCAGGTAATTAAAAAAGAAAAATTAAAAAAAGGCCATCTGCACTCTGGAGAGAGAAAAATCTTTCTATCTCCAGTTAAGTACCTCCTGAATACCTGAAGATTTTGATTTCAGTCATTAAGCAGCTGAGGTTGGCTTACATCACCCTGATTTACAGAGATATGAAATACAATGTTGCTTTGTTGCTCCACTGCCCAAAATTGAAGGTTAATTGCAGTCATTGCAATATAGCAAGTTGGGCAGGCACATAAGACAAAAGCATGCACACTAACAAACCTTCCAGCATGAGGAGTCATTTAATTCATCAGAAATTGCAGATTGTCACTGACTTTTTTAGAACTTTGC
Organism: Hemiprocne comata; assembly: GCA_020745705.1. Lineage (NCBI taxonomy): Eukaryota > Metazoa > Chordata > Aves > Apodiformes > Apodidae > Hemiprocne > Hemiprocne comata. Next base: position 40,296,284 of record CM036587.1, read on the forward strand.
TGTACCCATCAACACATTGGCCATTCTTCCTTTGTCTGAGAAAGACTGGGGATACAAATAATTAGCAGGTTCTGGACTGCAGTACAGAGTTTTGAGTTCAGCAAGGGATCTACCATAAAAAGAGAGCAGGTGCTGATAAAGCAACAAACCCCTTAATACTATGTTAAGGGCAATGAGTTTGCATCAAATTTGGGAGGAGGAAAAGTGGAGAGGAAGGAAAGGGAAGCTAAGGGGAAGTATGAAGGCAGCAGGCAGAAGAAGAATGGAAATAAAAGAATGGGATGTTGGAAATCAATAGGAGAAATTAGAACCTTGGCCAGAATCAATTAAACAGATGTTTTATGGAAATTCTATATCTAGACACTGATTTAGTTTAATAAAGTTTAAACAGGAGATGTTATGACAGACTTAAAAAGTAATAGCTGTGTAACTATATTGTATCTAGAAAATACTAACATAATTGCTGAAACTGTTACAATGACACCACTCCTGTGATTTTTTTTTTCTTCTTCTTTTGAAACAGAGATAAGTATATGCCAGATGATGTTCTGAAAAACAAATTCTAGGTTTTAATTCACAGCATACCCTGATGAATAAATGTTTTTATTTCCTTGCAAAAACTGTGGGATTGTGTCTCCATAGACACAGTTACAATCAAGAAAACAGCTACTCTATAAACCAGTAAGTCTCTATATCCAAAAAGTGCAAGCGAAAAACCACACCTTTATGCAAGATGACAGTTAAAGATGTGTAAGAAAGTTTTATTAGGACTAGTGAAGAAAATATTGTTTTTCCTATTTATGACAAAGATCACATGAACGTATTTTATGTAGTGTTCTGCAAGAGCATTGGGCCTTATATACTAATGCTGTCAAAGCTTAATCCAACTTCCAACAAATCAGAGCAGATTGTTTAAGATGCCAGTGAAAGATGGTCCTGCAAATGTTTTATGGCACAACAAGCTCCTCCTAGTGTCTATGGTGGCAAAATCAAGCATGAAACCTCATAGCCATCAAAAACTAGTTCTTGGTGAGCTTCCATGAAAATTCCCATTTGAGTAACACTTTGAGCTGCCAACCAAAAAAAAAAGTGTAAAACTCATAAGGCCATGAGGGCTTGAAATAACAGAGTTTGACTAACTCTGAAAATCTAAATGCTCCACTGAAGACACAGGCTACCTTCATTCTCACTAACAGATCCCAGCCATGATCCTTCTGCACCAGAGAACACAAACAACAAAGCAGACTATCCTGAATTCACTTGTATAAAGCTGTCTCTTCGTTCTCTGTCAGAGGACCACCAGGAAACCACGTTTTATGCCAGTAAGAAAAAGAATCCCATCTGCCTTGAATCAGGCTTGGGTGTTGTACATGCCCCTGCAATCACAAAGTTACAGATAACTAATCATAACTATTCCTCTATGGCACTTTGGCTGATGCTTTGCTTCAAGCTGCCATTGCATGTGAATAGGAGAGGGAGAGAAAGCACTGTCAAATTTAATCCTTTTTTGTGTTGCAAAGTTTTATCAGAATCTGTCTCTACAGATCTATACGTGAGCTACACTCTCACACCTATTTATTGGGGAAGGAAATCCTTACAAAAGTTTAAAAACTTGAAAGACATTAAGGTCTGTATTTTGATCAAAGGCCTGCTCTTGAAGTCCCCAATGCCTCAATGCATTGTCCCGATAGTTGGGCTGTTGACTAACTGGGGATACTTGCACAATGATCTCTTTTGGAGCAGTTCAGTTTTGTGTAAATGTATATTCACTTCATGAAAGAATTTAGCTTGGGTTTCCAGCAGCCCACAAAAATCCCTTGACCACAAGGCTAGTGTCTTTCTGGGAAAGCAAACACATTATTTTTCTGTGGAGAAGTTCCAATAAAATGGCTATTGATAAAGAAAGGCTATGGAAACTGCTATTTTGGCAAGCTTACACCTCCTCCTAATGGAACTGATTTAAGGAAATGTTTTGAGAGCTCGAATACATGGCAGTCCATAGGTTGCTCGTCCTTTTCTTGATGCTTGTGAAAACGCTGGCAGGTACATTTTTTATATCTCTATGTAAAACATGTATATAGTTTAAAAAAAAAAAAAATCAAGCAAGGAAAAGTATCTCCTGTCACTCTCTATAGGTAGGAGCAAAGCACCACTGCTTTTGCAGACAAGACACAAAGGACAATAGAAATTTTTGTCCTATTTTCCAGAAACACGGGCATGTCAGGCCCAATTTATCTAATCCATGACATGTTGGATGCTCCAGGCTGCATCCACGGAAATAGATAAAGGCATGTCCTCCACAGATTTAATGAATGGGAATCCCTGCCCTTGGCTAATATAAATCGTGCTTGTTGGTGAGTAGCTTTATTGATTACAATCCAGTTACATTTACACATGTACACATGGGAGTTTTCAGTAACTGGCAAAAAAAAAAAAAATACAAACATATCTTCATCTTTCTTTAAACTGTATGAAATGAGTTACAATTTTTTTTTGTCTTTCTATGTCCTATCCAGATACTTCTTAGGAGCATTTTATTATTGTGTAACATAAAATTAATCCATGATAGATCCACACGTTATTATTCACTCCATTCAGAAAGGGAAGAAGAGAGAAGAGGACAAAAAAAAGAGAAGGGGGGGGGAGAAAGAGAAAGCAGGATAAAAAAAAAGAGACAGGGGCATTTAAAAAAGAGAAAGGGGCATAAAAAAAAAGAGACAGGAGAAAAAAAGGAAGGTTGGTACTATAAAAGGTGGCAAGGAACTGTCTGCATACCAATGTGCAGATTTCACTGCTGGCTAGGGATGGCAAGGCACGGTGGAAAGGACAATACTATTCATCTGTATTTTTACATAGGTCAGGAACAGCCTGAAACCTTCTCTAAAGAAAAAGGAATATGATAAGAGGTCAAGTAATCATACCATTCATGGTGTGCTCGACAGTCAGCCTAGCTATGTTCTAGTCCTCTATCAAGGCATCTTAAAATGTTACAATCCCTCTCTCAGAAACCAAGCATAAGAGAGAGACATAAAACACTTAAATAACACTTAGGGAGCTCCCTCCTTGTATATACAATCGCCCTGCTCAGAACCTTTACTTATAGGCCTACATAATTATTAAAATTTCTCTTTGTGTGCATCACAACCTCAGGTTAGACTTTGCCTTTGCAGTTATTCACACTCTAGAATTCGGCATCTGAAATAACTGTAAATATATCTAAAACCAGGTCCAATATAAAAACAACCCACCTCAAACAGTTCAGTTCATTTCACTCAAAGACTATCTTTCATCTACTTGTTACTAAGGTGCTAAAAAAAAATTCAAACCTTGAACATAACACTAAACTGTCACTCCACAGCAAAAAAAAACCCCACACCTAATAACACAAAAAAATCAGAGATGACAAGTTTTATTTTATTTTTAAGCCTCTCTCTGCTAGAAAGACAAAACAAAACAGAAGAACTAACTTTAGTTTTGCCATGTAAAACAGTTATATGGGAGACACTAAAGCAAATTTGGTTTTTTTGACACAATACAAAAGCAAGAGAAGAAAAATTCCTATGCAAACTTTTCCAATAATACAGGTAGATCAGAAGGATCAGACTCATGCAGCTTCATAATGTTAAGTCTAGCTATTATAACCCCAAATATTACAGAAGGAAGTATTTGCTCTGATCCTTCAAAATCATTGCATTGCTTTGCTTTGACTATTTGGAGTGAAGTTATAATAATCATTTTACTTCCTTGAATCACATTATTTCATGTGTTGCTAATATTTTTATTACTTTCTTCAGATTAAAACAGAAAAGTATCACAGAAACACAGAATGTTAGGGGGTGGAAGGGACCTCTGAAGATCAAGTCCAACCCCCCTGCAGAGCAGGACCAAAAACTAGGGCAGATCACTGAGGAAGCCATCCAGACAGTTCTTGAAAGTTTCCAGAGAAGGAGACTCCACAACCTCTCTGGGGAGCCTGTTCCAGTGCTCTGTAACCCTCACAGTAAAGAAGTTCTTCCTGATGTTGAGGTAGAACTTCCTGTGCTCGAGTTTGAATCCATTGCCCCTCGTCCTATCACTGGGCACAAGTGAAAAAGAGGTTTTCCCCACCTTCTTGATGCCCAGCCCTCATGTGCTTATAGACATTAATTAGATTAGCCCTCAGTCTTCTCCTTTCTAGACTGAAAAGCCCCAGGTCTCTCAGTCTTTCCTCATAAGGCAGGTGTTCCAGTCCCTTAATCATCCTCATAGCCCTTTGTTGGACTCTCTCAAGTAGATTCCTGTCTCTCTTGAACTGGGGAGCCCACAACTGGACACAATACTCCAACTGAGGTCTCACCAGGGCCGAGTAGAGCAGTAGAAGAACCTCCCTCAATCTGCTGGACACACTCCTCCTAATGCACCCCAAGACACCATTGGCCTTCTTGGCCATGAGAGCACATTGTTGTCCCATGGAGAACTTGTTGTCTACAAGGACTCCAAGGTCCTTCTCCACAGAGCTGCTCTCTAGCAGATCACCTCCTAACCTGTATTGGCACATTTTGTTGTTCCTTCCAAGGTGCAGGACTCTGCATTTGCTCTTGTTGAACCTCATTATATTCCTCTTTGCCCAGCTCTCCAGCCTGTCCAAATCTTGTTGAATGGCTGCACAGTCTTCAGGTGAATCAGCCAACTCTTTCAGCTTCGTGTCATCAGCAAATTTGCTGAGAAGACACTGTCCCATCATCAAGGTCATTGATAAAGATGTTGAACAGGACTGGACCCAGCACTGATCCACTAGTTACAGGCCTCCAGCTGGACCCTACATCATTAATCACCACTCCTTGGGCTCTACTGTGTAGCCAGTTCTTAATCAATCTGTCCATTCTTTTATCCCACATATCCTGAGCTTGCTCATGAGGATGTTATGGGAGACTGTGTCAAAAGCCTTGCTAAGTTCGAGGTAGACTACATCCACTGGTCTCCCTCCATCTATCCATTTAGTCACATCATAGAAAGCTATCAGATTAGTCAAGCATGATTTCTCCTTGGTAAATGCATGCTGACTACTCCTGATAATCTTATTCTCTTCCATGTGCTTCGAAATGACCTCCAGAATGAGCCGCTCCATCATTTTTCCAGGGATGGAGGTGAGGCTGACTGGTCTGTAATTTCCTGGATCTTCCTTCTTGCCGTTTTTGAAGACTGGAGTGACACTGGCTTTCCTCCAGTCCTCAGGCACCTCTCCTGTTTGCCAGGATCTTTCAAAAATGATGGAGAGTGGTAGGGTGATAACATCAGCCAGTTCTCTCAACACCCTTGGATGCATCCCATCAGGGCCCATGGACTTGTATATATTCAATTTACATAACTGATCTCTGACCCACTCTTGACTAGTGGAAAGTCTTCCCTCCTCCAGGCTTCCCCTCTTATATCCAGGGTCTGCAGTTCATGAGGGCTGATCTTAGTAAAGACTGAAGCAAAGAAGGTATTCAGCAACTCTGCCTTCTCTACACCCTCTGTTTTCAGGGCTCTCACCTCATTCAGCAGTGGGTCCACATTTTCCCTATTCTTCCTTTTACTGCTTCTTCTATTTGAAGAAGCTCTTTTTGTTCTCTCAGTTTAATCCACTCAGTTTAGGCAACTGACATTTATTTTAATTGAATTGTATATCAAATACCTCAATTTTCCAATATGTTTTTATTACTGGAGATGAGCAAGTCACCCCTCTCTAAACCCTATCACCTTTGAATTTCAATAGATCTAGTATATTAATCTGATCAGAAGAACCTTAAACTATGTGGGAAGTTAAGGGGGCAAAGCAAGCATGAAGAGCCTTCAATGGAACCATGTGTTGACAAGCTGGATCCCTCTCCTTGCCCTCCCACTCTACTGTTAAGGAGTGGAGGGAGCCTAACATACTCTAATCAACTTTCTAATCAACCTTAAGAGGTAATTTTACAAGACATTTCCAAGAAAATGAAATTATAATAAACCAATGAAGTGAACCAATCAACTGTCAGATTGCTATAGAAATGCAAAGATTTGCTGAGCCACAGACAAACCTCAATCCTGCAAATACTTCTGCATATTTTAACTATTCCAACCCCTCCCATCAATGGAATTACTACAGAGAAGTTAATTCTTTTTTAATTCATGCATGCAGAAGTAGGGTCTATCTCTTATTTGCATTACTCCATCCAACTATACATCCAAAATGTTCCGTAACAATGAGTTTTAAACAAAGATAATTGCTATTGTGCTAAAAAGGAATTAAAATTTTACCAAGGTTGCTCAGTTTGAAGGATGAATCAAAACCCCAAATGCTTGACCTGCATTACCATACACAGGACAGAATTCATTTGCTTAATCCAGAATTTGGCACTACTGTTTTTAAAAACCAAAACGAACCCACAAAACATGATGATGCACCACCACCTAAGAAGAGAAATGCATCATGAAACTGCAAACATAAGATGAAAATGAAGGTACTCTAAATATATTGCCAAAGACTCACTACTACTTTCATCTTTATTTCTGACATCACATCTTTTAAAAGAGCAGGATTATTCCAGAGACAAGAACTTACTTCTTGGATCAAGAAATGGCATTAAAAAAACCCCATAAACTTACTGAAAAAGACAGCATGTTGAGGCCTAGCTCTCCCTTAGTATAATTTCAGTGATTTAAGGAGAGTTACACTGAGTATTAGTTTGAGCTGCAATACTAAAGGACAACTGTTGCATTGCACTGTATCTGCTTAATTAGAGGTATCAATTCAAGGCATGAGGCAATTTTGTATGCAAGCCTCTTAGAAACCTGAAACCAGACAGAGATTGCCTGTATAAGGGTTGCATTCCAAAGCCTACGCTCAAGCCAATTTCACAAATCTGGAGTTGCAACTAAACATAAATCACCTGATTCACAGCAGAGTGTTTTGGGTGTGTTAACCTGAAATGCTAAGAAAATTTCAGCAGATGTGGGCCAAGCCAAGACAAAATATAAGTTAAGATTTGCACACCCTTCTTCAGCCCCAAAGCACAAATGCTGGCACAGATCTGTCTAAGTATCTGCATTAGGTTGGAACCTTATACTTTCTGCCCTTTTAACTCAGACACAGGTATCTGCAGCTTCACAGAGCTTAACTTTTGCATTACATAAAGATTTGATTTAGCATTCAACACAAGAGTTTACAAACCTGTATTTCTGGCTATTATGTTTCACTTATATTTGGGGAGAGTATATGGTAACCTTGTCCAGAGTAAGACAGAATTTAAATGGGGAATGTCAGGATTTCTTTGTTACACTCTTCAGAGAACCAAATTATACTTAAAATGGCCTAAGACAACCTCAACCACACACAGCTGTTTGGTGTTGCTATGTAGGTTCTGTTGGTACCACATGTGAAAAAAACCCCAGATTTTATTTCTCACTTAACCTACCATTTAAGTTCACAGAAGGCATCAAATGACTCAGGTGTTCAGCTAGATGAGTATCTGCAGTTTCAAAAGTGGTAAAAGTAAAATGTATGTCTGTGTTCCAGGACAAGCCTCAACAGTACTAACAGAACTATGAAGTGCCATTGCAACAGGGACAAAAAAGAAAGTAATGCAGAGTTCTTGTGTAGGTTGCCCCACCGTGAACTGTTTCACACAGATTTTTGTAGAGCATTACCAAGGTCAAGTCTGGTCATGCGATTGAATTGGTAGATTCAGACTATCAGGATGGGTGGAGATCCAAGAGCAGCAAAAAGAGACTAAGAAAGTCAGTATAATTCAGTGTCTTATGGCTTGAAGTGAATAGATTACTTGCTCTTGCAAGTATAGGCTGAAAATTTGGTTCCCACCAGGACATCTCTTTCTGGCACTAATAAGACCCTTCAGTGTTTCCCTACAACTTCCTCTGCCCATTTAAGCAAGTTGATTTTAGTTCAATCTTTTTTGTTTGTTTTTCTTTGTCGGTCTTTTAAAAGCCCCAAAGAGGATTCCTTCTCATTGCAAGCTAGGAAAAGGTGGCATGAGCTATTTCTCAGAGGGCTACTGCACACTGAAAAAAAAAAAAAAGGCAGTGGATGCACATACACATCTGAGGGGACGAGAAATCTTTTACATTTATTTTTCCTATGGAAATAAGTTATTGCATGGGCAATGACCTCTTACTGAGCGTGATTTAGTACAAGATTTTCTTTCCCCCTAAAATTCACTTTAAATTTCAAATTCGCTATTTATTATAACAGTTAAAATTTCCTTGTCACTAGAAATTCTTACCCATATACAATTTTAATACATGTCCATTCAGCAGCTCCAGGCACACAACTGGAAATGTTAAAATCTTGTAGACTAGAAATGAGCTTCTCCCACACGCAGCTTTTTCTGGCTGAGCTACAAACCCACAGAAATGATAGCTTGGTATGATTTGTGGTCATAAACTTCCACAGAGCTGTATGAGGTGATGCTCTAAGAAAAATTTTAAGCCTCCTCTGCTTGGAGAGGGAAGAACAATACTCAGCTTTTCCTCACTGCAGCTGTTCTGCTTAACTAGCACAGAGTCTGTTAACTGGAGAAGAATCACCATAAACTACTAAACTATTCATTGAATTGTCCCGATCTTTTTAATTATATTGCCAATAACGTGCCTTAATGAGACAAAAAAAAGGCATCCCAGTTCAAAAAACTACTTGAGAGGTTGACCCCTTGAAACTGAACAGAATTTAAATAGGACTGCTGTGAAGTAAGAGATACTCTACATAACCTGTACAGTATCAGGAAAGCTTGCAAGGCCCCTTCCTTGGGGCCACACAGATTAATTCCTTGCAAATGCAAACCTAAAAAGGACAGTCATAGAATCATAGAATGGTTTTGGTTGGAAGGGACCTTAAAGATCATCTAGTTACACCCCCCTGCATGGGCAGGGACACCTCCTACTAGACAAGGTTACTCAAAGCCCCATCCAACCTGACCTTGAACACTCCAAGGAGGAGGCATCCACAACTTCCCTAGGCAGCCTGGGCCAGTGTCTTACCATCCTCCCAGAAAAGAATTTCTTCATGGTAGCTTTAAGGTTTTTTTTTAGTGGTCTTTTTGGGGGGCTGTTTTTTTTTTTTTAAATAAGGATGGTAATTGATACGGACATAGAGACGTATAGAATTGAATAGTTCGGTTGACCTAGGAATTTAATATTTTCATTATTGGCATTGATTACTTGGTAACGGAAATTAATATGAGCAATAATGACATTTTTTTTTGCAGCTGACACCCGCTTGCTAGCTTCTGGAAAATAGGTTGGTGGTTTTAAATCACTTCCTGGAGAAAAAAAGAAAATGAATCAGCATAGCTTTCAATGTCTGTTAATCTCTAGCCTTTCTATGAAAACCATCAAAACTCAAGTGGTCAAAGAAACTGACGGAGCCTTCCCCTGCAGGTGTGCAGAGCTGCTCTAGCATGGAGAGACCTGCAGCAGAGCATTCCCTCCTGCAGGTGCATCAAGTGGGGCTCCCGACACAAGGCCAATGCAATTCAAGTTACACAACAGCCCAAGTTCATGTTTCCACCACATTCAGCATCTCTTCTGGCAAAGAGACAGGGAACAACTGTTTCAGCAGGAACTGAGACTTAAACAGATAAATCCTTCTGCCTTTACTTACAGGCTGATGACAGGTGAGGAAGAAACCCATGGTGGCCATGCTGCAGGGCATGCCAGCATCCTCTACTCCCAGACCTGCTGCGCAAGTGGCTGCCAAAGTTTGACTACACTGCTGGTCAATTTAAGATTTTAAAGAGCATTTAATTCACATATGAAATTACTCAAGGTATTAAACACAACTGCTACAAATTATTTGACAGTTACCTTAATTAGACTAGGTCTGATTTAATATTTCCAGCACAGCTGAAACTCTTACTTTACTGGGGGCCATGGAAGTTTCTCAGCATGTTAGGTCCAGTAAATGAAATTGAGTTCAAGCAAATCTATTAACACAGTCCAACACTTTCCACAGTTCATTACAAATAATAATTACTTTCCGAAAACTTCCTCCTTCACTATAAATACCAGTTCTGACTCAGTAAAAACAATGTCAGTGAAGAAAGCTCAATTTTTGCTGAAAGATTCTTGACCTTCCAAGAGCTGTTTTCTGTGCCTGCTAACAGTTGCCCTACATACATTATATCAACAGATTTCAAAACTGCCCAAATTCTTTCAGACAAACTATCAATATTACCTCAACCAATATACTATCAAAATCTGTTCCCTACATTACCTACTAGAAATGAAGTTGTCTACATAGATAGAAAAACCTGCAAAACTGGAGATTTGCCTATCACAAGCACCTTGGAAAGATTTCTTAGATTAACTTATCTGTTACTTTAAACATTCTCTAACAACGTTTGCCATTTATCACTTTGAGCTTCCTGGAAAGGGCTAATAATTTAGAATTAACATTATTTCTTCTTATCTTTGTGATTTGGAAGATATTAGCTCAGCTGGGGTCTCTCAAACAGATATTTGATATAAAACACTCAATTCATTTGACTATATACTGAGGTCAGATGGCAGTATTTCTGCTTCCAGATTAATCTAAAGTGAGCTTTGTATTGCTGGGAATGTGCTGGCATAGCTTTTAATATTAAAAATCCTTTAGTAAATCACAATAAAATATCATGCAACTGTTATTTTTGTGAATATTCCTATGAAGAAATCTCCCCACTACAAATGCACGAAAGGCTTATACGAATGATATAAACATTGTTAGACTAAACTGAGGGTTATTTTAGGAGTATTTCTGTGCTGCTTTTCCTCACTAGATTTATAATTTTGGATACATTTAACTTAGAAAAAAATAATATATCAGGGCATTGAAGAATAAGTGATAAAAATGAATTACGTTCTACACATCTGTACTATCTTCCTAAAATCTGTAGAGTTGTCTGGGTGTCCACAGTAACACATAGCATTACTGTTCATCTCCTTCACAAGGTTAATTTCAGTCTATTTAAATATATTTTCTTCCCTGTGTGCTGATGATAGCATGTGATGACAATTTTGCTTCAAGTTAGTCACTAAAGGCAAAACAGAGCAGTTTTGTTCAGTCACCTTGGAATGATTGTGCAGGGTGGTGCTGCCAGTACCATTTTGCTGCAGCACCAGCACACCACAGCGTTTCACCTGCTGCCTGCCTGCCTTTCTCTGCCAGCAGACTTTATATACATTTCACACAATCTAAGGCTTTGTACAATCACATTTTGATTGTATCTATAAATGTTGCTTTGACTTTTTTTTTTTTTAATGTGTTTTCAGCCTTTCAGTGTTTGTTCATTACATTCGATATGTTCATTCATGCGAAGAAGCGTATCTGCGTGGGCTACAGCTGTGTGGTAATGTCCCTCTTTAAGGCCACTGACTCTTTTTACCTTGAAAAACGTGAAGATAATCTATTCCATGCACTGTCAGAATGTGTAGAGCTAAATGCTAATATGAAGGATAGCTGCCTCATATACACAGATCTGACCGCAGAGAGGTGTTTGTGCAAGGCACCGTTATTTCTATATGGGACATCCAAAGAGATGTCAGATGTCCAGCTGCTACTGAGCCCATAGGAACCCAAATGGTGGACTGCTAATTAGCACTGAGGTTTGTCAGCTGTGCCTATGTAAAAAGATATTTTTATGGTCTATAAAAATACAGAAAAGGATTTTCAAAAAAAAAAAAAAATAAAAAAAAGTAAGAAGGGAAACCCACTGCAAATCTGTAAATATGTTGAAAATTTTTACTTTGATCCAATTGAAGACAAAAGGAGTTAATTCAAAGCCTTCTGTAGGAAAGAATGAAAAAGGAGAGAAAAATCATACCATGTGGGCCAATGCAATTTCCAAGTACTCAGGGCTATTAAGATTTGTCACAACAGAAACTAAATGTGTTACTTGGAGGTTTGTGCCAGTGCCCTAGCATTGCATGTGGAGAAGAGGACTAAATGACCAGTTTTACAAGGTAGACAGACTGTGGTCAGGATTGGCGAGACAAACATTTGTAAATGATTACCTCATGTCTTGAGTGCTAAATGCATGTAAGGATGCTAGAAATACTGCACTAAAATGGCTTTACAGCACCCATATTCATGTGGCTGCCATGTCCTCAGCCAGAGGGATAGACAAAAAGGGGCAGAATTATATACCTTCATACATGCACATGCACCATTTTATAGCCTGTTTGACTTGTTAGAATTTATCCTTTACAAACACAGGAACTGAAAAGTTAAATAGGAGGTGAGGTAATGTTTTATACATGCCTGTTTGTTTTCCCTTATTAAAGAAATAAAGATGGCTACCAAAAATAACAGATACTGCATGAAGATTTGAAGCAAATATATTATTTTTTCTGTGCTACCTAGAAGCAGACAAGCTCACACAACTTCCACTGTTGAAAAATTTGCTGCTCACAGAAGCACAACTTACTAGTAACAACAGGAAAAAAAAAGGAGTGGTCTGCTTGCTACGTAATAATCACTTATCTGACAAACTAAACGCCCCTGATACGTGGCTGGTTTTGACAGAAGGCGAGTGGATTGGCTTTCACAGGGAAATACCAGCAAACAAAAACTAATTTGCTAAACATTTCACTACAGAGACAGTAGACCCTCAGGTCGTTACTGAAAAATGACTTGGCTTAGCAAGAAGAGCACTGATGTTGTTTGCAGTGCCAAAATTGTCTTCCTCCCCATCTCCTCCTTCCTTGTGCATTCACAATTGCAGATCTTGCCAAGATTCTGTGTTTGCTTCCTTTTTCTCTTTTTTTTTCTTTTTTTAAAATTTTTTTTAATTTTTTTCTTTTCATTCAATATTGATCCCTAGAGCAACAACGGGTAAGAGTATTGGAAAGCAGTCGTTACCTCCCTCTGTCTCCATAACTTACTACACTCAGTAGTAAACAAACTGATTAAACAAGGTCACCAAGAACAAAAGAAGCTGAGAAAATTTTCATGGCTTTCATTTGAATGAACTGTACTGTCCATCTGCTTTTTCAATGACAACATAAAAACAAATAAAAAGGAAAACCACAGTGAAGTAATAATCAAAGAGTAAATCAAACCTAGCTTTTTTCCTTTGTTCTTAGGAAAGCAGTTTTAATATTCAGAGACAGTTTTCTAACATAAAGCCACATTTTAGACTCTATCTAGTTTTCTGAAGGAGGGAATTGGGGAAGTGACTGCTGATTTGCATTGCAATAAACAGAACGTATAAACAATACACAGTATGAAAATTACCAAGATGAGCCAAAGCCCTTTGAGATCCTAAGTACATGCTAAAATTTCAAAAGTTATACCCCAAGTTAGCAGACACTCCCAGTCAATCTCATTTTTGTATCTCCTGTAACCGCTTCAGAGATGAAGATACTATCCATTACCAAACCCCAGGAGCTTTTCAAGCTTTACTTGAAAAGCAAGTGGTACATTATGGTTTTAAATTCTGAAATCTGCAGGGACTATAAAACAGAGTAAATTAGTTGGCTGGGTAATAGAGCCAGGACCTGATCTCATAGTGATGAAAGAATTTCCCATTATTTCCTAACAACGTGTTCAGCCAGCTAGCTGAGATATTAAAAAAAGAAACAGATTGATCTAACCCCAACTTTTTAAAATAGTTGTGACCTTTGCCAAAGCATAAATGGGGGAGGAGGGGGAGGGGAATTGAGAGAGAACAAATGCTTTTGTTTAAATGCTCTAGATAAGGACTGAAGATGTCTTACCTGTTTTTCAAACCTGAGGAAGTTTTAAATCGATATAATTTCAAGTATCAAAAGAGACAGAACCATATTATCATATAAGTTAACAAGAAGCAAGGGTGTATAGGAACTGAACTTTCATAAAAGCCTCCCTTACAACTCCAATTTCAAATTACGGTTGCATTTTCCTATTTCCCATTTGATCCAGACCCTTGCCAGCTTCTTTAATCTGTCATACCGTACTTATGATTGGAATAAATCTTTGTGGTGCATATGTACAAAGGAAAAAAAAAATTCAATTATTTTTAAAAAAATTGAGGGAAACGTGTTCATGAGCATCAGAATGATAACACAAAAGAAGTGGTCAACCAAAAGGGCAAGGAGGTCTAAATATCTGCCAATAATTCAGCTTCACGCATTAGATTTTTCACCCCTAAGTAGACTTTGTAGAAATGTATCACTAAAATCACTGAGAATACAAGCTGACTGCCCTACAGAATGTGGCTTTGCCATATAATGACTTAGCCCTCCAACAGAGCAAAGCTTCATCCCACTTTTAACACCAGCAATTTGACTCAAGTACAATCTCAGAAACTTTAGACTTTAGTATTTCTAGCCAACATCTTTTGCTGCATTTTCTCTGAATGCTACCAATCTTCTATGCAATTTCAGCTGCAAAACTAATCTTTGCAGTATATTATGTGTAATAACCTCTTTTTAAAACTGAAGCCCTTATGACCTCTACTGCACTTCAGGAACTTTTCATGAGCTAATGCCAAATTGAAATACTTCCTTTATCAACTCCCAATATATTTCTTATTTTTCAAGTGCTGCTATCATCTGTAGTGCAATGAGAGGTAAAAGTTTTGAAAGGATTCCTGTAACCCGATTAAGAGTTTTGTAATTACAAGAATTTCTAGAACTGCCACCAGGTTATACAACAAAATCACAATAATATGGATGGATATTCACACACAAGCATAGAGAGATAGAAACCATATTACTCAGAGACACTTCTCCACTGAAAGGCTCTCAGTGTTTTAAACTATTTTATAAAAATAATTTTTATTAATTGCATTACAAATATTAAAAAGGACAAATGCATAAAATTGTAATTAAAGTTTTTAAAATCCAGTTTCTACTTAGCATTTCATTTCTTAACAGAAGCAAGATATTTGTTAAGAAGGGATGGAAGATTAAATTCCACAGTCATCCTGGTTAAAACAAGAACAGACATTCACATGTACACATGTGCGCACACACGTATTTTCTGTTAAAGGAGCTTCAACTGAAGCAACTGTGATCTAATCTTCTCTAACGAATCAAGAAACCATTAATTCTGATTTTGGTCTTGAAGCGATTCCAACACCCACAAGAAGGGTAACACTGGGAAGCACTTTTTGTGTGTGTATGTGAAATGATGAAATAACATTATAGAAACATACTAGCTATATTTAGAGGTATTTTAATTTAATAGCTTTTCTAACAGAATCTAAAAGGGTACAGGCTGCCACAGACAAGTTTCTGTAAGTCTGAACAGGATTTTTTAATTATTATTATAATGTATATGTGCTCAGATCTTCAAGATCTGAACGTCACTGCCCAGGAGGCTGTAATGTTCCAAGTATAAACATAGGCTCCTGTAGACTTCAAGATCCTATACACTGGCTTGCTCAGCTGAATTCTTCTGTCACATACAACATCCATGATATACTAACTACACTTTCTTATTGCAGATGGCTGGTGATAAAATACAGTTCATAAACCAATACCAGTGTTTCTCAAAACATTTGAAAAGCATAGCCTTATCATCACTGATTCATTCTGCCTTAAGTGAAGACAAACAGAAATGCTACGAAAGGCCTCTACCTTGTCTAGCCTAGAAGAAAATATAACCTCCTACAACCAAACTGGTGACAACTAAGTATCTTCCCTGAAACTGCTGAAAGAGGTTTTTTTGGTTGGTTGGTAGGTTTGTACAATGTGTGTTTCTTTAAAGAGGTGATGAGATTTGGGGTGTGGGGGGAGTATTTTTTCTTCCATGACTCATTCAGCATGAATCTCCTCTACAAGAAAGAGTTCCAGAAATAAAAAGTGATAGTCAGAATAGTAGTATGTATGCAGATGAATTACTACACTCTACAATACTGATTGAAACACCCGCCCCCTCCAATAAACAGCTAACATCAAACAGAGATGTGATTGCATTTTCAGGCAAAAACTGTTCATTTTTTCCCCTTAACAGTTCTATTATTTTATCCCATAGGATATTAGTTTCCACCCCAATATATTAGATTTCCTGTGTAATATGAACAGAAACATTGAGATCAGAAGTTACTTAAACAGTAGTAGATCCACAGAGGGTATGGAGAAAGGGAAGGAAAAAAAAAAAAAGGAAAAAAAAAAAAAGAAAATGAAAGGTACAAGGTTATCTTCCCCCCCTCCCCCCTTGTCTTTGTATATTTTAATTTTAGTTCTGTTTTCAGTCGTGTTTCTTCAGTAAGGGCAAGGTATGGGGGCATGTGAGGGAGTTGGGTTATTCTTGCAGTGGGGGTGGAGGATTTGTTTCCCTCTCAATCCCAGCCAAGGTTTATAGAGCCCTCAGGACCAGTGCTCACTGTCCCAGAACTGCAATATCACTGCAGCATTCCCTCCGCTTCGACAACCGTCGCATACAGTGCCAGTGCACGGCACGCACCAAAAACTCTCCCTCTTCCCCTCCCGAACTGCTGAGAGCTCTTTCCACCTGACCCAAACAGACTGGCCACCCAGCCCACAAGGTGGCCACAGGGGCCACTGTGCTTGCAGGATGAGCCAGCTCCACGTGCCACCCGCGCTGCTGGGCCAAGGAAGGTGGGATGCTGTGGCGAGGTGGCCGACCCAAGGCAGTGGCCAGCAGGACCTTTTTAGGTAGAGGTGGCAGGGTTTAGCTATGACCATCGGCCACAGCAGAGCCCTTGTGTTGAGCAGGACAGAGAAGAACCCCTATTAACAGCGTGCAACATCAGCACGGTGGCACTAACAGCCACCCACCGTTGTTCCTTTCGGAGCTGCTGAGAAGGTTTGCAACTGACTTATCTTACACTAAATTATTAACTCGATGATAAATGAAAACAAAATTTTCTTTGGGGTACGTATGTATGTTTTAAAATGCAAAACATGTACCTATTAAAACACTTAGCAGAAATTAATTATTTTCGTTGGCTTTTGGCTTACTCTATAAACACACGACATCATTTTGTAGGACTTTTTATTATTATTATTATTATTATTATTGCAATTCCACATTTCTGTTCGACTGGAAATGATGAATGCAAAACCAATACAGAAAGTAACAAATGTATCCACGGTGATCAAACAACAAACTCTAAAGCACAGCACGGTGAGTGAAAATTAGCAGTTACAGAAACCACTCCATCAAAATTCTGGTCCAATGTAAAAAGAAAGGCTTATGCAATTAGAAGGGTCACAATAAGTTTAATTATTTGAAGGCTCAGTTTAAATAGCAGAGCATACATTATCTCAGCTCAAAATCTTTGTGGAGGCTACAGGTTTAAAGAGAACATGAAACACTACAACTGATTTCTGTATTTAGCAACTTTTGTCTGTGATGGTTAAGAAACTCACTTCACCCATTAACACTTGCTATGGAAGAATAATATTTTCAGAGGGTTAGGTCTTACTTCCCACAGTAATTATTTCAGTATTTATTTCAACCTTAATGCTGCACACATGTTCCCACTATGCTACTTTACATCAGCAGCAATGACACAAGAAGGCCCAGAAAAACAAGCAAGATGCATACAAACATAGAGAAATGCTTGCTTTTTCTTCCCTTTCTGTTCTTTAGGTGGCCCAATAGCAGCATACACAGAGAATGAAATACCACAGAGTTCTTTACTAATATTGAAAGGAAATAATTTTTTTCCTCAGCAAAGATAATTCTGATATTGTCTACGTGATGGTTACAGTAATTTTAAATCTAAGTAGGTGCGTGATACATGCGGTCGAGCTTCCACCCAGCTCTGTGCAATACTGCTTTGTGCAGCGTTAGAACAGGGACAGGTGAGATTACAGACACTCTGGATTCTCACAAACAGAGCAGGAAAGCACCCAGGACAACCACAAGTAAACATTATCCCCATCAGCTCATGCTTCGCTACGCAAAAGACAGAAAAAAGAACATTAATTTAAAACTTAACATTAAAGGAAGTTTCAGACTGAACAAAGCAGACCAAGAACCTGCCTAACATAAACTTTCAGCTCAGCTCTCAGAAGCGAGATTTCCTACAAAGCAGAGAGAAAGTACAATCCAGTTTGTTCCAATTAAGAACCTGTGTTGCACGAGAAAACAAATAAGCATGTGAAAGAGCTGTTTGCATTTTTTTTCCAAAGAAGTAACACCAAAATAAGTTTGATCACCATTATGTGCTTCTGAAAACTATAAACAGAAAAAAAATAAATAAATTAAGTACCATACAACTAACATATACCTAATACTCTAAACCGTATAACTTCAGGAAACCCTAACTTCTAATCCTAGTCACACAGGCAATTGTTGCAAAACTGACTTTAAAAAAAGACAACCTATCTCGTGCTTGCGATTATATCAAAGGTAGAAAAATAACCCAAACAAGCAAAAAAAATAACCTAGTGCCACAATTATAATTGAAGAGACTTATTCCAAATTACTCAAACCTAAAATCATAATGCTTGTCTGTTCTTAGTGGAAAATGTAGTAAAGCTAAAACATTGCAAATTTATCTTTAAAAGAGACTCTAAACAGTTCTGACAACTCAGCCAATTTATATTTTTTCTGTTAGGACAATTTGCATCAAAATCAATCTGCTTCCATAATTGATGGGTTTCATTGTTAAAGACAACCCTGCCCCCCAGTATCTTTCATTGTACGGAAAGAAGAAAATAATGCTTAGCGTGTCATAAAGCATAGTACTTTTGTGACAGAGCTCAGAATATTACAAAAGTTCTTCTCTTAAGTGAACTCCTGATTCAATATTTAATGAAACTGAGAAAGCTGCTGAATGTCCCAGAAATCCTCCAATTCTCTGCTCTGTGTTCATTCTAAGTATTATGCAGCTATAAATTAACACTCAGACTAGATTTCAAGTAGCCAAGAATAGTATTTTTCCATCACACCACCAAATCTTCTGTTTTATTTGTTTGCTATTTAGCAGCACTAACTTGCAGCATTTTATTGCAATTTTACATCCCAGCCCAGTACTGCAGCACTACATTGCTTAAACATAGCTCTACGCTCCAACATGTTTTTAGGGTATGCAGCCAGGTCAGCTGTAAGCCTAAGGAAGATTTCAATCAAGCAACAAAACTAAAGTCTGCACAAATATTTAACAGCTCCGAGACCTCTAAAGGCATAAAAATAATATGCATTTCGTGGTATGCTAGGAGCCAACTCCACACCCGGTGATTTGCATAACGCAGAGTACTCGGCAAACACACCACTGCAAATAAAGCATTGTTTTGCTTTTGTATCTTTCAGTTCTTCAAACTACAAGCTGAATGAAATACTAAGGCTTACTGTGCCTCCCCACCACAGACAGTGCAGTAGCAGCTCGTCCATTACATTAAGTTCGTCTAAAACTTCCCATGCCTCATAAACATTTCTCATTGCCTCTCGGCAGATGAAACACAAGTTCATTTAAAACAAAACTGGGATGAGTTCATCCTACCTAGTTTATTTTTCAAGCTGCTAAAACTACCCAGTAGCCCACTCAAACAGAGAATTTCCCAGACAATGGAATCCTTTCAAACTGCACAGCCGACAGGATTCCCCAGTTGTCAGTTTTCGGTGCGTGCCAGCACAAAATGTTCTTGAATCCAAAATTTCTAATAATCACTCCTATTGATAATGCAAGCAGAATTACACCACAGTTAACACTTACCAAAATACATTATGTTTCTCATTAATCATGCAGTCAGGATCCCACCGCTGTGTATTCAGCATTAGCTCCCGCACAGGGCTGACATGTAAAACGGAGCTCTTTCATTCTACATTATGTGGAAATTTCCCAGCACAAGAAGCGTGTGTGAGCAGTGTGCCTCCTCAGGATGAGCGCTTTGCAGGCAGCCTTATCCCCAGTACAATCCCTGTCTGATTTAGCATTTACTCTGGCTGCATGCTGCACTGCCCATTCTTACTGTAATCTGACTCCTCCTTCTGATGTCCTTGCCGTGCCTGTGACATCAGGACTAAGAGTACTACAAACAGATCTTTTCTTTAGCAGGCTTGCAACGATGTGCTCTAATATCCTGGTTAACCTAACTCTGGCTTGGGGAAGAAGGAAAAAAAAAAAAAAAAAGCAGCTCTTCTAAAATAGCACTGGTTGTTTTTTTTTTTTCTTTTTTGGGCAGCAAATGCGTTCAGTGACATAATGTGCTCAATTACATAATAGATGTGAAAGACAAAGCTCATATTGTTAGTGTATTTTCCTTTGAAGGGCAGGCTCCAGGAGAAGCTCTGAGTGCCCTGATTCCCCAGCTTTAGTAGAAGATAAAGATGCTTGGCACTTTGCAAGACCATGTCCCCCTTGGACTTTTTTGTTCTTTTAATCAAAGCTCCATGTTAAATTAATTGCTGCATTTCAAGGAATTATTTTAAATCAAATGTTGTACTAAGCTCTGTCTGTTTCCATTTTTAAAAAGCAACTTAAAAATAGGTAGTTCAATTTCAATAGAGCTGAACTGATTTTTTAAACTACAATTTCTTTACATGAATAACAAAGTGTGAGGAGGGGACATATAGGACAGCAAGCATTAGTAATGGATTTTAAAACTCTTCACCGTCCAGGTCTCTGGTTCCTTTCTGGCCTGGGTTGATAAGTCATTAGCAGCTGGAAGGTATTTTATTGTTCTGCCACAAATGAAATGGACCTAAATTTGTTGTAAATAGGTCCCTACACAGTCCAAAGAAACACCAAAATACTCTCCACCATCTACACATAGTGCCTCGGAATAGATCTGACACTCACTGGTGTGGCAGTGTGGAGAGGATGATGCGGTCTGTATTTATGCATGTATTAGGTCTCTTCTATAAATCAATAGAGGACATCAGTTTCCTGCTATCAGTCTGGCATGTATCACTGATAATACACTTAAACTAAATAAAGGTAAAAAATACTGGCCAGTATGCTGAAGTGTTTATTTCATTATAATAGGATCTAATGAGATGAATGCTTTCATTCTACAGGAAAGAGGATGACAGGTATAATTCATTTAAAGCTCCACTTCTTATTTGTAAAAGCTCCACAGAGTAACTACTATTTCATGAGGTCCAATCACTTAGGGCAAAATTATCCACCAGCACAGCACCCAAGGAATGCTCCAATTGCAGCAGAAGAGTTAAGAGCCCTGGTGTACATCACCCCTACACATCTCTCAGCAGGAGTCCTCTGCTGCATCGCTCTCACAAGGTTTCATGCTACCTGCATGGAAGTCACTAAGATTAAACACCGCCAGGGAGAACTGGGGCATAAATTTCAGTCCTGTCCCTCACTGGCACTCCCACAGTTCTCCCTTTCTGATACCCAGCCTTTCGCGGCGCTCTTTCTAATTCCAACTGCCCCTAGAAAGAGGCATGCCTAAAATAAGAGAGATATAGCACACAGAAAAACTCCAAAATAAAGTTTGCTTCACAACTCAAGAGCTCGCAATACCGGAGCGTAAGGGAGGAAGATCAGGGATTCTTGCATGGTTCAACCAGACCAACAGCAAATCTTAAACCACAGTGAAGAAATACTATGTAGAAACCCCTGAGTGTGGGGGAAGGTGTCTAGAAATCATGGCCTGTATTTTAACTAGAGGGTTTGAACAGCAGGTAACAGGCTATTCTCAGCACCTTCCTTTCCTCTATTTCATCATTATAATATTAATTAATATCATCTGTACAAGAAGGACAGCTTGCTATAGGAGAAAACACCACCCTCAAAGGCCAGCTTAAAATATCTCTAATATCCGCTGAGCAGCGGGTATAAGCTACTATTAGGAGCCTTCTGCAAGACAAGCATTCCCTCCCCTCCCTTCACCATGGGGAAAAGCTCAGAGAATCAATTCGCTGTGAAACCCTTCAGCTCCTTTACTAGCTCCAAAGTGCTTTTGCAGAGGCACTGCATGATGCCCTTTAGGTCAGTCTGCACCCAGGTGCAGAATTTGCCTTAGGCTGCATTTACCTTATCACAGAGAAGCTCAGGCTCATTCTGCTGGGAGTCAGACCCTGCAAGATGCAGGCTACCTCCAGTCTCGATGTTCCTCAAAGCTGATTCATGCCATCAGGTGGCCATCTGAGAGCCCAGGTACAGATGACTCATGTCTGTGTAGATGTAGCATTAGTGGACAGGCAGCAACCATGCTGCTTTTAAACGTCCCCTCTTGAGCTGCCTGCTCAGTTACAATGCCTGTACCAATTCAGTGAAGCCCGGTGGCAGGTCAGCTCCTCAGGAAGCCTAAACAGCAAAGCACCACATAGACTGATGGGTTCTTCGCTACTTGGTTCTGAATATTATCTCCACTTTTGTTTGGCACTTTAGGATTCAAAACAATCAGGACCATCTTCCCTTTTACTGTGTTTGTTCAATAAGCATACAATCAAAGTAGCCAAAGGGAAACTAAACCAAGAAATGTTATTTAATTTCTTCTCATTTCTTCTCATATGGAACAAATGCGAGGGAGGAGGGAAAGGTGCTGGTGGCCTATCCTGGAAAGCTTTCAGAGCCCAAATACACATACTCAATGCCAAACTCTGCTTTCATTTACACTCATACAACATTAATAAACAGTAAAAAAGAAGTAAAGTTCCAAGCAAGGGACAAAGAAGAAATTTTATCCCCACAATGTGTTACTCTCACTGTCAGTGAAAGCAAGGGTTAGTTTAGTAACTGCAATCCTGAATTGGTGGTGTTTTAATTCAAGCACAAGATTCTACTCAACATAACAGTGGGAAAGCACAGTCAGAAGCTGCAAACACACTTGTGTGCGTCAGGAGACTTGAGTAGACCCAGTCTGGACATGCAGAATGAATGAGCAAATTAGCCCATGATGTCAGCCCACAGTGCAAACTCCCAATCATCAACAAGCCAGCACAGGCTAACCGGCATTTAGCTTTGGTACAGATGCAGGTCAACTGCAAATTTATCGTATTTTCATGCATGGTTCACCTATAAAAACAAAACCCCAAAACACTCATGATTCAGCAATAGCATAAACATAACATGAAGAAAAGTATCTTCTGCTAAAACAGCTACCTCACAGCCTTATTTCTAATAACAGAATTAGCCTCTACTCCCTGAAATCCTCTTTCCCAACAACCCGCTTCTTTTTTGTTCCTAAATAGCATCTCCACCTTGATTTCTTTGGCCCTGCCTTGCCTTGAAAACCACATTTTGGCAAAAGGTTTGACACAAAGGGCAGAATTTTAAAACACAGACTACCCCACAAGACATTAACTCCCTGGAATAAACAAAAAGCAAGCTGAGAGTACACATTTCTCAGCAGTTCAGCACATACCTTACATTTCTCCAAAGCTACAGGTTAGCCCCCAGGCCTGACTTGGTCTAGAGCTAGAAAGCCACTTTGTGAACTAGCTGCACTATCTATGTTTTCTCCTGATTTTTATCTATCTGTGTGATTTATGCAATTCCTCTGTAGTAAGTATTAAAGCCACTTGGAGGCACATCTCTTGCAGAGACTAATTAATATTTAATATTAATGCACCCAGTTAATTCCCCAGGATTCCTGGAAAACTCTCTTCCAGTCTTGAACTCTCCCAGGAGACAACTAATTTTAGATTTATGCCCAGGCTCTTACCAGTTGGCTTTGATGAATTTCAATTAGTGAGGCTGACCACAAGCCTTTTTTTTTCAAATGCAGAAGCATATCGAGGGACTCTTTGCTGGCAGAAATGTAATAGCAGGCAACAAAATACACTAGTGACATAACATTTCAAGTTTATGCATCATGTGTAGTAAGTTAAAAGATCTCATACACTTGAAACACTTTCAGATTTTCCTAAAATACGTTTTAACTACTGTACAGAGACAACTATTAAGAATAAAAATGTATTGTGCAAACATTCATTTCTTAAAATAAAGTGGGAGAAGCAATCCAAATCACATTTGACCTACTAATTCACCTAAGAATCCCCAAACTAAAAGATTCTTGAAGACAAAAAGCAGGGCTAGATCTTCTACATAACTTTGAAATTTATATATTGGAAATACTTCATTCCTATTAGTAACGACAGTGCAGAAATAAAAAATTGCAAACAAGCCACAGTTTTGTAAGGCTCCAAAAGTAATTGAAAGTGTTTCCAAGTGCACATATTTTTGGTGCCTCAAATCAAATACACTAAGTACATCAACTAGAAATTTGGTTTGTTTTCATTTTGAAGCCATCTGGAGTAGTTTAAGACATCCTACACAATAATGCAGAGTTTGTGATTCGTTACTAATCTCTTGAGGTTACGCTAAAGGATGATAAGTGAAGGAGCAAGCTATGTTTGCATATTTTAACTAGCCATAGAGGCTCATAATTGGGTTTTTACGCTCTCCATTGGTTAAAACTACCAAATGTGTTTTTTACCCTTGACTCAGAAGTGTCACTTCTGGAAATCTGCAATATTTGTCACCATGAATACCATTTAACTGCAGCAGTACCCAAAGGAACTCTGAACTGCCACACGTGAATACAACTGGAGGAACTTAATTAATCTTCCTGTCACTTCCATGATGCTTTTCATTAGTTTAGCTGCTATCTGATCAACTGCTCCATTCTCTATTGGAAATGGCTAACCAGAACCTCCTATAAAAGCATTTTCAAGACGTAAACAAAGACTCACCTTTGATTCTGAGAGCCTTTACAAATCTTTGCCATGCAGACTTTACCAGCACAGTTCTTTGTAAGCAAACTGGGATTTTCTACATACAAGGCTTAAGAAATATAAACAGCAACAATATGCATTTTATAAACTTAAAGCTAATTATTCTAGTATTTTATAGTTTGAACACAGATTATGTGGCAATTGAAAGAGCATATTCCTCTGAATTTCCTTCCCATGGATATGGATAGTTAGTGCACAAACAGAATGCTGCCAACATAAAACCAAAACGATATTTAGGAATTATTGCTGCTTATTGTTATACTAAATGCCCACTCCTGTCATTGTTTGCTCCTGAGCATGTAACAAGATTTAAGATAATGAATGTGAATGAATACACAACTGGTGCGAAAGGTTCTTTGACTAGATAGATAATAATTTTAAAGAGGAAGATGGTCCTAAAAGCAAACAACAAGACTGAGAAGCTTATCTGAGTCCATGACAAAGATATTTTCAAACACACACAAAAAATCTATGTTATTTTTCAGTCAAAAAATGAAAACTGGCACCAGCGATAACACCAACTCCAGCATGCACAATCCTTCCTTTCTCCCTCTTCCACTTATAATTTTATTTCTGTACTGCATGAAGCAAAATTTGTCTAACTAATGTGTGAGTTTTATGTGTATCACATGTAGATAAACCATTACTACCTTTGGTGGGGTGAACAAATTAGTCAGTTTTTCACTTTTTTGGATCCACCTTTCTGACACACCCTACAATTTTGCAACATACTGTTCAAGATCCATCAGCAAATCCAGGCATTGTATTCCCACAATTTATAACATATACATCTATAAATCCAGATGTTGCATTGAGAAATTCTGTATAGCTCTCACACTCTAGATTATTGTGTTTCACTCCATTTGTGTGACTTGCATTTTGTGTTTCTAATCGTACCATCATTAATTGGTTAAATTCAGTATACAGAGGATCAATTAACCCCTTCCTAATCAGATGTATACATGCTGTACAGCGCATTTGTTTAAAAATAAAACAGTGGCAAAAACTGTTAATATTTGTTTTTTCTAAAATCATCTTTATCAAGCAAATGACAAGTCTCAAGTAACAAAACGAGATATTACTTAGTGAAATGGTCTGTTCATACTGCCTGTTTTAACTGTCTGTTTATATTCAGTTAAACTAAGTAAAATCTATTGCATTATTGATTAGACACCTTTTTGTTTTGCTCAGAAATTATAGCAATGTGATTATTTCAGAGATATAAGTTACAATTCAATACCAGCAAACATTAGCACTCCTGTACTTCCGTGTGGTTTCACATAGGTGGTTGGTTTTTTATGGCTTTTTTTGAGGGGTGTTGGGGGTGGGAGATGTTTGGTTGTTTAGGTTTTGTTTTTTCATTTTTTAGTAGCTGCTGCTTTACATGTACCTTTCTTTCTTCCAGACATTTTGAAAAGTGTCTCAGCACACTCATGACATGAGGACAGTACCAAGGTTTTTTCAAAATACAAAATAAAAAATATTTCTTTAACTTTTATGGCTGTTTCAAATACCTCATAACAATCTTACTATCTCCATCTAGTGGCTTATACTATTAGGATTGTTTTTTTTTTAAAGACACTAAAAACTTTTCAGTGTTCTTTGCCTTGCCAAGCACAATTTTTTCATTTCCTGTTTTTGGCTTTCCCTATAAATGTTCCATACTTCTAATTCATATTGATTAGTATTCACTTCCTCTCTTATGATTTTGTTCCAAGTTCCTCTTCAATTTCTAGCCGCTGTTCTTATTTTGTGGCTGAACCAGAACAGACTTGTAGCCAAAGTTTTTCATTTTCTGAAAATGTAATGGCTTTTTTAGTAATCTGGTGACCTCTAGTTATTTAAGGAAGTGTCGATTTTCTTGCCAAGCCTTTCTATCTTTTTCTTCCCAAACGGTTCTGCTCCCAGTTTTCCCTTAAGAAATAAAACATCTGAAGCACGACATACATAGAAGACTTCATCTGTATTCTGTTTGCTCCTGTATTATATAATCTAATCAGTTTCCACACCCTTAAGTCCCTAAATGGAAAATTTCAAGATACGGGCATGAAACAATACTCCTTCATTTTCTTGATGCTGTATACAGCTGTTCAGAAATGAAACAAAACAAAACAAAAAAGTAGCAATGCAGTATCATTTTACATTTCCCAGTCATTATGAAGGCACTGGGCTGTGATTTCAATATATAACTGCAAAAAAAAAATGCTGACAGATGCAGCCCCAACGTGAGCGGGTGCAGAGCAGCTTGTTTTTTATACTGGGTCAATTGATGGGAGCAAGGCTGCAACATGGACCTACAGTGAAGAAGGGGCACAAACACTTCCAGCTGCACAGCCTTACAACTTCTCCCCTGCTTTGGAGAGCTGAGACACTTTGCAGCAGCACCTCGAGTGCCTGCAAGGTCCCAGCACCACATTTGAAACCAAACAGGCAGGAGCTTAAGCCACATCCACCTTTAGCTACCTAAATAGGAGGCATCTCAACTAAACCACCAGTGCTACAGGTGCCTCCTGGGGCAACTCAGCCCACGGTAAAGTGAGAGGAAGACAACCAGTCCCTCTCTGCAGGTACTTCTCTCACTTCGCTGACTCGCAGAAGGATATCAACATTTAACTTAGGTTAGACAATAAACTTTTAGCCAGTTACAGTTAGACATGAGCAATTTCATCTCCAATGACTATAAAACAGTTTAAATGATCTCATAGAAAACATGAATTATGTGTTTGAATTCCAGAGAAGTATCTTGTTGGCCAACACATTGCTATCAAATGAAATGCTAGTTAAAGGTTAATAAGCTGCAATCTATCAGAAACTGCCATGCAAGAAGAGCAGGAGGATAAAAATGCACCTATTTACTGATATAAAAAAATACGCAAGTTATGGCAGAGTGTTCAACCTTTTATTATATAGGTTTGAAACATTTATACTGTTTTTATTCATGCCAGTGCTGAATTTGATTGACATGTCCACGTGTAATCATTTTGCAGTTTCACACATGCAAGCTTCACATTAGGGTGTAAAGAATGAATCGTCATGAAGCAAAAATATCAGTGATATTTATTTTTTCCATAGAAGATCTCATTGTAGGTAGGATTTGACTTGGAGACTGACACCAAATTTTTTGTGTATATGGGGCTGCCTACCTGTGAGCTGGATGCCTAATTTCCCACAGTCAACAGAGATCAAACTGATGCAACCAAAAAAGTCAGAAGAGTTATTTATCACATGTGGAAGAAGACACCAACTTTGGTTGGCCAAGTAGCTCTCCAAGCTGCATTAACTATGTTGACTAGAATTTCACTAATCAAAAGGGGTGTTAGGCACCTAATTCACTCACAGATACCTATACACATGGAGCTCACTATATATACTCTGAGAAATGTGAGCTGAATCCCAGCCAAGGCCTCCAATCCTCTTAAAAGACCTGGGACCCCTGCAGATCACACATACCCATTGAAATTCAGCTCCATCTGGGATAATCACAGCAACTACCAACTGTGCTCAGCAACACTAAGCAGCAATTTAGAACAGAACATGAAGAACACCTGCAAGTGAACCAGCATGAAATTTCCACAAGAAAAACTGAATTATCTCCTAAGGAATTAACTATGACATTAGCTTCCCCAGTGTTTCAGAAAATTTCCTGGGATCTTCAATGATCACACAGTGCTTCAATATTTCACCCTCTGCAAAAATACAAAGATTAGAAATGTCTGGCTGGCTGCACAGAGGAAAACACCACTTCAAATGACCAAGCTAGTATCCTACAGTAAACACATTCCACTAAAATTGCTGTGGATTAATTTATTCTATTCATTCTAACTTTAAAATAAAATGGCAGCATGTCACAAAGTGGCTGTTAGATGATACAGCCATTTAGGGTTAATTGTGAAAAAAATTAAATTAAATCTCCCAGAAACAACGGAGTTATTTTAAATTTCAAATGCTACAGTACTCTTCTTCCAGAAGAATGGGGTGTGACAGAGGGTAAAGTTACTGCTTTTTACCACTCTGCCAATAGTGTTCAAACACATTCCTACCTGGTTTAGAATAATTAACAGTAAAAGGAGAGTTTGCATCTCTGCTCCCATCTTCTGATCTTATTGACAGAGCCTCCTGCAATTCTAATTCAGAACGATGTGTACAGCAAAAACCCTCTGTCTGTATCGGTTCCTGACTTACTTTTTACATCTTTTTCCTGTACAGTTTCCTTTTGATCTGCCATACCTCTTAATTTAATTATCAGGTTTGAAAACACCTTACCATAATAGCAGCCTATAAGTAATTCTCTTTCCCACTGCTGAGTAAAAAAACTGTACCCTAAAGTCAAGCTCTCTTTTCAACACGCACTTTTCAATGTCCATCTTAATATATATACTTTGCAATTGTATTTATGTCAAAAAAAAAGGAAATCTATAATTTCGAAACATGATTGCCTAAATACAGTACTGCTGATATTTAAAGATAATTCAGTGACTTGATTTGTAGTCAATTTGCCACTCAGTACCTCTAAAAATAGGCCTAGTTACCCTAGGTGCCTAAATATGGATGCAGTGACAGAAAATACTGAACTAAGTCCTTACCTCACAGAGTTTTTTCTTCTCTACACTATATAGATGCATGGTATACCACAGATGAAGGTGTATATTACAGCTTAACTTCATATTCCTACAAAGCATTAACGATTGAAAGAATTTTAGCTGCATTCAAAAGTCCCAGCCATGTCTCTCCAGGCTCTGGAGATATCAGACTACTGTTCCTCATTGTACTGACTGCCTATGAATTCATCTTGGACAGAAGGATCATGTTATTCCAACACCATCTCAGCTTGGGGGTATTAGATGAGGAAAAGCTGGCTGTAGAGGTCTGTATCTCTATCGTGAGGAATGGTCTGCTGGTAGCAGAACAGAAGATCAGTATTTCATGAAGATGCGTGATGGTGGTGTGATGGACTTCCACACCCACTTCAGCTGCAGACCCTCTGCTTTCTCTTTATGTAAAAAAGCAATTGTCATTTCATGAACATTTATGTTCTGATGGCTCACACTGAGGAGACTGTAATAGAGAAGTGACTTTGAGGTCATCTGAGGGTTCCAGTGATTTCACAGTTTAGTTTTGTGCGATAGAAAACTGCATTACTTGACAGAAAAGCCTTCATGGAAAATAAGTGTAAGAAATGGAAGGTCTCAATAAAACCATTTCACCCAAGGGTCTGCAGTGCCTGGTTTATCCAGCTGGAGATAATTTGTGTTCTAGAAGCTGTTGACACTGTTTGTACTAATAACTTTTCATTACTTACCTACCACTTCCTTCCTTGATCACTGTCCACCACAGCATTTAATCAAGTAATTATTTTTACCAAGAATAGCTGTCCAGTGGACCATGTTTCATCTTCATTTGCATCCCTTAAAACCAGTAACTTCAAGGACACGTTCAGGAAGTACCATGCACAAGTAGTGCAATGTTGCATAAAGCATGTACACACACTCATATACACACATTTGTATTCAGCCACGTGCACACACATATGCACACCATGTAAGGTGACAATGCTAGATGCTTTCTCAGATGTATAACTAACTTGCTGCACAAGTAATTAGCCACATTAGGATTCCTGTTACCCCTTCGTTCTCTCTCATTCCTGCTCACCAACATAGTCTTTTTTTAATCATTGGATATGAGGCCAATCAAATTTTAGAATTAGGAGTGAGAAAATTTGCACTCTATTATCTTTTACTTTCTATTCAGTACCCCAGAGACATTTGATTGGAATAAGTAAGAATTTAAATTATAGTGGTGAAATTTTTAGTACATTACAGTATGAGTAGTGTTAGGAATTGTTCTTAGTGAAGTCCTAGCGGGTTCCTGCTCATTGCTGCTGGGCATAAAAATTTGTCATGACTGGGTACAACTCTGTCTTCTGGGCCTCAACACTGTTCTAGTCAGGTTAGAAACCTCTTTTTCCCCATCTTTGTTGAATATCCCAACCAGCGCATAGGGGAAGAATAAGAATGAACCATGGTTTTAATCAAGGTCCTTGGAGAGGGTATTCCACTGGGTAGAAGTCCATTGGAGCCACCTGAAAATGAGGAGATCCATTCCAGCCGGAGGTTAACCAGCAGTCCTGCAGTCTCCCCTAGGCTCATCCCCCTCACGCAGGGATTAATATTCACAGTTCCATAGTACATGATTTACTTTCTATCAGCAGTCCTCACTCATTCATTACAGGAATTTGAGCTGTCTCCTAGACACCTGGTGAATGCTTTAATAAGCTTTTCATATTATCAGCTTCTGTCTGATGCTATGAATGTTTAGATCTACAAATAAAGACTCCACTAGGTCAAACAATGAAAGACCGTCTTCAGGATAGCTATCTCAATGGGTCACCAAGGACAGGGAAGACCAAAGGGAAACACCTTTGGTCTGAATCAAGCCAAACAAGTAATTAAAACTGTCCCAAACTTCCAGGTACCATACTTATTAGGTTAATTATTGTTTGTTTGTTTGTTTTTTTCCTGGGATAAAAATGCAAGCACACTGTTAAAATACAATTCCGGAGTGAAAAGTTTTACCATAAAATTGGCAAAGTGCCTGCTATTAGGCATTTTGACAAACAGGAAAATGGGGTTCATGAGTTATTCTAAGGTGCCAGGCTGGGCAATGTTACTTTGCAATGTCACTTAAAAAAATAAATAAATTGACTTCTTATTGGAGTTAGATAATTTTTAATTTGAAAAACAGAAAAACCAAAGAGATTCTAGTGACCTTAAAGCAACAGTAATCACAAAAGAGCAGAGTTTAGAGGCTTTCAAGTAGTATTTTATGATGAGTACTTTCAGGTTTTCTGTAGAAGAAAGTTACATGAAGTACTACCTAAGCAAGACAAAAATAGCAAACTTAAACGCATAGATTGTTATTTACATATTATATGAGTATTTTGTCTGATTTTCCAGTTGAGAAGCAGGCAAACCAATGGTTTGGTCCTGCTGTTGCACGTAGCATGTATTTCATAATTATTTTGCTACAGTCTTTTGCCCTTTTGTAAAGAGTAATTTTAAACTTTTCATAGAGTATTTTCTAAGGGAAGGTCAGATTTGAGAGGCTACTAATGGATTAGCCTTTGATCTTTGTTCCTTGACTTATGTGCACGCAAGCCTGCTAGTAGATTATGTAAAATTACAAATTTAAATGACTGAACAAGTAACACCTCTTACTTTGAAAGGGGACATCACAGGAGGTGCAACAGTTTTTATCTAAAAATTACAAAGTATTTAATTTATGGAACTTTAAGAAAGGCAGATTTTACGTACCACTAGTGTACATACGTACATATTTCTAAAAGTATCAGAGATACCAAATTGTGAGATAATGAGAGCGTATTACATGAGTCATCAAAGCATGCATATGCCAAGGAAGGCATAATTAGTCATTTCTGATTACTGGCTAAATACTATAAATACCACTTCACTGTCAGGAAGGGGTCACACCATGAACTTGTTAAGCAACAAGCAAATCCTTTCAAAGGGGGCAATCTGAGTATAAAGCTTCTCCAATAGGAAGCATCACTATCCAAGCAGTTTTATCCCTTTTTAATTCTAGTTCAAGACCCTTTCAACTCAGCAAACTAAATGACCTTTGTGCATCAACAGCAGAACATTGGTACCTTTTGAGATGTCCCCCCACCATTGCCAATATATGCTTCACAGAATTAATCTTTCTGTACTCTGACTGATGAAGTCCTCATTTACCAGACTTGAGGCATTCATAATACAAAAGGATCAAGAAAAAATAAGATTTATTATATTAATATTTTTGCAAGAGTTGTTGCATTTTCAACTAGCTGATCTTACAAAATGGGAACTACTATATTTGTGTTTTGCAGATGAAATGTGGGTTTAAAATATAATTAGAAAGATGACTTAGAGACAGAAAAAAGGCTGAACCCCTGGAGCATTCAGCTCACACTCTCCCCCATCATATAAACAATAAAATCAACCGTGAGAAAGCAGCGTACATAAAACCTGTACTCATCTCTCATATTGCTGAAAGAATATAAACAAAATGGTTTACTCCATTGTAAGAAAGCACTGATTCACATTTTCCTTAAACTGTGTTCACTTACATGTTTGGGGTTTTGTTGTTGCTGTTTTGATAGATTTTCTCTTTTCCACAAAACAAAAAAGGGTAATTTTCTCCTGGTATAACTTCAGTGAGACTATGAAAGTTACATTGGTGTGAACTTGACCCAAATTGTGTCAGGAGGAGGTTGTGCTACTAATAATGGAAAAGGTCTTCTGTTCATTATGTCACTATTGAGTAGGTTTTTTTTTAAAAAAAGCTTGCAAACAATTGTTGTCAGCTTTCAAATGTAATTTTATAATACTCTTGTGGCCTTCAAACAGGCTACATTTTCATCCTTATCACCACATTAAATCACATTGCCAGTAATGTCTTTGGGACGAATTGGAATTCTTCAGGCTTGAATTTAATTACATTATGTAAACTAGAAAATGTCTTCAATGTGCTTTGAGGAAATATCTTATCTCGGCAATTGTTAAATTCTGTTTTGTTTAAAATATTTGCATTTTGATAACTTCATTCTGCTGCATACAGCATTTATTGATCTTTGTCAGGAATCCATTCTCAATATAGTACATTGTATTTATTTTCTGTAAACCCTCAACTGGAGCATAATCTTACATTGCATTTAAATAAAAAATAAATTAACAGGTTTTTGAGAGCATCAATATTTTTTTATAGCAATTATAAGATAGGGAAATGCATTCCTATGCATTTTTTTATCTGGACACAGTACACCTCAAAGTACAGCAATATTAGCCAAGTTAAAATTTTTCACAGCAACAGCACAGTTATGTGGCATCCTATCTGTCTATAGAAGTTTTTTTCTTCCAAATTATGACTAATTTATTACGTTGACTCATTCAGTATCTGTTTTTTTTCTTGTTTGTTTGTTTTGCAGGGTTTTTAAAAGTATTTTCTGGAGTTCTCTTTTTCCCTTAGCTCATGAATTCTTTCTTCTGAATCTTCCCCCCTCCCATCATTCTCCTTCCTCTCTCACACTTATGGTAGCAATAACTTCATTTTCAGACACAATCAAAGGATTATTTTTTTCTTTCGCATTTATTTCACAGAACACATCTAAATGTGGAAGCATTTTACAGTCAATCAAGCCAAGTCTGCCTTTCACCTGCACTTGAATGAAGCTCTTCAAATGCACGAAGGACCAATTGTAATTAGAAGGATCATAAGCAAATATTACATAGATTTTCATAATCTATCTAATGAAAAAATATATACATCTAACAAAGGCATGCAGATTTTCCTACCCTTTCTAATTCTTAAACTTTAGGAAACCAGATCACTATATGAAAAATCTCCCTTCCCAGCTTGTTGTTAGCAAATGAGCAAGACATTGTTTTCAGCATGCAGTATCCATGGCCAACAATTCTGTAAACATCCAGCAAGTCTAAAGCCAAAACATTGCCATAAAAAGTCTTCCTTAATAACACCACCACTTATCAAATTCTGGCTCAAAAGTGTATTATTGGAAGTAATGGCATCCTGCTATATCTTATCTATTTTTCCAAAGATAATAAATCTTCCCTTCAATAGCCACACTAAATCCCCCTATCAGATTTGCTGGTTTGGTGGACCTCAGAGAAACAACAGAAATGAAGGATTATTGCAGTCACAGTGTGGAAATTTTGATCAGCTGGATGTTGCCATGTAGTAAATAGTGTTCAGCTGCACGCCACATCTGCTCTAACACAAATGTGTCCAAAACAGGGTATTTGGCCAAAAAGGGCACTTTTTACACAATTTTGGATCCTATTACACTTCCAACAGTTAAAGTATAGGCCAGCCAGTTTTGGAAACTCTCAGATGTGGAGTATACAGATGAGCAAACATATCAGTATGTTTATAAACAGATCTCATTGGAAATATTTACATTCACTCATTCTATATGCTTTAGGGATTCAAGTTCTTTCAGGAAGTGTTTGATAATTTAAAAGATAATCCCCACTTCCACAGGATTCAATCAATTTAAAGGGAAACTGAATCTCTTACCACTGTCTTCAGTTTTGTACTGTACTTCAATTTAAGTTTTGTACTTGTAACTTTTATTAAAACCTGGATTATGGTATGCTGGTGTTGTTTGTTGGGTTTTTTTTTTGCTGTATTAGATCATATTACAGAAGACAGGCAACAGATTAAGCAACAGGAATGGCTATAATTTGAAAGAGACAGAAGAATTTCGTGGTTTGCTGTCAGAATATGCTGTAAAGAAACATGCCACAGGCTTGCTTTTGGCCAACTGTCTAAAACTACTTCCAGCACTACGCAGGCACATAGAATTTTAAGAGTACATAACATGCAAGCACACATAAACGCATAAAAGACCCTAGCTCTCGCTTTCTTCAGGAACTTGACCACTTAAGTTTTGTTAACACAAATAAAGCTCAGGTGGCTTATATCAGCTGAGGAGCTCTCTTTGCACCTAGATAGCTGCCATCTAAATAACCATAAAATTCTTTGGCAGGGTTGGCCTCGGTCCTTGCTAGTAATCTGTTCAGAGAAGGAGGTGATGGAAAACATCAAAGAACATGTAACACCTAAGATATGTGTTTCTGTTGAATGCCTCACATATTTGGAAACCAGTCATGGCACTAAGTTACCAATTTTCAGCTGTGACCAGACTCTCTGTATCTAAGTGTGGGTCATATAACTTCAGCAAAATATTCCTTAATAAAACTGGATAAGGAATAAAACCCCCTAAAGAATATCTGCTGCCCCTGTTGCATCATCTCATGTCAGGTACTACAACTCACCACCACGGTAGTGGCTCAGGCTGTCATGCGGACTGCATATGAGGATACGAAAACATAAGCTTCTGACAAACTTATTTGAACTAAAAGTAAATAGTCCAGAAAAATAATAATAATAAAAAAGTGTCAGACTTGGAACAAACACCGCATGCAGTAATATCTATTTTGTTATTTGATGTTATCTATAAAGCAATACTCCATAAAACAGATAGACACAGTTGTTGAGAGTGCATGAAGCTTTCTTTCAATGCAATATAATAATTTCATTTGCCTGAAGCACACCTTACATGCAAACATGTGAAAGGCTACATCTGCAGGTCCATGAACTCTAGAGGGTACATTAGAAAACTATTGGCCAGCCTTAGCTGTTCACCCTGCCTGCATCTGAGCAAGCCCTCTAGACTTCCCGTATTGCCAATAGAGACACTCTTACTCAACTCCATCAGCTCAGCCTACAGTAGGCTCCAAAGCAGGTGTTACTAATTAATTATTCCTTGGAAGAGTCTAATTTGATTTTGTTCCCCCTTCTATGTTAAATACAGAATAAACCTTAGGTTGGGTGTGATTCTGAAATGTAGAAGCCTAAATTTCTTTACAAATCATTTTGCCCCTCCTGTGCATATTGACCAGTGCATGAAAATCAGCCTTCAAAGTCAAACTTCTGCAAATAAGTCCTTCACTTAAGCTCGCTCAAATGCAGATTAACCCAACTGCTAGTGGATTTTTTGTCTGCCTCCTCTAGCTATCTCTGCGGGCAAACATTTTTGCCATCCTCTATCAAAAGAGGAGCCAAAAAAGTAAAGGTTATTCATCTTCTCTGTCACTGGGTCTACGTTATCTAAAAAACAGCAGTTCGTTATACATTTTTATTGTGCTTCCAATGGTGGAAAGAGAACTATCAGGCCTTCTGCCCTTTTAAACTTCCAGAAGAGCTGAAGCCATGCCACTGCATGATCTCTGCCTCTACTTCACAAGCAGTCTCCAAGAGTATAGTATAAAAAAATAATTTAAGGTATATAACAAGGAACAGAATGGAGCATAACCTACAGTTAAAACGTTCTCAGGTGTAATTGCTCAAAGAAATCAGGAAGGCTCACATAGATGGCTTTTTATCCTGATGCGCTACAAAGACAAGCTTGATTAACTTTGGCTTGGTATAGTAGTACACATTTCAAGTAGCTACAAAACTGCCATTAGCACCATCAAGTCACTTGTGCAACAGATACAGAAAAGTTTACAGTGGTAAGCTGTGCAGTATGGATCCAAACATAGTGTACTTGAAACCAAACTGTGAAATTGACAATTACAAGGCATTCTTGTTTAGACATGGCCACAGAGTGGACTGATACCCAGTCTTCTGCTCTCATGCAGATCATGGGGAGCCAACAGAGCAATACACAAACCTGCCCTGCAATAGGATCGGATAAAGGGGGGGAGGGAGGGAGAAAGAAAAAAAACACACTACAAAACAGTTTAAATATTGTTTTGGAAGAGGCAGAGAAGACAATTTATTAAATACAAGCACATACGAGAGAGCCTCCAGAGACCAGATTTATAATAATTACTACCTCTACTGGCACATTCTCTTGCCTTTTAAACTTTGAAGAAAAGGATGTGGGAGAAGGTCATGCACAAGAAAACATTTGTCATCGTAAAGGCTCTCCTCCATTTCTATGATAAAATAATTTCTCTTGTAATGCATTGCAAAGCAATGGACTGCAGTTCCCAAATTATGCTCTGCTAACATGAATCATACTGGAAAAGTGCACTCTCATTTTTCCCCCTTTCAGGTCAGTAACCATTGTTCCTTCACAATTCCATTTATGTGAATTTCTGTTTTCTGTTCATGTAAAACCCCGACAAACCAAATGCCTGGGGACAAGGCAAGTGAAATACCATACAGGAATGTCACGCTTGCCTCCTAGTGCAAGCTAATTGGTAGGATCCAGTCAGAACTTCACTGGCCATTTGCTGCCATCAGTATGATTTTCTCTGGCCTTTAGCCCAAGGGAAAGAGTCTCCCAGGGAAAGTTTCTCACGAAATATTCCAATATGTTCAGTTTACCATGCATAAATTACACACAGGTAGACAAATGCCACAGTCACTCTAGGAGGCCAATTTAAAGTATCTTGTTTTTACTTCCCATTCCCAATACAACAGTGATGCTGATGCTACATCACATATCATTGTGCTGGATGCAGCCCCTGAAAGAATATCCATTTTAAAGTGGCAGAAACTAAATGATTAATGCAACATTGATTGCAAAGAAGTTTGCGAGTAGAGAGTTGCCAAGCCATTGGTTGCCGTACCTTATCAACAGTCAGCTCTGACAGATTCATTTGATGCCTCATACACATAAACCTCCTCATACATTCTTAAACAAGATTTGATGTATATTCTTCAGACTGAACAAGTTACTGAAGATAAAATATGTGGCCATCAAAAGAAGTAATTTTTCCCTATGCTGGAATTTCTCATGCAAGTATATAATCACTTGTATTCTGCCTACACAACTGCACATTGAGAGTTCATTAGCTTTATATGGAATGCTCTTACTTCTGTTCATAAAATCTGCAAGAATTCAATACAAATACAGTTTGTGTGTAAGTCTAAGCCATCTGTAACCCATCTTGAATTTAAAAACCACCTTAGTATTCCCATGTGATGTTGCTGAGCCAGACTATGTAAACCATTTTAGAGCAGCCTTAACCACATGATGTCTTAACCATGTGATAATGATTAAAGAATATAATCCATAGTGGCTGCTGCATTGCCAGCCAAAGTAATTTCTGGCAACTCCTCTGTTGCTGCTTATATACAGCCACCATTAGTTTTAAACATGCTCTCTCTTTAGAAGGAAACAGTAAAACTAAAAAATAAGAAAAAGAAGAATTAGAGCAAACACTCTTAATTTCACTTTCAACCTAGGGCCACAGTGAAAGGTCCAGACAGCTTTAAAGCTTTAGCATAGGAAGCATCTTATTTTACCCTGCTGAAAGTTAGATTTGGGGACATGGATTCAAAGGGAATTTTCAAGGCTATTTATTCTATCTGAGAACCTAAAGCCCTTCCTGAAATAATTTGATTGACAAGCATAGACTGAAAATATAGATTGCAGACAAGTCTTACAGAATACATTTTTGCCCCTAGCAGACATCAGAGACCTCACTATGGATTTATCAGGTTTACCAGACTAATTTAGCTGGCAATCTATATTTCTTGTACAGGTGCTTATCAGTCTGGCATACGAATATTATCACTTAGTACAGTTTGGGTATTAACAGCTAGCAGCTCTTTAGAGTATATTTTTCTAGTAACAGATTGGGGCTTTTTTTAAATTACTTTTTAGTAAAGACAAAAGGCATAACTTGTAGCACAAATCTCTCAACTATAAGGTTGCCACTGGGTTCCCTTGAATCAATTTCCCAGAGAACGGCAATTATTTCCAACACTGTTTCTCCAGTGTCTGCTTTCTATCCAACACACTCACAGTGATTAATACAAAGTCTCAAGCAACTGAAATGCAGAGCTAAAACAAAGTTAACTGGATTTCCAAGTGCATAACTCAGCCAAGCTTAAGCATTTCCTTGTGGAACCATTAATAATCAATGCCGCTGCTGATGTATTGATATTTATCTCTGCTGTCTGATATTAATTTCTATACAGCATGTCATAGGTTTCTTTGGAGAACAGGGATAGATTAATTTCAATTTATGAGAAATTCTCAAAGTGCAATGCATCATGAAGCTATGTGACTCCTGCTGTTGATACCTGTTGAAGTCTTCCAAATTAAGAGCCCAAACATCTGATTTCCTTTTCCAGTTTTTCACAACTGCAGCTTCATTGGTTTCTATCACCAATGACACTACACTTATATATACGTACATACACATGTATTCATAGATGTGAGCAAGTGAAAATTGCTTCTCCAGTATGAAGGTAACACATCTGGTCTAACTGCTTTTCTTATTCATTAAAAGGACTTGACTAATCTTCCATGGGTGCTGCATTACATTATGAATCAAAAGTCTCACTTCAAAAAACATAGTGTCTGGCCATTAGACACATTTTAATGCTTTAATGTGAAAGTCTGCACTTCATCAGATGTCTTAAAATGATACATCCACTTTCAGTAGTATATTGTCTTAGAATCAAGCTAATCTGGTACACTACTAGGGGAAAATGCCTCCTATTTTGCAATAGTGGTATTCTGGAACAGTACTGCACTAGCTGAGACAGAATAATAAGGTTATTTATATCTTTAGTGCTTGATAACTCATAAAACTAAGTTACATCTAAGTAATTTGGGGGGCATTAAAGCTTTTCAGTGTCTGCAGAATAAAAAGTATGCTAATGAACTAGACAATTTTTTTATATATATAAATGAACGTTATCTTTCAAACCAGAACCACATTCCCTAGCTAAATCTCTGAATATAATTTCCTGAGCTTGTATGAAGTATTCCTTTATGTATGATTATTATTTTAGTAACTATGCTAAGAAACTAAATCTCTTACATTCATTAAAAACTAATAGTTGCCTTTTAAGCACATTAGTGCCAATATATTTATCCCTATCACAGGGAATCAGGCTATGCTTTGCTGACTTTCATTATCAGAAAATAGTCTCATTTGTATTTTTTTCCAGATGAAGTTTTGTTTACTCAGTCGTATTTTAAAAATTAAATCTCAGAGTAACTGTAAAATGTAAATTAAACTTCATGAACTATTACCCATGAATTTACAACAAGAAAAGCTTTTAACTGAGTTCTGTATTTATTACTTTAAAAAAAAAAAAAGAAAAGTTATTATTCTCAGCAAATACAGATGGGTTGTGATCCAAACATTCAGCAGATTCAACTAACAAATATTATGATCTCCAGCATTTGGACACATTTTTTTGTTGACCTCTACGTTTCCAGGTGACCCAGCATTTAGCAGCAGGCCCAAAGCAGAAAAATACCTCCATGCATCAAGAACATCAGGAATGGGTTTAACATATCTCTATAAAACAGGAAAACAAAGCACACACGAATCACCATCTATCCTCCACTACAGCAGATATTTCACATATCAACAGGGAGAAAAGACCTAAATTACTTTCTAAAAAGGTCTACCTATGTGAAAGAGTCAGCTTGTAAATATTAATTTTGGTATTTTTATCCTCAGACACCAGGTACAGCAAGTCGTCGTGACTGCCTGAGCTGCACTTGAAACTGCTGCATTCCAGACATTCAGGAGGAGTTTTCTTTAGATAGTATCACTCATGAAAACTGAAAGATGATGATTTTCTCATGTCTATATAGACTTTTTTTTAAAACCAAGTTCTGTCACATTACTCATATTTGAACTATGTGAACAGACCTACTGA
The DNA here is from genome assembly GCA_020745705.1 of Hemiprocne comata. Lineage (NCBI taxonomy): Eukaryota > Metazoa > Chordata > Aves > Apodiformes > Apodidae > Hemiprocne > Hemiprocne comata. Next base: position 40,337,100 of record CM036587.1, read on the forward strand.
GTATTAGCTCTCAATTAAAAAATACAAGGCAAGGTGAGTAACAGCATAAGAAACTGGCCCCGTATGTTAGAAACATCACTGTTTTATATGGATGTATACAGAATGTATGATGGCAGGAATCCTACAACTAACAAAAGTTATGGAGTTATAGTTAATGCCCAGTTTGATGCCTGGATTATTCATATCCTGCATGATTTCTATGAAAAGCTGTGGACATGGCAGAGACTGTAAAATTAAGCGAACAGTTGTACAATCGATACTCTTATTGATTTTAGAAGACTGATAACAGTCTTGTAAAGCTGACAAGGGGGAAGCCACTGAAGCCAGAGAAATAGGCTAATGAAGCACAATAATGATTTGAGAGATGTCAGCTGTGCATCCTCTAATCAACAGCATGAGACAGGTTACAAGGGCCACAGGAGACTCCCATTCCTGATAAACCGATAGGAGATTCTCTTTAGGACTGCTGCTTAGAGGTGCAGACTTCTGGGACAAGGTGAGCACCTCCTTCACACAACTGACTTCAGGCTTGCACTGTGAGCTTTAGCATCCCACGAAGGGGCAGCTACCAGCTGAATTGCCCCCACCGTCCTAAGGCCCAGATTTACCTCAACAACCCTACATAACACAAAGGAAATTATTTCATCCCAGATAAGCCCTAAGGCTACACCGATTATTTTACTTCCTCATGTTAATTTTTTTCCAAGTTTGGCAATTAAGATGGTAAACTTCTGCTTTACCTGATTTAATAATTATACTTTTTTAACCCATAAAACACAATTAGTGTGAAAAACTAATATTGCTAAGCGGACAAACACAAGACATATTAACAGGATCCACTGTTTCCCAAGAAACAAGGGTGTTGTGCATAGACAAACTCACAAGAGCCTGCAAACGTGTCTAACGTCTCAGGAACTATGACATACCTTCTGTCAAACTGCAAGAATTAATTTGAGGATGGATTTATCAAGCTCTGAGGAAATTCTTCCCTACCAGGTATAGCTCCGTCCCTTTGATAACTTGAAAATGAAATGAACCAGCCATGGCACATAAAAAACTTGCAATGAGAGGACCTGTAATACAGTTATTTTACTTTCTTTGCTCAGGAGGGAAGAGAGATGGGATTTCCTACAGTTCCTTCCCAAATACAAACATAATGTATTTCTTGTTCCAGCTAACCTCTCCATATGTCCCCTATTGCTCTCACCCAAACTGTGTGCTAGAGATAACACACCGGACACGCTGTGCTTTGACTTTACCTCTAGCTTTGATGAGTGCAGAAAAAGCCTAGAGTGATGCAAGGCATGATGAAAGGGACTTGACTTACCCTCTCATTTTCAGGTTTGCAGCTAGCCAGTTCATAGAGGAGAGATTGCTACTTCCAGACAGCAGCACTGAGAACCTCAGGTGCCAGCTGACTTTTAACAGGCCAAACCTTTTCTTTTTTTTTTAAATTCCCATTTTCACAAAAGGCAAAAAGGACACTTAAATCTCATTACAATTAATTATTTTCAGGTCTGACCATTTGGTTTGTATGAGGATTTTTTTTTTTTTTTTAATGCATTGAATCAACTAACATGACAGCCACCCAGTGCGAGCTTCATTTCGGCTAATCTCAGGAATGCAGGGTTTTAAATGTGCATTTCTATAGTTTAAGCCAGAGACCGTGTTTCCACTGGGCTTTAAGTATAATTAAGCAAAATGAAGAAAGAAAAAGTCAACAAGCAGATATAATAACAATTCTTACATAAATTAGCTGCTGTATACTAGCCAGTTGGGAGGAAAACTTTTTTTTTTTTTTTAATTTAGGCCATATAATAGTCATCAGTGTGTGTGGTCTGGAACCCTGACAGTTAATTAGATTCCAAAGGTTGTTTATAGTTTTCTTTTCATTTGTTTCCTCCTCTTTCCTGCCTTTGGACATCTATGGACTTTTTCTTAAGTGTTAAAAATAGAAACAAAACTTGTCTATATTTGATGTGTTATAACCAAATTGTAACTTGCTCTTCTCTTATCAGCTATTAGGAGCAGCAGCTATCATCTGTACAAAAGAACCACTAAAACATCAAGGACATTTTAAGGTGCTGTGGAAGTAATTTTAAAGAGAGGAAAAAAATACTTCGGTACTCTCAAATTTATACTGTGACCCCGAGCCTATTTTAACAGAGAACAACAGGAAGGTACCCATCAATTTAAATGGGAATAGGACAGGACCCCAGGGAAGGTTCCAAATTCTATGAGATTTTTATATTGAATCAATGTGAAGTCTTCAATTTTTGTAGTAAAATTACATAATATGCTTCCAAATAGTATTAAAGATATATGCAGATATACTGTAAAAACCAAAAAAGTTATTAATGCAAAAGTGAATGGACCGGTATCTCAAAATATAACAAAAATAACATCTCCACTCTCAACAGTGACTCAGCCCAATAACATCTTTTTCCACCTGCATTTCATAACCACATTGTTTGCACTACAAAACTTTGTTTTAAGAAGTCATGATAAGCTTACTGGACTTGAATTATACTAAACCATGGATTTTGAACAAAGTGTCTTCTTTATCCTATTTCCAAGTTCCATATAAAATAATATTTGTAACACAGCTAGTATAATTGCAGAGTAATTTAGACTGCATATTGCAGAAAACTCTGCCACTAATCTGAGGTTAGTGCTCTCTTAATACTGAAGTTTTCCAGTACACAGCCTGTAATAAGGATTTATTTAGTTGACATAACAATACTAAAAACAAATGGGCAACCTGAAATGGAAAACAGTCCCCAGACTTCTAATCCTGCTCAGATATGCATCCTCATCCATCCTCAGGCTTTATGATTCTTATGAAAGCATTTAATCTAACATCTCCAACAATATTCCACTCAAAAATTACTCCTAAATTACAATATACTATTGTTTTCTCCTGCACCTTCACCTCCACTCCTACATTTGCAATCAACTTGGCATTGCCAGAAATTTTACTGTATTTATTAAAAAGCAGCTCAATTCAGTGATAAAGAAATACTCTGAAATTGCCATCTTTATCTCATAGATGTGTTTTTATTTTTAAAAGTATTATTGATAAAGAAGTATTCTGTTGTATTTTATGAAGAACCATATTTATCCCATAGACCCCCATAAAATAAATGCAGAAAGCTAAAAACTAGTACAATTTGAAAGATTTGTCCCCTTCCAAAGCAGAATATTCGAAAAAGTCACCTTATTTCCAGAGCATAATGATGTATTTCTTTTGCTAGGATTTAGAGTTTATTTTCCAAACAGTATGACTTCCAAATGAAAGAAGCCATTTTGAAATGCCAAAAAAGTTGCAATTTTCATGAGCACCAAAAATACCTTTAAAACATTAAAATAAATTACTACTCTTGAGTTAAAAACATTCTGACACTTTCAAAACAAAATGTTTAGCCTTGCCATTATTAAACTACTAGAAAGGCTTTCCAAGCCTTTTTAAAGACAATTGAACTAAATTAAGTCACTCTATCATTACTTTCTATTTTAATGATCCAAACTAATATTAAGAAATTTCTTAGAGCAGATAATGTGCTCCAGTTTTCCTTTAGGGTTTCACATCCATATCTTGTATGACTAAGGTTTGTGACTCTGCTTCTGAAATAGCCTCAGTGAAATACTGAGACCATTGTCAAAACTTTTACTCAATGTGAGGAAAAATATGCTTACATTCTTTGCTTGTAAAAGCATCAACTGGCTCAAAATTTCCGTAAAACTCAAGACTCTAGGAATTTTAGGGAACCTCTATGAGAAGTATTTCAGATTTCCTACTCAAGGGTAGCGGCTTTGCCAAATATTGTCCAACTAATTTAGAGCCTGAATGGTGGTCCACAGGCAGTATTTGCAGAATCAGGCACCACCACCACCAGACATTCCCCTTATTATCAGGAGACCTCAGTGCAAGAGCCAGAGAGGAACTGCCTGAAGCTTTCTCATGTCTCTGCAGTTCTCAGCATTCTGGGAGGGCTCCTTGGGAAATTTAACACTAAGTATAAATCCCACTAAAATCAACTTGTAGGATCTTCAGGGCATTTGAAATCTGGATCTCAATCCGTCTGCTGGAGCCTCTCATTAAATAATGCAAGGAATAATCTATATTTGATATTAGAGATTATTTTATTCAGAGTAGAGAATCATGTTTTTAATTATGACTATTTGCTTTCTATCCTTTTCTTATGAGTCTTTTAGATCACCTAAGCAGTGAGGGATGGTGTAATCATGTTACATGTTCACTGTATAAATGATAGCAGTGAGAAATGAAAGCCAAAGCACAGACAGCGATGCAACCATTTGTTTAGAAGAGTCAATTACCACTTCCATACAGAACTTGATTCACTACCATTTCTGACACTGTTTCCTATTGTTGCAGTTCAAAATTTATGGGAAGGAGCTTTCGCTTTTCGCTAAATGGATCCAAAATGGTAGACTTCCTGTCACTTAAAAAGCATGCAGTCAAATGCAATGTTTAAGCAACAGACACTTTCAAATAAATAATGCAAAGCACTCAAAGCTACCAGTGTAGTTGGCAGAGACAACACACTGTTTATATATCCTGTCTGGCTTCACTCAGGGAACATATTAGACTTCATATGCAGTACAGGCAAATAAAGCAAACAAGGAATCACAGTCATACCTCATAAAAGTTTTTGTTATGGAAAGAAATATTATATTTTGCAATATTCATCACTTTGGTAGTAACATCCTATACCTCATTAAACAATGAAGGCAAAATAAAGCTAACATTGAATTAATTATATGGTGATGATTAGTTAAGCTGGTATCACTGCCTCTCTGAAGACTGCTCTCTTAGCCAAACCACAAGACCTCTCTAAATTGAATGAAAACACGGCATAAACACCACTTTGATAATAAACCTGTTGTTGTAGCTTTCAGATACTGCAACAATTGCCAATAGAAGCTTAGCCACCTTTGAGAAAATACGACAGAACCTGTTTGATTAGTACATCACATGCTATCCTGACTGAGAGCCAGGCTGTGCAACCAGTGTGGAAGTCTCACACTCTTTTCTTCTTGCCTGCAAACATTACAGGTAAACTCTTTAAAACTCACTTGTGTCTTCTAGGCTTTTGTTCATAATGCTAAGATAAATGCATCTGCAAATACAAAAGGATGAAATAACACAAGTAATATCATACAGGATGGAGGATTCATGCCATTGTGGACACATGGAGTACTAAATCATGAAATGGTGGTGAAAACCACCATTTTTTTTGTTTACGGTCAATTCAAGTTTGTATCACATTAATTTGTATCCTATTAGTTTCAATGTAGTTAGCTTGTTTGTAACCTATGTTTCTGAAATGTGCAAGGAAAAATAAAACCAGAATTAAGCACTGACTAGTAACCATTGAGCAACAATGCAAGTAGCATGTGATCATGAAAGTAGCAAGATGAAAAATCTATGTGCAGTAAAAGGTGACATAAAATTCTGCTAATTGCCCAGGAGGCGTAAGTTCCAATTTTCTCTAGACAATACATAATTTTGGTTGAATCAACAAAAGTTATGCATGCAGGATAAAATGTTTAAATTGAGATTTCTTGCTCCATAATTCAAAAGTGAAAAGGAATAACAATTCGCTTGCCTATAGCCACATTTTCTTCCTACATTTCTAACCCTTGTGAGGCTCAAATCTGTCCCCCTGGATGTTGCAGCTCAGAGTTCCCCTGCCATTGAATTAAATTAGGGAACAATATGCCTGCATAGGAATTGAAGCAGAAGAAACTAAGTGCATTTTCCACAACTGTAGCTTTGGCAGTGACTGTGACTATGGTATGAATGTAATACCAGATAATCAGAAAAGACACTTTATAGTACTGGAATCATACCGCCTTGAGGAAGGTGATTATAGTCCAGGTAATAGTAAGTGAAGAGACTGAGAATTAACAGAAAGTTTACGCTAAAGTTTTCCTAAATGTGGAAAAATTACCTTTTCACTTTGCTGACTTTCATATCACAGTTGAACAGGGTAACTGCTTCTCTGGAAGTGCTGCTGGGATGGAAAAATAAGATGAAGCCTAATCTAATCAAAACTATTTCCTGCGAAGCTTTGGCGTAATTCTCGCCTAAGTAGCTATCTATCCTCAGTAACCTTTTATCACCACGATGGTGAGACAGATCAGGTCAAAGGCATGTTGCCATAAAGGGCAACAACCAGATTATGATAAAGTAGACTACAGTCAACATCAGTTACTTTTTGGTGGCAGGTGCCCACAATCCACACTTTTGCCCACATAAGCAGCAAGAATGCACTCCTCTTTCTCACTGGGACTTGGGCTGTCTTCTGCTTACACCAGGGTGAAACCACACTCTGGAAGTTATTACCCTGTTCCTGAAAACTCATTCAGTTGCAACCCACAATAACTTCAATGTCTCACTCAGTTTCAGCACAAGACTGAATGTTTTCCTTAGTTGAGTAAAACAATGCACATGATAAATATGTGTGGTATCCATCCTTGAAGGTTCTCAAGGACCAAATAAAGCTCTGGGCAACTCAGGCAATGATCTCACAGCTGACCTTGCTCTCAGTCAGAGATTAGACTAGACACCTTCTGAGGCCTCTTCCAACTTGAATTATCCTTAAAAATTAATAGTTAGGATGGATATTTTTCTCAATAAAATATCATCACATTCTACATGATTCATCTTGAAAACAGAAAATAATTAAAAATAAATAGGGCAAATGTTCTTGGAAATGAAATGAACTATTTTTTTAGGTGATACAGAATCATTAAGGCAAGTACAACTGCTCTTTCTACTCTTTATTCTCATCATGTCTTGCTTTAAATTATTGTAATTGCCTGTGGTAGAAAATTTGTCCTAGTACGTGTATGCAAGTCAAATCCTGTATGCAAGTCAAATCCTAGACAAAAATTTCCCTGTACAGCAGATGAATATTCATCATGAATGTATTTATGAAGTGACTATTCACAAATATTTGTTTCCCAAGGTGAGTTTTAAACCCCCACAGCTACTAAGTTGCGAAATCTCTCCAATTCAAGACTTTCTTGCATTGCACTCCGTGTCAAGGCAGTAGCAGGACCTGCCTCCATAGCTATCGCAAAAAATACTGTTATTCCTTTCAGCACATAGCAACTCTTGTGCTGACACCGTCCCATATGCAGAATGCCTGTCTGCAGCTTAATCTTAGCCCACTTCTAAAACAGCAGTACTGAGCAGGTACCCTCAAAGTATATTCCCACCAGGAGTACTGTGTCCAGTTCTGGAGCCTCCAACACATGAAGGACACGCGGCTCTTGAGTGAGTCCCGAGGAGGGCCATGGAGATGATTAGAGGGCTGGAGGACCTCTCCTACAAAGGCAGGCTGAGAGAGTTGGGGTTGTTCAGGGTGGACAATGTCTGGGGAGACCTTATAGCAGCTTTGCAATACCAGGAGGAGGCCTACGGGAAAGCTGGGGAGAGATTTTTTACAAGGGCATGTAGTGGATGAGGGGGAATGGCCTTAAACTGGAAGAGGGTAGATTTAGGTTAGACATTAGGAAGTAATTTTTTAGTGTGAGGGCAGTGAGACACTGGAACAGGTTGCCCAGGGAACGTGTGGATGCGCATCTCTGGAAGTATTCAAGGCGAGGCTGGATGGGGCTTTGAGCACCCTGGTCTAGTGGGAGGTGTCCCTGACCACGGCAGAGGTGTTGGAAATAGATGATCTTTAAGGTTCCTTCCAACCCAAACCATTCTATGGTTCCTGAAGGCCCTTCTGCATATCTAAGCATCACACTAACTCTCTCACTCCCCAAGCGTCTCACTTTCCTGCTCTTTTTGACTCTACCAAGAGACCCAGGAGCAAAACGCCACGGCACGGGCAGCCTCCCAAGTGAGACCCAGTGCCTTTCTGCACCCCAGGTAAGGAGTCTCCCAGCACACCTAAGTGTGCACGCTTTTCTATAAGTCTGCGCTGCCAAGTCAAACAGCCAGGCCTAAACCACAGGTAAAAGACTAGAGGCTTAGGCAATCAGAGCCGAGGTGCAGCTTCATCCAGCTCAGGAAAAAGGATGTTGATTTACTAATTCAGCCTTGAAAACAACAACTTGGTAAGCTCAACAAAGCAACACCTTGTCCCACATCCTCACATGGGCTGCATCTGGAAGTTTTCTCCTGAAAAATAGCAATATCCTATTCAAAATAATAACCATAAATAGTAAAAGTCTTGGGACAGGTTCCATGGGTAAATGATCAAGCATCCTCATTTAAGGAACCATCAACCACAGAGCATTTTGGATCTGCTTGTCCAAATACCCCTGTGTCTTTCATCCTTCCTTGTTAGCACTGATCACTTTGCATTCCTTGACACCCACTAAATCTATTCTGATTCATGATGGAGTTTGGTTTAACAGTTAAATAATTATATGGCAGCTGAAATGCTAAGGGGATTTCACATCAGCTCACCCAAGAGGAAAATTCCAAACTTTTCTGAAAAAAAGAGGTCCACGGTGAAATGTTAGCCCAGCCACACAGAAAAATAAATAATTAATGTCACATTATGCATTTAATCCACAATGAAGTAATACAATAGCAGGAAGATGGGAGACAACACATTTATGCCATAAACATTATACAGCATTCTGTCTCATGTAAGCCACTTATACATGTACATTATTCACAGCTATTCTTCTCCATACATTTTTAATTGTCTTGTTTACCTGATAAAATGTGACTTTCAGCTTGAACTAAGACACAAAAGTAAATCTTGATATAAGCCATAATTAAAATGAGCAAAATTTGTGACAATGACAGCTATCAGTGAAGGGTAATGGTTCAGTGAAAAAAATCCATCAGGAGAAAAATTAACAAGCTATTAAGGAGAAATAACTTAGCACTATCAGTAAATTCAAAGTAGCAGCTAAAGTTTTCTTTGAAACTGAAGAAAGAATAGGTAGGACATTTTTCTATATAATCCAAAGCTTCTTTGTGTTGTTTTGATACCTGCTCCCTGGCTACCACACCCAGTGAAAGTCCTTCAATTTTCACTTAACTCAGTTGACAAACGGGCAGAGTTTTGTGATATTAACTATACAAATAGTAAAACTATAAATAAAATAAAAAGAACAAATTTAGAATTACTTCACAATTCTGTATGCGCTCTAAAACTTACAATAGACTGACCTGTATAAAGAAAAATTATTACTGGTCATTAGAGACCTCCCAAATTACTATTACATAGCTTCTTCTCAAAGCACAGAGCAAAGCATGATTTCCATACTGAGAGTTCTTAATCTTTAAAGGGAAGCCTCCTGCCCCCGTATTGAATTATGGCTTGAACTTTGATCTTTTCATCTTACCCACAGGAGAAGAAAATGTATCTGCATTGACAAAAGCTGTCTGGAAATTTTTAAGAAAAGTTATTTTTCCAGTGGAAAAAGAAAAAAAAAAAAAGCCATTTCTGCAAAGCCACGATTTTCAGAAGGACAAGTCTTACTTCATGATGGGAGAAACTTAAACTACAACTACTTCAACGTAGTAGTTGTACAGACTGCAAAAAAAAAACAACCACAACAATAAATCTTCTCTTGTAGGCAAGTTCAGAAGGAGCTCTGAGGTAGCAGTCAATAAAGAGATGGGTTGTCCCACCTCTTTTCTCACTTGGTCTTCTACTGCATGTGAAACAAGCTTAAGTGCAGATCAGAAGATTGGAGAATTTATATAGAAAATTTCAAGTGTTGAAAACTTAAAAATACACCAATAAATCAAAAAATCTAGTACCAACCTGGTAAGACAAAAAAAGTATTTTTCTGATAATCTTATTATGTTTGAGAACTGTATTTGTCCTTTTTTGATACAAGGTTGCTAAAAACCCCAGAAAATAACAAACTCCACATTTTAACAGAGATAGTTTTATTCTCTGGGTGATACCAACACTCATAATATCAGACTTTTCTACACCATTTAGCAACAAGAATCACCAATAGCCCTGTGTTGCTTCCAAAGAGTCCATCCAAATGGATAGAAGAATGACTGCATAGGCCTTTTCACTCATATGAAACCCAGAAGTTTATTATTTCAGCTTCTCCACCCCTGCAGCTGTCAACGGAGAGACAGCAAGAAGTTCAGTACTCTCTCTCCCTTGTTATTCAGTCCCTAGCAGAGGTGACTGAAAAAGCTGGTAAGACAACATGAACTGGAAAACCAGCAGATTAAAGATAATACCTAGCCTTATCTATTACATAAAAAGAATTTATTCAGTGCCTAGCAAAATCAGAAGTTCAAAGAGCCTTGAAATAGGTTAAAGAAAAAAAAAAAAAAAAGGTTGTTGCCAGCAGAGAGAGAGTCACTTAAAGGAAATTTGCTCCTCCAGGGTATTCCCTACCAACAAGGAATACCTCCTCTTAGAATAGTAAGATAATCCACAGCTTAGGAGGATTTTTATGTTTTTGTTTCTCACACTGCCATTGGTTTGGCACATAATTATAGGTCAAACAAATTTCTGTTTCTGTCTAGGGCTGATCAGATGGTTTTGCCCCTTTTTATAAATCTGGAATTGGCAAGCAATGCTGGTAATCACTACTTTCACATTTAATTATTGCAGCTCATCTAGGAATGCAGCCACGGAGCCTGAACATGTTCCAACTAGTACAAAAGCCTGTCTGCTTAGCAACAGGGATACAATGAACTGGATCATCTGAGTGCTTCTTTTGCTGTGCTTGCTCTCTACTGAATTAAGAATCCAGTCTGCTTATTTGTGCAAAGATTCCCTGCAGACTGTAACTGCCACAGGAGCTGGACCCATACAATTCTTTTTCACAAGACATAAAAGCTACTTAAGAACTCACTGCCTCCTAAACTCAATTTTATTTGGATTAACCTTCATTACATACTTTATTATATATATAAAATGCCCATCTATAAATCAGCAAACAGATACAAACAAAAACCTCTAAAGTATAACTACGAGCTGCTTCTACTACAGAAAGAAAATATGACATTTTTATTATTAAATATTCACCACTATGTAGGCAGTGACACACACCTATATGTTGAGGTCATATTATCAACTATATATGAAAAAAAACTACAGGTGAGTAATATTGAAAAAAACAAACAACTTATCACTTCTGTTTTGTATCCCCCAATGTATTACGTTGTTTTCCACAATCATTTGTTTGCATTTATTGCATGCTATAAATTCACTTAATTTGCACCTATCTGTCTCATAGACTTTCTTGTAAGTTGTGGAATATTGTAACAGGGCATGAGACTTGTTGTCAGTCAGTGTCTGATTACATCAAGGTGTGAAATTGCTGTAATCAGTTACAAAATCCTTACATGACTTTTATCCACACCTTACTCCCCTCCCCCAAAAGCTCTCTGCAAGCTTATTAAGAGTAATTATCTCATCAAAGCAAGATTAGTTTTTTCCAGATTCTCCATATATTTAATTGAGGTGTGTAATTTCTGTCTCCTCTTTGCATGTGCCGACTACCTACTTTTAAATTCCAAGGGACATACTAAAAAAACCCCAACAAAACAAACAACAAAAGGTCAGAAGAGCTTTTTTGTCTTTGTACATCTGTAAAGCATTGTGGACAATCCATTACACTTAATATACATCTTCACCTGATTTGACACCTTCCAACCATGAATATGAAAATCTTCTGCCCTATTCAGTAGGAAATACGATCTCAAGGCAACAATTTACAAGACCTGAAAGTAGATAAATGAAGGCTCTTTACATTCTTCTAACAGGCAAGCCCCAACTAGCAAAGCCACTGTGAAGCAAAGGACCAGAAAGGAGTCTATAAGGGGTTCAAATACCATCCCCAAACAGTGATCACAGAGAAAGGAGACATTACCATACAAGACAGTTCTTTCCAACTTGGAGTAATTTCCCCAGCACATTCCCCAGAAAGCTCTCCTATGCTGCCATTTCAAAGGTCTTAAAAGCATGTATGTTCTTTTTCCTGATATATTTTCCTATTTTTAGTTTTCAGTTCCTGGCCAGTTTTTGCTGCCAGTTAGACAACAAGCAATAACCTTTTACAAAAAGGGGATACAAATTCATAGCAGTGACTGCAGCCTTCGCCTAGTGCCTAGTTGGAGCAAAGTACATCAACTAAGACCAAAAATAACAAGTTTATCATTAATTCTTTGCTCTCTGTAACATCTCCAACCATTCATTGCCAGTCTCCATATAAACCTCTGCTCAGAAATTTTCGGGGGATAACCTTGCCTTAATATACCCTGTTTTTCTTTGTCAGCACCACACCGTACTTTGATCATCCAGTATCTCCTCTAGCCCTATCACCACTGTTTCTTTTAACAACTGCAAAACACAGACGATGCTAATCCAGACAGAATGACTCTGAAACCTACATGTTTATTCATTCCATCATGTGTAAAAGGCACCCACATCAACTTGCCTATTTCTGTGAAACCAAAAAGCCTTGTGGGGTGGGGGAAGAAAAGCTTGCCATGGACTTCAGATTAGTATAAAAATATCCTTCTAAATAGTTTTTGTTCTCTGACTGAACAGTGTCTTTCAAAATCCTGAGCAGTTAATTTTTGCTCCCAAATTATTAAACAGTTACTGCTAGCAATGGGCTTGTCTGAAGTGCTGCTTAAAAGGCAGTTTTCAGGTACTTTTGAAGACACGTTTCTGCATCTTAAGTAAAATTCCAGCACTGTCATATTCTTGTTTAAATTTCAGGTCAAGAAAGCTGTTCAGCTTTAACTTAACATCTCTCTGAACAATGTCAAGAACATCACAAAGTGCCAAACCAACTAGAGCTGCATGAAGCTGATAAGAGAGAGATATGACATTCATATAAAAATCAAGTTGGAAATCAATAGGGGAGCCTAGATTTAAGCTGAAAGCAATTTTTATAGCTCAGCTGTTAATATCAGTGGGAGCCTGGAAGCTTACTGCCATGTGCTTACTTGGGATAAGCTCTGAGCCTTGTTTCTTGCATGCCTTCACTATCTACTGGCTTGCACTCAAGAGTGGAGATTATAACTAATTGTTTGCTTGGACATGGGACCAAGTTTTCCCCCATGCCTACAGTTACTTTGCTCTAGATGAAGGCACCAACCATAACATCAATAGCTCTGGCAGCAACAAAGTGGAAATTCCTCAGGCATGAAAGACTGACAGAGCCTCTTCCCCTACCACTGTCCCACAGTGGCACTCAGCAGATGACGACTCACTCACATATTTCTTCTGCATGGCAGGTGCCAACCAACAAGGCAACGTAGTTTAAGGCACTCCTGAGTATGCTCCCAACTATATGAGGGGTCAAGTTGGAAGAGGTATTTACTGTTAACCTGTTCCTCCCATGTCCTTGTCAACTGTTCCTGGTAGATATAAGGCACAAGTAAGAATAAGATCCATTGCATATTCTGATTTCCATTGTACTATTCAGCAACTAATTCTACTATTTCACCAGTTCTTCACAAGATATGACCCTGAAATTAGCTGCAGATTGCAAATAATTCAAAATTCTCACCTCAGGGTTTTAATGACATAGTTGGGTACTTACATAAGCATGTCTGATGCTTTGGGCAGTTTCAACATTTGGCTCAAGGACACATCTCCAAAGAGTTTAAACTATCACTGTGTTGCTGTTTCTAACAAACCAGCAAAGGTTATCTCCCAATGTAAAATAATTAGTATCTCTCTTTTTGCATCAATGTACGTGACCAGTAAATTCTTCTACAGCACTAAAATTAAATTTTTTATACAGGTTTAAAGCAATTATTAATACAATTATAGTTTCCAACAGAAATTTGGTTTTCTTTGCAGACCTTTAGTGTATTCACGTATATATTTTCTCTGAAATAAATTAATGGAGTCTTAGAAATTCAAGATAAGTGCTGAATCAAATTTATTCAATCCAGTTTGAGGTACTTACTGTATGCTCTCTTTTAATTTATTACTTTTGATGAAACAGAATCTTACTTGGGCACTCATTTATAAACTTTTTTTTTACTATATAATAGAATGTCCTTTTAATTTATATGTCTTTCAGGTTGGCAAGATACAAGAAGATGCATCTCCTACATGTCAAACAGGTATTTGGGAAGACAGTCTGTCTATCAAAATAAATTACACAGTCCATGAAATCTACATGTCTGTTGTAGAAACATCTCTGTGTAAAGGTAATCAAAACAAACCTAACAGGAACCATAAACATTTTTAAAAATAATTTTTAAAATATAAATTAACTAGAGAAGGAAAGATATATGCTACAATAGATTTTCCAGCTCCATTCCTGTTTATTGTATGTTGAGTTTGTTACTATGCCCTTTGTTTTAATTCACTTGCTTTTGCAACAGGCCTTCTCTAGAGATCAACTCAAGCATTGCTTTATAAAGATGAATTTTCTGGTCAAAGGAGATCAGTTTGCACATTCTATAACAATAACCTAGAGGTGAACCAGAAGACTCTACATACGAAAGCAAATTCAGTTACAGTATCACAACAGAAAGCTCCAGATCCACAGATGGCTTCTTTCCAAATAGTATGCTGCAAAATGCATATGAAGCAAATAATTCCCATGTATGAACTAAAGCAGATTATCTCACTATGTGGCCCAAAGTTGAAACTGAAATCAGTTTTGTCAGTCCCCTAAGGGACACTGTTGCTTTCATTTACTGAAAGTCAACTTATGCAAATAGACTGAAGACAGCTGTACAGCAAACCTTGGGTGAACTTGTCACTCTATTGTGCAATCATTAATTACTTAAATACCTAATGCTGCGAGGCACAAAAAAATGCCATGCTAGCTGAGCGTTCACAGTATGTATTGCATCCCAGTCATCATCAAATGGCATCTTTTCTACTCTCACAGTACATCTGTGCAAATCATAAAGTGGACAGTAATGATAGAAGGTGTCTAGTTTATATTAGAGCCGAATCACCTTCTGCCACTTGAGAATTATCTGCACTCCAAATGAAGGCTTAAAATTACTAGATGAAAAATATTTGCCTAAAACTATACAACTATCAAACAAAGTTAAGAAGCTGTTAACATTAAGTTGAGCTAAAGAACGGTCACATTAGGAATTACAACAAAAAGGTCAAGTTTACCGATAAAATTATTGTTTTTTCTGTTACAGCAGTGTTTTAAAGACACAGGTCCAGGTAGAGAGAATGGGTTCCTCATAATAGACCCCACAATGCTAAGGTTCAGTATTGCTTTTAAAATTGCCTGGATGCTTTCAGCAAGTGGCTGCAATTGTTTGAAGGCAGATGACATGACACATCAAAGAAGGATGAAATACTGCATTTTTTACATTGGTAATGAACGGGCTGAGAAGGGAACAAGTTATAGGTTACTGCTGAGGTATTCATATACTCATTTGAGTTACTTGCAAAATTTCATCTGGGAATCATGCATGAGATTCAGATATGTATACCAGGTCATTATACACAAGAAGTATTTTCTTACCATAGTATTTACAGAGGTGGGAATTTTACATTAAGAGAGAAGTTAAATCCCTGCAAAGATTTACCTCAAAAAGCCATATCTGACACTCCATCTCTTTTTCATAATGTATGCTACTTGCTTGTTCTTAGCACTTCTTTCAGCCTGATAAGGAAAACACATTAGCAAGCTGATTAATGTCTCTGCTCCCTTTCACTTTACACAATATATAAATGGTTGAGTTACAAAGCACTAGAGAAATACATGCAATTCAAAGTAATCCCTCTGCCTTATTTCTGTAAGCTTTTATGATTTTTAAAAAAATAAAATAAGTCTAAAACCTGATTCTGCTCAATATTGTAATGACTTAATTTTGTCAATTGAAGAAGCATTACAGCATCTATTGCTGTATTACAGCACTACACTGTTTCTGTTAGTTGGCATACTCGTTGTTATGAAAAACATGGGAAATGACTGTAACTCAAGTAGTACAGTTTTGGACTGTTAATTGCTGTCAAGTGTAAATGCTCATGCTCCTGGACCTCTGAGATCAGGCCCATGCCTGGAGCATCTCTCTAGGTACACTTTGTGGATTTCCTTCTCATGGGAACTGCAGCACATAGAGTGGAGACTACTGTGTGAACATGTGACAGTAAATGAGGAGTTACAAGGCAGCCACTGCCCACAGCAGGACCCAAGAGCTGGAAACATCTCTGGATCTTCCCAATTGGACTCATCCTGTAACATGCCTGCTTAAATCAGCAGTTTTCCCAAGTCAGGGTTTCCATGATCATTCTACTACTTTCTTTGTGTTCTGTTTTCTCAGTGTATCAGAAGAACACTACCTCAAAACAATTTATTTCTCTTGAATAAATTGCAAATATTTACAAATCCATGCTTTCTAAATTTTCTCTACAATGATTAAGACTTTAGTTCTGTGACACTTGGCCAGTCTCCTGCTTTAGGTTCATCAGCAGAATGTGATCTCCTTTGCTTCGGTGGGTATGTCCATGTGTTAAGAAGAATTAATCATTTGGAGCTTTATACTGTCTTTAATGTACTGCCAAGGCAGATAAATCTTATTATCCCTATTTATAAATGTGGAAAATGAGACAGGGGAATAATATGATTCATTTAAAACACGATTGCAGACCCAAAAATAGAGCCCATGTCCTTTTACCATATTATAAACGAATTGGCCTAGCAGGGGATTAGAAAACTGGTTTAAATAAAACTAGAAATTCTTTAGGTATCTTGCCCTAAATACAATCTTCACAGTACCCGTGTTCTTTTACTTTTTATCTTTTAAGGCACCAATCGGCAGATACAGATACATACTAGATATGTTGAGAAAGAAATTAAGTGCTGGAAATTTCATGAAGAAATCCCTTTTTTGACTTGGATTTAAAACTAAACTGTTCAAAGCAAGAAAAGAAGAAATGGTAATTATCATCCAGGTAATCATTACTGAACTGGATGCTTAGAAATCTTTTTGATTAGCCAATTACTACTTATGCACCAGGCAAAGGCATCTAATTGTATGTATGTATGTACTGATTAATATTTATATACATACATGCATATGCATATATTTATGCATCTTTTTTGTTGTTGTTCTTTAGAAGCCTGTGATATCTATCTAGAGGATTCTTTCCCTGTATCTCCTAATATAGTCTTCATCTGTTAGTCCGTATAATTTACCAAGTAAAAAAGCCTGATTCATTTGCAGTAAATTTTCTTGGAAAAATGCTGGAAATCAGTGCTGCAATCATTTTCTCACACAAAATCTGCACTGTTCTTGTCATGGATTTAATGCCTGGCCCTCCTGAGTGGAAAATACTAACTACTCAAATGTTAAAATGACTTTCAAGTCATGTTGATCTGCCATTATACCACTTAGACAAAATTCCCTCTTTTTTCTTGTTTGAATTTCACTCATGCCTGTAAAATTCCTTATTTATAAATGGACTAGTCAAGTCATTAATAGTCAGTATTTGCCTGAGTTCCTAATATTTTCTTCCCACTCCACTGTTCTTATCAACTTAGCTAAAATCTGGCAAACTTTGTGCTATGGCATCTATTATCAGAGAACAGGAATGTGCTTTTCAGGTTTTATGAAGGTATTTCCTCTCCTCCCCTGCCCTCCTCCCCCCTCTAAAGACATTTCTGTCATTCCAGGATTTCTGCTTTCAGGCTTCAAAGAAACTCTGTGTTCCCTCTAAGCTAGTTATGAAAATACCCACATTTACTTTTAGAGGACCTGCAACAAATATATATTTAGCATAAAACCTCCTCAATAACTGATAAATCTTATTTAACTAACTATAGATTCATATTACAGATTAATAAAATAATAACTATGCAAAGTTCAGTCCCCTTAGATTAACTCTGATGATACAAACAAGTTTGTATAGTTTCAAAGAAAAAAAAGTCAAGTGGGCACAAAACATTGGGAGGGTTTTCTGTATTTTCTTTAAAGCCTTATATATAAAAATACAGTCATGAAGAGCACTAATAGTATTCTTCATAAATTGTTGAATATATCAATATTAATATGTCTGAAATTAATGCCAAAGTTTGGGGCTTTTTTCTTTATTGGGAAGAAAACTGGTCCATATCATTATGTTAATGCTTAGAAATATTCAAAGCAAAGTCTTTGTGTCTTTCTGACAGAACATATTGAAGAGGGGAAAAAAAAAAAAAAAGAAGCAAAGTGCAGAAAATTGAATCTTTTAAACAATTCCTTTTTGACTGAATTGCAGCATGCAATAATGAACACTGGAAAATCACTTTCCAAAAACACAAGCTGATTTACATAAACTATTTTTTGAAAAAAAAAAAACATTTTAAGAAAACTTTTTCCTTGTCCAATTAAAAAACTAGAACTTGCTTTTTGTTTGTTTGTTTTCTTCTTTATTATTAATTAAATACGATTTGTGTGGGAAAAATACTAACTGGACCTTTAGGGAAAGTAAAGGAAATTTAACAGAAAAGGTTATTTTAAGCTGAAGTCCCTTCTTTGAACAGTGATCTGGACAACAGCAAGATATAATTTCTCCAGCACCTCCCAGCTTCATTATAAAATCTTTCATGCACACTGCAGTAAAGCTGGCTTTTCTTCACAGGTTTGGGTGTTTTTTATGCTGGCCTGCTATCAAGATTCCCTACGAAAATGCATGAATTAGGAAGGAATGTTTATGTTGCTCTACAGATTGATACAGGTAAGGCCTTATTCCAGTGCTGGGATTTCATTTCCTCTTATTCTTCAAATATGCTCTCTCTGGACAAAGAAGCAGAAGCTCCCAGTCCTTTTCCCACTGCAACAAAAGGGAGTTTACCACTAAGGAAATTACAGATCTTCAAAACATACAACTTTCAAAATGAAGACTTGTTTAGTCCAACCAGGAGAGTCCTATTAGGCAGGACATCAAGTAAGGACTTAAGAGTAACAAGAAATAAAATATCAAATATAAATAAATGAGCTTAATGACACAGATAAACCACCCTCACACTAAAGAATTTCTTCCTAATGTCTAACCTAAATCTATCCTCTTCCAGCTTAAAACCATTATCCCTGGTCCTATCACTACACACCCTTGTAAAAAGTCCCTCCCCAGCTTTCCTGTAGGCCCCCTTCAGGTACTGGAAGGCCACAATAAGGTCTCCTTGGAGCCTTCTCTTCTCCAGACTGAACAGCCCCAGCTCTCTCAGCCAGTCTTCATAGGAGAGGTGCTCCAAAACAAACCCTATCTGTAATTTAACATTCAAAGAGAAAACAAACAAACAAAAAAATTATTACATTTCCTAACAAGAGTCAGAAGTATCTAGCTTGACAGGACTGTGGACATGCTTAAGACAAAAGCTTTCCAGTTGCTCATTCTTCCCATGAAGACTTTGACATAGTTACCATTTGAAGTACCTAGGTTATAATAACACAGTCCTATCCAATCCTAGCATGCTTTCCCCTTCACCTTTGGGTAAAGGTGGCATAAACTCCTTCTCCAATATAAATCTGAGAGTAATGTGATTACTTTTCAGCCAAGAAGTAACACTGATTATCACTCACACATTTTTCTTAACACTGCTATGATCCCTATACAAAATGAAGTATCATTTGCAAGCTTAACAGAAGGATATGACTAAGTATTCACACGGCTGTAGAACGAGTTGACAGTGCAGCCCTGTTTAAGTGATTTACAAGTTACAGGATTTTAATAATAGAACACCAGTAGGCTCTATTAGGTAACAATACCTTTCCCTGTGATATCAGGACCACTGTTAAGAATTATCTATATATAGGTACCTATGGATGTGCATGTATGTATTTTTGCATGCATACACAAAGAAAAGATTCTTACTGTACCACCAAATAGTTGTTAACCACTTGTGTCAGTCACAAAGACTTGTATTAGGTTTTTCACTCTACTATAATACAAAACAGTAAAGATTTCTTGGTAAGATGAAAAAAATGATCCTAAGTAAAAATTCCAGGTTACTTCAGTTAAACAAGTCCGAACTGACTATTTAAAAAAATAGAAGTGTTACAGAGGTAAAATATTTTCAAAATACTTCATTAAGATATAAGAAAGTCAGCAGCCACTACTATTTTTATTACACTAAAAATGGGGTAGGTAGGAACACTGTGTTTCGCTTAAAATGCTGACTGATCATGAGCAGAAAAGCAAGTAACAAAAATGTATGGTTTAATTGCACAATCTGAGGCATTGTGCCCTACAAATGCCATAACTATAAAGTATGATTTGAGATCTTACAGGTGAGAACTATGTTTTTGTTTACTCCAAGATATGGATTCCTTATAATTTTTTGCAATGAAGAGAGAGATCATGTGAAATCAGTGACACTCTCAGGTCCATTAATCCTTGGAGATGTATTGTATTAGTGGGCACATAACTCCTCAAAAATTTATCATGAAAATTTGCAGCCCAGTTGGTAATTTCAGATGAAAACAAAGTAGTATATTGCTATGAAAGCAAAACACTTTTCCTTGACTATGAAAATCAAACTTCTAGTCAGGATTAAGGTTCACTACCTGCTTGGCATGTTGATCACTAATACATTTTGCCAATATTAAGTATACAGAAAAAATAATATCATAAAGCCTTCTATTTCAAGATGCAATATCTTGCTTCAGTGTGGTTTTCCCTGGAAACAGGGATTTCTTATCTTTCAAAGCCATGGCAGAACTACACAATTACTTCTGTAACTTTCTTTTAATACATTTTATATGAGGATACTGAGGCAGAAATTCCAAACCTTCCATTGAGACCTTCTGCAACAAAAGTTGCATTCGTTTTTATATTTTTACTTTAAAAGATTACATAATTAATTATACTGAAACAACCACAGAGTTGACTGTTCAAAGTCTGAAAAGTTTTAACTAACACCTTCTTAAAGAACATAATTGTTAAATAAGGTATGATCCTTTAATAACATTTATCTTAACATGTGAAATATCTTCTGATCTTGCTTTATACTTGTTAATGTTTTCTCATAACATTTAATCATCTCTAATCCAGTAAGGTTAGTCACATGCAACCTATATGCTGATCTAAACAATAAAACACAGCTACACTTTTACTGTTTGGTTAACTTCAGGAAATTTCTAGGTATTTTCTTCTTTGACTGGAAAAGTTTCTAGCTGGAATAGAATTTAGCTGTCTGTGATGAAAAAATAAGTCTGCAGAGTTTTAAGCTGTGCATGACAGATATACTCTTTACACGAAGATAGTACTTCTGGTGAAATGGATGATAATAAGCCTAATTGTTCTGATATGTCATGAACTCAGACATAAAAGCCCCAATTAAAGTGTATCGAACACTGGGGCTATTATTTTATTCTTTCTTTTTTATTTAAAAATGGTTCTTTCAGCTCAAAAACCCACTGCCTAATGGATAGAGTCCTTACTAAGCAAATGTAAGTTTGTATGGTATTGGGATCACATTGTAATAAAATGAAATGAACAAAGCTGCATGTGTCACATGGCAGTTTTATGTCTAAAACTGCCATTTAGTGCATGTATATGCGCTAAAAAGAAAGGTGAATGACTCGAGCCATAGAACATCATGCCCATATCAGGTTACTGAACAGGAAAAATGTGGAAATCTCTCATAATAAGGAGGACTTTTCTAAGATGCAAACTCTTTTCTAATTCTTCTAGTTCAGATGAATGTTAGTGGTTAAAGCACGTGACTGACTAGGATTCAGGTCTACTGGGTGATAATCCTAGCTTAGCTACAAATTTAGCAGATTTGTGCCTCAGTTTATCATCTCTACCACGGCTGTACAGTATGGTATTTGTTATCTGCCTCACAGCAGCATGGCAGGGATTAATTAGTGTTTTAAATTATTCCAGTGCTGAAAATCTCTGCTGAGTGCAAGTGGCAACTGCAGCTATTAATTATCCCTGCAAACATACACTGATTTGACTGTTCACCTGAAAACTGTTCAGCTTCAGCAGGCTGACAGGTTTTTCTCATCCAGAAAGTAGATTCCAATAAACCTGTAGAAGTCTGTAAATAATGTGTAAATATAATGTAATATAACTATAAAGAAAGAAAGGAAAAAAAGCAGCTCTCTAACATTACAGTACATCATAGCTAGTACACAAATTTCATTGTTATCTTTATATGATATATTTGATGCTGAGGACAATGATGATAAAACTCCCCAAAATAACAGTAACTACACCCACCTTAAACCCTCTATCAAACAAAGAAGACCCAAGCTTTATTTTAGAGATCAAAATTGTAACCAGAAATTTAGCATATTTGACTTAAGGAAGGTACAATATGCATAGATGTTTTTTCACCCACTCCCATTTTGATGTGGTTTAGTATGGTTGAAATACAAAACCGGTCACATTCCATTTCTGGCATCTCTCTGCCCCAAGACACTAAGTATCTTGTAATGAATTCATGAAATTATGGCACAATTAAAAGCCATGTCAGATCCTGACAGCAAACAGTTTCCTAAACGAAATGTGAGCATTATTAATTCAGTTTATGCTTCAAAGACATAGAAGTATTCCTCAAGAGAAAACAATATTACCAAAGTGAAGATAATCCCTTGGAAAGCATAAAAAGAATCAAGGCAAGCCAGATGCCTAGAATATTTTTTGCATAAATTACCACAATCTATACTCTCTGTACACAGAAAAGTTTTCTTACGTTATTTGTACATTGTTACAGTGGTTACATTAGCACAGGAATAGATTTAAGCAATTGGATGCAAGAGCTGATCTATCAGATGCAAGAAATACACATATTTTGATCTGTTATGCCTCTTTGGGTAAAGGGGATATTCTATTGTTAACATTGCAAAACCCTTCCCCTTCCTGTCTCTTAAGATGTACAAATACATACATACTAAAGAGCTACTTAAATATAAGCCTCCCCTAAAAAACCCCCACAGACGTACAGGATAGAATATAGATTTGGCAGGCATTTGATTGGGCTTCTTGCAAACACAGTTTACTCATTCCCTGTGCCATTTCAGAGCTCCTGCAGTGGAGGAGAAAATGGGGTTAACAGTGCAAATCTTCCACGGACATATTTTTACTGACTGGGACATAAAGAACACCAGATGCCATATCTAGACTACAGATGTACTTACCTGTATGTTTGATCAGTCTTTATCTAATTAGCATAGCAATACTAACAGCTTGATCTTACAAGCCTACACACACGAGTAGTCCACCCAAATGACGTAAGATATTCACTTGAATATAGTTTTTAAAAACCATGCTTGCTGTTCACAAACATAAATAATTTCCTTTCACCTAAGACGGAATAAGTAGATTGTGTCTCAATTATTTATATGCTTTAGGATTTATCATATTTTCTTCTTAATAATTGATCAGATTTCCACCAAATCTATATTGATCTGTTTTAACTATATTTTATAATGAATGAATCCCTAATCTATTTCTGAATTTCCCATTTCTCCCACTCCTACTTATTAATCCCTTTTAAGAAGGAAAATTAAGATGCTCAAAGTGAAGTCGAGTAATTCCAGGTATAAATCCAATACCATGGTTCAGTTACAACAGAGCAAGCCAATTTCTTTGCATTACTATGTGGATATCACATGTTCTTTTTTATCTAACCATTTATGGAAGTAGCAATTTGGGGCCTGTGGTTTTTGTGCCCTAGTACATTTTACATGTATTTGTAGTTCTCAACCAACCTCTTAGGAGTAGCCTCTAAGATAATCACATTTCTCCCCATCTCCATAATTCCCTTTCAACCTTTCTCGTTTTGCACAAAAAATTTTTGTGTTTTCTTCCTGGGGAGAATATTATTCTAATCCTCTTTCTCTTGCATTTCTCCAACCAATTTTCATGCCAGTTCAGTGTTTAGTTATACAAATAAAACTGATGGAGTCTACTGATGGCAAATCAGCCACAATCTTATGTTTAAATCAATGTGAATAATGCAGGAAAAAGTAATATAACTTTAAAACATCCATACTTTCAAAACATTTTCTTGCTTCTTTGTGTGTATTCAAACTTTTAGGAGATTCACCCATAAGAGCTTTTCCCCTGCTTTAACAAGCACTGAATTTTATTCTTCCTGTCAATAACCTATTAAAGAGATTAATCTAAGAATCTTATCCTATTTTATGGCTCTAAAATGAGAAAAAAATGTTGTGCATTTCAAAGCTTTCAAACTCTAGGGTTTAAGAAAAACATTTTTAAGAGAAAACAGTGCCTACCTGCACTTCTACTTATATTTGTGTCAATAATAAAAATAGCCCAACAGCACTATCAAGTCTCTCCACTTGAAAGCTCACAGTTTGAGAGTGAATATACTGCAACACCAACATATACAACAGAGCTACTAAGGAATTTGCTGCAGAGAGACAAGGAGATTTTAGTACACAAATGGCTCTGCTGACTCCTGAAGGTAAACAAGCTTTATAACAGGAAAGGAAACAGGAACAATTCCTAGTACATTAAAAGCTACATAAAGGCTTTGGCATATACATTATATAACACCAAAAGGAAACAATTACACTCAGGAGAAAAAGATAGCCTGAACAGCACACCACTGGTCTGGCCAGAAAAAAAAACACATTCCCATTAGTGCAGTAACGTATGGAGTTTTGCAGCATATGCTGAGGCTGCAGCTGAAGTACTGTATTTGTCAGCTTTGTGCCTGGAAGCTTTGCTGGCTTCCTTCTGTGCAGCTATAGGTGCTGACCCTACTGCTGAAAGAAGGAGATAAGCAAAATGTTTTACTCCGTACATTAATTATTGAAATTCATAGCGTAAACAAATATTTTTGAAATCTTAAGTTAATGCAGATGGATTTTTTTCTTTGTCCTCATTCCCCTGTTAACACCATTTGAAGGAGTGTGTAATTGTGTATTGTTTCTAATGCAAGGGAAATTTTTAAGGTGAAACTCATGCATTATGCGTGGCTACTAGAGTGGGACACTGCACAGTCACACTTCATGTGCTAGAGAGATGGTAGAATAATTCCATATAGAGTTGCAGAACAGAAAAACAAACACGCTTTTTTGTAGCAAGACATTCATAAATGACAGTTAATACATCTGTACCTTCAATTTATCAGCATCTTCTTTTTCCTTTCCACCAGGGAAATTGAGGAGCTAACAAGAAAAGAAAACGAGATGGTGGTAGCGCAAAATATGTTAAATGCACATTATAAACATTGGTGGTGGCCAGCCAAAATCACAACAGCAAATCTATACCCCAAGAAGCTTTTCAAGAAGAAAAGAAAAAACACAGTAACTATGTTTTGTCACTAAGAAAAGAGCTCTAGTGTGTCCCAGTGCCAATGACAGGAAGTTATTTACCAACCAAAGAGATTTTCAATCCAGTTCTCCAATCTTCAAAGGATATTGAGGATATTATATCCTCAAAAATGAATTTACCATATCCTGCAGTAGTTTCTCTTTACATTTGTTCCTTCTACAGATTTATTTTCAGGTACATAGTATTAAAAAGACATCTCTGAAAAGGTCTCATGAGGTGGAAATACTGTCTCAAGCATTACTGAAAACGAAGAGAGTGTGACAACAGTTATTATGGTCACTGCTACATTTCTAAAGGAAATGGATACTGTTCATTTCAGCCATACAAGAAGCAATTGTACCGAAGTCCACATGTTTTCACAGATTTAAAAGCTTTGGGGTGGGGGGGAGGAAAGAAGACAGAAACCAGATATCCCTAGTCTTACTTGAAACAATATGATGATAGCAATAGGACCTCTCAGTAGTGTTGTCCCCCACACCCTCGGATGACTGCAGAGCAGCACATAATCCCTCACTGGTGTGCACTGACTCCATAGCCCCGCTGTGCCCCTGGTATCTATGCTCAAGATCTTCTTCTCTTTTGACTAATACATAGTCACATGGGGCAGTATTTAACCCACCAATTGATCATTCTCCACTGATTTATTTTCCTGCATCCTTTTTGCTGTGTGGCTACTTTCCAGAGCTTCCTCACCCTCACTGTATTCTTCAGTCCTCTTTCTTTCTCTTCTCCAGTTGGCCATACCCAGCTTGGATCCCATGCAACTCAGCATTAAGCACTTCATTCCCACCTCTTGTTTCTTCTCCCCTAAGGTGAGCATGCTCCAACATTTCACCTCCTTCATAATGAGAATCAAGAGTTCAAATCTTCTCTCATTTTCACCAGACGACATTTCATATAACATCACTGGATCACTCTGGAATGAGATCTGAAGTTGGGCCTATCTCTCAAAAAGCAACAGTATAATGTAAATATCAGGCCACAGCAATTATTTTTTCATAAAAAGTCTTTCTGTCTTGGGACAACTCATGTCTATTTAACTAGCATGTATATTAAATGTTAGCTTACAAGACCCACAGTGGCAGGCTGTAAACTAATTTATGTTTAACTAATACCGGTTGCAATAGCACGGAGTTAATACATGGAGGAGGATTAGAAACTGAAATGTATCACCTCCATGATGCTAATCTTGAAATGTATAAAAAATACACAAAGCTGCTTGAAGGAATGTACACTGTGAATCCATCAACAGCAGCTGTTGCGATAAAAAAGTTGGGGAGAATTTGTTTGTCAAAAAATAAAAAAGAATGAAAACCCAAAGCTTGCCAAGATCTTTGGAGAAGATCTACTAACTGGAAGAAAATTCATTTTGGCAAGAAATTTGACCAATTACAGAGCCATGAAACAAGTTACAAAGCAAGACTTCCTTTTCATTTACTATGCAGTACTTGCCAGCCCAGCTTTCTTCCCATCTCCCATAAAAAACCTATTTCATATTCTAGACTTCAAGACCATACTAGCCATTCTCAACACCAGGTCTTTGCAGTTCTGTTGACTAAAAAGAGAAGTGAATGCAGCTAGTCCAGGCAGCCGATAGAGTATCCTGACAGTGAAAACACCCCACATTTTTATTTAGCAAAGTTCCATACAAATGGCACTCTATCTATTAAGGCATGTACCTAGCAAACTTACAGAGCAGCAACTCTCCTCTCCATTTTCCCCATGCACTACAGCATCTTTACATGTATTTAGAAGTTGAAACTTGTATGACTGTTTTTCCACAAACTCTTTGCCAAAAGAATTATTCAGTCCAGCAACAGAACACTTTCCCATTCTTATCTGTACTTAAGAATATCTGGTCAGACCAAAGTCCTCCGTATTAAATTTCCAAGCCAGCAAGAGTTTGAAAACAAAGGAAAACACAACACATTATGAAAATTTTTATGGCTACTAAAAAGGAAGGATCATTAATGTGGCAAGATGCTGCGCAAGTTACAGGAAGACAGCAAGTAGAATGAATTGAAACTACATTGCAAGATGGTTTTCCTGTAGTTCCATCCTACTTTAACTGTTTCTGCTGTAGAAGGAAAATGTGATCCATCTGCTGGATAGATACTCAAGTAAAATGACTCCTCGAAGGAATCAGAGACTATTTGCGTGGGTGGTATTTAAGGTCCTAAAGCTTTTGCTGGGTATGTTGACACACAATGACATTTAAAAGGAGTAATATCAGCCCAGCAGGAGTTACATAAAAACAAAATACACTTTATCTTTTTATCTCTGTTTCAGTATGCACTAAAAAAAACCAAAACAATCTTAAGTTATTTTTAGAACATTTTATGTGATGCATAACAATGAAGGAAGCAGATTTACACAAACTCATAAAGACAAGATTAAGGCAACAGAAAGAGATTATCCCATTTAATTTAAAGACTTACCACTCTTTGTGGGTAAGTCTATCTCTACAGGGACTAGGGTCAGCGCAAAAAATAGTAACGCACACCGAGAGCTTCAGAGAGCCTTCATCAGCCCTGTTCTAAAATAAGTTCCAACAATTAAAAATATGTCAACCACAAAATAGCTTTTGGTTTCTTATCTGCAAGGTCCTCCTAAAAATGCCTTCACACATCATGAAATCCTAAATTGCTTTACATATACAAAATAGGTAGGCACACCTTCTCAAGAAGCAGATCATTCACAGTTCATGATAGCCACTTCACTTTGCCAAGTTTGTTTAGAAAATGTGAAGTAATTTATTCTTGAATTAGATAGAATTAGCTACAAGAAGCTCAAAGCAATCTCACACACCTACTCTAACTCATTTCTGTTGACTTTGGGTTTTGGTGTTGTGTTTTAAAAATAATGATTCCTGCCTCTAAAAAAGCCCTCTCTCTCTCATTTCCCCACATGCAAAAGATCAACATTTTCCCATCTTCCACCTGTGTTTTGTCTATGAGGCTCCGAACTTTCGAGGATTTAAGGACATGGTCAAGCTGCACAGGCAGGGACCTGCTGCACTCTTCAAGCCTCTTTTTGATGACTGCTTTGTACTGCACACAGCTAGTTAGCCTGCACCTTGCATATGCATCTTTAAACAGAAATCTAATTAATCAGTATTGTTAAAATTAGCATGGTGCCATTTCGAAACAGGAAGAGAACTATTTTTTGATGAAATATTTAAAATGCTCAAGAGCCACACAGGTTTGTTTATTTTATTATCCACCACGGGTAGTGTTAAAACTAAAGGAAAACAAGGATTTGTGCCAGTCAGTATTTAATAAATTAATTAATAATAAGTACTAGGCTGAGCACAAAATCCACTCCTGTTTTGAAAATGATATTTTTCTGTACAACACACAATTAAAAAATAATAAATCCAGATTCTGAAGTGTTGAGTGATCTGAGACAAACTTGTTCAAAACCTTCCAAAATCAAATTGTTATAAGGTCCCTGTTAGAAATCAAAACAGCTTTAAAAGTATTACTTTATCTTAAAAAGTAATTAAAAGAAAAGGAGATTAGAGATCTAGTGTAGCAGAGACCTAATGCATTTTAAGGGAGCTGATCCAAAGTTGTTGTATCAGTCAAGGTCAGCAGGAGGAAATTAGTCATTTTACCAACTTCAACAGAAATTCGAACTTATGTATATTTTTAGATTTGGAGCTGACCTTTTCTGTTTGTATGTTCCCATACAGCAGATCTGCCAGGATGACTTCCAGAAACCTCACCACCCCTACTTGACTCACCTTTACAACCACCCCACTCTCTACCAGATTTATATAGCAAATCTGCTCTCCTTACCATCCCAATGGCTATGTATTTATTTATTTAGCAGGCTACTTGTCTCAGCTTCTTCCTTACACAAACAAAAACATTCTTGGGTGCAACATGTCCCCCAGGTTTTTCTCCAGACGCAGACAGAGACAGTTCTGAAGTTTCCTGTGCAATTTTTCACTCCTCCCTTCAGTAGCTAATTCATAAACTTAAAAACCTGGTTAAAAACACTAAATTCACAGACATGAGTGCTTGCCAATTCCAGTAGCTAACAGTATGCAGGCATCCATTTCACACCCATACACACACACCCACTTTGTACATTAAAGCAAAGTATTTAAAAACATTTTTCTCTTTTATTCACTTGCCAGCTTTTGATGCCTCTGGAAAAAGTCAGCAATATCACAGACATCTAGGGAAAAGTTTAATTCCATCAACAACTAAAGCAGTTCAGATTTTATACTACTGAAGAAACACAAAACTTGCCAGGCCTTGCATCTTAACAGATTGCGTTCTGCTTTTAAATCCACTTTTTTGATTAACTGAAGGGAGTCCTCTGTGTAAGCAGAAATCTAACTTCACAGATACTGTGGTCATATCTGATTACAGATACAAATTATTGCTTTTGGCAATTTATCATAAAGACACTGATGGCAGTGTCATATTTTAGGTCATATTGAGGCTCATGTATTTCTTTTTCAAACTTTGAAGACTGAATTTTGTTTTAATATTTAACACGATACATTCAGAACACAGATCGATCTTCTATAATATTTGCTTACTAAGGTGTTTCCTTTCATGCTTAGGAAATGCATGAAAATCAAATACACCTTTTAAAATATTTTCATTAAAATGTCACTGTTTATCTCAGTCTCAATAGCTAATGAACCACAGTCTACAAATCCCAGACAGCCAGACAAATATTTTCAGACAGAGGGCTCTTGCAGATCTTAAACACAAAGAAAGGCTTCATTTTCTAAAGAGAAGCTGAAGAAACTACCCAATTATTTCCATCATTTGATGCTGCCTTCTTCACGTCAAACCTCTTAGGCCAATGGTTTCTGACCTTGGATGCTTTTTTGTCCTCTGCTTTCCCAGATATCAGAAGTGTTTCTCCAGATGAACCAGCAAAGGAATATGAAAAAGATGCTGGGGTCAAAGCTGCTAAGGAGCAGAGATGTGAGAAGGTTCCCTGCAGTCACTGCTTCTCCTGCTCACCCATCTTCCACTGCTGGTTTTTTTCTGCCTAATTAGAGTTTTCTATGTACTACAGACTTTGCTTATTTCCGCATTTAATGTTTACATCAGGAGATGTTGGAAAGATGAGGTGAATGAGGGACAGTGAATGGAAGATGGTGATGAAGAAGGGAACATGCAGGGGAAGCACAGGTAGCTGCAGTAGACTAGATTTCTACAGACAATGAGCTTTCTGGTGGTAAAGGGATATTTGGAAAAATCACAGACCAGATCTATTCAATAGCAGTAGGGCAATCTAAGCAATGCAGGAACAGAGTGCAGCTGATGTATCACAGCCAGGAGGGCAGGGGAAGGAAGAAAGATATATCTGAGGGACAGTGATTTTATAACAATTATAAAAATACAAAGAACAACCTACAGAAAATTAAAACAAGGCATTATCCAAACTTAAACAGAAAAAATCCATTCCAGCCTTGACTTCTTTAGTCTCCTTCACCTAACACTTCCACTTACTTTCAGCAAATTCAGTGGATCCTTAGATAACCCCCTGTTTCAAAATGAGAGTTGCCCCACCAAAATCACATCTGAATGATTATCCTTAGTTTCCCATTTTCTGAACCACTTTCACACAAGGACCTTTGTGCTGATCTCATATCCTCACTTCTAGTCCCATTTAAGGTACAAGCATACAATCCTTTTTAATAGAGCTTGTAATTTCCTCCATTGAAAAGAAAAATGCTCAAGAACCTAATACGTGTCCTCTGCTAAAAAAAACATAATCACTCAAGGCTAACAATCTTTCCAGCAGTGGATTTGATTGCCTATTATGGCTGTTTATGTACAGCCAATACTTGTTTAGAAAGCTCAAAGTTTGTTTGCGGGAGAGCCATCTCTAGTGTTAATTAATATTACAGTTCCTCCTGCATACTGAATACCACACACAGCTTTGTAATGAGACACAGAAGAACAAATATAACGCAGAACATGTAATTGCTGAACATTCTCTTTTAGTCAGAATATTCCCAGATGTAAAAGCTAGTCTTGGAAAGGACTGTTCTTGTGCAGTTTTCCAAAGCCACGGAAGACATTTGCAAAGCCATCCTCGTCGGTTGCTTCTCCCAGCCATGGTACCAAACCTTTGCTCAATCCAGCACAGCTCTAGAGGCAGCTGGAGGGGAGGGGAACTGGCAGCTGCCAGCCTCCAGCTGGTAGGGAATCAGAGTGAGACCTGCTGAAACCATTTTCCTGCAATTTCAATGAAGAAGTACTGCAGTGTAGCTTTTTCCTCAACCAATAAATATTGGGGGAAAAATATTCAAAGACCAAAAGGAAGAAAGAGAAGGAAAGAAAAAGCAAAACAAACAAAAAATCCAGATCCAATATTTGTCCTTTATATGTTGTGGATACTTCAATACTGTAAAATTGTAGACCTTAATATATAACACTGAGCAAAACCAATAAATATCTTTCAGTATTGAGCAAACACACAATATATTGCACTTCCTTGGTCCAAGAAACCTGCAGAGAATACAGTAAGTAAATCCTAATCTTATTCACCTGTGATTACCAACAACCTTCTTACACGTCTACAAAGATAGTGTTAAAACTTTGTCTTTCTACCACTTTAATTAAAAAAAAAAACACTTCCCAATGAATGCAGTTTGGCAAATGCCAGTATCATTTTTTTCTGCCTTTTCACCCCCAATATATTCAACTATGTATATTATAAGTCTGGTCTCTTTACTGTGTCATCAAAAAGGAACCTTAGTTCCACTACAACAATTTAGTAAATATCTTCAAGGTGTCAACAACTTTCCCTAAACTGTTAATTTGCTCCTTCCTCAGACAACAAAAATAATAAAAACTGCATGTACATCTCTATTAAAACTACTTCTCCAGATTTATAATGAATCAGTAATAGAGTTCTTATGCAATACATTATCATACCAATGCCAAAAGTGAATTGTAGGACATGATCGTGCTATCCATCACTCTGACCACCAAAGAAAAAACTCCAAGAGTGCTATGTGATCCGTTACCCAAAGCTGCAAGGCAAATCCTGAGAGAGCTCAAGATGTCCTATTAAAGGTATAAAGTGATTGCAGCCCATTGTGGAGAACCTCTGCTAATGTTAAAGCTTTGATCTGCGAGATGTTGCTTCAGTGAAAACACCTTTAACACTGCCATGACAGCAGAATGCCTGACAACTGCATCAGCAAGATGTGCTAAAGATTATGCATGATGTGTAGAAGGGAGGCAGAGACAGTGATACTGAATGGCTTTTATCAGCATTAGTTTGGGATAACAACCTTCTCTGCCTCTAAGAGCTAACAAGTGAATGTATATTGTGGCATTTGATCAGAAACTTCAGCGAGGCTTCAGTATCCTCCAGCATAAGCATACTCAAGCTAAGGAAATTAAGTTTACAGGCCACTTACATGAAATATGGGCAAAAGCTGAAAAATGAAATTGCAGCAAAAGGCTAATTACCTTTGTCTGAAGGTCATATACAAAACATGTCTTGAAACAGCTCCCCCTGTGCAACCTTATCAAGGGAACAAGGAAATAGATACATTCACAATGTCAACTGCTTCAGATCAGGAGTAAGCACAACCCCTCCTATAGGATGGGTGTCTGGATAATGAGGTCAAAATCCCAGATGATTTTGGTAAGTTGAAGACATATCCTGAAATCAGCAATGCATTCAGCGAAAGTTTGGCTGAGGAGAGCAATAAATCACCATCCTTGGAGGTATTAAAGAAACAGGTAGATGTGGCACTTCAGGGCATGCTCTAGTGGGCACGGTGGGGTTTTTTGTGGGTTGTGTTTTGTTGGGTGTGTGCTTGTAGGGCTTTTTGTTGTTGTTGTTTGCTAAAATGAGTTGTGTTGTTCTCCTCCCCCCCACCCCAGGTGGATGGTTGGACTAGGTGATCTTAGAGGTCTTTTCCAACCATGATGATTCTGTGATACTGTAAATCAGGAGAAGAAAAATGCACAAGTACCACTTGGGAAAAACTCAGTAGTCATTGCAGTTTCACAGTTAGCAATATCTGAATGTAAATCAGTAATGCAATACTGCTCCAAAAAAGGAAAAGTCTTTTTCTTGGATTTATCAACAGGCATGCAATTCATGACAACTGGAACAACATCTGTCATTTGCTTGCTGCTGAAGGGCTTCTTCATCCAAAAAAGGGACCTACAACTAGGTCTTCTGGAAAAAGGTCAAGGAATTAAAAAATTTTGCAAACAAAGTATTTTGGATGGAAATGGCCATTTATCTCCTCATTATAAATTCTTAAGAGAAATGTCACGAGCTCTTTCCCCATGTCACTCTACGGAAGTAAAAGAACAATCACCATTTTAATCTGGGGCAAAAAGACCTAGGGATAATACCAGGAAAATCTTTCTAATTATTAAGGTAATTAAACAGTGAAACATGGCAAACTACAGGAATCTACTCAACTGTAGGTTCTTACGAACAGTGAAGTGACCTCCTGAGACAGATTGTGTCATTTTACTTCCTTCAGCCTGAGTGGAAGAGGTTAAGCTAGGTGATGCCTGTGTCCGTTCCAGATCTGGATTCTCTGACCTGCAGGCCAGCCTGGAAAACAGACTTCTGACACATGCTTGAGGTTAGCTAAATTCCTGAGGTTCTCTTCTTGCATCAGACACATATACACTAAAAAGTATTTTCCAGTAAGACCATATAGGTTTTATAGCTGGCTAACACTATTACAGAGATGTGCCATTATGAATAATGAAACTAAGTCTTAGCAAACTTTTTATATTCTGCCAACATTGATTTATTTTGATGAATGTAAATACACAGTAGATGAAAAGACACCAATGAGAGAAGTTAAAGTGATATTCCTCAGATGCAGTTTTTATTGATCTAAATATGTGAGAGCCTCCTCTTTCTTTGCAAAGAAACATAAAAATCAGAACTCTTCAATGATATGTAGATCTGGATATTTCTGATCACCTTCTACTACTTTTTGTTTTTCCCCCCTGAGGGAAAAAAATGAAATACAGGATTACACAGTAAACTATGTTATATAACAGGGTAACCATTTAACTCCTCAAACAACAGCATAAAATCCTATCTCTCAATGTAAAAAACCCCTAGCTTTTTTATGCCTCCTTTTAATTAAAAAAAGTGAAGAAACAAGATAACCTCTGAGCAGTCATTTTCTACTCTCCTTCCCAATTGCATTTAGATATGCCCTCAATACACTCTGAAAATTGCGGTGCCAGGTTTTCATTCTTTCTGGGACCTACTTCCCTTTTTTTTCACCTTTCTTTCCTTTTAGATACAAATACATCAAAGTTTTAAGACATGTCAAAACCTTCACATTTGGCTCACCAAAAGTGACACTAACAAGACAGTCATCTGATGAGATAATTTGCTCCTTACCAGATTAAAAGAAAAGCATCACAGAGATATTAAAAAAAAAAAATGCTGTCTGCCAACCCCTATCACTTCAATGTATACATTCCCCTTGACACTGAATAGTTTATTTTCATAAATTATTCCTGTCTGAATGTAGAGTTATCTAAGTGACAGAATGTATACTCACAAGAAAACACAAGGGATCCATTTATTGCTATCTTTGTGATTATATTGCTCTCTGTTACCTTTGCAGCTGCTGTCTTCACAGTTTATATAGCTGTTTTGCATTGAAAACCCTGTATTAACTTAGACTGAAATTGAAAAGGAGCGGGATGTTCTTTCTTCTTATTTAATACTTGAGAATCACGACTAGGTAGTCACAACATCATTATATAATTGAGTTAATGCTATATAGTAACTGTATAGGATTTATTAGTTATATGAAAATCTCCCTGATTTTACCACCTCAGTTGAAAAATACTGAGTAGCCATTACTGCAATGCAGCACTACTTTAATTTAAAAAGGTCAACTTTATATAAAAATTGTCTCTTTTTCCAATGTTTGTGTTATGTAAGTAACTTTGTGACTCCCACAACAAGTGCTAAAAAGTACCAAAGCTAGTATAGCACCCCTTGATGTGATCAGTCTTTAATCCTGATAAGAGATTGATACTTCATGCAACTCCTCAGCTCAAACAGGATTTCACAATCTCAATACACTTTAGCTACACAGTAGACAAATGAGAAGAATTACTGAAAGCAACACAACCTCTTCCTCCTCAGATTTTCTCTCTAGTCTGTTTTTACACTATTCAGAGCTGTAATAAAGGAGTGATTCCCCAAATATATTGTACTAGTTGCTCACTCTATTAAAAAAAGCACTGTATGGCAGCGGTGAAAGAAAAGTTTAAGATGTACAAATCAGTATAAAACCAACTGCAGGAAGAACATCAAGGGGCATGACACAACATGTGATGCATTAGCCACTTTAAAACATAAAAAAAGGAAATTGTACAAGACCAAAAGCTATGTACAAATTAACAGCTTTTATTATCAAGACATCATACCTGTAAGCCATTTAAGCAGCCATAATTTTCACATAGGTTCATATGAACACTTGCCTATGACACTTGAATCCATTATCAATACCTGTTATTGAGACGTGCATGCTTTCATGGATCTGCAGAAATTCCAGACACAGGTTTTTCTGATCAGTGAAAACTAAGGACTAGTCTTCAGGAATGAGGAATAAGACTGGAATAATAGATAGCAAATAGGCATTTGTTACAACACTTGCCTTTGTTTTTTTTTCTTCATTGGACTTTCATCATTCATGTCAGGCATTCGTACACAACTTTCTGTTAAAGATTATCCTCATTAAAAGAGCATTCTGAAAACCCTATTGAAGGTAATCTCAAAATGACTGAAAGGTTCTTCATCTCCTACCATATTAAAGAAATGACAACAGAATACACTATGTATCATCAGCAGATTAGACTTTAAGTAGATAAGGATGACTTCCTAACACATATGGTTAGATTTATGCCACTGATTTGAAAGTCTAAGATGTCTTTTCTGCAAAAATTCCATTTTTTATTCCTTAATGGCATGACACTGCAAAGTCTGGCCTATGGGAAAAGGTATTCAATTTCTTTTAAATCCTCTGATGCTTCTTAATGCAGACTTTTTTTTTTCCATTTTGAAAAATGACATATTTTGTGTAGGACTTTTTTCAAAGATTTCTTATTGCTGCTGCTGTTGGTTCAACCATCCCAGTACCAACACCATCCCACACAGAAGCATAAGATTTATGAACTCCTACCTGTAGTGGATGAAAAAGGACCTCATAGCTACTATACTGCTGGCTGCAAAGACTCCCAACGTTCTATTGTCTATTTTTAAGAGTAAAGGCTTGAAGGAGTAATGGGAAATTTCAAGAAAGAACAGTTACTCTGAGGAAAGCTACCAAAGTTTAACCATGGGAACACTCCAAAAACACAGAGAAGCCACAGAAAATTATGTTGCTCCTTCCAGAAGAAAGAATCACATGTTTATAAAGCAAGGCAGTTTGAACTGATCACAGTGAAAAAAGCCCAAATGTGCGTTTTTTAATGTTGTTTCAATTTTTGTGAATTTTTTTTCAATATTGCTACAAATGGACCATTAATGCAGTGAAAGTAAACCCACTTTACCATCAGTTTTTTGAAATAAATGCTAGGGGAGAAAAAGCCCAGTTTTTCCACACAGAAACTCTCTATGCTTTCCTTAACTTTCTGTACTTACTGTGCTCTGGTTCTAGGCAAAGCAGCCACTTTAATCCAAGAAAAACCCGCATTTCTGTAAAATGAGGCAATCTCACTTCCCCATTTCCTAACTTCCCCACTCAGTACTAACCCCTGCTGCCTCCCTGAGCTCTGGTGCTTGCATTCATCACATCTATCAGCAAGACGGATTAGTGAATTTATAAAACTGGAAAATCAAACAAATCCATTAATTTTCTACCAAATCCATTCCCTGATCTAGGATCATGGAAGGTGGGACCATTTATGTAAAGAGCAGAATAATTTCTTATACTATTTGCTACACTCTGTGCGATGGACTCAGTCTAGTGGGACCCAGATCAGCAAGTGCTGTAGTATGCAGGAAGCTGCCAAACTGAGTAGACATTTTAAAAATGGCATAAAACCAAATCCTTGGTTATGTTGCATGGTTTGATAAATGCTTTATAGAAGCCACATAATTAGATCATGCACGCTAAACTAGCAATACCACCACTTTCTAGCCACAAAACATATTTCTTCTCTAATGAAATATTCCTAAAACCTAGCTAAGCACTGATAATATGAAAATAACATTTTGAGTGAGTCTGTGGACAAAAGTCCGGGATTGACTTCTGCCCCTATCCTTTTGTATGTCTTCTGTAGGGCACACATTACAGTAAGCTGCAGAAACCCCCTGTGTGGGTGAACGGATGAAATAGTTCCCCAAGCCACTAAGAGACAGGCCTATTCAGTGATAACTAAAACCCCTCATACTTTGGTGTTTCTTCAGTGGTCTTTAGTGCTTTTTATTAAGACTTCCAGAAACAGAATCTTTGTGTTTAAAAAAATCAGTGTTACTGTGCCAAAGTAATGAATAAACAGATAACTTGTGAAGGAAGGGAAAGGCTCTGTTAGTCTGCTAATAAGCAAGCCTTAGAGCTGTAATTTAAACCACACCTCTTTTAAAGACCCATGTGCTTAGAAGTTTCTATTATCTTATTGCTATTTTGAAATAGGCTTATTTCCGTGAAGTTAGGTATCTAACAAGTTAATTTCAATCTTTAATTTGCTTGCTTTCTTTAAAATAGAAAGCTGTATTCATTTGCATTATATAATACTTATTTTGTTGTCACAAAGAACAGCTCACACAACTTCCTAAATCTCAAATCAACAAGGTCTTTGTTTTGTTTTGTTTAATCATCTAAATGACAAAGACACAGCCATTCCTTGCCACTTAATAAGGCCAGTTTGTAAACAACAGTTGGCTTTCTAAAGGGTTCAAAATCTACAAAAGTAGTTCAGCGATAGTCGTTACAGTATGTCCTGCAGATGGATGTGTAATTTGGCTTTCCATTTTGTTCTTTTCTTACATAACCTTTAATTTGTTTATTTCCCCCCTTCAAAATTTAAAAACCAAATTAACACATTCTCGATGCTATTTTAAACACCTACATTTTCACATAATTTAATGTTTTATATTTTTAGGAACAGTTCAGTCAGAAGACCTCAGTAACTTTCCAATACTAATTTAGCTCAATCTGGGAATTATTTCGATATTTATAATAAATTCAGAAAACTCAGACACAAAGGGGTAATCATTTGCCTGTTTATGACTCATTGATACAGCCAGCAACAAAACCAAAGAATATTTTCATCACTATTTCAAGACTACTTCCTGCCACTACTCAATAATCTCAGGCCACTTAGATCTCCCAAACAAGACATCGCATTCTCCTCTTTTTCGAATTTCCCTTTGAGATCTGCTTGCCGCTGCACATCACTTAGTACTGGGCCTAAGCAGATTTTTTTAAATACACATTATGTTCCAATTAGGACAATTAATTTGTACTTTTTTTTTCCTGTAACTAGCCCTTCTAAGTGTTTAAAAGAAGTCTCAAAACCATACTGGGCTCAAGTCTGAAATCTATGTCACATACAAAGTTATTGCAATTCACAATGAACCAAAAGCTTTCATGTTCACAGTTAACCTTATAGCAGGCACATGATCTTATGAGAAAAATAAAAGCATCTTACATCTCAGCAATGGAGACCATTAGACCCAGGAGATGACTAGGGTTCATAGAATCATAGAATCATAGAACAGTTAAAGCTGGAAGGGACCTTAAGGATCATCAAGTTCCAACCTCTTTGCTATGAGCAGGGACACCTCCCACTAGACCAGGCTGCACAAAGCCTCATCCAACCTGGCCTTGAACACCTCCAGGGAGAGGGCTTCTACAACCTCCCTGGCCAACATATTCCAGCACCTTATTACCCTCATGGTGAAGAACTTCTCCCTGATGTCTAACCAAAATCTCCCCTCTTTCAGTTTAAAACCATTACCCCTTGTACTATCACTATGCTCTCCAATGAAAAGTCCCTCCCCCGCTTTCCTGTAGGCCCCTTCAGGTACTAGAAGGCTGCTACAAGGTCTCCCCGGAGCTTTCTCTTCTCCAGGCTGAACATCCCCAACTCCCTCAGCCTGTCTTCATAGCAGAGCATAAAGTCACATAGCATTAAATCACTACAACACACATAGAGGCTGACTTTTGAAAAACACATGCTTCTCTCTTGCCTTGTGCTGCTAAACTCAGCCTTGCTTAATTTGTGCCCAAGTGAATGAACGGATTGTTACGACATATGCATAAATTCTTAGTTTTCATATTAAAATCTGGGTGGCTTTGGATTTTTTAAAAAATCTAATCTATTTAAAAATGTTTGGGGCTACAAGTAAGTTTTCTATGTTTCCAATTATAAAGTGGGTTTTGAATGCTGTAAGTTGCTTGCAAACTAGAGACAACAGAAACAAAAATGAAACCAAGAACTATCTTGAGCACAGAGGAACGGTATCTTTACAGTTTAGACTTTTATCTTCAGAGAAAGTCTGGTTTACCAGCAAAAAATGTCTGAGCCTAGAAGAAAGCACTAATAGTTATTAGATAAAAACCTGTTGAAGAAAACTCTTTGGTCTTTTGCAATATGTAAGAGATCACAATTTCTCAAGTATGTATCAACTGTAAAGACAAATATGGAAATAAATTTGCTTTTTGATATAGGACAGAAATTCGGAGTCTTTCTGCATTATAGATTAATTAGCAGGTATCTGTTGTGATTTCATGGTATTTGGGATATATAGGTGCCTCATACAGCTTTTCTGTTCTCCTTGAAGGAAAAGTTTATTCAATTCAACCTGATTATCTTTCCTTTTTTTTTTTTTCAGCTTTTCTCCTCCTTCTCAGAAAATGAAAAATCAATTTTGCACTTTATGAAGAGTTGAGCAAGGATGATTTATTTTTTTTTTTTTTGTAAATACCAATGCATTCAAAAAACACTTTCGGTATGAGCTTTCTTTTAAAATGGCATGAGTAATTCTTTTCCTTGCTCTACTCCCAAAGTTATTCTAGAAAAGAGAGAAAGATTTTTATATGAAATTTCTAGAAAGAGAGAAGGCCTTTGGCTCAATCAGGGAAACCCTGTGGAACACCTAGTTTGTGGTCAAGGTCAAAAAGGCCTGTCCTGTATCTCCTAACTGAAAAATGAGTTTCTGGTACAACATCTACCTTTTTAGTTGTTGTCCATTTTTTCAATTTGGAAATGATCTTTTGACAAAATACTTGTGAAGCCAAGTTATAAGCAAATTTATAAACACTGCCATACTGATTTTCAATATATCCACTAAGGAAGGAAGATCAAAACCACTATCGAGATGGAGGAGTAACAGAGATTTGCTTTAATAAGTGAGTTTTTAGACATAGAAAGCACTGGCAGCATTAAGCAGGTTTAACCTGTCATTTTCCACAGTTTGTGAGGATGTAGAGATGGTGACCAAGATATGCAGGCTAAAGAATTAAGCTGGACCAGGATACCAAAAATACTACTTTTGAACTGGGCTGTCTTCAGCTTTACAACCCAGTTTCTCTACCTAGTCCTAATGAAAATAAAATCTTTGTTTGAACTATTTGAATTGTCGACATCAAAAGAACTCTACAGAAGCCAGATACTCTATTTACTTCACTTTAAATTTCACTGAAGAGCTATTCTGAGGATAAATGTACCTGATAGTAAGAAGAGGTCGGAAAGCTGTTTGAAAATGGAATTCCTTCGTGTTTAATAGCACATTCTAGGCAGCAAAGCTTCTAACTCTGCAAACATAAAAGGAACACTCTTAAACCATTGTTTATCTCAAAACCAATGAAGTATTCAGGAACTCTTTATGTCAATACTTATACTTTTTATTTAATTAAGGTACAGTTTATTTTTCTTTATCTGCTATTTTGCCAATTTTCTTCATTGAAATTTGAGAGAATTCATCTAAGTAAATGATTTGAAAACAATCAATCAAGAATAAAGGACTTCCCTATGACTTGTCATAATAAACTCTTCAAGAAAAATCCTCAGAACTGACTTTACAGAACGGAAATTTCTAAAACATGTATCTCTGACCTTAGTTCAATGTGGCTTTAGAAGATAATGATTCCCCTTTAATCTTTTCAATACACTACATTCTACCTTCATTTTAATTTAATTTGCTTTGCTACATTAACTTTCATGTAAACACAGGTTTTCTTGAAGCAAATTTATAAAAATATAACATGCAAGGTAAATTCACTCACCAATGTGCAATACACACATGCAAAACCACAAACCCTAATTGCATTTACACAAAAAAAAGAACAAAGTGAGTAGAAATATTCCATTTCAAATATCAACATGAGAAATGGCACATAATTGACAGAAAATACAAAATATATGAACTAAAATACTGAAAAAAAAGGTAGAAAAATGAGCTTTTCTGCTATAAACTACAGTTAGTGTCTTTGGTCTCATGGCTAAAAGAAAGGATATTCTAGGCTGTACCATGTTCTTGAAAATGATCCTTTAAAATATTCAGGAAATCAATATCAACTTAATTATGGAAACTCAAAGCTCTTTCAGGCTTATGCAATTAACTTTTCAAGTATCCACCGTGATAAGTATAGCTCATTGCATGTTTTTCTGCTGACCTACTTCAAATATTTGAAATAAAAACTACCTGCCAAAGTAAATCTAAATTCTTAAAATATGTGTTGAGTGAACCTCTCATAATTCAACCATCTCCCTAAGTCTCAGTTCAACCATATTGTCTGTAAAAAAAAAAAAAATAAAAATAGCAGATGCAACTCCGGTATGACCCCACATCATATGCGAATTTATATAAGGAGATGTTTATGTTTCTTTATCCATCAAAGTCTTTGTGATACAAGATCTCGTTTCATCATTTTATCTGAATTATAGCACTCCCTCTCCCTACTGGGCCTCTTGTGTGGAATAACAATATCATCATGAACCCTTTACTGAATTTAGCTTTCTATTCATCTTATCACAAATTGGTTTGAGTACACAGGCTGCAAAAATGGAGAATGACAAATCAAATAACCCACAAGGGAGAAGAAAGCTTTAATAGCTTCTTGCCTGTTGACTGCTTATTATAAGATGATGACAAACAGCATTACACTGGTAACTTTCCTAGACATTTGAACCGTATTTTAGAACAGATCAACTCAAGATCACATTTAAAAAGCCAGAGGTCTCAAAAGATGGAAAGTCATACTAGCAAGTCTACCAAGATTAGAAGATTGTTATTGTTACGGAAAATTAAATTTAATGATAGTCAAAGACTTAAAAAAACAAGTAAGTGCAAGACTCTGCAAACTCTGGAACTATACCCATCTAGCAGCATAGAGGTGCATCCATTTAGTCCAGTGCTAAAACTAAAGTAATAATTATTTTTTTACAAAGCAACTCTTTTTGAAAAAAAGCTGTATCTGAAAACTCTGGTTTTTCTGACTTCTGACCTTTAATTTCCACATTATGAAGAAGGAATAAAATTAAATGGTATAGTAATTAAATCGGAAAATCTGCATACATGCAAAATCAGCACCATAAAAATGTATTATATCCTAAAAATGAGCTTTTTTTCTTTTTAAAATTATAATCTTTTTTTTCTACAGCATTTACGGAATATGGGCTCCCTCCAGTGGTAAAATTAATATTCAAAAGTCTGCCCACTTGCTTACAGGCTTAATTGTATAGGTTAATAAATAAAATAACAGACACATGCATTGAACGCTAGGAGTTCAAATCCTTTCTAGAATGAGATTTTATTTATTCTTTCCAATTAAATCAGGTATAGACAGTACATTTAATCACTTTATTAAATGCCACACAAAATCTACAGGTTGCAAATGAAGCATTTCAACATTTCAAATTCCAAAACAAACTATTCCCTCTAAAGGCTTTAGTTTTTTCAGTCAAGCTACACCTCTGTGAGAAGAAAATACAAAACTTGGGAGATTATGTACCCTATATTTCGCCAGTTACATTTTTTAAAAAATACTACACAGTGTCAAAGCCTATGCGGTATAATTAGCACCTCAGAAGAGTGCATTAAAAATTGATAAAATTAATTATTTAGGGAAGAGGGAGACCCATCTGTTCCTACCCATCCCAGAATGCAAGACACTTTCATTCTTAGAACCATATCAATTTGAGATACTGTGACAAATCTGCATGAGTGTTCTTGGCTTTGCCTAATTCCAAAAACAATGCAGCTTGCAAGAAAGCTGCTGACTTTGTTATTACTACTTTTACCTCCTGATTCGCTCTATATGAAACACTTCTATTTACAAGCTTCACCGCAGCATGGCTACATTTTGCTTTTCATTTTATTCTACACTACTTACTGTTCTCTCTATACTACACAATGTTGCATACCTAGCAAAGACAGTGATTGAGATAAGCCCTCTTGGTGAACATCTGACTGCTTCGAACCATGAATTAGTTAAGCCACAAACTAACAAATCACTTACATGTATACTCAATCCTAAACATGTTTAGTTAGCTTTTATATAACTTTTTCCTTGAAGATAACTTCTGCTCAGAACTACTAGATTTTGATCCTCATTACTAGGGTTTGGA
This sequence comes from Hemiprocne comata, assembly GCA_020745705.1. Classification (NCBI taxonomy): domain Eukaryota; kingdom Metazoa; phylum Chordata; class Aves; order Apodiformes; family Apodidae; genus Hemiprocne; species Hemiprocne comata. The sequence continues at coordinate 40,380,901 of CM036587.1, forward strand.
CAAGATGACCTTTAAAGGTCCCTCCCAACCCAAACTATTCTATGATTATAAAAATAGAGGATTAGGACAGATAGTCATTAAAACTCATGGTAAAACTCCAATAAAAGTGAAATCGCCAAGTCATAAAAAGTAACGCTAGCCTGTCACAATTATGTTTACTCTCCAGGGAGCTCTGTCCTTTGAGAGGACCTCATGTAGGTTTTACTTTTTACACAAGGAAACAGGAAGCTTGAACATATATCTTTATTTAATTTTATAGTTTCTACTATGCCTAAACAATGGAGCAAAATTCTGATTCAGGAAAGGCCAGGTTGGATGAGGCTTTTTGCAACCTGGTCTAGCGGAAGGTGTCCCTGCTCATAGCAGGGGGGGTTGGAACTAGATGGTCTTTAATGTCCTTTCCTACCTTAACCATTCTATGATTCTATGATTCCAGACAGAAAAATCTGAAATACTCAAATACTCCAGTGGGAGGCTCAAAAGCCAATTTCTCCTCTCCCCATCAAACCATCAGCTTGAATATTGGCATGGTGCAATATCTGTAGAGAGATTAGTGAGAAGAGAATAAACTAAATATGGGCAAGTAAAGCAAGATACAAGTAGAGCTAATATAGCTGAAATCTCAGGAATCATAAATTCAAAGCATTCTAGCATTCCTTGGGGAATAAGGTCACCGCAGTTGTGACTCGTTTTATTGGATTGTTTGAAACACATAAGTTATTTTCTAAGGGGGAAGAGGACATAATTTGGCATTTGATGCTCATAAAAGAAGTATATACATTTTATCTGTGCAGTGACCCCAATTTTATAAATAGGTATGCACAGGGAAACAATGTAAATTCTATCACATTTCAATACAACCTAGTACATTAATTTATCTGATCTATCAGCATATGATTCATGTTTTGATGTAGAACATAATCTGTCATTTCACAACCCTAATTTCCTATCTGGTACTTTCAAAAGATCCTACTTTCACACCTTCAGCATCACTCCCAAAAAGTTTTTCTGCTTTAGCACTCAGATACAGAAGATGACTCACAGAGATGAATTCATGGTCACCCTAACAGAGAACACAAAATCCCACATGGACAGGTGGGATCTCAGAGGTTCTGTAACCACTGTTTCATTGACCTTAAATGGGTATGTGTGACGTGGGCGTGTTAGTGGTCTGCCATCAGGCACCTGAGGCAGAGAAACAGCTGTTTTAAGCTATCTGAATGTACTGAATGAAAATATCAAGCATTCAGCAGAAACCCTTTATGCCCCTCTCTTTCACTAGGATTTCTTCCTTGACCTTTGCCCAGCAGGGTATGTCCAGTAAAGAACTCCTCACCCTTTGAAGTCAAAGATAGAACATCACTGAATTTAACAAGAAAGGAGACAGACTCAAGAGCTGGCACTTACTGGAACATCCTCTCAAACTCTGTCACAAAGGCAGACCCGACTCCAGACATCAACAGCAGTAAATAAAATGGCTGAATAATCCCTTCCTATATAAAATGGCTGAATAATCCCTTCTGATATGAAGTCAGATTTCAAAATGTTTTTAACAGAATGCTCTAAATTACAAGTTGCATGATGCACAATCAAGCAGAATTATCAAAGTCCTCAGAAACATTGGGAGTTTGACTGAGACAAGCTACCAGAAGGTGCAGGTTGTTTTCCACCTTTCCTTTAGAACAACAAGCAGGTGGAGCAAGCCTCAGGAGAAAAAATCTAATACCAGGAACTAACAGAAGATACACAGTGATGTTCCTCCTCCATATCATGGACAAAGCACAGGAGATTGAAGTGTAACAAAGGCCTTAAGAGACCAAGCACAAGACAGTGGCAAAAGGCTAAAGAATAAAGACGCAAGATGATACACAAGCCCCTAGACTACAAATCACAAATGGTCTGCTATGGATCACTGAAAGAATGACACCTTGACAGTTGGCTAGAACAGGTTTTAGGATAGTACTAAGAGAAAAAAGAATTAGTTTATGAAATACATAAAGTATCCCACATGCTGTGAAAATAACAAGAAGGTGTAAGACAGTCACAGACTGTACAAGAATAAGAACAAGGGAAGAACAGAAAAGGAGGACTAGCTCCAGCCTTACATTCTCCAATAAAAACAGCATACTTGATTTTCTGTGCATGTCTTCCCTCACCTTCAACAGACAACATACTCTACTTTTTCATTTGCCGTTTACCACACTTTGTCTCTTCATCTCTGTGGTCATCATGAAAGTGTTTTTTTAGTGTTTTTTGTTTGTTTGCTTGCTTTTTGCTATAGTATTGGGTTAAGTAAATATGAACTTAAATAAGCAGTGCATAATCATCTCTGAATTTTGCTCCAGCCTTCCCACATTGATTTCCCAAGACCAAGTCACACTAAACTTCAGCACAGTAAAACATTTCATAAGAGCACAAATGCATTACTTCATTTGTTAAATATTTGATGATAACATTAAACCCTTCTTTCTTTCCCTAGCTTCCTTTGCTAGTGGTGAGATACCACCCCTCACTTTAAATCTCAGTCCACTGCTGGAAGTCTGTAAACATGCTCTTCAAAGAAGGACTGGTGTAAAGGGAACTTGTATGTAGGAAATAACTTCCTGTAAGTCCACTTTCAATTTCTGTGGAACATGGCCTGAATGCTTAGTGCTTTATGGGCTTAGGACATGGAGTGTTGCAATGGGATTATGTTTCCTGTAATTTTTTATTACTTTCCTGTAGCTTGATCAGAAGGCTTAGCCAGGAAGAAAGCGGTGATGATATACAGCTGGAGCAGACAGTGAGTTCCTGTGACCAGAAAAAACCACACTGACTCTTAGGAAAGATGGGGAAGAAAATAGTCTATGAGGTATATCTACCTGTGTAATTCACTGCCACAGAAAGTCAGTGAGTCGAGTAATGTAAAATTTTAAAGGGCTATAGCACTTTATGGCCTCTACAATTATTTGCTGTATGTGCTGAAATAACGGAATAAGTGCACAATCTGTGCTTTAGAACAGAATATACTCTTTCATTTACACAAACCCCGTACTATTTTGGATTTTTCTTCTTTGAGGTTGGGTTTGGATTTGGGTTTTTTGTGATGAATGCCAAATTCAACGAACTCTATGCCAAAATTAAGTTTTAACTGTATGAAGTATCTTCATTACCTTGTATTGAACTCTTGAATCACTTCAGTTACTCCCCAAAAGGCAATGAAGATGAACTCATACCCAGCTGTTACCTAGCATACTGATGGCTTAAGCACTCTTCTAAGAACCAGCAGACTACGTTTTCTCAACAGGAGTACAGTACACAAATACTCAAACTGACAGGTTAGAATAAGGTTTGCTGTACAGTAACGTTAACTGTTTTCCTCAGTAAAGGTTACGGAGGTTGTAACTTTTTTCATTCACGAATTACAATCCAAAATTAACAACTTCTTCCTACATCACAGAAGCACTGAAAGAAATCCAAAGTATCGCAAACTGCATTGATTTTTGGTTGTGCGAGTAAAATTTTGAAAGTTGAAATTTTGTACTTCTTTCTTCAAACTAAAACAACCAATACATTACATTACTACGGTGCCTGCTGGATCAGACAGAGCAGCACTCTCTATAGACCAGTGGTTACTGTTCTCACTGAGGGAAATCTGATTTGAGTGAAATGACCATTTAAGTATCATTTTCGTAGTTGATTGCCTTTAGAACTGGGTTACAGGTGCTCTATTACAATAGTGCCCTGTCTTAAAAAGACATAAAACATATTATATCAGACCTTGCAGGGGTAACAGCAGAGAAACTCTTAAATGGAGAAGTCGCTGTGCATGGGGGTGAGAGAGGCATCTCTGTGCTCTGTGGCTGTGGGCATTTAGGGAACACCATAGAAAAACTGTGTACATGAATTTATTCTGCTTGTGATCTACCTAGCCAGAAGCTACGTGGCCACATTAGCACCCTATTCAGTGCATCTCCTATTACCTATCACCTTGGGCTTTACTTTTATGCAAACTATGTCTATGGGACTTCTGGATGACTCTAAAAATAGGTAGAACAACTTTTTATATCAGCATTCAAAAACATCCTGGAAGCATAATACTCGGCGCCCAAAGCTTTGAGAACTCAGTGCTTCCTACAAGGAGGTCACTTGTAGCCTCACAACAGCCAAGTGCCTTCCAATCTGATGAAACTTCACTTTCTTTCAATACAAGGAACAGAATAAATCCACATTAATATTAATGTAGCAGTCCATAAAGAGTAAGACGGTGTGAAGGGATAGCATTTAAAGAAAGAACATAACTCACTGATCTTAAAGTGTTTTTCTCATTTCATGGTTATCTTGCCTATTTATGACATAAAATCTTCCAGCTCACAAATGTCTTGCAAATTAAGCCCTCATTTAATGGCATTTATTTTCCTGTAATAAAATTCAACCGAATAGAAGACATAAAATTTTGAGTAGACAAGAAACACCATGAAACAGATTTAACATTAGGTTCTGTAGGTTTAAGAAATTAAAATAGCTAAGTCAATGATCCTACCATTCTTAATTTCAAATGTTATAATCTTGAAACTGCAGCTAGCCTGTCAGTCCTAATAGTTACCACAGATTACATTTTGATAGTTTATGATCTATCTACTGAGGTTTGCACCACATCACATGTTCCATCTTTGAATGCAAATCAATAGATGTTCATACTTTTTATTAAAAAAAAAAATGCTAAGGCATTGGTATTCCATGAAAACCACCTATCGATCCAAGTTAAAACCTCAAATATTTGCCTTTCTGCACAGAGATTAGAACTCTTACTTCATGGGGATTCAGGTTTTTTCTTTGATCACAATGTAAATTCACTTTAGACTCACACCTCGTAATGATCCATCTGTTAAGTTTTTCTCTTCAGTAGCTGTTAAAATTAGGAGAGGATTTGCTGGTGGGTTATTTTTATTCACAACCACATTAATGCAAGTCCTAAACTAATCAATTTGCATTATGTAGCCTTTCATGGAGTTTGAACAGATTTACAGCTTGGTGCTTTATCTAGTCTCATGCCTGTGAGACAGCTGTTAAACATTTAGCTAATCTAACTCTAATTCCCAGGGGGTTCTGGTTTGTCCACTGAAAGGTAGGCACACGGACCACAGCTTACCATCTGAAGTCTTATGTCACTCCTACTTAATTTATTTTTTTCTTTATGATTCCTGATTCAAAATTTTTGTGAAAGGGTTCATTAGAACTGTCTGAATAATCAGAGTGTAACAGCTATTGGCTACAGTTGGCTTCTAATTTTAATTTTCTCATGGGTATGTTTAGCTCTCTTGTCTCTTTTAAGCCTATCATGCTGATTTCAATGGGTAGTAAGCAAAGACTTTTTTAATACATTCCATCTGCATAAAGCATTTTCTCCACAGCAGTTTTGTTTCTCCTGCCACTTAATTTTTTCTCCTATCTCTTTTATGATACTTAAAGAAATAAGGGGAAAAGAAGAGATTAAACCTTTCCTTGTTTGATTGTGTCCCTGCCAACAGATCATATCTGCAAAAGACCATTTCGCTTTCTCATTAAAATTCACAGTCCCTAGATGACTAAACTTAATTGGCAAGAAGTCAAGGAACATAATTGTTTAAATTATGAACATTTCTAAAAACAGTACACTATCATGAAAGTCGTCTATTTATATTGTGCCATTTCATTATGATTGCACTTTCAATGGATATTTTATCTTGCTGTTTAAAAGGTAGTAAAGTGAAAGCCTGACAAAAATGAAACAGCTTAATCTGCTGAATACTGACACTCTTCAAAGCAAATTTATTTTCACATAGGCACTGAATTCAGATTTTTAAAAGATAGATGCATTTTTTCCTAATGCTATTTATACACTTGAGTGCACAGCTGCTTGGCAGCTAATAAACAAGCTTATATTTAAACAAGAAGCCTAGATAAAGTACGAGCTATATAATAATCGATAGAAATTCTGCCTCTGAGCTTCAGCAAACAGCTTGCTTTAATAATGAAATCACAAACTATAAATGATAAAGATTACAGGCTGGCAGACGATTGTGCTCCCACTTAAATTAATGGCAGAACTGTCCAGACTATTTCTTGCCCCATCTAGCTAGGCCATAGCCCGGCTGTAATCAAATCACACACTTATGAAATACCTGGCTTGAGCTGGCCTCACACATCTCTCCTATGTAATCTAATGTGCCTAGTGAAAGTTGCTATTAGTCTCTTGCTAACCCCCTCTGTACACCCGTGCTAAGACTTGTCCATCTTTGGGCATGAACTTTCCGGTGAGTGGGTAGAGAGAGGGCAATTTCACCCCCTTTGTGCCAACTGTGCAGGTCAGTGAGCCATGTCTGTGTTGTGGCATGAGGCTGGGCATCCACTGGTATCCAGCTGTGCAGGGGTGCAACACTTAGTTGACCTTTGGAAAAAGGTTTAAGAGGATGGGGAAAAAACAGGGAATGAGAGCCAGCTTCATCCTTCACCTTCCTGCAGGGACATGTATTTCTGTTTATTTTCTGTTCTAGTTTGTCAGGGAACCTGACTCCCTGATGTGGAGGGCAGCAGTAGCTCAGAACAAAATATATGTTACACAGTCTAACCCCTTTTTTTTTAATTTATTCTACTAATCCAGACAAAGCCTTCTTCGTACTTCAAATCCTGGTCATAAAAAAATAATTTACCTTAATTTAACTTAACAAGAGTCTGGATGCAGTTGATGTTAGCAAGATGAGTTCAGAGGTCATACTCTGCATGTCCCATATGTATCAGCTTCCTTTCAGCAGGACTATTAAATCTTCCCATAGCTGCCTTCACTATCTGGGAGAATTTCTCACACCTGTGAAGATCATCACTGCTCCTGCAACACTGTTGTCCCTGGATCACGCCAGTCTAATGTGTTTCCTGGCAAGACACAGGGCCTTCAAAGCAACATATGTTCCTTCTGTCCTGCTAGTATTTGCTAAGCAGATGGTATTCAAAGAATGCATGTCAATTATGTTCTCTGTTCATCCATCTGTCCTTAAATTCTCACGTCTTAAAACAAGTACGCTTTCCATCTCTAAATATTAGGATTCCGTGAAATACAAGGTGGGTGTGGCAAAATAACAGTAAGGTCAGGTACACACCCCATAAGCAAGAAGTGACACAAAAAAGTAAAGCTTCCCATCCTATTTTTGATTCATTTCCTTGCAATTTGCAGTACAGCTGCTTTGCAGAATTACTTTGCATTTTGAGATCAGCTGGAATTGTTTTTACTAAATTGTTATTTACCAGTTTACTTTGCTGCATTTATTCAGGCAAAGACCAAATGAAGTAAAGCCACAAAAATTACCTTCAAAGAAGGCCACTGTTACTGTATTTCAACCACTTCAAACATTTAATCTTAGTTTCAGTCCCCCTTTTATACTGCTTAAAATTTAGGAGAGAACCAGAGATACCAGTGCAAAAAGTTGAATTTTATTTTCAGAAATGGACACATGGATGTAATTCAGCTGAGCTTTACTCTACAGAGTTTTTTATCTGTTAAATAGTACAGAAAACATATCCTTCTCACAAGGACGGTATCTTCTGTGGAATGGTTAGCAGATTCAGATTTGGATTTATAATTCAAATTATTTATTTATAATAGCTACTGCAATAAATCAAATTCGTAACTTAATAGTCAACTAAAGGCAGAGATCTCCACATGACAACTGATTAACTGCTTTTGCTTTTCAAGTGCCAGAGGTCCTGATGCCTGCTTGAGTTGACAGCTGGTTACCAGTCTTTGTCTTTGCAGAGCTCGGATTTCAAAATGTGTCAATGAAAAGATGGAGTTGTTTAGCTCCCTTCTCCAAAACTTACATTTATTTTCCTTTCCCATCTTCCCTGGATACAAAACGGATCTATGAGAAGAGAACCTAACAAAGCTTAAAATGAGCTGGCAATGTGCGCTTGCAGCCCTGAAGGCCAACTGTGTCCTCGTCTGCATCAAAAGAAGCGTGGCCAGCAAGTGGTGGGAGGTGATTCTGCCCCTCAGCTCTTGTGACACCCCACCTGGAGTACTCTGTCCAATTCTGGAACCCCAAACATAGTAAGGACACGGAGCTACTGAAACGAGTCCAGAGGAGGCCGCGAAGATGACAAGAAGCCTGGAGCACCTCTCCTATGGAAACAAGCTGAGAGAGTTGGGGTTGTTCAGCCTGGAGAAGAGAAGGTTCCAGGAAGACCTCATAGCAGCCTTCCAGTACCTGAAGGGGGCCTACAGGAAAGCTGGGGAGGGAATCCTTACAAGGGCTTGCAGCAAGAGGACAAGGGGTGAAGGATTAAAACTGGAAGAGGGGAGATAAGGTTAGACATTAGGAGGCAATTCTTTCCTGTGAGGTTGGCGAGACACTGGAACAGGCTGCCCAGGGAAGTTGTGGATGCCCCCTCCCTGGAAGTGTTCAAGGCCAGGTTAGATGGGGCTTTGAGCAACCTGATCTAGTGGGAGATGTGCCTGCCCACAGCAGGGGTGGTTGGATCTAGATGATCATTAAGGTCCCTTCCAGCCCAAACCATTCTATGATTCTGTGATAAATGCTACTGTTAAAACACTGACTAAACATTTTCTTTGACCATCATTTTTACTGATTCTGTTTCAAGACTCCATAAAAAAATTGCTCCTCCTGATACTTTCAAGCTTTACTCAGTCATTAAGGCGATGCGAAAAATTGTCAATGGTTAAAACAAGCAAAATATAGAAATCTTCATTTTATTACTCATGAGATGTGTTCTGGTGGTTTTCATTTCATTTAGTCCTATGACGCTTTTTTCCCCCATTGGTTGGAAAGATGTGGCATAGTGTCCCCCAGGAACATCAAGAGACAAAGAATAAGATTTGTATCTGTCAGCCTGCGCACTACAACATCAGAAAGATAATTTTAGGAAGAACAATTGAAAGAATTGACTTATTTTTTTCCTGGGCTTGCACAATTACTTTGCATTAATTAATGCAGATGCAGAAATCCACCATGATAGCAGGGAAAAGATTTAATCTTTCTGAGTTTTCAAAGGGTCAATGAAGGGTTTTACAAGACCCTGAGAAATTAGATTTGAATTATATTGTAAGAGTTTCTGTACTTACATATAAGCATATAAAAATATATCTAATTTCTATGCTATCTTAAAAGTCAAATATTTCCTCTTCACCTTCTTCTTTCATTTCCAACTACCCTTGCAAAGCTAATTTACTGGTTCTTATCTTTATTCTTTGACCGACTAAACATACAGTCAAAGACTTAACGATCTATATTTTCACACCTATAAGATGCAACTTCTCTCTTTAGTGTCTCCTGTTCAGCTGATCTTGTAGTCCTTAGGATTTTTTAGATGCATAATAAGGGATATTATAGAAAAATAGGCATATATTTTATGAAAAATTATAAAAGTTCTGGTTTCTAAAATGTTAACAGATTGTCAACTTAAGTTTTATTCACTCACAGAAAAAACTAGGAATTAAGATTACAGCTGTTTATCGCTATTTGAATAGCTACAACTAACATACCTAGATTTTTTATTATTAAATTTTTACACATAATTTTGTTACCAATTACAGTCATTATTACCATAGTCTGTGGGCAGACTATTACCATTACAAAGTCTTTGCTATTTAACTACTGCTATTTCTATTTCATAAGAAATTAATTTGATGGTTTTAATTTGGGTACCTGTTAGACATGCAACCACATTATCCCTAAACCAAGTCAACCAACTCCCTGCAGCTAGCAGTAACTGGGAACAATTACTGAATGAATGCTGGTTAGTTGACATCTCTAGTGACAGCTTTACCTGCTCTACAAATATCTTTCTCCTGCAGTACCAACAATTAGCACTGATCATTTCAAAATCATAACATCCATTCAAACCTCCATATGCACAGACAGCTGAAGTGCAGAGAACATTACACTTCAAGTATGCCCAAGTACATTTAGTATCTGCAGCAAATAGAATTAAATTTTTCTGACAATACAGTGACTGTAACAAGGACCAGATTTTTGGCACTTTAGAAGGTCAGATGGGGTTCATACTGGGAGATTGAAAGCAAAACTTAAAAATTGCATTTTAATTTTAATAGGTGTTCCGAAATTCAAATAAACTCTTTGTGTTGACATCCTAAAAGGAAGGGATGCAATCCTGAGGGACCTTGACAGGCTGGAGAGGTGGACTAATGCCAATCTCATGAAGTTCAACAAGGCCAAGCGCAAGGTCCTGCAGGTGGGTTGGTGCAACCCCAGGCACAAATACAGGCTGAGGGGAGAATGGCTAGAGAGCAGTCCCAAGGAAAAGAAAGGACTTGGGGGTGGTAGTAGATGAGACACTTGACATGAGCCGCCAGTGTGCGCTCACAGCCCAGAGGGCCAACCACATCCTGGGCTGCATCAAAAGAAGTGTGGCCAGCAGGGCCAGGGAGGTGATTCTGCCCCTCTGCTCTGGTGAGACCCCACCTGGAGTAGTGCGAACAGCTCTGGAGCTCTCAGCACAGGAAAGATGTAGACCTGTTGGAGAGAGTCCAGAGAAGAGCCATGAAGACGATCAAAGGTCTGGAGCACCTCTGCTATGAAGATAGGCTGAGAGAGTTGGGGCTATTCAGCCTGGAGAAGAGAAGGCTCTGGGGAGACCTTGTAGTGGCCTTCCAGTACCTGAAGCGGCCTACAGGAAAGCTGAGGAGGAACTTTTCAAAGAGAGGGTAGTGATAGGACAAGGGGTAACGGTTTTAAACTGAAAGAGGGGAGATTTAGGTTGGATATCAGGAAGAAGTTCTTCACCAGTAAGGCACCGGAATAGGTTGCCCAGAGAGGTTAGGGAAGCCTTCTCCCTGGAGGTGTTCAAGGCCAGGTTGGATGAGGCTTTGTGCAGTCTGGTCTAGTGTGAGGTGTCCCTGCTCATAGCAGGGAGGTTGGAACTTGATGATCTTTAAGGTCCCTTCCAACCTTAACCATTCAATGATTTTATGATTCTCTGTGTAATTAACAAAAGGACTTACATTAAATGCCTGACACAAACTGGAAAACAACTCCTCCTGTACTTGTCAAAGAAGCTGGGTGTCCTTTGTAACCCAAAGGTATCTATTTGGACCTTTGGGCAACCAAGTACCTTCCAAACCTGGCTTTCAGTGCCTGGTACTATTTCAGAAAATTAAGTATGCAATTTAGAGAACTTTTCACTTTTTTTCCCTCAGCTTGTGAGATATGAAATCAACTTAATCTGAGTACTTTAATTCCCTGGGTATGTTTCCCCCACTGCTAATTTAACACAACCTTTTCTAAAGGATATTTACATTTGCAAAGGGTACTTTTTGCTCTCAGTGCAGTATGAGGACACCTTTGTACTCTCTTCTCACAATAAGGAGAGAACAGGGGTTGAACAAGTTAAGCACCAATACAAACTTGGCTTATTTATTATATAAGAAGGAAGTAAGCTATTTTAATCCTTAAATGAGGTGGCTATGCCTTTGGAACACTCCATAGGGAAGTAAGTAGCATATATTATACTTACATGTGCACAGTAAGTACACTACTGCTCAAGATGTTCCAGTGTCATTGCTAGAAGTGGTAATGATATATGATGATGTATCTGGGCTGACAGCTGAAGGAGAGAGACAAATAGTCATCTGTAAAACTTTCTGTGCATGCCCAACCTATGGCACTATATTACACATCAAATCCTTTGGCCTGAGCTGAATTAAGTATGATCTACAGCTAGCATTTATTGTACCTGACAGTTCAGTAAATCTGAATTGTGGTCCTATAAGAAATCTGAGAGCAGTTTTGCTATTCACCAGGACCTTAAGAAAAAGGGTTATTCACTAGTGGTTAACATTAACCCTTAGGAAGGAGTGTAAGTCATTTTAGAGTGCACTTGGCATTTTCAGAAAAAAACTGTGCCAGAAAATGTAACCACTAAGGACACCAAACCTTTCAACACTTGCACAAATAATTAACTGCTTGAAAGAGTCTCATTGCTTTGCCCTAGCAGAACTGTTCACAGTATTTCCACCTAACACTCAACATAACACGGGAGTGAGGGTGCAGTACACATGGTAAAGGGAAGAAAAGAAAGTATGGATTAAATATCATACACTATGTCAATACTTAGATTTCTGTGGATATATTCTAAATGGCTCACATATTTTTGTGTATGTAAATTTAAATAGATTTTGGCTTGATAAGGGAGGGTAAGGGAAAGGGATTCAAGAACAATTTAAATCAGATGAAGACAGACATTAGATGAGAAGATTTGCAAAAACTATTTTAAGCTCATGGATGCCCTCAATGTATTTGAATTTGAAATAAAAATACTTCAGTGATGCAACTAGTTTACATGATTATCTAAAACTTATGCAAAATACACAGCTCTACTTCAGGATAAAAAATAAGCTGGAAAATGTCAAGAAGGCAGCTTCTGTCAGATAATTGTAGGTCTGTTGCTTAACTAGCAGAATACAAAATTCAGAGCACCAAATTAAAGCAAATCATACACTTTTAAATGTGAAAAGCTATTTAAGTTTTTGATGTTATCACAAGAATAAAAGGAACACTTTTATTTCATTGGCAAATATATACCTACCATTAAGAACAACAGCAATATTAGCCACATATTTCCGATATGAAACAAAAGTATGGAAGAACAAATTATTTATTTTTTTTCCATTAAAAGACAGAAGACTATTTTCTAGTACACAAACTGGCCTTTTTTGGTGATACTCTCATGAAGAATGTGTCTGCAGCTCTAAGTACTAGGAGTGCTAAGACACCAATAAAATTCTATTTTACAAAACACAGTAAAGAAGTTTGATTTTGAGAATCTATTATCTTCAATCAAAACCTCCTCTAAATTAGGAACGCTTTTTTCTTCCACAAATATTCATCAGTTGCATAAAGTTAACATGTAGTTTTAAGTGATTTTTTTTTTTTTAAGATGTGAAATTCATAGGTACAAGAACAGTACAAACACAGTAATATGACAGTTCTATCACATGACCTTCATTAGGAGTTACAATTTTACAATAGAGGGAGTATCAAAGTGATTGACTCAACATGCATTCACAAAAAAGATACAAGGAAATGTCCACACTTCATGTCGCATTCCAGAGAAACTGAAGATTTGATATCATGGCATTCTTCATACTAAGTTTGAACAGAGCTCTTCTAGTCAAGACAAGAAACTAGATTTGAAAGGAGAAAAAAACTAATCAAACCACCCTCCTGTTTCTTAGGAGGATTTTCCGAAGCTTTCATTACTTTAATTATGACTGCTTCATAGCATTTTTAAGTTTTACAGTTGATTATCTTTTTTCTTAAATAGAGTAATAGGATAATCTCTACAAGCTGAAAGGCATGATCTTAATATAAAGGGCCACATAAGCAGATCAACTCAAAAAATGACACAAGAATCAATGAGTCACATTCAAAGAAAACAAATCAGCTGTTCCAGGTCTGTGTGTCTTTACTGAAGCTAGAAAACGGGAATTTCAATTTCTAAACATTTTATTTAGAAGATAGTGGTATTTTATCTGTTCAGAGCAGCCTTATCCATGTTTTGACAAGTTGTTAATCAACTACAGTATTATAAAAAGGAGGTTATCAGAGCTGCTACTTTTAATCAACAGCATCTGATAATGCCATGTCCTAAATGAATAAAGTATGTCACTGCTTTCCACAGTTCTATAGTTTGCACCAAAGAATGTACTCAACAATTTTGTGATGAAGAAGGTATATTTTGTAAGACATTCTACCACTTCCCTGACTGTGCCAAGCCTGGATCAATCAAAACCCGTCACACTCTGGTGTTTGGGTAAGAATTTACTTCTTCAGGAAAAAAAAATATGTCTTTCAAGCACACTATAAGGAGTATAAACCAATGCCACATTCTGCCTTACTGAAATGATTAACTACCCCTTAGCCAAAGTAAAAAAAATAATCTTCTGAGAGCCGAAGTAAAACAATTTATCAAAATTAAAATTTACTGCATGTGAGCTCCTACATCACTCAGAAACCAAACAGTGCTATTTTTTTTTAATGCTTTGATAACAGACACTATTCTGTTGACCCTTTCAAGAATTCCAAATAATGTCTTATGATTAATATTACAAGAGTTATCACTGATAGTGATTCTAAGTATTTACCCCTTATGCCATTTATGAATACATGCCTTATATACAGGCTTATTATAAATGCATATGCTTATTTATAAGAAACATGCTGGTGAAATGAGTTAGATTCGTCACAAAAGTAATTGCTGAATTAGAACCTTAATTTTTAAATATTGGAAGATTTTTATCTTTAAACCTGGAGGTTTTTTTTAAATATTGCCCTGCATATGTGTATGGATACTGAGCACCCTGCTTATGCCAAAGAATTTCTGAAGAGGAATATGTCAAGCAGAGGTCTGACAACAACTGCACGTCTTGAGGATATTGTGGTCATGGCCACATGGTTTAATAATATAAAGGCACATCGGTTAGGACAGGCAAAGAACTTGGCGTCAGAATCATGGAGTACTCTCTTAAGTACTGTAGGCATGATCTGTAAGTCTCTTGTCCACATTTGAAACAGTTATCAGGGATCCATTTGTCCTAAGATGACCTAGGTAAGTATGAAGATGGAACTTAAGGCTGTTATCTCAACATGAATTAGAAGTGGTCAATTGATCAGAGAGAAAGAATTTTTTGAGAGATGAGGTTCTGCAGACAACCATGAGGAATCAAGGGATATGAGAAAGGAGTAAGACTGAGGGACTTGGTTCATAGATCAATCTGGTTTCAGTACCACAGAATTTCTGAATTGCAGAAGTACGCGCCAAGAACTTGGAGCTTCTGATCTCTACAAACTTCACTCATTTCCTTTCCTTCTTGACACTTTCTCCCACGGGAAATAAGGTTTGCAACAGCCCCTTTTCTACTCCTTCTAAGAAGGTTATAAAATGCAGAACCTAAGTAGTACATACAAACTATGCCGGCTTTCCCACATGTCAATAACTGCACTTAATCCCTACGTGATTCTAACCCTATCAGAGAATCACAGTGTGGTCAGGGTTGGAAGGAAACTGAAGATCTTGTAGTCCAACCTCCCTGCTAGAGCAGGATCACCTACGTGTTCACAGAGGAACATGTCCAGAAAGGGTTTTGAATGTCTCCAGAAAAGAAGAAAACAACCTCTGGGCAGCCTGTTCCAGTGGTCTGTCACTCTCACAGTAAAGAAGTTTCTCCTTATGTTTAGCTTGAACCTTCTACACTCCAGCTTGTACCCACTGCCCCTTGTCCTGTCATTGGACACTGAGGAAAAGAGACGTCTCCATCCTCCTGCCACCCGTCCTTTAGATATTTATAAGCATTTATGAGATCATCCCTCAGTCTTCTCCAGTCTAAACAGACCCAGCTCTCTTCCTCATAGGGCAGATGCTCCATTTCTCCAATCATCTTTGTGGCCTTGTGTTGGACTCTTTCCAGTAGTTCCTTATCCTTTATGAACTGGGAAGCCCAGAAATTGGTGCAGTATTCTGGATGTGGCCAAAATAAATACTAGTAAAAAGTATCAGCCCTTACGAAGGCAGAAATAAAATAAATGTCACATGATTTAAAGCACAGAAAGGAGAAAAAAAACAAATGCAAACAAAAAAATAAAGACTTTTTTTCCCTGAACACCTGTTCTGTTTTTCCACTTTTGGGTTTGTTTTTGGTTTGGTTTGGTTTTTCCAGAATGTCCAGCAGAGAAGGTGCTTTCAGTTAGTTTCAGCACAAGGAGTGGCAAAATCAAGGCATGCCAAAGTAGAAAACTCTTACAGACAGTAAATTCCAATTTGTTAAAATGAAATTGTTCCACAAAAACAAAAAACACAAAAAATAATCTAAAACATTAGCACTGGAAATGCATCTGGCATCTTACAGAATTACTTATTCCTCTTCCTGCTTCCACAGTGACCCAGTGAAAGGCTTGGGAGGAGTCTCCCCAAGCCAGTAACTGTCACATCTCCCAGAACCAGCTTGCTCCCAAGTTCCCATCTGCACAGCTGTCTGGCTCCCAAATTAGTTCAAAACATTTTGATTCAGAAAGCCACAAAGTATTACCACAATCCTTTTACATACAGAACATAATGCATTTTCATATATGAAAAAGTGGTACTTATACAACATGTATAACAGACTGTTACTGTGATTGCAGCATGTCTTAAAATACAATAAACTGAGCTGCATAGTTTATACCCAGGACCAGGCAGTCCCAAAGTGGTGTCAGAATCCCAGTGAAGCAGTGGACTGTATGGCACTTGGATAAAAAATAAGGACAAAGCAGAGATCAAGCAAGTAGAATGTCTAGAAAAAAAATAACACTGTCATATTAATGCATGCATTACATCCACACACTTTCCTGAAAATACCTGTACAGATTGTACAAATCCACAAGAAGGAAACATGTAATTTACTGCCAGCAACTGCTTCCTGCTAAAATTGTCAGGAGCCAGGAATTGAATCATTTGTTGTTTGTTCGGGAGCTACAAATTTAACAAGGGATGGAGTAAAAAATCACTCCTGTCTACAGCGTAGTAATCAAAATGTATGAAAACCTATAGGCCTATCTGTACACGTACAAACCCTCTGTATCCAGCACTACACTAAATTCTTGTTTATGTATGTGTATAAAGTGATAGATGGGAACTAATGGATCTGCACTTGAGGAATCCACACTCCTCGATAACACACAGGCAGTTCCAGCGGTAAGCTTGTAGAAATAACTGAAGGTTTATGACTGCATAAAGACTATTAGAGGCCAGATAGAAACAAGCAACGTAAGTACCAGTTCAGTCATTTAACAGCTGTATTGATCATAATTAATTGAGATGAAATCAGAGATCAACATGAGGATGTTCTGTCCAAGGGTTAGTCTACATTTAAATTTTCCTGTACTCAATTCCTTTTCTTCCTGAAATACTAATCCCAGAATATTTTGAAAATACACATTTGCTCAGAATTTCCAAACATCAGGTAGCCTTGAGAAACTGATGCTGCAATCTGGCTACCACATGACAGTCAGTCTTGCACATGACCACAGCACATGTGGCTAGATGCTTACAGTGAAGGACAACTCTGTTGAGCATACTGTACTTGCTGCATGCACACTGACAATGCCAACACTTTCAGATCTGCCTTTTAATCCCCGGCAAATAGGTGGGAGCCAGTCTCAGAGCAATAAAACTGGCAATAAGTCTGCAGAGTATTCAGATTGCTTGATGCAATATATCCAGAGGTCTTCCCATTTGGGGTCTGGATGAGTAACTGTTGCCATTCTCCACTGATGTGCATTGATTTTGCATAATAAAAGACGTTGTGACTTTCCTGCTCCCAAACTTTCCCTCTGAATTTGTCTATGTAGATGTGAAGCAGACCACCCTTACTACCATAGAAAGTATTTAGAAGTTTGCAAACAGACATTTCAACTTTCCTTCCATTGCCACTTCCCAATGTCAGGCAGTGGGACCATCTGGTGCAAATTTTGTTAACAATAATCAATGGCTTTGACTAACAGTAACTGCAGAGGCTCTGTGCCAGTTAAAAGAATAACTGCAGAAGTTCTGTTCAAGATCACCGATTCTGAGGATGCCTGAGAAAAAAAGGTATCTCAGTAACATATCCCATGCAGGATTTAGGCAGAATGGGTTGAGATTTTTGTGTGTGTGCGCGCCATGATCTAAAATACTGACATTTGGGATGGTCAAGAAATAACCTAATCAGCTGCCTTTGTTAGAAAATCAAGCTAACAAAAGATGAGATTGATTAAATTTTAGAAACTGTGGAAAATCAAGGCTATTCAAAGTAATTTGAACACAGAACTCTTGAGACAGTAAATGTCAGCTTAAGAAAAGTTTCTGTTGCTAGGAGACTGTAACAACAAGATGTTTATGTAGTAAAAGTATTTCTACAAGATTTATCAAGAGGAAAATGGCTTGATTAAAGAATAAATGAATGCTAATTAATACACCTAACAGCTAATAAAAACAGATTCATTCAAGAGTGGTAACAGTGCCAGAAACCTGTTCTGATGGCAAGCTAGCTGCCATCTTAGTTTTCTTCAAAGCAGATTCACCACCAGCCATTCCCACCCTCAGTGTCTACCACTTGCTCATGTAAAGTTGTCACCCTCCTCCCAGTCAAGAAAGTTCTTACACAATTTGTTCAGGGGATTGCTTCATTCTTCAAAGTAAAACTTAGAAGAAATATTGGAACATGCAAAGGAATTCTTCGGTTCTCCTTTGTTACAGATGCAAGATATTTTTGAGCTTTATCTCAGAACTGTGAGAAGGTAACAGCCTTCCCTTCAATATATCAGCCTTATCCTCTATAGCCCCAAGAATATTTGGCATTAAAATACTTCAATAGAAACAAATTTATTCTTGCCCACTGCTTAAAGCCAAGAAGTAAACTGTTACAGGATTCAATTCCTTGGTGCTGACCTGGAATCCAGATCCAACTATTACATACCTATTTTCCTACATGGAAAGGCAGGTGCTTAAGACGGCAGATACAAAAAAAACCCCACAAACCCATTCACTCTTGTCCAAATTTATGGATGTCATTTAAGATGCTAAATTTTATCATACAGTTTGGGTAAGTACATGCACACCACCATTTACTAAAGCTCAGCAATAACTAAGTAAGCCATAGTTTTTATCATCTTCCCACACATTATATCGTTTTTCGGATCAGGTAGAGCTACCTGGATTTTAGAAGTCCAACCCAACCATTGTTGAAAAGCCAATGAAGAAAGACTAGTTAAAACCAAGTAAATATATATTAAAGACATGAATTACCACAGATATTTGTTAACTGCTTGACTGGTCATAGACACTTGTCCAGCTCATGAACAGAAGCATTCTCAAGTGATTCCAGCACATTAATCCTTTTTCATTTATTCTTATGGATTTATAGGGTACCTCTAAAGAAGTTGAAGATTTATGCAGATGTTTCGTCCAAGAGGTGATGAACCAAGTCAGTCTAATGACAGGGAGACTTAAGTGACTTTTGTGTTAATGGATCCTGCCCCAGTTCTCTGCTTTATAAAAAAAATAAATTAAAACTCTACATAACAACATGAAAGATGGACTTCAATAAAATGAGTATCAGTTCTAGCATGAATTAGCATACAGAGCATGCCAAATAGACCATAAAATGTACCTATTCAGGGAGCTAGCTTGTGGAAACTTCATTAAAAAATAGTTACATTACGTTGCATTAATCTCAGTCAGCATAAGGGAGTAACAGAGATTATACTGTTCTACTGCTTTTCTATCTTCCTAGAAAGAAAACTGATCAATGAACCACTTATCAAGCCTGAACAATATAAATCTGCTGAGTTCAACAGAGCAGTTGCAAAAGATGCTTGAATTGGACGAGTGACTTGGATACAGATTCTCTGGCTGGTCACCAAGGACCTCCCGTATCAGGAGAAATAAAGACTTATCACAGATAAACACCTTGCTAAAATCTTTCAAGTAAGCCTGTGAGAGAAGTGTCTTGTTGATCTGGGAATGCAGCTAGAGCTGTAATGCAGCTCGACATAACATTGCTTTGAATTAAAGTTCTCAACTGTTCCCATGAAACCTACTATGAGGACCTGTTAGACCTAACTATATTTGTTTTCTACAAAGAAAAGTTCCCTGTGGCACTTTATCCATGTGAGAACAGTTACTCTTAGCCAGCAATTTTTCTTGTTAAGGATGTATCTAAGACATATGAGCTATATATATTCTTTACATGAGATCTATATACACACATATATTTATCATCTTTTCATCTCATGTAAAGGACTCAGGTTTGTGAGAGATTTACATTCCAGCTTTGATTTTATGCTGGTCAGCATTTCCTTTTTTTGAAGTGCATGTTAATCCTTTTCATCCCCCTTTTTATTTGCATTGTTTCAGTCACGTTGTAGAATGAATATGAGAAGAGTCTGATCTCAAGTGTTGAGTCGATACAAGTTATTTGTTCTATCCACAGCACATGGCAATCCAGGAGAAGAATGTGCAACTGCAACTGCTTTTATATGCATCTCTAGAGGAAGGAAAAGAAGACAGGAACAACTGACTGGAGAATACATGTTTGAGGAATTATCAAAAACAAGGATAGAGAAACAGAAACAGGTATGCAGAATATATGTAGAAAAAGTAATCTCCAGCTGGACTTCAAAATAAAACCTGGAAAGCATAGGCCTGTTCATAAAAGCAATATATATTCTTTGTCCTAAACTACTGCTAGGAGTAGGCCAGAAGAAACTTTGAAACAGAAGTGTGATTGCACATCAAGAGCTGTTAATGCCATTATTGGGAAGAGCTGAAGTTACACAAAAAGGAGCTGTACAAAAAAAAATTTCTTATTCTCAAAGATGAAGTTAGCATCCCAGTAATATGCTGGAGTAATTTCACTTTTTGCAGCATCCTTTTCTCATCACAACAGGGCAAAATACCCCAAACTAAATTAATGCATCTTAATTCTCAATACAACTCAACAAGCATCACAGATGTAATGCCTTTAATTATAGAGGTTTCCACTATATCTTTCTCATATGGTGTGGAAAATTTATTCCTCGATGAAACTTCTCTTTATACAGCAAATTCCATTAATATTTTTTTACACCTCCAAAGGCAATGAAAACCAAATCCCATTACATTCATTAAAAACTCTCATTTGTCAAGTTCTCTTAACCTAGCAAATTCTACAGTTTTGAACAATGCAAATAAATTGTACCTTTAACTAGCATTCTTCCTCAGCATCTTACCTACCGACCTTTCAGCAACCCACAGTGTCTCCTTATGAACAAAGCAATCATCTGATCACCATTTGTCATCTTCCCTTCCTTATGAGACAATTCCCTTAATTCCCATAAATCGATTTATTCAAGTCAAGAAAGGCAGCTCTTGCAAGAGCATGCAATAGGTGGGTAGACAGTTCTTCATAAAAGTAAGTTTGAAATTTGAGCATGCTCACATTGTAGTTGAAAATTTAAAGTCACTCCTTTAATTGCAAAAAACTTCCTTTAATAGAAGGCAAGAAAGATTTCAGTTTACAAGAGATGAGTATTGATATGAAATAGAAAATCCCACTTTTACCTGATAATATCTTCTCTACATAAACAGAATTTATCTAAAAACCTGTATTAAGAAGCTTATCCAACTCCCTTTGAAAGCACTGATAGACTATGTTTCTCTTGCATACTTCAGCAACATAGACAATTTTGTCTGCAGTTGGTTCAAAGATACATCACACTGCACAAAGGTGTGTGCTCTGGGGATGTGCTGGACAATACAGGGAAGGTCTACCCTGCTGCTTTTTCTCCAAAGAACTCCAGTCCAGAACCTGTGTAGCCAACTTGTCATGGCATGATGCAAAAAAGTTAATTGGTGACAGCATATACGGATATAGGCACATCACGTTCAGACTAAAAATAGGTCATTTTTGGTTAGCCTGGCGAGCAGAAAGAGCTGGAATCAATCTGCATCCTTCTGCCCTGTAATATTCTCTAGTGGCACAGATGGACCTGCAGGTACCTTTTGTGCCTTCAGCTGATGATGTGGTTTCCCAAGCAATTTTCAAATCACAGTGCAAAACATCATCTCGGGGATTTTATAACGTGGACCCAAACTCTTTCTCCTCCAATGTATTTGGATTTCTAGCTCCATTCCAGCTCCTTTTGAGCCAGCTCTTACCTCTGGGAGATCCATTTCATATCTCTGGAAAGTCTTTCTCATACAACTTCTTCTTCGGGCTATAATCTTATATGCTTTTCCCTTTTATTAATGGACTCCACAGTCCATCTTCAATGCCTGCCAAAACTCAGGCAAGCTTCCCAACTCACAAAGACTACTTCTCTGTCCTTGTTCAAAACTCTTCAGCTTCCTCTCTTGAGATGTACTGTCATATGTGCAGAATTCCTCATTCCCTTTCTGGGAGCTTCTATGCCCTCCAACTGTCCTCTCCAGACCCCCTGTTCCTTCAGAAGTCACCTGATTACCACAAGGAACATTAGGAACTCTTTCCCAAGCTACTTGCCAATTTCTTGATCATTCTTTCCCTTAAAAGGTGTCATATCAAATGGCAAGATGACTAGCTCTTAGTTCGTTGTGCTATAATGAGGATCGTGTCACGGGGAGCAGAAAAATCTCATACACATATTTTGAAAATCCACAGTAGGATTCAATAACATGTACAGCATCAGGAATTAATTTAGAGTGATTTTAGGCAAAAAAATCTCTTTTAATCATTTGAAGAGAGGAAGTGAAGCAGCAATATTTCATTATTTGTTATGTAAAAACTAAGGGTTTATCCAGTGCAATGTAGCCTGGAGCCACACTGTCAAAATAACAAACAGCTCTAAAATAGTAGATGCCATCTTTTGGCACCCAGATACACCACATGAGTGCTTAGGCTACTTTTGTGTGTAATAACTAGATTGTTAATTCCCCTATGAAAATACAGCCTGAAAGATTTGCTTGCATTTGAATAAGCTAACTCTATTAAACATTTCTCACTGGTTGTTTTAATAATGAAAACACCTGGTGAAATCAAAAGAAGTTGGAGTGAATAAAGAAGGCTGATCAGAGTCCTTGGAGACTGTTAAAAATAGTATCAACAAAAAATATTATAGGTTATATTCTGCTGAAAGGCTACGCAGTATTTCTTTCTATAGTTATAAAATGCCTTATAAAAAACTGTGTCCAGCAAGAACCTTTAAAAGGAAAAAAGAAAAGCCCACATAAATGCTTGTAGAGCAGAAAAACGTCTAACATATTTGATAGTGTACAAATGGCATTCTCAAGGTACTACATCGCAATTTTTAAATTCATTACTTTCCAAAATATCTGAAAGTTAGAGGTGGACTGAATCAGAATTATGCTGAAATCTTCTCAAATATAAGCATCTCTATATCACTGCCCACTTCTACAGTGTATGTCTCCAAAACTTCAAGCTTGGATCACTGTAGCAATTCTCTCTCCTTCCTCTGCCACATTCCACACTGTGGTTGGATAACGCATAAAGATAACACCGTGCAAGATTGACTCTATTCGTGTCCTAAAAGGTGATATTGACTTCAGTGATGTAAGAATTTTATCCCATGCTTACCATGGGATAAAACTTTTAATTAATACAGATCAATGCACACAATACAAGGACGTGGAAAAAGAAGTAGTCAATAGCTGTGACAGCCCTAGTGTGCGTTTCATAAGGCAGGCAACAAATAATATTAAATTTCTAAAAATATGGTAATGTGTTGCTTGTATGTGTTCAGAACACATGTATGCAGAACTGAGATGTTCTAATTGCTCTGCCAGGAAACAAGATCTTGGTCAGCAAACTGTAACTGCCACCACATCATGACTGAGCAGACTTGCAGATTTGACAAGCTGTATTTTGCAAATCATTACCAAGCTAACAAAATAGAACACCAGTAAGGTCATCTATGGAAAAGTGCATACCTTCTGGACAAAAAATTTTACACAATTATAATAAAGTCCACCTGAGAGCCAAATGTTTCTCTAAGAAATTAGTTTCACTTCCCTATACAACTTCTTATGAGTAAGGGACATTTTTAGGCTATGATCTATGCAAGCGTCCAGTAAATCATGTCTCTGTCTTATTAAAATGACACAAATAGAATACAAGTAAAGTATCAAGCAGTGACTAGTTTTCTGAGGGATGAAAAACTGTGACTGGTAATTTATAGTCAACATGTGCATGCAAATAAAAGTAAAACAGAGTATAACTGGTTTCTTGATTAATGATATCACATACTGACAATGCTTCAAGCTACAGTTCTTGGGCAACTGGGAATCAAAAGAGCAAAGCTGCTGACAAGTGTGGCTGGAGGTAATGTGATTTCTATAAATATGAAACAGCGCTGAGTTACATCTATCAACAGTTATCTCTGCTTGAGCATTTCAAAACATCAAAGAGTTTACTAGTAACTGTGTGGAAAAAAACCCATAAAACTTGGCATTTTAAAAAAACCACACTACCTGTATACATTTCACTAAGAACTGCTTTATAAATCTTGAACTACTGGTCTACCAGGCAGAGAACAGTTGTGGTGCTTACCGTCTTGAAAAAAGAAAAAGAAGAAAAAAAAAGTTAATTCCTACAGAATTGTTTTAGCTGAGTTGCCAGCATTTTCCCTAAGTCATTACTGTATTCCTTACATCTGAGAAGTTGAAGTGTGTTTTGGGGGACACAGGTAAAGACAACAAATGTGTGTAATACACCAGACAACAAAAATATTCAAGATTACGTCTGCTGCTGCTAAGGAGCATGATTAAAAAGTCTAGAGCTGTAGCATCCAGTAATCCTTCAATGACTATTAACATTTATCATCATGTTCATTCTTATCACATATATGTCCTGCACGAGTTATCATCCATCAATCTATCAGATACAAATTTTAAACTATTACTTGCTCTCTAAAAGGATTATTTTCTAAGGCTAATTTATATTCATTACCTACTCCATGTTGTTTGTAGCCAATTTTATGAGCCCAGAGATTTTGGGAAAATGATAATAATTATGATGGCATGGTATTAGTTTTTTTAAGTCTATTCTATATATACATACCACAGATTTACATATTAACTGTCACAACACAAAAACCTCACTATTGAAGTGCTTCTATATAGTGTCAAATTTAAATCGGATGCAAATAGCTATTGTACTTAGGAAAGTATAAATCCATTTGCCAGACTTCGGAGTTTTTTCAACAAACATGCTGTTTTCATTACAGTAGACATTCAGACTGAAATACAAGGTCAATAATTTAATGGTAATTTAAGTATCAAAGGTTAGTGCAATAGAGTGGTCAAAGTAAGACTCTAAGATTTTGTTGCATACAGAAATACAAAGAAATCATTAAATATTATTACATTTCATGACAGGAAGTATGATTGCATTGAAAATTCAATCAGGTTTCTTTGTCGGTCTAAAAACAAGAATTCTAACATCCTGCTGCCAAAAACCAGTGAAGCATAGTATTGCATTCAAGAAACAGACTACAGCTAGATTCTAATTCTCCGTCTGGCTGAGAACAACCAAAAACATCTCAACTGTTACACGTTACTTTATTTTTCTCTGCACCCCATACAGAATAAATCAAGAGAACTAACATTAAAGATGGATTAACGAGAAATCACACCTTTTCTTAAATTCCTGTGCTTTTCTTTTTATAGTCTCACAAATTAACTTACCCAACAGCATTGTACTCACTGCTAATGAAAAGAAAGCAGGCAGTACAAATCTTCTTAAGCCTCCTGTGGCAAGAAAACTGTTACAGAAATGAATAGCAGAAAGTCTCTGGAGCCTTTCCCTTGCCTGCTTATTTTACAAAAGGCAGTAAGGATCACACTGAGAAGTGTCAAAGCTGAATAAACCACTAGCAATTGGGTTTATACCCTTTGGGTAGTTAGTCCTTCATAGATGATGATTCGACTTTGTCCAAAAACCACCATGTGAGAAACAATGCAGAATCTACCAAAGGCTGTAGCCAAGCTTAAAACTGTAGACAAAGAAACAGTTTGCTTCTAAAGGTTTGCAAGAAAGGGCTTGTCACAGGACATGAATTCAAGCAAGCTGATCTTACATCAAACCAGTGCATCTAAATACAGTTAATCTGCAGCTTTTCACGTTGCGTTCTATGAGGCGTTGCGCTGCGGCGAAGCGGAGCCTCTGGGTTTAGTGTCGCTTAAGAACAAGAGAGCTCTCTGCTCTTCCCTTTCATGTTAAATGCACGTTTAGCATCTAGAAAACCATGTGGTAAACTGTGGGGTTTTTTTCCCCTCAAGCTTTATTGTGAGCTGCAATTGGCATCTAATATTGCACATTTGATTAAAATTACTCTATTTCCTTTGTTGTAGGTAAACTTAAATATAAAGGAGCTTTTAATGATAAAATTTAGAGCGTTTTCTCAAAGAACTGTCACAAACAGGAAGGGGAGAAACTGACAATAACTAGGCAGTATTCTATTGTGATGGCTACTTTATAAGACAAGAAAGAGAAATGGTGGTAAATCTGTATTTGCATTTTTTTTCTATAACCTTGCATTCACTGTAGACAGCTGATTAAAAAAAAATATATGGGGAATTGGCAACCTCTTTTGCATTTTACTGCTTAGAAATATTGAGTATTTTATGTTTTCTTGAACTATCCAACAACAACTTTTTTTAAAAGCTTAAACATTAGCTGCAATGCATGAGGACTTTTTTTGTGAATAACAGGACTTTACTTACTCTTCATTGAAATAAAGGCTTTGCATACTCAAAATCCAAACTAAGTATGAATAACTATGAAAATGAATGAACATACATGCTATGTACTATGAAAAACTCTCAATTTGTTAATAATGAATCCTATTCTACTCACTTTCATTTTCTCTTTTGAAAGATACTTACATTTTTATGGTACTCCAACTTCAGAACCCATCCATTACCAAAGAAGATTTGTAAGCTTGCTAGTCCAAGCAACTTTGTACTGGCAGGATAAGTAGAACATACAACAATTTGGCTAACGTGGTGTGATATGAACCAAGGATGATATTTGCAAGGGTAGTCCGTTTTCCAACCCCAACTTACCATAAAATACAAACAAAAAATCTAATGTTACTCTAGACACTCACCCTTCCTACTCATGCTCCCTTCTCCTGCTGTCCATGACTCAGCTATTCCTATAACACTTACATTCCTTTCTGTTGATACTAAGGGAATTCATCTGTGCAAATATTTATGGTACTATTCACAATTTCCATTTCTGTCTATTCTTTGTCACTTCTACAGAACAGGCCTGTGCCTTTACCTGCCACACAGCCTTGGCATGGTTTTATGAATACTTAGAGAAGGAGCAGGAACTGAAATTGGGTCATGCAAGGATATTTCTCTAATTTAGCACTGATCTCTCCATTGTCTTGCAATATTTTGATGTCATTCCTGAATTTTTAATTTTTAGTGAATTATGTTACATACAACAAAACTCAGAAACAGAGGGGAATGACAGTTTCTCCAAGATGCAAGGGCAACAGCCTTACCTATTTGCTAGTCAAAGTGAAAATGGGGACTGTCAGTCCACCCCACTGGAATTCTGTGGCAAATACTGGTCAAAATACTAATTAGTGAAAGAATATTGTATGATGGCAATTGGTGGACTAAAATAGGAAAATCTTTCATCATAAATCACAGCCATTTGAGTGCCAGTAATTAACTTTCAGTCACTGTTTAATGACTTCATAACTGAGCATTAGCAGCAGAGCTCATTGCAAAGGGAGTCGAACTATGTTGTACTACAGCGTAACATGCTAGGGAGCAGATTTCAGCATCACTGCATTCTTAAAATAGCAATTTACTCCATGCTATTCCAAGCACTTGAGCCCTTCAAAGTCATTTGCAACCATCTTTCTGTGACGCTGCAATAAAAGCATTTGCCCTTTGTGTTACTTCTACATTTCTCCTCATGTGAACCATCTAACTACAGAATGCATATTCACTGGAGACATCTGCTAATAAAAACATTGAAATCAATATAGAAAAGAAGTCAATCAAGCTAGCTTGATCTGCTATATGTAATTAAACCTGGAAGACATTCTACTCCAAATGGTTTTAAGAGAATAAAACACCAATCTAAGACACAGAGGAAGAACATTGAAAAATATAAATAGTCAGCAGTTTATCCCACTGAACTGGATTTAATCTGGATTCAGATTGGGTTTGGAAACAAGGTAGTTTTAGACCTTACTCTTGCCAACAACAGTATGCAGCATACCTTTAGGAGCTGTGGAGTCCCTCTGAGAATGTTCTACTTGATGGAAAAGGGCTTGATAAAAAAAGCGGCAAAGATCTTTCGGGTTTTCTCATCTGGATCTTTCTCAGAAACACGTGTATGCTTTTACAGGAATGACCAAAGAAACCAAAAAAATCCTAAAGTAATCCTCAAGGAAGCCTGATGAAACGATGAAATAATTCATAGAGCTTTTCTGTGACACCCCAGTAAAGACTTGTTCTTCCAACCCAGAGCTCCAGGTGCCTAATGCTCATGCTACTTCCCCCAACTATTTGCAATAGGAAGATTTAGAACCTCCAATGAACATTAGCACTGAAGTGGAACTCTTCTGCTGTTTGGAAAAGGACCCATAATGATACTGGGAAAAAAAGAAAAGGAAAAAACACAGCAAGAAACAGTAGAAAACAGTTATGGTGCATTCCACTTGCTTCCTTACCAAGTTCTATTAATCTTTTCAGACTTTGCACACTGGAGACCTCAAATTCTCTTTTTTAGTACTATTTTAGCTGACATTCAAAGGTTACATTCCCAGAGTTCAGCACCTGGAGCTTAGCAGAGATAGTGCACTCTGTGAAACTCACAGCAAAACCGTCAGACAGTGAAAAGCTGTGCTGAAAGGAGTCTTTGGTTTTCTGTACTTGATGTGTGTTGATTCTGTTGAAGTGCCAAATATTATGCCAAGAAATTCGGTGCTGAATTATCAATGTGTCTAGAATCCTTATTTTGCAAAATGTCTGTAGTATGGTGAAAGTTATGGCTTAGAGGTAATTAGCCATTACCTATAATTTTAACTTGCACATCTAAGGACATTATTTTAATATAAATATACAGAATTTATTTTACTTAAATCCCTATATAGGAAATTCAGGATTCTAGTCAACAGATGATGCCACACGCATAGAATTACTTTTTAGTTTATTGAACTTTCAGATTAGCTATATAGCACATGGACTATCTGTAACACTAAGGAAGAGCACAACTTACTTTAACATTACACTTAAAATTGGAATCCAACTTCTGGAGTCTAAACATTGAAGTAGTGTTGTCCCAAGGAAGACCCTGGAAGGATATTATGTCCAGCAGCTATGTTGGCACAGTGCAAACTGTATTTGGAATACTGCATTTATTAACATTGTGAGATACATTGTCTCTGTTTTATACCCTGGTAGGTCTCCATTATTCACCCATTACATATTATATTTTCCAGTTGACCTGTATCTCAGAACCAAAATGTTAAACAAAATCATCAAGTGGAAAGCCAGAGAGAGCCAGATGTTCAATTGATTCAAATCAGCCATACTGCTATTCTGTTTGAGCACATTTATTCAAAGTAACAAGAAAAGCCTTTCACAGCCAACAACACAAAACAGTAAGTTGATGGGACTTCAAAAGCAGGCCCTTCCTGCTTTAAAAATACAAATTATTTATCAGCACTTCAAGCTGGAAGACTTTTATCCAAGATGAACCTTATAGTGTATGAATTAAATAAATGCTTGTGTATGCAAAGAATGGTCAGTATTTTAATTTTTATTATTTATTTAGCAAAACTAAAGAGTCTAAACAAGAAAATGAGTGAGAAAGGTCTGAGGATAAACCAGTCTTGGTTCTCCAGTGAAGATTTCAAGGAAATAACAAATGTCATCCCCTTGCAACTTTAAATCACCTTTTAAGTGACAAATATAACAGCAATTAAAAAAGGTTCTAGTCAATCCCTGTATGGGTATTAACCTTCAAATTACATAAGCTTGCCGTACGTTTCTTGGAATGCACTTACTAATCAAACTTTCTTCATCATCAACATTCTTGAGAAAAACAGCATCCTAGCAATAGACTAGATAATGAAGGCCTCACAGTTTTTAGCAACCTGGAACTATTCTGGAGCAGTTGTTAGGGAAAACAATTTCCTTATCTTGTCTACACAAGGCCAATGAATGAAAGTAGCCATGTCAAATTAACCTTTAAAATAGTTGCATATTGCCAGCTGCTCAAGTTGCCACTTGGACATCTTTTCCTAGCTACAATTTCAGGAAAAATAAATGCAAAGGGT
This sequence comes from Hemiprocne comata, assembly GCA_020745705.1. NCBI lineage: Eukaryota > Metazoa > Chordata > Aves > Apodiformes > Apodidae > Hemiprocne > Hemiprocne comata. The sequence goes on from CM036587.1 coordinate 40,410,750, forward strand.
GTCCAGGCAAAGAAAAAGAAAAAGAGAAATAACCTCTTCACCATGAGAACACCCCACCACAAAATGTAATCTCAAAGTGTTTGAGTGTATGTCTTATACTCTGAATTAACAGCAAAACTAAAACCTGTTCTCCAGTAAAAATAGCCAGACAGGTAGAGCTAGAAAAGATGGCATATCTTTTTCTAAATCCCACAGACTCTTATGTATAGTTTGGCCTAACATTATCTGATTTTCTCCATGCTTTAGCACTCTTGGAAGATGTTTGGTTTTTTTAAAGTTTCAGAAAAGACACATCAATCACTTCTGATCACACAGTTGTTACTTTACTGAAATAATTCTACTATTTCTTTCCTCAAAATTTATCTACTTCCTTGCATTCTGATTGACTACAGATGTCTGATTTGCACAAGTTAATTTTGAAATAACTGCATAATGTGCCATTCCCTTTACTGTGATTGCCTGAAACCTATCATTAGCCAATCAAAGAGCAAGGATCTGCATAATCACTCTGGGGTATTTTTCAGTAACTGCTCTGTGAATATGTAATTTTCCTCCACTATGCAAATTTTGCAAACATATTCCTAAGGCTCTGATTGGACCTACTGCTCAGAATTTTAAAAGTTGTTATCCATGATGCCATCCAAACTTTCTTATTCCTCAAAAATGTAAGAGCTCTAGAACAAGAATAATGGGAAAATAAACAGGAAAAAGAAATTAGAAAAATAGGGCTTCTATGCTTAAATATTAGGAGAATCTATAGACAAGATAAGCCTCTCAGTTACAAAGGATAGCAACCATGACACCTGGACAATAGCCACACATGCACATGAAAGAACTGAACATAGGTTAACCCCTGCTAATGCTGACTCCCTTAAAATTAAAAAAAAAAAAAAAAAAAAAATTGTTACCAAAAGAGAGTCCTTAACATTCAAATGGAGCATGTCTAATGAATAAGAAAATGCCATTCTAAAATCTCTGTTCATAAGGAAACATACTTTTAAAATATCTGAGGTATCCTTCAGGTCCAAAATGTATGTAGGCTTTGCTGATGACATTAACTGAAAGAGGATTATATCTTCTCTTTCACTTCCTTTACTCTCTGCAAATCAGCTACCTAACTGGCCCAAAGCAACTGTCAAATTTTGTTGACTTGCTACATTTGGTTAGTAGAATATATCAGTCTGTGCTGTACCAATTTTCTTGTTATTTCTGTCTAATAGAAATAATATCCCTAATGCTGTTCAGTCAGTTGCTGCCAGTTATTGTCATAAACATAGATATGTACTGGAAGCTAAAAGTTTTTTATCTAGCATCTTTAGTTTGACATTATCCTAGACATACATTTAAACTATTACATGGGTTGTTTAAGATGACGATGGAAGAAATAGATGGGAAACCCTGAATGTTAATATCAGTGCTGATGTCCACAGAGAACAATCTGATAAAACATCCGGATTAAAAACTTAATACCTCCTGGGAGTTTTACAATCAGTTCCTAGAATATACAGTGACAAACACAATATTAACAGCTGAAAATGTGTGAAAGTAAACACTTTCATAGGAAGCCATAAGCATTTGGAACACTGACTATAGGGAAATGCCATGGCAACCTACAGGGCTGCAGTAATGGTTTCCAAACACATGGTAACCATATTATTTAGCAGGGAGAACTTCCAAACTGGAAGAGTGATATAGATGATACTATTTTAAGATAAAACTAATGAAAAGTGTATTCCCAGTTTGATGAGATATTCTGCTTTCAGAACTAAGAACAGAAAAAGCACAATCTATTATTCCCTAGAGCCATGAACAATGAAGAGCGTGCAAAGTTTTTGAGCTTAATGTCACAACACACAGATATTTCCATCCTAGTGGCAAAAAAATCTGCCTGCTTACACTCATGTTGAGCACTAAGTCCAGATGAAATACCAACAAGAACACTAAGCCATGTCTAAGTTGAGGCAAAAAGGGCTGAGCTTAAATTCAGAGTTTTCTCATTTTGAATGCAGAACTAGAAATTACAGGTCAACGTAAACATCATCTTGGGATGAGAGATGGGCCCAGCAGCATATTATGATAGATCAGTATGTACATAGGTTGATTATTCCAAATCAACACTTTACAGATGTCTTCACTTAAAAGAAATTTAAACAGCTTTGAAAACAGGTCATTAACAGCATTTAATAACCATCCCATATCCTACCATCCACTGAAACTGAAGGCAGAAAGCTATGATCTATATGAGGAGCAGAACCATCAAAAGAAATGCTCGAACATTCAAAAGCTATTTGTGTTGATTTCACAGGTGAGTATCTATTCTCCAACTGAAGCATTACTAAAACTTATGACTACAAGGGAGTCAGAATGCTCATTTATTTTCTAAGGAACATAATTTCAACTCTAATTTCACTCTAATTTGCAGCAAAATCTTTACATTCTGATTGTTTATATGAAACAGAATTTGTGTTCTTTATCCAGCTCCCACATGGTTCTGTTTGTCTTGGGGATTGTCCTGAATAACACTGTTCATTATGGAAGAGTCATGAGTCTGAAAGTCAACTTGCATGGGCAGTCATGTCATTTAAGTACTTACATTTTTAATTTATATAGGTTAAAAATCAAACAAAAAAAAAGTTTTAGTTTTTTTTTTGTTTTGTTTTAAACAGGAAATCCATTTAGCAGCCTCACTATGCACCAGCTGCAGTTTTAATTTGTCATGTCTTAAGTTTCTCTAACAAACTGATTCCCAAAAAAGCAACTATTTATCATGTTGGTTATTTATGTTTAAAGCACCACTTCTGCAGAGCTTCAGCAAAATACAACACAGCCTTTACACACCCGGGCACAATAAGTGTTATTTTGCCTGTAGCACCAATGTCCTGGTATAAACAACTTCAACCCAAAACCAAAATAATTTCAGACAAAGAGATCTGCTTATGCAGGTAGAAGCTACATATCTTACAAATATATGGAGAAAAAAGGTGAGACAGGACTCAAATAAAATAATGTTGTCCAAACCTTAGTTATCTACTACATTTGACTATAACATTCTGCCCAAATACTTTTATTAAAAAATTCCTAACTGATTTTCCAAATTGAAAATACAAACTGTGAACTCTCTTGGAGTAACTTTCATCATTTTATATTTTAGGGGTCATGGAATACAGTCAGGCCACACTTTCAAGTTTCTCCTTGCAATCATATGGAATAATTTTAAATGAACACACAGGCATCTAGAGACATTTTTTCCCCCAGGTTACCATCTAGTTGGTGTACCCCAGGGACAAAGGTTTCCTATAGGTCCTGTGTCATACCTGGTAGCTAACCAAAGGCACCTCTGAAATGGCAGAAGATACCTATGCTAGTAGCATAATTGCTCCAGGGTTCTAATTGTAGTAAATTGCAGCAATGAAACAACTCTCACTAACTTTTAAGTATAAAGAAACATGCTAGTGTTGACTTTATGTCTTAAGCTTAATCTATTTTTCTAGTGAAAATATGAAGTAGCTAAGACTGTCTGACGTTCAGCAGAAACAGAAGAAAATTTGTTTCCAGTCTTTCAAACCCATTTTCACCAGATATCCTACATGTCACATTACATAAGCAATAATCTCTCAGCAATAACTTTGAGCTTTACTACTTAGAAAAAGAAGGATTTGTATGTTTGGTTAGATTCCATTTTGCACACAGGGTCAGAGGCTGAGTAATATCAAGTTAAACTAATTTCAGAGCCATATTGGTATAGTTAAAAAATCCTCAGACAAGACAAATCTGTTTAAAAAGATGCTACTTTTTAATACTTTCACAGAATCACAAGATTACTGACAGAATCACAGAATTACTGACGCTGGAAAAGACCTCTGAGATCATCAAGTCCAGCCTACGACCTAACACCACCACATCGGCTAGACCATGGCACTAAGTGCCATTTCCAGTCTTTTCTTTAAATGCCTTCAGGGATGGTGACTCCACCACTTCCCTGGGCAGTCCATTCCAATGCCTAATCACCCTTTCCATGAGGAAGTACTTCCTGATATCCAACCTAAACCTCCCCTGGTGCAGCTTCAGGCCATGCCCTCTCGTCACCAGTTGCCTGGGAGAAGAGCCCAACCCCCACCTGACTACAGCCACCCTTCAGGTAGTTGAAGAGAGTTATAAGGTCCCCCCTGAGTCTCCTCTTTTTCACACTAAACAGCCCCAGCTCCCTCAGCCTCTCCCTATAAGACTTTCCCTCTAGGCCTTTCACCAGCCTTGTTGCTCTTCTCTGGACCCACTCCATCACCTCAATATCTTTCTTGAAGTTAGGGCCCAGAACTGCACACAGGACTCGAGGTGAGGCCTCACCAGTGCTGAGTACAGGGGGAGAATTACATCTCTAGTCCTGTTGGCCACACAATGCCAGAAATATTTCTGGAAAAAATCATACTACTTGTTTTTATAACTACACAAAAAGGATATTAAATAAGGCAGCACCAGCATATGAATCACATTGCAGTGCATTAGACTGGTCAGATACTTTTACATGGCCATTTCTATGCTCATGAAAAATTATCTCCTGTGGCATGTACAAACAGAAGTAAAGCTCTTTGTAATGCATGCCCTAGCTACATAGCACATAACTTAGCCACTTAGCACAAAAGAGTTTGTTTTCCTTTCCATCATGGCAAGTAGACAAGATCCCAGTTTACAAGGTTGAATGTATGACAGCACGTAATACAAGAATAGAAATAACATTTAGGCCAAACGCAAATAAAACTTAAAATAATATGGAAAATCATTTTCTCTAGTAAATGGTTGAAGTAAATTTTCTTCCTTTTAAAGCAGGAGGAACAGGGCAAAGGACATGTTATAAGATGACCTCCTCTTCTGGCAATACACAGAATTACATCAGAGGTCTTTCCCATTATATTATCTGTGGTCATCTGCAATGCTTCATAACCTCATCTAGTCCACAAGGTTAATGGCAGTCTATCTAATTAATCTCATCTTATCCTCCAGCTGGATTAAATCAGAACTTGAGTACACAGTATGCAAAAACACTTTTATGTTTTTAATGTAAATGGAAAAATGTATGTATTCTGGACAACAGGTACTCTCTATGACTTTAATATTAAACTATGAATTTTTTCAGTAATATTAGCAGCATTCTAGCACTTGATAAGCTGATGGAACCATTAAGCCATCTTGTATTTTTATCTCCTCCACCAGGTGTGCTTATTTATAAAAGGTGTAGTCTCATATTTTCTATGTTTTTATGTTGCTGATTTTGCAAATCCTATTTAAACAAAATGAAAATCCTGCAAGTGAGTGTCAAACCAGCCTGACTAGATTATAAAACTATTCTATTCCAAAGAACATTTAAGTAACAACAGTATTGAGGATTTTTTTCTTTAAAAAAAGAGTCTAATATTCTCTGCAAAGATATCAAAAACATGACATGAAGTCAGTGTTGCAAATTTATTGTAAATTAAAGTGCTTTCCTTGTAGCTTTGTGACATTGCCTTCACTGTTATTGCTTAAATAAAAATGAGTGCCTCTTCCTTTACTGGATCGGCTGTTGTCACTTTTTGTGATGAAATCTGTCAAATTAATTAAGCAGGAACTTGTTTTCCCTTTTGCTGCCACTGACAGTAGGAAAAGCATTTCCTGGTTTAGTTAGAACATCACAAATGACCTTTCGGGTATCTGATGGAAACATACTCAGATTTTTATCTTTTCATTTTCAGTTCTAATTCAAATGATTCCTAGAGGTTAAGTACTGAAGCATTAACAAGATGCACTGTCACCTACTACTCTGCACTATGCTGTAATTCTCTCCAAACACATGCCACATAAAATAACTCTCTTGAAGTGTTGATTGTAGTTTGTTTTTTTTGAAGAAGGTAAGCTTTATTCCCCTCCTCCCCCCAACAGTGCTACAAGGATTCTAAAACCTGTTACACAAAAATCACTCCTATTTCAACATAAGTCTAATAGAACATTATTTTCAAATTTTGCAAGTTTATCTGAAAAGGAAAAATAAAAGCAAGACTCCTTTCTTCTCTGCTGTGGGGAAGAGTTCTGCAAGTTGCAATCAGGAGTCCAATAGGCTGCAGAAAACTCATAACCTTGCAGGATTGAATCTGTAACATGGAAGAAAAGTACAAAAGACTTGGCTGTGCAGTAGATCCTTCCTCCTAAGAAGCTGTTTTAGGACCTTCACTTTAACTGCAATAATTAACTATATTGCTATACCATTCACTGTCTTTAATCAGGCTGTGAGTCTCTTGTGAGTGAGTCTGCAAATAAACACAGTCTCCATCCTGAATAACATATGCTAAAATTTCAGACACAAGACACAGGAAGGGACCAGTATCATAGCAGGGAAGTGGGAAGAACCAAACTAAATGTGATCAAATAGCATAGCAACATAGATACATGCTTATTTTGATGGCTTCCAACTGTTTGAATGCTCAAGTGTTCTTTTCTTAAAAACTTCTTACAAACAAGCCTGCCTATCTCCAATAGGCTGTTCAATTTAGACATCCCCCTGGTAGTTGACTTCTTTCAGAACTCCAGATGTTGAGGAGCAAGATGGGGGAGGACAGAGTAAATGTCATAACTCTGAGATGACATTTCAAACTGAACCATTTAATGTAGTAACATGCAGATGTTAAGTCTAAAAGGGACAGAAGTGTTAAAAGTGAGTAGAACTTATGCAAATGAATAAGCAAATAATGGACAAAAGAAGATACAGAATAAGCAAAGGAAAAAATACTCCATAATAAAGATTAAAAACTTGAACAGGAATTAAAAGAGGAAAGCAGTCTCATGAGTAAAATAGAGGAAGACAGATCAATTGAAAGAAGGGGCATTAATATTTGCAACTGGAGATGAAAGGGTTACAACACTAAACCAGAATCGTTTTGGTTGGAAAAGACCTTTAAGTTCATCAAGTCCAACCATTAACTTAGCACAATGCCAACTCCAGCACTAAACCATGTCCCTAGAACAAGATCTACATGTCTTTTAAATACGTCCAGTAAGGAACACATGTAGCAAGAGAAATAAAGGCCAGGAGTTAGAATCTTTAGAGTCAGAAACCATATAGATGAATAGGTTCAAGGTAAGTATGTACACTGAATGTTTGGGGGAGGAGGGGAGTGTGTGTGTGAATATTCCCAAGCAGCATGTCAGTTCTCACTGTGCAGTTCTATTGGAGAGATTATTCAGGCTCAAGTTAGTGCAAAGGAGCATAAAAGGACAAAAGTTCAATGTATCTTTAATGAATTTATGAACTATGTCTTAATTTCGTATTTAACTTATGCCTGAAATGCACTAATGTTGCCTTTACTTAACCCTGGGATGCAATGACCTTGGTTCAAGCCTCTAATTTCTTCTATGTTGCTTACCCCAAAGGAGGTCTCTCCCAGCTCTTCCCAAACTCTTCTGATCCCACTTGACAGATCATTACTTCAGTGTCCCAGAAGACAGTAAAAGTTTTGGACCAGAGGGACTATAGGGCACCAGATTTAGAGTATTTATCTTCTGTACCACCTTTTTGATGTGCAATAATAAGATAATAAGGTGACTGTTTTTTCACACCATGCAGTGCTAGACCACTGTGGACACTACCATACCAAATAATAAAATCCCAAGCATTTGCTGACTATAGTAGGTTTTGCTTGTAACTGGAACTTTGTATCTTTTAGGGCAATTAATATCTGTTACACTGCAACACTATTTGTTTTTAATATTTAGATCTGTCTCTGTGTGTGTGGTGCATGTTTATATTTAACAAACATTTGCAACCTAAGCTTAGGAAGCAAGCTGAGAGTTATAAACTTTCACATTGGAAAAATAATCCACTTAAAGAAATGCAAGACAAGCCACTGAGCCTCCTTTTCAAAGCACTATGTCACACCTAATAACATGAAACCATGTAACAACTAGTTTCATTTGGTGGACTGAATTTAGTGTTTTAATTACTCAATCTAGGCCAGCAAGCAGACTGTCAAAGACTTGACGGTCAAGAATTATGCCGCAGACAACTACTATTAAAGCACCAATAGTGCTGTAGTATTACAATTTTCAATTAAAAATGTGAAATATTCAGTTGAAAAACCACGCCTGAGTAGTGACGAAAATGTAAGTACATTCTGTGCTATGAGTTATTAAACAAAGATTCACTTTCCTGTCTTGTAGTGCATTATGCATGTGTGTCCTGGGTAGATATAGACTTTTTTATATAAGCTTATTAGGGAAAGCAAAGTTTATAGAGAGCGAGTGTACTCTATTAGAGCCCATATAGCTGGAAAAAATCATTAAACATTGTAGGATGTAGAATTCCAGTTTTCTGCAAGTGATAGCACTGAGTTTTGGCAAAGACTATGGTAAATTAATCTAATTATATCAAAAGCACAGTAAATACAACTATAAATTGCTCCATGTGGTTCAATGTACAAGTCAGACTTAACCATCCCTATTTTTTACTATAGTGATTACAATTAAATCCCCAAGAGTCATTTATGTTGCATGAAGATATTAATATTTTTAACCTATGACTATTTTAAGAACATATATTACGATATAAATGTCAGTTGCCTCTTTTACAGTTTGAATTATCAGCCTTTGCACAAACAATTTAAAAGAGAGGGATAAACTCTCAAAAAGCCATTCTTGAATATAGAGAGGTTTTTTTTTGGCAAATATGTACTTACTTGCAACTGTAAGGATGACTCAATTATTTGCAAAAGAGTGTTTATACGTAGATTTCCCACTTACTGTGCTATAAATGGTATCATTCTAATTGGTTATCTTGCAGTGCCTCCTCATTTATTCAAAATAGTTGGTGGACAGCAGAACAAACAGTGAAGTTCATGGAATGCTTAGTTGTGCAGATTAAGTATTTTGGTGTAGGTAATACTTCAATTAATATAAATTGTCATTGGAAAAAAATTCAAAAATATATTTTTAGATGCACTTACATGGAACATTTGATACGATTGATTCACTTCTTTACAACAAGAAAACAATATCCCTTCTGATTTTGATAGTACCAAAATTGTTTTTGTTACTCTGCAAAAAGTGTAACAATTATAGGGATCAGGAAAGTACTTCTAATAAAAAATAAAACAGAAAGGGAAAAATTCAAGTAAATTACACCAGAGGCACTAAAGAAGGCAGGCAGCCTAAACAGGAAAAAATAGAGATGTTGTTCTGAGAAAACACAGCATCATATAATTTTACTTTCTTTTGGCAATAATATGTAGTTCATTTGAGAGAAAAAAATCTCCCTCTGTTTTCTCAAGTGACAGAGACTCTATTTCATTTCTAAATATGGGCTTCTTAAGGTTTCAAATTATCAGCTGCTTTGTACCCAACTTCTTTTTTTAAAGGAATTACACCATGTTTTTCTTTTTATGATTGCGTAAGGAGACCTCCTTTGCTTACCATTACTCAAATAGACTGTATGATTTAAGGCTGTAAAAGGCTTCCACATCAATACAATTTTTAAAAATATTTCTAAGAACAGTATATATCAACCCAATTTTTTTTAAAGAAATTATTTGCTGCCATTTGAAACATGTAAACTGCTGCATACATTAGCTATTGATTTTTGTAGATTACTAGATCTGTCATTCTAGTCATAGTAAACACTGTTTTTTCAACCACCACAAAATGACAGTAAAGGTGACTGTAATAATTTCAGTAGAAATACTTAGGTTTGTCTTTGCAATGTAGTTGTCAACACAACCATCATAATGCTATGCTGCCATAAGTTCTGAAACAGCATTCATGAGCAAAACAACATTAGGCCAAATCACTAAGTGGTTTTGAACATCTTTTGTTTGATGCAGTCTAATCTGTAGATTTCCCGTATCTCTGTGAGGCTTTTTTCTCTTGGAATATTCTAACAACTATGCTGATTGAGACTCCTGGTCTGCCCTGTTGACTAAAAACATATTTGTATTAGCAATTTTCCTCTCAAAAGAACTGCACGAAAAATAATTTGCAATTCTGAGTATATAAAAAGAACATACAATAAAGCCCTTCCTTAACTTGTTTTAATTAGGTAGGTTGTTACTTTTCAGAGCTAAACAACATTCTCTCATGTCTAAAGCCCTCACTGAACAAGAAATTGCCAAGGCTTTCTCATCTCTAGTCTTCCTGTTATATTTTCCTTGTACATTTTACCCTTATTTTCCAAAACTGGGCCATAAATTTTAATTAGATTAGACCACAACCTCTTAAATGAAGGAGCAGAACAAACAAAAAAAAATAGCATGTGATATTCTCCCTAAAGCAGCTGAAAACCACACCAGCTTAAAAAAATAGTAAACATTTTCCACAGTTTTATCACACCGTGATGACAAATTAGGAACTCCTTTGGGCTTTTTCTGAAAATAAGTAATTCATTTACTTGACTCTCTCAATTAATTTCTCCTCTTCTGCCATATAGCTGAGGGTTGGGGTTTATTTAAGTTGTACACCTTAAAAAGCAAAAAGCATGTTCTCCAATTCCTAATCAGTACAGAGTTATTGTAATTGTGTAGTAACTTGATGATAAGAAAAGATCCTTTTGTCGGTGTGAATTGTAATTACAAGAATACACAATCTCTAAATTATGGTGAAAAATTATTACTCCTGAATGCCGATCAATTTAGAAAATAATTTTGGTAAATAAAGAGCCCAGCTATTCCTACAAAAATGCTTAATCTTAGAAGTCCTTCACAAGCCATAAGCAGAACTCCATCTCCAGCTCAGCTATCAGAAGGTGATATAGCTATTGCACACACCTGAAAAACAGAGGTAAACCTATGGTCAAAACTTCTGCACCAAGCTAACATAGCTGCTCTCATCTTTTCTCTCAATGAATAAAACTAGTCTTTACCTTCTTTGAGAATTTGTTTTTTTCTAATAACTTGCTAACATACTCCAATGGGAGCACCTTCAAATCCCAAAATGTCTTGTTAACATCTTTTGAATCATGTTTATAGGTGGAATATGACTTATAAAAGAGCCTAACAGAGACCACAGCAGCCACAGAGCAAATTCTTTTCCCAAAATTTATGATCATATTGCTATGCAACATCAGTTTAGAGAAACAGTAAATCAGTTTGATTAATGCAAGTTATCCTGAATCTTGGATTTGATCAGTCAACTCCACCCACTGCTCCATGTCTTTAAGAAACAGCCCTAGCATTTCACATTTGTGAAAAGTTATGAAAAACCTTCCAAAGGTATCTTTCTGTCAAGTCAGTGGAAAAATACACTGACTTCCAGAACATGGCTCAGGAAGACAGAGCTCTTGCAGGAAAAAAGGAGCTCAGGAAAAAAAGGAGAGTCGACCACCCTTGGAAAAAGGGGCAGGCAAGTCAAGAAGAGTACAAGGATCTAGCTAGGTCATGGAGAGAAAACATCAGAAAGGAAAAAGCCCAACTAGAACTCAACCTAGTCACTGCTGTGAGGGATAGCAAAAAAAGGTTTTTGCAAATACATTAACAACAAAAAGATAGTCAAGGAGAATGGCCACCCTTTACTGGCTGCAGGGGGGAACATTCCTATTAAGGATGAGAAAAAGGCTGAGATACTGAATGCTTTCTTTACCTCAGTCTTTAATAGTGCTCAGGATATTCAACCTCCTAATAGGGATGGAGACCAACAGCAACTCCCCATAATCCAGGAGGAAGCAGTTAACAACCTGTTATGCCACCTGGACACCCACAAGTCTATAGGGCCAGATGGGATTCACCTGAAAGTGTTAAGGGAGCTGCCACAGGAGCTTGCCATCATCTATCAGCAGTCCTGGTTAACAGGGGAGGTGCCAGATAACTGGATGCTTGCCCATGTGACACCCATCTCCAAAAGCGCCAAAAGGAGGATGCAAGGAACTACAGGCCTGTTAGCCTGACCTAGGTACCAGGGAAGATTATGGAGCTATTCATCTTGGGTGTGCTCTGTGGTGATGGAGGATAATGGTGAGATCAGGCCCACCCAGGATGGATTCATGAAAGGAAGGTCCTGCTTGACCAACTTGATCTCCTCCTATGACCAGGTGACCCACCTACTGGATGAGGGAAAGGCTGTGGACATTGTCTACCTGGACTTTAGTAAGGCCCTTGACACCATCTTCCACAGCATTCTCCTTGAGAAACTAATGGCCCATGGCATACACAGGTGGACTCTCTGGTGGATTAAAAACTGGCTGGATGGCTGGGCCCAAAGAGTTGTGATAAATGGAGTTAAATCCAGCTGGTGGCCAGTCACAAGTGGTGTCCTCCAGGGCTCAGTATTGGGGCCAGTTCTGTTTAATATTTTATCAATGATTTGGATGAGGGGATTGAGTGCACCTTCAGCAAGTTTGTAGATTACACTAAACTGAGCAGGTGTGTCGATTTTCTCAAGGGTAGGAAGGCACTGCAGAGAGATCTGGACAGGTTAGATGGATGGGCTAAGGTCAATAGGATGAGGTTTAACAAGACCAAGTGCCAGGTCCTGCACTTTGGTCACAATAACCTCAAGCAATGCTACAGGCTTGGGGAAGGGTGGCTGGAAATCTGTCTGGCAGAAAAGGACCTGGGGGTGTTGGTCAACAGGCAGCTGAATATGAACCAGCAGTGTGCCCATGTGGCCAAGAAGGATAACAGCATCCTGGCCTGTATCAAAAACAGTGTGTCCAGCAGGAGTAGGGCAGTGATTGTGCCCCTGTACTTGGCAGTGGTGAGGCCACAGCTTGAGCACTGTGTTCAGTTCTGGGTGCCACAGTATAAGAAAGACATTGAGGTCCTGGAGCATGTCCAGAGAAGAGCAATGAGGCTGGTGAGGGGTTTGGAGGGCATGTTGTACGAGGAGTGGCTGAGGGAACTGGGGTTGTTTAGTCTGAAGAAGAGAAGGCTCAGGGGACACCTTATTGCTCTCTACAGCTACCTGAAGGGAGGCTGTAGAGAGGCCAGTGTTGGTCTCCTCTTCTCCCAAGTAACTAGTGATAGGAGAAGAGGAAATGGGTTTAAGTTGTGCCAGGGGAGGTTTAGGGATATAGTTTAGTGGTTGTGGCAGCTGAATTACAGTTGGACTCAATGATCTTGAAAGTCTCTTCCAACCTTAATGATTCTATGATTCTAAACATGGATCAACTATCAACTTCTAATCATGGCTTTCAGACCTAACACCTTGGTACCTTTCACATCGATTTACTGACAATCTTTTATTCTTTCCAATATCTGGTCAGAAAACTAAGCTCAATTAAAGAGTAGGAAGATGTTTGGCACAGGACCAGGTACATTTTTTGCCTCCCTTCTCCCAGAGACCACACTAACTCACAGCATCGGGCTGCTGCGGTGCACGTTCAGCTTCACCAAATACCTCACTCGGTTTTTTGTGATGAGCCTGCCTGAAATCTTGCAAGTACAAGTCCATGTTATGCTTCTCTAGGCCTCTCATGCTTCCTGCATGTCAAATACACACAATTTTGAAATGCATTTTAATTCAAACAATTCTCTACTTAAACCAACACATTTTTATTAATACTTGAATCCTATACTACAATTTCATTTTTGGAGACTTCTCTTTCCTTTTTAAAACAGTAAAGGTATTTTTTAAGAAGTTGTCATAGTAACCAGTGCACCTAGGTAGTTATGGCTTTTTTCAACTTGGAAATAAAATCACAATAGTCTTTATTGCATATTAAAGGAACAGAGTTTCAAGTATTTAATCACAAAATATGTATATAATACATGGGATATGTACCAGTATGTAAACAGAAAGACACATGCATATGCCAAAAATATGGTATGTAACATGTATCGTGTTACATAGATTTTAAATAAAATACTGACATCCACACTTATGCCACAAATATTATGGGCCACCAGTAAATTAAAAGATTATAGCAAATATACATAGTTACATATAGTAGCTACTATGACAACATAAAACATGTATGTTGATGATCCAGAGAAATACAGAGTGCCCCATAAAGAGCTACTCTTTCAACATTTTGTGTATCTAAACTCGGCATGTACAATTATTTCTGCACCCCTGACTCTGAAAGCCTTTTTTAAGGCTTTAAAAGACTTATTAAAGTCTTAAAAATTAAGACTTTATTAAAAGCAAAGCTGAAATAAATTAATTACTATGGATAATTCAGTACAAGCCTTGACTGAGGTAGGCATAATGGTGAAAATATGAATCCCAAAGTACTAGTATGACTGTTAATTCATAGTGTGGAGGAGAAATATTTTGTCTCTTTCCTATCCTGCTTCTTACCCATAAGAAGTATCCTCAGTGGCATGTCACTATAGTTTAGCTTGTTTCTATTGTTTCCTGAGCATGCTTTCTCCAGTAGTACTGCCTGCTTGACACTAAGTGCCATTCTGCATTGCAGCTAATGATGTTTTCCTCATGCCTAGCTCAAAAAGAGGATCACAATTTGATAAAAGGTCCTATTCAGGACCATACCTAAGAACATCCCTCAATTTAAAGCAAGAATTCAAACATCATTCCAATAGCACCAAAGCTATTTAATTCAGCCACTTCCTAGTTTTTTTGAGTGCTTCATTTCACAACCTCAGTACTGCTTTTTCATTATTGAAATGTGTGTCATATCCTTTATACCAAATACTGCATAGCTGCAAACATCAACAAATTAATAACTTGGGCTTTAAGATATGGCATCTATTTCCAATGGATCAGACCTTTTTTTTTAGAAGAAAACAGTTGTCCAGGGTGTGAGGGGAACCCTCTACAAAAGTTAAAAAAAAACCCCACAGAAAAATGTAAAATAGACTATTTTTTTTCCAAACTCATACGAAGAAAGATTTAATCACCAGTGCAGTCATGATACTTTGTTTTCCACAAGTTTCAGCAGTGAATCATATCTAAATTGTTCCCAAGAGCACAATGAATTATTTTTCAAGATTAGATTTATTCTCTCTAGTAACTGCTATAATTTATGATAGGTTCCAGTTTGTCTGTCCATGCTTATAAAACAAGTACACATAAGCAGAAAACATCTAACAAGACAGAGCATTGCAGAGGGAAAACAATTTGGAAAAGGAAGTTATTTTATAACAACTAAACTTTGTGAAGGAATGGATGAGACAATATTAGAAGAAGAAAAAGAGCTATGTAAACATTACAGTTACTATTCAACTCCTCATTTTCACCTTACTGTCATATGTTCTAGTGACACCAGCTAGTGGAAATGTTCTTCAACTCAAATGCCCAAATTGCTTCAAACAAGGCATCAGTAAAAAGAGCTGTGGCCTGTTCTGGCCACCTTCTGAGATCTTACAGACCTCAAATATCTCATTCTCTTGAACCAACTACCAAAGCACATCGCGATATACTGTGAGTGGGAGAGATGGTTTGTGTCATGACAAGGTGCTCCCTACTTTAATCCCACTGTCCTGTAGAGAATTACATTAGTAAGTGGCATAAAAACCAGTATTACCACAATAACTGATAAAGCTGGATAATTACAACTGAAAAATTCTATTGGTGAGAAGGGTTTGATGATTAACTTTTCTAACATAGTTACAAATATGGTGATTGTTATTTTATGGTAGCGGAAATTTCCAAAAACAACAAACATGGGAACACTGACATTCTGATTATTGGTTTACAATGGTAGAGGATAAGCAAGAAAACAGTAATGGCATTGCAAGAAAGACTCCAGCAAAATTATTATCCTTTAAAGAGCCACCAGTTTTAAGATTTGCTTGCTTTCACATAGGTGAGACACTGAATCTTTTAAAGCAAAGATGAAACCTGAAGAGAGCATTGCAGAGGAATTGCAAGTTACAGTGTTGAGGTTCTCTCCAGCATTAAAAGAGGAGGTTCTTCACTGAGCTACTGTTGTTCTGCACTACCCAGATAATTAAATGTTTAATTTCTGATGCAACTCAAATAAGAAAAGCCAGGGTTTGTTACAGCTGTGATCTTTCAGCTCTAGAAGAATGCTATTGTTCATCTTTGTCTAGGCTCTCTTCCTTCAGCTGACCTAATTAAAACTTTTTTGTGTAGTTTTTAATTTGGTTATTAATGAGACTGCATTGATGCTGAATGTTTGTAATAATGAGAAAAAGTCCATGACAGTAGTTATGCTCAGCTTTGACAAAGAGTGGTCTAGTGAGGAAACAATCTTGAGTCAATGCCTCTCAACAAAAGAATTTCTATAGATTTTAGTTTCTAAAATAACAAAAGACAATCTGTTTCTTCTTTAATCTTCATTTTCTTAGTTTAACTCCCTGAATTACTACAGATACACTGTAAATAACCAAAGGGATGGTAAACTCATATATTACACTTTGCAGACATATTCCTGAATGGAGAATATTAAAATTACAGATTCCATCACAGTTTGTCAGGTCTTCTACAGGTTGGTATCCTATAGAGTTTCAATATCACCCTTATGTGATAGTCTGAATTAAAAATTTCACTATGATCCATCCAATAAATTACGTGCAATTGTATTTCCCTAATGTTATTTTCCTAAATATTATATGTCTGAATAAAATAATTTGAAGGAGACTCAGAAAAGAGGAATTTCATGGCCTGGTTTAGAAATGATCTTGAAATGCATTAAAACTTAGTCTGAAATACATTCAAACCACCAGCTGCAAATAAGGGAGGAAATACAAATTCACAGCAGAAGGCACATACACATTGAGTTTGTCAACCACCATAGGGTCCTTAATGCAGTAGTTACCAAAGGAAAAGCAGAATAATCCTTAAAAATGATGTCTCCATTTAAAGTATTCTCTTCACATCAGGCAGATGTATAGGGAGATAGGGAAATACTGAAAGCAAGATAAAACTTCAGATGAAAGAAGTATAACCACTACCACACTCTATATGGATTGTCTTCGTTCTGCCAACACCTGAGTTTATTGTCTCTATCTCAACACCATGCATCGTATCTTCACGTGACTTGTACACATGAAAGCGTGCCTTCATGTGTGACTGAAATGGAAGCTCTCTGAAAGCAATCCATCCCCTGCAGCTCACCCTTCTTTTGTAATACATACTACTTAACCATGCCATTAATGCTATGGTACAGGTTGCCATCAACATCTGTCTGTCTCTATTCCATCTGCCAACACAATGCTAGTAATCAATACAGAGTTAAGGCAACTACCTGTTCCACACCTGTGAGCAGAGTGCTTTCCCTGGCTAATGGCCAAAGGAGACTGGAGAGTTATTTGCTTACTGTACAAGACTCTTTCTGATATCCTCCAGGAAATGCCATCTCCCAGTTTACTTTCAGTTCTGGCTTACCATGATACTCAACCACCAACAGAGTGAGGCCTTCAAATGAGCACCAAAGGGTGGGAGAAAATGGGCAGGGGAATGTAATTTCTTCATCAGGTCCCTGGGATGCAGAGAAAAGGCAAGGAACAAATCCAAGTGCACAAACTAATCTCTCAATAAAGAAAAAAGCTCCTCATCAAAACTGCAGTTAGTACAATGTCAAACACTAAGCTGCTCAAAGCAGTGGGCTACATCTCCAATTCCAGACAGGTGAGGGGAGAAGGGGACAGTCCCCTGCACAAAAACTTTCCCTCAGTGTAGGAAAAGGAATTTTAATGGGTAAAAGACATTTTTCCACACTTTCTTTCCTGAGTATCAGTTACACTTCTCAGCCATCCAGAAAGCAAGAAATCAAGAAAAGTTATGTTCAAGCTTTGGCATTTCTTTGTGTCCTGCATCATTATGGAACTATGATCTCAGAAGACAGACAAACGAGAGAAAAACAACAGTCAGGAAAGGGAAATCGTCTGAGATGCAAGTCCATGATTTAATGTTTGAAATATTTTGGAATTGATTTAGCCTCTTTCTACCTTCATTTTTTCTTGGAAAATCATTCAGCTTTCATTAGGCCAGACGGGGAACACCTACTCTGTCTTCAGTGGTCTGAGCACTTTTTTCATTGTATCCTGCAGGTCCATGACGGCTCACAGATGAAGTCCTACAAGGAAAGCCATTAGTGCTAAAAGTCCACTTTTTTTAAACTTTAAAGTAAAGAAATGCTCTTCAATTTTCAAGAGGATAAATACTAAATGAGAACCTCCACCTGGTATGCAGGTATAGATGTCAGCTCCAATTCAAATAATGAGATGCAATGTTTGTGCCTCTCTCCTCAACTTCACTGGAATTAATCAAAAAAGTTTTCTAACACCATTCACTTGGCTAATTGGTGTGGGAAACAGGCATTTAGGAGAGATTGGTTTTTGAACCAGCTTTTCTGACAGTCTGTAACAGTCATAAAAACTATCTCCATAAGACAAAAACATTACAGAGACAGCAAATTCACAGCATGGTGTTCATATTTGGAAAAACATATAAAAAAGGGGTGAGATTTTCCTAGCTCCTGTAAATAAGGGATGGCTCATATTTATACATATATGTATATAAATACATAAATAGGTATACACACACCCCAAATACAGATATGTGCTTTGTATAGGCACAGAGCATCTCTCCTACCAAAAAAAAAATGAGTAAGAAATAGTTTCAAATATTTTTTACCTCAAAAACAGAAAGGAAAAGGTTTGTCATATTCAACCATTCATCCTGACACATACATTGCCAGAGCACCTGAACAGACTATAGCAAGCATTGTGTGACCAATTAGTGATATTGAAGCCTGGTATCAGAGACCCCACCAAAAGCAAACAGGCTGTATGGAATATGCCATTCTTTCTGATTTTTCTTTTTTTTTGTCTTTAGAAAGTACCTTGTTGCTTCTATTATAAATAAAACATTAAAATCTAAAGAAGTACTTTTGCAAAGTGCATTTAGATGACAAGTTGCACATTATATTTCCACCTGTTTCACTGTACTTTTTAAAATTTATTTTCTTTAGGTACTGTACCATTGACAGTGCTGTCAGAGTAAAGACAAACTCCCATACCTACTTGTGTCTTTCAAATTCATTGACATGTATTTAAATTATCATATACTGGTTTATTATAAGCAAGATTTTTTCCTTGGTGATTTTTCTTTTTAACTTTGCTTTTAGGATTTTAATAATAATTTCAGTACAGCTATACTTTATTACACCAAAAGTAAAACAGTACTTCTGAAGCACTATAATACAGCATCTTTTCAACAAGAAATGATACAAATAGACTCACAAGATTTGCAGCAGTGTCAGCTTTCTCCTGACCTTTCCTAAAACTTAGTGACTTACTAGTAGGAATTTTACAAGAAGTATCATTAAAAGTCCTACACATAAAAGTTATCTAGACTACATCAGCATTTCTACTTTAGAAATTAATTAGTTGTTGCTTTGAAAAACAAAAGTGACATTCATTATATCCCTTCTATTTGGAATAATTGATTTGGCCTACACATTTAAGAAACATTCATTCTAATCTTACAAAAATATATCTCAACACAGACTGAGGAATACCATGGGTGGATAGCCTAGAGTGATTTCTCACTCACTTTCATATCATAGAGTGATATCAAAGCCTTTTTTGTTTTCTTTATATCTTATGACAGAAACCCATGGCATTGCAAAAGCAGCAAATCAAGCACAATACTAATAACAAGATAAAAAAATGAGAGTGGAGGACCAGAGAGAAGACTGATTAATTAACCCTCCAAATGGATACAGTGATTCAGGAAAGAGAATGTATCAGAACAAAAGAGTAAGCACTGGCCAGCTAGAATCAAGTGCACTGTTAGAAATTTATTCAGCAATATATTAACACTATGCTATTATAGTTCAATAATTAACCTAAATGAGGAAAAGAAAACCACCCTTAGTTGTGTTTTTTTGGTATATAAAGAGTTTACCAGAATACATGGGGTTTTTTAAGTTATCTGACAAAAATAAGAAAGTTTCAATTCATGACAACCTAAAACACAAGTCCTTCCTACTTTCATTTTGGCAAGAAAAAAGAGTTTCAGATCAGTTTACTTATTTAACCTGGAAGGTAACATTTCATACTAGACACCTGTATTAAGAGTATAGGAAACAGAGGAATAAATTTGCATTACTGCTGGAAGAAAGACAGACCATCTCCTCTCCCCCTATGAAAAGATCTAAGGCAGGTTGCTCTCAGTTTTTCCTGTTAAGGACGTTCTCCCTCAACTGGAAGTGTGGTCTCTGGAGCAACAGAAGAAAAGTAGAACACCATTGTATATCGCACATTTTACCATTCCTTAATGCGGCTTTATGAGGGGAGCATATACATTTATTTTAGGTAGCTTTTTCTCATTCTCATTCTCTCTCAACAAAAATCTACCTATTTTTAAGTGGGTCAGAGGACTTGTATCAGCTACTTCGAAAACTGCTTCATATAGTCTTTTGCCAGTACTTTTTGTTGGCTGCTGGCTTGGAAGAGGATGACAACAGGCAACTTATTTCAGTTGCTTTTACGTAAAACGTTTAAAAAAAACGTATTAAGAAACAGAATTGCAAATTATTATACAAGCGCACATCTATGACTCAATTTTGAATCATTTTTCTATCAAATCACTGATAAATTACACGCCAAAGATGGCACAAGCCAAAATGCAAAAAGCAATACATAGATTACACTTCCAAAGACACTACATTCAAAACCCAAGAAGGATGGAAATAAAATCAATGCACTAAAGTGGTCATATTTCCAAAGGGCTGACAAGATGAAAATCTATTTATTCACAATGCTGGCATAATTCATCTTTTCAAAGAGATGAAGCTTCAAGTGTTTTACAAAATAAACCAATGCATTGACATAATCACAAAAAGCTTTGAATACAATCATGACACAGAGTACTTTGGAGCAGTCATCTTCCTCAGGGCTCTAGACTGGGATGAGAATGTTACCACTATGTCATATGTATCTTTTATATAGTCTTACATCAAATCCACAGAGAAACAAAATGTTTTTGTGTGCATAATTACACAATATACCTAGTACAGTTACAAGTTATTTGTATACTGAGAAAACATTTACTTAGCTGCTTGTCTCTGATCCAACTATGTCCAAAGTAAATCCAACATGTTTTCTGCACTGCAGAGTGAGATCCTGATGGTACTGTACTACAAACAGTCCAATCAAAGCATTTCAGGTTATCTTAATCCTTCTACAATCTGCTTGCTATTTTATTCTGCTGAAACCCACTCAAGTTCAATCATTGCAAATGGCATAAAAATCTTGCTGATTTATTTCCCTGCTGGGAAAGTCAATAAAACAACTTATGACTTGACATCAAACACATCATTCAGCTAATAAACCAAAATCCCAACAGCTACTCATTTTAATCCTGAAGGTCTTTAACTTGGAGAGCTACATGCTACCTAACACTGCTTCTGGACTTCATATTTCATGTTTAAATACCATATTAAGATATTAAAACCAACATATTATATATAGATACATAGATGGAATAGGCCACCGACCACCTCCCTAGGAAGCCTGTTCCAGTGTTTGACCACTCTCTTGCTAAAGAAATGCTTCCTAATGTCCAGTATAAGCCTTCCTGGTGCAGCTTTGAACCATTTCCATGCATTCTGTCACTGGATCCCAGGGAACAGAGATCAGCACCTCCCTCTCTGCTTCCCCTCCTCAGGAAGCTGTGAAGTCTTCCTTCAGCCTCCTTCTCTCCAAATCAGACAAACCCAGAGTCCTTAGCCACTCCTCACAGGACGTTATTTTCAGCCCTTTCACCAGCTTTGTTGTCCTCATCTGGATGCATTCAAGGACCTTCACATCCTTCTTAAACTGCGGGGCCCAAAGTGCACACAGTGCTCAAAGTGAGGCCACACCAATGCTGAATACAGCAGGACAATCACCTTCTTTAGACCAACTGGTCATGCTATGTTTGATGACCCCCAGGAGGCTGTTTGTCCTCTTGGTTGCTGACTCATACTGATTCTTCTGTTAACCAGCAACCCCAGATTCTTTTTTGCAGGGCTGTTTTCCAGCCACTCCTCTCCCAATTTATACATGTGCCTGGCATTACTCCGTCTCAGCTTCACAGTGTGGCATTTGGACTTGCTAAATTTCATCCTATTAATCATTACTCAATGTTCCAATCTATCCAGATCCCCCTGCAAGGCATCTTGTCCCTCAAGAGAGTCAACAGCACCTCTCAGTTTAGTATCTTCAGCAAACTTACTAAAGGTACATTCAACTGCTGCATTGAGATCACTGATAAATATGTTGAGAAGAACAGGCCCTAGAATTGAACTCTGAGGAACATACATATATATATATTCATATGTGCATATGAATAAATATTTTAATTTTTTAGGAATAGGAATATATGCAAATTAATCTATTAATTTTTCAATATATGAAAATAGTGCAGATATCAATTAAATTTCATTTCTAATGCTTACATCCCAGCCAGTCATTTTCACATGTAAAGACTCTTCTATGCCTACACAGGAGTTAGAAAAAATTAATTTTCATTTTTTATAATGTCTGTCAAGTTCAACCTAAAGTTTGATTAAAATAAACATGTTCCTGGTTAGAACTCAACTGAGAACTGCTCAGGCCATACAAAATATGGCTTGTCTGCCCATAACCAGTGTGCAAGAACTCAGAAATTCTTTCCATAAAATTACTCAGCTCCTGAAAGACAGCTCTATGAAGAACGAGGCTGTGCAGTCTCTAGAGCTAGGTGGAGATACACAATTTATTATTTTCTGCATTTTAACAGGCTGATACTCAACAATTCATTCTTCCACTGTTGGATCTTAATTTTAACAAATTATTTTTAAACATAAACACCTCTGAAATTTAGACTAGAGATGTCAAATAGAAGTTAAATGAGATTATAATTTTAATTCACCATGGGTTCTGTTTCAACTCACAAGCAATACTCTAGTAACAGAAACAGTATTTGACATCTCATTATAATCAGACTTACAAAGTAACATGGTCATTATGTGGTAGACAGAAGAAAAAGCATACGTATGCATTTAGGCAAAAAGCAAACAGGCCTAGCACTGCTTTGCTGGGACATGGGATAGACCAACCTCAAATGCATTGTAGCATTGGTTACAGGGAAAGAATAAAATTCAAAGTCCAGATGCAGGAAAGTAAAAACTTATCTTCAGAGAGACATGATTTCTTTTTTCTTGTGAGTTCCTGACCAACGTTAGGATTACTTCTATAATTTAGGACTGAAAATTAGCCACAAGCTTGAACATTAAGTTCCATTACACCCCTCCTAAAAGTAATGACTAAATACTGAAAATTTTGTCTGTGTGACATCCTTTCAAGTCTTTCAGCAAAATCTGCTCTTCAATGTCACCTATCTATCACTGTTAAGCCTCCTCAAGGCTGAACTGAAAAATCAGGAGAAAGAAAGTTTGCTTTGAGTCAGTGTACAACAGGCAATTTTTTTTTTATAAAATTAAGAATTGACATAAAATTGTTTCAGGTTCTATTAAATACCTCATCCAATTCGAAACTGAAACAATTTTATTTTTTCCTTCCATTCAGGTAACCAAATTTAGGGCCAGGGGGAAGCTTTCTTTTCCTGATTAAATATTCCCTAAGAGTGGGAACTGGGTAGAGGTAGTATTGTTTTTGAACAGCTACTTTTGAAATGATATTTTAAATGGTTTTTCGTTAACTCAGACATAGGAACCTGACTGTGAACTAAAATACAAGTTTACTTTGAATGCAGAGGCACCAAAATCACATAAAGATAAAAAAAAAGATAAAATTATGTTTTCAAGTGGAAATAAAAAAAATAGGTGAAACAAAATAGGCTTTTCCTGACCTATGATGGAAAACCCAATTCTACAATTTTCTTCATACCCGAGTTCCTAATTATAGACTAAATGGTTACTGATAACTAGTGATAGCACATGAGAAAAAGATCACCAAAAGACCCAGAATTAGTCATTAGATCTCATCAAACAAAGAAGGTCAAACAGCCCACACTAAACATCCTGTAACAGAAAGCACACAGTACTGTGATATGGAAGTGGGAAGGACAGATATGAAGACCAAAATAGTTCTAGAACGGAAAGCTGGGCAAAAAAGGTCACCTCAAACTTTAAGTTGTGATTCACGGGACAGATACTCAGTGAAGTTGCTCATGCTGTGGAAAACTGCACGAGCCAAAGCAACTCCTAACATTTTGAAAAAGAGATAAAAACTCAAATTGTATCTACTGCTAAGAAACTATGGACAAAAGGCAACATCACCACCATATGCTCAACTTCCTTGTAGGAACAATGAAAATACTGTGATGACAGATACAGTCTTATCAACCTAGAAGCAAATGAACGTTCATTTTTCTTTTGGTCATAGATATTTAAATTAATGTAAAGCTGTAAACAGTAATATTAAAAAAGGAAAACTACAGGCAGTCGAGGGCAAATTGGAATTTTTCCCTAATAAAGGCACAGATTAACCAAGTATATGGATAAATAACTATATATAAAGACATAACTTGTCAGAGAAAGCAATTCTCCCCTTTTTAGGCAAAATTATAATAAATAATTGGTTCCACATATCAGAGAGAAGGAGCAAAACCTCTGAGGAAGAATCCAGAGACAATTATATAATACCTGTGTCTTCTGTCTTAATGAAAGTATCAGAGTCCTGTCTCTTTCTACAGTTTTCAATCTACAAGTGCTGCCTGAACTTTGTCCCAAACTAAGTCTCTAATTCAGAACACAGCTGACAGCCCCAAGTCCTACTATTTATGAATCTAAAGAAGAATAAGAGGTTATATTCATTTCTCTAGATTTCATTAAAATACATAATTATATGTAAGGCATGAAGACGGGGGAAGACACAGAACCTTCCACTTCTGTAGAGGTGTAGAAAGACTGACCAAATAGTGAAAGTGGAACATTTTTCACCATCTACAAAGACACCTTTAGGGAGAACACTAATACATAATTTTTATTTATTTTTTAATGGCAATCCATGTTTTCTGGCTTTTACTGCTTGAAAAATAAACCATGTGTTATTATATATTTCACCCCAAAATGAAGAAAAAAAATTTTCATGGTCACTTTGGGGCCAAAATTAACCCAAGAGGCTTTTCTGAGGTTGTACAAGTTTAGGGCCTGAAGGGATTTAAAATCTAAAGGTATTATCTGGAAGAAGACATTAGAATTGCACAGCCATTCATCTAGGGACCTCTGAAAGTAATGAGAAATGCTGATGAAGCTACACATGAAAAGGTAATTTCTGTGTGAAAGAGCTCAACCTGAGAAAGACATCATAGCAATAGGGTAGAGATAGATTACAGCAAGACTGAGAACAGCAGCAAAAGAAAATCAGGAACACGAATGCCCTCTGGAATGGCAAAAGGATACAGACAAGTTTAATTTTGCTCACAAAGAAAGCAGTTTCAATGCAATATTATGAAGAAATACCCAAATACCATCAAGTTCACAATCTTCAGTACTATAAAAATAAGCACACACAAAACCCAACCAATCAAATTCCATGGAAACTTTTGGCACCTCTTTTAAAATAATTGCCAAATTAGGGAGCAGTGTTTCATACTGAGTAGGTGCACACAGAAACTTAGTGTCAATATGCTTATATAAAGGAAGCAGTTTTGTTCTTTTAAATCCACTGAATGAAGTTTCATGTCTTTAAATAAAGGAAGGCAAGCAAGGTCAGCTAAAACCAAGTATGACTCAACTGCTATAGCCAACTGGGGTCTGACAAGCAATATTTCTGCCACTCATTTCCTCTGACAACTTTTTTTCCCCAAAATGCTAAGTCAAGTAAAACAGTTTATGCTGATGATAGCATTAAAAAAAAAAAAAAAAAGGATGCCGAGGCAAAATGGGCACATCTGATCTCTGTAGTTTCCTACTTAACATTCTACTTTCTCCTTAATTAAAGACTGTTTTACTAAACAGCAATATAGAACACAATTTTCTTTCACTATTAGTTTTACACAGGTTAGACATCTAAAAATATATATATACATGAATGTCACCATGGGTCCCTTCCACAGGCAATGGATGATCTACAGAGCTTATTAGTCTAATTTATTTTAGACTTCGTCTTTTGAAAGAGATGAATTATACCTTTAATTCTGCAGATTGTACTGATCAGGCCTCCACCTTCAAAAGGAGAACAGAGCTCAAGGACTGATTTCTTAACTGTGTAACTAGTTAGAGAATCTCATCACATATAACTGACCCAACAGTTTCCAGCAGAGAGACACTCCGTAGTAGTCATAGGTTTAAATGAAGTAGACTTTTCTTCACAAGCGCCCATTTTTCTCACCCTAAGGGATCCCTAGGAAATATTATCAAAATACTAAAATGACTACAGAAAAAATAGGCAGACTCAGACCTCCATACTTTGTTAAACTACAGATTGGCATCAATAGCACTCCCATTCATCTGCTGACACTTTCTTCTTAAACCAAGTACTACCAAAACTGTCCCTAGGGATTTGTGATTCCAGAGACAGAACAGCCCTTTCCCTCCTGTCCAATGTATTATTTGTGGGATCTACTACACTTTATTACAATGTTTATCTAAATCCAGTATCAATACTGCTGCTGCTAACATAAATACTTCCTTCAGTAGAGATACACACCAGAGAGTGGAGAATGAAGTGCTGCATTTTCAAATTCTGTTTTTCCATTCAAACAATACTAATTAATACAGTTTTATTGGAAAATGTCCCTTTCATAAGCCATTGAAGTAATCTATGCTATGTACCGTGGGTCTCTGCAGTGTTTAAGTGTTCAGAATGCTTGACCCTGAATAATGGTTGAACTACTGCCCATTAGTTTAACCCAAGGAGTGACTGCAGATCTTGAGATCTGGTCTTTTCCCTCTTTTTTGATCTTTTAGTTAATAATGAGCTTCTCTAAGCAACTTCACCACTTCTTTGTATGTTTCTTAGGGCAAAAGACTAACTTAGTCCATAGCTATGGCCCCTAGTGGCTACAACTAATAATCACTGACTGAAGAATATCCTCTCTGTGCCAAGACTCCTGGGCTCAGCTTGAGAGTCTCTTGTTGAGAGCTCAGACAAGACCGAAAACAAATAAGCAGTTCTGGCAGCACATACCGTAGAATAAGGGAACTGATGAAGCTACTAATAGTATTTAGAACATGATACTGAAGTGTACATGTAATTAAAACTCCTGCTTAATTTTTGTTTGCCTCATGCAACCAGGATAATAACCTGGATTCAAAGTAGACTTTAAGTGGGCAAGCCATTTATACCAACTGCTCTTGCAAACTTCAATTCAGCTCACCATACTGTTAATCAAGGAAGACAGCAGGAAAGACAACTGTGATCTGAATGGATTTTCATATCTTTAAGCCCCAGGTGGGAACAGAGATAGTTTTCAGAGCAGTTGCCCCCAGGAAAGAAAAATAATGAGGGAGGAGGCCTGAGTGACTAAACAGTGAGCTAGCACTTGTTACTGAAATACTTATCTACCTCAGCAGATAAAGCATGGAAAACTATGACAGGGTCAGTGAGTTGCCATCAGCAAAAGAATGTGTTGCAGCATATAGGGATGGACAATCCTGATCAAAGCAGAAAAGTCAGTTAGATCCTCCAGGGAAGAAAAAGAGACAAAAATAATAATGACAATGCACTACTCCAGTGAACAAAGTCATGAGTAGTTCTGCTGTGGGCTACAAGGAAGCCTTTTTTTTTTTTACAAAGCTTAACTTTTTTCTAATGAAAATTTATTCTTCCCCACAGGATTGCTCTGCTCTCACTTTCTCCTTTTCTCAGAAGCTCTGGAGTGTCCTGGTTTGGGTGTATGAGGATAAAAATTTCCTACGGCCATACTGACCCGAGACCCCCCAAGAACCCCTGAGCCGCTGCAGGCTGTGTCAGTCACAGGGGGGGAGCAGCTGTGCCTGTGGGGAGGAGAGGGTGGGTCAGGTGACCCACATGGACCAATCACAGAGCTCCTGCCCATGGTGCTTAGTATAAAATGGCTCCTCAGAGACCCCTCTGCTGGCCTCTCTGCCTGGGCTGGGGTTTGTCTGGGTCATCTCTCCCTGTGCTGCTGCTGGTGTTCCTGCATCCTATTTTCTTGTCAGAGAAGAACATCGTACACCGAGACAGGTCTTCTTCCCCTGTGTCCCTGAGTAGGATCAGCTTGGCTGCTCCAAGGCTTTTGTGGACTGTCACTGGGACCCTGTACTCAGACACCTCTACAGGCTGCTGAGTCCAGTTTGGGACTTTTCTGGTTGGAAAGTAATTAGCAGCTGAGTAGTGCAGGTTCCAAATTTAGGTATTTGTATATATTTGGATGTAATTCAACATCATTGTTATTAGTATTTATTATTTCAGTAAATCTATTTTAGTTCAGTTTTTTTCAACCTTAAAGTCTCTCTCCCTTATTTCCCTTTTTATCTTGCCCTGGTAAGGTAGTGGGGAAATAACAGAGAGCATCTGTCACCTGGTTATTGGCTAAAACCATGACATGCAGGAATCAACACCGAGATCTATTTAAAACAAACTCTGATCCCGCAAACTTTCTATTACTACAATATTCATTGTCAGCACAGACCATTTAGTGAAAAATTAACAAATGCTCCCCCAAAAGAATTCTGTTGAACTGAATTTGCTCTTCAGGCACTTACGATATTCTTCAGCACAATCATTCATAATAGTGCTTGGTGCTCCTGCAAAGTCCAAGGGAAGTCCAAAGCATTAGTAACTACTAATTTCATCACTGATCCTAAATAATTTTATTTGTTATTCCAAAAGTGTTGCAGTTACCATAAGACCAATAAAATAATTTTCGACGCAGTTGTAGAAGGAAAGCAAGTAGCTTGCTAATAAAACCTAATCTTATACTTCTTGTCTTAAAAATTCAGTAAATTTTTAATGAACAGTGTCATTTTAGAGAATCACCTGTGTAAAATTCATAAAAGAAAGACCAAACAGAGCTCCTTTAAGCACTGAGAGTGTGTGAGAATACTGGCTATTTGTAACAAATGTTAAGTATAGTTAGATTTAAATTTCAGTAGCTAACAATAATAAATAGGGCCAACACAAACCATCAGCTATCAGCAAATTGCCAAAAAATAGCAACAGGTACTAACATTCAATATAGTACTGGTAAAAATCAAACCGATTTAATTCATCTGACAGATGGGTCAAGGATCTGAACAAGGATTTGTCCTGCAGCAAAAGAAATTTAGAGTTTAGAACAAGCAATTAACTCCAGTTCAATAGCTTTATTATCTAATTACTGTATAGTGAATTTTTCTACACCTTTCCAAATAAGCAGCAGATGTTCTAGCAGCAGAAACTAGGTACATCAGTAATGAAGCACAATTCATGACATATTGTACCCCAGGGCACAGAAACCTTTTGATTAAGCAAGTAGTTTCATAGCAGCTGTACAACAGGTGGCCTAAAAGATTCTTCACAAAGATTCAAGTCACACAAAAATATCCTGGTTTTTCAGGCTTTGGAGAAAATCGATGACCTAAGAGTAAACTAAATTTCAAGGAAACATGTTATCAGAATCTGTTATGAAACAAAAAAACCTACCTATTAGTTTAGCAATGGACTAGAATCTGTTCTTAATTATAATCTTAGGAGAATTTGTTTTTAAAAAACCTATTATTGTTCTAGTTACAGTCAATAATTTACTTGAGGTGAGACAGAGTATTGGCCAATTGTTAATTGCATGTAGCTTTTAGCTGCACCATTTTGAAATGGGTAAGACGAACATTCATACCCAACTCCTATATCAAAAGGTGTACCAAAATCAGTGTTTACTATTATTCACCAATGAAGAATGGTGCTACAGATTGACCAACCTAATGCTGTATTTTGCTAAATGGGTAATCTCAAATTCATTCAGGCCACAAATAGCCAGTAGCCAGGATAGTTGCCATAATTTCAACTTGTCTGATCAAAACAGAGATTATTGATTCTAAACGTGTACACAGGCCACAGATGCAAGAATTTCTTTCAGCCTGCATGAATTCTCCATGGCAATTAAAAAATTAAAAACAAATTTATGTGCTTCTGA
Source organism: Hemiprocne comata (assembly GCA_020745705.1). Classification (NCBI taxonomy): domain Eukaryota; kingdom Metazoa; phylum Chordata; class Aves; order Apodiformes; family Apodidae; genus Hemiprocne; species Hemiprocne comata. The sequence continues at coordinate 40,440,696 of CM036587.1, forward strand.
GCTTTCCTGCTTACCAAGGCTGTTTCTCGCTTATACATACCTTTCAAAATCTATAATTAAAAAGATTTTAGGAGAGCGAAGTAGAGGAAGTCACCACACCGAAACTAACAGTAGAGTTGGGGACAAAGCAGAAGCCCTGAAGTCAAAGAAGCTATCAATATAAAGAAACGAAAGACATGGGCTGCATCACTAAATCCAAGTCATAGCTACAGTGTTCCATCAAGATTGATGATGCCCATAATAAAAAATGTTCCATCCCCATTTAGTGTCCTTATAACCTTAACATATATCAAAGCAGTAAATACATTATGAAAGCAAAGATCATATTCAGAAGCTTTGCCTAATGTGACTCTAAAGAAGCATTTTTGTGCAGTGAATTACACTCAATGTTTTCTCTTTTCAGTTTACTCTGATAGAAGCTGTTAAAGGAATTGCAGACGTGTTGGCATATAAAGAGGCTCCTGGCAAGGAAGAACGTAGAAGTTTGTTTTATATTTATCTTACTTCCTCTTGCACTTAGATCATGATTTTAAAATTTATCTCATTCCTTCCTTTTATGTTTAGGGACATTGATGCCATATCGTCAGTGCTTTAAAAATAAAACCAGTGGCATTCAGTAACTTCTGTAAACAATCTTTAATAAAAGTCTAGAGCTCAAATGGCTCGCAAGAAGGTAATTAAATGCCTAATACCACTTATAGGTCACATAATAGGACAGTTTATTTTAGCTCTTCTGAGCAATGGTATGGGACAGCTAATACCATTCTCTATCTCCTTAGTCAGAGTTTTAGAATTTGTAACACCATCAAAGTAAGTTTTCATACCTTCTTTGAAGGATTTATAAGACCAAACTGTCTTTTCCTTCTTTTTATGTGCATACACAAAACTCAAACAAGCCTCATAATTTTACTAAACTGTCTTTAAGTTAAAAATTGGGCTTCACCATAAAGATGTATTTCAGCATTTCAAAGGACTTTAAAGGCTGCCAGTATAAAAATGCACGTGTGGAGGACTGGCCTCCACAAAAGGTACGTCTCTCACACAAATTGATTGCAACAGAGAGACATAAAAGTCAAAGGAAAGAAAAAAAAAAAAAAAAACACAAAAAAACCCCACAAAACCAAAGCGGCGACAACCTTGGGGGGGGTGGGGGGGGTGGCTGGGATTTACACAAGGAAGGACAGAGACCCTTCCCCCCTTGCTATGTGTGCAGCCAGGACCCAGCCTTTGGCTGAACCATGGCAAAATTGTTACAGGAGCCACAGGTAGGAGCTGAGGACTGAGCAGACAAAAAGTCAGACCAGCCTGCATGAGCATGTAAATAGGACGACCATTATGGATCATTATCGGTCGAAGGCAGACATTGTTCTTTGCTGCTGGAAGAAAAGACAGAGAAGAAAAGAAGATAGAAGGAAAAGGAATAGCACAAAATCACAAAAAGCTTCCAGTGGCTGGGGTGGGACTCTTGCTATACTCCCTGCACTCTGGGACTGCTGCTGTTCCCTGCTTCCTGCTTGCTTGCACTCCTGCCTCTTCTCTTATGGAGCCTGCTCGCCAAAGAGCTGCATGAAAGGAGCTGAAGAAACAGAAAAAAGAGCTAAGAGCACATTAAAAAAGCTAAAAGAACTGGAATCACTGCTTGCTCCCCAAAACCCTCTGTTATCAGCACTCCCAGGCCAGTCGGTGCAGCTCCAGCCGGTTGTAGCCGTTTCCCACAGCCGCTGCCTGCCCAGGCCAAGGCAGCCACCACAGGCCATTATCGCCACGTGCCGCAGCCGCCTGCGCTGGAGCTCCAGCGTGTGGCCGCTCGTCACTGTGTCCCGCTGCAGGTAGAGCCACGCTCCCTGCCCGAGCCGCCTGCCCGAGCCACGCTCATCAAAAACTGCGCTCACCGAAAGCCCACTCTTAAAGCCACAGCCGCCACCAAACCTGTCAGTGCTTCTGAGCCTGTAAGAATCTTTCCTTTCTTTGCGTACTTTTCCCCGGGCAAAAGCAATCGGCCACATACACACGCACCTCATCTACCCTATATGGGAAACTCGTCGGGCACCCTACTCCCAACTATAATACTGTTTCTTTCTTGCTCTTTACCAAGTTACACACCCCAAGTTTGTCTCCTATAACCACATTTGCATACCTTCTCCCACCAACATACTTCCTCTGTTCTAAAACTATTACAGTAAAGTGGTATTTTAAACACATCATCTCTGTGTTTGTGCTGATGCACACGCGCATCTGGGCAGGAGTTTGTGTTCTATAGACATACCTGGTGTAGCCAGCCGGTCCCAACCTAGGGACAGACCCACTGGGAAATTAAAACCAGCCAATTAGGGGCTATTCCTCCTCTAACTGAGGAGAAGAGAAGGTGCGATCCATGCCTCGACTCAAGTTTTCCAGCCCGGGTCGAACTTGGACCGCAACGGCATGTTAGTGTTATGTACAGGAAAATGAGAAAAAGCAACAGGGCTCAAGTATGTCCCATTAACCTTGCCTGCATTGTATATATCCCACACCAAAAAGGTGTACTAGCAAAGACAGTGAAATGATGGGTAGTTAATATGCTTGTCAGCAGAAAGATCTCTGTACAACCAAGCATCACACCAATTTGATAGAGTACATAAGCACGTAGTGGGGTGTACTACATGGGCAAGGTAAGATATCCTTCAAAACCAGCTTGGATTGGCTGAAGGGCTGCTCAGTAGATGTCACAAGTTGCCTGAACCCTTCTGGTTGTCCTGGTTTGAGCCAGGATTAAGCTAATTTTCCTTTTACTGATTTTTTTTCCTTCAGTAAGCTCTCTTTTAACTAGCAACAAGTGTTCCAGCTAGTGGACTGATAACACTGGAATGTTTATGTTTCTGCTGAGACTCCAAGGTCACTTCTTATTTCTGCCGCTATAGAGGCTACTGGGGCAGGAGAGTCATATCTGTGGCCCCTCCATGGGGGGCTGGACTAGACAGACAGCAGAACTGACCAAAGGTTTTCCATTCCATATATCGATGTAAGCTCTGAGGAAGGTCAGAGATCACAGAAGACAATTTCCTTCCTATTTCTTCTTCCTTTCTCTTCCATCCATTGCCGGCGTCCAGGGAGGACTCCATCCATCCATCACCGTCAACCCCCAGGCTCTGACCTCATAACCCTTATAACCCAGCCCCTATCTGCTCTGCCTTATCTCCTGCCTGTGGGCTGAGACATTTTGGGACTGCTCACAGCTAAGGAGAGTGCCGGGGGAGTTGCTGGGGGTGGGGGGAGGCAAGAGGCTTTTGCACATTCCTGAACACACTTCTATATAATTGTACATATAATTAAAGCTGTCTAATTTGGTTTTCAATCCAGCGAAGTCTCTCTCCTAATTCTCTCTCTCCTTCCCTACCTGGGTGGGAGGGGGAGGGGATCGAGAGCATTGTTGTCTCTGGTTTCATTGCCAATCCCGAGTCCAACCATGACACTGGTGGCTTCCATAGAGCAGGATAATCACTACTTAGGTCAAACCAAGTGTTTCCTAGAGGATTTGAAACTTGAAGCACTGTGTTACAGGCTTCAGTTGAAAGATTTGCCATGAAGAGCCAACTGGAAATTGGTCTGGAAACCTGCTGAATCCTAAAATAGAAAAAACTTAAAATGAACAGGCCTCTGGCAAACCTGCTGAAAGCTCTCATTCAAGTATTTTTCAATGAACGAACAAAGGTTTGGGCTGAACCATCTGACCTCAAGTAACGTGTCATATTTCTGCACAGCTGCAGATCTGCTAGTACACACTTCAACATTGTGAAGAATTCCAAGGAATATAAAGCATAAAAGAAAAAAAATTCAAGAACTACTCAGTTTCTAAGTACCTAGCATATGTCAGCTAGAAAGAAACTGATTATTAGACAAGTTGTGGCACATACTTTCAGAGCTGGACAATAATTTTCCTTGAATAAACTATTCACAGGAATGGAATGGAATGGAATGGAATGGAATGGAATGGAATGGAATGGAATGGAATGGAATGGAATGGAATGGAATGGAATGGAATGGAATGGAATAGAATAGAATAGAATAGAATAGAATAGAATAGAATAGAATAGAATAGAATAGAATAGAATAGAATAGAATACTTCAATTGAAAGGGACCTACAACAGTCATCTACTCCAACTGCCTGAACAATTCAGGGCTGACCAGGCATCACAATAACATTTGTTAAATAGTTCAGATGGATACAAAGGTAAAACAATGAGTATTTGACATGTACAGGATCATTTCACTTTATCCAAAACCCGACATTCTGATGTTCTGACATTGTCTTCATAGGCTTTGCTGTTAATCACCATGAATCAGGTGAGAAATAATGCCCATACCTGATACCTGGTGCTCAGACTGATCTCTGAAATCTTAAGGCGCTGTTTGGGGGTGTCAGTAACACTAGTCCAAAGAAAACCTGATGTTGAGTTGTCAAATCAAGACTGCCAGAAGAATTCCAAAACCACTGAACTACAGACAGTAGTCCATTGTGAGTGTGGCACTCCTCTCAGCCCAGCCATCGTTAAAATGGCTTAAACAGATTGTCCTTGGAAGATGGGAGTGAGTGACCTCACTGCCAGGCTACAGAATCATTCCCAGAATTGTTGGCAGGTAAATTGTTAAAGCAAGATTAAAAAGCCACAAAGTTTCAAAGACTTTAAAGATGCTGTTTTGAATCAAATACAAGTTTTTCTGCAATTTTTCACATAAGCAAATAAAGTGAAATTGGACAAAATATTCCAATATGGCTTGATCATTACTGTTTTGGGGAAGCTTTTTATTTAGCTGAGTGAAGTCTGAAGCTTAACTTTATGAATCTGTTAAAAAAAACTAGTGTGGAATGCACTGTAAATATGAATTTTGAAATAATGTAGATGTGTGCAGTGGCTTGAGCTTGGCTGGGCACTAGGTGCCCAAACTGCTCTATCACTCCCCCTCCTCAACTGGACAGGGGAGAGAAAATATAACAAAAGGCTCGTGGGTCAAGATAAGGACAGGGAGATAATGTAATTTCTTGCCAATCAAATCAGACTAGGATAATGAGAAATAAAACCAAAATCTTAAAACACCTTCCCCCAACCCCTCCCTTCATCCTGGGCTAAACTTCACTCCCAGTTTTCTCTACCTCATCTCCATGAGTGTCACAGGTGGATGTGGAATGGGGGTTGTGATCAGTTCATCACACCTTGTCTCTGTCACTCCTTCCTCTTCACATTCTTTTTCCCTGCTCCAGCCTGGGGTCCCTCCCACAGGAGACTGTCCTCCACAAACTTCTCCAACATGAGTCCTTCGCACAGGCTGCAGTTCTTCATGAACTGCTCCAGCATGCGTCCTTTTTCATGGGGTGCAGTCCTTCAGGAAAGGAATGCTCCAGCATGGTTCCCTTCCACGGGGTCACTAATCCCATCAGCAAAGCTGCTCCAGCACGGGCTTTTCTCTCCGTAGGTCCACAAGTCCTGCCAGGAGCCTGTTACAGCCTGCATCAGGCACCCATCTGCTCCAGCATGGTGTCCCTCCATGGGCTGCAGGTGCTATCTGCTCCACAGTTAACCTTCATGTGTTGCTGAAGCACAGTCTGCCTCACCATGGTTGTCACTACAGATTACAGGGGAACCTCTGCTCCTACTTCACTGACCTCAGTGTCTGCAGAGTTGTTTCTTCCACATATTCTCACACCTCTCTCCACCTACTGTTGCTCAGCAGTTTTTTTCTCCTGTTCTTAAATGCATCATCCCAAAGGTGCTACCACTGTTGCTCAGCCATGGCCAGTGGTGGGTCCATCTTGGAGTCAGCTGGCATTGGCTCTGTCAGAAGTAGGGGAAGCTTCTAGCAGCTTCTCACAGAAAGCCATCCCTGTAGTTCCCACCCCCTGTCCCCACTACCAAAACCTCACCACATAAACAATGTGGCACTTAGGGACATGGCTTAATGGTGGACTTGGCAGTGTTAGGTTTCTGGTTGGACTCAATGATCTTAAAGATCTTTTTTAACCTAAATGATTTTATGGTTCTATGAAATGCAGAAGTTGCTTTTAGAGCAAAATACACTGCCCCACACCTCTACTGCATTTCATGTGGTGGTTCACCAGAGAAAGCCCTAATCATGTCTTGTTCCCTTGAAAGAAAAAAAGACCTTCCACACATTAAGGTTTGTTGGCTATGGCAGAAGGTTGGTATATAGAAATGATCATCCTTAAAATTCAACAGTAGAGTCCTTACATACTGTTGAAAAATTAATAATATACGACAGTCATGAACCTCAACAGACAATGTGGTTGACATTTTCTTTCAGCAGCGTACTCTGACAAATTACAGAAACTGAGTTTGAAAGACCAGTCACCAAGGCTGAAATGCCTTGAAGGGAGAGAAGAAAAGTGTTCATGGCATAGCTGTCAGAGAAAAATATCTCCTGATTTTTATGGCTTTAGACTGCCCAAGACCAAGGACACAATCAATTATCTAATGCTATCCACAAACACAGGGATTTAAAATAGTTCAGATCCAGTTGATTATTGTCTCTCACAATGGTTTAGCATTTATCAGAAACTGTGACTGTTCCCTTCACAAAAATACATACTACAAAGAATTAACTCAGACTGCTTCCTCATTATGCCCCTCTCTGGAATTCTTCCTGAACATTTTTATTTCTATGTCAAGAGAATCCTTGCATGCATGAGAAAGTGCTTGTTCTACAAATTTAAATTGCTGTGGATTGCAGCTGCAGGGCTGGTTACTATATTCTTCCTCTAATCTCTCAGTTAGAGATGTCTTTTCTAATCTTAGAAAATTCACACTCTTCACCAATCCTCAAAACTGTAGTGTCAGCTTTTGGGAGATAAATACTGAATTTCCTCTCCTTTCTGACCTCAGCTTCCAGTATACTGCACTTGCATTATACCACCTGGCCTTTCACAACAGACTGAAATGGAAATGTATTTGCAGTTTCTCTTTTATAGTGTCAGTGACCAGCAGTGACACAGAAAATTAGAACAAAATTCTGAAAATTCAGTACCGTTTAAAACAGACACTGATAATATAATGGTAGACAGCTTTAAAAAGAAAACTGTATGTTCACCTTACTGAAACTGCTAGATGAGTCTACTCTAACAATGTAACAGCCCGGAACACTATTCTTTCTTTAGGTCTCTCATTGCACTGTCTTCCAGTCTCCCCTTTTGGACCTCTTTTAACCCAGCCTAACCCTAATTTTTCCATTTGACGGCTTCTGCAAAAGGAAGAACAGAGCAGAAGAAAGCTCTTCTCTGCACATTTGGTACAATTTCAATGCCTCTTAGTTTCTGGTCTGCTGGATAGGATGGCATGAATCAATCTGTAGCTAGCACCTAACCAAAACACCCAAGTTGAAAAGATAATTCAGCATTTTACTAAGGTACAAAAATTAGGAGAGGAATTTTAGGCTCCATATTCAACCACAGTTCCTGGTAGATCGATTTCTAATTATTCCTCCCTTGTGAATTGTTAGCGTACCTCCTCCTTTGTATGTCAAGAGTGTCCTTGGATGCATGAGCCTGGACTCTTTCTGCCTTGAGTAGCCATTTACCTATGCGATTGCAAACAAGTTTTTTGTGCCTCTTACAAGTGAAACTTCTGTAATATAACACGATTTTCAAAACATTTATACAACAGTCAATATGCAGGCAAGATTACTCAAAGACAATGTCTTTGATATGTGATATTTTGACCTTGGAACAACTTCATGCATGAAAGAGATAATGGCTTCTGCTAGGACTCATGCAAGTGCAAGATTTTTTTAAAACAGTCCATTTATTGCTTTTCTGCTAAAAACAGAAAGCAGATGAGCCACTTACAATTTAAATAGTTCGTTCAGAAACAGAACTATTCAGACTAGAAGGGGAATAGCTACAAGCAGATGTAAGACAACTAAAACTATCATACAATTTTAACATCAGTTACTGTTGCTTCTACTTAAACACAATGTTGAACAAAGTGATCTGAATGTATAATTATTATATCTTCTATGTCACATAAGTAACTTGGAAGCCTAAGTCCTTGTGAACTTAGGAAAAAAGGTCTGCAAGGATACGATTATATTTAATGATCAGATTACCTAAGAAATAGGACAGATACCTGCACATTTCAAAAGCATTTTTAGAAATGAGATGCCCCTATAGAATTAGTGGAAAAGATGAGCTATACATAGAAACATGGTTCAGATTAAAATAATATCAATTATATATTAGCATTTTATCTATTAAAAAGAATGTAACTTTAGCCCTACTGTAATATGCAAAATTAGATTTTTCTGGATTTCATTTAAATCAATAAAATGTTACCACCAGTATAAGAACTGGAAACTCTTAGAAGGGCTGACAGAATTTTCATTATAAAACAAACTCACAGGGACTGCGAAATATATACCAGATATAATCTTATTTTAATCTTAAATTTAGAAGTTTTTTGCTTGATTACAACAGCTTAGAACTGACTCACCACCATGGTTTTTTGTTTGATGCCATAGGCTTATATCAGGAAAATAGCCTGTTTCTTAGAGTATCGTATAATATTGAATGCATCGAACTATTGCAACATCACCTTCCTCACCTATCAGGACAGAAAGAAAACGACATATTTACAGCTACTCTCTACTGTGCATTTGTGGGGATTTGAAGTTTGAAAAGGATTACTGTCTTGGGAGCACTGTGGCCCAGATGCTGCTCCCCACCAGAGTATCTATCCAACTTTCACCAAGATACTTCATGGTCAATTAAGCCAAACAGTATTTAGAAAACCAAAATGAGAAGATGATAGAATTAGACAATTGGATGCTTTTGAAAGTCCTATTGGATGATTATCTGTATTTCTAGGCATCTTAAATCTGAGAGACAACCTCTCTCTGTACTTCTACTTAATAGCACCCTAATTCAATAGAGATATTGTGAGGACATCTATAATTATAAAGGATTAGAACATTTAGCTCTCTTGCCACTCTACACTATCCTAGGAGCAATTTATTATCTAGAATGAGGAAAGTTTTTCCTTCCTAAAAGTGGGTCCTAGAAGTCTGACTGTCCACTGCTTCTTCCAACACAAGTTGACAGTTTTTCACTCAAAGAACACTTGAGTCCCATGTACCAAAGCATTCCTATATTCCTGTAGAAAGTTATTAACAAAACAGTCTACATACATTAAGAATCTTTTTTGCTCATCACAATTTTTCTTCTCTTTTAAAGTTCTATTTCTATACGCCAAATAAGAATGTTTAGAGATGTTTTATTATTTGGACAAATCCAAGTGCTGCCACATATATTTCTTGGCATGACTGCAACAAACACACTAAAAATTAGGATACCAGATAAAATTAAGCACTTTGGCAATTGAAGTTGGATTATCTCAGCACTGAATTCACTGCCAGCAATTGACACAGCAGGAAAAAAAACAGTGTGAAATGCTTGCAATTGAGTTTACAAAAGTGCAAGCAGCTGTCTGCACACAGAGCATCTTCTATTGTGTCTCAAAATACAAGAAGTACCAGTACTGTAACAGCACACAAATAAGCAAAGCAACTGACAACAAGAGGAGCATTAGGACAAAATGCTGCAGCATCATATGAACTTTATCAACACACAACCCTTTTTACAGCCATTTTGCAAAACCATCAAAGATATCACTGAAAAAAACCCTGAATTCAAGGAAAGGATACGAAAACATAATTTGAATTATTCATTTTTTAACAGCTTTGGTTTGATTTTAATGATGATTCAGATACACACACATTAGCATAAAAGTAATAGATTTTCAGGTCGAAAAGGTCAGAAGGGATTATTTTAGTCTTTTTGTGGGGGCTTCCCCTTGAAACTGCTACTTGTACTTAGCTAGTTCCCCACAAATGCTACTTGTATTTTGAGACTCAAGGGACTTTAAACAAAACTAGCGGAAATTACCACATTTCTAAAATAGCAAATTAGAAGTCAGAAAGATTTTGCTGTGCTAAAACATGTGTACATGTAAGAGGAACACAATGGAAGGCTGAACAGATTGGCCTGTAGTTCACTAATTCTCAGCAAGATATTGGGAAGCACCCAAAATATGACACAAAATAATACAGAAGTACACAATGACCATATATAAATATATTTTATATATGGTTTAGTAGGCGTTTTTTTAATAGTTGAGATTCAGATGTATGAGGAACATGGGTAGGAGAAGCCAGAATTTCTGAGTTCCTAATCAGTATGGATGCTTATAGAATTATAGAATGGTTCAAGTTGGAACAGACCTTAAAGTTCATCAGGTTCCAACCTCCCTCCTATGAGCAGGGACACCTCACACTAGACCAGGCTGCACAAGGACTCATCCTGCCTGGCCTTGAACACCTCCAAGGAGGAAGCATCCACACCACAACCTTCCTAGGCAACCTATTCCAGTGCCTTACTACCCTCATGGTGAAGAATTTCTTCCTAATATCTAACCTAAATGTCCCCTCTTTCAGTTTAAAACCATTACCCTTTGTCCTACCACTATGCTCTCTGGTGAAAAGCCCCCCCCCAGCTTTCCTATAGGCCTCTTCAGGTACTGGAAGGCTGCTACAGGGTCTCCCTGAAGCATTCTCTTCTCCAGGCTGAATAGCCCCAACTCGCTCATCCTGTCTTCATAGCAGAGGTGCTCCAGACCTTTGATCATCTTCATGACCCTCTTCTGGACCCTTTCCAACAGTTCCATGTCTTTCCTGTGCTGAGAGCTCCAGAGCTGTATGCAGTATTCCAGGTGCAGTCTCAGCAGAGCAGAGTAGAGGGGCAGAATCACCTCTCTCAACCTGCTGGCCACACTTCTTTCGATACAGCCCAGAACGTGGTTGGCTTTCTGGGCTGTGAGCACACACTGGCAGCTCATGTTAAGCTTCACATCTAATACCACCCCCAGGTCCTTCACCTCAGGGCTGCTCTCTATCCATTCTCCCCCCAGCCTGTATTTATGCCTGGGGTTGTGCTGACCCAGGTGCAGGACCTTGCACTTGGCCTTGTTGAACTTCAGGAGGTTGGTATTGGCCCACCTCTCCAGCCTGTCAAGGTCCCTCTGGATGGCATCCCTTCCCTCTAGTGTGTCAACTACTCCACACAGCTTAGTATTGTCAGCATACTTGCTGAGGATACACTCAATCCCACTGTCCATGTCTCTAACAAAGATATTGAACAGCACTGCTCCCAGTACTGACCCTGAGGAACACCACTCATCACTTGCCTCCACCTGGACACTGAACCAATGACCACAACTCACTGGGTGCAGCCATATATCCACTGAAGCCCACTAAAAAAAACCTCCAAAATTCACTAAAACTAACAGAGAAAAAAAAAAAATAATTCAGGAATAGTTTTTTAAATCACTACTAAGTCACTGTTGTTTCTAAGTTACTTAAACAAATTTTCTTATATTCCATCTTTCAGACAGATTTTCTGTTTGAAGAAACAGAAGTAAGTCTCAAGTAAGTTTAATCCGTCTCCAGTGGGTTACAATCTCTCTTCCAACACTTTGACTGCAAAACCCTCTTAGAAGAACAAAGTGCCTCACTTCAGCTTTCAGTGCCAGATTACCCTTGTCATGCATCTGAAGTGCAGCTGAGACCAATCCTCAATCTGTTTCCTACAGGAAGACAAGAAAGGCAAAGAGAACTGGGAAATAAGGCTCTGCAGGTGAAACGGAGGTAAACATACAGGTTTGAGGTAAAGCCAAAAGAAAGTATCACACCCTTATGTTAAACTACTGGACTTCTATAAAAGAAAATTAAATAGGATCCCCTGGGGTCCGATCCAGGACATACTCTGCACGTAACAGGTCTGAAAGAAGATCCTGTATCCACCTTTTGCTGCTGGACTAAGAAACTGTAGCCATGAGAGGGGCTGAAACTGAATCTCATGGCACTGTTCAGTAGTTCTGCATTAAAAGGCTTTCAACTGGACAATTTCTATCCTTTTTCTTCCACAAAATATAAACAATTTCCCAAGAAACCGCAAGCTCTAACTTCTTCCACAGAAGTGTGGTTGTTGAAAGAACGCCAAAGCTGATAATGATTTGTACAAGCATGTATTTCCACACCTCGCATGTGCAGGCTCCATTAATGTCAGAAAACTTCTGTGGTTTTGTCTCGTTCCTTTTTATTTTGTATTTAAGAGAAATCAGCAATTTAATGCTATTAGTGATATACCCTCCAAAACACATCACCTAGTGTGATGACAATTTAGAGACTCAATTGTTTGGAGGATGAGTTGAAAAGAAAAACAAGTGTTCTGAAGCTGTGGGAAACATAGTATGCTATTCTGACCATGCTGCTTTTCAGTTTGATGCTGATTTGAGGCTCAGGGGAACCCCTGGAGACTAAGTTAAACACTGTGCTGAACTAAGCAGTCACTGTAAAGTGGCACAGACTGGATTCACCTCCTGAACAGTTTCAGAATACTTATGTTCTTTTCAACAGCTCAGTCGTACAGCATGTAAGCCTGGGGAAAAAAAAAATAACTACAAAGCTGCATAGTGGTGTGACAAAGCTCAGCACGGGCCAGGGCAAGATGACCCTAGTAGGTACAACAGGAAAACATACTTTCTGTAGTATTTGAAATGCACTAAGTAAATCAAGAGATACTTAGGCTCCAGTTACATTTAGATACTTCCCTCTAGATTTTGAGATTTCATCACCAAAACTTGAACAAAATTTTACCTCCATTTAAGATATAAATACAGTACAGGCTAATATAAGGCCTGTGTGTGACATTCGGGATGTATGGTGCTTGTCTTGAGCAATCCACGAGATAAACAGTGTATTCAGACACTTAGGGTGTCTGGTGTTTATCTCAAGACACACAAGAGATAAACAGTGTTTAACAAAGAGACCTCTCGGCAACACGCTAAGTTCCCCCCCACCACAAACATGGAACAGTGATTGGGTAACTGCCGTGGCATATCCCAGGAATTAAAGGAGAAGAGTACCAGTCTCAAGATGCCTCCTGGGACCAGACCACCACCCCCCTTCTACTACAAGACCAACGGGATGCCGCTGGAGCTCAGGGTGGTGACTTTCCTTCAACTCTTTATTTCCTTTCCTGATCTTTCTCTTTTGTAGTTTAGGGTTAGTTATTGCATCTATTACAAGCTTATAACAAAAATATAGTTATAACTCTTACCAGCTGATTTGTACCTAAATAAAAGCCTGTTTGTGCAGCCAATATTGTATTATCTTTGTTTTGCCCTGGTGGGATTGAAAAGAATCTTCACGTATCTGATTATCAGATCATGACACTGTGACAAAAAACATACAAGTTTTAGGCAACTTCAGAACTCCAGCCCTGGCCAAGCAAAGAGCAGGGCAGGGATAGCAAATGGTCCATAGAAGTTGCATATGTATATTACTGCATTTCAACAACCAGCTGGATTTGCTCTTTGTATGTATTACACAAGTTAAGAGGTCACTTTCAAGGATTTGTCTCAAGTGTTACTCTCCTCCTTTTCTCAGGACACAAACCTACTGTAACAAAGACAACTGCTGTCAATCAACATTACTAAAAAGCATTTTTTCAAGGATATCAAAGGCTAAAACTTGAATAGCTACCTAGACTACAGATTACAGCTGGGTCAAGGTGCCTTTGACAAAAAACATATACACATAAACAAAATATGGTGGTGCATGCTTCAAGGAACTGGGTCTAAATGACTGAACTAACAGATAGGCAAAGACGTGACAGACAACAGAAAAAAAATACAAGACAGGTTGCAAACCCAAGATAATGTGAGCAGCCCCATAATGCTATGTGGGAACATGGATGCAAGAAATGCAAGATTTGCTTATGATGTCAGGAAGGGATGTCACACCTTCTTTTGCTATTGTGCTCACCAATCAAGTATAGGTTGCAATCTTGATGAGGCAAAGGCAAAACATTTGCAAATGGACTTTGACAGCATATTCCAAGGTTACTGCACAGAAGGAACCAGGTGCTTATGTACTTGGGGGACAGAACAAAACATCAGTCTGAGCAATTCACTTGAAACCTGTTTGCACAGGTATCTATGAGTAATTCTCTGACCCTCTCATGTAAAAACAAAGTTCCAAACAGAATTTGTTGATACCTGGATTTGTCTACCAGCACTGGGATTTGTTACCTATTAACCCGTTTGATGCATTTATTTATTTATTGTGAGCAGACTGTGCCCAGAGATATTTGAAAAATACTTTTCCCATCTCTGTGGTTTATCTTTTTAGGCCATAAAGTATTTGCACACTTTTAAAAACACAGTTTATTAATGCTTCTCCATATCAAGCCCAGGAAAGCCATTGCTTTCTACCATATGCATGTGTGTGCTATTGAAAAATGCAATTATAAAATGTCCAAACCTTTATGATGTATGTTGTCAGTGGTTCCTTAGGGACTTTTTATGTGTTATTAACACATTCATCAATATGTTGCCTATATAGTCTAAACTTGAATATCAAAAATGATGATGTTATTTTGGGTATTTTGATAGTCCAGAAATGGAAAACTTTCTCGACAGAAAGAACTCTGTTTTTTCCCTACAAAGTTTCTGAAGGCACCAATAACTTCCATTATAGCCATCTTAAAATCTCATGCTGTCAGCATGCTACCTGTTTTCCATTAGGTATTGGTACCTCAGCTATGGTATAAATAGCAGGAAAACAATTATTATCTTCATTGTATAAGGCACTGTACCTCTGAACAGGAAAAAAAAAAAGCAATTCTGAACAAACTGAGAGCCCAGGGATCTCTGTGGTATTGATCTCTCATGACTGTACCACAGCTAATATTAGCGTACACAGAACCGAAGTGTTGTTTCTGTTTTAATATTATATTTCTCAATGCTGCTACATGGCCTGAGCACTCTGTGCCCTTTTGACATTCTCAGAAGCAATTTTTGTTCTCATCCCCTGAAACTGTAGAAAGGGAGAAGAGCTATAAAACAGGCTTGAGAGTTGACTGGAACCTCTCAGGCGGAGGCATCTGCTGAGAAGGAACAGTGCCATCCAGAGTAGAACCTGCCAGGGCTACTGGACTGCCCTTGTCTATTTTGGCTTCTGTTGCTATCATCACAATAAAGAGCAAGGGAGATGAGGAATCCCTGCATGCCAGGCCAAGGTTCCCAAAAATTAGAAGAAGAAAGGGACCACGGAGGGCTTTCTCCTAGACACCCACACTATGCACAGAGGAGGCATTTTCCCCAGAGACCTTGCCACATTTCACGGGTAGACTGTGACTTGTGAGTAATCAGATCAAAAGCAATGCAGTTAATCATAGGAGGGAAAGGAGCCAAGACCATCAGAGAGGCCAGTGGCTGAGCAAGGAAGAAAACCAATGAACAGCTGGATACCAAAAGGGAAAACCAAGAGTTCTGGAGCTCTCAGGTGATTGTATGAAGTACGATGGTTTGAGTAGGCTCTAGTCTTAACACCTTCTCTTCTATTTCTATTTAATAATGTTGTTCAGCTTTCTGATTACTAATACTCCCTGTTACAGAAATGACTCAATGCTCAACCTTAATTCTTTAATGAAGTAAGCTTTGACTGGTACACAAATATAAAAAGACACAGTTTGCCTGACCTTGGAGCCAGACACATCACTTCTTAAAAAATGTTCTTGTTCCCCACCCCCACAGTAAGGAATATTCAGTTATAGTCCAGCGATGCTAAAAGAATTCAGCATCCATTTTTTCACTTTCCTGGATTACCAGGGGCTAAATTTTCCACTGGCATAATTTTAACAAAGTCAAGCAGATTATTCCAACAGGGAATTCAGCCATGGGCACCACAAGTTCTTTCTGTCACTGGGCCACAAAACACTACAGATCGTTACAGTGCTTCCCAAAAGCTTTTATCCAACTAATTCAGAATTCAAAACAAAGCAAAAAAATCTACAGTATAAAATCAGCTGAGAGATGAAGAGCTCATTTTCTTGGACTGATGAGATGTTTTGTGATTTCCTGTGTGTTCCTGCATGTATCATTTATCATAAATCTTTAAGTCTTCTCCTTTACTAATATGGAATAATTAGCAATCATTATTTTAAGCAAATACAGGAGAATCATCCCCTTCAGAGAATAAATATGAAACACAACAAAAGAGTGCAAAAAGAGAGAAGTTTTGTTTGAAAACAACATGATAAACATACCAAGATCACTCCTGAGTTCTCGAAGAAAATAAAATAAACAGCAAAATAAAAATTACAAAAAAACCCCACCAATCAGAAATTCAAAGCATGTTAAAAGGAACTAGCAATCATTCTCAATACAGTCAACTATGATTGCTCTAAATATATATTGGACTGACAATGTAGTTTACTTGTAATTTATAAACAAGAAGTACGCAAGTCATCTGTTCTCCGAAATCTGAGTAGCCCTGAGAGAAAGCTCACAGCTCTGCCAAAAATATAAACAGCCTTTGAAAGCTGACTGCTAAAAAAAGGGTAAAAGGACATTTGCAAATAAATCTTCATAGACAGACTTCTTCAGACAGCCATGTACAACTGCTCTAACATATTTATAGAAGGTTACTTCATGGTCACAGAAATACTGTGTATATTAACCACTGGCAAAGCGTTGCCCTGATGCGTAAGTCAAATGAACTCTGAAAGATGGGTCTGCAGTATTCAGGCACACACTTCAGCAGAAATCTGTCAGTTTGATTGCTGTGTGAAAATTAAAATAAAAGGGGAATAAAAAAGAGCTTCTTTCTTCTTGTTGCCTCCACATCCTCCCCCGAAACCACTTGTGCTAGAGACACCATTAAAGCCTTTCTTTCGTCTTTAAGATAAAAAAGTGAAAAGAAAAACATTAAATCTTCCCCAGAAGAAAGGCAAGGCAGAAGTCAGGAAACAGGTAAAGAATTGGTTGGCTGAAGTTCACAACAGCAGTCTATCACGGACCTCTTGTGAGTACCTCAGTAAGCTACTTATGGCTAGTTTCAGGAAGATATTTAAGTGCCCATCTCCCTGTGAAATCAATGTGAACTGGGTAACAAGATGCCTTTGAGGAGCTAGTTCTCAATTTCTTTATGCCTCCCCTACCTGCAAGAACGAGGCAATACCACTTTCCTACATCACTCGCATGCTGCTAGTTTGAATATTTATGGACTGCAATGAGCTCAGATGCACTACATCTGACAATCCCAACAAAGCAGTAAATGTGCCGAAACAGATCTACTCCCTTTCACACAAAATATAAAAATGTACTCAAATAGATAAGTTATTTTTTTAGGGAGAAATTACACAAAACATTCCTGAGTATAACAGAACAATATTTAACAATACTGGCCTGAAACAAAATTACTTAGTGCTCAAACATTTACTTGGTTCAAATGACATGTTTTTGCACAGTCAAGTCATCCTCACCAAAATGGCTGGAAAAAAAAAAAAAATCACTTTCTCCTTTTTGCTTTGGAAAAGTGATTAATTTTTCCCCCCATTCACAAATTTCAGAAATATGTCATATTAATGAGCTTTAGCAGAACTCCATTAAAAAATATATACAAACTCCTTCTATTATATTCTCTCTTTCAAAAGTACACTTAAGTAACTGTGAGGACTATATTGCTTTGTTTTGTTCAGAAAATGAATTATCTTCCTCTTGACCATGCTATACAAAAGTAAATTTTCCTCCACTGTTCCTAAAAAGAGGGAGAGAAAAATTATGCAGTTTTCTGAACTCCATTTTCTTATTACTGTTCAAGTTCAATCTGTAATTCTGATTTCTTTCTCTAAGCAAATGGTAGTGTTCAGTCTTCTCCAATGCAAACAGCCTGAGTATGTAGAGATGCTCATAGTGTTGATGCCCTTTACCTGGAGCACTGAGTTCCTCTTCAAAGACATTAAAACTAGCAGATAAATCCTTGGCCTAAGGGTAGAAAAGCAAGCAGGCAAACCAGTACCACTTGGAAGTGACTGCCATTTCTTTGCTTTCTAAAGATTATGCCAGTAGTTTGAGGTACTCTCCACTGCCTTATGCTTGCCATGATTTTTTTTTTCCCCATAGATTTTCCTAAGTAATTACAGAATTCACAGCAAAGTGAAAGAGCCAGTGCTGTCGTACCATTTCAACTGTTCCAATTTAACAGTGGAATACAATGAAAATACAAGTCATGGAACTACTTCAGATTGCTTCTCCTCAGCAAGGGCACATTCTCTGAAAAAATTCACTTTTCTACGCCCACATACTCCTACCATGGAACCATTACATTCTCAACAGTTTTATTTTTCTCTACCGGTTGGTTCCCAGAATTGCTCGCAAATTCTTCCTCTGAAAGAGAGTGAACAAGACAGATTTCAACCTGAGATTTTTTTTATATATATAATATATATATATATATATATAAAAATTCTAATATGCTACAAGCAATATTTGCCTTTAACAATTTCTGTATTACAGTACAACAATACAGCATGCTCCATTAAAATGTAAACCTAAAAACAACCACCAAAAGACTGGTTGAAAAAACAGACAGTCTGATTGGCTCCCATTCAACTTTGAATTTAACTAATTATCTTGTATTCAGTCTTGCACTTATATTCAATTATGACTAGTAATGCTTTGACATGTTCAGTGCAAAACACATGAAGAATGCATTTCGTGTTATTCTTTCATTTTATATCATCATCTCTTGTATTTGCATATAAAACAGCAAATGTGCTTAGTGGAATTAGAAACACTGTACAAATATTCCACATCCTGTTAGCTGTTTCTTATCTGAGCTGTGCTAATGCTGACAGACCCTTTGAAGTTGCTATAGCTTTGGGAGAAACAGAGTGTCTTTACAGAAAAGGCAGAATTTCAGAAATCTAAAAAAAAATAAAAAAGAAAAAAAGAAAACCAAGAATTAAAAAAAGGATTATTTTTTTCTTGATTGGAGCTAAATTACAAAACTAATTTCTGATTTAAATCTGCTGGTTCTTCTCCATTCCCCAAACAATAACTTTTTAATACAGACAACCCTGGGCACTACCTGCAATACTAGTAAAGCTCAGGAACCCTAAAATGCTAGGATGTGCTCGTTGAGACCCTAATGCTGTAGAAACTAACAAACTTTTAAAATCAAACTGAGAAAATGCAAAATTAAAATTTTATAAAACTTTATTCACATATTAGATACGTAGATCCATAAATAACTTATCAGCAGTAATAATCTATTCCATTCTGCCAATTTAAGATTAGTATTTTAATATGTTTTCCAGAGTTTTATCAAATCCTGTTCTAAACATTATTTTCCACCAATTTTCTCTAGTACTATCACAGAGCTAAATACATTTCAGTCCATCTGAGCTTTATCTGAAGTCCGCATTATCTGCACATCTCAATCATTCATGGTTAAAAGTATAATCTTCAAGGCTCTTCTGAACTTCTTTCAAACTTTAGATGCTCAGATAAAATAACTGTTGGAAATGTTATTTCCTTCCTTCCCTTTTCTGTATCATCCTGCTTAAATGGGATAAAAACCTCAAAGCCACTGCTCAACTCCCAAAGTACAGCAGCAGGCTATGCAGAGGCATAGGGTGCTCAAAGTACAGCTTCCAGGTGCTCCATAGACACCTGTGAAATGAAGACAACCTCTCAGCACTCTTTGAATACAAACTTCATCTACAATCATGTTGATGGGTCAAGAGCCACCTGTATCAAAGACTGAACTGCCACAATTCACATGTACAGCACACCATGTTCAGAGACTGTCGTGCTGTTCAGGACGAAAATTTAGCAAACAAGGTGCACACGAAACTGAAGATCAAGAGTGCAAGTAAAAACCATAATCCTGAAGTAAACCACTAGAACAGAAAAAAAAGCCAAAGCTTCTAGGCCAAAATTGCTAACACTTCTCCATCATTAAGGAAAATATAATGTTAAAAATACACTAGCTTAAGAAGGTTACATACACTCTATCATGTTTACACCTAAGAATACAAATGCTTATTCTTAAAACCAAGGCAAGTCCAGCAAAGTCTGCAGTGAGCCATCTCCAGGAGGATTTTTCCCTCCCCTTTACACTACTAAAAGCACAAGAGTGTCAGTTTGTGCAGGAAAATGATAGATTACTCCCATCCTTCCTTCTGTTCCCCATCCGTTCTTCCCAGCCTTCCCCAAAGCCCAATGATACTGCATGATACTGCCCACTGGTACTGGACTGGAGAAGGAAGCATGGGTCGAGATGAAATCACAGCTCCTGGTCAGTCTCTTTCTCTGTTCCACAGCCAGCAACCTGATGCACAATAGCAATCCAGGGCTTTTCCATCACAAGACTCCAACACCTTTTATGAAGCTGTGCCTATCCTGTTGAGGGCAAAAGCTTGCTAACCTCTGCAGAGAAACCAAATCTTAACGTTTTGAGAACAAAACTGCATCTTTATATTCTGCATCGAAACCCACTAAGCTGAGTCTTGGGGCATTAAGAGAGATTTCAAACTCCTACTGTCAGAAATGTTTTCTTTCAGTAGATAAATAAAATTCCAGGTGTCAATCAGGCACCTCTCACCAGCATCAAATTTATTATTTAGGAGAGTTTTAACAAATGTAATGTGAATAGGTACTGAATAAATCATCCAGATTTTTGGCTCCTATTGTTCACATGCTAAGCTGTTATCAGATTGCTGGTTATGAAACCCACAGCTCTTTAACCCTTAAGCTCCAAATTAGAACAACCTTACAGACACATGAATAATGAGGCCTCAAGTGCATTTCATCTGTTCAAGAAAAATCAGCCATAAATCACCTCTTGCCTTATCAACAGCAAGTGTAAATTGCACCAAACCTTACAGAAATAAATAGAAGGATATCTGGTGCCCAGGCAAGCCCATTATGGCTTCCTTGTGACATGTTTAATTTCTAAGCTGGATCTGGGTCTGAGTTACCATCAAAATAGTTTAGTTGTCACAATAGCTGAAAAATCACTTAATCGAAGATCCACTTAATATTTTTACACTCCAAACTAAACACAGTGAAACACGATTTGTCTTTCACAAGTCAATGCGATGAACTGAGGCCATAATTCATCTCTTTGTTCCTACTGTAAGCTCCCAGATACTACAAAATATATTACAATACATGCTGAAATCACTTAAAGGTAAAAACTAGGTGTATTTTTATCTTTGTATTGTCATTTGGTTTGGACATTTTAAATGTCTGAACTATATTGGTAAGCATATTAATTTTAAAATATTGTTGTGTAAAAGGCAAAGAAATTAATAAAAGGTTTTAGTTCCTTTTTAAGTCTCAACACTCTTTATCCTAAAGTACGGAATGAGGAAAAAAGCCCACAGAAAAACAAGACAAAACCAAGCCCAGGTTCATGAAATTAAGAGGTAGTGTCATACAATGCACATCAAGGCAGCACAAGCAGAAGGTACAAGTTGTCTGTTGCTGGTTTTTATGACCTTCTAAGGTTGACCTAGGAGCTCGTACATGTTACAAATCTATTTTTTTACAGCATGTCAAAGTCCCAGAAACAGTCAGAGCTTTAAGCAGTGCCAAATACTTCTGGGTGGAGGAACAGCATGAGCCACTCCAGAGAATGCCTGTATTAGCTTGCTTCCTACCCATCCTACATATGCTCACATTTGGTTCTTTTGACCAAACCTATTTACATTATTTACGTTGAGACTCCTTGTAAAAGTGAGTTATTACTACTGTTGCAGAACTGGTTGCAAGTCACTCTCTTCTATGCCTTACTGCTTGCCCAGAAAAAAAACCAATCACACATATTCAGGTATAAATAAGACATAACTCCAGATATATTTTTAGAACACATCAACTGCCAAGTTTTTACATTTAATAGCTCCCTGTGTTTATTGATTGACTCCATAGGTTTTGACATCATTAGCAAGCTGAAATTAGTGTTTATGGACAGGCATATATTGAGTTAAAAAGGAACACTGGAACCAAATATAAAATTAGACTTGGCAGAATTTATGTCTGACTTAAGCTGATCATTACTTCTGGTATTACAGTTAAGTGGAGAGCTAGTTACACTCTGACATGGCATTATAAGCAATAAAAGAAGGCTTCAAACTAAGAATCTTACAAATAGCAGTCGAACTGGGAGAAAATATGGATTATTTATAATCATCCATTCAAGCCAGTAAGAGAAGCAAACACTGAAATACCCTCTTTTAGGGTATTAGCCTTCACTTTCAAGTGTAGATTCCCTTATCACCGGATTAAAGGGGATAAATATTTTCTGCCTAAAGGTAAGCATTTAAGGTTTTGTTCCACTCTAAATTATTCTTATTTATCAATTATTTGGTTACAGCAGTCTTCCCTAGCTGTATTGTACTTGGCAAATGTTGACTCAAACACCATGAAACAGAATCACATAAACAGAAAGAACCAAGTATAAAAACAAACAAACACAACACAAACCACCATCCATTATATAACTGAAAATCAGCTAAAGAATATTTTGGTTTTATTCTCCCCTCCAAAAAATAACAATAAAATGCATTAAAAAAAGAAGTCTCCTGTATGCAGGTTTGCTTTAGGTTTTGGCGTTATGTTCCCTGTCTGGAGTTTTCTTTAAAGATTGCACTGCTGGGAACATACTCAAGTCAATTCAACTACCCTGTCGTGGCAAGGAGCTCTAATCCTTTTGTCCCCTCTATCATTTCAGCTGTTGGACTCACCACTAGGTGATGGCAGGACCTCCAAATTCACAGCACATTGTACTTTACTGGCAGTCTCATGGCTTCACTTCTGCCAGCCCACACAGCAGTTTCAACTTACTGTCACCGCTAATTCCCAGCACTCTGTGGGACCACGTGCACCAATGCAGAGCCCCGGAAGACCTCGGAAAAATGCCCTCAAATATGTTGACAGAGGTAGAATATTTCTGTTGAAAATCCGTTTTACCTCATTTCCATTTGTTGAGATTGTTTTCTTTCCTTCTTTCCTTTTTTTTTTTTTTTTAAGTGGTGTTGTGCTAAAACTAATGGATAACAGTGATCTCCGATAAGCACCTCAGCACATCATGCACCACAGAAGAACAGAAGCACAACAGTACCTTTGCAATGGATGCATTTGTAAAAACAACATACATACCCAGTCTAGACAACTTCAATAACTAGAGTGAAATTTTGGTTAATGAAGACATTATTTTATCCCTAGATTTTTTTGTTTTCATATTCATAAAAGATTTTATGAAGCCACTTAACCAGGGGAAATTAGCGATTTCATTATGTAGCATAACTGACTGGATATTATACTGAATCCAGGATATTATTTTACCAATATCTCCTTGCTGTCAGCTGCAACAAGGACATATACAGCACACCATAAGAGGTAAACAGGATTATTTGTGTGAAATAAACCTGTCGCATAGTATTTTGAAATATTTCCATCTCAACCACATAAACTACTCGATATCTGGGTAATATGATTCAGGGAGTCTGCAACTATGGACAGAATTGTTTCTAAAATAGAAACTGGAGTAATAATTTTTAAGGCAGCCATCACACCATTTTAAAATTACAAATTACATTCTCTGTTGTACAAGAATCTTGATGGGAGGCAAAGATGTGACCTCCTGCATAACATACTTATTGAAAACATAACTGCTTCCACAGACATGGTGTGAAGTGCTGCTTGTCACGATCTTGGTTTCAACACCATACCATAAATTCCCAATGTCCCATTAGGGACATTCCATTTTCTTTTAACCAGAATAAAGCAGTTATGACATTAAATCCCTTCATGCTTAAAGTGAGAATAAACAAAATATCCCTCACCTTCTTTTTTTCCTCTCTCTCTGGCAAGTACTGCTAAGCTACATGGCTCTACACATGAAATGTTGTCAACAGGCTGCTCTGAAGCTGCACTTCTGGATGAGACACTAGACAAAGTGATCCATTATGAGTATCAGAGATGTATTGAAGAATTCATCTTACTTCCGTTTCCTTAATCACTGACATGCTGGAATTGATAGCTTTGTAAACCATTCTAACCTACTTTCTTAAAGTGTATTAAACAAAGATGCAAAGCCTTTTTTTTTTTTTTAATGTTTTAAATTGTGGAACTGTGGGGCCCATATTTCCCTTTAGGAGTCCTTTCTATGCCCTAACCCAACAAAGAGTAAGGCATCAAATATAAAAGAACACCTGAAAATGTCTTGTCTGATTTACTGATGTTGTCACTGAAATTCATCAGCATTCCTGAGAACACCATCTTGTAATTTAAAAAGCCCTGCAGCAGCACTAACAAAACACCTCTTGGGTATCCCTCCTCAACAGAGCTACCTGGCAGGCTGTATAGAAATTCAGCTCTTAAAGCAAGCCTGTGACAGTCCGCTGTTCCTCCATATTCCCAATGCAATAACAGTCTACAGAAATCAAAAGGAGAACAGATATGGGGACCCTCTTCGGAGGAAACAAAAACAAAAAAAACCCCACAGAATAAATTAAAAAACCTCTGGCCAATCCTCACTAAATTATACCTAGAATTAAGAAAGAAGAAATAAAAAAAAATTCAAACCTAGAAGAAGGCGACTGAACAAGCCCCTGAGCATGCCTATGCTACATGGCAAGCATTGCCTATGCTGGGCTTCTCCAATAGCTCCCACCATGGTCCCCAATCGAACTTGCCAGGGAAACCTGGCAGCAGCCTCGTACCCCTCCAGGCGACCCCCTAGCCTAGGGGGACAGGGGAAGAGTGGTTCACCTGTGAGAGAGACACTGTGCCAGGTGAAAACACAACTATCTTGCCCTGATCACTCCATATGGGATTATAAAATTCCAGTTTCGAAACAATGCACAAAACTTCTCCAATTTACATATTTTAGATGTCTCCAAGACAAGCTGTGAATTTGTAGCACTTGGAGTCAGAAAAACAGCTCTAGAAGAATACATATCCTAATTGCAGTTAATACACATTAGCTATTTTCCAGAAAGTACCAAAATAATATCCCATTACACTGATATGCAGTAACATAATATTTCAGATTTTTCAGACGATTACCTTAAATGCTTCCTGCTCTGCCCAAATTAATATAAGCACGTGCAGAAAATTAACTGGCTGTCTAGGGGCACTGTGGAACAGAGTGAGAGTGGCACTATGCACTACAAATGCAGATACTGTGTTTCATCTCTCAAGAGATGTTAATGTGATTCTTGGGCTTTCATGATAGTTTACTAAATCTGCCAAAGGACTGTGAGTCTGAGGATAGGGATAAGGTAGATTTATTATATTAAAATAATGCAAGTAATAACACAATTTCCACTGCTTTTATACAGGTATCAGTTTCATACTCCCGTGTAGAGCAGAATGGGCAATATGCAGCTCTAATAAGATTTATAAAAGTATATTAATAAATGCTACCTAAAACAGTAAGGTTAAATCATGTACCCATTCAGCATCTACACTATCTTCCTAATGGAATCATGAATTTTCTTTTAGACAGAAAGAGCTCAGATCTATCTTCAAACTTTAAAAATCCATTACAGCTCCCCAGCGATAAATTGGTAATTGAAACAGTTGGGTTGGCACACAAATAACACTCTGATGTTAGATAGCCTCCCAGCTCTCACAAACATGGAAGTCTTCCAGCTTCAGCACTTTAACGTACTCTCCGGAGAGCTGATATAGGAAATCACCAGGAAAAAAAACCTGGTACTGGCTTCAACTGCACCTCAGCAGAACTCTTTCAAGCTCCACAGTATGGAAATTGCTTGTGCCTGGCACTGCTATGGCAGCCCCTTGGGTGCTGGAGGCATATTACTAGGTTTAATTTGCCCATGTAGAAAAACCAGTTCTGCAGCTGCTACTACAATTTAAAATTACACTGTCAGACTTTAGCTTTTGCATTTCCACACTGTTTGCCTGGATTCAGAAAGAACAAGGAAAACTGAAAATTACTATTTTATTCTCTCTTCATCAGTGATCTAAACAGGCCGAAGTCTGCCCTCTGGAGGGCAGACTTTGGCCTGTTTAGATCACTGATGAAGAGACTCCTTTGGGAGTCAGTTCTGAGGGGCAAAGGGGTCCAGGAAGGCTGGATGCTCTTCAAGAAGGAAGTCTTAAAAGCACAGGAGCAGGCTGTCCCTGTGTGTCGCAAAACAAAATGTCAGAGAAGGCGACAGGCCTGGCTGAACAGGGAGCTTTTGCTGGGACTCAGGGAGAAAAAGAGAGTCTATCACCTTCGGAAGGAAGGGCGGGCAACTCAAGATGAGTACAGAGAGCTTGTGAAGAGACAGAGGGAGAAAATTAGAAGGGCAAAAGCCCAGCTGGAGCTCAATCTGGCCACTGCTATAAAAGACAATAAAAAAAGGTTTTACCAATACATAAACAGCAAAAAGAGAAACAGGGAGAATCTCCATCCTTTATTGGATGGCGGGGGGGAACATGGCAACCAGGGATGAAGAAAAAGCTGAGATACTTAATGCCTTCTTTGCCTCTGTCTTTAATAGTCAGACTGGCTGCCCTCAGAATACGTGGCCTCCTGAGCTGAAATATAAGGATGCAGAGCAGAACAAACTCCCATAATCCAGGAGGATACAGTTACAGACCTGCTGCAGCTCCTAGACACTCAAAAGTCTATGGGGCCAGATGGGATTCACCCGAGGGTACTGAGGGAGCTGGCAGAGGAGATCGCCAAGCCTCTTTCCATCATCTACCAACAGTCCTGGATAACAGGGGAGGTCCCAGACGACTGGAGGCTTGCCAATGTGATGCCTATCTACAAGAAGGGCGCAAGGAGGATCCTGGGAAGTAGAGGCCTGTCAGCCTGACCTCAGTTCCAGGGAAAATCATGGAGAGGCTCATCTTGAGTGTGCTCACATGGCAAGTGCAGGACAGCCAAGGGATCAGGCCCAGCCAGTGTGGGCTCAGGAAAGGCAGGTCCTGCTTGACTAACCTGATCTCCTATGATCAGGTGACCCACCTGGTGGATGAGGGAAGGGCTGTTGATGTTGTCTGTCTAGACTTCGGTCAAGCATTTGACACAGTCTCCCACAGCATTCTCCTGAAGAAACTGGAGGCACATGGAGTAGACAGGTGCACTCTCTGCTGGGTAAAAAACTGGCTGGCTGGCCAAGCCCAGAGACTTGTAGTGAATGGGGTTGGATCCAGTTGGTGCTCGGTCACCAGTGGCGTCCCCCAGGGCTCGGGTTTGTGTCCAGTCCTGTTATTAATGATGTAGATGAGGGAATTGAGTCCTTCCTAAGTAAGTTTGCAGATGACACTAAGCTGGGAGGAAGCATCAATTTGCTTGAGGGTAGGAAGGCACTGCAGAGAGACCTGGACAGGCTGGATCAATGGGCAGAGGCCAATTGCATGACATTTAACAAGGCCAAGTGCTGGGTCCTGCACTTTGGTCACAACAACCCCATGCAAAGCTACAGGCTTGGGGATGAGTAGTTGGAAAGCTGCATGGTGGAGAAGGACCTGAAGGTGCTGGTTGACAGCCGACTTAACATGAGCCACTAGTGTGCCCAGGCAGCCAAGAAGGCCAACAGCATCCTGGCCTGCATCAGGAATAGCATGGCCAGCAGGAGTAGAGAGGTGATTGTGCCTCTGTACTCTGCGTTGGTGAGGCCACACCTTGAGTGCTGTGTTCACTTCTGGGCCCCTCACTACAAGAAGGATGTCGAGTTGCTGGAGCATGTCCAGAGAAGAGCTACCAGACTGGTGGAAGGTCTGGATGATAAGTCCTACAAGGAGAGGCTGGGGTTGTTTAGTTTGAAGAACAGGAGGCTGAGGGGTGACCTCATTGCTCTCTACAACTACCTGAAAGGAGGTTGTAGGGAAGTGGGAGTTGTCTCCTTTCCAGTGAATAATGACAGGATGAGAGGAAATGGCCTGAAGTTACACCAGGGGAGGTTTAGGCTAGATATTCGAAAGAATTTCTTTACTGAAAGAGTGGTTGGACACTGGAACAGGTTGCCAAGGAGGTGGTGCAATCACCATTCCTGGAAGTGTTTAAAAGAAATATAGATAAGGTGCTTAGGGACATGATTTGAGCATTGAACAGGTAGATAAAGGTTATGGTGTGTGGATTTAGGTTATGGTTGGACTTGATGATCTTCGAGGTCTTTTCCAACCAGGTTGATTCTGTGATTCTACCTGTCAGTGAGCCAGGAAAAAAAAGGGGGCAGGGGCATTTGATGTATTTGTTGCACTTTTATTCAAACAAATGTAAACCACTCCTAATCTTGAAATGTTAAGAAAGTTAAATATATGTACCTACATAATTTCAGTGTCCAGCAATACAAACAAGGCAATATTTCAAACCTGTATTATCTTCTTTTATTAACTGGTGCGTTGTCTGTATTAGTATTAAATTACTGTGAAGTCTCTGCATACTTACACTTGCTCATATTTCTAAAGAAATAAAAGTAGCTTCTTGCCTTTGTTTTGGAATTTAACAGCATAAGATACTTAGCAGATTTAACTTCAGCTATGTTTTTAAAGACATACTGCACCTCTTAGCCTCTCCATGCTTCTCTTCTCCACATCTGTAATACATGCTACAGTGCCCTCTCATGGATACTAAACACCTAACAGGAAAAAAAGTACTAAACCTGTGCGATCACATCGTTTCATCCAAGACTTAAGAGGTAAGTTAAAAAGCCACGACAAGGCAAGATGTCATAAAATCAGTTGACTGCTAACTGACCTCATTCATTACTATAAGTGTTCAACTTTGCATTCACAGTCATTACTGAGCCCAAAGAATTTTTGGTGCAGGCAATGTCTGAAAACTCTTGTGGGGTGATCCACGGCCAGATCTTCACCTTCGAGATGTCAGTATCAAATTCATCACCACCACTTTCTTAAGCTATTTTACCCTCTTCCAAGACTGTCTTCAAATCAAGTCCCAGCTATTCCAGTCTCCCTCATATCATATTCAAGGGTAATGCAATACAACACAGCACATCCAGGCTGTGCTATTTGCTGGGAGACACTTCAGCAACTCTTACAGCAACAAGTTGCACAGCTACAATCACTTTGGAGAAGTAACTAATTTTGTCTTTTTAAA
This sequence comes from Hemiprocne comata, assembly GCA_020745705.1. Classification (NCBI taxonomy): domain Eukaryota; kingdom Metazoa; phylum Chordata; class Aves; order Apodiformes; family Apodidae; genus Hemiprocne; species Hemiprocne comata. Next base: position 40,469,677 of record CM036587.1, read on the forward strand.
ATTCAGCTTCTCAAAGTATTAAAAGGACTAACAAACCCAATAGGAAAACAGACTACATTTATCAAAACTGTGCAAACAGTTATGATGGACAAGCAACAGATCTAGTTGTCTACATACTATTCTACCCAAAGAAGAAAATCTTTTAAATTGAATATTTTAGATCTGTGTATAAGAAAAATAAGCAATAATATACAAATGACCAAACACAGCCAAAACATGTGTGAAGGGCTAATGCCCTTACTTAAAAAAATGAAGGTTTAATAAAAACTCTAGAACACAACGAAGTGTAAAATATTGCAATGCTTAGCGAGATTTGTCAAAACCAGGAATTACTATATTCAAAGTTGGGACCAAGAGGTCAATTCTCTCCATTCCTAGGGTCAGTTAAAAACAAGGGGGGTAAAGTTAAGTTAAAATTAATTCCATATTAAAATTTAATTCCATATTCAAGAGCCAAACCACATTCATTAACTGCAATTACAAGATCTTCTACCTTGCATGAAAATGAATTACTCTTGGCAACAGGCTCAGAGAATGTGACAAAAGTTTGCATAGTACAAATAAATATTTTTAGTCTATTGCAAAGTTCACTAAGGGCAGCCAGATTTAGTAGAAATACTTCTGATTCACTGAAAAAATATCAAGACAATTCTGCCATACACATGCTCCCAAGGCAAAACACACTGGGCAAATAGTTCCTATGCACATAGCAAAAATATCAAATGTTCATATGAAATTATGTAAAGTACTGTATATTAAAATAAATTCCACGTACATAAAAACTCAATAGCTATGTGAGCTTTCATTCATGTGATATGAGAATCTTTAATTTGCACTTCAAAAATAAATTGCAAGAGAAATCCCATCAGATTTGAAAGATTGCAGATTATGGGGGAACCGCAAGAACATTATGAAAGGGAAAGAGTAAAGAACAGATAGGTCTGAATGCTGCTCTTTAAGAATCTGTAATTTAAAATATTTACTGAGAAGCAGCACTTAACAGAGAGATCAGATTTCTAGCACTGGACAACAGATACTGAAGCTCGGCTGGTTCTCCATAAGACACTAATTTGTAAGGAAAACATTTCCCACAAACAGACAGGAAACCGCATCAGGCATCAAATGTCTTACAACTGACATGGGAGTTCGTTGTGTGGGAACAAAGTGGTAAAGTTATTACTCAGTCTTGCACCTAAATTTAATTAAATTGGAGATGAAACTAAAGAGAATGGTAACATTTATGGCAAATGCTGATCAATCTGCATTTAATAAGTGTTGAACTTAGTTGAGAAACAGAAATGGACTTTGATTCTAGGTCACAAAAATGTACACCTACTAGATTCAGCAGAAGACTGCAAACAATTTGTACAACTCTCCGTATTTAATACTGATTTCCTTATGATCTCCTTAATGTAACTTTAAAACTGAATTTTACAGAAAAAAATGAACATCTTCATCACCCACTGGAAATACTCAAGGTAAACATTATGCTCTGGCAGAAAGAGTAACTTTGAAAACAGCTTCAAGTGCACTGAGCAAGTGATACTCTGGCAAAACCTTGCAAGTGTTCCATGAAAAGAAAGTATCAAGTGACTTCTCGTAAACCATGACCTAGCTTTCACATGTTCTTTATATCAAAAATGTTCTGAAAAACAAACCAGGCAAGCCAGTTCAGCACAGAGTTCCTCTTACCTTTCAAAATCAGACTCTGAGTTCAATTCCTTAGCCTGCTTCCTTTTCTGTAAGGTATCATACATGGATTGCTGTGGTAGATGAAGAAATACTCTGGCAGTGTTTGCAAATAACTAAATTCCCAGCTTTTGTTGTGTTTGGAATGTGGAGTGTTTTTTGTCTGCTTTTAAGCTGTTACCCCTGAGAATGTTTACATTCACAATTCTGTTAGCTAGACACAAAAAAGTTCTTTAATGCATACTTTTGAGAAGGTAGATCCCAAAAGTATTAATGAGGTTATCATAGCATAGCAAAAACCTAAATGTAGCCTACGTTTCAGAAAAGCTTTTTCTTAAAACAACAGTGCAAGAATATTAACAAGAGATTATAGGTGTATAGCAGGAACAACAAACTATAAATTCTGAATGAATCCTCCCAGAAGATGGAAGCATGACTTCAGAGAGAGAAAATCTCCTATTTGTCTACGCATCCATTTCTACAACCCTTGGACCAGCTGTCACAAAGTCACTACTAGTGAACAAAATACAACACTTCACCAACTGTAATATTCAGTTTTACCTAATCCTTGACATTTTTTGAGGCAAGTAATAACATAAGATAATATTCACAAAAATGCAGTCCTAATAAAACCAGGTGGGACAGATCTTTGTGGAACTGTGCAAAAACACGTGGGACTCTCATGAACGCATCCACTCCGAATTGCTGGTAGAGATCACTGGTGACACGATGAGACAGCAATCTCTGCCAGGGAAGGTTATTAGATTCCTTTGTGATGAGGAGTAATGCTGGCCAGAAAGTATTAGCATATGGGTCATCAAAGGTTGTCTTTGGAGGAGCTTAGTCTTTTAGCTACACAAAGCCAAAGCCAGCCAAGACAGCATGTTCAAGCTGTTATCTTTTATTCCAGAAATGCATCTCCTCTTCCAAAGTGAGATTGCTGCTGCAAGTATTGGAGCAAATTAATTATTCTATTTTAAATTGGTAAACGGCTATCAATTATCTATGTTTTTTTGAGGATTTTTTGAGGGTGTTTTTTGGTGGGTTGTGGTTTTGCTGTTTTTAGTTGTGTGTTGATGGTTGGACTCTGGGATCTCAGAGGTCCTTTCCAACCATGACGATTCTGTGATTTCAATTCAAATAACACTTCAGCAATCCTTCCCTTCTATATGTTCTGCACAAAAATATCTGGATGACTTCTCTCCTGTTTTGTCATAGATTAGTTTTAAGTCACATGACAACAGATTACTTTATCCTCAAAGTAACATGGTGTTAAATTTCAGACAAGCTTCTGTCGATCCTTTCAAAAGACAGGACCAGAAAATAGAACTGTTAGGCACTTCCTCTGTTAAAAAAAAGCTAGATTTGTACTTTACCAAATTATGACGTTTTTTAATTGAAACTTTATTATTCCTTATTACATTATAAATAGAAAATATATTGATTAAACTATCTAAAAATATAACCTGATAAAAGAGAACAAACATCTTTATCTGTCACTTGCTCGTAATGGTAGCCAAGCACTTTTCAATCTATTAAAGCATAGGAAACCTGTTTCAGTGAATCAACAGGAACAACGCTTGTGGAACTACACTAGCTGCTGAAAAGATTTTAACTTCCAGAATCTTCCCCTTTCATTGTGCCTTGTGGTTCTGAAGACTACCATGACACCTATTTTTTCTCCTGTGTACTCCTATCTCAGGTTAAAAGCTCACTGACACCACTGTGCCACGTCTGGAAAATTTGAAAGAAAATTTCCAAGTCATTCTAGAATGTAAAAAGGGCAAATATACTCTATTGCCCCAAACATAAGTATTATCAAGTTGTATTAATTATCTTCTGTCAACTGTTTTGAAAGAGGTCACTGATTTTCCCTGCATGTCCTAAGCTTTAAAAACAGTAGATGAAGGTATTTCCTGCAGAAGAGAAATTCCTGTCAGGCAAAATATTTCCTTTTCTTCTCCACAGATATGTAATCTGCAGCAATAATCTCTAATCATTAAAAGCTATATGTTTTAAGCTTGTATAATCATTTCTTTAATTAGAAAGCTTTTCTACTACCTAGATATAAATATCACTCAGATGAAGCAGTAATCAAGGAGTAAGCACACTTATATGACCATTGAAGAAAAAGTCATTAAAATACAACAGTATTTTGAAACCTTTCAATGAAGTGCAACTTTGACAGTAAATAATTTCTTCAATTTTCTAGAGCAGCCTTACATGTAGTTAAAGTAAAACAAGGGAGCTCTATAGTAACATTCAAACTTCTGTACTGTTTTTTGAATTACTGACATGGAATGTATACTATTTTCTTTTGAAGTTCAAATTCCTCACCAGATGTTTGGAAAGGACTTTCTTAAAATTTTATGATTGACATTTTCTGATAGACAATTATTATCTAAAACAAAAAAAGAAAAAAGAAATGTAATTGTACTGTAAAATTAGATACAAAGGAGGTAAATCAAAAAGTGTCTTGCTCCAAAAGCTGTTACTGAATACTTGCAGAAATACATACACTGAAGAATTGTATTAATAGTATCTGCAGATGACTTTTAAATTCATCCATCCATTACAATTAAATGGACTATGCAGAAGTGATGATGTGAACAAACAACAAGAAGACACCAATAGTCACAGAAGGCTACGTGCAACATCAGAAGATCCTCAGAGAGCAAAGCTCTGTGTGGGTGGTGGAAGCAAATGGAACCACAGCTCACTGGCATAAGCCTAAGAATTTGACCATAATTTCTTGGCATGTACACTTCAGTGTCTGACGGGTTCAACTATATTTCAGAGGAGTAAAATAATTTATGAATTTGGCTGTTACTGAAAACTTGTGTCACTTCCAGTTCATAACCCTATCTTTAAATCTTATAAATTAAACATTATGAGAAATGGTGTAGCTGCATATTTTCATCCTTGTTCTCTGTGTAGCTGTTATGTTATTATGCTTAATACACATAGCACAACAATACATTTATGCTTTAAGTTGTTCTGGTGTCCTAACAGGATTGAAATTATTTACTTTTCCCAGTTGAAAAACCATGCTGAAGTTTGGATTGGGGTTCTGGGTTTGGGTTGTCTGGGGGGGAGCGGGAGGGTTTAGTTTTTTGGTGGTGGCGGGTTTGGGTTTTTGCTTACAAATGAGAAAGAAAGTAAAAACAATCTCTAACTAAAATTTACAGAAAAGTAAGTTTTAGCAGACATGCAGGTATTCTCACAAACCCTTCCCAAGTCGAGTTTTGGGAGAAAGAAACATAGCTGAATATTCCATTTGCACTCCTAGAAATACATCAATAGAAGCATGGCTCTATTCAGAATTCCATGATAGCGGGTCTGCTAAGAAGGAAAAGTTTACAACACATTACAAGCAAAGAATCAGAAACTATTATCAGAGGATATTATTTAACTATTACTAAAGTTGAAAAATCCTTTAACCTATATAAATTTTGCAATATTGCTATAAATATATATATATATTTTATTCAGGCCAGGAAGTCATGGATAAAGAGAGAGATGTACCACAGTTCTTGATGGAGATGTGAAGTCTGGTAAGTGAATGATCTGTCAGATTTGGACTGTAAATAATCAGAAGAAAGCCAAGTAATGAAAACTGGATCAAATCAATCATATATCCTTCATTCCAGTTCTGGTTGCCAGAAACTCATTGCAACATCCATACTCTACACCTGCATTTCGGCTGGCTGAGGAGTGTTATTTAGCTACTCAGTTTAATTATTATTATTATTAGAAATACGTGAAAATTCCTGCTCGACTATCAAATAATCTTCCAGATTAGAAACTGATGTAAACTAATTCATACAGCAGCATAGCAAGTACCTGCAGACCCTACCACAGTGCTCTCCCATGAAAGGCAATTAATAAGTTCATAAGCAAACAACTTAAAACTGTACATAAGTTGGTGGTTTCAGTCTAATAATGTACTAGAAATGTCAAGACAACCACAAACTCCCTGTAATTAGCCATCAAGACATGCCACATTTAAAAGCAGTTAATAAATGTTGGGAAAATTAATTAAGCTCAAATACCAAATACAAAAACTTAAATCTCTAAGTGACAAACAGAAACTTGTGTTTCATTCTCTAAGTTTTTCAATAAGAGAGACAGAATTCAGTTTTTGAAAAGGTTTCAAATCCTGACAAGTATGGCTATATCTCACTTCCTTGAATTTATTTTGCAAAAATAAAAAATAAAGGAGTGGCTGTACTATTCAGGGTTCTAAGAAATTTGGAACAAATTCATTAAACTAAGGAGGAGAATCCTCTGGATTCTTCTTCACATGACCGTTAAATGTGCCATCAGAAAGAATACTTTTACTCAGCATAAACTGCTACGAATTGCAAGTTAAATGCCATTTTAAATGTTTGCTTCTTTCACAGACAATTTCTCCTTATTGCTATGGTCAACTTTGATAAGAAAAATTACTGCTAAGAAGCATGCATATTCTTCATGGCAACATGTGGCAGTCTACAGCACAGTTGGTGTGACCAAACAAATCACTGTTTTTCAAAACAAGTCACCGAACACTAATTTATCAAGAACAGATTTCCAGTTTCAGAAAACCCCCACTCCAAACTTACTCAATTTTAAAATTATTTTTTCAGGTTTCCTCTTTTTTTCACCTTGAATTTTTTTTTTTTTTTTTCATTTTAGTTGGGAATCTGAAGTGTGAGGATAGGCTGTTGCACACAGGCCAATACAACAGCTTCTTGTCTAAATAATTTAATAAATCTAGTGATCCATAAGTAATACTTTCCTGGTTACAGAAACATAGCACATTCCAAGTGTTTGCTTACCTTGGTAAGAAAGCAGAGTTAAACAACCCAGAATGTATACATTTACTGAGTCAGAGATGCATTTAGAACTGCTGGCCAGAACTTTGATCTCATAAGGAGGAAATAAAAAGACATAAATAAATAGCAAGGTTCAGGCTCATCACTATTCTTTTCCTAGCACTAGAGGATTTTATGTAAATTTGCTCAGGCAATCATTTACTAAGTAGCTGGATAACACTTAATTAGATCATATTATGATCTGTGCTTTAGGTTACGCTTATCAGTAAATTAAGAAGTCAAACCTCAAACTGATATAAGTCAGCAACTCCTTTCCAATTACTGGTCTGAGTCCATTGCTTCCCCTCAATGGACTCCTGGGCCTGAGCTCTTTAATGTACACTGAAAGAGCTAAGCAGCATCTCACAGGATTTGACCTAAATTTTCTTCCTAATCTCCATCTAGCCAGAAGTTTATTAATAATAATCTGAGTTAGACTTTTTCAGCACCAGGAAAGAGTCTAACCAAATTTGCCAAGAGTTTAATAAGTGTTGCAGTTTAATTAGCCCATTTATTTTTACTTATAGCTCGACGTGAGACCAATGCATGCGATTTAGAAAGAAATACAAAAATCTGTCTTCTAATGAACAATATCCATCATCACTCTGTATGCTCCTTAGGAATAATATTTTCAAAGGCAAAATCTCAAGTTAAACACATTTACTGCAAAATAATTAACACTGTTCCAAATGTTTATACAAATAATACTTAAAGTACATCTAATATTATAGGCAGGAAAGAAGACATTAATCTTGGTATTATTGACATAAAAACTATTAAGTTGTTTTTGATAAAGTAGTATAAGACAAAAACAGCAAAGCAAAGGTGAATTAGCAAATAACACTCAGAAAATACAACAAACAGAAAGTGGAAGGATGTGCACTATGGGGAAAGGCTCACAGGATGAACAGAGAGAAGAGGAATCATGAAGACAATTATGCCAGAGAGGAAAATAGGATGGGAAGAAAAAAGCAGAAGAAGATGTAAAAAATATTTTTTATAAGATTTATTGGCAATACCACACGTTCTTCTGGATACAATTTAAGACAGCTTTCAAATTCAGGTTATATTACATAGACTGGAAATACAGAACTGAAAGCCTCCTCAGCACAGTTTCTTTCCATCTCCTTCACTTCTCTTACGTAAGTACACCCTCAACGAAACTGAAACAAATTATTTGACACACTGGAGACAAAATGCCAGAAGGTCAAGATGCAGCTTCATTGTAGCTACTTAAATGAACACTGTGATTCTATTATTTCTTTCACATCATAATACTAATTTAATACTAAGTTTCCTTTTAAAAATGGATCATTTCTCATATTAACTGCAAAGCATCTAATAAGTCATGAGAAAACATGCTAGTGTGAGTTACTGTGATTTACAGGAGAATGCGAAGTTACGACCTTACGTCTAAGAATCTGGTCTACAGTTTCTGTAAGGAAGAGGGAAAAAAGCACTTATGGCACTTGACAAAAATCCAGGATGCATTTCAAATCCTCACACCCCATTCTGCAGATGTGTTCAACTACATCCCATTATAAGCCTGAAAAATCTGATACACTGGTGTTCTCTATAAAGCCAGAATAAATCCTTTATTGTGGATCCTTCCTGCCCTTCTCTCACCCCCAAATAATTGCTTTCTTTAATGCTCTCTTCACCAAGAATAAATACTCCGCTCAAGCTGAAATGGAAGCCAAATATGACTCAGCTTGACACTATTTTTTTTTTTCCAGCTCATCCAGAGTTCTTGTGGTAGAGCCCATTAGGACTGCATGAAAGCAGATAGCTCAAAGCCCACATAGTTATTCCTGGATTTAAATACAGGCTGGAAATGAATGTCCTGTGGATAAATGCCTTTGAAAAACCCAGAGGAGAATAAGTGCTTGGGAGATTAAGAGATTTACTGTAACCTCTGTGAAAGCTGAACATTTAAAGGGCAGGAATTCTTAATTTTTCAATTAGCAAATTTAAAGGGGCAGAGATTTATACATTTGATCGCAACTAATTAAAAGCACTCTGCATGTGTATGTACATGTTCATACATATCCTTTTTTTATAAATTAGCAGATGTACATTACTAATATGTTATGCAACTATTCCGGTCAGCAAAATTAATATATATGTTAGATATCTTAATTTTTTTTTAAATGACACTTCGGCTAGTTCATAGAATCATTTCGGTTGAAAAAGACCTTTAAGAGTCTTAGGTCCAAACATTCTCTGTATTGCTCAAGATCTCTTACTGAGCTGAGGGCAAATAGCTCCACCTTCTCCTGGAACAATACATCTTCAGTGAAAGTAACTTCATATACAACTTGATTTTGTAACTCTTATTCTGCTTCCTCCATCACTTTCACATTACTCATGAGAAATGTAAATGTAGACATGCTGAGGACCTGCTATGACAAACCTGCCAGATTTTACTTGCTGTCTTCTTGCCCAATTCCTCCCTTTAGGAGTAGGAAGGTTGCAAGAACACAAAAGTAATCATGCGTACCAACAGCAAATACCCGTTTCACACCAAAAGCCAAATACAACAGTCAGATGCCTGAAGATCTTCCTCTCCAAATAAACTCATGCCATGTACAGACCACAGCATATAGTGAGTCCATCTGTTGAGTGACTAATCCTGCTCATGCTTTGCTGTTTCTGGAATTACGAACATTCACGAACTGTAACACACACACAAACCTTTGAAGTGGAAATGTGACTGCAGGTTTTTGTACATTCACCTACTTTGCTTGAGTGCTATGTATCAGAATGGGTATCCAGATGTAACAGACTCTCACCATTCTCTGTGACATGAGTCACTAGTTTGCCTACCCTTCATCTGTCCCTGTCCTACATTGCTCCCTTTCAAACTGTAGCCAAAGGCAATATTCTCATAAATATCTCTGATACAGCAAATCCCTAAGGACTCTACCAGTGGGATTCACGTAAATAATAAACACTGTCACATTCTTATACATCTGATCTCACTTCCCAAAGACTTTTAAAAAAATCACAGATCAAGCCCCAGAGCATTTACTCAGGACCCTTTCCAGAGTTTGGCAGTAGCAGCTTCAGACACCAATGAATTGCCATATAAATTAAATATCCACCAGGACCTTTTTTTTTTTTTATAATTGTAAAAAGCTAAGGGGATTAGGATCTAATATACCTGTGAGAATATTAGGTTTTACATGTTAAGAACTGTTGAACAATAAAAACGTGTTATTTTGAACTTCACAAAGAATAAAAACCACCAAAAGAAGCTATAAACTTCTGAGCAATTCAGTAAACATAATAAAAATGTGGCTGCCAATATTTTCAGTATTAATAGGGGGAGTTAGGAATGAAACTAAAAGGGAGCTTCTGAGAAAATTATTTCTTTGCAACTTAATTTGTAAGAAAATAACATCTGCATGGCAAGTATCACCAATAAAGAAAAGCGAGGAAAAATGGCTACATAGTGAAAGTAATAACTATTTTTTATTCCTTCACGATACTGTTTTTCTACACTCTGAAGTTAAAATATTGTTGCTTGTTTATGGAAGAATAGCAAAGGAGTATAAGGAGGTTATGTACTTCCACTTGCAGCATGTGCTGTGTGCAGGCAAAAAAGGAAAGTTTAATACACTTCTTCATTCCAGAGCAACTAATTAATGCCTGGGCTTAAAACAGTAGCATGCTTTAGAGACATAGGTTAAAATCTCCAAAAGATGTAAGAGTACTTCACATTTCAATTAGTGGTTCTGGGAGATAAAAAAAAGCATCAAGAACTTGCCTGCTTTTCTTTAATGCCACATAAAGATTCTCCTACATAAAGCCTTAATATTATCATACTGTGTACTCAGCACTATTGCTAAAATACAGACACTTCCATGGTAAAGATAGAAAAGAATAAAGAACTACTCATAACTGTTCAGAAAAGGAGGGAGAGAAAGCCAAGGTCATTCCCATAAAGGATTAACTTCCACAAAACTAAATGAACACTTATTTTCCTCAGACCTTTCCTCCTCCCCTCCCTTTCCTCCAGGTAACTTCTGCACTCCCAAAAATAATTTAGAGCCCCCCAAAAAGCCCAACAAACTTTCATTTTAATTTTTCATGCTTTTGATGCTATCAGTATTTTGTGCTGTTCATAGTGCTACTCGAGAGTCTTCACCTTCTTTCTGCCTTACATAGTGATAAGGATAAGAGAATCCCCACCCTGAAAACTGCCAACGTAGTAGATATAATATTACCACATGGTATTAGATAATTCCACAGGTATCATGATCTAATTAGGATAGTGACAGAAGAACAACTGATTAAAACTGCAACACAACAAATATCCTGTGGGTCTTTTTATACTCCAAAAGAGTTTCCTTCTGGAACAGTACAAGGAGTTAGGTATGTTTTATAACATTATCACTTCTTCCGGGTAATTTACACCAACCTGCCAGCTCATGGCAGAAGGAGCACACTGTCTGAGTAGAAATATAAGCACCAGGCGTGAATGTGAAATATAAATTCTATGAAAATTTATGGTAATTTCCTTAATGACTTCAAGATGGCCAGAAAGCAAAAATTATGTTCTGTCAGGTTTTCAATTACTTTGCCATACAATACAAACAGTTCCCTCCCCTATCCCATAGTCTTTCCCCACAGTTGTTCATTTACTCAATCTAATAGTTTTTACATTTGTGTTTACCTCTGCAAGTTAATCCCATTCTATTAAAATGATTTTCCAAGCCCGATTTTGCCACAAAAGCATGAAAAGCACTGACCTAACCCCATCTGAATCCTGCTATCCCCTCATTAGTCAGTCTCCTCCTGATCCCCTTTTATCATCCCTAAAAGTAAGTTTGTTAAGGGGTTTGTGCCACTGTTCACAGGGGGTTGCCAAGGGCATTCCACCACCGGAGAGAACTTCTCCATGGTAACCAAGGCCTTCTTAAGTTTTCCACGAGATTAAACAGCGTGACCCTAACCTCACATATTGCTACAGTAAAATGGCCTGGTAAGAAGCTACTGTTGCCCTGATTACTGCTCTCAGAATGGGTAATACCCTGTTTCCCTTAGGGCTCCTTTGGGTCACAGTGTGTGGTTTTTGACCTCACACAATGTCAAGAGAAAAGGAGCCTTAGGCACCTCACTTTGTACAGAAAATAAACAAATTGAGCACATTTCAAAATCCATGCTGTGCTTTGTGCACAAATTGTGCTTCGGTCTCAGGAACGTTGTAAAATGCTTTATTATCAAAGGCATATAAAGGTTGAAGCAGGTATCATTTGATTGCCACCCACCCTCTGCCTTCTCTTCAGAAAAAGCACTATAAACTCACCAGTCCTGCCATTTTGCATTTGCACATGCTGCCTCAGCCACTACATTTTAATGGCATCTCATCTACACCAGGTGAACTGTAGAGTGTGGAAAGCTCTGTCAGAACACATTAACCCAAAATCCTTCAGGGATCCACAAACACTAAGTCATGGTGACAACTCTCTTTCTGGGTAACTTTGGGGATCAGCCAATCTTGATTACTCAAGCTTCCTATGATGACACTTTATAACATATCCAGAGTTGGCAAAAGAAGAAAGTAATATTATGAAGATCATTTTCCAAAGAAATTAAGAAAGAGTGGATATAGGAAGGGATGTATGTTTTTATCAAAATATACTAGGAATAACTTAATAGCACTGAACAGTAGCTATACCACTTCATATTCCCAGTGGAAAAAACCCACGTTCTTGCATAAAGATATGTTTTAGTAATCTTACTAACAACTAACATACTCCCAGAGATCTGTCAAAAGTAATAACACCTATTCTTGTGAAGTATTGGCTTCTATCAGTCAAAACATAAAATGAATACTAAAGTGCAAGAGGCTTTCTTGAGTGTATTGAAGTGAAAAACAAAGGCTTAAGAAAGGAAAAAACCACCTTACATCATACTGCATAAGAGCAGGTTCTCTGGACTATAAAATTTGCAGGATCAGTGAATAAAACTGACTTAGAAGAAATGCAACTCAGCTTTCCAGAGCCATTAAGGACTGAGAAGCTTTATTCCTACTGATGTTCACTTGAAAACATCAACAATGTGAATTCTGATTCAACCAATTAAACACATACTGTTTGGTAAATTCCTTTCAAAAAAATTATTGCAGTTCTTCAGCAAAAACACATCCACTACAATTTTCAAAGATTAAAGAGTAACTAGCTGCTGACTACCATACAGGAGTGACTGAGCAAAAAGGGAGATGGTGCACAAGTACACTCCCTACAAAGCACAGCACTGGAATTTTTTCCAAAGTAGCCCCAGGGGTAACGCATTTCTATGCAGACTAAGAATAAACTGTGCCACGATTTTTGTGTGTATGAATATATGAACGCTGTACTCCAAAGCACACGTACTCAAATTTAACCTGACCCTCTAGTACTCTATTAATGCAGTCAATGAATTTTGTAGGATGGGCTGCGTGAGTTATCAGATCAATCACAGAAGCAGGAAATTATTTCCCCCTCAACAGATTTACAGGTATAAACCAATTAAACTAATCTGCAATCCAAATTTTCAGACTATATCAAAAGACACACAGTCATTTATAACTACTTGAACATACATCCAATTTCACAGAGATAAAATTAATGAAGTCAATCTGTTGAAATAACCTCTTCTGGCTCTTAAAAAAAATGTGTTGGAAACATTAAAACGTTTCTCTGTTGAATAGTTATGTCACTTCTATAGCAGCTATTAACTTTTTAAATTGTTCTTTCTTTAGCTATAGCATTTTTTGTTTCCACAATCTTTTAAACTGGAGTGCTCTCAAGACCAGAGAGGCTTGCCATTGTTCTTAAAACAATTTATTTCATAGCAGCAAGTCTTTAAAAATGCCAACACTGCAATTTTGAATAATATATATTTTTCAAAGCTTGACAGTTCCAGGATCTTTTCCTCGGCTTTCTGAAGCATATTTCATCTGTTTGTGACAAGGGTCACTGACATCAAAAGTCAGTGATTAAATAAAATAGAATACAGTGAATTATTACAGCATTTTTTTTTCTTAAACATTGCAAGATTTTAAAACATTGGGAATACTTTGTTACTCATGTGTGGTACTTTTGATACTAGATTACAATGATCATTCTAAATAGAGATCTGTATGTTTCCCTCAACACGCAAAAACTAATTTTTAATTAATCATAATTTAATTTCATTATGAGATGTGATCTGTGAGGAAAACAACAGGCACACACACAAAACCAAGAAAAAAAAAATTCACAAATTCACTATTATTGGATCATTTGTTTAAATGAGCTGTTGATCATTAGTGTTTACATGACAGGGTCTACTGTTGACATCTTCAATGGTTTACATTAGAAATGAATGTATTTTAAGAAAAATAAGTTTGAATAGCTATCAATATTGGCCTGCCATGAAGATCAAGTCTGTCATTAAGCAACATGTCATCTGTTGTTACTTACTGCATCCTGTAGCATCTGTTCTTCCCTCTGTTGCCACTAAAGACAGAAGAAAGGTCTAAAAACAAAATCCACATATACTAGTAGCTTTGTTCCCAGATTTTCTCTTTTAGAGGACAAGAATTTAATTTTTATAATCTTTAACCAGATAGAGCATAACATGCATCAACAGCAGTTCTGACTATGCCTTAGGCAATTTGATGAACAAAAAAATACTGAAAAAGGCTTAACAATTCATTTTACATCTCAAAGCCTTTCTAAGAATACAGATTTACTGTATTTGTTTTGCTTCTGTCAAATCAGCAACTTGACATTCAGAGTGGAGTTTTCTTATCTTTTTTTTTGTTTGTTTTTAAACATACAGCTATGAAGAAAAATCTAAGCCTTTGGCTGTGTATGTCTTGCTTCTGATGTAAATTAAGTAGGCCCCCAAATCTTTAAAATTGCAGTTTTACCAGTGTATTTTCTATAGAACCTTAGAATCATTTAGATGGAAAGGGATCTCTGGAATTAACCTTGCCTAACCTCCTGCTCAAAACAGAACTAACATCAAGGCTAGATCAGGCTGAGTTCTTAAAATCTACAAAGAATAGTTTCCACAGCCTCTCTAGGAAATTTATTCCAGCACTTACCCATTTTTATAGTAAAGTTCTGAATGGTTTTTTTTTTCCATATATCTTATCAGAATTTTCCCTGTTGCTTCTTGTGACTCTCCTCTCCTGCCCTTTCGCTGTACATATCCATCTTCTCTTTAAAAATCCCTCTAGGAAGTTGAAGACTATAACAGGATCCCCCACTAACCCTTCTTCTCTTCACAGGAAACAAAACAAGCTTTGTAAACTGCTCTCCATGCGTCATGGGCTGCAGCAATCTGACCATCTTAGTGATCCTGCTCCAGACTTACTCCCTTTTGTTGATGTCTCTCTTGCACTGGAGGCCCAGAAACGGACACAGTACTCCCCATGTGATATCAAAAGTGCAGAGTGATAGTAATCACTTCCCTCAAACTTCTACTTAGCCTTTTGCAAATGCAGTCCAGTGTGAAGCTAATTAAGCCTTCGTCTCTATAAAAGCTTATGAATCATGTTCAACTTGTTGCCCATGAGGATATGCACATCCTTTTTAGCAAAGTTGCTCTCCAGCCAGGCAGTCCCCAGCCTGTACTCATGTATGTTCCAGGTGCAGGACTTCACGGTTATGCATCTGTTGAACTTAATGAGGTTACTGCTGGGGCACACTTCAGCTTCTTGAGGTTCCTGCAAATGGTAGCACTGAACTCCATCATACTGATGATTTTGCCATGTTTAAGTATCATCTGCAGATTTGATAAGTGTGCACTCCATCCTATCACCAGGGTCACTAATGAAGATGTTAAACAGCATTGGCCTCACTATCAGTCTTTGAGGAGGGGGAGTGCCATAACCAGTCATCTGCCTGTTAGACTGTGAATAGTTGATCAGTACATTTTGAACATGACACTTTGGCCAGCTTCTAATCTACTTTGTACTCCTTTCATCCAGCCTCAGCTCACAAATATGGCTACAGCAATCCTACAGTAGACCATGATGGAAGACTTTCTTACACCAGAAAATCGTATTTGCATGGTCACAGAGACAGTCATTTCACCATAAAAGGTAACCAGGTTGGTCTTACAAAGCCTGCACATAAATCTGTGTTGGTTGTTCCAAATCACTTTCCTCTACTTCATGAGTCTGCCAATAGCTTTCATAAAGACTTGTTCCATAAACTCTCTGCCCACTGATTCTTACTTTTTCTGAAGATGGGAGTAACATTCACTTCTTTCCAGGCACCACTTTATATTCCTCCCTTATAGACCCCTTTAAATGTAATATCGTGCTTGCAACTGAAAATTTTTCCAGTATACAATTCCACAAGAAACATTCGTACAGGCCTGACCCTAATACTCTATGGATGGGAGATCAGAGACTACTTCAGAAAGGCAAACTGCTTCTTTAAAAGACTTCTAATGTTTAATACATCACATACAAAAGATGCTTCAGGGTCTCAGATACCACTACTGAGCTGAGGGACATCCCTGGTAGTATTTCAGTTTGAATTTTACTACATTTGTTTACAGTCCTTATCTAAACTACCTTTGGCAAGAAGAATGCTGTCATTTTATCAGTAGAGTTTTTCGACCTTATCTAGGAAAAAAAAGAAACATTAAAGATGTTATTTTTTCAACAGCAAAAGGAGAAAAAAGGCAGCATTGAAATTGGAAGTTTACTGAGAATGACCAGTCATGCATATGAATCCATCTGAGCTTTACTATACAAAAGTTTTATGGCTGGTAACAACTCTGAATCAAAACTGAGGAAAATGGAGCAAAGTGCAATCAGAACTATGATCATGCAATCACTGGGTTTTTTTCAGTTTTGTATTCACAATGCAAGCTGCCAATATTCAAACCTCTGTTGAATTTGAGGACAGGAATGGAAGTGGAAGGAAGAATTTTTTATCCACTTTTTAATAATATTGCTATTTCTATTGGGATGGAATGAGAACTACTCAAAGGTAGGGACTGGATTCTCCTGGCAAAAAAGGGACAGATGGGTTGTTAAGTGTTCCCAAACATAATTACAAATACAACAGGTTCAACAGAAGAAAACTAATAATATTCCATTTATGAATAATCTTTGACATTATATTCCATATAATAAATTATATACCATCCCCATTTGGAAGGCTGGCATTTTAAGATATATTACCCTGACATAAAGTGTCTAGAACTTTATTTTTATTACAGACACAGGATTAGTTTAGTAAGTGAGCTGCTTTGGTTAAAATTAGTATATCTTTCCAGCTCTCCAATTTCATATATATGGAAAAACTGGAGGGGAAATCTTGATTATGTCTATATATCTACAATGCTGTCTGCATGGGGACTCCAGTCAGGCTAACCTGTAAGTATTAACATGAGAAACAAAGGAAAGGCATCACGCTAATTAACTCATTCCCACAGTAGCAGTGTGGACTGTAGATTAGAACTGGTGATTCCTTGATGATAATAAACTTAACTGGCATACATTTGTGCTGACATCAATTAAGTTCCTCAATAGAGTGAGGTACTGGCCTCCTTCTCTTAAATCAACAGGAGTTTGTAATTCATTTCATTGGTGGTGGTCTTAAAACTCTGTTCTTGAGATATATTTCCCCCTACCGCGAAACATGTCAGAGGATAAAAAAATTAAAGATTTCAGTGACATTACTATGAGGAAGACAATATATTTTGAATCATAGGAATAAAAAGGCCATAAAGAGCAAAAAAGCAGCATTGATGAAATGTGTGTCACATTGGATGATATCTCCTTTATTTTCTTCTACTCAGATACAGATCTCAAAAATTCTGCTTAAATTCTGTGATATACTGAAAAATTAAAAAAATTAATGTCACACGAGAGGTACAAAATTATCCTTCCACAGCCTCATTGAGGAATACAGACCTATATTCAAAGTAAGAAAAATAACTGGACATGGGAAAATTTAGCTCTCAGGAAATTAATACCAGGAAATGTTGATAAACTTTGTGTGTTGTCATGACTCACAGAAGATTTGTTGCATACCAGATGCCAGTGCAGAAAAAAAAAAACCCTCCACATTAAAAGACGATGTTACTGAGAAGGTCTGGAAGGAAGCCATGGTCATCATAATCTATATTGGATCTAGTGATATAAGCAGAACTAAATGGAGATCCTGCAAAACAGGTTTCAACAGTTTGTTAGCCGTACATGCAAGTAGAGATTAAATGCCAGCGTTCTCAGAAATGAGACTGGTGCCACACTCAGGGAGAAGCAAAGAATGGCAGACCAACATCTCAGAACAGTTCAGAAACAACACAGATGAACACATATTGCTCCCAGAGTAACTGAACCTTATACAGCTAATTTAGCATTGTTTATCGATAGTCCAGACACAGCATAAAGTATTAAAACAACACTTATCTAAAACAGTTTTAACTTTAAAATAGAGACACAAACCAGTTCAGAAAAATAGAACATATGTCAGGTTCTAGCCTGAAGCTGTACATGAGGGGGGAAAAAAAAAAAAAAAGTGACTTAAAAGAGGCTAATTTGATGTTAAGCAGAGGTGCAAAGAGAGCAAGATGACAGCTTTCCCACTTTTCACAACCATATTTTAAGCACTGACTAAAAGAGTTATTTTTCAACACAGAAGAAAACGTGTTGTACATCTAGGAGCAACATAAAGTCCTGAAGACAGAAGGCCACAAACATCTAACAAGGACCAGCAAACTGTGAGAGAACAACATTTGGAGCAGAGTAAGAACTGTACGGAAGATGATCAAATGTAACAAACAGGCACACATAGGCAAAGATTTTCACCCTCTAACCTGCATAAAACCAACACCCTTAAATACCTCAGCCCCCACTGCCTTAGCATAGCAATCAGAATCCCTATGCAGGCTTGCCAGAAGACAGCAAAGTAAGGACCCATTCCTGAGCTTGTTTCAGCTGTCTGACACTGTTGTAGAATTTCTCATAGACAAACACACATAACCTTTGGACGGAGACAACTTGCTACGCCATCTTGCTTTGGAGATGGTACCCAAAACGAGAGCACTCTATACAGTTGGAGATAGTAAAAGAGAACCTATGCAGCCTTATATTCAGGCAGAAAACTAGAACAAACCTAATTCTTAGTAACTTTTTCAACCTGCAGTTAGAGAACATCTGGGCAGATGTTCTTGATGGCTGAGTCTCTTCATATACCTTAAACGGTTTGATTCATAATAAACTGCCACAGCACGTTTTATTCAGTTGTCACCCAACATGGTAGGAAAGAAAGAAATCTGCTCATTGAGACCAAAACCATAATTGGACAAAGGACATAAGCATATTCCTAAGTGTACTTCATAAGCAATAAGGAACTTCAAAATTACTTTAGCCTATTTAGCCACAAATTTCTACCTATCACCCAGTTTCTGAATAATTCGTCATAAATTATAAGAGTCTAGAAAACTTTGTTTAATAATTTTATTATTTTTTTCAATTCTGTCATGCTATTCAGTGGAATAATTACCAGATACACTACATGAAAAAATTAAAACTACTATTCATTTGTCCTCCCCAAATCCAAGAGTATTTCAGGCATTGCTAAAATGTATGTTACCTTTTTGACTGCATGACATGATTAAAGTTATTCTGGGTGCAATCACGTAACTTTTGCCCCAGCCTCCCCACAGCTTGTTACAATGCTAGGATTTACCATTGATTGGTCTGTATTAAAATTTAGTAATGTCCCTTTGTATTTATTTGTAATAGGCAGCAGCCAGATAACTATAGCAAGTCTACAATGGATATTTGCACACATGTGAAGAGTTTGTCCACAACTAACATCTGCCCATCATTTCTCATATACTCACAAAGTCAAGTGGATCCTACTGTGCTTATTAGGGAAAAAAGAACATCATGCACATGACTGGTGTAAGCTGGCTCTTTCTCAAGCTTAATTCATTCAATGATACACAAGTGACCTTGTGATAAAAGTTTGTGCTGAACTATGATGTCATATACGGTGTGTATTACATTTCTGAACTGAATTTAAAAAAATTAATTCTGCTAACACAAGCAGTGTTTTAAAAGCATGCCTTGCTTCTGAAGGGCTCTTAAAAGCAAAAACTACGTTAATAGTTCACAGACTGGAATAGGAACATGATGAAAACAGACATGTGCTTTGGAATAAGAAGAAAGATTTACATCTGGAAGCAGTGGAAGTGACAACACACTGCCCTCAGCCAGTCCTACTTATCCAGAAATATCCAGCTTTGACATTTGGGAGGGATTACAGAATATCTAAAAGGAACCTGCTGTACTTCTTTACGAAATATTGGAATCTATGACCCACAAACTAGAGGCTTAAAACCAGAGAATAACTCATATTGGATGTACTGTCAACTCATCATGAGGCTCTGCATCAGAACATTACAAAAAAACACTTTGCTAGAGCTGTGACTTCCAGAGAAATTTCAAGCTGATTTGGCAACACTTGTTTCCCACAAAACTAACAGAAAATCCACTCCTCTGAAGGAAAATATACTTTGAAGATTTCCTCAATGCCCCGTCCAATTCTCTTTCTCTACAAGGAGGACTAATGCAATGAAAAGAGCAGGTCAAACCATTTCTTTGAAAGCTGTAGCTTAGTAGTTTACCACCTTCGAGTATGGTTTAGCTTCCTCCAAAGCTGCCAGTTTTCATGATCAAGAAATGTGACAGCAGAGGTGTAAAGCAGCAGTAGCTCAGAACTAGAAAAGAACCAGCAACAGAAAAGTGTGAGGAAGGAGACTCTGCAAGTGGGTTAGGTGAATCTTCTGGATTTGCCACCTGCAAGACTGTAAAAAGTCAGGATTTAGATGCAAAAAAATAGTTGTAAAAGATAAAATATTTAATCTGACCAGTGTGCAAAAAACTTACTGCATAGATATTATGGAATTGTCATCTCAAGAGTTGTTGTGAAAAAATATATTCAGCCAGCAAATGAGGTTGAAAAAAATAAAATGTCTAAAGCGAATTTTGCTCATATTTTAGTGTATATTTCAGTATAACTGTAACAATCAAATTGTTATTCATTCTTAAGTAGTATCTAGTGTTGAATTAACATATTTGCTTTTTGCAATTAGCAATGGGAAAAAAAAGGATATTTAATTCTGTTCTTTTCTTTTTCTTTCTTCCGTACACTCACTGTCCCTAATCACAGTACAATAAAATGTTACTAAGATGAAATTTCACTGAAAAAAAAAAAAAAGCTGTAGGCAGGTTTAGTTTAAAACAAAGTAAATGAAACTTGCGAAACTGGATAGTCTTTTGTCTGGAATATGAATTGAAAGAGCTAGATAAAGAAACTACTGCCAAACGCCTCACTAGCTCCGATGTTTCAGAAGAACATTTTAGAAATAATTTTTTATAGTGAAAGGAGTTCAATGAATTGTGTGGCATTTCTTGTCTTCTTCATTATTTTTCCACTTGTTATCTAATGTATTGTTGAAAGTATTGCAGAGGAAAGCAGTTTTAGTTTTTGTCCTAACCATGCCTCACTCACTCATGATGATTCAGCAATTTACACAAAAGGAGCACAAGGGATATTCTGGCTTACATAAAATCTTAGAAATACCAGCTTTCTTACCAGTACTGCTATACAGTCACATGCACAGTTACTTTTCCACTCTGTCAGTAGAAATGTGAGTTTGACTTCTGCTGGTCAAAATAAATTATTTCCCACAAGAGGTGACCTCTTCCCACAGCATCCAGGCTGGTATTTTGAGAAGTGGTGCAACATCAGCACATCAGACACAAAATGCATTTTGCCCTCTTTTAATCCCAAAACTTACTCAAAATCTCCACTGACTTCCTCGTCACCTTGTTACTGCATTCATGAGAGCAGAAAGGCAAAAAAATCACCAGCAAGTAGAATATATTTTAGGGTGTAATGTGGAAAGTGTGAGAAGTCTTTTTAAGTGACATAAAACGCAATTATTAGGAGGAAAATTGTGTTACTCCCAAGCACATACAGGTCAGTAACAGAAGTGCTGATGTCTCACTATGTCCTGTTAAGTCATCACAAATCACTGTACCAAGTAATGACACAAGAAACAACAGATTCACATTATTTAGTGACTCTGCACGGTCTGTTGTTCCGAGGCTGCTCTGGCTCCAGGAAAGAACCAAGTCAGTATCATGCAGATAAACTGCCAAGCTGCCAGATAAGCAACTAGCAAAGAAATGTTACTTTTAACCCCTCAATGCACGTTACTTATTAATTGTGTATTTGGAGAGGCTAAGAGGCTTTATGCTTAAGCAACTCACCTTATGAAATCACACAGAGATATTCAAGTATAGTAACGTGTTCTGCTGTTTCTGTCCAGCAGATAAAGCTACTTTACACAGTTTGAAGATCATTACTACAGCATGACAACTTTAATTACACAGTCAAATGCTAATACAGCTGAACCCTACCTCTGTTCAGCAGTCCATTGCAAATTATTTGGAAACAGGACACAGGCTGTTGCTTCATATAAATCAATCCTCCATTTCTATTACCCATTGTGATATAAAACATACAAGCCTGTCTTGCTTTCTGGGAATAATTCAGAGATTTAAAAAAACGAGAACTCACAAGTTCAATATTATCCCCAACCTTTCCACGTGTGTTAGTTCCAAGTGAGCACACAACTTTGCAAAGGCACATACAACCAAGAAACAGTCCATGAAATACTGTACTTGGAAATGGGGTTTTCTTGTGCGTAGTGCAAGCACTTCACTCATTCAACATGAGATACATTGAAAAACTACTGATGACAAAGCCTTAGAAAACAATCTCATAAAGCAGAGCCTTTACTTAGTTTTAATTTACAGCAGAATTTAGTCTCAAGGATAATTAGACCATTAACCTGGTCATTGAGCCTAACAGCTGTTGTCTGTGACAATCGGACTTCCACACGAGAAATACTATTATAAATAAAGCAACGTACTGACACATTGAATAAACAGCACTGTGCATGTTTAACAGTTACTGTTAATTCAGTTACATCAGTGACCTTCAAGAAGTGTCATTTGTGTACACATTGTAAACTGAAAGGGTCAAGTCCCATTTTTTTTTTTTAATTATGGTCATATGTCACTTAAGACTGTTTGGGTCTCACCAACAAAATAATCACTAATCTGAAAAACATTGACCATATTTATATATACTAGTTTTGACAAAACCTGTTACTGTGGAAAGTCTATCAGGTTCAGATTTCTACTTGACTTAAAAAAAGGGATCTCAAACAGGGCCTCTGTTCAAAGGGCAGGGAAAGTTGTTTCTCAAACATCCAGTTCTAATTCAGTTCTGACTTTTAGCAAGAAATATTTAATATTAGTTTCTATTCCATTCATAATGTTGAGTTTAAAAGAAATGAAGCCTCAAAGTTTAGTGACGTGGGAAAATCACTTCCTTATGCTCTTCCCTGTTATTCTCTCAGTGGAGCACTACTTTAGATGATACTCAAAGATCTGCCAGATTTGAAAAGCCTCAAGTTTCAGGCAACGCCCCCAAAATAACTGCATATTGAAACAAAAAGCTAGATAATCAATCAGCTGTTCTCTGACTACAAATGGGTGCAGCTACAAACAGCACAGGGATACTTTCAAGGAGGAAATAAGAAACATGCTGCTTTACTAATAGTTTCATCCTCTCTAGAGTATAAATGTTGAAGCATAATTGAATTCCTTTGACACTAATTTTAGTATTGCTTAATTACTAGTTATTTCATTGCCATGGATTAAAGCAGAAAAATGAACAGCAGAAAAACAGCTTCTATCATTAGCAAAACTGTTGTGCTAATAATGATAACACAATCTTACCTTAACTGAAGATAGCAGTAAGATTAGATTGTGGTTATTTGGGTTTAGAAAGAATGCATTTGTGGATAACCACATCGCACCTTTAATCAACTAGGAAATCAATCTTTCTTCACACGTTTTTGCAGCTCCTACTAATGGGAGTGGTATTCTCCCTAAGCCTGAACTATGAACAGTGCCAAACATGACACTCCTGTCACTTAAAGACAAAACTATTTGTGTTGTTCAGTGCTACAGGAGTTTGTTTAGTTTCAAGGAGATGAGCAACACTTTGTACACAGCAAAGTACTTGCATCCAACACCCCTGAGCAACATTCCTATATTATCCCTAACTCTTAAAGCCAGGACAAAGCACAGATTATCGAAATACCTCTTTTGTCCTATCTAAGGGATTAGTCTTCTGTGTATCCTTTTGCATGTGGGGCAGGGAGCAAGTCATAGCACAAAACGTTAAGCAATGTGCGTGGTCCAAAGAAAGAAACTCTGGAAGTCCTTAATATATCCTATTAAGACCAGCATTTCTGTCACATAGCGCATAAAAGTAGATAGAACAATTAAGTACAACTCTAATACAGCAAAATTGAGAACTACCTGTTAGGAAATTGAGAAAACTGCAATGTAGTGATCTGTTTTTTATTGTCAGGGACCATCACTTGCCTCTACTAACTGATCTACTTTTGCACATAAAGCCACAAAGAAGTTTTTCCTTGAGATGTAGAATTCACCCTGATGATAGGAAAACATGCCACCTACTACAAAATCCTTTTCCCAAAGCTTTCAATTAAATCAATTAAAATCAAAATAACCTTTGTTCCATCTCTGTTTGGCTTCAGTCATGATCTTTAAACAGACTTATGCTAGCAATGGGTTGAACCCTGAATAAGCAAACTAAAGTGAAATGAGTTTGGGAATGTATTTGTTCTGTGTAATGCATTTGTTTCGACTTATTTTGCAATCATTTTACACTCATTAAAAGCAAACACACCCCTAACAAGTACAACATTTCTAGCAGACTCTGGAAAACAGAATATCACTGATTATGCTGAAAACCATAAAAATGCAAATGGAATGAGAAAGAATCCGAAACAACATCATAACGTAAACAAAACATAAAATGAAAACACTTCTAACAACACAGATAGTATACTTTTAGCTATTTGCCAGATGCTCATACTAGGGATGACCCCAAGCACTCTAAAGTCACAGAGAGCCTTTGCCTTCAAATAATGTCAGCTGAATAAAAAGAATTGCTTAGACTCATAGTGCTGCAATTCTCAGATAAAACATAGCAAGATATATATATATTTAAAGCTTACCATTATCACTTTTGAGATTTCCATTGCTGAGCTGTTTTAACCTCTTCTGATGGGATTTGCCATTGTAGTGGATTTGTGCCTGAGCAGCAGAGTTCAGCTGAATGTTACAAACATTACACAAAGTGAAATTGGTGTGTTTCTTTTCTCTCTCCTTCTTTTCTTCAGTGCCATCAGGTGCTAACTCTTTCTCACCTTCCCTGTCTGGGACGGATATGAAATCTGAATTGTATGAGTGTTTATCAACTGGTAAATCAGGGCTCCAGGGCTTCTTCATATTTTCTGGGGAAGAAGAGAAAAAAACATGAGGGAAAATGGGTGAGTAATGCAAAATAATATACACAAGATCTCTACATCTGCAAACCAGTAAAATGCAGAAAATCATTCTTCACATTTTCATATTTCACCACTATATTTCTGCTAATGTATTTTGCTTTCTGTTCATGATTTTTAGTTCTGCTATGTAACTTGAGTAACTTGTGAATGCCTTTAAATGTTCACGGGTACTAAATCTATCACTGGAGCCAACCTGTCACAGGGACTTTTTGTTTTTAATTATTTCTATCTTATCCCTTGGTTAGTTTAATTATTTAAGAATTATGCTATGAAAAGCAACCTTACAAATGCCAAGTTAGAAATTTCAGCACAGTCCAGATGAAGCTCATGAAATCCTAACAGTCACCTTCAGTGGGAAACTGTACTGGGTACAGGTGCCCAGGTGCTGGCAGTGGGGGCTGGAAGGTGGCCTCTTTGAGACTAGGCCAGGGGCTGTCCCATGCTGGGGCAAGCCAGTTCCAGGCAGCTCCAAAACTGGCCGACCAGTGCCCATCAGCCATGGGTGTGGCATCTCAGTGATAACATATTTAAGAAAGCAGCAGCTGAAAAAAGTGAGAGAAACAGCCCCAGTGGAAAAGAAGGGTAAGGAGGCGCTCCAGGCACTAAAGATTCACCTGTAGCTCATGGTGAACCAAGGACTATGGTAGAGTAGATACCAACACTGAAGCCCATGGAAGACCCCACACCAGCGTGGGTGGACATGACCTGAAGGAAGCTAGAGCCTATGCAGGAGCAGGCTGCTGGCAGGGGCAGCAGTCTACAAAGAGGAGACCACACAGGTCTTCTGGCAAGACCTGTCACCCCATGGGGGACCCACAATGGAACAGTCCTTTCCTGAAAGACTGTACCCCATGGAAACGATCCATGCTGGAGCAGTTTTTCAAGAATTGCAACCTGTGGGAAGGACCCTCACTGGTGCAGTTTATGCAAGGTTGTATCCCATGGGAGGGAGCCCATGCTGGAGAAGGGGTGAGGAAGGCAGCACAGCAGAGATGAAGTGATGTGGACTGACCACAACCCCCAATGCCCATCCCTCTGCACTGCCTAGGCTTGGGGAGTAGTGTAGAAGAGTCAGAAGCGAAGCCCAGGAAGAAGCAGGAAGCAGAAAGGAAAAGTGTTTTCGTGTTTTGTCTTTGTTTCTCACCATCCTCCTCTGTTTTAACTGGCAATAAATTAGTTTTCCCAATTTGAATCTCTTTTTACTGTGACAGTACCTGGTAAGTGCTCTCTCCCTGTCTTTATCTCAACCCACAAAATTTTCAATCTTACTTCAGCTTCCCTGCACTGGTGTGGAAAGGGAGTAAGAGAGTGGCTGGGTGGGCATCTGGGAACCAGCCAAGGTCAATCCACCACAGAAATACAAGTAGGTATTAAATCCACAAGTATCACATTTTTATTTTTTTAATATAAACTATACAATAAATAAGTCAGTTAAACTCTACACAGATGACAACCTATTGTTATGTTCCATTATATACACTCCTACATTCAAATACTGCACTTGATTAATTGCCACAAATTCGTAGCTGGTTTTGCACTTAGAAATGCATGATGCATTTTTCAAGTTTAAAAAAAAAAAAGGGGGGAAGGGGGTGAGGGGAGTCTCTCTTCCCTATCGTCACATATTTTGGTGTGTTGCAATTAATAGAAGAAAAACTAAACCCCCTATATTTTAGTCAGCTAAGCTTAAATGCATAGACCTTACTCTTGAGTATATTAATTAGGTGTTTAGCAACACCTAGTCATACCCTCTCCACATCCTATGAACACTTTCAAGCCCAAGTCTAATAAATTTATGCTTGTCTGGTTTAAAATCATTCAAAGACAAATATATTCTATTAGTTTATCTTAACTTCTCAGGATTATAATTCAAGGGTAGTTAATTTAGAGTCAACTAATACCAAATTATAACTACAGGAATGAGAAGACAATCCCACCTGAAGAACTTCAAGTGAAACCAAAGTAAACATGATCTCCTGCAATTAAAGGTGAGCAGAAATGGCACAGGTGAAGCACTCTGTGCACTGAAAAGATAATTTACTATTCAAGGAGTACAAAATGTTATACCAACTTGGCATCTTGGTGAGACCTTTATATACCGTACAAATCTTTAAAGTGCTTGTTCTCCCAGGTTTAGTGAGTAAATGAAGGTCTACCTAAAGAATCTAACCTGTACTTTCAGTGACAAAATTACTGTGGACTTAAATACTATGATATTGTTTTGGTCTCTAACCCTAGAGACAAAAAAGATGACTGCAGCAACACAAGAAAATAGGCTACAGATGACTTTAATCCCAGATCCAGACAAGGTTCAGTATTTAAAATAAATCTAAACAAGCCTTCAGATTTGAGTCTGATTACAAAATACCACAAATCATTCTTGAGATTCAAATATTGTAAATTTCATCAGCTAAACATTTTGCCATCCCTCCCAAAGATTTAAACAGTTACTGCTTTCCAATCAAATCATAAATATATCTAAATATACAAATCTAAAATGTATCAATATTCAAACCAGTTTCCATCTCAGTTTTCATATTTAATTTATAATTAGAATTGTGTTATTTCATGCTAACAAAACACTCTTACATTTAAGAGAGCACAGACTCGGTTCTGAGAGAAGGTCTGCACTTGCTGTAGGTTAAAACCTCACTGAACCAGTTTGGTGAGTATTTGTGTTTCAGCTTTTGCATACAGTCAACTCTTACCTAGGATTTTAGCTGTCCAAAGACTAAGATGAGAAAGCAGGCTAACCAATTCATTCCAAAGTAAAATTTCAACGAAAGCAGCAGCATAAAAGTATTTCTTTATTAAAATAAAATGTTTTGTACCAACAGTGATGACGGGAACTTTTACAGATAAAACACAATAATCCCATAAATCACTATGACACTGTGGAAGCTTAGGAGAAAACCTGACATTTTTCTACAGCAATTCTATAGCATATTTCTCCTAATGGAAGGACATTCCTCCTGAGGAAGCAACAGCATTCTACCAACCTCTCATTCTCCTGGAGTTTGCTGGAGATACAGTTCATTCCAGAGACTTATACTCATCTGCCTACAATATTTTTAAATCAAGAAATTCAGTCTTTGATCAAAGCATTACAAGGATTAAAATGCTAACATGATAGCAGTAGTTTTACTAAATTGCTATAGATTACTAACATTTCAGAAATCCCAGTTTATATACATGCTGTACATATATATATCTTTTGCATTGAAAGCATTCCCCACTAGAGAGCAGTATGAATTTAAAATTACAATGTATCTCTAGACCTATAGTGCTAGTCATATAGGCATGAGATTACTGTAATAAACCAGATCTTTTAACCAAGGTGTAAAACTTTGTAAGCAGATAGAATCTAGTCAATTAAACAAACATTATACACTATGCGCACACATGTCTAATTCTTTTTGAAACATTTACACAGATAGCTGGCAGCCTAATAAAGTTTATCAGCGTGTTATTACATCCCACTAATATTCCAGTCAACACAGCTTAATCTGAGAGAGTCTTTATTTTTGGCATATAAGATACTCATGTCTTGCATTTTAATCTCGTAACAGAAAAAGAAATTACAAAATGCACATGAGATAAAGGAACAGTAAAATAATAAGGGAAACTTCACCTTGGAAAGAAATTATTAAAGCATCTGTTATTTGATTTGTGCTTTCCTTGGAAAGCTGTGATGGTAATAGAGCTGTGATACATTTTTGCCTACTGCCATGTCTCTCAACTCTGGAGGAAAGCTAATTTATAACTGTAGACTAGGTGACAATAAGGAAAACTGAAGTTTCAGGAACACATATCACACTCCAGTTTGTCACCATTTCCTTCACAGATACACAGTTATTTCTGAGTATGTAACAGTTCTACTAAAGGACTATGGTGAAATATCCTACACCTTTGCAAACCACTTGAGCTGATGCTGTGAGTCAGCATGACATAGCAGTACTCAGCATGTTGACTGGACACAAATGATTTAAGGAAAAAAAAATTCCCAAAAATAAAGACAAAAATTTTGGGAAAAACAAAAGTAGTTTAGGATTAAAACATTCTGGTCCTTCTTACTCAATATTCCTTAAAGGACAAGGAAACAAACATAGCAAAGGATAGAGAAGGGGGATCACAGAATTGTCAGAGTTGGAAGACACCTCTAGAGATCCTCTAGTCCAACTTCGTCCCTAAAGCAAGGATTGCCTAGAGCACATCACACAGGACTGCATGCAGGCAGGTCTGGAATATTTCCAGAGGAGGGGACTCCACAACCTTCCTGGGCAGCCTGTTCCAGTGCTCTGTCACCCTCACAGTAAAGAATTTTTTTCTCATATTTAAATGGGCCCTCCTACGTTCCAGCTTGTGTCTGTTGCCCCTCATTCTGTCACTGGGAACTACTGAGAAGAGTCTGGCTTCATCCCCCTTGAACTCATTCTTTAGGTACTTAGAGGCATTAATAAGGTCTCCCCTCAGCCTTCTCTTCTCCAGGCTAGAGTCCCAGCTCTCTCAGCCTTTCCTTGTAAGAGAGGTGCTCCAATCCCCCAATCATCTTTGTTGCCCTCTGCTGGACTCTCTCTAGTAGTTCCCTGCCTCTCCTGAACTGGGGAGCCCAGAAGTGGGTGCAGTATTCCAGATGTGGCCTCAACAGGGCAGAGTAGAGGGGGAGAATGACCTCTCTCGACCTACTGGCCACACTCTTCCTTATGCAACGCAGGATTCCATTGGCCCTTTTGGTGGCAAGGGCACATTGCTGGCTCATGGATAATTTACTATCTGCCAGGACTCCCAGATCCTTCTCAAAACTGTTTTCCAGCACGTTCTCCACTAACTGGTGCATGGTGTTCTTCCTCCCTGGGCACAGGACCCTACACTGGAGATATCCAACCGAATATAACTTGCCGAGATACTTTTAAAATAAAATTTACCACTCCAAATAGTATTTTAAAATAAAATTAAAAAATCAAGTTTGTGAACTCTTGTAAAGATCCACCAGTGTTTAATGCAGATGCAGGCTGATTCTTGCCAAGTAGCAGACCTTCAGTTTATGCCTGCATCATTTCACACTTCGATTATCTGGAGTGAAATGATTAGGCAGCGATTTTGATTGGTGAGGGTAAGAAAAAGAACATTTAGACTATTCTATTGGGAAATTACATGGAATATGGAACCTGGTTTGAAAAAAATTGTAATTTTAAAAGCAATTTTTCATTGCTAACAATGTCTTATTGATTTGAACTGCTGAACCTATGTGGAAATGGACAGGCATTAAATGAAAACCCTCTTTCCCTTGCATTATATTATAGAGTCCATCTTGACTGCCCTGGTTATGTAACTTATAAAGTCATCACTTTTGCAGATAATGTTGTCTCCCCTTCTAAAAGAAAACTATCTTCTCAACCTTTAGGAGCCCTAATGAAGACTGCAGTGAACAAGAAATGAATGAGCAAGGCAACCAAGAACTCAAAATTTCAAGCCAATTTAAATAGCGCTATTTACAATAGTACTGTAGATAAATGCTTACATTTATTTTCCCTGGAGCTCTAAACTCAATTTTGGCTCAATGATGCTTACCAGTAAAATGAACTTTGCATGACATTATAGCTTTGTGAAGTAGAAAACCATCCCATGCGGAAAACCAGGACAGCTACGATTTGTGGTGCTTGGTGGCTTAGCTAACTTAGCTGCTTGGGGATTTCTCTTCTGAAATGTGCTTGAATGTAAGATATTAGAAATTACATCCTTCCCATGAAATGAGACTTACCTTCTTAACTGCAAGACAATAACATGCTTTCTATTTAAGGATACTGCAAGGAAACTTTGCTCATTTGTATTACAACTAATCTTTTGTTTCCAGACTGTCTTATCAAGGTCAAACTATCTCAAGTTGCTGTGACTCTGACCCTGTGTACATAGTAGTCAACCATGTTGGGTACATTAAGAGGCCAACAGAGTATAGGAATCCCAGAGCAGGGAACAGCTATGCAGGTAAATCGTGTTCAGCGCAGACCACTTGCCATTGATGAATGACACAGTACGTCTTAAAGAGTAACTCCCTGTCTTCTTCCCAACAGGTCACCACAAGAAATACATTCCTCTAATAGCTGAAGAATAGAAATACAGACAGGGCATTAAGGGCAGAAGTCCACTAATTACAATATTCAGGGATATCTAATATTTAATTCCAAAACTGTGAAAGACATATATAATGACAATCATCAAAGATGCAGATGCGTGCATCTCAGTCACCCCTAAACTCTGCAGTCAGTCTTAATCTCACTAACAGGGCCTATGAAAAGAGATATCTCACTGAGAAAGACACTAAAATTATAAACTTGGGTGTTTTGTTCTTAGAAATATGTATTCCTGTCCTTTACAGATGTCTACGCTGTGGATCTCAAGTTAGCTGGGATGAATCTCACCCTTCCTGCCATAATAGCCTCTTCAAATGTTCAAAGGACTAAAAAGTAATAATAAAACCCAGTTTTCAGATATCAACAGATGTCAGCTGCTTTCAAAGAAACTGTTGCCAGTGCCATGTTAAAAAGAATAAGAGAAGAAAAATAAAGATCAATCACTTATGAAGATAAGTCTCTTCAGTTACCACCCTGTCAGTTTCTAAGTCTTAGGGGAATGTTAGCAGCACACTACACAAAAAAAATCTCTGGTAACACCTGGAAACTTCAAATATTTTCACATGTCATAAATCGGGTGCTATAACTTTCCGGCATTAGGATGTTTATTGGTTGATGACAATCATGGTAGCAGGGTGACCTTTGCATCACACTTTTAAGAAGCCCTTCCATGCTATAAGCCAACATACACGATAGGACCCTCCCCAAAACTGGTATCTATATGCTAAGGTCTTCCTAATTACTCATTATGTTACTCAAAAAATCCCTGCTGCATTGGGTACTTCTGACACTTTTACCAAGAAGCCAATGAAAGCTAACTTGCCTTTGCAACCTCTAGATTGGCTTCACTGAATAAAACGCTGGCTCTAGAAATGTGTTCCTGGGAGAAGCTTACAATGAACATACTGCCATCTATTTTATACATGGATGGAGGGGGCAAGACAGCCTGGGGGAAGGATCAGGAATACAAAAATAAAACAGCTTTTGCTTCTTCCATCCCCATTCATCACTGAATGATGTGATCCCAACACTGTAGCCTTCCAGTTTTGATCAGGGTTGCACCTGCTCCTGGAATTGAGCCCAGGGCAATTTAGGTCATGGAGGGTGTATTTTACACATCACTGCTGCAGCGGTCACAAACATACAACGGGATGGACAAACAATGGGAAAACTGTGAAAAGGCACTCACAGTAAAAGCACTGTGTCTCTGAAATGCAGCTCCCTCCCAAATGCCCTACGTAACCTTCAGGATACACTGCAGGACCCATCTGTTTTCTCTGGATGGATGAATGAACGTCATTTCAGTGGAAGAGCTACTGGAGAATGGGAACCTACTGGGATTGGAAAAGCTTTTTTAAAAACAATTGATTTTTCAGGACTTCCTTTGTTTTGAGTCTTTCAGATTTTGCTGTCTTTCAGACAAAATTAAATACAAAATAGCATATAATACAATAAAAGCTGATGTGAAACTGGAAAATATACACATTACATAATTTTACACTGTTGGTAGGCTTTTCTACTTAGAGTTTTAGGACTGCAAGAATAACAATTACTGGCTTCTAAAAAGTAATGAAGAGTTTCTCAGGTCATACAGCCAAGAACTAAATTACTAGCCAGCGATAAAATTGCAGATAGAAGTCAGTATTTCTTATTGCTGTCTGTCTCATCCAGCACACATCACATGACATTTGAAGCTACTATTTACCAAATTTTCTCTTCAAAAAATCCACACAAAATACAGTAGAAGTAGCAGCTTAGAAGGTAAAAAAGAAGTCAGGGAACAAAACACCTTATCTTCCCATTTATGGTTTCTCTGTATCCTTCCAACTCCTCCCAATGTGGTCACTGCTGCTAGCTGCTATACTACATTAACAATCCACGTGAACAATAAGAAAATCACAATTATCATTGTCTCAGGTGTTTTTTCAAAGTTTAAGAGAAAAATAATATCTTGAGCAAAAACTGCATCAAGAAATAAAGGCAGGTTTTCCTTCTGTATTTAGTCCTTGGGGGAGGCAGGGGGGGAGGGGGAATGAGGTGAAAGAGACAGAGGTTATTTGGGGTTAGAGGGCTTTATAACTTAATGCTTATGTCCTGGGACTCCTCCCAAGAAACGCATCTCTGCAAACTGAACCCTCTAAGAGTAGATTTTCATCCATCTGAAGTAGGCTCACTGTATATTCGCATACTTTGAGCAATAGTGCAGAAAATAAAAGCATGGCCTTTTGTTTTGTTTTGCTGGGAGAGCACTTAAACCTTTCAGGAAAGGCTAAATTTCAATACTGCAGCAAATGAACAGACTCCAGCCTATCTCCCATCACAGACACGCACACCACAAGTTCCTAAAGGAACTTACAGACGAACTAAACAGAAAAAGTTCAGCATTTCCCAGTTCAGCAGTTCCCTCAAGCCAGAAGCAACCAACAGACATCTCATAGTCTCAAAATATACTGCCATCATTTTTTTAATTCAGATCTATAAAAAGAGCTAAGCACTAATCAACACCATATGTTATTCAATTAGCTAGTAATACATATCTATTTCTCAAGCCTGTGCTAACATAATGGAGCACTTTGGGTGGTTTGAAACTATTTAAAGGCCAAGTAATTAATTTGCAAACATCAGCTTCTAAAATTTGAGAAGCACTACTGTGGTGACTTACAGCCAGAATCAAGCCATGAAAAATCCCTCATTTGCTTTTTATTTATTCCTTCAGAGATGATTCTTGGGACGACAAAGATTTCTGCCTAAAATAGAGGCAAATAAAGACAGGGGTTCAGCTGCATGTCTGGTACCTAGGCCCCAAGGGACACTCTTCCCACGAAGGCAAATAAAGACGTTTGTGTTGCCTCACCTCCCTCTTCATCTGTGGTACCTTCTCTACAGACCTTGTACAAAAGGCAGTAGTGAAAACAGCAAAGAGCACAGCTAGTAAAGCTATAAAGTTTCTGCCTAGCAAAAAAATTTATTGTAGGCATGCACCCTAAAGTATATTATTTGTGCCATATTCCACATTTGGGAATTCCACTCACAGCCTCAAAACTCCTGTCAACAGCACTCTGAGTTGGTTGGGCTTGAAAACAAAGGTCAGAAGCATCTGATCACAATTCAGACTGCTCCTGCTAGAGAAGACCTTGGGTTTAGCATTATTTCTGAGAAGGTGGGCAGTCAGTACAGGTTTTAAAGGTCAGGAAGAAAACTACAGATTTCTCAAGTTATTAATTTGGAGTGACATATAAATTAGATCATTTAGCAGTGTTCAGAGACAGGAAAAATGATGTGCTAAGTGAAAAGACAACAACTGACCTTTTTCTACAGAACTACTGAAATCATGTAGGTATTGGAATTACTTTTGTTTTCATATGTAAAAACCACCTCTTTCAGCTTCCCTGGATCAACTTCCTGATATGAAATAACCCTACAACCTGTCATCCAGATATCCTATAAGTGCCATATTCCACCTTAAAAATCTTTAGTTTTCCTAGTACCTAAATATCTCAACAGAAAGCAAGAGTTGTTTTGGCATGAGTAACTCACCTTTGCAGACAAGTTCTTAACACTCCAATACAACAAGTAGCTACACTGCATCCAAGTAGCTAAGTTTAAAAACATCGTTAAGTTTCACTTAGTGTTTGTTTGTATTTTGTTGATAGGTTCTCTCTTTAGAAACACGTCCCTTTTTTTTTTTTTCCTTCTTTTGTGGTTAAATATTTGGGCAATATGCTGATGAAAATAAATCTAGAAAATGAAATGGAAAAATAATTCAAAGACAATTCACATAAATGAGCTCTGTGGGAATTCTGCTTAAAAAAACCCACCACCACTCCCCCCCAAAAAATGCAGAATAAAAAAGGATAATTTTGAGACAGATAGTGCATCCCCTACAATCTTTGTTATGCATATAGAATGCGGCCATCAAACATGAAATGAAATAAACTGGCAATAAATGTAGTCATGGTGGGGAAGAGGAAATTAAAAGTCACAAGAGATTACAAAAATTCAGAATTATTTTTTTTCTTTTCAGTTCAGGATGAATGTCAGAAGTTTGTGTTTTGTACTTTTTTTCATATAAGCAATTTCAGAAATTGTTTTCTTGTAGTTTGCAAAATAATGTCTCAAGATGGTCAGAGTTCTACAATTTGAATTCTGAAACCCTCTGGGCCCCAGGAAATAGCAATGTTTACCACACAGAAAAACTGACAAAATACAGAAGTCAATCTCTTCTCTCTGTTATACTTTTGTTTTAGGGAGTTGCAATATAAATGTTTTTAAACATAAGCCCTTTAAAACAAAAGAACCATACAAGAGCAAAAAATGTAATTTTACTTCTCCAATCAGTTACCCTTTGAAAGAGATTTCCAGCCCAAATGAAATGCTTTATGTTTTCTCTTCCTGCAAATGCACTTTTACAGTGTGAAGAAAACCTTGAGGAACTGGGGCTTGTATTTGCACATTACCATTAATTTCTTCAGATTATCTGCTCATTATAAAACATTCAGGTAGCTCTGGCAGCATTTACAAGTGTAGGGATTTTTTTATTATTATTTTATTGCTTCATTACACCCATTGGGCCATTTAATGTTGAGCAGATAATTTTCCAAGCAATGCAAACACATCAAGGTGAAATTCTGTTGTGTTTGGAAGGGTTAGCAGATGCTTTTGCAAATGCATGTGAAAGTTACTGTCATTTATCTTACTCTTGCACATTTGGATTGCATTCTCTTTAACAAAGAGGATGAATTTAGTACAACATTCATGGAAAAAGGAACGTAATTGCTGCTAGTTTACAGCATGTGTTTATTTGGGGTAGACTGCGCAGTTTTAGTTCAGAAGTATAAATATATTGTATATAACTTAAAAAGCATATTCTCTGTCATGTCTTGACAGCCAATGCCTTTGCTATTGTATCTAAGGCTGATACAATGTTCTTTCATGTCAACTACAGATTTACCTCAATCTCTTCATCAACATTAAGGATTTAGAGATAAATGTCTAACAAACGAGACTACCCTCGACATATATTGGTAAAAAGAAATCTAAAAGACAAATTGGGAGATCTGGACCTTTTCACGTTTCTCCAGAATGACACAGTGTCCAAAAGCACGAGCTGAACTATTTTCTTACAGTCACATAAGGCCAACATAGACCTTCATTTATGCAGCTGGGGAATTATTTTAACATCAAGTCTATCTGTGTCACATTTCTAACCTTTTCATCACAGTTCCCAGATGTAATGCATTTATAGAAATGCTTATTCATCAAAAGTAAAACGGCACAAAAGGAATCTAATTACTGAAAAGCAAAACTGGGATTACTGATTTTATTTGGGAGAAATTAAGATTATTCACTATTAGTGAATGCAAATTTATTTTCAAGGTATGACTGCTATAATTCTATAGGGTGGATGTACATTCTAGTGTGCATCTAGGAAGATGTATTGGGACCTATGAGAACTTACCAAGCAATGAGATATTACAGTAACTTTTTCCTGGCATTACTTTTCCATGAGTGTAATTCACTCCTCCATTGACTTATGTGTAGAAAATTAGAACAGGGGACACAGGGGAGAATTAATTTATATTTCTCACAAGCTACACGCATGAAAATAGCTTTTAGGGTAAGTAATAAGGGAAGAGCTTGAAATTATTTCTGTAAGATTTTATTGACCCAAGATCTCTGAAATATGTTAAATGCACAATTTTGGCACATACAGCTCAATAATAACATGAAAATACAGGAAAACATGGACAAACTATAGACTTCAAGCCATTGCCTCCCACACGGCACAGGGACTGCTGCTGCACTTTGCTTCTAAAAATCAGTCCCTGTGTGAAATTGGTCATTTTACAATATATTCCAGCAATATTTTCCAAAATCTAGACAATTACCTGAGATGCCCAGGAGCTTACTGGACACATTAATAAATCACAGTGCCTCACTATTGATGAAATACAAAATAGACTTCTTAAATAGGAAAGGTTTTCAAATTTTGCAGAAAAAAAATATATTTATATTTTATGTGCAAAGTTGTTCTGGGTCCTCACCTTCAGCATTTTACCCCATATTTTTTTGTTAGGCTTTTTACAGCGTGAATTGCTACTAAGTAAAAGGCATCAGCGCTTACTTCTTGAACACCTTCATGTGACTAAGCAATTTTTTGCCCTAAAAAACATATTTCTGAAAAAGAATCATGGAATAATACCACACACATACAGAAAGTAGGATAGCTGATGCTTTCCAGACTACTCTGGGAGACCTTCACAGCAGTACTTCTCCTATTGCACTTTGCAGCAGATGCTCATAGTGCAGACCCAAAACTGCTGCTCTTTGGAAGCCTAAGCACTTTGCTCAGCCACTGTGATCTGCAAAAACTACTGCTGCTGAGTCTGTAAAATATTTCCAGCTCCACTGGCCACCTGCAATCTCTCTCGACCTGACAGGGTAGGCTGAAGCTGTTGAAAACCTCTGAGAAGTCATGCATGGTAGAATTTAAAGCTCTGTAAGACCTATGAAGCTTCTTCCCTCAGCCATGCTGATTCAGATGAAACAGCTTATAAACTCTGTTAAATACAGGACAAATTTATAAAATTCCCGGGATTTGCCCAACTACTTAATTTTTCAGAATAACAGCTCAACTTCGCATTAAAATATTCGACAGCACTGAAAGCCATTTAAGACTACAGAATAAAATATATACTAAATTCTCAGAATTAACTAATTTCAAAACAAATCTATTACAAAAGGAACAAGGCTTCACAAAATATTAAATGACCCAATATTTCAAGGCTTTTTATTTCAGAATTATATTCTCTGATTTGCAGCACTGCATGTCACAGGACATGTACAACACTTCAATCTAAAAAACTTGTCCAGAGAAGTTGGAGAAATATTACATTTGGGCGTAGTACTGACAGACCTTTATAATATGGTGCTCCTTCCTCTAAAAAATAGACATCTATCTGAATCCAGTTTCTTAAAAAAGGTAAGAAAACATACTCCTATACAGGTGCAAGTCAGGGAGACTGCCACTGAAGTCAGTGGCATTACACTGGCATAAAAAAGGTGCAAGGAAAGCAGAATCAGATCCCCATTTTCCTTCTACCTAGAAATTCATACAGTGATTTCAGCATCTCCGCAGTCACTGGTGACTTCAGCATCTCAGCAGTCACCATAATTTCTGCTGTTCTTGCTATGCATTATAGAAACTGTCACTTTTAAAATTTATGGTATCTTTTACAGCTTGAGTTAAAGAACACTTAAAGCACTTTCAGTGTTTGATATACCTCTACTCTAGAAGAATAGAAATGAGACTCCTTTATTAATTTAGACCCAGACTACCAGGCTATTCACACCAGCAGTCTCGGGGAATTTTAATGGGATTACCTGCATGAGTGAGAATTTCTTATATGACAAAATTTTCTAATCAGAAAAGGGAAACATTTAGTGATGAAAAAGTACAAAGATTACAATAACTAAAACTTCAATGTGGGCTGTATGACTCACAAGGTTGTATTAGACATTTGCTATTAATGTAATTAATATCTGACCAATCAGCTCGTTTTAGTTTCCTGAGATGATCTGTAAGGTAATAAAAACCCAAATTATGTCAAATTACTGCTTCAATGGTAAATCTTGCTATTTCTTGCCTGAAAAATTTCTACTTTAATAGAGGAGAAAGTGTTGCACTAGGGGCAACTGAGATTTTAAAAAAATACACCTATCATTATACATTCATTTACTTGTTTTATTTTGATGGCAGTCCATTTGAAATATTTGTCACATTTTCTTTTTGTTTGTCACAGAGGCATACGAAGACTAAACACTGCATGTAAGCAAAGCCATCAAAAATGCAGCCTAAAACCAAACAACAAGTGACCTTCCCCGAAGCCACTGCACGCAACAGACTACTCCATCCTACCTCTCATTTCCTTAGGTTAGGCAACACCATCATTCTTTTACTTAGGATTATTTAAAATTGGCCCAATAATGTCATTTGCAATCAACACCCACTGTCAGGAAGCAAATGGGAATGGCTTACCTTGCAGTACAGCAGTGTTACCCACTTCAGCATGCTTTGCTGCTACAGTGCATATACATCTGGAACCAACACACACCCATTGTATTCAATTGCTCTTCACAAATGACTTGATCATTGATCACTACACTTATCACTCTTCATTGACTGAACTTCATTCCACATAACTGCTCTACTGCTGCTTCAGCAAATTCTGAAACTTCTATTCCTAGGAGAATTCACACACAGACATACACCCTAAGGCAGTGATCCTTTACACCGGACACTTCTTACTATATCAAGACTTTTTGCAGTGATCTGCATTTTTTTAAGGGGAAAAAAAAAAATCTTTCATCCATTACAGTTGCAAAGTCTTTACCCAGAAGTTAGCAGCAAGAGGCTCATTTTTCCCCTTGTAGCACACTATGATTTCTATCTTTACTATTTTATAACAGACTTTTTTTACTATTGAAGAATTCAAAGATCTATAACATACAAATAACTAACCTCATGGCTTTAGGGAAGTAAAGGTTCTGAACAGCACCAACCACATGGGGAGACTACAAGGACTTTTTTTGAAACCTCCACAAAGTGTGTCACAAAGCACAGTTTTTTCTATCCTGCCAACTATCTTCACAACCCTTGGGTGAGATAAATAACTCAAAGAAGGACAGAAAAGTTTAATTTATTGCATGTACTTATGTATACATAAAAAATATTTATATGCATATATACTGATACACATATCCAAGGCTTTTGAAAGAGGCCTGAATAAGGTCAATTTGAGCAAATAATTTGGGGTCAAAACCACTAAAAATTTTCTCTCAAAGAACTTGGCCAAAATCAACATATTTTTCACACAAACAAGGGGATAATTTTTTCAACTTTCCTTGCACAAACTTAAATTTTAATCAGAAAGAAGAGAAAAAGTGTCTGTGTCCTCCACCCAATCAACACTAAGTCACTATGTTTCTTATTTTGTCACAACTGTGAACATAGCACAGGATTTTCTTCTCCCGAGAGAGCATTTTGTCAACAAAAGCATTAGCACTGACAAATGATGACCCAAGATCCTTCTATTTCTGCCTGCAGGAGTCTTCCACTCACTACTGAGATAAAAAACAGCAACCTTGACAAAATGTGAGATCAAACATGGTAAATTCTGGCATAAAATATAACAAACCAAGTTATTCCCATCCCTGAGCTTTCCCCTCACATCGACTTTGCAGAGTTCATCCTTCAGATCTAACTTTTGGGCTTCACTGATTTGCAGGAGTAAGGAAAGAAGCAGACGACCCCATAGGTAGCCCCTTGATAACATTACCTACCTTCATAGACAGTCACATTTCTGAGCATGCATGCAATGACTTTGTTTTCACCATATGAAAAAAGAACCCACTCTACTCACACCTCATCAGTGAAGGCAAAGAAAAAGTGTGTATGTATGTGTATATATATATGTACGTGTATAAAGAAAAACCTAATTAAGGAAAATCCACTTTGCTATTGCAGATGTTAGCTTGGTACAGTTTAGTGTCCATTTTAATTACAGTAACTCTGTAAACTGTATGACATTCAGATCTTAGAACTGTGCTTCAGGATTACGCTAAGGAACAAACAGAAGACAGAGCACCATAAGGCTGACCTTTGGGAAACTCATGAAGTCAAAACTTGTATTTTCTTGACAGTCCCATGGGCTGTATCCCTGCAGATACTCAATTTTATTCAGATTTCTTCCTTACGAGCAACTCTGCTTTAAGCTTGGCCAGAACACACAGCCCACATTTGTGACAAATGTAATGTCCTTGACCATGTGACACACCAAAGCTCATTAGTGTCTCAGATTTTTTTCCATGCTCACTTCCACATTTGTTCCTCACTCTACTTTCACATCATTTCCAGTAAGTCGATTTGTTTGTCCCAACTCAGCGTTGCTAATCACTCACATAAGTTTCCCCGAAAAATACTGCATAGTTAGCTTTATTCTCAGAGCACTTATTTATCATGCTTTCTCCCAGTTCCTCATATCAAATGGCTCCATCTGCAGCTGACCATTTACATTAGGCTGTGGAACAGTCCTGTCCCACTGTGCTCCCAATTACTCCAACACCCTCAACCACTTCCACACTGTGAGATACCATCCCCCTTCTCCAAGCAGATTTATTGCACAGAACTTTTAATCACAGAAACTCTTCATCACACAGAACAAGTACTTCCTCTAAAGAAGAACAGTCTTATTAAGACATATTCCTAATTTTTAAAATCTCGTATCAGCATGAAAGGCTGAAAGCAGAAAAGGAACACGAAGTCTAGAGCTGCATTATTCTGAAGGCTGAAGACCTGTCATTGCAAAAGGTATTATTTTCTTAAAAGTATACTGAAGGAAACATGCTCCACCAAAAAAAAAATGTTAGAGAGTGCCTACAGAGACAAACCTTTCTGAACTCACAAATACAGCAAAGTGTCTTTAAAAGCATTATTAGAATATAAGACCAAGATGCAGATAACATTATGAAGTACTATAAATATTTTAGCACTGGAAATAGCTGTGAAGTTGGAAACATTAGATACATGCACCAGTGCATTTTCTTCGCTACCTGTAGGAGCTTCAGGAAAATACCTTAGCAAACAGCACTCAGCTGCCAGCAGTGACCTTGTTTAAAGCCTTTTACCGTATCTGTAAATCTGGTGTAATTCCTCCCTGCATCTGGATAAAAACATTTCAGTCAATCATGCAATTGCCAAGTGCAGTAGGAGGTAAAACTTGAATTCATGCTTTCTCGGCTCCTAACTTAGCACAGTTTCTAATGCTAATGGACAATTTCTCTCCTTCCCTTTCAGCCCTCCTCTGCTCTGCTTCTCTTCCTTTTCTATCCACCTTTACTTCTCAGAGACTACTGTGCTGTTAAGGAAAACGAGAAATAACTGTTCTTGTTTAAGTGCCAGAGCAATTTTTGTTAGCATGATACTATGCCTAGCATAAAGAGTATTTCAGCAGTGTGTTTCATAGCCTCCTATTCCCTTTTGTTTGCTATTTAAAGATAAAATACTCTTTTTTTGAATACTCAGTTTGCTGCCAGTTCAGAAGTAAAAAATAATAAAAATATCCCAGATAAGGGATAAGTTCATTATAATTTCTCCATAGAAAGAGCAACGAATCCTAGGAATGTCCCAAACACAAAAGGCATGTGTTTTGATAAAGGTTAATGTTTGAATCAAACTGAATGTATGCCACAGGAAGAAACTCTTCCCTGGAAAAGATGTTTTACTTCACAATTTCAGTGGTCTTCCTCAAGAAACTGCTGAACACTTGCTATGACTAGTATTATTCTGTACAGTGTCTATATCAGCTGAAGTGAATTTTTTTAGGCCATTAATCAAGCTTAGACAGGACAGCTGTTTCTATTGTACCATCTCTTCTTAAGAGGTAAGATTTTCAAAATTATGTCCAAACCAAGCCTAAAAACAAAAACAAAATCTGCAATTAGCATGCTCTGTGATTGTTTTAGTCTAAATTATATATATTTCTCCAATTTCTTAAAAAGCAATCACTATACAATAATTAAAATACTATTTAATCATTAAAATTTCACTACAGAAGAGAAACATATAAATACTTCTCAGTAGTCCCATGGACTTTTAAAAAAAATATGTTTTATTTGGCTATTTTGTGGCATAAAATTTTGAGTCACTATAAGTGTGACATTATTAGATTAAGACACTTAACCAAATGTATTTCCCATACACCAGCACGGCGTGTCTCCTAAATCTGCTAAAGAGATTTTGAATACATTTATTGGTACTGCAATGTGTGTTAAGCACAATCTTCTCCATTTCTGGAAGAATACTTTGCTCTTTAATTGATTAGCTGGTATTTGCTGAGTGCTTTGAACATGTAACATTCTCCAGAACAGCTGAGTGCTGTTACAAAAACAGTGCAGGACAGGATTTTGTTAACCACAGGTAGATGCATCTTTTCAGACATCTAAGGATTATCCAGCAACTGAGAAGATAGTTTGAGGTGAGTAATAGAGAATAGCAGCTACTTGACAGGAAATATTTTTCCATGAGAATTATGGACTAAAATTAGAAAACTATTAAAAAACTCATTTATTTGTTTCTTCTGCAGCGTTTCCCTGGATTTTGTTTCACTCATCAAATTCAGGAACATACTGTATAATCTGTTTTGAATGGACTTGACGTTATTCTGAATTCTTACAATGGACTTCAACTCAGCTGAGAGACAACTGTACCCTTCTTGTGCAAGCATGGAAAATGCAGAAAACCCAAGAGGCTCTTACAAGGACCAAAGTTGAACCCAGGATATTTTAGGCTCAGGCAGCCCTACAAAGAGAAGAGCATTCCTAATGTTTGACAACAAATGCATGCAGGGACTAACCAAAACTGCTGTTAGAACAAAGAGGTGAGCAGCCACATTAAAGGACTCATGACCTACAGTGCCCACGCATTTCACTCCTTACCCGCCATGCACCATGCTGCCCCAGGGCAGGCAGCTAAGAGCAGGCAGGCTGGCAGATGAATCATTCCCTGACCTCAAATGAATTATTCCCTGACCTCCTCTCAGTCATTTCCATTGTGCACTAAACTCCACTCACAATGCTGTCAATATCATCTACCAAAGAACAATATGCAGCCCTGCACATACACAGAGCAAACAACCCTCTTCCTAACGATAACACTACAACCGGGAGTTCCCCCCAAGCTGAATCACTTTAGGCCTTCAATAGAAATAAAGTTATTTTTATAAATGATTGTTTATTGTTTCTACTCTAGAGAACAATTTTAATTAGGCTCATCTTAATTGTATGGTTATGCAGTATATCCCATGCGTGTTTTCTGAACTCTGCATAAATCAATACCACCAATGTGCTGAGCATTATCTTCTACTGAAATAGCAATTCTGCTTGCTTCTAGCGAGACTGTTTCAAATACAGTTACTTGATGGAAGAGAATGACATGCAGGTTCTCAACAGAGGCATAAAGTCCAAATCTCCTGGGGGGAGGTTGAGAAGAGAGAGACATGGTTTTACATCAGATCAGCAGTGAATAACCTGACTCGCACCAGCTTCCCAACTTTTGCTTTTTTGTAAGCGAAATACAGATGAGAGATGAAGACTGAGGTGCAAGGGCACTTTCTAACAGCTCACTCTCTCCAAAAGTCTATTTGGCTCTTCACCCAGAATTTAGTAACTAAATTTTACTGGATAGGTGAAAGTCTCCAAATCACTGGGGAAAAGCCCAGCACTGATGAACATCAACCCTCTTCAGAAACTGAAACACGGGAGTTTGGGGTCCAGCATACGTTTAGCTTTAATTTCCAGTGGTTTTCATTTGATTTACAAATTCTTTCCAAAATCAAAGTATTAAAAAAAGAAGATAGGGAGAATATATTAAATTCAGTCCAGGTTAACAAACCTTGGTTAACTCAGGCTTGCTTTGCTTCATATCACTTGCTGTAACATTTCAATACGAAAGTCTGTAATAAGCTTGCTCTGAATACAGCAATTTGGTTTACAACACATTAAATCCACACTAGAGGCTAAAAAAGAGGATCAAAAGAAATTAAGTCATACTGTTCAAATTT
This sequence comes from Hemiprocne comata, assembly GCA_020745705.1. Taxonomy (NCBI): domain Eukaryota; kingdom Metazoa; phylum Chordata; class Aves; order Apodiformes; family Apodidae; genus Hemiprocne; species Hemiprocne comata. The sequence continues at coordinate 40,514,443 of CM036587.1, forward strand.
TAGAGCCATCCAATATATCCAGTAAACATCAGTTCTTCAATGTCACCACTTAACAGCAATCGTTAACACTTGTTTTATGCATTCTACCGAACACACTCTTCTGGCAGGAAGTTTCAAGGACAGGCATTTGGCATCATAAATTTAAAGATCCTGTAGGGGGGTCCTTTTCTGCCTTTTTAGATGACATTCCCACTAATTATTTACAAACAAATCAAAAATCCAAGAAGGATTCCTCCCCCAAATCATAAATTCATATGAAATAAGATTATGAGAAAAGAATGCTATAAAAAGAAGATAAAATTACTAAGCTTTGGGAATATTTAACTCTATGTTGCAGTATAGTCCTGCAGCTACAGATGTCATATGAATTCTCCTGCAACCATGAGTTTGGTTGTTTCATTCCTCAAGTTCCCTATTATTCTACTGAAAATAATGCAGTCACTTGAGCCACAGGTCTGGGTTGCATTGTTCCTCCTTCTGGCAATTATTTATTGCTCTTCCTCTTTTTGAGAGAAACTGAAGTTATATTAAAGCGGGAATAACGACCCAGAGAGTACATTATTAGCCATGTTCCCATAAAACACATTCACATAAGGAGTATAACACTTGTACTAGCACAATACCTTCTGAAGTGTGTTACACTCCATACCTTTGTGGGAAAATTGGTGATTACATGTAACATTTCATCAAAGACCTACTCTATTAGCAATTTCTCTTCACTTTTCCAATTAGTAATTCAAAAACCAGGGGTAGTTAGTTGATCTGACATCAGAAAAAGAAACTTCTTTTTCAATCCTATTCTTAATTGTAAAGTGATTACAATTTACCACAATTTCCTAGTTTCCTTCATTTCAACTTGCAAAGAGGGATTTCTCAGCAGGCTGCATGCAGTACTGTCACCTCTAAAGAGAGCAGCTCACTGAGAAATTTTCACATCCACGAAGATGAAGGAAAGCCAAGAACATGTACATGCAAGTAAGAAAGGGGAGAATCTCAAACAAAACTGCAAAAGGAGGTTATGTAGGCAAAATGCAGTTGCCTCTATTAAAATAAAGGCAGGTGTCTGGGAGTAGCTCTTTATGCTTTGTAATATAATCAAATCAGCTTATACGTCAGATTTCATGTAGTATCTCAATCTTTTTTTAACCTTTGCAGAGAAAATGGTTTAAGATATGAAAAGAAAAGTTATCTCCATATCTTTACACAAAACAGTTACTATTGATATTCACAATTTCACTTGTCTACGAGGAAATGAAAAGGAAAATATGATAAATATTTTGTTATTACTGGGGTTTGATATTTTGTATTATTAAGAAATGGATCAAAAAATATCATCCAACAGAAGAAACTGGATATTCATACACATAATGGAGATGTCAATGTCTATCATTTTAAGAAACTACATATAATTTTGGACAAAACTTCTAACAAGGCAGATTTTAATGTATTCCACTTCTTTTCTTTTTGATCTTTAAAAAGGAGTTTTTCTCCTTAGTAATCTACAGATCTACTGCGTTAATATACATCTTTTTGGACAGACGAAAGGTGCTCAAAGGAGGCTTCCAATGGCATAAACAACATTCCACCTGTCACTATGTATAGGAAGCAGTATAGTGCACCTGTTTCAGCACAGTATTCACAAAATCAGCTAATATTTGGAGTAGAGAACACTAGGATGCTTGCTGCTGTTGCCCACAGTTCTCCATGGCCTTACCTAATGGTATGTTCCTGTATTTACACAATTTGGGTGGTTTACCTTACAAATTGCACCAATCGTGGAGTTTTGACTCACCTTAGTATCTCACCTTTACCTTACCAGAAACTGAATCGTTTCTTGTGAACTTGCTTGGCAAGGAAAAATTTAAACACTAAGCATAAATGTAAACTGTCTTTTGCAGAAACTAATAAACATAGTACTGAAAAAAAGAAAAAAACAGAAAAAAGTGAAGAATTATGGAACCAGTCACAATCTCCCCAGTTAAACAAACAGTCTGCTCATTTGCTTTAATAGTTGACCTAATTCACATGGAAAAACTAACAACTGAAAAGAAATTAATAACCCAACATGCTTTGCAACCTGAATTTCAAACGTCCTTTCTACAGTGGGACGTTCTAATGAGCACATTGGAAACAGCAGAGCTTGTCCTCAGAGCATATAGCCAGTAGACTATGAAGCCCACGATGGCTTGCTCTGAGCTCTCAATGCTCAGAAAGGATTGCCACCATTTTGCCCTAGAGGATCTTCAGCAACCAAGGCAGACTTGAAAGGAAATAAATAGACCTGCAGGGAGTTCTCCATAGTGATTTGCATTGCTATCATACAGGAGACACAATAAGCTTTGATCAACATCAGTCTGTATGGAGAATATTTATACAGTGAAAATATAATTAGCAATGTTCATAACAGTACAACATCTAGTGTCTGTGCCTTGATTCGCCAACTCCTTGTTAACATGAGCACAACAAAATGCTCCTTCACTTGCTGAACAGCTATGAAAGAATTTTCACTCTTCCAATAAACAAACTTAGCTATGTGCAATGAACTCTATCACCACTACTAGTTTTTCCTTTAACATTTACAACGAAACAAATGCCTGAAGTTTCATTTCAATTTTACACTATTATGTCCACCAATAACAGTGGGGAGGATGGGGTGGTAGAATCTGGAGTCACGATAAATCCAACCAATATACAACACTGTTAGGGTAGAAATGCTATGAAACTCTTGTCTGCTCACAAGGAAGTTCTGGAATGGTTTAAAAAACCCAAACAAACAAAAGTAAAAAAACAGTCTGAGTTGTTATTTTTCTTTGAGAATTCAAAGAGGACAGCTCAAGTGTTAGAAACCTGGAAAAAAGGCAAATACAGAGTGTGCTTATAAAAGCTAGGAAGGATGAAAAGATGAAAAACTAGACTAGTCTAGTTTCATTTCAATTTGCAGAAAAATAAAAAATATTTAAACTTAGTACCTAAAAAGTATCAAGAAGCTGAGTAATAGCCAACATGAAAGTGTCAAAAGCAATAATGTAAAAACACCTCAACTCCTGTTCTGGCAATGTAAAGGGCCTCATGGGGAGAGGAAAAGCAGACACTAGGACCTCACTTAAAGTTGGTCAAAACCATTTTTCAATATTTTTCCCAGATAAATTTTGGAAGAAATACTCTAAATGAAACTTCTATGAGATAAATACTACACTTAAGAGAAAACAGTGACCAGATTGTAACTGTCAATGATTTCTCCAAATGAGAAAAATGTAGGCACTATTGGGATGTGTTCTGTCCAATTTTATTCATTAGTTTCATTAACAACTGGATGACAGACTCCATTATATACTTATTACACTGGCAGATTACATCAAGCACAAAGGGATGGAGAGCATATCAGAGGCAAAGATTAAATTCAAAATTAAATTGACAAGGTAGAGAAAAGTTACAAAGAAAATCACCTAAGACAGGAATGGAAATCATCACCCACACAAATACAAGATAGTCGCAGTTTCCCATCTCGGTTTGCGACAGGAAAAAATAGTTAGGCTGAAGTTCTGGAGTAAAGAATACGAACATTAGGATAGATCACAACCTGAACATGTAATTAGCACTCTAAATGAATGGTACTGTCTGAAAGACTATAATTCTAAGAAGAAAGGTTAAACCACAGTCAAGTAAGAAATTTTTTTTTGCCATGTGCCAAGAAAGAGTATTTTGCCATTCTCTAGCAATAGAGAATATATATTTGTATCACACTGTAAGAGCTTTTTCTTCTATTTCTGTTCCAGCTTAGGGTCACTTAAGTCTCCTTTCTTCATACTTCTATCAGAGAACACTAAAGCTGAGCTGTATTCCAGGCCATAGCTTGCATACATAAAGTTTTACAAATGCTTCCTGCTGGACTATTATTATAACAGCACATTCATTTTTGAGATTTGCGTAACAAATTTACCTACCTTCTATCTCAGCACTCAGTCACTCAACAAATATACATCATCTATCCAAAAATTCTCCATATTTCCCTTTTATGTTTTGATGAAAATATGAGCTTAGCATTGCACTGAAAACAGACAGAATTTGGAAAACAAGAACTCATTCACAGAATGTAAGGAAGTAAAGCCTCTCACAACAACTTCCATTCAACTTAGGACTGTGACACTGAAACAGATTCCTGATGGAAAATAAATTTGAGAGTGAAGGTCAAATAGAATTTAAAATAAATAAAAAAAACACAAACACTACAAAAACACTTACCCATCTAAAACGTTAATTACTGCAGAACAGTATTTAATTTTGTATAACATTTGTGTTTTTTCAAGGGTTTGCCCCAGCAAGGGAGCCTCATCCTTCTTCTGTATCTTAATAGCACTTGCTTTCCCCACAGCTGGTTATAAAAATTATACACAGGCATTCAGCAGTTATAATGGTATTGGAAAGCATTAAGTCTCAGCATGTCAACTCCAACAGCAGGACAGGATGAAAAACAGAGGAGAAAAGAATGAACGATAAAATTGGTGCAAAATGTGAGTGTGACAGGAACTGGGTTGCTGCACAGCAGCTGTGGAGAATTCCCTTTTCTCCACTGTGTGTTAAACTAACAGGTGCAAGAAGCTCCATGTTTGAACTATACAAAAGAACATGAAAGGGCAAATCAGGGATTATGGTTAAATTTAACCTGACAGCAGAGCTAGTGGTTTATTGTTTTAAAATTTAACACTTCTTTTTTTGTGCACACTTCTAGATTTTCTGAGCCACATCCTTCTTTGGTGACTATCTCTACTCTTGCCCAGAAGTTTAAATGTTGTAAATATAATCCACATGAAAGATAAAAAACTGGTGGTTTGAGTTTTGCTTTACCTGACACAGATTTCCAATGGAATTCCCAACCCACGAAACAAACTGAGATTTCAAAATATTATTTCACATTCTGGATATGCGAAGGAAAGCTATGCAAAAAGAAATTAAGCTTATTTTCACAGGAATTAATTAGTAAGAACCTGGCATAGAACACAGATACATGCAGAATTATACAGATGCTTTAATGCATCAGCCTTGCAGTACCTTTGCTGTCAATTCTATGAACTAAAGTTGCACTGGACTTAACTTGAATATGTTGCACTGCAGAGGAAATCTGACAGAGGAACATACTGCATCCCATGAATAAATCAACTACTCCTCATCAGGGTAGTGAATCCAATATGAGTGGGACTCAACTTAGGTGACATGTAAAGCCAGCTCTTATAGATCTTGCACTAAAACCATAGACTACTGGAAAAATTATAGTTGGAAGGTATGTATATCTTATTAACTTATGTAAGGAAGCAGTACTAAAGCAGTGCATGAAGTTTAAACACGAGCTTTATCTAGAGATTCATAATGTACTTGCTGTAGTATGAAGTTATAATCACAGTTTTGGTTGCTGCCAGATTCTCTAAGGCAAGAATGATATTCATACATTTCTGCAGGACTAATTACAATGCCTGCAAAAAGGCTGAGGAGTCATCCTGCTTCAGTGCACTGGTTGAAGGTTAAAGTCTCTTCCAATGAATACAGAACAGATGAAGAATAAAGACTCTAGGGCACTACAGAGTTCATATTCATTAGCTTTGCTATTCCTATTTAAACAACATTATGTACCATGACCTCCCTTTTTCCCTTGTCACTCTCCAGCATTTTCCAGTATTTTTAAAGTTGGGACCTTGAAACTACTCATAGTGGTTTTGATAATGGAGGCAGATAGGTATCCCTTGCATGCAAGAAAGAAGTGGGCACTTCATCACTGTTTTTGCTTTCTGTATGGATGAGTTCCAAGTTTGGAAGAACAGGCTTCCGATGAAGGGGTAGTACAAACCTGAATTGCATTTTATCTCAAAAATAACTGGTAAGAAATCCCTCTCTTAGGCATTGACCATAATTTTTCATTTCAGCCTTTTTTAACTTGCTTAGAGAGTGATCTAATGGACCTCGATAGGAAATGAACTGGGTTACCGTCAATCTGGTAATTTAAATCATGTGGCTCATTCAGCATCATTCATATAAATACAACAGAAACACAGTGCTCTTGAAGTGACTTACAGGATTAAAAGCTCCAACTTTGACAACTAGACAGCTCCTTCAAATTTTTTTCCAGTTAGAATAAAACCAGCATTTTACCCACGTTGTCACTATTCCATGATCTATGCTTAAAGGAACCTAAACTACTTGTTACTTGTCGAATCAGGATTTAGATTTACATGATATTTCCCACAAGAAGTTTTCCAAAAACATGTACTCCACATACCACTGTAAGGTACCACAATGTAACAGTAAGAAGCGTGGCCACAGACGAACACATAAGGGAACACAAATTAAGTTTAGAAGAGAAGGCTCAGGGGGGATCTCATCAACGTGTATAAATACCCTGTTGAGGTGAAGGAAACCTTCTGACCACAGGTATCCTGTGATTCTCAAACTGCTGAACAGTTTCCAGGTATATAGTAGTATGTTTGATTATCAGGATGTAAATCAATATAACAGAAAACCATACAGTGTTTCAAAATTATTTTATTCTGCTCCAAATCTGTTTTTATGAAGAACTTACCACAGAAAAATTACTCTAAAGACAAGTAAGAAATAAGATATTTTGGATATGGAGTAAAATGTACTTTCAAACCTGCATTTAGACCCTGGCACATTTTAGTAAATCAAACTACTTTGCAGAACACACATGGAATAGAGAAAGCATTTATATTAAAGCTAGATAGAGTAATTACAGGTATCCTGACCATTAACAAGAATCCATTTGTAATGACATTTTCACTGACAAGTTCAGTAGATTTAAATCAGATTTTCTACAGTGAGAATACCACTGAGTAGAATTCCTGTTAAAACATTTCTCTGAGCAGCTAGATGAGTTTAAATTAAAATGCCTAAAATATTAATTCTCTTCAGAGAAAATTAAAAAAAATAAGAAGTGTTCATTGAAAATCTTGATTAGTTTATTTTACATTTGTACTTTTTCACATAATCACAGAATGGTTTGGGTTGGAACAGACCTTAAAGATCATCTAGTTCCAACCCCTCTGCATGGGCAGGGATAGCTCCCACTAGACCTGGTTGCTCAATTTTACTTGGTTTCTTAAAGAAAAAGCAAATTTGACCAATTAGTATTAATTAAAACACTGGTGTGCAGCTAAATAAAACTATTACATTGAATCTAGAATTCATTTTTTGTTACAAACCTGCAATACCTATTTTTCCTCAAAAAGTTATAACATTTTACATGTATTTAGATTTAGATTCACAGTTTGCAAATGTTGTATCAGAATATGCAGAGCATTGCCATTTTCTCATTAAAAGAACATTAATGACTGCTGTCACTCTCCATTTCTATGCAAACTAGGGTAATAGATCCAAAAGGATCACTGAGTTAAATTTCTTGCTCTTCGCGGGAATACCTAAAACTGAACCACACAACAAAGACCAATGTCCAGATGCTCCTTGAACTCTGACAGGTTTGGTCCAGTGACCATTTGCCCATGAAGAACCTTTTCTGATCTCCAACCTGAACTTCCCCTGATGCGGCTTCATTCCATTTCCTCATGTCCTATCACTGATCACTAGAGAGAGGAGATCAGCACCTACCCCTCCCCTGCCCCTCATGTTGTAGAAATAAATGAGGTTGCCTTTTCTCTAATCTGAACAAACTGAATTCCCTCAGTCTGAACAGTTGACTTATAGGGTCAGTTGCAGGAGATACACATCAAAACCTGTTCCAAGTAGCTTCACTTTATATAAAGCACTGAATATAGCATTAAAAAAGCCAACACAGGTAACAAACCTCTAGGATGAGCAAAAGCAGCCAGCTAGTGGTTTTGGACAACACCTTCATAACCAGAATAGCATAAGAGCTTGGAAGAAACAGTTACTCTGTCTTCACAGATTCATGATAAAAAAAGAGATTAGTATCCATGGTATAATCCTGCTTTACACATCTTCAGTTGAAACAATGAGTAAAGAAAAAAGGCCAAATTATTTATTAATTCCTTGAGTTCTACAAGTTCAAGTAGCATACATAAGGCAAAGAAAAAAAAAAACCAATGTATTTGGAGGTTGGCTGGGTTTGTCATTTCTGGAATTTACGCTCTCTCTGAACAACTCCTCAAACTTTCTGACTCAAAGAAAATATCAATTACAGCAGATACTCCACATGGAAAACATCTTCAAACTACATACATATTGGCAAGCTGGGAGAACAATTGGAAAGATGATCCTGTGTTGAGAACACCAAGACATTTTTGTGATAAACTACTGTAGTTTCAGAATGTGAACAATGGAAACATCTAAATAAGTCTAGTAAATAAAACTGAATCACATAAAAATTTCTAGCATCTTGGTGAAAAAAATAATTGAGATTTTATTTTAAAATAAAGTCACAGACACCTGTGTTTCCTAGAGGTATGTCTGAATTGGGTAACTTCCCAACAGATTGTTCTGCTGCAGAAATCTGCACACTCAAAAATAAAGAATATTTGAAAGTAAGCTTATAATGCTACAGAGAATGATAAAATAAGAAATAAAAGCATTTCCTTTTCTATTTATTTATTGTTAATGAATAATACATACCTGTATGTGGAAGTGTATCCTTGCTAAATCAATTACATCCCTCTTCACTCGCACACCACTTGAGTGATACAGGTAGGTAAAGCACATCTCCAAATACAATAAAGCCTTACTTAGCAAACAAACTGAAGAGCCAACTGTATTATCTCACAACTGTAACGGTTCCAGACCAACTGAGCACCACTTTATCTCTTTATCCTAAAAGATATCAGGGAGATGAGGAGGAGAAGATAAAAAAGAGCCAGTTTATTAAAGCAGCTTCACTATTACCTAACTAACACAATCACTCATTCAATTTGGCTGAATTTTCAAGGCAATTTTGAAATCCCCTTTATGCCTGAGCAGAAGGCTGTATCCAGTTCTGTTCTCCACATTAAACTGCCAAGCATGGTCATGAAAAGGCCACAAATTACCGTTCTATGAGGAAAGCAACACCACCAGAAGAGAAGAGCAGAAAGAGATAAATATTACTCCTGCACACAACATGATCTCATGCTTCATTTATCTTATTTTAAGAACTGAGCTACAGAAATTGATGCAGTTTCCCATTTGACCCTTCCCTTCCTCTTCCTAATCCTATTTCAGATAATCATGATTTCAAAGATTCAGAATGACTATGGCATCCTTCAGCAGTCAGTGGCCCCAAAGCTGGCACAAAGCAGAACCGGCACAAAGCAGAACTAGCACAGATGTAAAGTACAGTTGCTTCAAAGGCACCTCCTTCAATCAGTCTCCCCTAAAATATGTCTACATATAATGAAAAAAAGAAACCAAGACCACCCAACAGTAGTATTGCTCCACAGCACTGCATTTGAACTAACAGGGCAGAATTGTGCATGGAATAGGAGGGGAAGGAGAGGAAAACAAGAGTGTGAGTGTATAGACATGAAAATTTAAGCTTTGACCACTATGCATTTTAACCAGTAAACATGTCTCTGTGTCCCACATTTCCTTATTTTGTCTAAACCATGTATCACAGATTATATACAGAAGACAATGATTTTCTAAGGTAACTACTACTGCAATACCTTGATTTCAGAAAGGACAGAGTATTAACTCTCCTTTAAAGGAAACCAGTCTTTGGAAATTCACTGTGTGGATGCGTATAAATCAATACATCCAGAAATCTATTTTTCCCAATATTCACTGAACAAGATACAGCTATTAAAAATTTTAGACACTGTAAGATTCTAGTCTACAATACGATCTGGAGAAAAATTCAACACAGAAATAGAGAACCTTCATAAATGCCATGAATCTGGTTTGTCACGTTTTATTAAGAAATGTACCAAAATCTACCAGAAATTACAAGTGCTGATAAAAGGCTTTATATCCTCTTAAGAGCCTCCCTCCCCCCAGCAACCTCCTATCTACTGCTTCTTGATGTGCTGAGAAGCACATCAAGAGCTTTAGAAAACTACAAGTGTTACTTCTGAAACTTTCAGCAGAAGAGTTTCAGCCTTTACTTTTCCTCTATCAAACTTGGCAAATATCATTCCTGTGTAAACATATAAAGTGGAAAATACGAAAAGCGAAATTCACCGAATATCTAACATTCAGCTGACGCTAGCGTGAAAACCCATAGAAACTTCAGGGTAAAAATTTCGTAAGAGCTAATGACAGCACGAACGACGAAATGCACAGAAACAGAAAAAACAAAGAGTAAAAGAATTAATGCAGCCTTTAAGATGATGCAAAAGAATTCTACATTACTCGACAAGAACAGCGGAAGAACAACATGGCTTTATTTTCCATCCTTATATGATCTTAAATCACTGGAGTTATCAATGCAGTTACCTGGAATTTACAGAACCTTGGAGAAACAATGCCAAATGCAAATTTAAAGAAAGTTAAAATGAAGAACCTGGAAAAAACAGGGCCATAGAAATGCTGTGTTAATGCCGATCTAAAAAATTTAAAAATCAAGGCTTCCCTGAAGTATGCAGAGTATGGATGGCTACTTTTCCTGATTCTATACTCTGAACATCAGAACTTGCACACAACTGTGGGAGCACAAAGCATACACTGGAACACTGAAAGTGCTAATAAAATGGGAAATTCCAGGAGTAGGCAATAACCAGCAATGGTTTTCCCTCTCTACCACCATGGGACAGGATTTGCACTTGAGCTCAAGTCACCATGCCAGACAGTTGGCCTCAAGAAGCCCTGCAGGCTCTCCTCCCTCACAAAGGGATTCAGGGACAAAACCCACTTCCATTCCAGAACTCCTCCTAGTGATGTAACACTCCTCATTTAATGCTTTAGCAAGTTGTAGATCCATGCAGTTATATACTAAATAAGTCTTTTCAGACATGCCCTTCCAATTACCAGCTTTCCAAGATTAAAAGGAGGCAAAATTGTCAATTATCCAAATGACATGTCAGCTAAATCACACCAAAGTATACAAAATGCTCAAGAAATCTGACTAAAGAAGAACTGGCAGGTAAGTCCCAAAATTTAAAAGCAATTTCCATACATGCTTTTCAAATGAGATTATTTTATTTAAATTAATTACTTCATCATAATGTCACTAATTTTACAAAAGTATAGTGAGGACAAAAATTCATTTTTATTTACTTCCAAACTGAATGCACCTTCCAGTACTCATATCAAACTAGTAAACCCTCTTTCTAGTTTCCTTTGAAAATACTAAAATATCTAGTTTGATCCCAATGAAACAGATTCTCTTTTCAGAAGAAACGCTTCAATTTGGTGAAGGGTTGAAGCCTGACCCTTCATGGAAAACCATACTGAAGAGCTAGTGGAAGAGCTTACAGCAAGAAGAGGCAAAGCTGGCAGAAAGTGACAGTCAGACCTGCCTTTTGCTACAAATCCAAGCATGATGTACTTGGAGCATGGCACAGGAGCTATTATAGGCTTAAAAATGAAATAAACTTCTGATTTCAAGACAGCAAATTCAAAATAACTTAGTATTTGCTACAATCAGCTCTTCTGTTTATAGTCAATAGGATGAATATCCAACTCAGTCATATTACATTTTTGACACATTTAAAATTTCATTATCAGAGAATGCCTATATTTAAATGAGCTTGCGTCTCACACAACAGATTTGACACACATGACAGTCTGCCTTATAAAACCAGAAGGTGAAAAGAGTATTTACCTTTTAGCTGCTTAGTGTTACTGCAGTGGATGGATATGTTTGCAAAGCTACTCAGAGGGATTTTGTTACAGCTTGTAAAAGGGGATAATCAAACTGTTCTTTCCCATTTATGTGAAAAACACTCAATTGCACACCAATATCCATCAGCATGATAAACTCTGACTCCAACACATATAAGGCCAATTCATGATTGAAACTGACACAGAGAGCTACTTTAATCAACTAATAATCACTCAAAATTACCTCCAGGAAAATCCCTGTAGCTTCAGTATTTAGATTAAGTGTCAAGGCTCAGTCTGAACCTTCTTATGAAGAAGGCAGCTTCTCTTACAACAAATCTCCTTCAAGGTGACAAGAGTTAATGTACCTAGCAGCTCCTCAGCAGGTTTACGTGTAGAATGCTGATGACACCGGAGCATTGTGCCACCAACAGAAGTCATTAAGGTTAAAGAACTTTCAAATCAGTCACTTCTGTAAATTATTAAAAGAAAACACTCTTAGGAAGAAATGTCTTAGCTCAAGAATGAATTTACTTGAAAGCTTGTTTTGGTTGGTTTTGACATATGTGAAATGCATTATAAAGCATTATTCCCCATACGCTAGATTTTTTACAAATCTACGTACACGCTGTGAAACAAGAAGCTTTATATTGGTTTTGGCTAGCTCTCAGAGAGACTGAATAAGTAGGACAATTAGCAAAACATTTGATTGAGCAAACTGACTTCAAGTGCATACACATCAACCTACAGTACCTCTGGATATTTAAGCAAAAAAGGCCAAAAACTCAAAACTTTCAAATAGGAAAGCAAAACGTTTCTTTGCCAGCTGACCTGCAGAGAAGCCTGTATACATCCACCTTGAAGGGGAAGGCCAGCCTCAATTCTGTGAGGTGCAGGGCTTCACTACACAATTAATGCTAGGCTTGTGGGGATCCACTGTAACAATCCACCTGCAGACACCTGCTGACTGCCTGACAATCTGATAATGGCTAATAATAGTACTAAAGGATTTTTCGTCTAATAGGCCTCCCCTTAAAATTATATTCATGTTATGGAGCCACACTGTGTCCTTTGGCAATTAGAAGGATGTTTATTTATGAAATAAAGCAAACAAAGCCTCCAAGAGTGCAAATGCAATATGTTTCTTGCATTTAAAGCATTTTTTTGTTGTATTTTAGCCGAGTAAGTAAAAACATATTTCACACTTAAACAAAAGAAACTGCTGTTCCTGCAGTCACTCACATTGTGCTGATAATATCCTATTTCCAAAGAGTTCACATTGTTCTGAGAAAAAGTTCTGGATACGCCAATACCCATCTTCCCAAACCCACATTTCTCTCTCAAGCAAATTAATTATAGACTTAAGCTGTTATTTCCAAGACTTTGTAGTAATGCTGGCTGAAGAGATTTCTGATACAGCTTTTCTCAGAAAATTATTCATGACCTCCTACCAACACAGACAACCTGGTGTAACTCTTCATTTAGATTCAACTGAATTAACTCTAGAGAATTTGGGTACTGCGTTAATTCATCTAACCTCAGAAAATCATGTCATTGTTCTGACTGAAAACCTGCTACTCGATTATGCTGCGACCGCCTAACACTGTGGAGCTGCAGAATACCTATAGCAGAGATATTTTATAATTACAAAGGTGAACAATGTCAAGTCAAAACATGTCCAGTCAGGGGGCGGGGTGGGGGGGGGGGGGGGACCAAATCTGCTTCATTGTCCTTGGTTTGCCCTGAAGGTCTGATGACTGGCCCTCCCTTAGCCAGGACTCCTGCAAAGTTTCAGTTCCTGATGCTTTCCCCATTTGGGTTAAAATAATCCTCAAGGAAAGAGAGAGATTTCAGACTGAAGGGTACTGGTTTCTCACTGTATTTACTTCACTGACATTCAACTACTTCTGAGGAAATTACAATGCGATTATAATTGCCCCTTTAACTCTGCTCTGGTGAGACTGCACCTGGAATACTGTGTACAGCTCTGGAGCCCTCAGCACAAGAAAGATATAGCCCTGCTGGAGGGGGTCCAGAGAAGGGCCACAAAGATGATCAAAGGGAAAGCAAAACATTTCTTCACTATAAGGGTGGTGAGGTACTGGAATTGCTCACCCAGGGAGGTTGTTGATACCCCATCCCTGGAGATTTTTAAGGCCAGGTTGGATGAGGGTTTGTGCAGCCTGGTCTAGTGGTAGGGGTCCCTGCTCATAGCAGGGGGGATTGGAACTATTTGATCTTTAAGGTCCCTTCCAACCTTAAAAATTCTATAATCTTAGCAAAATTCAAAGCTCTATATGAGACTGGCAATGGTCCAACCACACTCAGTATTTAACAAGACACAAGTGCTTATGAAGGGTAACAGAAAACAGTACACCTGACATAAAGGAAAAAGTCATGATAGTTGCAGGAATCATATTCTGAATGTCCTGACTTTATGTGTGTAAATTTCAGCAATGATGTCATATTAATGTAGCTATTTGCACTTAACACACTCATGTTTATTAAATAAAAAGTCACCACAATGACAAACCATTCTCGGAGATGCGCTCTGGTTAAGTAAATGTCAAGCAGCAGGAGAAATTTCAGTTACACAGTATCACAGATGTGCACTATAAGCAAAAACTTTTTTTTTTTGCTTTGTACCATGCAAAAGCCTTTTGGGAAGGAAACAATTGGTCCTTTTTATAGCAAGGATGATTTCTATGTGCATAGCTCAAGACCCTCAGTGGGAATCTATAAACAACTAAAACGCAGAAGCAGGACCCACTGACAAATCTTCATCTTAAAATATAACTAAATAGTCATATTTTTTAAAAGATTTTCAATAATGATTTAGATTAACTGTTTCACTAAGTCATGCAGCATGCCAGTGATTTTCACAGACAAACTACACAAGGTGTTCATGTCCTTTTATTATCACTAGAAGGTGACTGGAAGATTGTCTTTTGCCCAATCTGCTGGGCTGCCTACCTGATAAACAGTCCTTGCACTGGAGCTCTGCAGAGAGGCTGGTTTCAACACTGCCATGAATTGTGCTGCATATAGCTGCACTTATACACAACTGCCAAAAAGTTTTTCTGAGCATTGCCCTTAAATCGAAAGGGGAAATTGAAAGATAAGGCTTTCTTTTTCCTAGTAACAATATGAGTGCATGGGCAGAACACATCAGAAAAAGAAAAAAACAAAAATGACAAACTCAAACTCTTCCAAGTGTTACTTAAAAGCAGGGGTTATACAAATGGAATAGGAGGACCTTTGGTGTTCTCAAAAAAGATGTACTCTTTGAAATCTATTTTGTATATACCATGACATTTATTTGTTAGTGCAAAATTTATATACACAAAATTAAACAATAAAACCTTAAAACAAACACCATGAAGTCTATGGCAGATTTCTGCATATTTTCATATGAGTAGAAAAAATTTATCACTGCAACAAGTGCAGAATATGGGAAACCAGATTCCTATTCTGGCATACTACTTTAAACTGAACTGCATGGAACAGCACTTGGTTGAGATGGACATATTCTTAAGGACCTTTAAGTACACAAACACTTCAAAAAGTATTATTTAAAAGAAAAAAATACAGAAAAATAACTTATTTCTATATGCTAATCTGCTGATAGGCTACAAGAGTATTAGAGAAAATACAGGTCCATCTGAAATGCCTATAATAACAAGTCAATTTGAGGTGTGGACGAGTTTCAAAACAGACCGAGTATCTAATATGTTCGCTTAGAATATCCTCTTAGTCTCCAACAGCTTGAGGATTTCCAGGACCAAAGTACTGGGGTTTCTTTAGAGGTTTTTTTTGTTTTCTTCATTGTTGGGTTGTTTCATGATTATTTTTTTTTTTAGAAGAACATTTCATGGATTTCTTTTCTTTGAAACTCCAATCATACCTTAAGCCCATGTCAAATTTTATTACCTACAGCTTCCTTCAGCTAGGAGTTTATACACTGAACTGTAGTCCTTTTTGTTTGCTTTAAGCCAGCTCTTGCTAGTTTCATTTATTTCCCCTTGTTCTTTTCATAGATGAGACAGTGAACATTTCTTCCCATTCATTTTCTCCACGGTACTTACGATTTTATAGAGTTCTAAAATAAGCTTCTTTTTGGGGGGATAAAGAGTCCTAGTCAATTTAGTCCTTCCTTGCACAGAAGTCATTGCATACCCTTGATCATACTTGCTGCCCTTTTTAGAATCTATCCCATTTGTCCTACATGATTTTTGAGATATGGAGACAAGAATTGTCCTGAATACTGAGCACACGGGCAGACCGTAAAATCATTCACTGTCATAATGACTTTTTTCTACTTCCTAATAATTCCTAAATTAAAATTAAAAAACAATGCTGGGCGTTAAGCTCCACAAAGTACAAGCAGCTCTAGGGAACACCACAGGCATCTACATTCATGGTTCTGGAGGAAGACACTAAAATCTGACAGCTAATTGTCACTTTCTTATGGAGTAATACAGGTCGCATATTGTCTTTTCTCATTCATGTGAAGAATCTTGATTAATTTTGAGATATGTGCAATCAAGAAATGAAGAATTTCATTGAACAATGCAGTAAATACCACCAATGAATAGGTTAAAAAAGATGTGTTGTACAAAGATTATACAACAATGTCCTGAAGATGCTTTCTTGAGATGTGTAATGGCTAATGATTTGACAGATACTGCAGAATTTTTTCTACAAGAATTAAGGCGAGAGGAGGCATACAAAGACAGAGACTCAAAAAACACCTGCAGTTTAAATACATAGGGACAATGCATTGCAACATAAAATCTCTCCAATTCACATCCCAATAAGTAAAAAGCCTGAAGGGATGCTGCTTGTGTAGCTGTCAGTAAGGGAGTGCCATGCACTATTTGTGTCAGAGATATATAATTATTGAAATACTAAAAATATTGCAGTGTAGCTTACTGCACATGTATTCTCAACAGAGGGACGTTTTCAGCAGAAGGGTGAAGAATAGAAAAATGGGGTAAGGATGAGAGCAGAGCAAGGTTTTAACACAACAACAGAAATTCAAAACAATGAGTAAGCAACCAAGAGACTCGAAGATGGTCCCACGCCATGATTTTTTTTCTCAAATATTAGCTATTAAAAAAAACAAAACATCAAATGCACACCTATGGCTTCACATAAATGTTTATTAGCTGTATTTCTCACTACAAATTGAAGTTTCAAACTTGCAATTGTTTTTTCCTCAATTCTGTTATGTATCATTCAACATTAATTAATGGAGATTTCACTGAATATGTTAACAAAAGGAACCAAAAAAACTCCTATACATTATCACAACAATTGTGAAATATTTGTTGCCACAATAAATAATTTTAAATCTGACATTTAAATTATTTGTCTAAAAGCCCCAAATAGGAATTGAAGGCAAAATTGTATGAGATGCTGTTCATGAACACTACTAAAGATCAGACACCATCCAGAGAGCTAATTATGCAAATCCATACATGCACTTTAAAAATAATTCAGTTTTACCAAATGAACCTAAGTATCTCTTAAAATCACTAGATTCAAGATGTCTGAGAAAACTTTCAGAGAATTTTAAGTACAGAAACATATATAATGGAGCTAAAAAGGAAAACACTGATAGCAATTCTAGGCACACATACTCAAATAGCAGAGAAACAACTGCAAATCTTGTAATAAAACTTCATCACAAACTTAAAAAAAACAACAACCTGAATATTTGCAAATGCCAGGAGAAGCCTTTACTTAAATATCAAGGAAGTCAATGCCCATTTAATAAAGTCAATCAAAATGAAATTTGGGGATAACTAATGGTAGAGTTATTCAATGAAATTACCAGAAAGCCTCAGGAAGCATCCCAAAGGCATCTTGATGAAATGTATTTAAAAATTACTGAAATCTCAGCTGCCCAGAGATGGTGTTGAAGCAGGAAACAGTTGAAATAATGAATGAGAGTAAATCTTTACTGCAATAATCCTGCTTCAGACCATAGTTCAAGAAAACTCAAAACCTTCCCTTTCCAGAGTGCCCCTGAACAGACAAGAGGCAACATTATCGAACAACAATCTCCCATTTCCAGGCAGCAACTAAAGAGCACAGTCTGGAATATGATGTCTATCACTTCTATCTTCAGTCTCCAGTTTTCATCAGAATTCTTAAATTTACCTCCTGCAACAACGTACTAAAGCAGAGTACAGCAGGCAATAGGCTGAAAGCACACATGAGTGGGTACATACTAGCTGAATGGCTGTGGAAGTGGACCAGGAGCTTGAAGCAAACCTCCAGCAGCATCCAGCTCCCTCAGCCTCTCCTCAGGTCTCCAGAGGAGTGATTTCAGGGCCCAGCAAGAGAAAAGAGCTGTTAAGTCCCCTCACATGGACATAAATGGGCAGGTCTGTCACTGTATTTCCAAGTCCATATCTGTGGAAAACCGCCCAGCCTAACACAAGCTGAGGGAGCCCATCTAAAATAGGAGTTAAGCTGCATTGGCAAGATAATCTTGTGGACTGCCCTGCTCATCCCACATCCCTTGTCAGAAGCAAGCTGCACGACCACTCGTCAGGGAGAAAGCCCTGTAGCTGGCCTATGCTTTTTTTTTTTCCAGTTAGAAATAAACAAACAACAGTGTATCTGCCACAAAACCATTATGGTATTTTCACATAGAGGAAAGAAAAGAGAGCAAACACCTGGAAGTGCCAGAATTTTCCAATGCAATTACTTAGAAATATGTTGCAAACACACTCACTGCATTTATCAGCAATGAAAATCCATACAGATATCCCTAATTACTCTGACATGACCTGAAATGAAGCCCTGGACCTAGAAGTTTGAAGGATTCACTTGCTTGTGGTAGGTTTAGAGATCTGATACGCATGATAAAAATGCTGTCTTGATGTGGTTCCACTTGCACTATCTCAAAATACCAATAGCTAAAACTTCATGTAGAATTAAGGGGGTAAAAAAATTTAAAGAAAAAATTAGCCTAAGAAATAATTTTATTCCCCTCATCTTTTAGCAGCAGCCTTCAAAATAACAACAGCACAGAAATACAAAATAGCAGAAGCTTACAAGAGCTATTTAAGAGTCATGTTTCTATTTCTACATGCTTCTACTATTTGGCAGTATCTATAAAAAAGCAAGGTTATTTATAATCATAAAACATCTCCTTTTTGCCATTTATCTCAATTCTAGTGCCTCATTTTTTTTCCTAGTAGTCCAGCAGCTGAAAAATCAACTAACCTGCATACAGTGTGATGATCCTAGCTCCATGTGGTACACCATGCAGACACATTTAAGGGATCATACTCTATAGCCAGAGAAGGCAACTGCTTACCACTTTGTACATTATATCCATTACTCATGGTAAAGCCTGTGATAAATAATGCCATCTTTATGAACCTCTAGAGGTAGGTGTTGGCAGCTGAGGGTTTCCATACAGCCTGTCTCCAGGCGCAGAAAGCTGACCAAAGCTACTCACATGAAAAGCTTGAAAAAAAGACCACTATCTAGAGATCTTTTTTTTTTTTTTTTAATAGCTCCTTGGCTTTTAGCAGAGTATCATGAATAACATTCATAATTATATTTGTCACTTAGTTCTACTTTTACGAATTTGGTTGCTCAGGTTACTGAAGATTTCAGGAATTTAGCTCCTTGTTCCAGTTCCTTAGAGGTGTTTAACACATTTGGCCTGGTTTACACTCACTTGTCACTGCAAACAGGGTATTTTAATGCTGCACTTCACTTTGTTAAAAATCAGCAAATACACATTAAAAGCTCTTCTCCCCAGTACAAAACTTCCTATGAAACCTAACTACAAGTCTTAACACAAAATTACAGAAACATTATTCCATTTGTAAATTTTAAGCATCACCAATAAAAATAATGGTTACCAAAGGAGGCATTTTTAATTGCTGTCATTCTACTTCTCATGATATTGCCTCAGAAGAATAAAAGAATCCTCATCACCTCTCCCAAAGGAAAACAGAGCAGCCAATGATGCATATTAAGGCACCCAAGAACAATTAAGGTCTCTTAAAAAAAAAATCTCATTTACACTAGAACTAAGCAGCATGCAAAACATTCACAAAGGCCTTGATTCAAATTCCAGAGCTACCCACTCGGCCACAACAGACAGACAGGCTACAGGTGAGGAAAGAGATGGTGGGACCTACAGTCCACACCCTGAGTGGACACAGCATAACCTACATAACGCTACCACAATTGCATTAATTCACCTCAGAAAAGCCACTATCAGCCAGATTCCTGTTTAAACAGAAGGGACTTGATTTGGAGAGAAATCATCATTGGCAGCTGTTTCAGGCACAAACTTCTGCAACTTCAGACTGAGCCGGGTAATAAACTCCAGAATTTCAAGGAGCTCTGTGAAGAAGCACTTTACAAATCAGTAAGAGCCTCCACTACCTAGCTATTAGTCTGAGAGGACCTATCTGAGCACGCAGCATCCTGCTTCTTTTATCCCAGCCTGTGAAGACCAGTAATCACTGAAACCTGAAGTATCAGAGAAAGGCAATTTTGGCAAATTTTTCCACATATATCTTTCTTCACTGATGAGCCACCTCATCCTTTTTTTTTTGTTCTGTTGCTTCTTTCTACAAAAACATAATTAGCTCCCCCCATTTATCCACAGTCAGCCTATGTGCCAAGGAATGGCTGCAGGCGACCACAGCAGCTCCAGCAGCTCACAGCCCCAATCAGGCAGTGCGTATTCCCACTCTGCAGCCCCTGTGCAACCTCTCCAGAACCACCCAGTGACTGCTGGATATGCCTAGATCAGCCAAACTAGGCCATGAGCTGATTTGGGAGCCCAGATTTAACTTTTTCCCACCCTCAGAGGACTAAGATCTACAGCTCCAGCTAATTCAAAGGACTGTCTTGCCTTCTTTTTCAATCTGTTTAAACAAGGCCTACTAGGTTTGTGTTAATGCTGCCTTTCTTTTTTTCCTCTTTTTGATAAAAAAGTCAAACTCAAATGAAAAATTACTATAAAGCAAAAGCTGTAACACACCAGATCAAGGATTTCACAGAAGCATAGAATGGTTGAGGTTGGAAGACACCTCTGGAAGTCATCTTGCCCAACTCCTCTGCTCAAGCAAGGCCACCTACAGCCAGTTGCCCTGGAAGATCTTCAGACAGCTTTCGAATACCTCCAAGAACAGAGGTTCCACAACCTCCCTGGGCAACCTGTGCTTGACCACCCTCACAAGAAAAAAGTGTTTCTTGATGTTCAGAGGGAACCTCCTGTGTTTCAGTTTGTGCCCATTGCCTTTTGTCCTGTCACTGAGAACCACTGAAAAGAGCCCGGCTTCACCTTCTTTACATTAACCAAGTATTTCAACACTTTGATAAGATCCCCAGTAAGCATTCTCCAGGCTGAACAATGCCAGCTCTCCCAGCCTTCCCTCACTGTTAGCCAGTAAAATGCCCCATGGCTGAGAAGGGTGCCCTAAAAATTGACCTTTTACTACCCTGTTTAATACATACTGTGGCATCAATGTTTCACAATGTAGGACTGTGATACTAGAACAACAGAAGTGCAGCAATTGTGGTGCAACCAGTGCCATCTTGGAGAAATCAAACCACAGAGATGTAAAAATGTTTTTTTTAAAAAGAGCAATACAGTGTAAATAAGGACAGCATTTTCCACTGTGGGAGTTTGTTAAAGATAAATGTTATTCTTTACTCAACAATACTGTAATTTCAGGATTTGCCAGAGCTGCTCTGCATACAGCTCTCCAGCTTGTTTCCATTGGATGATGAGGTCACTGGAGTGCTCTCCACAGGCCAGCAAGGGCACAGGTGAGGAGGGAGGTTGTTCCAATAGGTTTCTCACAGCTTCAAGGAGCCCTCCATGTTGTGTCCAGCTCATTCTGAAGCACACAGGTTCAAAGATCACAGCTAAGCACAAACCTCAAGGCTCACATCTCCACCTGTGAAATAACCTCCCCTGAATATTACCTTCAGTTCAACACAACCAGAGCTGCATTTTAAAATTATGTACAAATCAATTCACAAAGATTTGTAAGTAATTACTTGGTTTCTTTTCAATTTACTGAATGAGGAGGAATTTCACACAGCCTTCACTGTGCTCAGTTATTTGAACATTAATAAAAACAACCATAAACAAGAGTTCCATACCTAAGGATAGAGGAAAGAGAGCTTGTATCCATACGTTCCTTTTCACATAAAAAGGTAGTATCTTTGATGGAACGTTGTAAAATAGTGCATGCAGAAGTCCTTAATGTTTGAAGCCAGTAACTTACTTATATTTCATTTTTATTTAAAAGCTTCTAATAATGTTAACAGTTGAAATAATGCAAACAGACTGTCCTCTTGGAGTAATTTTCATTCCTGTGTTCCTATATACCCTCTAAGCAAGATACTCGACAAGGGACAAGTCGTATGTAAATTTATTTTGCACTTTGGGATTGTGCTAAATAATTACTAACAAAAATGTATTATTTAGCTCCAGGCTACCTCACTGCATTAGAATTAAATGGCAATTATTTGCTCTTTCAGTGGTAGCAAGAACCACTGGTCTGATGTCAGCATCATTTTGAATGCCATTACCACAGTCTCTGGTTCTTTAGAAGGAGCAGGCAGATTTACTTACAACCTGAAGTCTCACATTTCTTTCAGCGTAACACTATAGGAAATATCTTTCTTATTCCAGATAACCAGGAGCATATTAGTATTATTAAAAGCTTCCCCCCTACTAAGAAGGCTGGTATGACATTCCCATGTCTACGGGAAAATTCATTATCACATACCATTTGAGCACCAGTAGACAACTGTGCATGTTTTACTGTGAGGGAAATGCCAGAAAGAAGAATACTCTTTTGAGTACTTGCCAAAGAGCCGTGACACATGCCCAGATCTGGTGTTAAGGGTTGTGGGTCTTTTAATGCAGTTGTGGTATTTTTTTTTCAGAAATACCAAAGAAAGAGTAACCAGAGACTGCACAAGTCTGAACCCCAGCTGTTACACTCTTTGGAAAGGTACCAGAAGCATCAGCACCCTACATGCCGACTGACAGTCAGAATGAGCTGAAGAAATATAAGGACTGAAGCACAGGATTGTTTATTTTTCATGGTTAGTGACACTGCAGTGAAAAGGTACTGGACTTGCCACACTGCAGGCACTACCGAATCACGCTGGGAATATCCTCTCCCCATCTTTCCTTCCAATTAGAAAGTGCCTGCAGCCTTAGCCATTTGGGTAGAATCTTTCCACAATATCCTACTCATTCTGTGAGTATTAGTGCCATAATCTGGCCATAAATTAGTAGTTTCTAAGGCTAACTGAGCAAATATAAAGTCTCACAGTCCCCTGTCTCTGTTTTAACTGATGCCATCCTCTTTCTTCTTTGTTAATGGCAGTATTTAAGATTAAAATATTGTAACAATGCATTCAAAACACACTGCAAACTAAATATTCATGAAGTCAAACAAATACTCCCAGAGGAATGTCCTCTTACAGATTCATAGCAAAGCAGGAGGTTGCTTCCAGTGTTTGGCAATGTACCTTTTCTGCAAGCAGAACTGCTCAGCCAGTCCTTGATGCAGCCTTGGCCTAGCTGCAGTCTCTCTCCCTCTTTTCCTAGGTTTGTCTTGACACAAACTGACCCCAAAAAGCGCTTTGGCCTAACTCAGTCAAAAAACTCAAGCAACCAATCTTTGCTCTAACATAAGAATGTAATCTTTTATGGACATTGAGGCAAAAAATAGTCTAAGTTCATGAATCTGAACACTATCTTAGCAAAATCTTCCACAGTTACAAAGCAGAACAAGCTCAGGTTCCTTCTGGAAATTTCACTAATAGTTTTGTCATGCCTTTCTACCTCTACCCTGTTCAATTTAGGAGGGTCATCTGACTCTAAAATAGACAAGGAAATACAAATACTCCCAGACTTCTTGAATCTCAGTTCAAGGTAAAATTTAGACCCACCCTTCTATCTAGACACATAATATCCAAAGGTGGGAAAAAAAATGAGGGCTGTTCAATGATTATTAGACACTGAAATGTCTCCTTGTATTCTGCATGCCCATTCCCTACAGAAGGCCTGAAAACAGTCTATTTAACTTGAACTACTTCAGGCACAGGCAGCTGAAGACTACCACTGCTTCAGAACTGATGTTCCTACATTAAAAAAAAGATGTTTTCCCCATCATACACAGGACAAATTCATACTGGCTTTTAGAAGGCAGCATACACATTCACCTCCCAGGCTTTTTACTTTTTTAAATACATGGTCAGCAGGTGTTGGTTTTTAGTCAAATACAGATTAACAACTTTTTCTTTTTGCTACTGCTGATAGGAAATCTATTTGACAGAGATGCATTAATTCTCCCATTCATTACATAAAGATAAGAAAAGAAACACATTCACAATGGTAGATATCCTTGCCACCCCAATTATGTCTTCAGCCTCCAACAACAAATGCTCTATTCTTATTTGGACCAATATTCAGCCAGTGGCCAGTGCTAATATTGCCAGGGAATGGAGAAGTGATGAGATGGAGCTATCTAAGAGCTGAAGGCACAACATTTTTAAAGTGAAAATTAAATATTGATTAAATGATAATAAAAATTACATTTTATTGTTTGAAAGTTGAACCAAAAAAGCAATTACTGTAATAAAGTCCATTAAATTCTCTATTTTAACAAGTTATCTAACAAGATCAGGCAGTCTGGTCTTTTACGTCCTCAGAAGATGGCTCTTCTGACTTTTGTTTCATAACGTATACATAATTATAAATGGGACACATGTAGACAGCGTAATTACTCTCTAGTTTATTTCCCAATCTGAATTTAAACACAGCAATTGTGGCCTTGCAGAGGTAGCCCTGCAGATTTGGAACACACAAAAAGCATTGCTAATAAATAAAGCTACATATGCACAGCTTACTCTAACTTTTAATATGTTTACACAGGCTAAAGTACATCTCCTCTTGCCATCCATTTTAATGGAGTCCAGGCTCAGTCACACACCTTGAGTAACAGCAAGTAAGCAAACAGAAATGAAGCAACTTACGTACAATGAAAGTTGTGGCAAAGCACTATCAACTTCTCATCAGAATAAAGACAAACACAAAGAGAAAAAGCAACAAAGGAAGCAAGTTTTGACAACTGCATTAGGAAAGAGCATTTTACAGCCAACAGTGAAAGGAAACACAAGATGGCCAGCAAAGGCTTCTGCCACAAAGACCAGAGGAACAGTCCCATTGCTCCAAGCAGGTGTGCCTGTCAACAGTGAAAAGCAGAAGCTTTACACCACTGGTGACAGTATTTCACATATTGCCACCTTCTCAGTGGCATCTGTCATGAAGCAAAACTAAACACTAAAAATAATATTTTCCACAGTTAGGATACGTTAAAAGAAAACAATCTACAACAGGAAAGTCCTACTGAAATCCCAAGAGTGAGAACAGAAGTAATCAGCTGAGCAGTGGAGACATTGCTTTCTCACTTTCACTCTTGACTAGGTAAAGGAGCTCTTGACTAGGAATAGTGGCAGGCACCAGGGACACAAGTTCAAGAGCAGCCTGTAACAGCAAGGCCTGCAACATCTGCTTCTGAGCTTTCTCTCTTCCCCAGTGCCTGGTGGAGAGGCTGCAGCTGCCTCAAGACTTAACATGCTGCATCAAACTGGCCACAGTAAGCAGATTCACCTACCATCCCATCCTCACAGATGTAACTTTCAGTCAAAAGCCTTGTCACATTTGATTTTAAGTGATTACTATATTACTAATCAAATTGAGAAGCTGATTAGCAAATTGAATACCTGATTAGCTCCTTCCATGATGCAAAGAATTAGATATTAATCAAAGCTTGTAGAAGATAAGCACCACCATCCTCACACTCAAAGCAAGCACCTGCATTTCGTAAGGGCAAAAATTATTAAAACTAACGAAGTGTAGTGCTTTGATTAGTTCCAGGCACTTTTTTCCTCATCTAATCAAGTTAATTATACAATATATCTTTGAAAATATATGCTGTATTGAACAAAAAAGGCCCAATACATTTGTGCTCAATAAAGACTGCTCCCACACTGCTACTTCAGCTAGCTAATACCTTCTTCCGTGAGATGACCTACTATTACAAAATTCCATTCCAACAGCTGCTGACTGCTTTACTGGTATTGGCAAAAACAAGTTACTTGAGTTACTGAGTGTATTCCACAGATGACAGAAGATGGCTTAAAATACATATTTTAAAAAATAAAAAAAGAAAGGAAAGAAAAAAAGCATCTGCTGGCATCAAGACAATATATTGGCAGAACTCAGCAAGAGGACAACTTTCAGCTGATTAGCTGTGCCTTCCTAATTAAAGAGTCATCAGTCACTGAGAATTACTTCAAGCTGGTTTACAAGTTAGATTCATCAGCAACAAATTTAAAATACATTCTACCCAGAGTGTTCCCAATGCAGGGCTAGATTGTGTATGCCTAATTGGTTTTAGTTTTTTTGTAATTTAAACTTGAGAAGCCAGTATCTGTGGGCCTTAAACCTTTGTATTCTGCAGCATTTTTATTCTATTAATGTTCTGAAAACTATAAACAAATAATTTGTGTTTCTTAAATGCTTCCAAGTAAGCATACCCTAATGGTTTTCTGCTTGTCATACAGTTTTTCAAATAAAATTATAGTTAACTTTAATCATGCTATCAATTCCAAGGTATAAATTCTCACTCAGATGCGAATTAAAAATCTTAATTAATTCTTCTCTGCCTGCAGCCAGCAAATATATTTCAACCAGCTTTATCATCCTCTCCATCAGCTACTGGATAAAACACATTAGCCATTGCTCAGCTGCTGTATCTCTCCTGCCAAAAAGATCCAAAGGAATCCATTTAGGTCCCACTTAATGAGCTGAGCTATCCAAGAAAACAAATGTTAGGCCCCAGACTTGCTCTTCAGTTACCATCAACATTAAAACCTGTGGCATTACACCATTTTCTTTTCCAGCTTCCTTCTTTCATTTCTTTCCTCTTTATGCTGCAAAAACCCATACCCATTAAAATTTAATCACTCATTAGTTTTCCCATATTGTCATAAATGCACTTGTTTCCGAATGGCTCGAAGCATTACCAAGAGAATCTTCATAAAATATATCTTGCCTAGACTCTTAAATTGGGTGATACAATCCCATCCACCTGGAATATAACAAAAAAAAAAAAAAGGAAAAAAGGAAGCTTCACTAGGAAATGTTCACCTAATACCATAACAGAAATTACCACATTTGTATTCAACTGTGACAATAACATCATAACTGAACACAAATCTATTGACTTACAAATTATACAGTACGCATGTATGTTTCATACACAATTTTATACATGAGGAAAATTAAAAGATTCAGTCAAGATCACTGTCATTATCAGATCAGCAAACTTCTACATAGTCTTTGAGTGTTTCTCTAGGCTCTAAATTATTACATTTTGCTTTTGAAAGAGATACAGAAGTTTGGAAGCGTGTTTAAAAAAAAGGAAAAAGACAGTGCCATCCAAATGGTGTCTATCAGTTTTTAAACATGTTACATATGCTATACCAAAATCTATAGCTAAATATACGCAGCCTGAGCAGTGAATCAAATAAAAGAAACCACAATATTCAGTACCAAAATACAGAAGTCTTTACTACTAGGATAAACAGCTCATCATCCACCAGTGAAGAACAAGAATGCACACACACAATTAATGTCTTTGTCTAGAAAAATACATTGTTATGTATGGATAAAAACCTGGAAGTCTTCAAACATAGTTATCTGATATATAATCAGGCTGTAGCAGCTTCTGCATTTTGCCTTCTGAAATTTGCCTGGAATAGTTTCACTCTTAAATAAAATGATGTGGGAGCGCTGCAGGTAACAATTCTGAAAGGAACTGGAATAGTTGGTGAGATACTGCAACTCAAATTGACTGGAGGCATTAAAAAATTCACAGAAAGATTCTTCCAGTGTCTTGTGTTATCACACAACAGTCAAACAGAATTTCAGCATCTGCACACATAAAACACAAGGGCATCTCCATTTAGTGCTGCAGAGCAGAAAACATGTTGCGCTCTCTAAGAGGGTCCACAGCAGGTTATGTACTTAACTGATACTTCCCCAAACACTTAATGCACTTGGCCTGTTTTTGATGCAGCGTCTTCCCCATCTCCTGTTAAAAATTGTGAACGTCAGCATCCCTAAATCAGGTGCCCCTGCTGTGTAAAGTAGCCCAAATGCAGCTTCCATTCAAAACTGTGTCTTTTTCCGCTGTTGAACAGACTTCAGTGTACTATATAGTCTGCACTGTGTTGAAATGAAGGATGCTCAAGCAACACTGGATGACTAGTATCCCATTGGGGCCCTCAAGAAAACAAGTTTCCCACCTCAGGAGGCTACTCTTTAGAGATTTTAAATGAATACACCTTCAAATTATTTCACAGCTGTGCAAGTAC
Source organism: Hemiprocne comata (assembly GCA_020745705.1). Taxonomy (NCBI): domain Eukaryota; kingdom Metazoa; phylum Chordata; class Aves; order Apodiformes; family Apodidae; genus Hemiprocne; species Hemiprocne comata. The sequence continues at coordinate 40,542,613 of CM036587.1, forward strand.
CTTAACTCTATTAACAAATTGAAAGACTAAAGCAGGCTTGTAACAGTAAAGCCTTGGTATCCAACAGTGTTATAAAAAGCAGGCTTTTGCTGTACTCTCACCCTTGTTTTTTGGAGTTCAAACAATTACTACATATTTAAAAGTCTTTCAGGCACGTTGGTTAATGTTATCTTAAGCTACTGTAAAAACACTTCAGTAGGAGAACAGAAGAGAATTAGCATGCCTCCTGACAGCAATCTGAACTTGGTAGTGCTTCTGCCCAGTAATCTTGACTACAACTTTTCAGTAAGGTAAGATTTTTCGCCTCACTCCCTCCTTGTCAATGGAGAGAGCAACACACCTGTGGGGAGGAGATACAGATTTCTGCTGCCTCATTTTGCTCCTCTAATAAACAAAAGTTGTTAAACTTCTAGCAGTGCGAACAGCCTATCTGGATACTGGCTGGAGCATAAAGGATGTATCCCTACAAGCCCCAAGGTGCATTTCTGATGGGCCACACAACTTCAAATCATCATCCTAACTATTTAATGAACAGGTGCAGGTGACATGAAGGGAAAGAAAAAAAAAGACACTACCCACCCACAACATTGATTAAAACATCATTAACTCATTGCACAACCTGCTCTCTGAAATTAACTTCATTCAGAGAAACATAAGCAGGCATCATTCCCATAAGCTTTCTCCTGACACTACCTGAGACCTAGATATTGCCTTGCTACCCAGACCTCACTACTCTACTGCCTTTTTATTCATTTATTTCCTAGAAAAATATGACTAGGTTTCTAACTCCCATGCTCAGAAGTAAAACCAGTGCAACACACAGCCACAGAGTCTTCAGAACACTGGGACAGACTGCAACATGCTATAAACTGCTTCAGCCTTTTCAGTATCTTATAAAGTCCAACATCAGAAGATAACAAGTAAATATCAGCACTGTTAGCTTTAACTGCCAATTGTTTCTGCAGAAACATGCAGCTAATAGGCTTATTCTAACACTCCCAAACTGTTTCCTGAACTTCCTAGGTGCCAGAAACCCCAACTGTTCTCTTCCAAATGCTCCAAGTTTCCTCCTGCCAGTATCTAGAATGCACTTAGATATTGTCAGCACAAAAACCTTCAACTCAAATCCTGAAAATGAATGGTGAGCAGAAAATAGGATTCAGCCTCAAAATAGGTAGCAGTGTTAATGCCTGGCTTTATTCTCATTTTGCTTATATAATTAAAAGCCTAGAACTTAAAAACAAACAAATAAGCTGCTACAACAGTATTTCCACTCTGACAAACAATATGCCATACAACGAAATTTTGCCACATACCTTAGATCCCATTTGCTCACCTTTCTAACATTTCAGCTACATCAAGAGAACTGAAGTATCAAATTATCAAAACTTTTAAAAATTATCTTTAATATAATTTAACAAGAAAATTAATACCTGGATAGCAGAGAGAGACCTAAACAGTCTCCACCGAGTGAGAGGTGCCAGACTGATCTCCACTGTTGTCAGGACCCCAAGTGCACCTGTATAAGCAGTAATTGCCCTGAACAGCTTCACCTGGGATCCCCACCAACTCCCACACACACACATGCTTCTTCCCCAGGATAAAGATAAGCCTAGCAAATAAGGCTCTCAAATACCAAAGAATGTCTGAGAGCAAATATAAATTCTTAAACAGTATCTGCAGTTATGAAATAAAAGAGTAAAGAAGCCCTTGTTTAGACAAAAAAAATAAGATATATAAAACAGTAAAGCTTTTTTTTCCTTGTAATTATCAGTACAAGCCAATATTTCTTCTAAAGCAAGTGGAAGATACAAAATTACAAACATTCAATAGCTTACATGGACCTACAATGTGTCTTTTCTTCTAGGTACAGGTACACATGTTTAAATGCACCAGGATTTCAAAATGCAGACCCTGTTTAATATTAAAGAATCATACTGACACATCAAGATCACTACATTGGGAAGTATAGGTCATTTGGAAACTCATACAAATTTACTGCATATTAATGTATCATAAAAACCTCTGATTGCAAGTTACATTTTATATTAGAAAAAATGTGAAATAAGGTGGATGCCCAGTATTTGAAGCAGGTGTTCTAAACAGCTCTGGCTGCCTTTTCATCCCACCTCGACCAACAACCTGCCTACCTGCTGAGAGAAAAGGCAGTACTCCTAAATCCTGTTTTATTTCCTACCAGAAGGGCTAAGTATTAATGATGCATAAATGTTTCCAGAATAAAGTCTTAAAAGCTTGGAGGCCATATGTTATCATCACAGCTACACCACGGAACAGCAGTGTAGCTTTATTTGTTTGTTTACAAGAGTAACATCAGACTCCACACCTAATTAAGGGTTTATTAGCATTTTCTCATATTATAAAATCTGTCTACGGGTATACCTCCTAAGCCTACGAATGCAAGTTATAGTACTTCTCTATGTCCATATATTCCTGTTTATCACCAGCATAATTATAAATATTTGTACCTACCATTTTCTGGCACTAAAAGAACTTCAAATTGTGTAAGTGTCACCCAGCTTGAAACTACAATGTTCATGACAAAGAAAGCTCAAGTAGTCTCTTCAGGTGATTAGCCCCCAACTGTCACCCAGTGAAATAATAAATCATCCCAGAGCCCAGTGAGTTGAAGGAAAAGGCACTAAGGAAGAGGAAAGGCTCAAGTGACTTTGGTGGGAGAATAAACTCTGGCTGCTCCTTGTTCAACACAAGGTTTTTCTCAGGTTTGAATGTGGCTGTTCATCAATGTTCTTCAGCTATGCTAAGAGAAAAAGGAAAACATCAAATTGGACATAAAATTACATAAACTGTATCTGCCTAAAAATAAATCATCAAGAATCCCTATTCCTTTTTATTGTATTCAACTGACCCAAACTAAAAAATATAAAAAAAACCCCACAACAGAAAAAGCCCCACAGTCTGCAATAAAGATAAGTAGACATTAGTCTGTCCATTCAGGGGAAATGGAATGGCTGTGAATTATGAAAATTCCAACCCCATCACAAGTTCTGCAGTATTTAATATTTACTTTAAATCTATTTTTCATCATTTTTTTTTAAGAGCACTGAAATCTGCAGCTCGAAGGTAAATTAAAGACTCCCAGGTCACCTGGGCATGATTGCAAGTATAGCTTTGTCCACAGAGCTTGAAGTTTGAATTAAAGAGTGAAGGTCTGACCTTGAATTACCCAAGAAAATGTTTAGGTTTTGTTTATCTGCTTCTCTACATGTTAGTGATTTTTTGGTTGTTTTCAAGTTAATGAATAAAATCAAGTTTATTAAGATGTTGTTAATTTTTAAAAAGTATTTGAGGAGGAAAGATATTATTTTCTTCTTTCCCAAGTAACTGTCATGCTCAGATGGCATCAATACCTTCATGCAATCTGACAAGTGATAGTACTGCCAAAACCTTCTGGTAGAGTAAGCTCTCTCACATTAACAGACACCTAGTAGAAGAGGATGCCCGTGTACCCACCAGTAGCAATGCACAAAGGGATCTCATCCAGAAGCAAAAACCTGCAGGCCACAGCAGCACAAATAGTGATGTGACAGCCTGGGAGAGCTGAAGCTTCCCAATGATTTCAGCTAGCATCGGCTGGAAAACCACAGTGCAGCCTCACTATTCTGAAGCAGGCTGCCAGTAAAACCAGTCTGAAATGAGAGAGCCAGAACAAGAACAAAACACAGGAGAAAGCAGAATGTGCTCTGAACTCCTTATATATAAAAATAAAATTTGAAAATCTTTCACAGTTCTAAGAGAAAATTAAGAGATTAAATAATAAGTTATGATGATAGAAGCAATACTAGGCAAACCTCCTCATGCCTTTGCAGCATCATGGGGTGTGGTGAGATCAGAGTAGTGCTATGCCAAGAGAAAATAAGCAGCGTGAGATGTTTCCCTCACACACTCGCAGTGGGCCACGTGCCACTGAGAGGCAACACTTTGTGCGTGTGTGTATGTAAACATTTGGTTCACAATTACTTACAGCAGAAATCTGGCACACAATACAATCTTCTGTGTGCATGGACATGAAAGGTAAATTTGTCTCCTCTGGTCTATAGTATTGCCACAAGGACATCAGCAACCTTAGTCAGTCATCCAGCTTGCATGTCATTTGAAAAAAAACTTAGAACTTGCAAATGTTTTATACAAAAGCCTCTGATTTAATAACCCAATGCAAGGCCACATTATATAAGCGAGTGTAATAATCTGAACTGTGACAATGGATTTGAGTGCTTATCTAAATGTTTCCATTTTTGTGCTTTCCACAAATGCTAACAAAATGCAAATAGAAAATAGAGTACAACAGAACATCACATGACACTGGAACTGGGGGTGGCACAAGTTGCTCGGAAAACATTTCAAGAGAGGTGAGCAAGTGCTGTATTACTTCCAGGAGTCTCTCTTTAGCACTCATCCAAAGCCTGTTATAGAAAGAGAATTTTTATTTTTACTTCAGTGAGCTTTAGATGTGGTTAGTTTTTCACTTCTTAGTCACAAACAGTTAAAGGACTACAGAGATCATTTTACTTTTTGACTTGAATGCCAACAAGTCATCTTTGATTCATTTTTTGCAGTCAGAAAAAAAAATTCTAATAATTTCTTAACATCCTATAATTATATAGCTATTTGCAATTATTATTTTTGCAGGATGGAGGGAGACAATACTAATATACAAATGTAATGAACAAAATCCTTGCTCGCAAGGAGGTAATGAAAGCAACAAGTTGTGCAGCCAAAAAAATGGAGTGGCCTTAAACCATAAGTTTCATGGTCTTGAAGTTGTCCCAATAGACCAGGTTATCCACACTTTGCTAAACAATTGCCTAGGAACACAAAATCTCAACTGTGGATCTGTGACTGCATCCTTAGTCACTGCAGAACTAACTGAATTTCAAAACAAATCCATGGCCAACTGCCCAGTTACCATGAAATGATTTTATCCAGGGTGTGGAATTTAAATAAATTTAAACCCAGCTCTGTTGACCAGAGAGGCACCGTCACTGAACTAACCCCTTTCCAGTGCATTTACTAACTCAAATATAGTTCATCTTCCTTGACCTTCCTGGACAGGTGAATAAATAACAAACGTAAATGGAAGAACAGTTCTAAAGAGTCACATGTTATGCTGCCTATATGCACTGTGTCTCATGCAGGATTATTTCCAGTTCATTTAATCTAAATGTTGTGAATAGGCGATTCTAAGCCATTTACTTTTTATTTCAATAAAAGAGGGAATATGAGATCCTAACACTTAAATCCCCCCTCCCAGGTATTTCTATAAAATAGCAGTAATTCAAACTGTAACACCTATTACACTGGCATGTAAGTGGATAAACAAGCATTTTTGTGACAAAATGTTCCTATCTCCTAAATCAGATAAAAAACAACAGTTTTCCAAGACAAATATGCAAGTACAAAATAATACATCATTGTAAATCAGAGAAAAAAATATATATGCCAAATACAAATAGCATTAATAACTCTATAAAATGGTAGTCACACAAAATAGACTTTTTGATCTTGCATTCATCAACTTCCAAATACAATGGCTCTGGCAGATTAAAATCTCTGAAGTTTCCAAAAAGCTTATCAGCTAAATGCATAAACACAAATTTATCCATTAAACCTATTTCTGCCTCTTACCAGGGATACAAGAAAATTTTGCAACATTCTCTCTAAATCACATAGATTTCTGTTTGGGACTAAATATGCAGATCAACTTATACCATTAATCATCAATGTACAAATTGCACAGTGCACACACAGATAGGATGTCTGCTTGGAGACCAAAACTTTTGATTTCTATACTTTAAAAGTGTATTAACTTCATGGTATTCAAAACAATTGCATAATTATGTGTAGCTCAGATAAAATGTTTAGAAAAGGTACAATAATTTTATGGCAATCTTAAAACTTCTAATACTTACTTGCTAAAAATACTTATAATTGCTACGGCTTCTTACTACTACTCTATGGATGAACTTTCATCATTAGGAAAGCGAGCTTAGAAATTGAATAATTTATAACAAAAATATCTCAAATCTCTGCAGTACTTCCAAAAGTACATCATATTTAGTTTGAGTCAGTGTTTTCCTGTCTTTCTCTCCTTCTATGATGGTACTTACCACATCATAAGTTTTTGCTTTGTTATTAAAAGAAAGTATATTCCAACGTTAACCAGGAAAACAGGAACAGATATTTTCAGAACAATGCACAGTTTAAGTGCACAGCAATCACGAACAGATGTTAATACATAGTATAGAAAATTCAGCAACCATTAATAAATCTTAGCACATATATTTTAGTATATTCTTTCATTCCCTTTGAAAATCAATTTATCCAAATTTTAATCGCCACAAGTGACTTCTGGAGGCTCCAGGTAAAAACATGATATGCAGGGAGGAGTAAACACATCTCTCTTTGAAACCTATTAAAACAGAGCTTTAATTCCTTTAATCAAGCTTAGAAACTGGAGATACCCTGGAGTACTGCATTTGGAAAAAAATGGGTCTACCACAGCAATTACAAAATATATTCCAAGTTGTGTAAAAGTTCTTTGAACTTCATTTTAATGGTAATATCAAAAGTTTGGGTTGTTTTTTTACAAAGAGAGAGAAAAAGAGAACTGCCCAATTTAAATATCACACCAAGAAGAGGTTAGTTAAAACACTCCAATACAGAAATTCAAATGTAATTCAGTTTTGGAAAGCTAAAAAAGTCTCAAAAGATTAATAATGGGAGGTTATTCAAAATTGTGTATCAGCCACATAAAGCAAACAATATTAGCATGTGAAGTCCACTGCACTATAGTATTAACAAGTCAGATACAAAGTGCAACTAATTCAGACAGTAAAACTGCTATTTGAATGGCATTTTATTCTGCATACAGATTATTAAATATCAGCATTCTAATCCTAAATCCCTAAGAGTAATTAGTTCTCTGGTCACCTGCTTCCTATACTTAGATTAACTCACCTGAGCAAAACGATAGAAATCAGTGGGCCTTCCTCCAGTTTTGGTTTTGGTAAACCAGCGGGTCCTAACTGTATCCTGGAGATCTGTGCATAAACACTCCTCCAGAATCAGTCATTTTTTAAGGAAAAAGTAGGAACTGGATGGATTTTGACAGAGTTAAAGCTTTGTTTTTCTTCCCCCCATTTTGTTCTTGTTTTCCTACTATAAGATAACTAATAAAAGAACTTTTGTTTTTTTGTTTTTTGCTCATGCCTATTTCCCTCTACTGGAGAGGAACCCTAGCTGGCTAGCTTCACCCATATGCTAAGTTCTAACTGCATCAAGGGTGGATGAAATTAATCTCTCCCTAACTCATCTGTCTTTTCAACCTTCAAAAACCTTTAAAACCTCCAACTACTGACCAGGTGAGGCAAGGACAAGCAGTAAGACCATGTTAGGAACAGCTGAAGCAGCACTTGCAGAGATATTATCTTTTCTTACATCAGCAGATAAAGAGATACTGAAGGAAACAAAAGCTTTTTGACACTCAAAGCCTTTACAAAGTAAACACCAAGTGAAGTAAAAATTTCAAAACACTTGGTTCCAGAACAATTAGACAACCTTAAGGACAGGGGAGGTATACATCTATAGAGCAGAAAAAGCTTTTGGCAGGGCAGGAAGCAGTAGCTCATAAACAATTTTAATTGATCTTGCTCACTCCAATAGCATTTAATGCACTGGATAAAACATACCATATGCTGAATTTTGCAGGTATAGAACTGTCAAAAATCAAGGAGTCCAGGCAAGCCTGGTGATGCAGAGATGTCTTATGACTGTTAGTCCAAAAGGAGTTTTCATCCTAGGATGAGTTTGTAGATGTTACAGAACAGGAGGCTGACTGAATACTGATGGAAATCAAAGTGAGGGAAAGTGAGGAAAGGAAATTGGGAAACTCCTTTGAAGGAACAATCTCTTAGTAAAATACCAAGTAGCCTATGCTATACTGTGTGTATAATACGGCATGTAACAGTATCTGGGGAAAGAAAAAGCAAAACAAAAGCCAACTACTCAAACTGGGTTGCTTCTTTCTTATAACCATAGTACATATACTGGTCATGTTACTCTTTTGAAGGAAGAGCTTTTGTTTGCTGAAGACCACCCTATACTGGTGAGGTAGGTGGTATGTCTTCAGAGCACATACAGTTAAATTTGAGAGCCTTAGCTTTCTAATGGCTTAAATATGTGTACTGAAACAAATCAGAAAATGCGACTGATACAAAAGTCCTCAGAGCTAAATCGAAAAGGTATCACAACCTTCTGTGGAAATTATGCTGCCTGCAGCGAGAACAAGTTTGATAGCATGTCACACAAAATCAGATGGGTAAGTGGCAATTGCTATCTATTAAAAAACATTGGATGTCAAGCACCCAACACAGACAACAAAAAATATTCTGAGCTTCTATTTTTTGCTCCCTCTATATAGGAACTGCAATTTCAGTAACATTTCATTCCAAAACATATTACTACAACAGCCAGCAATTTAGAAATACTAGTAAAACAGCAAAAAGAATAATTTACATCACTTTAATACTATCATTTAGATTTCTTGCATTTCCAATTAGTGCTACAAAGTCCTTCGATTCAATTAATGTAGAAAATACTACAAATATGAAATATATTTCACTTTTTAAAATATCACCTTGGAATATATACTACTTCAATAATAGATATGACTGTTTTGGCAGTTATTTGTAATTATTTTCATGAAGATGACTGTACTGTTTCATTGCTGAGAAACTCTTGAGGTAAAACAGGCAGCTAACCTCCGAACTTCATCAGAGCAAACATTTTGCCAAGTCACGGATTCTCCAAAACACATAAATATTATGCAATGTCCAACATCACACATCACAACCAAAACCAAACTCAACAACACTATGGGACACCATGGGACAAAGCCCCAGAGGGAAGAGGGGCCCATGAGAGCTGGTCAGTTTTCAAGGATCACCTTCTCAGTGTCCAGGAGCAAAGTATACAGACAAAGAGGAAGGCAGGAAAGAATGCTAGGAGCCTGCCTGGATGAGCAAGGAGCTCCTGGACAAACTGTCACACAAGAAGAAACTTTACAAGGAATGGAAAAAAGGACAACTAGAATAGGGGGCATACAACGAAGCTACCCGAGCAGCAAGAGACCTGGTTAGAAAAGCTAAAGTTCAGTTAGAATTAAATCTAGCCAGGGAGATCAAGGGGAACAGCAAAAATTTCTGTAGGTTTATTAATGGGAAAAGGAAGACTAGGGAAGGTGTGGGCCCCCTCAGAAAGGAAATGGGAGAACTGGTGACAAGTGATATGGAGAAGGCCAAGGTTCTCAATGACTTCTTTACCTCGGTCTTCACCAGCAAGGGCTTCAGCCACACACACTCCCGAAGTCACAGGAGATAATGGCAGGGGCTGGAAGAAAGAACTGCCCATTGTAAGTGAAGATCAGGTTTGTGACCATCTGAAGAACCTGAAAGTGTACAAGTCCATGGGACCCAATGGGATACACCCACAGGTACTGACAGAACTGGCAGATGAGGTTGCTAAACCGCTCTCTGTTATATTCCAGAGGTCATGGCAGTCTGGTGAAGTCCCCACTGACTGGAAAAGGGGAAACATAACCCCCATTTTCAAAAAAGGAAAGAAGGATGATCCAGGAAACTACAGGCCAGTCAGTCTCACCTCCATGCCTGGTAAGATCATGGAGCAGATCCTCCTGGAGGCACTGCTGGGGTAGAAGAATAATGAAGAGGTGATTGGGTGCAATCAACATGGCTTGACCAAGGGTAAATCATGCCTGACTAACCTGGTGGCCTTCTATGAAAACGTCACAACATCAACAGACGAGGGAAGAGAAACCAATGTCATTTACCTGGACCTGAGCAAAGCCTTCGACACTGTCCCACATGACATCCTGGTCTCCAAGCTGGTAAAATATGGGTTCGATGGATGGACCACTCAGCGGATAAAGAACTGGCTTGACAGCAGCACCCAAAGAGTGGCTGTCAATGGGTCCACGTCCAAGTGGAGGCCAGTGACTAGTGGAGTCCCTCAAGGATTGGGACCGGTATTGTTTAACATCTTCATCAGCAACACAGACAGTGGCATTGAGTGCATCCTCGGCAAGTTTGCCGACAACACCAAGCTATGTGGTGTGGTGGACATGCTGGAGGGAAGGGATGCCATCCAGATGGACCTTGACAGACTGGAGAGGTGAGCCCATGCCAACCTCATGAAGTTCAACAAGATCAAGTGCAAGGTCCTGCATCTGGGTCAGGGCAATCCCAAGCACCAATATAGGCTGGGCAGTGACTGGCTTGGGAGCAGCCCTGATGAAAAAGACTTGGGGGTACTGGTGGATGAGAAGCTCAACATGAGCCACCAGTGTGCTCTTGCAGCCCAGAAAGCCAATCGTATCCTGGGCTGCATTAGGAGGAGCGTGGCCAGGAGATCCTCCCCGTCTACTCCACTCTCATGAGACCCCACCTGGAGTACTGCGTCCAGTTCTGGAGTCCCTGCTACAAGAAAGATATGGATGTGCTGGACTGTGTCCAGAAAAGGGCCACAAGGATGATCAGAGGGCTGGAGCACCTCTCCTATGAAGACTCTCTCCTATGAGAGAGTTGGGGTTATTCAGTGTGGAGAAGAGAAGGCTCCAAGGAGACCTTATTGTGGCCTTTCAGTATCTGAAGGGGACCTACAAGAAAGCTGGAGGGGGACTATTTAAGATGTTGGGTAGAGATAGGACTAGGGGGAATGGCTCCAAGCTAGAGGAGGGTAGATTTAGATTGGGCATTAGGAAGAAGTTCTTCACCATGAGGGTGGTGAGACACTGGAACAGGTTGCCCAGAGAGGTGGTGGAAGCCCCATCCCTAGAGGTATGTAAGGCCAGGCTGGACGGGGCTCTGAGCAACCTGATCTAGTGGGTGGTGTCCCTGCCCACAGCAGGGGGGTTGGAACTAGATGATCTTAAAGGTCCCTTCCAACCCTGACAATTCTCTGATTCTATGAGTTTGCAAGGCAGAAAAAATATAATATATAAGCACTTTCCAGAATTCAGAATAAAGTATCACACTGGCCCCCCCTCCTCCTGCAAGAATCTTAACTCAGAAATGCATTGCTTCAGCATTTCTGACCAAATAAGCTATTCTCATATTTCTCAAATCAAAGTCTGGTGGTATTTATTGCATGGAACATATAACAAACAGGCTGTGCACCTACAATCTTTCTGTACAGTTTCCTGCCTAATGGCTTCTTCCTGTGACTGACAGCTCTGATAGACTCAGCTGAAGGCTGATTTTAATGAAACCCTACTTTCCAAAGTGAGGCCATTGTGCTAGAATTATTTTTGTTCTAATCATAACTTTCAGCACAAAAAGGTCTCTGCTTTTCTCCTCCATCCTCAATATAATTTTAAATTGAAATACCAAACTCTCTCTATACAATTTGGTCTACTGACTTCCAGTCAGCTTTGAAAAAAAGATACTTTCTTCAGCTTATCTAAAGCTAGACTGATAGCTCATTTTGAACAAAATAGGCCTCGGACGATTTATATAATAGACTGCTCTGCTCAGATGAATAGGATATGCCGAAATGAAGACCTGCAGTCTAGAAGCATTCGACTCATTATGTGGGATCCAAACAGTGGTTCAAATCCAGCAAACCCCAGTTTTCCTCTTCAAAGCAAAGGTAAGTTTTGGAATAGGATGGCTTAGAACATAAACTCAAGAAGCTTTTCAAACCTGCATGAAGTGTTAAACAAGACGTCATTCCACTTCTGAGCCTTCAGAAGGCAACTTGAACCAACACTACTGAGATCACACAGATATGCTAAAAGCCCATCATCAGCTACCTGAGTCCTGAGTTATTTAGATGAGATGGCTGTCAAGATTTAGATGGGAAACAAAGGAAGAGCTGTACAGCTGGAGTCAGCAAAATGGATACACACCCTTGCTGAAATCCCAGATGACAGAGACTGGGAGCTGACCATGGGGGTGTGAGCACACACGCAGGAGAGCATCTGCTCCCAGCTTCTTTGGCTTTCTGTTGCCTCACTCACTGAAAAATTATCTCATCCCAGCAAGCTAAACGCCTGTTTCAGCAACATGGCAATATTAAAATGCAGCAAAGGAAGAATAAGGGTACGAATCATGCTGCAGCCTAAGGTAAATGAGCATGCTGCTTACCTCTCTGAAATAATCTTGAAGGAGTCCATGAGGAAATACAAACGTCTTTTAAGTTGAAAGATGACTCCGATATCAATGAAACACAAGGACTTACACACAACTAAGATTTAAGGAATGATTCTTTACAAAGTCTTGTTTCTTTATCTGCTGTTCATCAAACAGCCCTTCCTTGAAGTTAACCATTTCCTCCAAACCCTTACAAAACTCAGTACTGCAGGTTCAAGTCTGTCTACACACTGTTTTTGCTGAGTAGAACATTAAAATGAGATTGGAAATGTCTTCACTACAGTTGTGTGTACTGGGCACAAAGGCGGGGTTTCAGCAGCAAGGGGCTGCTGCCGTGCCCTGCATGGGAGGCAGCCCTGAGCTGGTCACAGCTGGTTCCAGCCAGCCCTGAAACCTGGATAAACATCCAGCCCATCATCTTCCAGAACCTCAGGCAGGTTTAAGAAAGCTTTAGGAGAGCAATTGGCAGCTGTGAGGGGTAAGAAACATGGAGCTGGAATCACAGCTGGGGACACACTTCAGGCAGGAGGTTCTCCATGTCAAATGAAGGCACCTTGAGGGACTGTGGCCATGGGTAGTCCACACAGGGGCTGGGACTCCCCTGAGAGGCTGCAGCCAAGGGCAACCCACGCTAGGACTGGGACACCACCACAGGGCTGTGGCTGTGAAGAACCCATCCATGCCAGGGAAGGGGCACTCTCAAGAGGACTTCGGCCTGTGGGTGTCACTCTAGAGCAGGGATATTAAGAAACAACAGCAGGGAAAAAGAGTAAAACGAAGAAAAGCAGAAATATACCATTATGGTACACGACTCCACCTCTCACACTTCATGTCACCAAAGGAGCTGGGGCACTCTGAACCTAAGCTGCAGTGCAAACAAGGGAAGCCAAGACTAGGAAGGGGTTAGGAGATGTGGTTGGGTTAAGCTGAGCCTGAGGAGGGAGAAGGAAAGGAGTTGACTTGCTTAATTGTTTATATTATTTCTTTTTTCTTCCCCCCTCAATACCCAAGTCCATGATCAGAATTTTCTGTTAATTGGTAAAAAATTAAATTCATCAAAGATTCCCAAGTCAAGACTGTTCTGTTCATACCAAACCGCAATACCAAGGTGACAAATATAATTTCTTTAAGCTTGATACTTTGTAGAAAAATACTAGGCTTTACTATTTTTGTCTCAGTAGTTGTACAGATGATCATTGGTATAATTCTGGCAGTAGTGTATTCAATAGCTTGGGGAAATACAAACAGATTGCAGTAACATCCTTGTTAGGTCATCTTGCAACATATGCCTGAGCTAGAGTTGAAAGAAAGTTCATCAAAATAGATTTCTCCAGACTGACCAGAATTAGATTCATATTGTTACCCTACTTAGGAATCACTGACATTGTATTTACTTCAGGCACCCATCTGGCACAAATCATAACATTATTTCATTTTAGATGGTCTCAGGTATTAATTTGTCTGCTTCTCAGTTAGACTGCATCACAAACATGTGGATCATGTAATTTATGCTAGGAAAGCAAACAGTGATTTCCACCTCATGATCCTGAAAAGCCCTGGCAATTCCTCATGTTGGGAGATTCACTTTAAGGTTCAAATCACATTTTAATTGACAGCAAACTGACCCTGTAATTCTTTGGTTTCTCTTCCATTACCTCATTCTAGCTCATAGGCGTTTCATATTCACAGGTAATAACTGGCACACTCCTTGGAAGATGTCAAACACTGATAGAATTACGTTTAAAAGGTTAAAGTTCTTGTTTCATCCAGAGGTCAAATAATCTAAAACAGTGTAGTGCATTTAGCATTACTTTTTTCCAAGTTTTCCCACAAGGAAATTATTGTATTCTTCAATTTATTATTTTGAAGGATTTCGAAAAAAAGAAAAAAATTAAAAAGGAAACCACTTTTGTATTATGGACTCTATAAGGAAAACATTTGTTCTTGAATTTAAAATTCCTGCCACCATGGTCTTAATCAGACACACAATCCTTCAGTTAATGAAAAAAGGTGATCTATAACTAAGTCAGCTCTAATGCACAATATGCTAGGTTTCAATTTAAAAAAATTTTTTTCTAAATTTTATCTAATTTTTCTCAAAGGTGCTAATTTTGTGGCCACTCTTGACAGTAAACCTATACGCTTTTTTTTTTCTAAAAAGCAAACAGTTACCACGTGTTTATTTAAAATTTAGAGGGATGATTTTACTTTAAAAGTAACATACATATGTATCTCAGATGTATTGCAAAAATACAGGAATATAAGAAAAGTAACCTGTGTTAAGACATGCAGTAACAGGTTATATATCAGATTATCTGTAAAAAACTTCACTTTTTCTTACAATACAGTTTTCTTCAACATCAGCAGACTACTACACACCAGCTTTCCAACTAACATCCTAATGTTGACCATCATTAAGGAAGTCAGTTAGTTTCTGTTCTTCACCATTGTGCAGTTATATTGTGTTTCATGAGCTAGGAAGTCGTTATGAGAACAACAAGGAACTCTGTGAGGTAGGAATGAAAAAGGTGTATTCCTAAAAGTTTTCCTAGAACAACTTCATTATTCATTAATGCTTTGAAACTTGATCATCTAGAATGGTTTGTTTGTCCAATTAACATTCTAAATCTGTGTCCATCTGTGGTAACACAATTTAAGAAAAAAACAAAACTCCTGGGGAAAATGCCTTTATTTGAAACTATTTTCAGTGTTACTCCATCAACACAAGAGCTGTTTCTTAACTTTGTGCTAAGTGCAGTCATTGCTTTTTGGAAATTCACCACCTACCTTCCTGTCAATATGCAGCTAACTGGTTTTGTTCTGGTACATCAATTCACATAGCTGATCTCACATAGCCTGCTACATGAACTTCTGAGGCCAACAAGAGAAATGAAACCTTGGTCTTCTCCAGAGCACTTCACAGCCTGGATAAATATCATGCATTAACATGGAGGAGGAAAGCAGTGAGGTCATTTAGGCCAGGCTTTTTGGAAACTCAGCTCCCCTTACTCCAATGAAAGAGAACTAGCTGCTTGTAAGACTGAAAGTAAACTGAAGGTGACAAGGTTGGATGCTTGGCAACAGCTGTTTCTGTCATACATGTCTGCTGGCGTTTTGCTGTACACCATGCAGTTACCTCCGAGATCCCCTTTAAAATATTTGGGGGCAAAGCTAAAGAGCTTTTATGGATGTTACAAACTATGAAAAAGGGTGTTTCTAAAAGGTAATCCAGATGGTAGGTGAACCTGGGTCAGACCTGCATCATATGCTCCCAGTTGGAATCTAGAAGGTGGAAGTCAGGAAAAATTACTCCTTGTTGTAAATAAGAAAAGGAATGCTCTGTAAGCAAACTATTATGAATTCATGTTATTAGGAGGCATCTGCATTTCAGAGAGATCATTTTACCATGTTTTTAACAATAAAAATGTTTATTAATTGAATAGAACAACAAAACAAAAAACTACAGTAGAGCTGTGGCAGAACATGCCAAAACTTCTGATTGTTCATATGTCAGTATCAATAGGTTACAAATCAAGAAGATAAAGTCTCACATTCCTAGGTGGTAAATGCTGCAGAATAAATATGATAGCTCCGTGGTCACTAATTGGCCTCCTGTCCTCATCACAGCACACAGTGCTTGATTTTTTAGGGCCGTTCATCATCAATGGTACAGTCTCCTGAACAGTTGTTTATTTCTTTGTATGCCCAGATGCCCTTCCTGCATGGCCTTGCCTTTTCCAGGTACTTCCCTCAACTAATCTGCTTTCTTGGTCTTCTGCCAGCATTTCCCGTAGAGATCAAAGCCACATTTCTCTGTCCTCTTTCACTCCTTACAGAGGTGTCTCAAGTCCTCAGCAGATATTTAAGAATTTTCTCCATAATGGTCATGCTACCCTAAACTCCTAAAAGACTCTGCACAAAACTGCTGTTTCAATACAAGTTGCCATGCCAGCACCAATACATGGTTCATGTATTACTCCTCCCTTTTGGTATCAGATGACGATACTATCTTATTTTATTAGCACGTAGGTGATCATAAAGCTTTTTCATACAGAGCCCTTGTACAATAACTGACATGTTCTGGATTGGAAGAGTGGGAAATAGAGCCAGATAAAATGTACAACTCCACAGACTATCAGCATGCTGCCCTGAGGCATGCCTTCAAGAGCTTTAAATTGCAAATGAGTAAAAAAAGGTGATATGGCAGAAGCGGAAGGAAAACATGGCATAAACATTGCTGAGTGCTGTTGCCTTGTTTACAGCTACAAAAGAGAGATTTGTCACCTAATGTTGTACACCTGGAGGAGCCCAAGTGAGTCCAACTGTGGCTGCCAGTCCTGCATTTTCATCCCATTCCCCTCCCTGGCACATATCTGCCCATGGCATGAACCATTTCATCGTGCTAGACCAGCAGAAAAACAGGACATTTTAATTGCTAAGAGAATGTCTTCATCTGCAATTTCAGCTATTCTCCACTCAGCCTTTCAGAGAGACCCCCAATGCCAGGGTGATCACAGTGCTGGCCAAGTTCACCTTGGTGCCCATTTTCAGTTTTGTTCCCAACTGCTCCACCCTCTGTAAATTATCCCAGCACAGGCTATTCTTTTCATCATCTCTGGAAAAATCCACTCCACTTTTTAATGTAAGTGCAAGGAACAAAATAACCGGGAACAAATTCTAAGCTTGCTCTCCTCTGTGCCTGGGGACTAGGAATGCCCACTCACATCTTTATGGGAATGCCTTACAACAATGCTAGAGACTATGCATAACCAGCACATTTGAGATCCTTCCAGTGGCACACCTAGCACTAGGCAGTAGGAAGAGAAGACGCATCACCTAAGTCTGCCTTCAGGACACAACAAGACTTGCTGCATCTGAGACACAGATGTTTCAAGGCAAAGTGGGAGCATGGCACATTGATCACATCAGCCTGCTTTCAGCTGTGCACTCCATCAAAAAGCATAGGCACTGAGTAAGCTCATCTTCCTACAGTCATCTCAAGAAACTTTCTTTGCTTATAGAATTTAAAAATAGTGTAATTCCAGCTCCATTAGCTTCACAAGAATTATGATACCAAGGGGCAAAACTGTGTGCCAGCATTGAAATGGTGAATGACATCAGGAGAAAAAGAGCACGCAGACAAATTAATTCAGGTGCAAAGCTATCTCAGTCTTGGAGAAGAGCAAGTGTACCCGAAGTGAGAGAGTTATTATGGATACAACCTTTCCATTGAAAATAGGAACTCTTTCTAGAACACAGTTATTCTCATACCCAGCCTGGATTAGTTTGAAATAAAAAAGCAAATGTTATACGTATATATTTTTTTTTTCAAGTTCAATTGTATATGGAATTGAAATACCTTATGCACTAAAAGAAAAAGTTTTTCAGATAACGTTCTCTATATTAAGATCTTATGAAAATTTAGTTCATTCAGTTAAAAACAGAGGTCCAAATAAGACCATAAAATACAGTTTATTCAATTCACTGCTTACTTTCTCTGCAATTAAGTTTACTCAGGGTCAAAACGAAATTCAATGTATGCTCATGTCTTGTTTCTGCTTTTTTTTTTTCAATTACACAAAGTGGTAATTTAATTTTTTAAAATTAGTACTGCACAAGATCTACACAAATCCCAAAAAGCACTATCGAACACAGAATACATTAAAGGCAAAAACAAATGCATTTGTTCCTTTACTCATACTATCCTTGACTGCCACGTCTAAGAACATTAGAGACAAGAGTGTCAGACAGAAATGTATTTTTAATTTCCATCTATCTTCATAAGCCACTTTCTTTCAAATGCCTCCTATTACGCTGAGGTGTGAGGGCTAGGCATAATTTGTTCCTTTAAACCTTTGACAATTTTTTTTTAGTCTATATATGTGAAAAAGTATTTACAGAGAGAACTGATACCACTGCACATTAACACTGCCAACATCTGCTATCAGGAAGACCCCATTTTCCATTACTTAGAACTTTGTCAAACTTCAAACAATAAAAAAATTTCATTGCAATTAATGTCTGTCACAGATAGAATTTTCTGAAGAACGAGGCTAAAGACTTACTTCCATGTGTTGTCAGTTGTATGGTAGTGGCATGGATTGCAAAAGGCTACTACAGGCAATAAAGGATCCAGTTCCTTTAACCCACTGCCAGTCCCTGTGCTGTGCTATCTTGCTTTCAAGTACTCTGAGTAGTCACACACTCTCAGCTAGGGACCTGCTATTCTAACCTTGATCATCGGTCTCTTAGGTAGCTCTGCTATCAGATTTACAGTTCTGTAGCTTCCTGTGCCTCTGAAGACTCTGCTAGCAAACACCACCTTGTGCAGTCTTTACATCAGCACCTGTTTTGGGGAATTTCCAGAAGTACCACAGTGTAGCAAACATTGCTCTGTTTCCACAAACTTTGAGAACTACCGACACCCTTAGGATTTCCTTTGATCTTCCTTGGGTTTCCCACAAATGCTACTTTGCCTTTCAGCCCTTTGACTGAGATACAAGCAATGCCTGGCATGCCCCAAAGAGTTGCTGCCATCCAATATCACAGTATTCTGTCTTTTCCCTGACTTTTCCTTTCCTTGCAACAAGGACATTACCAGCAACAGTTCGAAAATCTAGGAGTTCCCCTTCTGCCTGGTTCAGATTCCCCTGAAACATCCCAAATGCCAGGTGAACTCCAAATACATTCTTATTTAGTGGTATCTTCTGACAGATAACAAAAAGTTCTAGGTGCAGCCCAACCATCTGAGTGCTGGAATTGTATTTCTGGACTCACAGTGGAAAAATGTCGAGGCGGCATATGGACTTCACACAACTCTGTAAGAGTTATAACTGAAGACCTTTATTGTTAAAAATGGCAGCAATTTATACCCCTCTGACTCCAGCTGGTCCACCCCAGTACAAACCCCATTGGTTACATACATACACAATTCATATATGATTGGCTACGTGTCTTGTCACTTGCTGCCCGTGTCACGATGACCCAGGGTTTTTCACTTCCCAGCCGGTGCCTCTCAGTTCTTGCTACAACATTCTTTTCTCACTACTTCATGAGGTAACAACTGTGGGATACCTACTTGTAGGACACCTGCTGTTTACTGGTCCCCTGGGGCAGCGGCCTGTGGGGTACCAGGCTGTGAGACACCAGCTTGTTTATTGATCCCACGGTTTGCTTCAGGGTGCCTGACAATTTGGTCAGCAGCACCTGCAACACTGCTGTTTTAATTCAGGCATATTAATTTTCCATAAATCCCCACAGAAAAAAAAGAAAGAAAAGAAAGAAGAAAAATGCACACACACCCCTTTGAGGCTGGACTTACCAGTTGCTCTATCTTTGATCTTTGATGAGAACTGCGAGTCACTATTCATTCACTCATTGTATCAACTGGTTTACTGAAAGATGCAGGTCTTCTAAGATTTTCTGTCCTCTTATGGACATTATTAAAATAAGTAGCTCATTTAGTTATTCTAATAGCTCATCTAGTGATTTGATCTTTTTGTGGGAAAGCTGTCCTCACTGTTTCCCTCCAGGTAAACATAAATCAGATCAATTCCACAGACATAGAAACCTGCAGTAGTTTTACTGTATGAACTCTGTATCTCACAATCATTGTATTTCTACTTGAAGAACTGTAAGTTTCCGTAGGCAGAGCATAGATACTGGAAGACTTCCAGTTGAGGATTCTAGTTTGCTTCCTGGCTACAATTAAGATAAAATTAAAACAGCCTCTTTATGCTGTTTTATTCTGTCTGTGATTAGGACATTTGTCAAACATCCTTTTTTTCAACTGTTGAACTGGAATGATCATTATTGCTGACCACTGTATATTATATTCGTCTTTGCTTTCTTAAACCATTTAAATACTTCATCTTCTCCACATCTCTTTTAAAATCTACTATAGTCATTTTTGTGCAAGCTCAGTTGTAGAATGCCTTTTATCCAAGAAGAAAACTTTCTGTGTGGGGATTTACTGTCCTAATTCTACTTTTTTGTCTTCTAAATTGTACTTTTTACCTACCTTCCTTATTACTGCTATAATATTTCATCATTCAAAAATATTCCACCCTTGTAAAATTAAATTGTTTACTTAAGAAGCTATTGATGAGCAATTTTGCAAAGGACCAACAACATTGAAGCTCTGCACATGCAGATTTGGCCAGATTCTACCTTTCCCCAGTATATGCATCTTTCTCCACATTCATAAATGTACTAACTTGCCTTAGTAAATTCCTTGGATACCTGTTCCCATTTCTCAAATGCAAGCAGCCACTATGCAGACATTGCCTCTATGCCCCTATATGTTTATGTCATTAAATCCACCTCCTCACTCACTGACAGAAAACCACCTATAACTGGCTCAAAGAATCAGGCAATGCTGTGTCCCCTCTCCTATGGAGTTTTGCATATTCTTTTCCACAACAGGCACCCTATTTTTGTGCATTAATATCTAACTTATACATTCATATACTATATTACATATAAATAAATTACATTTTAATAGAATTCATGTTTCGATAGCAGTTGTATTGTTTTCAGTAATAATCCCTCAAAAAATTTCCATCAATTCACTTTCAATTGACTCAATCTTTACCACCTTTCACCTAAAGTTGCAAAATCTATAATTCTAAGCTAACTAAAGATCAATTCACATGCTGGCACAAACAACAATAGTTATCACTTTTGTCTGAATGTTGATCTCTTTACAACTCATTCCCATTTGTTGAACTCCACATCAGCTTTGTCTTTGGCCATACACATTGCAATTCCCTCCTACCAGAAGGTTCTATTCTGGCTGGTGGTTGGATGGACACTATCGTATCCTGGTAGAACCAGCTCAGTCCAAGCTCAGTGAGTGCCATTCATGGTGTTTTAGTCCTACTTCAAATAACTTGGCTGTCAAAGCATACAAAATTAATTCTAAGTGCAGGTGAAGAAACACTCTCTGAAGTTGAAAAGCTTGCCGAAGGGAAAAGTAGCATTAATAAGGAAATCGTAATGCTCGTTTACAGCATGGAACTTTTAAGTATCTTTCTCAAAGTTCTGAAATAGCATATCCAATGAGAACCCAAAAGGCAGGTAGATAGAATAGTCAGAAACACTGACCTGACAAAAAATGGATTTTTACCATTTGCCAATAACAATTACTAATGCAGTCCTTCGCTATCTCTGTGCAGTCTGTGGGCATCTCCCAAATCCCTTTCTATCAGTAATTTCCAGAGTTCTGCAGTCACACTTACTCAAAAACAACAAAAAGACATATGCCCACAGCCACATCAGTGAGAATAGCAGCTTCCATAGAAGACAATCATCACTAGCACTTGTGTGCACATCTCATGATTTGAGTTTGGTTTTGATGTGCGTAGTGGGGAGGGTGGTTTACTCACAATAATTCTGTTTTATCTGTAAGATTATACTTAGAAAGTTTACTATGTTTGAGGAGTAAGAGTTGATCTTCCTACAGCTGTTGGCATAAAACTAACAGAAAGCAGAGAAAACAAACTATGGTGCTATGACATAGGTAAGCATGTGGAGCTATACGATTTGGGAATATTTAGAATCTCGTTACAATTCTGAAGGAAAAACTTAAGAATTTCACATGTATTAAAAACCCCACAAATTTATTTAAGGTAATCTCAGTTAAAGGCTAAATCATAGCACCAGATAATTTATAGTTATCTAGGAGAAGTGTCTGTAGGTGTTCCAGATGGAAATTTGAATAGGAAGGTGGAAGGAACGCCAAATTCTAAAAAGGAAAGGCAAGAGGTTAAGCAGGAGGAAAAACCACATGTAAATTCTTTCCTGTAATAGTAAAACTCAGATTTAACTGAGGTTATGGGGACTAAATAAAGGGGGGAGAATATTTGCAACAGCAAAGACATGGAAATTACTGTATAATGAAGAACAACAGAAAGAGAGAAAATATGGTAGTGTATTTAGAGTGTTTTCCTCCCAAGATTGATACCAGAAGGATTTGAGGCAGACAGGCTACAATGGGATAATGCCAGATTCTTAAATAAGAATACAAAAATTAAAGAGAAGACACAAACAGATAAAAAATATTAAAAAAACCCAACAACTTTATTAAAATTGAAATGGATGGATAACATCTTATAGTTAGGACAAAATTATTTTATTCCATAGGCACAGGTTATGCTTAACGTAACCTGGGTATATGCTTAACTTTGTATGTCCCTAACCTTCTATGCTTTGAATATTTCTACTATATTAATTTGTGGCAAAACCTGAGCTTTAAGATTATCCAAAGGATGACTCAAAAAGAAAAGAGAAAGTATTTTCCCATTTTAACAGGAAGCAAAGAGATGCAGAAATTATGCAGTTAACATATGTACAAAAACAGTGCAAAAAAAAAAAAAGGCATGAACAGACATTTACTAAATACAGCTATTAAACCTATTTTCATTCTCTTGACTGTAAGGTTTTTATTGACAACATTAAAGCCATTCAGGAATGGCTTCATTCAGGAATAAAATTATTATGCACATGTCAAATATCTATTATTTCAGGTCATACTTGAAATCAGTATGTTATCAGCCTCTGGGAAAACAGAATACTTAATCAAGTTGACATAAAATTGCTCACCAAACATTAAGAAGCAAGTCAACAAATAAGCCATTTCTTTTCCAGAGGGGCAAAAAAAATGCTTACTAGTAAACCAATGCACCTGAAAATGGCCTGAAACTAGGCAGCTTTAAGCTTCAAAGTTATTCACACTTCACAAATAAAATTTTATCTCACCAGAGGAGTATGGAGAGAAATGACAGTTCTACCTCATTATAGAGTTTCACATCAAGATATTTACCGCCATCCTATCACTGTCAAATCTGATTATAAACCAGGGATCAGCTAGCAGGAGATTAAAGGCTCATCTGAGAATGTGGAACAAATGAAATTGATGAAAACTGCCCAGACTGTATCAGTTTTCAGAAACAGTTATCCAGGTGGAGGCACTATTGAAATTACAGATATGAGTGCTCTCAGTGTCTCTCTGGCTTTGAAATGCAAATTAAAACTGCTGGAATTGTCAAACAGAAAGTGCTAACTTTTTAATATATATTGTGGGAGTCTCCTCACTTTACGAGCCTTGTGGAGCAGAGGATCAATGTTATATTAAATGGAGATCCTTGCTTATCTTTGGGCTCTGTTCTTATTGGTGTGTTTTTTTCAACAGGCATTATATGCACTCAATTTTTATTATGTAAGTAAAGGAAGTACTTACTGCTCTGTGGTCTGTTTGATATGTACTTAAGGTGCTACATGAGCACTAAGGTCATTTGATCACTTAATCCACCTGAAGTCTCTTTAAAGAAGCCACAGCCCAAAAGAAAGAACTGGCCAGCTGTAAAAACAGTAACAAAACCTAGCAATAGAGGATTATGTACATAATCTCTACTGGATGATGGTTGAAGTCTTACAAAGTGAGATTTTATTGCTCAAGAAGGAAACAAGAGTGTGGGGGTATTTTAAGTTGCCTTTCCCACTGCCACCCAACTAAACAAATTAATGACAGTCCAATCTTCCAGTTGCCACAACGTGATTTGCATTTGCCAATTACTTTTTACTGATTTTACAATGTAGCATCCAACTACGTTCTGAACATGAGATGCTGCAAAGTGAAAATGGGTATCCTTTGATTTCCTGATGCTCTGTAAAACCATGATCTTTCTGCACATGTATGAACACCTTACAGAACAGCAAGTAGTCTCAACCTCTATAAGCAAAGTGACACGTTCCCCTTCCAAGAGGGTCACCTCAGAGAGGAGGCAGAAACACATGCACAGGCTCTCCACACAGCACCTAATTCTAATTTCAGAGCTACGTGGGCCCAAATCTGTGCCTGTTTCTTCATGCACAAGAGCAGGTGCAAGCTCATTCAGGGCACTGGCTCCTATAGCATTCAAGAGTCTCTCCCAGCAATGTGCTGGGTGTAGGAGTAGTGGATCATCAGGACAGACCAAGTTTAATTTCATTCTCTGTGAACTGCAAATGCAATTTCTCTTGCTGCATCCTGGGAGAAGTACAGCAGCAAAACTATCCTCCCACGGTGGATCTACAAAAATGATTTTTTTTAAAATGAATGGAAAGAGAAAAAGGAATTCTGTGCAGAACACCACTCCTTATACATTTTTTTAAATTATACTGTCTGGAATGGAAGTTCCACTCTCACATTTTAAAATAATTTATTTTCTTTCAGCTATCAGTAAAGATTTAAAAAAAAAAATTGGGGGGAAAAAAAATAATAAATCACTACACAGAAAGCCAGAATAATCACTTTCCCTGTCCTCCCCATCCTCCCACATTTTCCTTTATGGGTTTTTCTGCTTTTACTGCCTACATTCTTCATCTGAAGTCAAACCCTCTGTTTATGGTATCACAGTGGTTGCTGTGGAGGTGATTATGATGTTCAAAGCCAAAAGTGGTAAGATCAAATTTAGAATGAGCAACAGTATCTCATGAAATATCTAAAGTAGTAGGAGAACTAAAAAGTGAGAGAAAAAATAACAGAACACATATAATAACACAAGTAAATTAACTTCTTGAGTTACTGTTTGCCATTGATTTTCATTATCGCAACTGTTTTCAGATTTGTTACTCTAATGGCTGTAGAGACTAAGTGCTAAACTACACAAATGGAAAAAAGCACACAAGAGCAGACAGCATTAACACAGATGGCAGCAGAGTTCCTAGTCATGCTCCTCAGTAGTGTCTGCTGTGATTACTATCTTCTGCAGCAAAAACAGAAACAACAAAACATGGTAACACAGACATGCACTACACCATGATGCTCTAACAGTGAAAGTACTTCAAGTCATCCTTCATACAGCCCATTTCTCTACACCAGACTCAAGACTCAGTAAGTTATGAACAAAGAACACAGATGTCTGAAAAAGCCAGTAGTTCATTATGATTCTTTCTGCTAGATGGATTGGTTTCATACTCACCTTCTTGCACACAGACACTTTTTAAAATACTACTGTTGGAGTACAGGTGCTAATTCACAAGAAACATGTTAAAGATTACAAACAGGAGACACCTGTCTTACCATTAGCATCACAAAGTCAGCCACTGCCAAATTTTCATAACTCTGGTAGCAGATACAGTCCTTAATTTTTCCCTACATTAGGAAAATTATAAATTACTTAAATTAACTGCATTAGTTTCTAAATTATGCGTTGGCCCTAGCTTTGACACCTCAAGTATTACTAAGAGTGTAAGCTCCAAATAAAACCAATGAACAAAGTCTTCTGAGTCAAAAATGCTTACCCACCTGCTTGTTAAAAGCAAAACCTGCAAAGAGCATTGGGACAAAGATAAACTCAGATATCAGATCTATTTTTTTTTAAAACCAAGA
This sequence comes from Hemiprocne comata, assembly GCA_020745705.1. NCBI lineage: Eukaryota > Metazoa > Chordata > Aves > Apodiformes > Apodidae > Hemiprocne > Hemiprocne comata. The sequence continues at coordinate 40,568,191 of CM036587.1, forward strand.
GGCTATTTTTTTTTTTTTAAACCAAGAGGTGGGGACAACACAAGCAAGGAAAAAAAATTCAAAACTGAGACTTTCATGGACACAGAACTCAATGAAAAACCTTATTGAAATATTATCAAGCAAAGAAAGTGTTTCTCTAAGGAATCTTTTAACATGAGTGCCTTGAGACTGCCTATGGCCCAATGTATCTTACTACGTGATTGCAGAAGCATTAAAAAATCAATTATATCAAATAGCTGAAATTATTTTAATATATACAAACATATATATGTATATATATACACACAAATATATACTATGTGTATTTAAATTATGAAGTGTTTCCTTGGAAAGAAAAACAGTACTCTTCCATACCACAAAACTATATTACCAGCAATGTTGTACTACTGCATGGCAGCTGTATTGCATGACAATTTCTTACACAGGAATATCATTGGGAATCAGGGAAAGTAACCAGCTGCCAGATTTTGTGAATTCTCCTTCTTTGGATGTTTTCAAGACTGGACTGAAAAAAGCCTTGAGCAACCTGACCTGATCTCACAGATGACACTGAGGAGGAGATTGGACTAGAGATCTTCCTTAGGACCATTTCAACCTGAATTATCCTATGCATTCCCCAAGTTTCCACTAGAAGTGCTGAATACAATTAGAACTTAATGGATTCAAATACTTTAACTTAATTTTTAAAAAAGCCTTATACTATTTTCATACTATACCAATAAAGAATTTTTCAACTTTCATCTTTTTACAATGAAAAGCAGTGAAATAGTGATTCAGTTTGTAGAACACAAAAGCCGTTGGCTAAAAATGCCCTTCTACCATCAGACATTGTGGTGCTACAGAAATAAGAAAAGGAAAAAAAGCTAGCCATGATCCAGGATGCATCTTCAGATTTACCCTCCCTGCAATGGAACAACTACTTAAAGCTATAAAGAACTCTGAAAAATTCTCAGGTGTTGCTGATCATCACTCTGTGAGATCATTTGTCTGCTTCAGTCCCTGGAACAAGTGGCAAAACAGAAGAAATTAAAAAGCCTGGAAAATAAGCTCACCAACTGATGTGATACATACAGCAAGCATCCATGTCCCACAAGGTCAAGCCATTTCAAGATCAGAATCACTCCAGTCACTACAGTTTCTGCCAGGTGATCTTTTTCCCACCTTTACATTTGTAATATAGCCCTCTCCCAAAAAGTAAACTGATTGAGCTGGGACTATCTTCTTAGCCTGGACATTAAGCAAAGAAAGACTACATGCACAAAAAAAAAACCCAAATATTATCCTATTCTGATCAGACCATTACCACTTCTCAGTGAAAAATAACAAGATGTCTTCCTGTTGCACAATGAATAAAACCAGTGCTAAGTTATTTTTTGCTTCCTTAGAACTTGCCTTGGTAGGCCAAAGGCTTGTAGCAACTCAGGCTGCACCCAGCTGTACAATTAACACAACCAACAATCCCTCAGGCTACTTCAATGTTAACTGAAATCAATACTTGGACTGGGAGCAGCCTGCCATAGAGAATCTACAGAAGTCCAAAACTATCCAGACTGTTAAAAACCATGTTTCCCTAAAGCATTTCTTGTGTTCTAAAGACTACTTTCCTCCAGTTTTAAAATGGATTTGCAGACCTGAATATCTCCTGGAATTCCAAATAGCTAGACAGCCAAAATTTCACACCTCTAGCTTAAATAAAAACTGAAGATTATGTTCCCATTCCCTCTAATTCAGGCTTGAACATTATAAGCTGTATATTAACAATGTTAAGACTTGATTATCAGGATGTCTTACATTTTAAAATTACGCAGAAGCCTGGAGACATTCTGCCCAGCACAGGACACAGCATCTCATCCATTTCATGATGTTGGCTGATGTGAACGCATAGCAAGGGTCCCTTCATCTTTCTGAGAACAGCTTCTCATTACCAAACCTCCTCTCACTTACCTCCTAAGAAATTTTACTAACGCCTACTTCTTGTCTAGAAGGAACAATGACCTCCCACATAAAACCACAGTGACTATCCGCCAAAAAGATGAAACTGGTGAGGACACCTGGTTATACAACTCAAATTTACTCAATCCAACTTCTGGAGAAAGAGTGTCTCTTCTCAACCTCCCATTCGTCCCCCTCACTACCAATGCCAGCAGTTTAGACAGCTCTGTAGTTTCAGAGCTTCAGAGTGCTAAGTATTGAACAAAATACGAGAATGGTTTGTACAGCAAAGCTCAATGCAGTCATTGACAATAACAAGTATTTCTTCTCACTTCTTTCCACAAGCTTTTGGGTTTGTTATCACAAACTAACAGTTCTACTTTAATCTGCCTTTAGGAAAAGATTCTACCCACTAATTCTACTCCTTGCTTCTACTTTTTGATACTTTCCACAAGAATGTGATCTTTCGAGGTCCCTTCCAACCCCTAGGATTCTATGATTCTATGATCAACAACTCTTAATGAAAACTGGTCATAGAGAGCACACAAAAACATTCTTAGACCTCGCTGTGCACGAGAGAAGATCACAAAGCCATCTTAAAAATAACACATATGGTCTACACACATTTTAGTTTTATTTATTAAGCGGATCTTTCAGTATTTACCTTTCAAATGCAACAAAGTTGCTTTTTTCATGTAAATAAAGAAAATCATTTCAACACTACTACCTCGAAGTTAAGGCTAAATACTATAAAATGAGTCAAGATACAGCCAGTGTAATACCTTTTTAACAAAAACATATTTATTTGCAAAACACTCTGCTTAAATAGCAATGAGCACTCCATCCACAAGCCCACTCACATGGCATGAGGTGCGAGTTTGCATTTGCTGGCACAGCCTCCCTGCCACATGGCCCCTTCATTTGCACTGTGTTACTTCTCTGCTCTATTAACATAATTAAAGGAATAAAAAAATGCCATTACAGCTTTGTTCCACTTTTTGTTTAATGTTTCAATATTTTAATCAGCACTAATTTAAAATCCATCAATAAAATGGAACATATCAAAGCGAACCTACAATAACTACATTTCTGGTTTAACTGTTCTACATATACATGTGTTGCAACTCTGCTATGGTTTTGTATGATTGAAAATACTACAGCCACTACCTGATTTCATCAATACAGAGATACATGAAAATGCTACCCTACGGTTTCATGAGAAAGGTTGAATCCTAAGAGGATAAAGATATTGCAGGTTTTGGGATGGCTAATCCTTCTGCCACTCAGACCAGCACTGGGTAAAGTCCAGCCCAAATACATATGGGAAAGCAGTCAGAGTTGCCACAGTTCCAATCAATTATTATGGCCACGAGACGAAACAACTTCAGTGCATAAACAGACATTCCAACTTTGGTTAATGGACAAGATGATTCATTGTTACAACATGGCAAGGCTAAATGGAAAGACAAAGGCAGAGACACTTAACTGAATTCTAAGACTGGAAACTTCCAGATGCAAGTATAAAACACCTCTGAGCCAGGGTTACTCAAAATATAAAAATGCTTCAGAATGGACTAAGATGGTTTCTAAAGTTCTGGCAGAGTAATCATTTCACCGAGCTTCACAATTTTAAACAGCAAGAGCCAAATGATCAGGAAAGTTATTTCCCACCCTCCGCCCCTTTTAAAGCACAACTTGAATTTCCCATTGTGATTTGTGACCTCTGTCTGATTAAAACTCTCCAAATCTTCTATAAAAAAGGGTCAGGAAAATAAATCCGGTTATGGAATGGAGAAGTCATCTTTGGTTTCTTAACTACATTTCTGTGCCAAAATTAGACTGAAATGAATATCATAAAACTGTATTTGGAGTCTGCATCTAAGATCTAGATGGTGGGTTTGTCATTCCATTGTAAATTGAAATTTAGAGTGATCTATGGATTTATAGCTTTGATTACTTACTTACTCCTAATTGTGCAAGTTGTAATGCTATGTTTTATCAATACCATAACTAACCTCTTCTGTGAACCAGGGGAAAAATGTAAGTCATCTACTGTTTTATCGTGCATAATTCTGGCCATGAAGGGTACTACCGTTTTTACAGTAACACTATTGTGAACTAAGTTGAAAAACAAAACAAACAAACAAACAAAAACCCGAAAACATAGAACAGAATTTAACTCCCTAATCACACAAGCTCTTTAAGAAGTTGTACCTATAATGTATATCGTCTGATGAAGATAAGTAAAGAGGCATCAGCTGGCGCTTACATCAAGGAAACGGCTAAGCAAGTTAAAATATGTTTGGTAAGCCAACCCTTCGTGCTCCTCAAGTCAAACCCTTCACTCATCCATTTGTTTTGAAAGCCATGCCTTCACAGCAAGGTGTTTGTTACACATGGCAAACACATACTCATTGACTAGTGACATCACAAGTGTCTGAGGCACCAAAGCGTTAGTAGATCTAAGTAGAAATAACATCAACATTCACACTTTCTGAACATATAGGCTAGAAAAATGTTTTAAGATTTAAAGTCCACCTGCAGATTATTCCAGTTGATCACAAAAAGAGGTTTCCTTGCTTCAAGAAGAGAACTTATTTCGTATTAAGCAAATTTATATATATACATAAACGCCTACATGAATTTCAGACACTTACTTTTATAAATACTACAATAAGCCACACATAAGAAGTGAGGCATAGAGAAATACGCCTCCAGCAAAACAGAAGATTCAGTTATGACTACTTCAGTATGACCAAGAACACCATTTCCCAAGAGACAAAGCAGGGAAAAAGGAATAAGCCAACAGAAAATACCAAAGCACATTCTTGAATATTTCAAGAAGAAACGTGCGAAGATGAGAACATCTGAAACTGGAAAGCTCAGGCACAACTTCATTTCCCTAACATCAGCTGTGGAATTAGTCCAGTCCAGTAACAAACAGAAGTTGTTACCCTGTGTGCATACATCTAAGCTTATACAGAGGAAAATAATGGAAACAGGATGTTTTTTCTTCCTCTCTCCCTGTTCTTCCATCAGTTCAACACTGTTAGAGAAGCCCCCACTTCTCTAGAGCCATGATATTCTGACTTCTGTCCTTACTATGCTCCAACTTTTCCATTACACTCAGATGGAATAAATACCAGAGATAATTTTTTGTCTTGTTCTGTGACAGCTCTAGACAGGTGAAGACTGAAATTAGTCAGTGAGTCCAGGTGAAACAAAGGTCTGTGTTGCTAGAGCTCACATATATTTATCCACCTAAGTGGGCATGATCAAACATACTGGTACAATACCAACTGATTTCATTGTGCTGGCTGAAGCACAATGGACTGAAGAGAACGTCCACTCCCCAGCTTAAATTTGGCACATTTTGTGAGCAGCTTAAAAAAATTAAGAAGTAATGATTTTCTGTCTAAAATGCCACTTGAGTATACACACACACTCCTACACGTACCTTCAGCACTAGTTAATTGTGCTATTTTCCCTGGTAATTGTTTTAATACTAAGGAGGCAGAACCACTTTATCACTACAAAACTTTCACATAGCTTTAAAAAGGGATATAAAATACTGCTTTCTCTCCAGAAGTTATTCTTGGTGGTGTCAAGTAACATAAAACATCTTTCTGTTTCACTTCTAGTACCAAACTTTCCATATCTAGTCCTCAAGGGAGGAGATTTTTTCATACCAGTATTTCAAAGTTTTCTTAAGCAGTACAGTAAAATATTACTTGATTTACACGGTGGTTTCCATTACGCTACTCCTCGACATCTTCTGCTTAGAGAGTATCTGTAACAGAGCTCTGGCTGCAGCCATGCATCTAGGTTTTCAAGCTCTTGGGAAATTTTACATGTAAGGTGCCAATGCTAACCCAACATTAAACCATTTAAAAACAGGCTTTTTACAAGACTGTTAATATTCATCAACAGGATCTTGAACTTTTTGCTGGAGTCTTGACAGAGACTTTGTTTACTGTCTAGGCCACAATGGGTGGAAACGCTAGTCCTACTTGACATCGCTTTACATGGTACGAAACTATACAAAGTGTAAAATAAACTTCTGCACATGAGATCACAGAGAAAACATCATATTTGTTTTTAAAAATATTTGAAAAGTATAAAAAAGTTTCCATAATTGCTCATATAAAAGGTGAGAAGAATGTCAAAGCTGGCAAATTCGTGTAACTTGACTCAGTTAAATAGCACATTTGCCCAGGTGTTCACAACTCAATATGCACCCTGCCAGTTTAGACCCCTAAGTGACACCCGAATAAACATATCTTAATCCAAACATACACAGAAATATTGTGCTTTCTCTTCAGCAGGTGTCATTCATGAGAGTGCCATTGAGATCCACAGAGCTATACCACTTTTTACCAACACCAGCTACTGGCCCATTGAAAGGGTTTTGCAGCAAAAATAGGAAAGAACATTATTAATTCCCCAAATTGAAAGCAGTTCATACTTTCGATATCTCCAGTGCTCTTGTGAATAGCTCTCACTTCACTTAGATAATTGCATGCATGTATGAATGAGTCAAACCTATAGATCTGTTCGCCAGTTAAAATCACAGCTAACATACCACAATTTTACTTTTAAGTATATTTCACTTATAACCTCACAAATGCTTTAGCTTGAACATTTTAAGTAAATTTTCCATTCCTGCATGAAATGGTCAACACTGCCTAAAAAAGCCAAAATGTACTCAAAAGTAAATTTTCACAGACTTGGAAAATAGATTGTTTCTATACCTTCAAAAACTCAAAAAGCATACTAAAGTAATACTACACTTTTTGTCTCCCCAAAAATCTCACCATAAGTATTAGGGACATACAAATTAGGCCTATTTTTGTTTTTACCTTACATTTGGAGTTGTTAACTGATAGTAAATGACCTGGTAAGTAAGTCCAGTGCACCTTCCAAAGACAGCCCAGCAGACTACCCTTAAAGGACAGCTGAAAATTAACTGGGATGCAAACTATATGTGCTGCAGTGTAATTTAGTGTTCCACGTAATTGCTTAGATGAGAATTTAGTGTCATATGATACTTTACAAAACATTTACAAGAAGCAACTCTGACAGACTGAAGCACACCACATCTTTTTGTTAAGGTAAATTAAACCCAGTTATAAAATACCTCCCTAAGTTAGCTAATTTATGGTAGAGCTGCTTTGATAATATTTTAATCTGGGCAGTGTACTGCAGTATTACAAACTTTGCCATAATTACATAGCTCTATCAGTTAAAGGTTTTCAGTTTGGCCCAACACCTTATACCACACAGACTGTAGGTTCAGATCTGGCTCCTCTCAGGTTAGTGGCAAAATTCCCACTGACTTCACTGCATCCAGGATTTAGGTCTATGTACCTAACTACTGTATAACACCCACGAATAACAGGTATACAACTTAAAGAGATCTCTACCAGTATTACACTCAGAATTAACAGCATAAATATTTACAACTATTTTTAAACAGACACATTCTCTAACTGAAAAACACCTCCCATCTTGAACAGTCACTTATTCTAGAAGGGTTTTTTGATACACACTGACAAAACTTTTACTCAGAAGCCGTTAGTCTGTTTCTCCTTTGCCTTATGAAAGAGGCACAAACAAGCACTAGGGAAAAGGAGGTATAGCTGCAAAATCACTTTAGCTGAGAAATATCCAGGTGACAGTCAGTGGGAGAAGCAACTTCTAGTTGTCTTTCATTTCAGACCTGCACTTGGTATTACTTCGAGAGCAAGCACCTTCAGAACACCGTTGTCTAAGACACCTGGCTCCCCATCATCCCAACACATTTGTCAAGATGACAGCATGTGTTACAGTACTCCACACACTTGTGAAGAGTACAAATTACTCCTTCAGCCAATTTTTTTTCTCTGGAAAAGGCACAAAGTTACTTTGGGGACTGATATATCCAACAACCAAGAAGTTCGATTTAAAGCAGAACTCAAACACAACTTAAACGGTTACTTCATCCTTCAGGGATTAGATCAGAGACTTCTGCAACCAAGCAGCGGGTTTAAAACCCATGAGGAACACGCAGCTAGAACAAATTCTAGGGAGATTTTCAGACACTGAGACCAGATCTCCACAAGCGGTTGGGTTTGTTCATCAAAGCAGACAACAGTGACAGCTAAGTGGTACAGTAAGGAAACTGTACATGACAGATTTGTCTCTGAATAACCACATTCACCGTTCAGCACACAACGGGTCATGAACCTGAACACTTGTTTTCAATAGTTTGTGTGACACCATTCCTTTCTATGTTTTCAAAGCCAGGATCTAGTTTTGGAAGAACTGTTTGCCTGCTGCTTAGCCCTGGAAGAGAGCATCTACCTACCAAACAAGTAAGGCGAGGGACAAAAGCCCACAGGGCAAGTATTTTTAACAGCCTTTCCCGGGCATTAAGACCAGACAGATGCAAGCCAAAAAAGATTTCGAGGACTCTTCCCAGATGCACTGGCGTTTGCCAGGCTGCAAATGCTTTCTGCAACGATCAAAGAAGCCGCTATTGAAGCAGGATGCCAAAACACAGGCGAATACTATTCCTTTCTCCTAGACCCGGTACGTGGTAAATAAAAGGCATAAGGCGCAGGTCGGCGGAGTTTGGGCGCGGGGACCTCGCCTCCTTTCGCAACCGCTAAAGGAGAAAGGAAAAGAAAATCCCCCTGCCACAAAGGAGCCGTGCGGACAAAACAAGTCACAGATAAGTTGACCTCGGAGCTCCCCGTCCCACCTCGCCGCTCTCCCCGCCGCGGCCGCCCCCTTACCGTGCGGCGGCTGGGGCTTGCCGCCCGGCGGCTTCTCCTTCCTGCCTCCCGCCGCGCTCCGCATCCGCCAGCCCGCCGTCCCCCTGCCCAGCGAGCCAGCCATGCCGCGGGCGGGGGCGCCCCCGCGCAGCGCAGCGCCGAGCCTGGCGGGGAGAGCGCGGGGGCGGCGGTGGAGCGCGGGACCCGCTGCCCGGCAGCGGCGGGCGGGAGCAGCGCGGTCCTGGCGGTCCCGCCTCCGCCCGGCCCGGTGTCAATCAGCGCGGGCGGGAGCGGCGCGGAGCCCTCGGCAGCACCGCCCCGCGCCCCCCGCTTCGCTCACTCGGGGCGGCGGGGGACGGCGCTTGGCCCCCCGCCCGGCCGGGTCCTGCCTGTTCGTATCGCGGGGAGGGAGAAGATCAGAGGAGGCGGTGGTGCGCTCCCGGGACCAGAAGGCTTCCACACTTGCGAAATGACAGTCCCCAGCATAAACGTCTTCCTACAGCACCTTCACTGAAAAAACATGTGTACATTACCTCCTGCCATCAAAATAATTGGTTCTGCACACTCCTGACTCCACAACGATGAGTAACTCAACCTGAGATTCCCACTTCCCACAAGCCCATGTGTGGTGGTGAGGCAGCAGCCTCCCTCCTTCCCTTCCTCACCTCCGCGGAGCACCCTCTTCCTCGCTCGAGTCCCGAGGACTCACCCCGCCATCGTGTTCATCCCCTTGCTTTGCCATGGAGCCTTCAAAATTTCTGTAAAAGGATCATTGCAACGTAAGAAACGCAATATTCTCCAAAAACTGTTGTCTTCTTAAAATCAGATTTAGAGGTTAAAAAGTTACAAGCACAGAGAGAGGGAATTTCAGTAATTTTCAGGCAAGAAAAACTCGTTTGAAATGCAGTTGTAGCCCTGACGATTAGGCAGAACTATATGGTTCCTAAGTACAAATAATGCACATAAGTTTTTGTTTGCAATCTTGATGATAAATCCAGCTGTATGTCAAATTTTAGCAGTCACTGTAACAGCCCTGGAAAGGTATTCTGCAGCTGATTTTTAATTTTTCATACACATATATATATATATATATGTCATCAGCACCTCCACCAGGCATACCCTTCTATCTGGACACTTTGAAATACAAAGCAAAGGTATGTGGAATTTGCACTGATCCTTCTTTGGGAGGGGAAAAAAAAATTTAAAAAAAAAAAAAAACATAAAAAAGAAAACCTACTTTCTGTGCCACTGTATTTCATCTCTTTTCTTGACTTCAAGAAGCTTGTGGAGAAAGATAATTAGGATTCATTGTTACCATAACTTTAAAACTTATCCTTTGGAAACTGACTCAGAACCAAGTTGCCTGTTTTTATTATTTGTTTTGTTTGGGTTGGGTTTTTTTTACAGACTCTCTTCAGCTTTAAAACTCAAATGGCCAAGGCATAAAGGAGCCACAGGCTACAATGCAACAGCACTGTTTTGTCCTCCAGTTAAAAATTATTCACCTTTTCCAATGCTGATTGCCTCCAAAAGCCTCTGCTAATCCATTACCCATCCCATGCCCTGAGTTCCCCTCAGCCATTCTGCCTCACCTGAGAATTCTGTTAGTCTGATGTAATCTGCTGAAGCTGTTGGGTGTTTGAACACTGCATCGGGGGGGTTTCATCCGGGCTGAGAATGATCCATGTGAACAAGGATTGCTGACCTTGACCTGACGTGTACAGATACACCCTGTGGTGATGAATGTAATGGAGTAAACAGTTAGATACGGCTGCTTATTCCCTCTTGTAGTGTCATTCTTGCCCAACTCTATTCCACTATAATACAAATAATGACTCATTTGCTTATCCCGATAATATAACATTTATAAACTTGCTATTCATCTCTGCTTGAAGGATCTTGAATAAATACACTTCCAAAATGACTGATTTAATAACGTATTTCTATCACTCAATCCTGTTTCTGTTGTTACTGATAAAGACTACACAAGTGGGCGTGTGGTGTATCATGTCACTGCTGTTCTACATGAGGATGTCTTTTATAGTGAATGGTCTTTTTTTAAATGTACTTTTATAATAATATTTACACAGGGGAGAAGGCAACAAAGGAAAAATAAAAGAAAATACATCTGGAGATATGTCTCCTTTTTGCAAATAATATGAAACTCCTACAGCAATTAATCAGAATACAAATGAAGAACAGGGTATAAAAAAGTTTCGTAGGGAGCAATATTTTAAACAATATAAAAATACATAGCATATAAACCAAGGAATCAGTGAGGAGAAGAAAAAGTCTGAAATAGTTATATGTAGAACTAACAGTCCAGAACAGGTTTAATAAAGAGGAAAAAGCTTATATTGACCTTACATACTTCAAGTTGGTTTTGTGCAAAGAGGTATTTTTGCAGAAAGTGCCACAGCTAAAAAAAATGCATTTGCAACCCCTTCTTGAAAGATTGGTTTTTCCATTATCAGTATGTAATAACTTTGTTTTTTCGTTTTGTTTTGGTTTTTTTTAAATGAGTGGAAGACACAAAATTCTTCTTAAATATTATTGTACAGTGTAGTACCTGTGATTTAAAGGACTATCCCACTTATTCATCATATGCTGACAAAAGATGTAATGGAGAGTATGAGCAGCCTCTGTTGAAAAGGAAAAACTCAGATGTCATAAAATGATAATAATGAAATGTTAGCTGATGCCTCTCTGTATCATACTGTAGTGTCATAAGTCGCAAGCTTATTTGTTAATTCTTTTTTTATGTTTCCTGGCTCATTCTGTGTTGAAGATGTACAACATGTTTTCATGTATTAACTTGGGGCTGTTTTTCCACTGGCAAAGGAGTATTTGGATATCGTATCTCTCTGTTTAACTTGTTCTTTACATAGATGCATTAAACAGACTGATGATTTGAATACGTGTTCTATATTTTGCTTATGTTGAACTGACTTATTCAGACCTTCATAAATAGGAGCATTGCCATACTTGCTGTTTTGCTTAAGCATCTGTTGTTTTACCTAAGAATAATATGGAACAATTTCCAATAGTGCTTTTTCTCAGCACTGAAACTATTATACTTGCTTCCTTTAGAAAGCAGAATACACAGTACCTTCTGAAAACACAACCCCAAATTTGCAAGGCTTCAGCTCAGCCCATGGTGGCAATCCAGCTCTAGCACAGAAGCCCCAAGGCAGTTCTGCCCCTTCGCACCTTCCAGTCCAAAACTTGCTGGCTACAGGCTTGCAATTTACCATTGGCAAGAATTTCCTCTTACTGTCTTCTGGTACCTAAGATATCTACCTTCTCCTGACCTAGCCAAAGCAAGGAAAGCCAGATGGGGTAGAAAAGCACTTCATGAAACGACACCAATTCCTTGCATAGCACCACTTCACTTTCCTCATGGGGAATCAATGCCCCTCCAGAAGATGCCTCCAGGTTTTAATGCATTACATATATGTGCAAGTGATTTTGTACAATCCAGCCAAAAGCAGAATAAATGCAAGCACCTTTTTGCTGGGATAACTTACCTGCCCACAGCTGCACTCCATTGCTTTGTACAGCTACAATAAAGCAGCTAAACTGGCATCTGTACCCCAGCTTGTCCTTCCACAGCAGCCTCAGCTATACTCATGCATTGCTTTGGATCAGCCTGTGTACATATGCTCCTCTTACACTTCCCAGTGCTAGGATAATTGGAGAAACAATGGGGCAGGGCAAGGCACAGGGCAGGAGTTAGGCTGTGCTGGCTCTTGCCTTGGTGATAGCAGTTCCACTCCCACCACAACTTCAGAATTCCCAGTACAATCTTTCTGAGCCTTCTTTCTTTCATGCACTAACAGCAGTTGTGCACACCCTGGCCCCAGGTCCAGCAAAGACACAGCACCTGCACTGTGGGCAGTGGTCATCCTCACCAGCTGACAACCACGACAGCACTGCTGGATGATGCTGTTTAAGGAAAACTTCAAGGCCAGCCTTAAACAACTCGTATTCCTTGCTTCCTGTGCTCGTAGCTGTTTCACAGAGCTGGGGGTAGGTCCAGAGACTAGATACTCATCATGAAAGGGAATGTGCCTGTGAGAGTCGGATCTTAGTACTGAAAGTCTGTCTAAAAAGACAGCTGCTATAACTGTATTTTGAATAAAGCAGAAATAGTGACTTATATTTGTATCTACAAATTTTAATCTTCAGTTTACATATTTTCAAAATTCAACATCTACTTGACTTTCCAGAATAGAGTATAATGTTTCTCCTCCTCATAGAAAATAAGTGAAAGAGTCTGTCACTGTGAAACAATGTCACACTGGAAAGCAACATTTCTGTTCTCCCTGCCCTTGCGTGTGTTTCTTTCCATGCTCTTCTGTTCCTTCAGTTATTACGCCAAACAGCAGAAAACTTGTTTTACCAGCAAGTGGAAGTGAAGGGATGCATTTCCAATGGGTATGACAGAAGATACAATTCATAAGATGTGCCTACCCTTTTCATGCCACAGAGTTTGATCCAGGTGGCTGTCAAAAGCAATTAAGGACCTGCTCAAAGAGGCAGGGTGATTGGTGGATGCACAGTTAGAAAGAAGTTCCATGTCATGCAAAGAGGGGATAAATCTGGAGATGCAGAAAGCCCACAGGGTTCAGCTTTGACCTTAGAGCATTTCAGTTACTATTCTTGAAGCTCAAATTTTAAATGATCCTATTACATGTTGAATGTCCTGCCAGAAGTCCTTTGTACTCAAAATTTTACTCAAATTTGATCAGAGGGAGCTACTTGAATCACAGTCCTGTCTCTAAGATATTGTTTCAGGACTGAGTTGTCTGTATGTCTTTTTATCCAATATACGTAGCAACCATAAGTTTTATAATCTCAGGTTCACTTATCCTAGTATTGATGTTTAAGATATTTCAGTATTTCGCTACGTAATTTAGGGCAGACTGGGGAAACTGCTTATGCAAGTGCATCACTAACCCAGTGACCAAACACTTTGAGAGATATAAGCATGTGTTTCCAGGCAACACCATTTAGTAGCTCACAAATAAACTGGGAGGTTTCTGAGTGAAGTAACAGTTGTAAAAAAAAGTATAAAAAGCCCCCTTGAATATTTACTGTTCTTTCAGGTCAGGTAAATTTTGGTGACTGAAGTGTGAAAGTTATGTAAAACAAACTTCCGCTTTCAAAGCCATGAGTTTTTGCAGGGGTACTTCTTGGATCCTCATTTTAGCTAATGAAATGGAAATACTACTTGAGCTGGATCAGAAGACAGATAATCTTTAAGATGTGTAAGAAACAGGATCCCATGAGGGCATACCTCTTTCAGGTACTTACTGGTGCTTCTGTTCTGGATACCCTGAGGAATGGGATTTTAGGTAAGTACAGAATAATAGGTACGCCCGGGGATCTTTGAGAGAAGAATGAGGAGGTCAAGTCAATAAACACTAAATTCAGCTTCTAACTACCCCAGTCACAGAATTTAAGAAATAAATAGCTGGGCTAATAAATTTAAAGATATCATCCTTTCTATTTCTTTCCAAAATGAAATAATTTTCCCTGAATTTTCTGAATTCCTTAGTAAACAAATTTAGCAATTTGAGAGAAAATTCCCGTATCTTCCTTTTTGACACATATTTTGTGTGATATGCAACTCCTACATTATTTCCTGTTGGTTATCAGACTTTCTTAATGTTCAACCTCATCCCTGTTATACATATGTTTCCATGTCACTGTGTCAGAAACATATTTGCTGTGTTTTATTTTTTGAAAATAGTAGTAATATAAATTGAAGTCAGTTTAACATGATATAACTGACACTAGAATCTGGACTAAGAATGTAGTCCTTACAGATGTGAGAAGAGATGTGCATTTCATATCCTAACTAGAATAAAGCCATTGCCCTTCAGTGGGAAGTCACCCTGGGGGGAAAAAAAAAAAAAGCGCTAGCTCTTTTTCACCTGTCATCTTCTTAAAGGTTCAGTGAGTCAGGCACAGCCTTAGTTTCTTTTTGCAGCTCTGTAGGAAACTGCAGAAAACCTATTGCCAGGGGTTGCAAGAACACACTGAAACATTACCTCTGCTGGCTGTGCATCTCCCTGCCAACAGCCACAACATCTGCAGCATCCCTCAGGCACATGGTAAGTTGCAGGCCTTCTTGCAGAAAACATCATGCAGGTTTTATGGTACTAGCGACTGCAAATGGTTTGTTTGTTCTTTGTTCCTGTGACCATAATTCAGGGTTTCACTCTATTCCACCAGAGTTATGCTTGGATATCACTTCTGGGATTGGACCCCAACTGCAGGGGCTAAAAACACATCAAACACAGGCTATGATACACCCTTACTGAGTAGCGTGTTACTGTAACTAAACTCATAGAGTTGTGCAGGTCTAACCACCCATGAAATCCACTAGAACTACATTAAATGGCTTTTCCCTGGCTTTTAGTGAAAAAACTTTAAGTGTTTTTTGGTAAAGAGAATGCGCTAGCTTGAAGCAAGATGGAGTAAGACAGATTTGCAACTTTTAAACATGTCTCAAAATTACATCGTTTGGTCTGTGTTTCTCCCTATTCTGCTAACCACCTAATTATTGAAAGAACTGCTACGTTAATATGTAAAGCAACTATAAATAGGTATCTAACAACTACTCCAATTCAACTTTAAGAAAACATTCTGTGTGGTTCTGTGTAACATCAATTAAGAATATAGAATCAAAATAAGGAAATTCATCTGGAATTAGGTACAAAGGAGATCCCTGATCACCATTACTTCTTTTTCCTTTGGGTGGTTTCTCACTAGCCACCATAAAACAACTTTTCTTTAAATTTCTTTAAATGCCTTCATCCTTCCTCAGGTTTCTTTGGTGCTTTCACCAACCCCTAATGGACCACTTCCATTCAGGGTTTCTTCTCTATTCTTTTAAATTTGGGACTTATGCAGTGTTCAGAGATCATTCAGAGTCAAGGGGACAGCCAGAGCTCTGTCACATTTAGTGGCTGAATTCCAGGACATAGACACTGATGACCTGACCATCTAGGGGAACATGCTGATGAGTTCCTAGTTTACTGCATGACACCTTTGTCTCACTGGTTCCTCCTTCTTTGACATGCTATGACAAAAATGACCACAATACAATGACACACGTTACTTAACCTCTTTGAAACTGATTTGCCCTGAATAATAGATATTTTTTTTTGCTTTTTTTGGCCTGAGGAGGAACTGGTTCAGAGGTGGAAAGGTGACATTTAGACCACCTGCACGAGGCTAACCAGTGTGTCCCTTTTCCTTGTGGAAATTTTTCTCTTCTCATACACACCAGAAAAATAATCTCATCCTGGAGAGAGAAGCAGATGCTGTTAATGTTCACAATTATGATGCATGTCAGGTCATGTGCTGTCTCGTTGATTGGCACATCTCACAGCTGGCAGAGACCAGAACTGTGTGGAATGTGAGACAGGGGTTGTTGTCAGCACTTCTTCACCACTGCGTCTGCAGCAGCAGGGGCTCTACCACCAGGCACAGTTCTGATGGGTGCATGTTGGCCTTACCTATGTGATCTTTCTGTCTTGGTCAAAACAAACATTTCCACAGTGTTGTATTAATAAAGCAAAATAAAACAGCATTTATTTCCTGTATAGGAAATAGGAACAGGAGACAAGGAGCAGCTTCTATTTTACCCAGTGGACAGCTGAGCTGTATAACACACTGCTCCCAGAAGCCAGTGCCCTGTTGCACACCACATGAAAGCAGCATTCCTCTCCAGGGTTCCTTCAGCTTCTGCCTTTCCTATAGACTAGAGTTAAAAATACAATTTAATGTTTGGCACCTCTTGAGCTCCCAACACATTTTTCACCTTGAGCTTTAACAGCCCCAGCACTAAGGGACATGGAAATACATGACATGTATCCGATACACACCAGGAAACCACCCGACTTAAAAACTGACAAACCACAAATAGACTTGTTAATAATGATGTGTGCCTTGATTTTTTTTGTGTCTAGCTACAGTAAAACTAAATGGCATTACAAATGTGTAACTGCTCCAAATCTGCCTCTGCTATTTCTATTTCCATCTCATATTTTTCAAGATTAATACACTGGATCTTTCAGGCTTTCATAACCCTATACCTCTCGTAGGCATTCTCTAGATAGATACAGTTATATACATTATGTACATCTTGTTTCTTAAATAGTTAGTAGTTCATCACCATTTCACTCATTCATTGGCCCATGCTAATATAAAATAAGTAATCAGTATCAGTAATCAGAGAGTTAAAGCACATATATGCTATATACTTATATATGCTATTTTTATCCCACAGGACACTTGTGGCATGAGTTTGGTTTAACGGCAGAAAAGATAATTCTACATCACTCCAGCCTTCTAAACACAGCACAGGAATAAAAATCTGATTTTGCCAAACTGAAGATGTAAAGCACATCCACTAGGCTTTATTTCTGAAACAAGGCTATACATTTGTTTTCAGAACTCAAACTCAATACATATTTGAGCACAGCTGCACACAAAAAAAAGGAAATAAATTTTGATAATCCAAGTCTAGAAACTTAGAGTCCCTCTTCACTTCTAGAAGCACCCTATACAGCACTGTGTAAGAGACCAAAACCAAAAAGCCTGAATATTAAAAGCCTCAGTTCAACAGAACAATGCAACAGCCTCTTAGACTTAGGTGCATCTATGCACTACATTCAGTCCTTTCACTCATCCTTAACCAGCAATATCAAGTACTCATTCCAGCAGAAGGAAACATTTTCTAAAAGGTATCATATTTTGCTCTGCAATTAACTAATTTGCCATAGAAAAGAGAAGATACGTGAACCTCTGCACCTGATAAAGTCGATTGACTTCAAAGAGCTTGCAACTTTACCCGGAATTTGCAAAAATATTTTGGACAATATCATGGTGAGGTTAGGTCAACATTAGATGAAAGTCTCAAAAACACTAATCTGATTCTGTAAAAATTTCATGTTAAATGATAATACTCATTTTAGTAAATCTTCCTGTATGAACTGCAGGATTGAGCACGTGCAGAAGTTGAATAATGCATAACTAGAAGTATTACTTATTCTGATAAGATGGAAGTTCACCAAATTGATCTACAAACACTGGAACTGAATTTAATGATCTTTCAGAGAATAGAATTTTACTACCATACGTTCTGTAATTATTTTTTTAAATCACACATGGTTGAAATTTTAGGTACAATATATTTAAAGAGGCTATTAAGAATATGATAGACTCAAGACACATTAAATATTAGGTGGTATTGCCATCCTCTAGAATATGTTAATGTTTTCTACATCCAAATATCAAAGGAATCAACACTCAGTTAAATAAAAGCTCAGCTTACCTTATTTAATTTCTATTCCTGGGTCTGTCAATGGGAAACTTGCCTCAGTAAACACAAAGGATGAAATCTAATATATAGCACATATCTAACATATAGTACAATCAACTAAAATTAATGAATGCAACATCTAAATTATAAATATTTCACTCCCAAGAGAGAATCAGTAATGTGCTACATGTCTATGGGAAGATCAGCCTCAGAGGTGGATTTAGAGGGAATTTTACAGTTTTCCTAACAAAGTGATGCTGACTCTTGTTTCTTCTACGACAAAAACATGTGAATTATTTAACATATAAGAATTTATATATCTTAGAATAACTATGACTCAAAATCAGCTGAAACACTAAAAATATGTTCCTTCCTTGGAGGAGTTTTTCGGGCCAGTGGCTAATGCCCTAAAAGATACAGAGATTGAATTCTGAAATAGCAGAAAATGGATTTGAAGCAGAATTTGTCACTTTCCAAGTATTTCAACCACCAGGCTATCAACTGAATGAGGGATTTTCTTTTTCAGCCATATTTTAGTTTGAAATTAGATTCAAAACAGTGGCCTATGCTACATTTGTGGGGCAGCCATCTCTTTGTTAGTCATTAGGCATGCTCCTGAGAGTTCCCACTAAACTGTATTTCTCCAGGAAAAGATACTGAGTGGATCTGGATCCTGACTGGGCTTAAATACAAGCCAAGTGCCAAGCTGGGTGCCCGCACTCAAAGTCCCTGATTTTGCCTGGCTTCCAGTGAAAACTCCAAAAGAACTTCAGGATTTTCAGCTCAGTCCTGTAAGTACTTATTCTTGCAAGCAAGGAATTTGCAAGAACAGTCCCTTAACTTTTCATGTTCCAAGTTTCCCATGCCAGAAAAATTTAATAGACCATTCTGTGGTTTTGAAATCATGCTGAATATAGACTTAATGCCAGCAGTTTTTAAATAATTTCCTTCACTATTAGACATAACAGTACGGTGGAAGTTGCCATTTTGACCTACAACCTATAAAGAAAGCTCTAGAGTACACACTTAAGCATGCATATTGTCCCATTGACTTCAGGGAGCATAATGAGAAAACCAAATGAGGTTTTTATGTTTAAGTTATTATTTTAACATTGTTCAGAACAATTGACTGAACAATTAAATGTTTCTTTGGAGAGATACATTGAAGATACTGTACTCAATCACATATGCTTTCAGCAAAGGAAGATTCTATTTACTTAATTGCAGAATCTGGATTTTCACAGATTTGGAAATTCTCAAATGATGTGGATTTATAAGAAGCTGTGGAGGGTCTTAGAAAGTTGAAATTTTAAAAAGCTATGTGTTGACATATGAACAACTTCATATTTCGTTTATTACTATTAAAAACCATCTTTGTTATTTGGGAGCATCTAAACAGCTGAGAGGATGGATAAAAATATTTGTGGCCCTAAAATTTGCATAGATTCAGTAACTGATGTTCAGTAACTATTGTTTAAAGTTTGGCTTCTTTGTTTTTACCAAGGGGGGAAAAAAAAATCAGTTATCAATTCGCAAGAGAATATGACATCACATGATCAATCCTCTACCCCACCCCAAAAAACCATGCATAGCAGAAGTTCTGCATCTAGTCACTTCAGAAACATCCCATATGCCTGCCAAAGGTAATGAGATATATACCAGTGATATAATAGAAAAGGAAATATTACAATTTTAGGTTTTGACATATAACATTGTACTAGCTTGCAATTTGTGGAATTATTGTACAGAATTTAACTCAGAAATCCTACATTTGACCATATATTAATGATTCAGCTCTCTAAAATCTAGGATTAAATACATCTTTTTAAAGTACTTGATCTTTCATTTATTGAAAAGACTACACAAGAGCAAATAAAAAAATCATAATGTTATTCTTAGTCATTAAGAAATAACAAAAGATCTGTTGCTGTCAGTTTTCAGAAGATTTGATTCCTGATCAGAGGAAGTAATTTTTTGTTTTCCTAAAAAACTCAAGCTGATCATTTCCACTGCACATGCTATATTTAATTGCAAAATATTCCTTTCTGTGTTATACAGCTAGCTGTAGATAAAACTCCATTTCTTACTATATACTCTAGACCTCTCTCCAATCAAAACATTTTTATGTCCAAGTGACAAATATAGGTGTATATGTAGCAACTAGACATACAATGAATCATTAGTGCAAGTTAAAACCTAGTTTCTGTGAGCTATTAATACTGACAAAGTAGCTGTTAAGCAGCAGGAAAATATGTCTTAGAACTCATTTTAAACAAAATGGTTGTCATATTTAAATAGGATTCTCTTCCTCTCACCACCTCACTTGAGCTTGGGAATCTTAGGCTGTTCCTGCCAATTTTGTCTCAGTGACTCATTCTAAGCCTTTTGGATTTTGGTGTTTGTATTATGTTCCAAGGTACTGTGCCATTTTAAGAGCACAGCTTGTATATTGATTAATAAAATAGGATGTATAGAGTCATTAAGTTATAGAGAATTAGTCAGCACCCCTCTTGTCTTATCCAAAAACCTAAAAAGAAGGGAGGGTGGATCAAGAAAGCAATTAAATTGGGTTAATTGACATGATGTGGACTCAAAAGTGTTCACTTGGCTCCCAGTCCCACGTTTAATGAAGTATTTGTTTGCACAATCCATCTGTGTGTAGGTGCTTGAGAAAAAAAAATAGAAAGAAAGTATAAACAAAACTTTTAATAGATCCATTAACAAACAGGTAAGTTGACATTTATCTTCGATATGTCAACCACAGATGAATCTCATTACTACATTAACACATTTCCTCATCAATTTCCCTTGGGCACATAAGGCTTTTTTACTGCACTTTTTGTCTTAGACCCAACCTGTCATTAACTGTACACTTTCTAGCCAGGGAAACAGCAATTCCTACAGCTTGCTCTAAGAAAAAAGGAGCTTTCCCTCACCCTGTCATGTCCACTGATATGATGCCCTAATCTCATTGCAAAAATTATTATCATTGGATATGGATATGGAAGGAACAAACTCCCTCCTTAGCTGAATAAAGGACTTCTTCACCTTTTCAGTTGTCTGGTACAAACATACTCTGCTTCTGCATTCTGTCATGTCCATGCACAACTAAGACCTATATAAAGTAGTGTCCTTGCAATATAGACATTTATGTGGAATATGCAAAAGACACCCAGGAGTGCACATTTTCTGTACTGTCAAAGTACCTCACAAATGCAGATTTTTACTAGCCCTTTCAATTCCCAAAATCTTTCTCTGCTTTGCTGCCATATCACTTGGGAGTCCTGTGGTAGTATTTTCAGAGAGCTAGTGAAAGAATCTAGGTAAAATTAAGAATTTATAAATTCCCCTCTACTGTTCCTCATTTTCATAAATGATGTACCCTTTTCTTCCACTTGAGGAGCACACATTTATTGCAAAGTGGAACTGAGGCAACTTTCCAACAGTGCTTCTCACTTAACTTTTTGGTTGCAAAGTTGACTTTGGCACCTTTTGCCTTCAGGTGGTTAGTCCAAACATCAATTTCAAAATTAGCCCTTCTTCCTGGGGATTATGCCCCAGATCTAGGGATTTTGTCTTCCTCTTAGTTCATTATGTGCCTCAAGCAAATCTTTAAAATTCCTGCACAGTAATGTCATCCATTGCAATACTTCTATCCTTTTCCTTATGCTGTTTTCTTACCTTGAACGGTTTTCCACAGCTTATATAGCATAATGCACTGGCCTGTGACCCAAACTGGAGCTCTGCATGCCTTTTGTCTAGTAATTGGAATTCCCTTTTGCATCAGAGTATTCTTCTCTGCCCACAGCCCAAACATGGCTTGGGTCACTTCCCTTACGTCACAAATATCAGTCATTTTTGCATTGGTTTAATATTGAGTCACCTAGGAGTGTGTTTTGTCCAAGATTCCTGGGAAGGTCTTTTCCTTATCAGGCATTCAAGAATGTATCACCTGTAAGTTGTGAGATTTCCATCCAAACTCTTCAGAGTACCATGTCAAAAAATATTTGTGGAGCTGAGCAGCAAGTACAGACACATCAATTCCAACAATAGGAAAAATTCACTCAGCTCTTTTGGAATATTCCTAAAATGGATAACCAAGGCAGTTCCAGTGAGGCTTGACTCAGCTAACGTTGGTCTTTGCCATTCTCTTTAAACCAAAGCATGCTTTTCAGCGAGAAACCTCCTCTATGATACACTAGTACAGACAGGGAGTCTTTTTATGATCTCTCTGATTTAAAGTGTTTATAGGTTTGTGTAAGGCGTATACGCCATGAATGTGTTTTTAAACATACCGCACAATCAATTTAGTACAGGTGTTCTTCTGCAAAGACAATTTTGCTGTAGAAAATGGAGGGCATATATTGGAGATGGCTTCATACAACAGAAAATGAGATTTTACGTGGGCTTGGTAGCTTTCCTCTTTTTGCATATCTTCTCTGTAGGTAGGTGAGCTACAGCTGAGCGGAGCTGGCTACACACAGACAAGCCAGCAGCAGTGAGGAATGTGAGACCCAGCCCAGCAACACACGAAGCTGGATCAAGGCTGGAAGTGGTACAGCAGTGCTGTGCAAATGGCTTTTGTGCCAGGAAAGCTGTGCTGGTAAACTGCTGTACATCTGTACATCTTTATCGGTTCAAATTCACATCGGCTTGAGGAGATCTGCACCAGGTTCCTGCACTCAGAGCTGACATATCCTTACAGAACACAGGGATGATGTAATCTGTTGTCCCACTGCTTGTAAAACAAAAGTGAAAGTGGTCATATACACACAGTATAAAACATAGGACCAGAGTAAAATGGGTTAAGTAGAGAGAGAAAAATGAAAAATACACCTCTTATAGGTGTAAAAGCTACAAGCACTGTTTAATCAAAATAAATAAACTAAACAAACTAAAAAAACATCAGAAGCAATTTTTAAAAAATTTTGTGTGAAAATCCAAATCTAGTCTATCTTTCCCCAGTGAGTCTTGGTTTGCAAGTTAGATGATAGCTTTTCCCTGGGTGGTTTTTTTTCCCCTATAATTATCATATTGGACTAAATATTTTTGTTCTAAGGTACAATGCCGAAGTCCAGCACTTAAGTACTTGATAATGCATACTGTGTGTCTTCAAATAACACAGCAATGACAATTATGGCACTGAAAGTAAAGCAGAAATACTAAAATGCAACCCATTTCTATAAAGAATGCTCAACTTGCAACGACACAAATGAATATATATAATTTCCATTATGCAAAAATATGCTGTTGGACGTCACAAAGTCTGTGTGCACACATACACACGCAGCAGAAGAATAACAACTAGAAATGGTGACATTTTTCTTACATTCCAACCTTTTAGTACTTTTCCATTGATACATTCTAAAAAAATGAACATAATTTGTAAGAATCCCAGTGAGAAGTTCTCCCAGGACTTTGAAATGAAGTGTGACCCTTTAGGCCATAATTTCCTTTGAAAGTAAGTTTTATTACATCCAAGTTTTCACTTCTAAACAAGGCTGATGTGTTCATATAAATTACACATTATTACAAGATAGTCACTAGCTTCTAGCTTTTTTATTTCAGTATTTAAGACAGCAAACACGAGGCTCAACCATGTTAACATCCATTTTGGCTAGATTACTAATCTGCTTTAGTTAAACTACTTCAAAGCAAATTTGAGAATCAGCATTAAGCAAATGTTTTTTATTTTTAATTTACAAAATCCTGTTTTTTTCTCTAAGACAGAAAAAATGGGCCAGATTTCTTTATACTTTTGTTTCACTGAGACCAAAGGAAATTGCATCACAGCCAAACTGAGCTCAGATTGATCAAATCTGTAACACAACATAACATCTAGGCCCAGCTTAATGTGTACACTGAAAACTGATTGCTCCATTTCTGTGCCAGATCATGGATCTGACCCTGATACAGTCATAACAAAAAAATAAAAAGGCTATGAAACAGAAAATCCTCTGCACGACTAGGTTTGGAATACATGACCTAATTTAAAGGAGAAAACTCATTGATTTCAGACTCACAGTCCAAAGGCAAAAGGTCCAGCGTTGTTTCCAGTGAAGTCAGGGACTGGGTGCAATGTGAATGGGTTGGTTTTTATACCAGACTTGCATCAGAAAGGCATTGAGCAAAACGTTGTCCATATCAGTGTCAACAGGATTTTTGCCACTCATCAAGTGAGGAGCAAGACTGCATTTTTTACATCTGCAAAACTAAAGCCAAGTAATTACTCTCTGTCTTTCTTCATGGATGGATATTACTGGCACTGATTGCAACTGACATCTTTCAAAATTCCTTTCTTACTCTTAAAGATTTTGCTGTCTGTGAATGTAAACACAACTCCTTATTACTTTTTTTTATTTAGTTTTCCCTCTACCCCTTTTCTGGGCTCTTTTATAACACAAGTTCTGTCCTCAACCTCTCTCACTCCAAGCAGTCTGATTTTGGTGTTACACAGAGGGCACAGATAGGTTCAGGGGATTTAAGAAACTGAGTGACTTTGGGAAAAATTTTGTATTTCATTGTTCAGAGGATATAACGAAATTAGGACATTATTTAAATATGCCAAAATGGTGTGAGAATCCGCTAATGCCTTTGATTAGTTAAGGAAGTAGCAATTAGATACTTTTATAAATAGTATTTATAACTTTTTGCTCCTTCATAGGTACTTTCTGTCCACAGATATCACACACAGAATGTAGTCTATATCTATATCAGTAGTCTATTTCCTTAATGTCTTGTTAATTTCTACACCACTTATAAAATTAGACCAAAACTGTTCTCTTAGGATAGAGGTGTTAGAGAATATAGATCCAGTTGTAATATTGAAGCTAATCTCTGATTCCCAAAAACCTATCATAATTCCACTATTAAAATCCGTGGTATCATGAAATGACTTGGCATAGACTAACACGTGGAACTACATTTGGTAATGAGACAAGAAACCAAAACGTTGTATCGTCATGGGAGGATGATCAAAGCTTAACATTTGATGATTTATTAGTAATTGTGTAACATGTTTATCATTTTTTTAAGAGTCCGAGGGGAAAAAATAGGTTTGTCTGGGTTGTTTTGTTTTTTTTTTTTTAAAAAAGAAGATAAATCACTTGAAGATTTCATGTTCCTCAAACCTTCTATGCCACTGAAATTACAGGTATGCTGTAAATTCTTTTTCACTTTTTAATGTTTCCTTTGATCAATGAGTTAGGTTTGTCTGCTTATTGCATTTTAACACATTCCTGCATTTAATACAGAAATTAATAATAAGAAATAACCTTTTCTTAAAGGTTACAATTCACATACAGATTTCTGGTTATCTGAAGACCAAAAACAAAGGCAGAAAGATGCCATGATACCCTCTCAATTCTGACTGCTATGATGAGATTATATTTCCCTGGCATAAGTACTTTTTTTTTGCCATTCCAATAAACAATTTTCAAATAATGTAAAAACAGTATTTAAGTTTTAAGGGTGCACTTCACCCCCATGTCACCACCTTACACTTCAGAAATCTATTTACAGCAGCAGAGCACAGAATACAATCTGGGTAGGAGAGAGAGGAATCACAGGTGTGCAATGGAGGAATAAGAATATAAGATTTTTTTTTAAATAATTTAGGATCTGCCAATGTTAACATATTTTTTGTTTATCTAAGAAAAGAGAAAGCAAAGAGAGTCCACAGAAAAGGCTTTCTAGATAGAGGGAACATGAGTGTCAGCATACTGAGCCTGAACATCAGCCTGGCACTCCAAGCTATCTATACTCTTCTCACCCAACCTTAGATAAGCAAATCCTGTGCAGCGTATATCTACAAGTATAAAGGAAACATTGCCACTTCAACTGTCTGAGTTAATCTATAATACATGTTTCCCTGGCATGTCAAGTAGACAGGACTAAAAGCTTTGTCTACTTGGAGATTAACTCTTGCATTGCAATTTATGATTCAGTTGAACAGATATTTTATGGCCTACTGTTGGTACTTTTATGGAGAATAGTGCATGTATTAAAGATTTAAGTTTTTTATTCATGTAAAAGAGGATTAAAATGTTTGTAGGTGAAAGATGTCTTTAAAGAGCTGTTGAGGTAGGAAAATTATTAAATACCAGGCAAGATATTTATACCTAGTGGACATTTTATATCAGTATTTTAATACTTCTGCAAAGCAATAAAAAGTCAAAAAATTATTGAGCAGACTAGAGAAAAGCAATTTTATTCTAGATCCCAGCCCAACATCTGATGTCAATGAAATCTACACAGTTTGAACACTATGCCCAGTCCTGAGTGAAAATAGGCAGTTAAATTCTTCCCTAATGTAAGTGCTGAAATCACTGGAAGCATGCCTGCTTACATTAGGTTAGAATTTTTCTTTAGCTACTATGCCTTAAAGTGCTTATTTTCAGCTGCACCATTTAAGAACATATGGCTTGGCAAAACATCACCCTTTGCTTTACTGTTTCTGGAGTTTGACTTAAACAGTCTTTATAAACTGTTAAAGGAAAAAAATAGCTGAAGAGTAAAATCATAAGAACAATCTGAGATATGAAAGCATTCTGACTTGGGACTTATTTTTAAAGGCAGTCAGAGTACTATTAAAAGGACTGATAATAGAAGCAGCAACAAGTCAAGCCCATCCATACCAGTTAACGTCTACCTGGGTAGCTCACCATCCTCCACTCACCAAATTAGTGAATTTTTTACTTTGACGACTGTCTTTCAGTCTCTGTGGCAAAGCTGCCCCTGAGTGGCATCTTTGTCTTCTTCATCCTTGCAGATAAAAAAAGCACACTTTTTCCTAAGTTGTTAGGCTTTGGGAAGACATTTGTAAACAATCTCATTGTAAAAGGACAAGTAACGGACCTGAATGCCAACTTCTGTTAAAGCAGTTATTTGATAAGCTTGAAGTGAGATTCAGAGGGACAGAAGAAAGGGCACAGTCACTGGAAGAATATAATTTAGTGCTTAAAAAGGAACTTAGAAGCAGATCACAGCTATAATTCAGGCTAATGTTTCATTTCATTTTAAAAGGGAGTCATTAGAAAATGCTTTGAAGCATAAGAATGTCTGCCCATTGGGTTTCCTGACTGGTCTAGGAAGGGAAGTTCTCAAACTGTTTAATAGAAAGTTATGTAAAGATCCAGACTTCAAGATAAAAATAGACAATGTATTATGCAGAAAATTATCGTCATTTCTGGTGCCCTTGGGTTTTGCTCCGCAAGTGCTTACTCACTTAAAAAAACCTCCTAATGTCTCCAAACCCCACTTATTTTCTAATTAGAGTATTATTACCTACATGAGCAAGCATTTATAGGGGAAGTGCTTTTGCAAGCAGTCTGAGAGAGGCCAGCAAGTGAATGAGCACTGGAATGGAATGATCCATTTAGCTAAAGAGGAAGCCCAGGTATATCTGAGTCCTGCCCTATATGCAGTAAATTACCTTTCTGTGAGTAAGCAGAACTTGTAATCAACAAAGGCCCTTAATAGGAGAACTACATTCGCTTGCGCAATTACAGTAAATCAAAATAAATAAATATCAATAGAAAATCGTAGGTGTCTGACAGCACTTTGGGGATCAGAAGGTCTCAGATAGCTAAACATAAGTAAAGTTGTGGATTCAACTGCAGTTTGGATTTGGGAGCTCCAAAGAAGCTCCCACACAAAGGCCAAGGTGTGGCACCCTAAGAGAGGGAAGGCTGTCGCCTCTTCACCTTCCAGTAAATCCACATCTGCCTCCAAGAGTCCTATGCCTTTATTGTACTCAAAACTAATTAGGATAAAAAGTAGAAGAAAATACCCTCCTGGATTGATCATTAAGAACATAAAGAAGGCTATTTAAGAATCCAGAATTTACTACCAGATAAACAGACATATATACCCTGAGAAACCAGAAGGTAGCAGAAACAACAAAAGTCTAATGTTCCAGTGATGTTAAATTTATTTGATGTCCAGCATGGCTGTATTTCTCAGATACAAGAGATTTTTGCATCAAACCAGTTGGCTATGCAAGTTTCTAGCACCATTTGAGACCTCTGTTATCAAAGACATCTGCACAGTGACGGCAAAGATCTCTAGGGACCGGTTAGGGATATCGGTAAGAAACTCCCTGGTCTGGTGTGGCCCTCAGACTATTACCCACTTTTGGTTATCCAAGCTTGTACTGATGAGATTACAGAGAGAAGTCCAAAAGCGATTAAGAAGGACTTCAGGTCATTAGGAAGATTGATTGCAGGATCAGGAGCACAGGTAGTGTTTTCCTCAGTCTCTTCAGTGGTAGGGAAGTGTACTGAAAGAAACAGGAAAACATACCTTATTAACACATGGCTCAGAGGCTGGTGCCACCAACAGAATTTTGGGTTTTTTGATCATGGGGAGGTTTACACAACACTTGGTCTACTGGCAACAGATGGGGTTCAGCTATCTCAAAGGGGAAAAAGGATTTTTGCACATGAATTGGTGGGGCTCATAGAAAGGTCTTTAAACTTGACTCGAAGGGGGAAGG
Organism: Hemiprocne comata; assembly: GCA_020745705.1. Lineage (NCBI taxonomy): Eukaryota > Metazoa > Chordata > Aves > Apodiformes > Apodidae > Hemiprocne > Hemiprocne comata. The sequence continues at coordinate 40,596,710 of CM036587.1, forward strand.
GGACGTGACAGGGCTGACCAGAGAGGAGCCCGTGTATGGCATGCTGGTGATAAAAAGGCCCAACTCAAGGGCATCTATAGCCCAGCCCAAGTGCAGCTATACTAATGCATGCAGCATGGACAACAAACAGGAGGAGCTAGAAGCCATTGTGCGGCAGGACAGCCATGACATAGTTGCCATCATAGAAACGTGGTGGGATGATTGCCATGATGGAGTATTGCAATGCATGGCTATAAGCTCTTTAGAAGGGATAGGCAGGGAAGGAGAGGTGGTGGAATGGCACTATATGTTAAAGAGTGTTTTGATTGCATAGAACTTGACAAATGTGATAGTAAGGTTGAGTGTTTATAGGTACAGATTAGGGGGAAGGCCAACAAGGCAGACATCCTGTTGGAAGTGTGTTACAGACCACCCAACCAGGATGATGAGGCTGATGAGGCATTCTACAGGAGGTTGGCAGAAGCCTCCAAGTCACCAGCCCTTGTTCTCATGAGGGACTTCAATTTACCAAATGTCTGCTGGAAATACAATGCAGCAGAGAAGAAACAATCTAAGAGGTTCCTGGAGTGTGTGGAAGATAAATTCCTGACACAGCTGGTAAATGACCCTACCAGGGAAGGTGCCTTGCTAGATATACTGTTTACAAACAGGGAAGGACCGGTGGATGGGTGATGTGGTGGTTGGAGGCCATCTTGGGCTTAGTAACCACGCAATGATAGAATTCTCAATTCTTGGAGAAGTAAGGGCCCCCCCCCCCGGGTGTCAGTAAAAATGCTTCTATGGACTTCTGGAGGGCAGACTTCAGGCTGTACAGGACTCTGGTTGGGAGTGTCCCTTGGGAGACAGTCCTGAAGGGCAAAGAAGCCCAGGAAGGCAGGATGTTCTTAAAGAAGAAAGTCTTAAAGGTGCAGGGGCAGGCTGTCCCCATGTGTTGTAAAACGACCTGTCGGGGAAGACGTCTGGGCTGGCTGAAAAGGGAGCTCTTGCAGGGGCTCAGGGGCAGGCAACTCAAGAAGAGTACAAGGATCTAGCTAAGTCATGGAGAGAAAACATCAGAAAGGAAAAAGCCCAACTAGAACTCAACCTAGTCACTGCTGTGAGGGATAGCAAAAAAGGTTTTTACAAATACATTAACAACAAAAAGTCAAGGAGAATGGCCACCCTTTACTGGCTGCAGGGGGGAACATTCCTATCAAGGATGAGAAAAAGGCTGAGATACTGAATGCCTTATTTGCCTCAGTCTTTAATAGTCAGACCCATTATCCTCAGGATATTCAACGTCCTAATAGGGATGGAGACCTAACAGCAACTCCCCATAATCCAGGAGGAAGCAGTTAACAACCTGTTATGCCACCTGGACACTCACAAGTCTATAGGGCCAGATGGGATTCACCTGAGAGTGTTGAGGGAGCTGCCACAGGAGCTTGCCAAGCTGTTGTCCATCATCTATCAGCAGTCCTGGTTACAGGGGAGGTACCAGATGACTGGATGCTTGCCCATGTGACACCCATCTACAAAAGGGCCAAAAGGAGAATCCAAGGAACTATAGGCCTGTTAGCCTGACCTAGGTACCAGGGAAGATTATGGAGCTATTCATCTTGGGTGTGCTCTGTGGTGATGGAGGATAATGGTGAGATCAGGCCCACCCAGGATGGATTCATGAAAGGAAGGTCCTGCTTGACCAACTTGATCTCCTCCTATGACCAGGTGACCCATCTACTGGATGAGGGAAAGGCAGTGGACATTGTCTACCTGGACTTTAGTATGGCCCTTGACACCATCTTCCACAGCATTCTCCTTGAGAAACTAATGGCCCATGGCATAGACAGGTGGACTCTCTGGTGGATTAAAAACTGGCTGGATGGCTGGGCCCAAAGAGTTGTGATAAATGGAGTTAAATCCAGCTGACAGCTGACCACAAGTTTTGTCCTCCAGGGCTCAGTATTTGGGCCAGTTCTGTTTAATATTTTATCAATTATTTGGATGAGGGGATTGAGTGCACTTTCAGGAAGTTTGTAGATGACACTAAACTGAGCAGGTGTGTCAGTTTGCTCAGGGGTAGGAAGGCACTGCAGAGAGATCTGGACAGGTTAGATGGATGGGCTAAGGTCAATAGGATGAGGTTTAACAAGACCAAGTGCCAGGTCCTGCACTTTGGTCACAATAACCCCAAGCAATGCTACAGGCTTGGGGAAGGGTGGCTGGAAATCTGTCTGGCAGAAAAGGACCTGGGGGTGTTGGTCAACAGGCAGCTGAATATGAACCAGCAGTGTGCCCATGTGGCCAAGAAGGATAACAGCATCCTGGCCTGTATCAAAAACAGTGTGTCAGCAGGATTGTACCCCTGTACTTGGCAGTGGTGAGGCCACAGCTTGAGCACTGTGTTCAGTTCTGCGCACCGCAGTAAGAAAGACATTGAGGTCCTGGAGCATGTCCAGAGAAGAGCAATGAGGCTGGTGAGGGGTTTGGAGGGCATGTTGTACGAGGTGTGGCTGAGGGAACTGGGGTTGTTTAGTCTGAAGAAGAGAAGGCTCAGGGGACACCTTATTGCTCTCTAGAGCTAGCTGAAGGGAGGTTGTAGAGAGGCCAGTGTTGGTCTCCTCTTCTCCCAAGTGACTAGTGATAGGAGAAGAGGAAATGGGTTTAAGTTGTGTCAGGGGAGGTTTAGGTTGGATATTAGGAAAAATCTCTTTACTGAGAGAGTTGTGAGGCATTGGAAGAGGCTTCCTAGGGAGGTGGTGTAATGGCCATCCCTGAAGGTGTTCAAGAAGCATTTAGATGTGGTGCTTCAGCATATAGTTTAGTGGTTGTGGTAGTTGGATTACAGCTGGACTTCATCTTGAAGGTCTCTTCCAACTTTAATGATTATATGATTCTATGAAAGATGAGTCAAGACCAATGGGAGTCCACACTCCCGGGACAAGCAGCTGGCAGACAGCGGACACTGCAAAGCATATCAAGTGGCATCAGATGTCTATATTTAGGAAACTGAATCAAGGCGTCTATAACCTGAAGTTACTTCATAGCAGCTGCCTGACATACTAAACCCCTCTTTGAAAGACAGGTATTGCTGATTAAGCCCTGTGAATCGTAAAGGTCAAGCCTGAGGCTACAATTCACAGCCTTGTTTAGACATAGGCACTGGCTAAGAAGAGTAGTGAACTGAACAAGACCAAGTTTTTTCCTGTGCTTGGGCATGCTGTCAGGCATGCTGACAACGTGGCAGACAGGTTGTTGATGTTAATTCATTTTTTAAAATACACGTATAAAAGCTGTTGTGTTGGGTTCAGTAGCTTTCACTGCACTTCAGCAAGTCCAAACCAGCATCTGCTCAGGACTTTGGATGGAAAACCAAAGCACTTTAACTCCCCACAGGAATGTAACAGAATCACCGAACCACAGAATGGTTCATGTCAAAAGGGGTTTCTAGAGGTCCTCTGGTCCAACACCCCTGCTCAAGCAGGGCCACCTAGAGCAGGTAGTTCAGGACACTGTCCACACAGCTTTTGAGTATCTCCCAGGATGTAGACTCCACAACCCCCCTGGACAACTAATACTCCTGCCAGTGCTCCATCACCCTCACTGTGAAAAAGTGTTTCCTGATACTCAAAAAGAACCTCCCATATTTACGTTTGGGCCCATTGCCTCTTGTGTCACTGGGCACCACTGAAAGGAGCCTGGCTCTGTTGTCTTTGCAGCCCACCTACAAGTATTTATATACATTAGTAAGATCTCCCTGAGCTGTCTCTTCTCCAGGCTGAACAGTTGTAGCCTTTCCTCATGGTACAGGAGCTCCAGTCCTTTCATTATTTTTGTGATGCTTCACTGGATTTTCTCCAGCATCTCCATCTTTCTCTCTTGTACTGGGGAGACCAGAACTGGACCCAGCACTGCCAATGTGGCTTCACCAGTGCTGGAAAGAGGGTACCTCTATTAAAAGATATTCTAAATGTACACCTGGGCTTTTTCTCACAATTCACAGCTTTGCAGGTGGAAAATTTGCAGTACTAAATATAAATTAACACAAAAGAGGACAGTCTGACATGTTATGAAATGACTGGCATGTACTAAAAAAATCCCCAAAAATCAAAAACCAACACAAACAAACAAAATAGTATGAAAAAAGAAATCTGTCTTTTGATGACCTCTGCTACTTCAAATGCATATTTTCTAAAGGTAGTTTCTTACAGAGCTGAAGTATCAAACCAAAAAACCTCTGTACATTGGGAAGTCTACACTTTCCTGCAGAGAACCCTAAAGACAGAGCAGAAGCTACATAAAGCTATTAAAAAAAAGTTCATAATAATTAATGGAGAGTAAAATTATTTTGTCATTATATTATCATAATGAAGTAGCTCCTTCCTCAACATGAGCATGCTAGCTCCATCCTTTATTATCAGATCAGAGCAAAACTCCCCAAAGCATGAAGCACTGTGCCTGAGATGGACCCTTTTGTACAATGTTAACATATAAAAAGATTCAGCTCAAACTAACTTACAATGTCCTGATGAAGCCAGGGAAGAATGATAGCCACATTAAGAGAGTTACTGAACTCATGATTATTCTAACAAATATGCAGGAAAATTCTCAAAGCCCAATACAGTGAGTACCCAAGTTCAGACACCAAATAAGAAAATTAAGAAGCCAGATGTAGAAACAGTGCCAACTTGTACAGTTTTTCTTTAAGTTGGATACAGAAGTGACTTGTGAATTCAGTTGGTAAGAGACACCAAGTCTCATTTCTCCTTCAGATTATAGCATTCCAGACTTTCTGTATTTTCCAGTTCCTCATGTTGCATTCTCTCTTTATCTCATATACCTGAAGATGCCATCTCCTTCAGTGCTATTTGATCTATGTAGAATGGTTAATTCAGACAATAGGTGCCTTTGCAATTTGCTAGACCTATTCTTGATGAAGCAGCATATGAGTCATGTAAGTGAAAAGTCCTAGACGTCATCTCTTCTGAGCTTTTCTCAGTTCTCTCCTACTGTTCACAGCTCAGAGACATTGATTTTACAGGTGCAAAAGGAACATTATTTGCCTTCTGTGAAAAATATATGACATTTCAAACACCTGACTAGCTTTTATTGAGACAGATTCCTACTGAGGAAGCTTTTCTCAAGTTCAATCAATATTCATCCTATGGCTTAGTAAGCATCTCTTACAAATAACAAGTTGTTTGGGAGAGTTTCAGCAAATTACTGGCTCCTACTCACAGGAGACGTAAAAAGGCTCACTTTGGCAGTACCAAGGGTTTGAGGAGACCCCCAAATGCCACATGAGAGCCTGAGCTGTCATGCTCTACAGAGCTAAGGAGGTACGTGATACCTCTTTTCTTAGCCCTTCAACCCACGTTCATATCCCACAAACCTGAAACGATGCAGGGGAAGAGTTTAGCCCTCCTGCTGACATCAGATTCTACTTGAGCAGCATGAAGGGGAAAGATGCAAGTTCCAACTTGGAATCATAGAATCATTGAGGTTGGAAAAGACCTTTAAGATCATCAAGTCCAACTATTAACCTAGCACTGCCAAATCCACCACTAAGCCACATCCCTAAGCACCATGCCTACACATCTTTTAAATACCTTCAGTGACAGTGACTGAACTACTTCCCTGGGGCTGCCCAATGCTGTTCCAATGCTTGACAACCCTTTTAGTGAAGAAATTTTTACAAGTATCCAGCATAACAACCCCTCCGGTTCAACTTGAGGCCAACACCCAAGCCTCTTTTCAGGTAGCTGTAGAGAGCAATAAGGTCTTTCCTCAGCCTCCTTTTCTCCAGACTAAACAACTCCAGTTCCCTCAGATTCTTCTCATAAGACTTGTGCTCCAAAGCCTTCACCAACTTTGTTGCTCTTCTTTGCACACACTCCAGAACCTCGATGTCTTTCTTTTAGTGAGGGGCCCAAAACTGAACACAGTATTTGAGATGTGGCCTTACCAGTGCCAAGTACAGTGGGACTATCACTATCCTAATCCTGCTGGCCACGCTATTTCTGATACAATCCAGGATCCTATTTGCCTTCATGACCACCAGGGCACACTACCAGCTCATATTCAGCTGGCTGTTGACCAACACCCCCAGGTTCTTTTCTGCCAGACAGATTTCCAGCCACCCTTCCCCAAGCCTCTAGTGTTGCACGGGGTTGTTGTGACCCAAGTGCAGGACCCAGCACTGAACCTTGTTGAATCTCATACAATTGGCCTTGGTCCATCAATTCAGCCTGTCCAGAGCCTTCCTACCCTCAAGCACCATCAACACTCCTGCCCAACTCAGTGTCATCTGCAAACTTACTGAGGGTGCACTTGATCCCCTTATCCAGATAATTGATAAAGATATTAAAGAGAACTGTTGCCAATACTGAGCCCTGGGGAACACCACTTACGACCAGCTGCCAGATGAACTTAACTCCATTCACTACAACTCTCTGGGCCTGGTCATGCAGCCAGTTATTTACCCAGGAAAGCATATCACCATCCAGGCCATAAGCAGCCAGTTTCTCCAGGAAAAAAAGGCTATACCAAAATCCAGGTAAACAACATTCGCAGCCCTTCCTTCATCGATTAATGGGGTCACCTTGTCATAGAAGGAGATCAGGTTAGTCACCTGCCTTTCATAAACCCATGCTGACTGGGCTTGATCACCTAGTTGTCCTGTATATGCCATGTGATGGCACTCAAGATTATCTGCTCCATAACCTCCCCCAGCACCGAGGTTGGACTGACAGGCCTGTAGTTCCCCGAATGCTCCTAACAGCCCTTGTTGTAGACAGGTGTCACATTTGCTAACCTCCAGTTAACTGCGACCTCCCTGGTTATCCAGGACCACTGCTAAATGGTTGAAACTTTTTTGATGGGAAAAGCTTGATGCCATTTCAAGTTTTGAAGTCCAGAGGGAGATGGGTATGCCATGAGCTGGTGTAGTTCTTAACAAGTTAAACTTACTAAAATGAGACTGCAGAGAGGTAAGAACAAAGAAAGATCCACGGTTATTTTTTTCAGATTAAAACCACATGGTGAGATCAGCCAAAAACACACTTTTATCACTTTGTGCTGGAAGAGAGACCACAAAAGCAATGCCTTTCATAAAAATTTCTTAACTCATTATTATTCTGCTCCCATAGTTATAAGTAAATAGCCACACTTGTTTAAAAAGTGTGACTACTTACCCACTCTGTTAAGCAGAGTATCTTAATGAGCAGCTAGCAGACTGTCCTTTTCAATAAAATGTGAACCAGGAGATTGGGTGGCATTTTTGAACAAAATTCATGTGATTAACATGCAAAATCCTCTATGAGCTCAGAGAAGTCAATGGATTCAAACTAGATCTGGATTTGTCCCAGTGCTCTTTATCATTTGCAGTGATAATTAACATATTTGCAAGGCTGGCTCTAGTTCCCCAGCTGACATCAATTCTGTCAATAGATTCCCAAGGATTAATTCTTTACAATAAATGGAAAAATGAAAATACAGTTGCCAATAAATGAAGATGCTCCCTAAGTAATTTCCAGGATATATTGTTCTTCAATGTTGTATAACTAGCCTACTTTGTTACTCTGTGCCACCAGACTTAGGTTGCTGCTCAACTAATACACATGTAAAGGAACCAGTTCTCTGATAATACAGGAGGTGCTACAGCTTCAGCAAAGAAAACCAATCTATTAAGGCTTTTTTCAGATGACTTTCAACAGGCCTTGGGGGCTGCTAAGTCTGGCAAAAATGAACATGTCAGGTTTCATTGAAAATCACTGCCTGGCTAAAATGAGATTTTGAAAGATGAGCCACCTGCTTTATTAATAACAACATCACAAGATTTTTTTGGTTTGTTTTATAGACACAAAACTGTGTTCCACAGATCATTTTAAAATGTGAACAAAGGTTTAAAAGGAACTGGAGTTATTTTTTAAGGCTCTTCCTCCTCTCTGTCATCATAAGTCTCATAAATATGACTTCTACAGCAAAGATTTCCCCCTTCCATCTGTTTTGGCTCCAGGGAACATCTAAAGAGAAATAAAACTAAGTCTACAATATGAGGGAATCAAAACCGTAAAATGTGAGCAGCATTACTGGAGAGACCGCTGAAAGACCAGGCATAAATCTCACTGGGGGCAAGATAACAGGTACATTAACTTCTCTGCAGACCATTTTAAAACCCAGAAAAGGCACAGCACAGCATAGAGGCAGGTGGCAGAGGTCCATGGGTTAACAGGTCACCATTTTAACATATGACTCCTGATAACCTGCACTCCAGTCCTACAGTCCGTTGGAGCCCACTGGGTTTGTGAAGCCACAGTTAATCACAGGGAGGCCTGCATTATTTCAATACACCACACAGCACTTCTTGTCATTTTTGAGACTTCTTTTCTTAACCTACTAGATGCAAAGCAATCAAACTTGGTATGGTTGGTAGAGAGCATATATAGTATGGACATATTTGAGCCCCCCTTATCTTATGAGACTCCACTCAACCTGGAGTACTGCATTGAGTTCTGGAGCTCCCAACACAAGAAGGGAAGGGAGTTGTTGTAGCAAGCCCTCCTCTGGACTTGTTCAACTTGGAGAAGGCTCTTGGGAGACCTTATGGCAGCCTTCCAGTACCTGAAGGGAGCCTAAAAGAAAGCTGGAGAGGGATTTTTTACAAGGGCATGTAGTGACAGGAGAGTAACAGTTTCAAAAGGGGGTAGATTTAGGTTAGACATTAGAAATTCTTTACTGTGAGGGTGGCAAGACAATGGCATAGGTTTCCCAGGGGAGTTGTGGATGCCCTTTCCCTGGAAATTTTCAAGGCCAGGCTGGATGGGGCTTTGAGCAACCTGGACTACCGGGAGGTGTCCCTGCCCATGCATGGGGGTTGAAACTAAATGATCTTTAAGGTCCCTTCCAACCCAAACCGTTCTATGATTCTCTGATAGCAAATCCTTTACCTGTCATTCAAAGCAGCTGCCTCTCAGCTGAACCAAAACATTTGTTTATGAGTGTGCAGCTTCAGACTTGGAAACGGAGGAATGTATCAAATTCAATTCAAATGCGTTGGGACAATTCACAGGCAAGTGTCACAGAGATATGGGGAATGGATGGGGGGTCAGGAAGCTCAAAGTGAACATCGCATTTCTACATTTTTTTTTTCTAAAACCTGCTGAAAACGTATTTAAAAATCTGTGTGAATGTGTCTATTAGCTGTGGCAGACTCTGAACAGAATAGTTTTGAGAAGAAGCACCGCGCTAATCTTGATTCTCCTGTTGCCCACCAGTAGTATTTCTAGTGACTGCTTTCTTAGAAGAATAATGGTCTAAGAACTATGTTCTGTGTACTTTTCCCAATCACTTCTTATTTTTTAATTTCTAAACCGCCAAAAATACTAATTACTTTGTAAAACATTTCTTTGTAATTCAGACTTATGTACATATATATATAATCATTGAACTGAAGTCAGTATTGAAGAAAATAATCTGGTGGTAAAAGAGAAGGCTACAAATCAAGAAAGGAATACAGGAAAAAGCAAGGCAATACAAAATTTTCTGAATTAGTCTGTTTTAACAACATAGAAATAAGTTGTGCTCCCAGAGTGACATACAGTCATCCATCTGCCTTTCAGAACGCAAATATTAGATAACAACATCTTTATTCTGTTTTTCCAAAACAGTCATCTCAATCTCTGGAGTACATACAACACCGTGAATAAGACACAGGGCAGTCATCACCCATAACACTGTTTTATAAAAAGCATTGGGTTTTGAGTGTGAGGGAGGTACCCTCCAAATTCACCAAATTGTACTCAGCTAAATTGTTGGAGTTCAGCACAAGATAAATAATCTTATCACCTTTAAACACACTCCAGCAATGCATTACAGCAGTTTGGGTTTTCACTTCAGTTAATACAGGCTGCCAGCAGTGGCACTAATGAATTTAAGTGCAGCAGCATTTTGACTGAAACCAACTTCAGCCTAGCAAAAACTGCATGGATGTAGAATTGCTTTTAAATTTGATATGTGGTTTGAGGGGTGGGGGGCTGCTTGTTCTTGTTTGGTTATTGCTAATTTGTCAAAATTGCTTTACAATGACGGAAAGATTCCTGTGAAACTTGTTTAGAGATGAGGTAAAGGGTCAGGGTTTCCAGCTGGCTGCATTCTGGATGGCTTATCCTGCAGCTAAAACTCCTGCCCCTTTCATGGAACAATCAAAATTGTAATGAAACTGAACCTCATAAAAATGCTCTGTGGAGAGACATGTGTTTCTGCTTATTGGTATCACATTGTATTGTAAAATTAAAGCCTTCCAGCCTTTCAATTACCGTTAAGCCTATTTTAGTTCAGGAGGAAACACAAGCCAGGTGATGACTCAGCATGAGTAAGCAACAGATGAGACTGAAACTGAGATGAAGGTCCTTTTCTCTGTAATTTCCACTTTGGGCAACAGTAGTGAGACCTAACAACAAGCATCTTGGCAATACAGCCCACTCAAACCATTTACAATCTTTGCCTCCATCTCCTCTCATCATTCCTGTCTTAACTGGATTTCATAGAATGGTTTGTCTTGAAAGGGACCCTACAAATTAGTTCCAACCCCTGAAAAAACCTGCATCTATCCTGGACTTGTTTCGCATCTTCCCAGCCTTAAACCCTGGTTTCTTGTCATCTCTCACATTTCCCTGTTGGTTCTTGGTTTCAACTTCTTCCTCAGGCTGCTCTGTCCTTGACTATGATTTCCTACTGCATGGTTACCCTGCCCCACTTCTTTTCTCCACACACAACAATAAGGAAGCTGCTTTGTTCACTGTCAGCAATTAATGTATCTCAAGCCTCAATGCTACCATCTTATCTAACTTAGCAACTGACACCCTAAGTACTGTATGGCCTAGTGGTTTAATTCACAGATCATTACTGTGATCTAGCAATCACTTTGGGAATCTTTGGTGTTGACACTTCAGCAAGTTAATCAGCAACCACAAAAAACAAACAAACAAACAAAAAAAATCCCTTACTTTAACTGCCTTTAATTTAATGATCCCTAAGGTGGATTCCCACTGCTCATCATTCAGTGCCAGTACATCACAGGGACTGACGGTACTTGTCAAAAAATCTAAGTCTGTGTGTAAAGGGACAATATATCATGGGAACAAATGCGTTTTTAGCTTCTTCATTTAAAAGGTTCCTGAAATGCAGAAAAAATATCCCAACCAAATATCTGGCTAACACATGCCTAGTCTCGTTAATGACACCTAGGCTTCTAATGGCTCCCAAGGCTGGTTCTGTTTGCTAATCCATTTTTTTCTTTATTTCCTGTGTAGCATTAATGTTACACTCTTTCCTGGTTTCAGAGAGAAGGGTGTAAAATAAGATCTTCCATTGGAGATACCCATTTTATTATGTTCCCCTGGTACTAATAGACATTTCACATAGACTTCAAAGTTCATTGGTATTGCTACTCTTATTTATTAGTGGTCCACCATAACCAGTAACAGTGCAGGAAAAAAACCCCAACAAACAAACAAGATGTATTTTGTAGACCTAGCACTTTTCTACCACTTTAGAATTTCAGTTGCAGCTGTGTAACATACAACATACTGAGCTGAACATTAGGATAGAAGATTATTATATTAATCACCATGTAATAGAAAAAAACTTACATGGATATAGGAAACAAAGTAGTTTGAATAGTGAGACTATGAGAAGGGAAAAAGGTGTAAGCAAATGCAATCAATTAAACATGGTATTTACCCAAAGCAAGACTGCAATATTATTTTTGGATTTGATGCGAGTGCTATCCTCAAATCAAGTACTTTTATTGTGCATGTGTCTAGCATTTTAACTAATGACACATTCAATTGAATTCTCTCTTCCTTATCTTTCTTTAATACCTTTCACGAAAAAATCTGTCTTAGGTATTTCGAACATACTATATAGCCAAGACTGAGGATTAAAACATGACACATCATGTTTGGATCTCAGAAAGCATCTGATGAAGGCCTGGCATAACAAGCCCCTCTCATCCAAAAGATGTTGCATTGCACAACAGTGGACATTGTATACAGGACCAATTAAAATACAGTCAAGCTGACAGTGTTCATAACGAAATCTATTTTGTTTTTACCTTCATGACAGATTCTTCCTCTTATTACACTTGAAGACTCCTAAACAAATTTGTCTCATCTTTTACTATTTAAGTGAACTTTATACTCTTAATTGAAGTGATCAGGGTGCTATCTGACAACCTACAGACAAAAAGGGACCGTATACAAAATAATCACAACATCTGGTTACTTTAAAAAATATGAAGACAATGCAGGCAATCTGTTCCCAAGATGTTAATTAGTTTCCACATAAGAAAAATTACTCACGATAGGTTCAAAACACGCGATGTCACAGAGATGTTTCCAGCTGTGGAAATCATGAAACTAACTCCAACACTCTGCACTCTCCTTTGAAGAAGACCAATGCAGTAAGCTGTGTCACGTACATAAATTTATGAACTTGAAATAGATAGCGATGATGGTAATTGAATTAAAAAAAAAAAAGCGGGGGGGGAAAACAACACAAAAAACCCACCAACACAAAAACAAATTAACAACAGCTGTATCACATGCTCATATGATGAAAGACCTCAGCTCCTGTACTCAAAACATCCCATTGTATTAGTGGAGAAAAGTTGCAGTTGTGACACATCCGATGCTCATCTAATTCAGACATCATGGTAAAGCTAAGGCCAATGTAGCATCAAAGATCACCACACAACAATCAAGGCCTTTTGTGGGAGCAGGGGAACTACAGCAATCACTGACAAGTATCCCAGTTAGACAATCTAAAAATTGTAACGAAGGCAGAGGCGATGGGATTGCCTCATACAAGTGCATTGTTCCACACAAGTCCCATTCCTTGAATAAACATGTTCAAGGAGACCTACTAACTGAGAATTTAAATCAACTTGCATTACCACAACAAAGAGATTGTAGCACACACACATGGAAAATGCAAGGATAAAACAAGGCAGACACTAGGAAGATTATTTTTATCAGAAAAAACTTACCTGAAGTATCATGATCTTCAGTAGTCCTTCCAATCCTAAGAATCTTTCAGACATTTGGACATTTCTGCTTGAATATATCCTGACTGTTTTGCTTAGTCTGATGTGCATCCTGTTACTACTTTGACTAATGAACTTTGGAATTAATATCAGGAAGGTTTGATTAGTCGTTCAAACTAACCCACTTGCATTAATGCTACTGCTGATAACAAATTATACTAGGGATTCCTTAGCAATAAATAAAGGAGATAAGAGGTGTGCAACGGACTTGATTCATAACTGTTATGTATTAATACAGCTGGATCAAATTCTGTGATATTGCATAAAATTGTGGCTGAAAATTGTATCATTATAAATACCTGTTCAATAGGAATGAAGCTTAATAACTGCACCCTGCAGCAGTATGCATCCTTGGGGGGGGAAAAACATATGCTAACTCTGAGGTCTCTTATAAGACTCTCTAGCCAGGCAGTTTTTTGAAGAAATTGTATTAATTAGGTAGTGGACCTCTTTTCCTAATTTCAAGGCCAACTAAATGTAAAAAGTCTTGAGAATCTGAATTTTCTAAGGAGAAATTGTTTCTAAACTATAGACTTAATTTTGGTAAAGTTGATGGGAGAATGCTTAAGCTTAAGCTGTCCCAAACCAAATGATTTATCAAAGATTTTTTTGACCAAAAAAATCAGTTTATTGTTTTAAACTTCTATTTAGAACTGCTTGGCAGTTGCTAGCCTTGGCATTTCTCCAACTATCAAATATCACTAAAACTGAAACCTTTGGCTTAAATTTTGCAGCTTATATTCAATAAAGGGCTTAAGAAGTAATCACACTTCCGCTGACCCTGGAAGAAGGCATTAGTTGCAAATAAAAAAAAACATTAAAAGCCTCCTTATTTTGTTTTGTTTGTTTGTTTTTTATTACAAAATTGACCAACCAAGGAAGAAGCAGGATTTGATTAAGAGATAAGAGCTCCAGAAGGGTTCTGCCCCAGAAAACAGCTGCCTAGCATGGACGAAGAGTACCCATGGCACATCACCCTTTGGACTTGATGTCGCTTTCTACAGTGGCCCCTATATTTGATTCCTTTTGTAAAATTATTTCATATACTGCATGGCTTAGTCCTTGCTACCTTCCAGGGACTCCTGAAATATGATCAAAAAGCAAGACATTGGTAATTTAAACTGTTCTAGCACTCCTTGACTTTCCCAAGGGCTCATCAACTCCTCTCCCTGCAGCATGTCCAGACTTACATGTAAAACAGTTGCAGAAATCAGGGCATGCCCAACATATGATAAGTGCCCATCCACCCATGAAAAGAAAAAAGTATCTACATTGAAACAGAATATGGAGGCTGTATCTGTCATCTGGCGGAGGAAGGCTGAAGTTGTACGTCTCCTCTGTATCCCTGTGAGACTGGGCATCCATCTGCTTGAAAGGTCAGACACTCCTGCAGTACAGGACTCAAGCAGAAATCTGCAGATGGAATAAAAGAAAGCAAGTATTTCCATCCCCTTTATTTTTTTTTGTCAGTTAAAGCCTCCTGCTTAGTGTTAGGACTTTGAAGGAATTAATATCTCATCTGCAGTAGATGCATGCTCATTAACAACAATACAGATTAATCTAAGTTAAACCACTGAAAACAACAAAGTTAGGATGGATTTATACCACTCACTTTACAGACAGAAGCCAATTCTTAGGTTGCTTATCATACTATTTTTATACTGTGACCTATTTTAGTAGTTATCTTTGGAGAGGAAGGTTTAAGTAAAGATCATGGTAAAAAAATGTGTCACATTTACATACTTTACTCACTATTGCATTTATTAAACAATCATATATATGTTTTTAATTGAATAATTATTTAAAGTTTAACAAAAAGTTTATTCATCTACAGTCGGAGCCTTCAGAAGGAGTCTGGAGACTTTCTTTAGTATTCAGATTCCAGCTTGCTTTATCTACATCACTGCCCTTTGACTTAATCACTTCTATTTTATTTGTAAGGTGAGAGGCTTGAGGTAGCTTAGAATATGCATATTCATACAAGACATTTACAAAGAAATGTGTATATCAAGATGTGTTGAATAAACCATTTAAAATAATAATAATCTAAGTCCATATAAGAAGGAGTCCCTGCAGAAAGATCTAGTTCTTTATATGTAAGTAAATCAAAAGTCTTAAAAAGATTTTTTTAAAGCCTGCAATTATTATACTGTAATAAATATTTCTAAATGAAAACTTGTTTATTTAACTACTGTGTACAAAGTGAAATAACATTAAATGCAAAACCACTTCAATAGTCAACATAATCTGCATAACCAAAAGGGATTGGGGTTGGATGCTCTGAAAATGCAGATTGCCTTCACACTTTGTGATATGCTACAGGAAAAAAAAAATACTGTGCACATTACAATCCTATTTTAAACAGGATCTATAAATAATCTCTGGACTCATCCACACATGTCAGACCTATATCTTTTTATTTCTTCCAAATTAGCCCAGATCACACCAGCAAGGTCTCCAGGCCTGTATTTCACGTAACTTCTTCAGTCCAGCTGCATCTTTCCCCACCCAAGTCCTTCCACAGGCCTGTTAACAGCATCACCTGTCAGCCCCTAGTTACCATCACCACTCAAGCTACCATTTTCAAAAAGCAAAGACAAATAAAAATGTCTTAGGGTTTTTTACATCGACGTTTATCTCATCTCCTTTCTCCATACAATCTACACAGCTATCTGTTTTTGTCACAGGCCCATTTGTGCCTCAAGCGCACACACCTCTGGCAGGCTCTTTCCTGTGGTGTCTGAAATACTCTTCTCCAGAAAAAAACATTTGTACATAAAATCTTATTGATACTCATATGCTCATTTTGCAAATCACTACATTCATTTTCCTGCCGAGATTAAAACATTTATCAGAATTTGTTAAAGCCAGCTGCATTTGTCCGGGTTATGTTTAGAAACAAGAAGTTTGATCCAAACATCATTCTTCTGAAAACATCTGTTAGTTCTTCTAAAAGGTTTTTAAATATATATGCTTTTCACATTTTAAAGAGCATTTAGTTCAGTATATTCTTCCTTCTATCAGCATATACAATGGTCAAGGGATACTTAGGATGTGCTTACTGCATCTAAAAACCTTCTCATGCTTTTTCATTCTCTGGATAGTAAAGTGCTCTAAATCTTTATATATATTTTTTTTTAGTTTGAAGGAGAGCTCCATTTTTAAATCTTTTACATAAAAAATACTAAAAGATCTGTTTAATGTGCCTTTTTTCCTTCTCGTAAAACTCGTACTAAAAATTATCTTTGTTCTTTGCTAAGTGATTTCTGCATTACAATGAGGAACGTATAGTCAGAGTTTACATGTGACTGGAAAACAATGGAAGTAAAGTTTAGAGAATATTGCTCAGGTTTCAGGATTTTATTATTTAAAAAAAAAGATGGGAATTAAAGACAGGCCAAAAAATATTATTTCAGTTTAATAAAAAAAAAGAGGTGGTTAAAAAAATTAATACTAGTTTCAATACCAGAAGGGTTCATTTGTGAAATAAAATAAATGAAAAATGTATTTCTGTAGATGGGAATCAAGGATTTCCATTATATAATGAATAGGCTTACTTAATATTTATTCTGGTCTTTGCTGAAAATGTAAATGCAACTCACCATCAATAAATGCTCTTCCAGACTGCCCCATTTGTTGCTTTTTGGGAGGCAAGGTTGAAGAAGGGATTTATTGATTTTTTACCTATTGAATATGATAGATTAGACAGATAAAAACTGAACATATTTATCAGTTTATAACTTCTCTTCTTTTGTTGTTATTGTGAAAGCCTTGTGAGGAAACAAACAAACAAACCAACCTTGGTTCTCAAATATTCATTGTTTGTGTGTAGGCACAGGATCTTTTTTATTATAGCTCTAGTCATGAAGAAAAATAGAAGAGCCTCAATTCAGACTCAGTCTGATCCCTTTTGTAATGACTACTCTTTAATATTGTTTAATTGCCTGTGAAGATGCAAACAGGCCTAAAATCCATAATAATTAGCTTAAAATAACTGGCCAAGGTTCAGGCAAATCATCCAATATCAGCATTTCTGGTAACAGTAAAAGGAGAAAATAAGAAGGGATAGTCTTTGAATACATATGAAAGGAAAGCAGAGTTTACCACGAATTTCTCTCACCAGTGCACCTTCTAGCTTTTCCTGTATGCTGCAGACAGTACACATAAGGACATACAAGCCATATTGAGCAACCAGGTGTTGAAATTCATATTTACAGGCTAGCTATGAGCCACAATTTAGCAAGGAGAAAAAGAAACTACTAAGAATGACACAAGAAAGACCAGAACAACCAATCCCTCCCTGCCTCTCTGTTGGTGTCAGGCAGAAAGAGAAAAGATCTGTAATCTGCAAAGTTTCCCGTGGTTGTTTTTAGGGCAATGAACTGCTCACGCTTCTGCTTGTGTTTAATAAGATTCTTCAAGTGATATCACTGCATTTAGCATCAGCAGTTGCTGCTGTAATCCAGCCGATGAACTAGCTAAAATAGGAGTGCAATACTCGTTACCCATTCACCTGAACAGACACATCTCAGAGTAGAAAATGAGTCCTGCTTTTATATTACATCGCATCTAAAAATGACTGTCAAACCAGTGACTTTCCTGTACAAAAATAGGTCACGGTAGAAGCATATACTATCTAGAAACTGACATACCACTTCTATGCTAGACATGGGGCTTTAATTAAGTTTCTAATTAGAAACTTATCTTAAACTACGAAATAACACAGTGACACAGGAAGTAAAAAAAAAAAGGAAAAAAAAATAACAGCTCAGATAAAGCCTAGACAGTATTGGTTCTGTTTCTGGTTAACAGAAAAAGGTTGGGCCTTTTTATGCTGTTATATCCCCTTCAACCTGCCTTCAGCAAATGGGCATATACAGATGAGGACAAGAAGTATACCCTGGCAGCTGGTGGTTTGTGCAGAAGGATCACAGAGAAAAAAATAAAGAGTGGGGGATGAAATAACTAATGAATATATCAATTTCTCTCCTTAATATTATTGCTGTGGGCCAAACTATTATCTATATAGAATTGTTTGGTTTCTCACCAATGTCTTCATTCCAGGAAACATTCCGCTTGGCTTCAAATAAAAGAAAACAGACGGAAAGAGTAACATGAGCAGTAGGTCTTTTAAAGAACATTTCTGGGTGTGTTTATATTTCCTCATATATATTTTTATTTTGCGAAACTTCAGTCTTGTAAACACTGACAATAGAAAATGTATTAATCATGTTATAATTGTGAAATAAAACCTGGTAATGGCTGGCAGTCACGTTTAAAAACTTGTTGGATGCCGAGGATTAAGAGCCATTGTTGATTATCTCTCATGTATTATTTAATGATTTCAGGGAAATCATAAATTTTATCTCAAGCTCTTTAAATTACTGCAGCCAAGTATAGACATGAATACTATAACATACTTCAGCATTTTGGTTTAAACACCACAATTGAAGTAGCAGCCATGGTCACAGTACATATCAGCATTCTTCACAAAGCTACGTAGATGAAAGTGTGGTTGGAGAAACCCCAAGAGTATCTTTTAAAATAGTAATGTCCTTAAGTTTTTTCAGAAATTGTCATAAATGGTGGCTACGAAGAAGATGAAACTTCCCTTTTTACAAGAAGCCACATGGAAAAGAGGAGGGGGTAATGGGTACAACTTACTCCTGAGGAGACTCTGGTTGGATACCAGAGAAAAATCATCCGTTTGAATGATCTCCCCAGGGAAGGGGTGGATACCCTACCATTGGACACCTTTAAGATTCAGCTGGACAGGGTGCTGGGCCATCTTGCCTAGCCAGTGCTTTTTGCCAAGAAAGGTTGGACCAGATGATCCTTGAGGTCCCTTCCAGCTTGGCATTCTGTGCTTCTGTTATATGATTCAATGATTCATTTGGAAAGGCAAGGGAGTGACTTTCAGTATGTTCAGGGAAGCAGCCAACTTCTATTCTATTGTTTTAAACCAAGTATTTTGCCAGTGCCTGTAAAATTACTGTCAAAACTGCTTCTACTGAGTTATGGTAAAAATCCAACACATTAGTAGGGTTGCATTTCACTCTCCACTTAGAGTATTCACTATTTAGATATTAAATTATATATGATTATTTGAAACAATAAAATTATACCAAACAGCGTAATGCTGTTCATTTTGTCTCCCTACCATCCCTACCATTTGAAGAAGATAATGCACTGGCTAAACATTATGGGGGTGATTTTCCGAAGCCTACACAAAAGAGGCTTGCAATGAGCTCTTAGTTCTGCTCAGTTTTATCTTAAACTAAACACTTCAAAATCTATGAGACACATGCACAATTTCCATTTTTCTGACCATTCCAAATCACAGTTCAATATGCTTCAACAGGGCTTCTGTCAACATAATTGGCTACAGCAGTCAGATTTACAGAAGAGCTTTAGCTTCAGCTTTGCCACCAAAACAAATAAGATTATCAGAACAAGCTCTGCATACAAGATGCTGACTTCTTTGAAAAATCTGTGCAGAAGTGTCATGGTTGGAGCTGCTTGATGCTAGCCTCTTCTAAACATTTGACCTTCATCTAAGTACCATAGTGGGGGCAAAATCTTTTTAGAAAGCCCATTCCCCCTGACTGTCTTTTCTCCCTGTAGAAATCTACTCTTATTGCATCTGCAGGATTAGCAGAATAAAACAGGCTATGGAAGTGATGCCATATGTAGCCCAGCCATTTAACTGTTTACTAGTCATCCCTGCTGCTCACTGCTCCATCCCACAGGAATATTTATTTTAATTATTAAAGAGAAAAAAAAACAGAAAAGACCTTCTGAAATAAATTGTCTGGTCTTGTGAATATCTCAAAATGAGCTTTGCCTAAAGAAAGAGCTTCTAGTTGTTGATGTAAATTCGCGTTTTGATGGAATTTTTTTTTATTGATTGCAAACATCAGCGTGAAGGCGTGTGTTTGTTTGGGCCTGAAGAGGAGATTTTCTAAAATTTGGGCCTGAAGAAAAGATTTTCTAAAAATGGGCACCAAGCTGCCTAGTAGGCATTGAGTTCAGAGTGATGGCACAGAGGAGCCTCTTTGGTTGTCGTGAGTCATACCCAAATGACCCCATTCAACATAAAGCAAGTGGACTAAGGTGAGCATGTGCAGAGCATAAAATACAATAATTTTGTCTCTGCCCATTAAGATTAGGTCACATTTGCTGGAAAATGCAACTTCAAGAAGCAGCATTTGAGACTTTGGATCTGGCAACAGATTTAATATGCATTTTAACACTGCACTATTTTCTTAATATATTTTGCTTTGACATTTTACCTATATAAAACCAGTTAAATACAACTGAAAATCAAATGTGGTATTTAATAGCATATTAAAGCAAAACATACCACTGTCTGAAATCAGCATATGCTTTGGGGCTTTTTCTAGTTTTGTGGAAAAGAAAAACAAATACCAATTTTCCTTTGGGTTGTCCCTTGATATTCTTGTTTTGACTCCTCGGGCAAGCTTAAACTAAAAAGCAAAAAGAAGTGCTACAATTATTCACAGACCTGTGCTCCTACCACAAATGGCAAGGCCATTAATGATCTGTCAGTGAGATGCTGGTAAGGAAATCAGTCTTTCCTATGTGCTGTTTTAAGAAGCCATTCCTGAGCTTTCATTTGTGCTCATTTCTTTTTCAAATATTACTCCAAAGGTTTCGCAGGTGTTGCTCATGATGGCAGCATACAATAAATTCACGCTGCAGTGTCAACTCTGCTAGCTTGTCACAATTATTTATTACATGATAGCAGAGAGAAAAAGATGGGGCTTCATATCTGATAGGGGTAACAGTGACAAACCAGGCAAGTAGAAACAAATGAGTGTAAAATAACTACAAGTAACTTGCTGGGTGAAATCATGTTGCTCCTGAGATCAGGGATGCTTATACCAGCTTTGCCACCATCTGCCCTGGGCTAAGAAGTGCCCATCTTTACAGCTTGCAAAGCATTTCCCAGCCAAAAATCCACGGTCAGTCCTAACACAGAGATTATGAGAAAAAAATATCTTGCTTAATAATATAAAACCCAATTCAGCTCTTACAGCTGTGCTAATGTTGTTATCAAAGGAGTAACTTGATATTGCTGACTCAGATCAACAAGGTGATAAGAGGTGATGAAGGGAAGTATCCATCATAGTTAGGGTTAACACACCCTTTCTGAATGAAAACTGACTCCTGTGGATGTCAGTCGAAGGGATCTAAGCTAGTCCTCCCTCCTGAATCACCTAAATAAAAAAGCAGAAGTTTGCATTCCCTTGTGCAGGCCTCTCCCTTTCCCCAACATTTCCCCAACATTCATACAGCATATCTAGAGACTATCTGCACTGTGGATACACAACTCTCTGTACAGATGAAATCCTTCAGTAGTCCAACTACTTTATATACATATAAAAATACCTGCAAACCTCTAGAAATGTACAGCAGAAGACAAAAGGCAAAATACTCAAAATACAGGGAGGTAAAAATAAAATAAAGAAAGAATAACTGCAGTATATCCAAAAATTCCTTTACCAGAGTGTTTATAGAATCATGGAATTGTCAGAGTTGGAAGGGACCTCTAGAGATCATCTAGTCCAACTCCCCCGCTAAAGCAGGATCCCCTAGAGCACATTACACAGGGCTGCATCCAGGTGGGTCTTGAGCATCTCCAGAGAAAGGGGCCCAACAACCTCCCTGGGCAGCCTGTTCCAGTGCTCTGTCACCCTCACCATAAAGTAGTTTTTTCTCATATTTAAATGGAACTTCCTATGTTCCAGCTTGTGCCCATTGCCCCTCATTCTGTCACTGGGAACTACTGAAAAGAGTCTGGCTCCATCCTCCATGCACCCACCCATTAGACTACTTGGAGGCATTAATAAGGTCTCCCCTCAGCCTTCTCTTCTCCAAGCTAAAGAGAAGCTTCTCCCAGCTCTCTCAGCCTTTCCTCATAAGAGAGATGCTCCAAGCCCCCAATCATCTTTGTTGCCCTCTGCTGGACTCTCTCTAGTAGTTCCCTGTCTCTCTTGAACTGGGGAGCCCAGAACTGGATGCAGTATTCCAGATGTGGCCTCACTAGGGCAGAGTAGAGGGGGAGAATGACCTCTCTCAACCTACTGGCTACACTCTTCCTTATGCAACGCAGGATTCCATTGGCTCTCTTGGAGGCAAAGGCACATTGCTGGCTCATGGATAATTTACTATGATTTACTATCTATCAAGACTCTCAGATCCTTCTTCTCAGAACTGCTTTCCAGCAGGTCCACACCTAACCTATATTGGTGCATAGGGTTCTTCCTCCCCAGGTGCATGACCTTACATTTCCTGATGTTGAACCTCATTAGGTTCTTCTGTGCCCAGCTCCCCAGCCTGTCCAGGTCACACTGGATGGAAGCAGAGCCCTCTCGAGTGTCAGCCACCCCTCCTAGTTAGGTATCATCAGCAAACTTGCTTTCCCCTTATCCAGGTCACTGATGAATATGTTGAAGAAGACTGGACTGAGTATTGACCCCTGGGGGACACTACTGGTTATAGACCTCCAACTTGACCCTGCTCCGTTAATCACAATCCTCTGAGTTTTGTCACACAGCCAGCTCTCTATCCACCTCACTGTCCACTCATCCAGCCCACACTCCCTCAGTATCCTAATGAGGATGTTAATGGAGACAGTGTCAAAAGCCTTGCTGAAGTCAAGGTAGATGACATCTGCTGATCTCCCCTCACCCAGCCAACCAGTTATGTCATCATAAAAGGCTAGCAGATTGGTCAAACATGATATACCCTTGGTAAATCCATGTTGACCAGTCCAAATAACTTTCTGTTCTTCAACCTGTTTAGAAATTACATCCTGAACGAGTTGCTCCATCACCTTCCCAGGGACAGAGGTGAGACTAACCGGCCTGTAGTTCCCTGGGTCATCCTCCTTGCCCTTTTTGAAGACTGGAGTGATATTGGTCTTCCTTCAGTCCTTAGGCACCTCTCCTGTTCTCTGTGACCTTTCAAAGATGATGAAGAGTGGCCAGGAAATAACATCTGCCAGCTCTCTCTGCACTCGTGGGCACATCCCATCAGGCCTCATGGACTTACGGATGTCCAGTTTGGCCAAGTGGTCTCTAACCCGGTCCTCCTCTACTGAGGGAAAGTCTTCCTCTCTCCAGACCTTTCCCCTTGCCTCCAGGGTCTGGGATTCATGAGGGACAGCTTTAGCAGTGAAGACTGAAGCAAAGAAGGCATTCAGTAGCTCTGCCTTCTCTGTGTCTTCTACTACTAGGGTGCCCATCTCATTCATCAGTGGACCTACATTTTTCCTAGCCTTCATTTTTCTACTTGTATACTGAAAAAAACCCTCTTCTCATTATCTTTAACCACAATGGCCAAACTGAGTTCTGCAACTCAGTTGGTGTTTATTATGTGGCTATTCTGGCTATTTTTTCATTCATTCACCTCCTCTCCTTTTACCACTCTTTTCTTTGTTGTGACTGTTGTCATTGTTTGAGAGTTGAGAAGAATTTCAAATGAAGGAGTTACATTTTCAATAATACATTAAATATAATCTCAACACATTCAAAAGTGATGGGACCCATAGTAAATTACACGTTGCAGAGTCTCATCAGCTGAAGCGATTACTCCATTTCTTCAAGCCATTTTAAAAGAGCCAAGAAACTGATGCTATTTACATCATGTATATAAATAACATGTATCTCATATTTATATAAAATGTGTGAGATGGGTGAACATTTCTGCAAGTGTTCATTTGAATTTTAGCTTGAATTCATATTAGCAGTGATTGCACAATGGAGACAATGATTGTACCCAACCTCTTTTGAATTTTCTCCCCTTGGGATTTCAATGAGTCTCTGCTTTTTTTCATGAGCTTTCTCAGAGTCAGGAGATTGAAATGAAAAGTGCAGTATTTAGAGAGAATAATATTTTTTAAAAATCATTTCAAGAGTGCTTCTGAAGATACAGCCATCTAAAGACAAATTTATTGTATTCTGAATAGTGAGAAGGGAAAAAAAGAAAAACAATGAGTGAGAAGGATGTTTTTTCTAGTGTTTCCTTTGGAGGTTATTTTGATTTCATTTGAAAAGTACATATAAACATTCTAAAACTTAAAACCTTTTTCAATACCTTTCAGAAATTGTATCAGAGACAAGAAGCATGTCAGTAAACAGCTTTACTCCTGTAGAGAGAGAGGTAAAAGTGTGGTTTCCTTTTTATGCATGTCAGCACAACTGGTAAAGATAAGTATTTCTGCAAGAAACTGCAGTTAGTCAATTAAAGTATATAACAGTAGATTATATAGCACAATGTGTTTGGTACAAAACAATGCTTCCCATTGCAAATGGGTAACATTTCCAAAACCCAGTACAGGAGAAAAACAATGAACCACCCACACAAATTACTGAAGCACCTTGCAGAAAAGAAGTTTACTTTGCTAATGAAAGTTTTAGAACTAATAAATCTCACTGCCTAGTATTATTTTACATGGTATAGGGGATAATTTGTCATAGGATGACCAAAATACCCAAAATCCCTTACCAGAACCCCCAACACCAACAAAATACTATACTGGACAGAGGATATGAGTGTGGATTTCATCTGTGGGGACTCTGGCAATAGAAGAGAAAAAGTAATAAAAAGCTATGCCCATTCATTCAGAGTGAAAATTGAACATGCTCTGCTGAAGGCTGAGAAGTGTGGCTAGAATTTCAACTACAACTTTCAATTTATTATTCAGTCTGTGGAATAAATAATAGCACTTAGAAGCAAATAGTACCTATGAACAACACATATATTTAAGAAAATTATAAGCCATCCTGAAACATTCTAGAATTATACAGAGGAGTTTAAACTGACCATGTTATTCACCATAGCTATTTAAAGTTCCATTATGCAATGCCATGTCATGCCAGGTTGGTACTGACCACCAGAAATACCACACAGAAGGTCTCCCCCTAATCCCACTTGGATCAAAACAATAGCATGAGTGGGCTACTTTTGTACAACTGGGTTTGCTTCCTGGTTTGGAAGCTGTTTTCAAATTTCTATCCTCTGACATGCTTTTTACTAAAAACCCAGTCAAAATTAACTAGGAGTCTTGAGACTCAAAACCAGAATGGTTGAAGGACATAAACCTTGTGAAAATTGAGGTGACTTCCCAAAAGACTTCCATGCATCCCCACAAGCTGGCAATGTCACAGGCATTTCCAAACCTCCCACGAAATCGATCAATGAAGTCTCATACCCACTTGACATACAGAAGCATTCTTACTCATGTTAAATTGTTAGGAATTGGAACTCTGAGCTCCAGAAACTTACAAACCAGCTGAAATATTTCAGCTGTGGATAATATTCTTGGTACTGTCATTTGCATTGAATTGGGAGGGGTTTTTCAGAGCTAGAGAGTACTGCTGGCCCATGATGGACAATCAAATAATAGGCAAATAAATCAGCTTCAGAAAACACTGGCCTTAAAAAAACCTTTCTGAAAAACAAAACAAAACAAAAAAACAACACCACAACCAGTATGTAATAAAAATAGTGAGGGAAAGCTATTTCTAGGTTCTGTAGCTGAGCCCCAAGGCAACCTTTTAGCTAATATACATATGGCAAAAGCAGATTTGTATAATGGCATTTTACAGTTTATATGCATAATATAATCATGGAGATGGCTTTGTATTTTAATTCACATTTGCCCTCATATGACACTAGCTGAAATAACACTTAGTCTCTTGCAGTGTAGATCTGAAGGGAAGGTTGCAATATAGCATGACCCTGGAGCCACTAGTCATCCAGCTCTGGATCTTAAAGGTATTTTTGTGGGATAACAAGAAAAAATAAAAACCCTATAACTAAACTAACTTTGCATACAAGATGTTCCCCTAGAACATGAAGGCAGAAGAAACTAATTATGTCAAGAGAGAAGGAAAAAAGACTGAAATGTGCCCAACAGAGTCAGGCCAAAAGAGCAGCGACTCTAAGGGGACAGGTTCTGAGGGTTCTTTGCAAATGACAACTGGCACCGAGCCACTCTTGTGATGACTCAATGCTGAAGTCACTACTACAGCCAGAGCTTTGCCACTCTTGAGTAATAAGCTTTGTTTGGGGAGTGTCAGCTCAATTTATTACATATAGATTAAATTTGATTTTCTACTACATTGATAAATTATATACAGACAAGCTTAAGAAAACCTCTTTTGCTGTTAACATATATCTGTTCATATTTCTTACACCTGCAGTTCAAAAAAGGCTGAGGGTCATCAGAAATGTTGGATTATTGTTAACAACCATTACATTTGTAGGGTAACAAAAACAACATTCCGTTGCATTAGGAAAAATATCTAAACACTCAAAATACATACTCTAATGTTTAAAAAACAACTCAGAAAAAAGCGAAGTTGGAGTTTATAAAAAGTTCAAATGTTTAAAATATCCCAACATTAGGCAAGGTTTATGTGCTCAGCTAAAATGCAAAGCAGTCAACAGGTCATTTACTCACCTTCTAACACACTATAAATAAGGTATAAACAAATTAAATCAACTTGCTTAATAGCCAGGGTAACACCAGAAGCCAAACAGTGACTTTTTTAAGTGTCACAGAAAAGGAACTCATCAGACAGATTTTCTACAAGACACTGAATCCACCCAAGGATGCTCACTCTGCTATATTGTAACTTGCCTTTTTCCACTTGTCAGTGGGCTAGCAGCTTTCCTCCTCTCCTTGGCCAAATCTCCAGCATTATGAAACTTGAAAAAGAATTCTGTTTGCCCAAGTTTCTTGATAGACTTTTTTCTGGTTTCCTACAATGATAGTGCTTCTTGTTTGTACCTACCTGCGTATTTGTCACCCTCAGTAAATGTTGAGCTCACTGACTGGTATGAACTGAATTTAAAAGACCAAGATCGGAAGAATAATATGGGTCCAAGTAACTTTATGAAAAATAGAGAAACCCTGGAAATGCCCATGTGAGAAGGCAAATCCTCATACTTGTTCCTAGTAAGGAAATGCTCCAGGAGGAGTTTACACTTTCTTAAACAAGATAATCAAAGAGAAAAATCAAATCAATAGAAAATCAGATTTCATTTTTACAGTTATGGAAACAGTGTTAATTAAATGCTTGCACAATGAAAAAGATATCTACAGAGAAGTTCATTTTCCAAGTCCACTTGTAAGTTAAAGATGTAACCCCAGTCCAGTCTCTTACAAAAATGTAACTCAGATATCATGTAGCTCCATATAGCCTTGGCTCATCTGTAGTACATTCCCTGTAGAAAATCAGGGTCACAGTTAGTATCAGATGAACCAGTGTTTCTAAGGGATCAGGGAAGATCATTCATCCAGAAGTTCTAGCCAGATTAAAATTCACTTTGCCCCTTTTCAGAAGTGCAAAATAATCCTATCAAGCGGAACACCACACACTCTGGTTTCCTTGGCAGGGTCTCTACAGGCTTCCTGAAAGAGCCACCCCATACTCTTGAAGCCCATGTGCTGGTGCTGCTCCTTCTAAACTCTGTAGCTTCACCTCCCCCTGTCCCTCAGGGCAACAGAACTGCAAAACTAGTGGCATTTCATATGTGGGTGGATAGCCTCAGCAAAAACTTAGGAAATCCCCAAATTTAAAAACACATGCTTTGTCAGTTGAAATGAAAACAAAAATTTTCAGAAAAATAGATTCTTTTAGGGGTGCTTTGGGGCAGTGAAGCAGCTGCACATAAATTCTTCTATAATCCTGCTTAGTCTGTGGAAGGAAACAGACATAACTTCTAAGAAGATGTTAAAGAACCTATGCTTAAACTGAAGGTAAAAGAATGTGACCAAACGTGTGGGTGGTGGTGGTGTTCCTTTTCTTATTTGTCTCTTTTTTATGCAGCTTTCTGGATGAGCTCACTAGCACTGAACAGGAAAGGGTTCTCAAGAGTGAAAGAAGGATATGCATCAACTTCACCATGTGCAAAATAGTATATTTTTGTTGAATAACCCAAGTGGTGGCTTTATGGCTGACTGTTACCATGAAGCAAGGCACAGAGATGCTGGTTTCATAGAAAACGAAAACTATTAAATGGTGTTGTCCCACAGAAAGACTGAGAAAAAGTGTCTTTTACTCAAGAGAAGACTCCTAAGCACACTTTTAGAGGCAGTTTAAATGGTGGCACTATCAACCTTAATGAAGAAAAATTAAGAAATGCAATTCCTGAATGTTTTTCACAGAATATTCACTGTAAATTAAGGCAAGGTTATCTGAAGAGGTTGAAAGTACAAACTTACACTACAAAAAAATAAAAAGTCTTCAAGTCCAAACCCGACAGCTTAAGATGAGACTACAGTAAAAGCATCTGGCTGCTTCTGTTTCTCCTTTTAACAGGCAGCAGTTTAATAATACTTGTTTCCTGCCTTTCTGTTCTCCTAATTTGACAGCAAGACTGAAGTAGTAATAACATTTGGGAGATCTGAGGTAGCATTCAGTGAAAGCACAAGTAGTCAAACAAAGAAAAGAAACACAACATTAAATCATTTTTTTTGTGTATTTATCTGTAAGATCTTTCCTCATGTCACATATGATTGCTTTAAGTATTGCTTCATCATCCTCTCTCCAATACTAGCAATTCTTAAAATAGTCTTTGGTTTCAGTAAAATTCAAGTTCTAATTTGAAGTAAAAACTTCTCCTATATTCCCAGGAGAAACAAGTCTTCTGCAATGCTTAGACTTCAGGGATTTGCTTTTTTACAGTCACCTTGTTTTTTTCCAATATTATTGGGAGAACTATACTTCTAAAACAGAGTTTATATTGTGTATTGAACACAATTTAAACAGCAGCCAAAGAACAGGAACATTCATAGTACACAAACTTTTCTCTAAGTCAATGAAAAAAGTAGTACATGAAACATCAGAAAAATGTGGCCAATTTTTACACAGAGCACTTTCTTTTTGAACTTCCATCTTCTCCTTTCACGACCCAGGGCGCTTTTTTTGACATACGCGGACAGCAACTAAAGGAAGGGCCCATGTCCTACTAAAGAAAGCTTCTTTTGAGCAAAAGACCAGCAGTGGTATTTTCTATTTATTTTGCTTAATTTAATAGTTTCTGAAGAAATATTACCTTTCATCATACTAATGAATACTCAGTTCCAGCAAGAGAGTTCTTAGCCATTTCCACCCCCAGCAGATTTATCCATCTAAAATGACATTTTTCCTCGGTAGACTACAAAGACAGGTTAGGCTAAACACTTACAGTTACATTAAGGCATTAATGACACTATCACTTCCTTTGCAACATGGATTTTTAGAAACATCACTTTTCGTCCTTGGAAGACACTATAAAAATAGAAATCTAAATCAAACACTTGAAATAAAAAGTAAGGGCATCTACAAGATATTGCAGACCCTTAGTCTTCATAGTCCTGGAGATGCAGAGTCTATTCCTTATCAAGTATACAACTTAGATTCCAACTAGATATATTCCAGAGTAAAGCCGTTTAAATGGACTACGAAAAACAAATATCATAAGAATATGTCAAGGCTACCATGGGTGACACAAGTGATATTCAGCCCAATTCCTAGAATTCACATTAGAAGCCTCTAAAATGCATTTTCTTTCCCCAGCATTAAGAACATGCTGAATCAATGTATCAAGAAGAATCAACTCAACTGCCAGCGCTATTACCACAGGGAACAGTCCCCGTCATTGCAACAAAATATACTTGCCTGGGCATATCACACTAACTAGTTATCTTACTACATTTAGCAGAAGAGACTGCCAAATTACTGTTTAATTCAGTGAAGATACAGATCTAAGCAGCCTATTAAGATTTTTGCTTTGACTTATGGTCTGATTTAAAGTGACAATTCAAATCTGGTCTTGTATAACCATAAAATAATGGGATATTAATAATGCAGTTTATGCATCTCATGCCAAGCTAAATTTTAAGTCTATTATCAAGATGCAATGAAATATTTAAAAATTAAAGTGGAATGATAAATGAGGAGGCTGGAGAAAGGTAACTAAAAATACACATTTTAAACTTTTTTTCCTGTGTACATTGTCAAACTTTGTCACAGGTAAATGCAATATAAGAGCAATTTTTTAACCCTCAATATTGAAAGAGTAGCCAAGCTATGGGAGATCATTTATACATTTTTTAATCTGTGCATTTCAAATGCAGACCCAAGCACTGTCTCCTTCCAAGCCTTGAGAGCAGATGCTGAAATGAAGATAAGACTATTAAAGACACGAGTCAAAAATAAAGATGGCACTTTTTCTAAAATTAAAATTCTCCAGAACTCCCATGTCGGAATGTGAAACCTTCCTAAAGCTGCTTATATAGTTGAGAACCGGAAGAAGGGAAAACTAATGAGTTTCCCAAAACAGTGAAGGGACAAAAATACAAGAAATTGGAGGTTGAAAGCCATACTATGATTCAGGCTATCTCTAGCAACATGCCTACAATTATGAATGCAAGCAACTTCCAAACACCACTTAAATCCACGTCTTGATTAGAAACTGAAGCCAGAAGCACTCACTTTGTTAGAACATCCTCATTTTGGATTTTTCCCAAGTCTGCTTGGCAATAAGGGAAATTTTCCTGTGATGCCAATGGACAAACAGATCCACATCTAAAATATTCTACAGGCTGGACTGCCAGTGGAAAAGATTAGACCCAAGAACACTTATGGGAAGAACAAAGTCCTTAGGGTGTGATCAGATAAGACTAGTACTGGTCAATAGCTATCACGCTGCCAACTTCTGTCCTGCTTGAGCCTGACATTGACCCATATGCCTTAAAGGTATAAATTTATCTTCTATGACAGCTTTTCAACAGGAAATTCTAGAAACCCATGAGACACTTTAGCTCCTGAGGGCAGTTCTTTTTCATCCACAGAATTACATCTCTTCTCCCTGACCCTACTCAGCGTTTGAAATTTAATGGGAAATTAAGTTTGAGAAATGAGAACATTCCACCTGTGAAGAAATACAAATCCTCATGCTCAACAGCAGCCAGGTTGTGAGCCTTGAACTGAGACAGCTTTTAGACAGCTCAAGTTCTGTTCCATGTTACCATGTGGGGATACTTTTTTTAAAAGACCCATGCACTGAAGATATTCATGACTACTGGATAGGATTTTTATTAAAGCAGAGTACATGTTTAACCCAAAATTAATCTTTAAAATCTATGCCAATGAGGCTGTGAAGTCCTTGTTGTATGAGGTAGGCTCTTTTTTTAATACTGCAGGCATATACTGTGACCACTGCAAATGTGAGACCATGAAAGATCTCCTTACAATGCCCAGATTTGGATACAAAAAAATTTTCCCCACTCTCACTGAATGAGAACCAATTCAATAAATCACTGACATTCATTCTCAGAAGACTATGTTTCAAGCCTGTCCTGTACAAAGCATCCAGTCAAAGCTGTACAGATAGGCTTTATGTATTCATGAATCTGCCCTAGTGAGTTTAATAGAATTTATGTATTACATTCTAAACATTTCAATACACTTATGTTTGCTAGGCCTGTTTTTCCATTCTCTAAACTGGCAAACTTTCAGATCAAGGAACTGTCATGACTGATTTTGCAACACTAAATTATTTCAAACCAAGTAGGGCTTTGGAGATGTATGGTTATGATTAAAAGTGGCAATTCCTACAAACCATACGAAAAGCATACTGTGTTAATATCATCCCACAACTCTCTGCTATTTCAATCCTTGTACACTTATAACATTTTTTTTTTTAATTATTAAAAATGTATTAAGGCTAGGTGCAATTGCTAGCATGATGCTAAGTTTTAAAACAAGGGTGGAAATCCCAACGTCATAGAAACAGGCTGTATATAAGTACGCTTTTTTTTTAATGTGTGTAGCAAGTAATGCATCATAGAAGATTTAGTTCATTGCCTTTTTTTTATTCATGCTTGTATATGACAGTTATCTGTTACAGAAAGCTGGACAATGTACTGATAGACTGCTAAGATTCTGATGACAGAAAAAAAAAACAGTAATAGAAACAGTCTAGACCTCCATAAAATGTGAGGCTCCTACTCACCATTAGTAGCATAAATAGCTCCCATATGAATCCTTTGTATGCAAACCAGTCAATTATTTAAAGCCACCTAATTTCTATCCACCACACACTATGTAATAATTTTCCTTTGCAAGAACAACCTCTTGTGAAGTAAACCTTATAAAGCGGCTATCATGTATCCTACAGACGAGCGAGCCAAGCTCTGGAGAGGTAATTGTGTAAGTTACCAAAAAATCAAGAAAAAAAAATAGAGGCAGAGGTGAGATATTCTGTTTCTAATGCTTTAGCTTGTGGTGCTCAGTAGAGGTAAGCCCATGCTGTTCCGGGGATGCACCAATGAGTAACCTCTACAGCAAAGTAATCTCAAAACTTTCACTTACAATACAAGTGAAACCTTATTTAGCTGTGATGAGCTCAGCAATTTCCTGCAGATTTCAGTCTTTTATCAGACTTCCTGGAGTAAGGGTGACCTGGGATGCCAAATACTTATGTGCTAGTACAGAGAGTGAGGTTTCTTGCTCCCCATTCAGAACAAGGAGGTCTGAAGCAGCATTGGACTTTAAGAAGTACTCCCAAAACAAACTGGAATTTTGTCCAGGAACACTTAGCACAGTACTGCCTTGGCCACCTCCCCATGGCACCTGGAAACCATGTTACCTCTTGTCACATTCTGCTTCTCTGTCCTCCCTTTCAGATAGTCAATGCCTTCCCTGAACAGAGATTTTCCATTGTCTCTAAGGAACTGTTCTTTGTTCCAAATTTCACCTCTAAATATCAGGGTTTTTTCTCCCCTCACATTCAACTCTGATCCTCGTTTGCATCACTATCAGAAAGGAGAAGTGCAGTGTGTTGAAACTATTCCTTTCACCTCTAATTTGGTCATTTTCATTGATGTACTACTTAATTTACAGTTCAGGCACAGAGGCTTCATGCCTGTCATTCACCTTGAAGTCTGGTTAATAAGGAACCTTCTACATGACCCAGTCCTCAGAAGTACATCACTGAGGTTTAACTGCACTGATATTGCTAGAGATATACAGGTGTATTTCCCCCTGCCAATACAAACATAAAGATTGAACACTGAAATAAAGCAGCCATGCCATTTCCCAGGCTGGACAGGTCTGTTCTTAGATATATGTGATCAAGTAGGATTCCCTTCTCTCCCATTTCCTGCATGGTTTAATATATCTGTCACACTCTCCAGCAATACAAACTAGACGTGTTCTTGAAGACCTCTGTATACCAACTCCATTCAACCTGGAGAACAATATTGCCATCAGCACTGGTTGAGGGAGCTCCTGGCAGCAAAACTTGTTCTTTTGTCTCTCCTGCAGCCACACAAAAGGCAAGGACAACTCCAATAATAAGCTACATGCTGTTCTTCTAAAAAAAACACTATGTAAAGGAAAAAGTGAAATTCAAATACGCTAAGGCAAGGGAGAATTCAAAACTTATTACACAGGTCCTATAGAGGGGGTGGTATTAGCAGTCTGCAGCTATGTAATATTTTTGGTTTTCCAGCAAAACAAACAAACAAACACGTATTTTGTGTCTTTTTAAACAGATGTCTGAAAAACATTTTTATAATCCCTTTTTCTATTGAAAATTGAGACACAATGGAGTCCCTAGAACTACTGAAATTAAGGCATCACTAAATCCAGAAAAGAAAAGAGAAAGAGAGCAAAAGTATTTTTTTGTCAGACTTCTCTAAAGGTTTTATTATTTTTATTAATACTCCTTTAAACACACTGGCTAAATTTCTGAGAAAAAATACTTCTATATAAAGATTCTCCCTTATTTTAGTTAAGACCACAGACCTACAAACATTCAAATTTCAGGAGAGAAGACAGAGGAATGTAATTGCCTTTGCCACAATGAAGGCTAATGGTATTCTGGGCTGCATTAGGAGGAGTGTTACCAGCAGATGGAGGAAGGTGATCGTTCCCTTCTACTCGGCATTGCTCAGACAATCACATTGTTGGGTTCAGTTCTGGGCTCCGCAGGACAATTGAGAGCTGCTGGAAAAAGTCCAACAAAGACCCATGAGGATGATGAAGGGACAGGAGCATCTCCGCTATGAGGAAAGGCTGACATCTAAAAGTGTTCAGCCTGGAGAAAGCTCAAGAGAATCATATCAATATGTATAAATACCTACAGAAAGAGTGCAAAGACAACACATCCAGGCTCTTCAGTGGTGTCCAGTGACAGAACAAGAAGCAATGGGCACAAACTGAAAAACAAGAGTCTCCCTTTGAACATCAGGAAATAATTTTTTACTGCAAGGATGATGGCGCACTGGCACAGGTAGCCCAGGGAGCCTCTATCCTCAGACTTACTCAAAGGTTATCTTGACACAGACCAGAATCAGTTCCAGTCATCCTACTTGAGCAGGAGGATTGGGCAAGATGACCTCCAGAGGTCCCTTCCAATCTCAACCACTCTTGATTCTGTAATCACGATGTTTCTATATGATAGAAGGGAATTAAACTTACAAGTTAATAGGAAAAAAAAAAAAACACTGATTTGAAACACATCTTTAAAAAGGAAGACTATGGAAGAGCACTAAATCAAGCTCAACAGTGAGTTTCTGAAAGACAGATAAGGCAAACCTCCAGCAGGAAAACCCTCCAAACAACTGGTGCAGTAGTGGAAATTGTGTTGGTGCCAAGCCTCTAAAATCTTAAATCCTGTCCCTATTGTCTCACAAACTGCTTATGGAAGCTTATTAAAGTAATTTCAACTCTTCAGTTTTCCACTACAACCCTACCTCCTAGGAGTTTTATGTAGACAAAGTGAGATGTTTAGACACTGAAATGAGGACTAAGGAATGCAAAGGCTTATAAAACAAGGACAAATATCAGCCCAGGAAATAAACTGATCAAAGGAGCTTAATTCTTTCACTTGTTAATAAAAAAGCTCAGAAAAAGAAGCCTTTACAGATGTTCCCTGTCCTGCAAACTGATCTTCCACATGCAGCACTTTGCTCTGACCATATTGTACAAAACTGAGCTTTTAATAGATGAACTCACTGCACAAACAGCACATCCAGCTTGCAAGAAGGTTAGTCACTTCCACAGGCTGACACAGGCTCCAGTTCCATTTTTCCCTGTGATTTATTCCATTGTCTTCCATGGAGATGTTAAAGCAAGAATTTGAGTGTGATGATGTGTGGCAGAACCCGAATGAGGACAATGAAAGATTCAGTCCAGAAAATCTGAGCCGTAGGTCCATACTAATTATATCCCATATACTATGCATTTCAAGAGACATGATTCTCTTATGTATTTCAGAGAAGAACATACAAGCATACAAACCTTGCTCCCTACAGCACACTGGCAGGAAACACAGGCATACACATGCTTTAAGAACATGACTACATTTCAGTGCCAGAGAAGGTTTTGCTTTCTTGCTTATCAGTCCTGTTTGTGGTACATAGAACCTGGTTCACATTCCTATTGTTCAGGGTCAGCCACTGCAAGAGTGTCAGAGAGGTTCACTCTTTGTGTGCTACTTCGAAAGAAAACAGCACTTAAGTCTATCTCAGGCACACACAAGATTGTTCTCAGTCTGTCTTAGTGACCATTTCATGGTCAGCTGCAGCAGCAGAGCAGTGAGACTTCTGAAGTCACCCTGTCACAACCAATTGAATTGTCTTTGATACCACAGGGCTTTCATAATAAATGCGTGTGTGTGGCTAGAGAGCATAAAATTCAGTGTGCCCTTGGGAAAAAGCACTCTGCATCCCTGTGAGAAAGCTAACGAGGAGACTGGAAAAACATCAAGACTAGCATTTAGAAAATAGTTGGAGCTCTGGAAAAATATGACAGCCAAATAGATAATCAGGTTGAAGAAAAGTGACTGAGCTGACACTGCAATGTGCCAGTCAAACCACAGGGAAGAACCCACTGACCCACTCTCTTTAACTGCTGAAAATCTTGTACACAAAGGAGGCACAGGAAATCTCTTGGGAAGGCATTGTGCCAGACTTATTAAATAGCAAGGCAGAAAACAAGGCCAATAAAACATAATGGAATGCTTACGAAACTGAGAAACTATCTCCAGTGGTAAACTTAACCAGAAGAAGCCAGACTTCTGGCGGGAAGAAGAGGGACAAGAACAGCTCAGCTCACTGCTAGAATAACACAGAAAAAGCAATTTACAGCTGAGAAGGAAAAGGGAAAACAAGCTCATAATATGGCTGAAGCTCTAGGGAAGCCCAGATCTGAGTTGTTCAGTCAAACTGAAGAACAAAGAAGAAAGAGAAAAATCCCAGGATATCACTAAAAACTCATACAGCATAAGATGAAATCACTAGCAGTAAGTCATGGGAAGAAACTAGAGGGTTCTAGCAAATAGTTATGAACAACAACAAAAAAAAAAATCAAGGAAGGGTTTCACAAAGTATGTCACTCAAAATGACCCAGAAAATATTACGCAGCTAATGCACTGCTATATATTCCCTTGGTTTCTTTTATGACTGAGTTTGTCATCCAATGGACTGACCACTATTAGGATACCTCAGGTCAAATCCATGTGGGCTTCCCCAGAGCTCTATCCCAGTCAGTAGCTTACACCAGCTTCCCAGGCTACCCTATCAGTGCTGGCTTTCACCCCTCCCCACTGCTTTCTTTTTAACACACGAAGTTACTGAAACTAAGAAAAAAACCATGAAATATTAGAGTGACCATGTTGTTAGTAAGAAAAATCTTCCACTTCCACTCCACAGAAAAAAGGGAAAACATCTTGAGACCAGGGACCAGACCAAAAAAGCCTGCTCCCCCTCTCAAAATAATAAGGCAGCAAGGGATACAAAAGCTTTGAACTAAAGCAAAAGAGAGAAAACTTCAGCTCTAATTTGAGAGCCTAGGCATCTTCTCAGTTGGAAAGGGGTCATGTTTGTATAATACCAACCTGACAGAGCTATGATCTCTAGATGCTACTGTAATACACAATACAAAAAAACCTTCTTAGGAGTAAGCCACTAGTGCATTAATCAGGCTGTAAATGCTGCCTGATTTCCACGAGAAACCTCTTCTGGCTGCCTCCTAATTTGAGACAGTTCAAAAAGAAAGGTTCTCCTGGGATATTTTAAAGACTTTAAATTAAAAAAAAAGGCTAAGCTGCAGAGAAATAGGTGAAAACTGAAAATGGAGAACACTAAAGAGAAGTATTTAAATCTTCTAAATAGTAGCTGAATTCTGGGAAAATCTGGAAGGAGTGTCTTGCCATGCTGCAAAATAGATTATTTACCCAGCAGATGGTGGGCAGATGTTAAGTTAGTTCTCTCTGTAGATGTTAAGATGACAAAATAAGTCAAAAGACCTTGAACAAGTAGATAAAGGGGAGGGGAAACCTAGAAGGCTCTTGAATCCCTCACTTGAGCAAAAGTGTTTAAGTTGCCAAGATTGGAATTGAATTCATTTAGTCATTCCCTATAAAATACTCTCTTGAAACAGCACAACTCCACCTGTGCCTAAACCAGGTTTTTCCTAAAAGGTCTGGTGAGGCCCATCACTAAGAGCAGCAAACATTATCTTAGCAAGGAGCTATTTCTTTGCCTTAAGTCTTCTAAGAAAGAAGCTTTGTTTTGTAATAAGGCATGTTCCCCCAGAACTTGGAGTGCTTCTAAGCCTAACTTTACTCTTAAAGGCCATTCCTGCTGTGCCACTGAAATTGGTGGCAGCATTGTAACTGTCACCGCCTTGGCACCTGCTGCTTCCCCAAATGCGTGCAACATTACATTTTGGGAGCTTGTTTAGGAAACTGCACAGGCTCAAAGTCTCAACAAAACACCAGAAAACCCACATAATACAACATAGAAAGTTACTGAAAGGACAGCAGCTTTTAATATACTAGGTTGCAATCAACACACCTGTAGCGTAGTAGAGAATAAATTTGATCTAGATTCTTCCTCTGCAGATCCCTTACTGTCTATAAAGGTCATAAAGCTCTGGCCTATAAAGAAGGCAGAAGGCATTCCTAAAAATTGCTGCTCTATACCAGGCAGTTCTTCAGGTGCCTCAAAGCTGCTGAAGGACCTCAGCCCTTTCCATCATCTGTATACTAAGGCTACCATCACCATTTCTAGGAAAGTCTTTTGGTATCCTGCAAAGCATTGGACACTGTTCTGCATGACATCCTGGTCTCTAAATTGGAAAGATAGGGATTCGATGGATGGATCACTCAGTGGATAAGAAATTGGCTAGATGGTCACACTGGAAAAGTTGTAGTCAAGGGCTTGATGTCCAAATGGTGACCAGTGACAAGTGGGACTCTTAAAGGATCAGTACTGGGTCTGATGATGTTTAACATATCTGTGGGCAACACAGTGAAATTGAGTGCACCCTCAGCAAGTTTGCTGACAACAAGAAGTTGTGTGGTGCTGTTGACAAGCTGGAGAGAAGAAATGCCATCCAGAGAGACTTTGACAGGCTTGAGAAGTGGGCTCATGCCAAACTCATTCAGTTCAATAAGGCCAAGTGCAAGGTCCTGCACATGGGTCAGGACAATCCCAAGCACAAATACAGGCTGGGCAGAGAATAGATTGAAAACAGCCCTGGTGAAAAGGACTTGGGGGTGTTGGTTGATGAGAGCTCAACATGAGCCAGCAACGTGCACTTGCAGCCCAGAAAGCGAAAAGTATCCTGGTCTGCATCAAAAGTGTGGCCAGCAGGTCAAGGGAAGTGATTCTCCCTCTCTGTTCCACTCTCGTGAGACTCTACCTGGAGTAGTGTGTCTAGTTCTGGAGCCCCCAGTGTAGGAAGGAAAGGGAACTGTTGAAGCGAGTCCAGAGGAGGGCCACAAAGATGATCAGAGGGCTGGAGCACCTCTCCTACAAAGACAGGCTGAAGAGTTGGGGCTGTTCAGCCCGGAGAAAAGACAGTTCCAGGGAGACCTTGTAGGGGCCTTTCAGTACCTGAAAGTACAGCTGGGGAGGGATTTTTTACAAGGGCATGTAGCAATAGGACAAGTGGTAAGGGTTTAAAACTGAAAGAGGGTAGATCTAGGTTAGACATTAGAAAAAAATTCTTCACTGCAAGGGTGATGAGACTCTGGAACATGTTGCCCAGGGAAGCTGTGGATGCCTCATCCCTGGAAGTGTTCAAGTCCAGGTTGGATGGGGCTTTGAACAATGTGGTCTAGTGGAAGGTGTCCCTGCCCATGCAGGGGGTTTGGAACTAGATTATCTTTAAGGTCCCTTCCAACCAAAACCATTCTATGATATGATTTAATGATCATATAGGACAAGTTACTTAAAACCCCAAACTCTACAGACACACAAAACAACTGTCGGTGCTTGTGTTCACCAAACCACCAAAAAAAGCCACATTTCAGTGGCCAACTAACTGCACAATCCTGGATACACTTTGATAAAATGTGCTTATAGACTCAGCATCATGACTCTTCAGGGACTTGAATACTTATCTGCTGTAGTCCAAACATTAGATATGAAGACATT
Organism: Hemiprocne comata; assembly: GCA_020745705.1. Classification (NCBI taxonomy): domain Eukaryota; kingdom Metazoa; phylum Chordata; class Aves; order Apodiformes; family Apodidae; genus Hemiprocne; species Hemiprocne comata. The sequence goes on from CM036587.1 coordinate 40,636,267, forward strand.
ATTTCTCCACTTTGGGCACCATAGGATCTAACTGTTTAAGACAATTCACAGCATCCCCAGCACTAAGCACAGCAGGTCAGGAAACCTTTAGTAAAATCGTAATTATTTTAGTACTGTTTTTACTAGAGTCTTCTCTTCACCCAGGAATCAAAAGATTCAAATCCAAAGCTCCCTTTTCAGCTCAGCCTTAACATCACAAAGTGCTTGCCTTTGGTGGGGAGGTAATTTCACTTAACTTTAAACATCTACCTGATCTTTTTAGTTAATGTTGCTAAGAGGAACATCTAAAACAGGTCAGAAACTGTGTGGTAGGAGTGCCTGTTCCATTCCTTGAAGATATGGGGAGGGCTGGGGCTAGACAACTAATTAACATTATGATCCCAAGTAGCCATTCATGTTTTGGCTGAGTTCAGGCACAATGGCCCCCCAGCTTCATCACACATTTCTGACTCTGGCTGTGACAGCAGCTTTTATATATTATCCTGCCTAACGTTTTCTACGAGATCAGGTTTTGACAGCATCTATGATCTCCTGTGTGCTTTAGGCAGTCTGGTGAGGTCCAGATGACAGCACATCATCTACTGGAGTCAACATGCCAGCCTAAACTGGAGAGGATATTGTGGATTCAGTTAATGCCCACCCCTAATTTTTCTCCTACTTGGTCATTGCAACCTGTTAAAGGTGAAGGAGGAGATTATATTACTACTAAATTCACCCTGTAAAATCTTTTGAGATCTTAAAATGAAGCACCCAATATAAGTGCAGAGAAGCAATTTCATTATAACCCTTTCAAGTATAAATTACAACCACTTCAGAAAAAGCTTCACATCATTTCATATCTTTATATCTGTTCCTAATTGTAAGTCATCCTCTTCAACTGAGGCTGACCTCAGTCTATAATCAACTGACCTTTCTCAGGTGTTGTTTTACGTCAGATACCAGTGAGCTGAGGGAAAAAAAGGGAACACCTTAAAAGGAAAAGAAAAAAATGCAAAGGGAAAAAAGAAAGCTGAGCTGTAGAAGGCTATCATTTTCTGCCCTGTTAGTATTTGCATCCAAGACTGTTCTTCATGCTGGGATGCTTCGTGTGCCCCCGCCCCGACCCCGTGTGTTGGCTTTGTTTGCAAGTATTTTGGGATTGGAGACAGACTTTGAAATTCCTGCTGAGTAAAAGGCAAATGTAACTTTTCTAACCATGTGCCAGGGAGCTAGTTCAATAGGAATCAGCAGGGTCAGCAACAGTCTTTCACCAAAGACTGCTGAAAGAGTGCTGATTTCTCAAGTCAGAAAATTAAGCCTGGCCAAGTTAAACAAAAATAGTCTTGTAAAATGATTTCACAAATTGATTTCCCGATTATGTTATCACACTATCTGCTGTTATCAGTATCTTCCTAGCTATAAGAACAGGTCCTTATATATCTGAGAGATTAAGAAAATAGGTTAAATGCCCAAGTCATCCAAGAATGAATCTTCCTTATTTTCCAAGTAAGAATTTTAATTAAATTTATAAGCACTTTAACATTCCCAAGTGAGAGAAGCAGTGTGTTTTAGCAAGGAATTAAATTGCAGCATCTTGATTATAATACAGGTTTACTTTGTCTGAGTCAGGCCAGATCTTCACAATTTTTGCTGACCTCCTGACACATAGCAGTTCTAGAGCAGATGGGAGCTGTAATGTAATCTTGAGGTTGACTCTAAGAAGCCATTCCCTGATAGAGAGATGTCTCTGAAGTGGATATCAAGTCTGATGCAGTAGAGATTGTCAAATTTACAGTTCTAAATAAGCTAGTTGTGTTCAATTAATCATGTAAGATTACAGTAATTGGTTAAAAAACACAGAATCAAAGAATCATCATGGTTGGAAATGACCTCTAGGATCACCGAGTTCAACCATCTACTCAGGAGGAAACAAAACAAAAACAAACAAACAAAACCCCAAAAAACCAACCAAACCAAAAAAAAACAACCCACAAACAAAAAACCAAACACCAAACAACACAACATGCCCACTAGAGCATGTCCTGAAGTGCCAGGTCTACACTTTTTTTTTAATATCTCTAGGGACAGCAACTCCACAACTTCCCTGGGCAGCCTGTTCCAGTTCTCTCAATAAATAAATTCTCCTTGATATCTAGTCTCAACCCCTCCTGGTGCAACTTCAGACCATTGGTTTGAAACTGCAGGAGGAGAGATTTAGGTCAGAGATAAGAAGGAAATTCTTCAGTGTGAGGGTAGTGAGACACTGGAACAGGTTGCCCAGGGAAGTTGTGGAGTTGCTGTCCATAGAGACATTAAAAAAAAAATGTGTAAACCTGGCACTTCAGGACATGCTCTAGCAGGCATGTTGTGTTGTTCCTTTGGAGTTTTCAGGCAGGGGTTCCAGAAGTCCAGCGCATGGGTCAGCTTGCAGACCACAAAGCATTGCTGTGTAGTCCATGCTGGAACTTCTACACATAGCTGCTTCTAAAAGACAAGGATCTACAGCAGCTAAACGGTCCACGCCCACTATGCTATAACCAAGCTGTATGTCTAAGTGTTCCAGAAATTAAAGCCTGCATCCAAAATGACCCACAGAAGAGTCATCTGACAAGAGTCTGGACTGTGCCCCAGACACACAACCAGATCCAATATACTGCCCCAGCTACACCTAAAACTCCGTTTGGCAGGAAGAAGCTGTTGCATCAACCTGTTCCAGGAATATTTATGTCATCCGAAAAACAGGGAGTTTCCACTTCAGCAAAGGCAGAAAAAGAAAATCAGTCCTTACTTCTTATGTGGACAAAAGAGTGGATTGAGGAATTTCATTTATTCCCTAAATTAACTTCTATGATTTGCTCCTGCCTGATAAAACTTTGGAATCCTGCTCTAGATAGCATGTAGGACCTATAAACCTCTCAGTGAAGACCACGTTTCTTTTCTGCTGAGAAAGAACAACTTACAGTGGAGTTGGACTGCACTATCAAGCACTGGCACACATGCCTTTTAACATGCTAACATTACCTCCTTGCTCCCTTTGTGCCAATGCTCATTACCAACACACCTCCATGCAAACAGCCTTTCATTCACTAGGTGTCACGGGCCGATAGCAAAGGCTACCCAGCTGATTCTTTCAGCTATGCATCCCTAAAATTATCCCAGGGCAGAAACCTTTTGAACCTATGACAAAGTTTCTGGAGCCTGCCAGCAGTGGCAGTTTAAGCTGATCACATGCACTGTCTTATTGAGAGTGGTCCAAGCAATAGCTTGAACACAGATCACCCATACTTCCTATATTTTGCTTTTTATAAAACTTCCAATCATAAACGAAAAAAACTTGGAATGCATTCAGTGTTTATTGCACTTTACATCACAAAAATTAACATAACTGCAGGTAAGGTGAAGTGTTGCCTGTACAGTCAACACCACCTAGTATCTGGCTACATAAGTAGGAGATGAAATCCCAAAAATATATAAAAATAAAAATAAATGTTTAAGTAAAATATCAACTTTGTGTTGGTTACTTTTCAACTTGATAGGTTTTAATAATAAAGTAGCAAGGTATCTGGAAAAAATAAGACAAGATTCTGGGCTATCACAACTTCACTAACACAGAAAAGAGAAGGACAGGATAATTTAATTTTTATACTTCCAGCTTTACAAATGTCACAAGTCTTCTGCATCCTGAACTCTGTCTCATGCTTTGTTCCAATATGTATCCTAACATTTACCTGAGCAAGCAGAGTCTGAACTCACTGCTGTCACACTGTATTACCCTATTAGAATTGCACTGTATTAGATGTGACACCTTGTCTTTGCAAGTTAAAGATATCACTACATATTGCTCCCCATAATTATACTGCTGTTTGATATCACTACAAAAGAAAATGAAAGCTATACCCTGCAGAATCATTTGTGGCATATTTCCATAATCATGCAGAAACATACACTACACAGAAACAATTTGTGTTAATGCAACCTGGAAACAAATATTTTCTCAAGAACAGAAATATCCTTGTGAGACATCTATAGGCTATCCAGCAAAACAATACCTTGGAACAGAAGGCTCTACTGGTAAGAGGCACCCATATAAAGAAATAATTTTAAACTGCATACATTTCTTTTACATAGTCATAAAAAAGTTAAACCAGAAATAATACTCTTTCCCTTTGTCCTATATCCTTTATAGCAATGAAGCCATACAAAATCCAGCTTCGCTACTATTATTTGCTGCAACCAACCACTATAGATAAGCTGTCATACCTGCACAATAATCACAAAATCACAGAATCACCAAGGCTGGAAAAGACCTTTAAGATCATCAAGTCCAGCCTATGACCAACACCACCACACCATCTAGACCATGGCACTAAGTGCCACATCCAGCCTTGCCTTGAACACATCCAGGGACGGTGCCTCCACCACTTCCCTGGGAAGTCTATTCCAATGTCTAATCACCCTCTCCGTGAGGAAGTGCTTCCTAATATCCAACCTAAACCTCCCTTGGAGCAACTTCAGGCTATGCCCTCTTGTCCTGTCACCAGTTGCCTGGGAGAAGAGCCCAGCCCCCACCTAACTCTGCCTTTTTGATGAAGAATTATTTTTTTAATATATATAATTCTTTTTATATAACAGAACACAGCAAAACACTGGCAAAAATATTTTCTCGTATATTCTTTCCTTTTGTGTAAAATGAAATAAGGTCAGCAAAATATAATTTCCTTGGGAAAAAAATAAAACTGCAGGTGAAAGGTAAGAAAACAGAAATATCAAAGATACAAATTTTTGGATTATATTCCTACTACTTATGAAACATATTTTAGCCTCAAATAAGTTCCCATTCCATTGGGTTGGGACTGTATCTTATTTTTCTACAACAGATCCTTCTATACTCATAAAAATAGGTGTTAGAGTGCAACATTTAATACAAAATCATCACCACTTTTCTCTAATATAACGCAGGTCTATACAACTGAAGTCAACATAATGTCTCAAAAGGGTTGTGACAGGAGGAGGACTAATCAGAGAGACAAATGATAGGAACCAGGCTTGTACAAAGCAGAACGACATGCTTCAAGCCATCTCCTTGGAAAGAGTGAAGCCATTTGCAAAGTACTCCCCTGCCGCATGCAGGCAAGGTGGCAGAGGGTAGCTGAGGGCTAGAGATTGCTGTCTTGCAATGAGATTTTACATTCTCTAAAATCAATAGCAGCTTTGCTGCAAGAATACAATCCAGTTATGTTCTACAATCTTCCTTTATTATTATCATTTTTAAGAGCATGTAAAGTTTGTCGGTTTGGCCAAAAGCATCAAGGCAGCTACAGCAGGCTGAAAAACGGGTTCCTCAACATCACTCAGCCTCTGAAATGGGACACACACAGACTGCTAGTGTCTAGAATATGCCTTTTTTTGCACTGAACTTTATTTCTTGACTTGTTGAAACAAAGATAAATGAGGAAGCTATTTTAAATGAAGGAGAGAAATAGTAGGAGCACCTTTTCATATTCTGGAATGAATATGGGTTATTTACATCCTTTCCCAGTAGTCAGGTACGTCATCATTTTACATCATTTTTTTGTAGTTATGACATAAATTGGAACTGGTACCCCAAACAGCAGTACCCACACCTCAGAAGTGCAGAATATATGTTTAACATGAAAGATGAGACAAACACAAATAACATACCTTTTCTTTTGGGGACATGAACTGCAAAAGCAAAAAAATGCGTACAAGGGAAAAATGTTCTTTTGACTGACCTCTGGCCTTACGATTGTACTGCTCTGCACTATATGGACACTAATATTCAACATGAAAAAATAACACAACTAAAAAAACCCAAAAGAAAACAGAAAAAAACCTAAAAATCTTCAGTACCTACAGCATGTTTGTTTGTCTGTTTTATGAATTAAATTGCCCAAGGAAGATCCAAAGGGTGAAATGACTCCTGTAAGCGAATTCAAAGTACCAAGGAATGTTTTGCAGGGAGGATGCTGAATGACAGCTGTGGTTTGAGCTGTGGTTTCAAGAGTGGCTTGATATACTGACTAGAGATGTGACCCTACCCTGAGTCATGATCCTGCCTGGTACCAGCCTAAAGCCATTATCAACCACCTGCTGGGCAGTTTATGTGAGATACACCAGAGACTGAGCAAGCATAATAGAAACCCATGTGGTAATGATTTTTGTTTGGCAGCTAATGTGGGCTTTATTTATCTATCAAAAGTAAACTCTGCTAGAGCTGATGCCTGGAGCTGATTCTTCCCCCATAGGATATGAGCAGCTTTCTCAGTCAGAGCAGTGGTTATTCTTGTGTGTTAGAAATACGAGAATAAAGCCCCATGAGACTAAATTTTATGTATGTAAATTTCCCCAGTGACTTGAGAATAAAGCCCCATGAGACTAAATTTTATGTATGTAAATTTCCCCAGTGACTTGATTTTTCTGAGCAATTGACTGAATCATAGAATCATATCATAGAATCATAGAATGTCAGGTTGGAAGGGGCCTCAAGGATCATCTGGTCCAACCTTTCTAGGTAATACTATATGAGTTTATACAAGATGGCTCAGCACCTGTCAAGCTGAGACTTCAAACTGTCCAATGGGGGGGAATCTATCACTTCCCTTGGGAGACTATTCCAATGTTTAACTGTCCTCATGCTGTAAAACTTACCATGAGACAGACTGCTTGTCCCACCTTGCATGTCTCCTTTCTTTTCCTTCATATCCTTTCCAGCTTTACCTTATTCTCTTTCTTTCCTCTGTTTTTTGGTTTAGCTCAGCCTTTCCAGAGCTCGTCCCTCTCACAGCTCCACCCAGTGTGATAAGAACTAGGGAATCCCCTCCCTGCCTGCAGCCACTGCTGTTCTCCCTCTGCTCATGGGTTGTTTCCTCTTCAGCTCTGCACCCACCAGCAGTGACTCTTTCCCTCAGATCTGCAGAAATGTCTCACAAAGCCCAGTCCTTGGTTTATCCTTGGACATCTCCATATTAAATACAGCCACCAGCAATTCCATGCTCTGAACCCCGACCTCAGTTAAGAATCACAGTTAAATACCTGGAGGCTTTGTTAAATTTATTACAATGTCCAGCAATAAAATTAGGCACCAAAGCTGAACTAGTTTCTACCTTTCAGTAAAGACACAAGCAGGGCAAGTATTTCTCAACTCCAGGAGAGGAGGGAAGTCCATTTGCAGCCTGGGTCATGTAAACATCTGTCCTCTTTATGAAGTTCTCTCAGACACTCTGGCAAATCTGAAGGTCTTAAATTCAGCAAAAACAACAAAACAAAACCCACAAACCCCCTGAAAAACATGCACAATAAAAACAGGGAATGTTAATGGACTCTGCTCCTTTTTACAAGCCTATTGATTTTGCAACAATTAAACCTTAAAATTTTATAGGCTTTTTGATATTTGTTATCTACAAAATCTACAGCTGCTTCCCAAGTAGAAGGCACTCTTTTGGATATACATCTACTAAAAAATAGCAAGTCTAGTGTTTTTGTTCTTCAGTCCCTTTACTCTGAATAATTTTGTGATCAGTTTTTGAACACAGATTTTGCTTTGGACTGTATCATTTCAATCAGGTTAACTTTTTCAGCCACAGAGAGCTAGTTATATAAGTGCTATTGCCAACAGGTTACAGGCAAAGAAGTACAATTGAACAAAGCAAATAACTAATTCTGACAATTTTTTATTTGTATTTTTGCATCATCTGCAAATAAATCTAACTTTTCACACACTCTTAGTTCCTAAAATTACCAAATTTGGCAAATAGTTACTAACATGAAACTGACTTCTGCATTAGGAACATTTCCTCTCTGTAAGTCAGATAGGTCCTTTCCTGAAATCCAGCCCACTGTGAAATCAATGACAACATTCTCATTAACTTTGTGGCATTAAGATTCATTACTGTATACTTTGTCTATTCCCTGATTACCTGTAATTAACTACTACTGAAACTTCCCTCACATAAGTCTTACTTTATTGACCATGCTCTCCAACTAGTATAAATAACCAAACATGGTTCAGCTTGTAATTTTAAAATCAGAGAGATATGCAATTTTAAATGTTTTCAGCAAAAACCTCAAAACCAAAGATTAATACTTGCCTTCCTTGAGGCATATTATCTTCTCTCCAGGGTATTCCCACTTGAATACTTAAATTATGAATATGAAAGATCACTGCACTGGTGAGTAGTGGGATTCTGCTGGCCAGCCCATGAAGAGGTTCCACAGATATCTATCTAAAGCTGCTAAAGCTGTGCTGATTTGTTGCAGCAGGCAGTAATAACCACACAAGACAGATGAAAGGATTATATCTGGTCTTTTGCAAATGGGCAATGGAGATCTATTATAGAGGAGACCTGCAAGGAAATCTTTGAAACCACCAGGCTCAGGGAACAAAATTAGGTCAAAAGACTCAAATAATGCTAAATCCTAGAGATAAAGGGAAAATTCTGAGTTCACTATGGGTGTGCTTCTGCTCATCTAGCACTAATTGTTTAAAGGTTAGTAATCCAATCTAATTCAGGCATCTCTGTGAAACCAGTGGAGTAAAAGAGAAGTCTGCAGAATATGATTAATTTCACTATAGCAAAAGTATACTTAAAAAACCCACAAAATAACAAAAGAAGCTGTCAGGGAGCAACAAGAGCAGGTCTGCTCCCTCAATGCAGGCGAGTCAGGAGCATGAGGGGGTCCCCATGGCGACCAGCAGGGTAGGGTGTCACCAACCAGGGCCCATCCAACACCCTGAGCTGGGGAGCAAGGCTGACCCTGAGATGGTGGCCAGGTCCAACCAGAAGTCCAAGTCATAAGGCAGTACTGTGGTGTTAAGGCAGGTACAAGGTCAAGCCTAGAACACAGTCCACAGGTTAAGGTCTGAATCAAGTGGATCCATGGCCAGGCCAGGCATTGCTGTGGCCATGCTACAGGTAAATGCTACTCCAATGTACCTTAGGGCGGGGACTAAAGATCCTAACACAATATTCTTAAGCCCCAGGTACAGCTTGTCATTAAGGCCTCTTAATGCCCACAGGGCCCTGACACAAATCCAGCCTTCCATGTATTTACAAAGACAGAAAAGCACCAGCATTTTAGCCAGAAATCCAGGGCAATGCACTGAAATGCTTAAGTACATTTGGCACTAGTCTCTTACTGATTTCAATGCACCTTTAAGCAACCCTAGTACTACCATTAAATATATTTTCAACATTTCAAAAGAAGTCTAATACTTACCTGTTTTGCTTAATCAAGGGTTTTGGCAGAACTGTTGCACATTTCCCCTTTCCTTTCTGGCTACTCATCTTTAGCTATGCATTAAAATTACTTGGAGACTTTACTCCTTTTCTGTCTATTCCAACTCTGAGACAGCAGGGAGAAATTGGCTCAGGGGTTAGTCAGGTTGTTCTATAATAAACCAAACAAGACCTTATTGATCATATGCCTTTCCTGAGTGATGACTCCCAACTGAATTACACACACACACACAAACAATCACAGTGCTTTCTTTTAATTATAATTTTCTGGTTTTCTGACCTAATAAATTTTCTGTTCTAAATTTTTCAGTATAGCCTGGAAATTGGTCCCATTATCAGGCTCCAAAAACAAAAGCTCAGTAATTTATTTTTTTTCTTTTTAGGAGATACCACCAATTTTCCTAACCCAAAATATGCCTGCAAAATAATCTCCCAAATATGTTCCATCTGACAGCCAAATTTTTACAGCACACTATACTCAACCAAGTTCTGGAGTCTTTTTCCACTCCTTAAATTCCCAGAAAGGCCAGTGGCTTTTCATGTATAAACAGGAGAACAATTTGCTGCAAATGGCATAGTCAAAATCAGGAAGATCACATCCAACCAGTGGTGAAATGCGAGATTTAGTACCAGGCAAATTACCTATACTAACTCTATTTTATTATTTACTTCTCACCAGTGTCAGCAATAGGCTGTTTACTTCTCAAACACAGAGGTCACCCCACCCTTATGTCTCAAGGAGCCATTCCAATAAAGTTAATTTCATGCAGTTTGATCATTTAACCTATTCTCGTTCTGCGTAATGTCCTCTTGTAGACATAGTTTAAAACAATAAGCTCATTTGTTTTACTACTATAATCACTCCTAACGATATCATGACTAGGATGTGAGAGTCTCGGGAATACTTCCAAGTCTAGGAACTTCCTCTGAAGTTCCTTCTGCCAGCATAAAGTAGGTTGAAAAAACACAGCACTGTCAAGCCACTTTAAATATTCTGCTCTAACCTGAGATGTATTTTAATGATAATGAGAACTAACACTTTACTCAACCAAAATTTTTTAAAATGTGGAGCAAATTAACTCTGACAATTCAGTGAAAAATACCTATAAATTATTAAAGTTACTGGTATTTAAAGGGATTTCTGTGCTTTTGACTGAGTGAATCAATAGCGATACTCAATGGAATACAAGAAAAAGCACAGAGTGAGAGGAATGAATTGTCTTAACAACTTTTGCTTTTTAACTTTCATCACGAACACCTCCAGCTCTCCTGACTTTTATAGTAGGAAATCACCTGCAACTGCCAGGGTCTTCTCCAAAGCCACGGTAGGCTTGGGAGAGCACAGTATGGCATCAGGTACCATAGGGGCAGATATCAGATCTTACAGACTGATCTCATTCAATTCTAAGCCCAGTTTTTAACTGGGTTGAGGAACCCAGCCAGAAGTTTACTTATCTCTTTTGAGGACCTGGTGCAAATTCTACAATTTCCCATTTGTACAGTTTTGTCTAAGGGCTTGATCCTGCAGCTGTTAATGGCTCATGTTCTGGTTTGAGCCAGGGTGAAGCTCTTTGCCGATTTTTTGTTTCTTCTTTCAGTGAACTTTTTAGCAGCACCAGTGGACTGATAATAACCAAGGTCACTTCTGACTGTCTCCAGCCTCCCCCACTGTGGGGGAGCAGATTAGACTGAAGGCAGGATCAGCAAATCAGAATATTCCCTTCTCATAATATTTTCTCTGTTAGGCTTTCAGTATAGGTTAAGACATCACAGAAGTCAAGCCTTTCGTTTACCTTTCCACTCACTTTTCTGCTTACTGTTGCTTCTATCGCCCTCTCTTTGTCTCTCTCTCTCTCTCTTTTTTTTATTTCATTTTTCTTCCCAGCCGACACCTGAGGACCCCGTCCGTGCACCCGGACACTCCCCCCCTCAGCTGGAGTCACCAGGGAGAAGAGTTGCTGTGAGAGTCGCTGGGGGAGGAGGGAGGGGATCCAGTGTTGCACATCCCTTAACAAATATATATATATTCCCTTATTACTAATAGTTACAATAAATCTGTTTCACTTTTCAACCCAAAAAGCCTCTCTTTCTCATTTTTTCCCTCTTTCCCTACCTTGGGGGGGGGGAGTGTTACTGTTATTGGTTTGACTGCCAACTCGGTGCCAAACCGTGACAGCTCAGCATCAGGTCCCAGTGCAAAAAAGAAGCCAAGTCCATACGTTTTTCATTCAAAACACACTGTGGTATTTTCAAAACCAGCAAATGTTTCATGGTCAAGCTGTAAACTCTATAATATAGTCCATACTACAAGAATAGAATTTACCTAAAGATAAAAGTAATTTCCAAATAGTCTTTCCACTACAAAACCTAATGAGCTTTCACAGAACTAGAGAAAAGGTTAATGAGAAGTTACAATGTCAGGCGTGGTCATGACTTGTATCCTCAGCAGAATCTCATGCTGACACTATCACCATCAAATCAATGTAGTCATAATTGCTATCCTGGAGTACATTTGTCAGTGTTATCTAAAGAAATATTAGCAATATCAAGAATGAAATAAAAACAAGGGTTTGTCATCTGTTCCTTTCGGCACTTGGGCTGGGGAACAGTGGAAAGACAAGTTGCTAAAACAAAGTGCCTCCTGCAAAACACTGAACCACAGCCTCAATAATAGTTTCCCTTAATCTTTTTGAATCTTCCTTTTGGATATAATTGTCTACAAGTGGTTAGCTTATTCTTTATTTTCTGTGTTTGGGTAGAAAAGTCAGAGGGAAAATGGACTCTTCTAAGCAACTGTTCCCCTTGGATGCCTGGCACATCTCTTTGGGCCCCTCCTTTTCTATTCACACTTGCATTATTCACATGTGCATTTGAGACTAGAAGAAAAGTCACTGGTTTATTGAGAGTGTGCCAACCAAGCCCTAGACACTTGATCTCAGATATTTTGAGGCTCTCCTCAGATCTTGAATCTTATTTCCAGAGTGCCACTAAATCCAGGAAAATAAGTATACCATGACTGCACATCTTGCAGCAGAGCAAGAGCAGCAACGAGAGCTGAAAACTGCAGAAACAGCTGTTCTTGAGAATGAAGGGCTGAGCAAGGAGGACAGAGACATCCTGAACTCGGCTCGCAGCCTGGCTACAGGCTTCCTGCCAGGGGTGAGACAAGTCAGTGAAGTGCTGTGGCCCAGTTCCCCAGCTACACAACAGGGTTCTTTCTCTTCCTTTCTCCCACACACATTCTGTCTCCTTCAGTCACACTCAGTGCCTCAGCAGTGCTGCTCCTGCCACAAAAGCTCCTCTGCACAAGCCTGTCTGAGTGAGGTCTCCAGGGACCTACACATGGGGATGGAGAAACTGTCACCAGGAAACAGTGGATGAAGAGTGGAAACATATAAACCATGAGATAGCACATGAAAGTCTCCCAAGAACCAGTAAACTGAGGACACCAAGCGGCTGGTGAATGTGTCCATCAACCAGTGGTGACATAACAGACCATGCCAAGTGAGGAAAGGGGCTGCTACACGCAGACAGAAACCACAGGTATAACACACACCTGTTGATGTAAGGGACCTCAAAGGAGTTTCTGAACAACTGTCTAGATACCACAGCTGTGTCAGGATGACCATCCACTTCTGAGTAAGTGTACAGCTGGGTTGGCCTCTCACTGTTGCTCCAGAGTTTGAAGCGTGTAAAAGAGTAAGTGAATGAACAGCGCAAACAGTTTTATTAATAGACTTGAGCTGTTAATAGCAGAAAAAGAACTTTATAAAATGTGTTCTAACAAATCTAGTTGTGCTCTGTGTTTTTCTAGAGTCTATCTCCTTTCAGGAGAATTTCCAACACTTCATCAGATGTATTTCAAGTGTGTAAGACAATACAATAATAATCCTTTTAAGACCTCAAGATGCTACTTCCACAGTCATTGTATTATTATTAAGATTATTACTGACAGGAGCAAGAATTTATGGCAGTTCAGAAAAAAAAAGTCTCGACTTGGCTTTACTATCATGATTTATATCAACTGAGCACTGGCTCTAATCTGCTGCACTTGTAAACAAGCATTTGTTCTGAGCTTTTATAAAATAGAAGTGAAACATAATAAGCTAGTATCATGGCCTAGACAAATAGGAGACTAGAACCGGGTTTCAAAAGCATTTCCAGATTGATGAATGATGCAATCTGCAACCTTATTGCTCCTTTACCATAGAGCAAGAGCCAGCATAGTTACAATAAAGACATTTCCTCTTTTCCTAAATAAATAAATAAATAAAATTGCATCAGAGATAATCTATTTAACACATAGTAAAAGAAGTTGAGATTTTGAGGTTTTTACCTCAAAATGAGTTTATCGCACTGATGTCAGCAATCAGATCCAATAAATGATAAAATAAAAATCAACTAAGGCAGAAGGCATTCATTTTGATGAACCAACCTTTATAACACAGGTCTACCAGATAGCAGCCTGTACGTGTCCTTGAACTGTCATGAGGTGTCCAGGCAAGATCAGGAAGGGAAGCGAGATTAGCAGAATGAGCAACTGGAGTTTTGGAGGCAGATCTGAAACATTATTCATCTACAGAACTGCATGCTGATTCACCCAGTTCACATACATGAAATCAGAAAATAAAAAAGATTCACATTTGACACTTTGTGCTTCAGGTATGTTCACATGTTAAAAACAGTTTTTAGTTGACTGTAAGTGATGTGCATTTATCTGAGATAACAAAACCTTTTTGCTTTTGTAAGCCAGTAAAATGCTGATGTGTTAGATAGAAGTTCCTGAGTTAGCCAGACACCCAAAAGTACATTCAAAGTTCTCATGGTCCAAGACAGAATTGTTCAACAGGAGTAAAAATTGTAGAAATCAAAAGAGAAGATGTACCTTCAAAAAATAAATTGGGTTCTGCAGTCCAGTTCTAGATTTTTAAGGATGCGGGTTCCCACCACCACCTTCACCCAAACTAATGCCATTCTAAAAGTATAGCAGGACATTCTATTTTCACCAGAAAGGGTAGTGATAGGAAAAGGGGTAATGGTTTTAAACTGAAAGAAGGGAGATTCAGGTTAGATATTAGGAAGAAATTCTTCACCATGAGGGTAGTAAGGCACTGGAATACGTTGCCCAGGGAGGTGGTTGATGCCCTCTCCCTGGAGGTGTTCAAGGCCAGGCTGGATGAGGCTTTGTGCAGCCTGGTCTAGTGTGAGCTGTCCCTGCTCATAGCAGGGAGGTTAAAGATCAGCAGGTTTCAAGGTCCCTTCCAACCTTAACCATTCTATGATTCTTGATTCAGCTCTAAACCGGACTCCAGTTTTTAGTCCTTTGCTGATACTTTCATATCTAGCTCAAAGGATTATGATAATGCAAAAACATGGCAGAGAAATTAAATACAAGGGGGAATTTTAACACTTAATGATGCAGCTCACCACTTACTGTGCCTTACTGACAGAATGAACAGATACTATCTGTGCTGAAAAATGCCTGCAGTGTCACTCATCTACAGCAGGGGTTGGAATTTCCCAGTTTCTTTACGCTTATAGCCATATATGCTATCAGGCTGCCTTCTTACGCATTATGCACATATGGGTTTGATTATAATTATAGATGATAACATCCAACTTCTAAGTAACATTTTTCAGCAGTGGATTTCAAAACACATCAGAAATACAGCCAGCATTTTTATTCTCTTTTTATATGTGAGAGAACAGATTCAGAATAGGAAAGTGACTTATACCAGCTCTCTTCACCCCACCAGCACAGAGCCCAAATTAGTACCTAGTCCTTAAAGCAAAGTTTTGTTATAGCAGTTAAACTGTTATCAACTGTGGAGAAAACACTTGGATATTGGAAGGAGTTAAATATTTGCTGTGATCTGACAGCAAGAAAAGTATTTTCTTTTCTGTCTACTGAACTGATGTAAGAGATTGCCTAGCTAAGAGCAACAGCATCTTTTAACCAGCAGACAGACTGACAGGGGTCTCTGTCCCACTCCAAAAGTAGATTAGAAGATAAAACAGGAAGTTTCAGCAGTGCAGAGACAGATAAGCCTGGAAAAAAACAGGCAGATTAAACAAAAGAGAAAACAGGATGATCAGCAATGCCAAAGGTCTATGTGGATGATGAGAAAACTGAGAAATCAGTTCAGCCACTCACTGTCCCATGAGGCTCATTTCTCTGACGAGCAGAGAGAAAAGGAGATCACTGGACTCAAACCCTCCACCAGAAACCTTCTTTCAGCCTTGGTGCTGGCGACAATCTGGTGGGGCTTGCCAAGACCATGGTTTGGTGCCTGAGCTTGTAACATTCAATAATACCAAAGTCAATGACTAGAATCCTGATTCATCCATTATCATTAATAGAACTGCCTGCATTCTCAAAATAAACCTTTATTTTTCTTTTTGTTTTCAAATGTAAAAGCACAGAGAACATCAATGGTGGAACCAACAAGCATGTCCAGGCTCAGTCCATGACTCTGAAGAGACTCTTCAGGAAACAGTTCCTGGCTGAATAAGCCAGCAACTCAGATTTAGGGGACAACTGCGCACCAAGCATCCAGGGCCACCCAGACCTGATCCATGGCACCAGTGGATTATACAAAGCTGTGCACACCCAGCCTCGTGACAGCAAAAGAAAAGAAAGGCTGGGGAGGAAGGGAAGAGGAAAGGCAAAAATACGTCACATTAAGTACTTGAGGGGAAAAACACCTAGCTAAAAGTGCTTTATGTAAATGGGAGGAGGCATCTATTGCACAGGGTACCAAGGCACAGGACAATTAGGAGCGGGGTTTCTCTTAATACTGCTGGCACAGCTCACTCACCCAGACATTCAGGTACCAGAGGACCAGTGGGCTGAGCACACTGGCCCTGATCAGAAATCTGATTACATCAATGGAAGCATTTCCTCTGGCATCAGAAGGCTTTGGATTGCACCCAGTACCAACAGCAGCCTTGGACTGGAGCAAACTCTCATTGTTGCACAGATCTTCCTTGAGCTCCTTCTTTTCCAGTTTTATTTAGCACAGAATGATGACCTTCTTTGCAAATTATGCAGCTGGGGAATAAATTAGCCAGTGTAGAAAATCAAGAACATAAGTTAGATTTTGCAGTATCAATGAAAAAAGCTCTAGAAGTTCCCAAAATAAATTAGGGTTAAAATTCATGCAGTGAGCAGGGCTCACTGGTTTCTTCAGTGTATTCACACCTCCCAGCACACTGATCACTAAGCATAGTGGGAATACAGATCACAGGCTGGCAGTGCCCTGCAATCCTGCAGTGGATTCTTCCAGTTGGTGCCACATACATACAGCAGCCTTCCCCATAGATGTGCAATTGAACTTAAGGTAGAAAAAGCCAGTTTAGTAAAAAGATAGAGGGAGAGGATGAGAAGCACACGAGGTAAGACTTCTCTGGTTTCACAGAGAAGTTACACACAAAATTAACATGATCACATAAATTTGTTGAAATACAAATATGTGAAGAATACCAAAAAGGATTTTTTGTCTCAGATTTGTTTTCTAGCTATTTTTCTCCAGCAGATCTTTCTAACATCTTTACTTAATCTACTAACACAGTCTTAGAAAACTCAGAACATCCATATTGAAATAAACAAGCTGAACCTGCACTGGAAATCTCAAACCATGAAGCATAACAAAAGGACCTGCAAGACAAAAGAATGGGAGATGACTGTGAGATGGACTGTGGCCACAGTCTGGAAGGGTTCCCCTCCATCTCTCCTCCAGAAAGGTTTTTACCCAACATATTCCCATATATAAATCAGTTTACTACATCTTAAGATAAGTACATAATAAATATTATGTGGATTTTGTTGTTGTTCCTTACAGTTTAATTTCTTCTTGACAAAGTCAGGAAGATGACAAAAGGCAGCAGAATGAAAGAGACAGAGGCAGAGACATTCAGGAGTGAAGGTGAAAGAAAGAACGTGAATCAAGGAAATGGCAGGGATGGAGTAGAAATAAGAGATCTGGATGGATAAACAAAGGATTACTGAGCAAGAAAACTGGATCTGAAAAGACAAATGTGATAAGAGAGAATCAGTAAGGAAAGACAATACCAGATGAAAAAGACAGGACATTAAAAAAAATAGTGCAATTATCACTTAAAAGATGGCATAACATCCACAGAACAGAGCTGAACTGAGAGTTCACTATCAATGTTCATTCTGTCACTGTCTAACTTTTTTTTTTGCAAACTTAACTAATGTAATTTTAAATGTCCTTTTTGTGTGCTTATAACACCTTATCTGAGAGGCTGAGACATACCCATCACAATTTCAGTTTTCAGATTTAAATGCTTCTGGAGCAACCAGAGCATAAAAGTGTGTCAAAACAATCCTTTTCATGCCCAGTTCACTCAGAGCTAAAACGATTTTATTTGAAATCCTTTGGAAAAAATTCACTTCTGAGAGAACAAGCATGAAAAATTGCACACCAAGAAGTAGTCTGGGGGGATGTTACAAACCATGTACAAAGATAATTTAGAATTAAAGAGCCATCATGTCTGTGCCATCTAAATTGTGCAGTACCCCTGTAAATACAATGCATTTGCTAGTAATCGGCAGGGAAGTAATCTCCAACAACAGATTTCACTTAAAAGATTAAAAAAAGAACATGCTCAATGTAATCCGTGGTTTGGAAGTCTTAGGACTTAGAATTGCACTATACTCCTTTTTATGGATGGAATCCAAACATGAGACATCTTAGCATCAGAGATCTCGTATGCTCAATACAGTTGGATACGCTCCTGGATATATCTCTGCAGATCCCATTTTAAGGATGCTGTAGCTGAAAGACTAGTCCAAATAATTTGGGTATTAGACAATTTTAAGAACTGTCTCCAGGGGAAACAAAAGTTGCAAATGATACAAAGATGTTAAGGAGGCCATTTCATTAGGAGCAAACACCCTATTTTTATTCCATGTTTATTTATTTCAACTTAAAAAGGCAAGTTTGACAATGTAGACAAGCTTATAGAAGTCTTACATGACGGCCTTGAGACCTTTCCTTGGTATCACACGTGATCTCTTTTGCTTGATCCTCAGCACCCTAAACATATATTATTCAAGATGCCAGTTGCAATAAGCAACAAGGGACTATTTTCTTCACCTAGAAGATGGAGATCACAGATCTCACATGACAGAGCAGATGACAAGCATTCAGAACAGATGAGAGCACTGAGCAATGCATGATAAGCAACCTCGGCACAAACAGCATCTGTTATCTTTTGAGAACCTTCTTGTGAGCTCCCTGCTTTGATCAACGGCCCAGGCTAGTTACCATTGGAGTCATTCAATGACACGTTGCTCTAAGGAAACTGATGGAGCAAGAAGGCTAGCATCAAGTTTAGATTGTAATAGCCTAAAATCTGTACCCCTCTGTTTTAATTACTCTAAATCCTACATCCATTTACTGTTATTGTTCAATTTATACGCAGATTCTAAATATTTCTTTTCTACAATTCTCATTCATTGCCCTGGAAGAAAGTCACACTTTCTAACTTTTTCATTT
Source organism: Hemiprocne comata (assembly GCA_020745705.1). Taxonomy (NCBI): domain Eukaryota; kingdom Metazoa; phylum Chordata; class Aves; order Apodiformes; family Apodidae; genus Hemiprocne; species Hemiprocne comata. The sequence goes on from CM036587.1 coordinate 40,655,027, forward strand.
TTTTAATGCAAATATTTAACCTTTTTAAGGGTTTATTTGAATAAAGGCCTCCATGTTTTAGTCAATATAAAATAAGACACTCTGTGCCATCAGGAGTAGGCAATTCAGTGAACAAGTATCAGTTGCATGTGTGAGTTAAGGTGTTTTCTTTGGTGCTTTTAATAAATCTCTGCATTGTAGGCATCTCAGAGTATTGCTAGATGTTTGTGCCACAACTACTGTTCATGAGATACAAGACAAGTTAGCTTTTTTTTTTTTAAGTGTTCTTGTGTTATGCTTTCAATATCATTTTTGCAAGCCTGGATAATTTTAAAATTGCTTTGTTTTAGCATTTTCTAAGTTCTCAGCAGCCGAAAGAAGAGACACAAAATAACCCTGTTCACTTCTCATGTTATTAAAAGGAGCTCAGCAGGTTGAATTCTTGTCTGAACAACTGACATTAGAAGAAGCAAACGTAACTTAATGGGATTATCACCAATACTGCTCTAGCACCACAGAATTCTCTGTGCCTTCATGGTTTTCAATTTTCTCCAAATTCTATGTTCTCCTGGAAACAATCCATGGCTCAGATTGATACATTGCTGCCTCTGCAAAAATCAAGATTCAGCCTAACAGCAGCATCAGTAAATGTTATCATTTCCCATTTGATTCATTGTTCCAGATGTGATTTTCAGAACCTAGCAGGACTACTTATAAAACAGTGTTATTTAAAACATCATTTTTATCTTTCTCCATATTATTTGGTTTTATTAGAAAAAGGAAAATAAATACAAAACACAGTAGTGTCATATTGAAGAGTAACAAATCTCCAAATACAGGAAATGAAAATACTCTCATCCTCCTAATATCACTGCCTCTGAGTACATATGTGGAATAAATTTAGCTGTATTTAAACAATCCAACTGATAATTAAAGCTACCACATATGCACAGTAGGGAAAGTAAGACAGTCGTGTCAAAATGAAAGCAGAGTACCTTGGTTTTTCATTTCCTGGTTCTTTTTCTGGATTTCTATTTGTAGGCTTGAAGTTTCTTTGGTTTACATTTTACTTTTAACATCTGTGCATGATGATAGAGAGCTAAAGCATATACATACATATGTATGTATATTTATACACTTTATATATCTCTAAAGCAAAGCACATACAGAGTACTAATAACGTTGCTTCTTTCCCAGAAAGAGGTGCAAGTTCCAAGAGTCTGGACATATCTCAAGGATGACATATTTTGGTCTCTTAGGTGAAAGGAGGGAAGGAGACAGCCAGCTGGCTCATGTGCAGTTAAACCTTCCATGCCAGCTGGACAAGAAGCAGTATGGCTGTTAGCTTTGGAGATTGCTGCCTGCTTACTAACTACAGGAAGACCAGAAGAGTTAAGAAGCAAAATCTACATGCAATTTTCCATTCCATATGGAGTTGTCATTATCCCTCTGAGTATAATTAGGTTTGCCAGATTTACAGTGCTGTATGCAGCAGTATACTGAATCAGGCTGCTCAGCTGTTTGCCCCTCTCACAGCATTTCTAAGTCAGGCCTCGTTACCCTCCTGGCAGTGAGCGATGGGAGGAAGAAGGCACATTAGAGCTCTTGGTCCTAGAGGGAAGCTGACAAACCTCTTTAAGGAAGAAAGGAATGAGACATTCAACAGAAGTGAAATATGGACATACTTGTAACCCTTCTGCTTCCCCAAACCCAGACAACTGGTCATGGTCTTTCAGACCAGGCACTGCCAGTGTCTGTCACAAGACAAGGCTTGCTGCAAAAAAACCTTATGAACCACACAATGACTCTCAGCTGCTGAACTTAAAGGTACATACAGAGTATATTTATTTTTTCTTTCACTGACTTAATATAATCATTACTGCATTTTTGCAGTGTTGCCAAATACACCTTGGCATGCCACTGGCTTTGAAAGCCCTGAGGCAGAGGTCACGGCTGAACTCAAATTGTAAGGTGTTAAATTGATGGTTTATGTTTAAGTTTTATAGACAAAGAAACTAAAGGGCAGAGTCTGACCCACGCTTATCCAGCAGACCTGTGGCAGGGATGAGAACAGAGCACACATGCCTTGACCTCAATCTTGTGTGTAAGCCAAATGCAATGTCTCTTGATTTAACCTGTAAATTTAGTGAAGTGACAGTTGCTAGGGTTATGGTACCTGCTGTAAACCAAGATCACTAACACACTGGGTATTTGGACCAGCTCTTTCTACAGTTACATATGGAATAGTAATAATAAGAATATTCTCCTAGGAAAAAGTCAGTTTGTTTAAATAAAGTAATCTTAATTCTAAATCTTCATTCCAAATGTAAACAGACCTCCCCCCAAAATGCCAAAAGGCCACCTGAACAGTCCTATATACTCCACCTCCATGTGCACCCAGAAACATTAAGAAAAAAAGACAACATATCAACCAAAGCAGATCTTAAACTATTCCCTATCTAGCCAGCATAAGGATCTGTTTCACCCAAGACTTCAGTTGTGCTTTTCACCCATAAAGATTGGATCGTCTGTCTAAATCACATCAAACCACTTACTATTGTGAATATATTGAGTTGTACTGATGACAATAGAATGATATCAAAAGCAACATAAGTGAGATAAATTTAAAGAAAGTGATAAAATAATTCACTAAATAAGCACGGGCAGTCCAGAGTCTGCAACCTACAGTCCTGATCCTTGATGGTCAGGAACACACCCAAAGTGCATTGTCTTTCTTCCCACATGTCTATTAGGGCTCGCTTTCCTTTCAGCTGGAAAAGGAAAGGTAACCTTAGGTTTCATCATACAGACAAAGTCTTGGCATAAACCAAGAATTTATACTAAGGACTCAGAATTCACTAGCTAAAAATGCCTGGTAACATAGACTGCAGTGACCATAAACCATAAGTACACACACAAAAAAAGACAAATGCAATCCTATCACACATGGTATAGGAAGTCAGAGCACCGTGTATTACCTCTGTAAGATCTTATCTAGAATTAAGCTTATAAATTGCAGTTACCTGTTTTCATGATGAATTACTACTACTACAGGTCAGAGAAGGGCTAAGATGATCAGAGGAATGGAGGTTATCTTACATGGAAGGTACAAAATTCAAGAAAAAAGTAGCAGAGAGAAATGAACTTTGAACTGCTGTGTATACATAAACAATGTTATGAACACTGGAGGAAACAAAAAAGATGTTGAACTGCAGTGCAAACTGAAGAGTCAGTGGATATAACCAGGCCATGAACAAGCATAGACTGGACCCTCCATAAGCCAAGTGCATTTCTTGGATACACTGCAGGTAAGAGGAGCAAACATCCTAACCAATTTTGATGGAGCTGGCACATTTATAAATAGGGTGATGTGACAACATGCTTAGCACAGCAGCTTGGATTTTATGGTCTATGAAATCCTTTTCACTTCTGTCATCACATCTCTTGCTAAGTGATTACCTTACCCTAGTGATTGAAATAAGGAAATTCATGTATCATTACAACAGCAAAACACATCATGGGCTCATGTTAAACAAGGCAGGTCTTGTCAGTATATTTATACTATTGGAGGGGAGGGGTAATTTTTGCTTGCATGTTTTTCATTAGGGTTTGATTGTGGTTTTTGTATGGTGGGGTTTTGTTTGGCATTTTGGTTTAAGATCCACATCCCTATACCTGATTCTGTAACTTCTAGCATGGTTTCTTCACATATGGTTCAAAGGAAGGCTGTACACAAGAAAAGAGGAAAGAAACAAAAGCCCTTTGCAGTTGCTGTACTACACACAGCTTAAGAATCAACATGGAACAAGGAAGAAAGTGTTCATTGCTGCTGACTGGTGACAACCACTTGCATTTGCTGTATGTCTACCTCTCCTGCTGGCTCCATCTCCCACATCATCAACAGTTCTGCTGCCTGGGCTTCACTCACTAAGCTGAAGAGCAGCACTGCTGTTGGGCTTTGAAATGCCCTTGTTGCTGTGACCACCATCACTGAAATAGTCATTTTTCCCCAGAAGAAAAGTCAACATCATTTGCTTCTTACACTACTTCCTAGAAACCTTCTCAGATCACAGACAAGAGAACCTGAGATTTCATTATACCTTTATCATGACTGATAAACTAAATTACTGTCTCTGTGAAAGCAATTTCGACATTAAAATGCACCAAAAACTAAGTCCACATGGTTGGATAGGAGTGCTACCTCCCTCAGATTTCTTGTATCTCATGCAGGTAGGTGGGGTTTTGTGGGGGTTTTAAATAGATAATTGAATACTGAACAGTCTATAATCTCCTCCTTCTTATCAGGCAGACAGATCCTTCCTGAGGTGAAGTCTCACACCCATCATCTTTACATTCAAGAGGCTACTTTTATTGCAAATCAGTAAGGAGGAAGAGCATCATCCTCCAGAATAAAAAGCGGTTTAAATTAATTTAACTAGTAACTCCACAAACAAAAACACACAGGTGGATCAAACGATTCTTATCCTGATCAGCCAACAAAGAGTTTTGTGTGTCCAAAAGCTTCCTTAAAAGTATATGAAGTTGATTTTTAAAAAATACTGTTGCTTCTCAGACCTTACCAGGCTGATAAACAGTGCAGTATACCCCCTGGTGTCTGACCTAGCCTGACTTCTTTCTCCCACGAAAAGTTGAAGGTTAGCACCATCCACTGTTTAGCTGTTTGAGCCACTGTATAACAACATTAACCAGCTGCCTTTAGACTGGTGTGACACAAGATATGAATGCAAATTGGAGAAATTTGTCACCACAGTAGAAACCATTTCATTCCAGATAACATGGGTGATATATACCCATTCTCATATTTTAGTTCTCCTTGCTTTGCTTTATTTATGTGCCATAAAGCTGTAATTCACCACTGAAGAATGAAACACTTTATTGAACATCTATACAGTATTTACACTCCCCGCATCAGATGCCACTTTTTCATCGTAACAGGACATATTGGGAATCCCAGAGCTATAAAGATTTATGGACTTCTTGACTGCATTGGCAAAAATACAGAGCACTACGAACAAGCTCTTGCAATGTGCTCGATCTAGTAAACTTTCATATTAATTAGAAATCTCTGGAGGGTTTATGGGTAACAATTTAAGTTAATGGGAACATCATTCTTCGTCATCCATCATTTCTGTAGGGACAGTAATAATGTAAGGGAAAAAAGAAATTTAAATAAAGACAGTGTCTGACAAAGGAATTTTGAAGCATTATAATCTTTTCAATTTATAGGTTTTACCAGAAGTTGTGCCTCCCAGAACTTATGATCAAGTCAGCTTGTAGCATTTTTTTATTGCCTTGGAGGAAGAGCAATTTTTATTTAAAATAAATAACAAGGAAAATACAATGCCTCAGGGAATAGATTCTTAAGTAATCTGTTGCCTCCAGAATAACGTTAGTAGTTTAAACCAAACTTCAAGCCACTCCTTCTGCAGGTATTTAGGCATTAGCTTAGCCATATGCACGTAAAGCCCTACACTTTCTTTCAAGAGTCACAAAGCATGAGAATGTAAGTGTTATTGTGCACGTGCCTTAAAATACCTGCATCTATGCATATCTAACTGAAATTGTTTCATGAGCAGAAGTCTTAGCTGTTTGACTTTCCTGGTCAGGTACCACACAGTGCCATTTTGATATATCTATACCCACTATCAGAACAGAATAACAGGAGTGAAAAAAAGCAGATAAATTAGCAAATTACCCTGTTAACAACCCCTTCTGCAGAACCAATCTCCATGTGATTTGGACCATTTCCAAAGCTGCAGATTAAGACAGGCAGTACATGTCAAGAGCACCCGAGACAAAATAGTAATGTGTTTTACCAACAGCTATTTCAGCATACTGGATTTAGTGAGAAATAGTTGTTTGGCTTGCCCAGTTTACCTCATTTCTGTGGAAAAGCTAATGATAGTATAACAAAAAGCTTAATTGCTTATAAAGAATGAGTGTACTTATTTCCTTTTAACATGAAAGCACTGTGAGAGACAAAAAGCAAGCTGTGACATAATAGAGGCAGAATGGACAACAGTACATCAATTTAGAGACCTACATATTTCAAAGTTATGTGGATCACGTATCGTAACAAAACTGCAGACAAGCTGGATTGTAAAATCCAACTTCAGTTATTCAAGCCTTGCTCCCTCAGCCCCTTCACAGAGAAATGCTTTTCTAAGGAATTCCACTGAGGAACACTTCATCGGTTTCCTAGATGAGATATTAGGAGCAGAAGAAGGTGCTTTGTACAGTTAAGCATCAAGGAATTTCATCCAGAAGATTACCAAAAAGGGCCTACAGCAAGAAGACACAGCAGGGCAAGTCTAAATAATTGTCTCTTGAGAAAGACTTCGGTCTTGGAACTTGGTTGTATAAATCAGGTAATTTTAGAATTAAAAAAGACTTAAAATGACCAGCTAAGCAGTGGTTAACTATGATTGTCATGGTACTTCTAAAGAAAAAAAGAAGAAAAACAACCGACTTCATTTACACCTTTTTTTCTTGAGAAAACCTATAGTCACAGAGGGGACCTCTGACAACAAGGTTAATCTCAACTTCAAGGTACTTACTTCTCCAAACTGAAACTTACGTTAGGGTACACCCTAGTTAAATAAACCTTTAGAGACAGACAATAATCTGTGGAATGCCTCAATTAATTTCCATAGAAAGCCTAATAAATTAAAAATAACAAAAACCTGTGGTTGTACCTGTGTTACCTGTGACATCAGATAAACAAAAGCATATCTGAATTGTTGTGAGTGTCATTCATTAATATGTCTATTAAACTCCAACCTTATTAATAATCAAAAATCTGATTGATTTACAAGCCTTCCATAGGACCATATTTCAAGCAAATTTAACTTACACAGGTCTTGCCACTGTTAAAAGTTAAAATCCATTTTCAATTTTGACAACACACAATCTTAAAACTTTAATCCAGTCTCCTAGTGGAACTCTGTAATTTCAGTCATGATCATGTGGTCATGATGAGGTGACCACAGTGCTGGGAAGGTTGCTGACTGTCTTCATGCTGTATTACACAATCTGTTCTTTCTGGGCTTTCTTATCTGCTTGCTGCTTCCTTGCTCAAGAAAACAGGATATTAATCTTCAGCTCATGAATAAGTAGTCCGTTAGTGCTACGACAGAGTAATTTGTCAATATTCTTCTAGCAGCAAGTTTTCTGAGCATCTTTAGAGTTCCTCTTTCAATGCTGAACAGGAGAGACCCCTGAAACAGCCTCCAGATTCATAAAGTTTAATAAGAATTGATACTGTTTCCAATAAAGGTTTATTCCTTCTTCTCTTAAATCTCTCAAGCTCTTAAAATAGACTCAAAATGTAATTACTCCTTTAAAGGGTTCTCTTTCAGTTTAAATAACCTTTTGAAATGGCATCATGACTTACAAATAGTCTTTAGAAAGGTAGTTTTTTAAGTTTCTCCCAGAACTTTGGGAAGCGTTGCCAGGTCAATTCATTCCACAAAATATATGTTCAAATGACTTTTCATATTAGTAGCTGTTTGTGGCATCACATAACTGACATGCTGTACTTAACTCATCTCATTTTTCACATAAGGATGAAGAAAGTAGTATTACGTGACAGTTTCTATTAAGATCTGTTTGCAACACAGGCCCGATACAGGAAATTAGTCCTGATTGGAAGCGTATGTCATTGTTTGCTTCAATCAGCTGCAAAGGAACACAGGTCCTTTAAGTGCTTTCCCAAATAGTTGTGGGCTGTTAGCTAGAACTTAGGGATGACCCGAGAAACAGTCAGTACTAAGCAAAGTTTATTGTGGCTTGAGTATTTTGCCCTGACTGGACAGTGTTAAGTTTGAAATAGTTAATGACACTTGATAGATGGCTTTGAAAATAATGAGTAATTTTCCTCTTTATTCACTTACCTTTTGAGTCTCAACTTTCAGAGCACAACCAAGAAGCCTCTCCAACAACTTCAATGTTAGAAAAAAAGAGCAACAAGGGGAGAAAAGCACTTAATTGCATTGGCAGCTCTTTGTGCTCAGGATTTTCAGTTGGCCATTCCTGTTAGGTGACATTTATGGGAGAAACAGGAGCGAAGTGAGGATTGAGACCTGACAAAGAAGTTTTGTTGGAGTATGCAGGTACAGAACTGTAACAAAGCTAATGGGCTTATAAACACAGGGCTTTGCCAGCAGCCAGCCAAGGCTCTGAAACACATTCCCATAGAGAATTCAGGACTACCACAAAAGGCATCAATTCTCACTTCAATGCAAATCACTCTTCAGTCTGTCTTGCTTCCCATAAGCAGAAAATAATCCTATCAAAACCAAAGCATTCCTACTAAGTATATAACTGTTCATGTAAGGAAGAAACGAAGCAAGTATGACAGATGCCAGTCACCTCACGGACCGTAAACTTGCAAGGTGCTCATATACTTCACAATGGAAGCAGAATGAGAACCTACTTAAAATATAACATACAAAAAGACCAGGGCAGGAGGGAGACTGTGACAAGGATATCATTACTGGGAGAGCAGGATACAAAAAAAACTACTGAAGACATGCTGCTGCAGCTGAATTATGTAGACCTCTGAAAAAGAACAAGTTCCAATTTAACACGCTGATCTATTCTGTTTCTCTTTCCTCACTTATGATGTAATCATTAATCAGCTACTTTTTTCAGTTAGAGAAACTGGTTTTTGATTAAATTAATCATGAATACATTCCAGAAATAGTTCCCTGCAAGTATTCTTTTGAGCAAACACTTCACTCCCACAGCTTTTCACAAAAAGCTCCCCAGCAGATAAAATAGGTACAAACATGATCTAAGCAAAACTCTATTTAGCAACTGTCAAAACACTAGTGAGTAGATTTCCTCATTATTCACTTGGCTCTGCTGGTAGCTTCACAGGCAGGGCAGAGGCAAGAACCCTCTGCTGCATGGCAACAAAAGCATGAGGAACAGAGAAAGGTCTCTAGCTGGGCTGGAAACCTCTCTCCTCACCTTGGCACGAGGCACCTCTGAATTTAAGGGCCAGAATTGTTTCTGGCAATTCTCAGGAGGCAGAGAGGGAGACAGCAAGCCAAAGAATGGCTTTTGAAGCAAGAATAGAACTCTTGCAAAAGCCATTTCCTTGCCTTCAAGTACTCTTTCATCTTAAGCCATTTGTCTGATCAAAATTGGCTGACCCACCATTACTAAATAACATTACAAGGGCAATTCTGTTCAGTGATACTTAAAGGTTTCAGCTTGTCTCTAGATTAAAATCACTGTTCTGGAGGGATTCCTGGACAAAAGTAGGAATGCGAGTCACATGCTCATAAATGAGTTACTCTTTGAGACAAAATTATAGCTCCTTACCTCAACAGGCTCCACCGCTGTGCTAACATTAAAGCTCATTACTCTAATTGCACGTTTGGATAAAACACTAGTTTACAAATACAAGGCCAACATGTTATATATATTTAAAAACAACAATAAAGTCCACCGACTGAAAGATTTGAGGACTTGCCTGGAAGCTTGTGTATAACAGCTACTTTGAACAATTCTAAATTTAACCGATATGCTAAAAAAATCAAATGCACAGCACATCATACACTTGTCACTAGCACTAATTTAAACTACACTGTGGAATAAGCTATTTAAATGGGCTTGTTGACCTACTTTTTAATCCCAGCTTTTGGGGAAGAAAAGAAGTAGCAACTCAGAAGATTATTTCCTATAAATCATATTTTTGTATGGCTCTCACCACACAGTATTTCATTTACGAAGGTGGTGGGTTTTTTTCCCCACTGAATGCAGATTAAGCCTCAGAATGGTGGGAGATAGAAAATATTTTAATTCATTATTGCCTTGAACTGATCCTCCTTGTCTGACATTTTGGAAGTCATTTTGCCTATAATCAGTCTTTTCTCTGTCCTCTCAGTCACTTCCATTTGAAAAGAATATGAGCACCTTAAACATTAAAAAGAGCTTGACACCATATAGAACTAGTTACAAGGAGGGATAAAGGGACTTTGTTTAATTTAGCTCTTTGTCATAAAAATTCTTTCCTCAAGATCATTCCAAACTATTATTCACTTCTCTTTAATGTTTGTTCCAAGCATGGTTTTTTAGTTTCTTTACTGTTCTGTTACACCCTCTACATGTAAGTTCTGTTCCAAACCATTTTCTTAGGACAACACTTGTTCTATATATTTCTCAGTGTCCAACTTATAGAGGTGAACTAAAATAAGTCCAAAAAAAAAAAGTACAGTGCAATTCTCTGCAATACCTGTAAACTTACACATAGAAGCTGAACTTAAGGGTGAAAGAAAGCATTTGCATTTTTACGAATATATGATTAGAAACTGAGTGCAAAAGGGGCTCTCTCTGGCTCAGTATTTGTTCCAGATGAGTAAAAGGTACAAAATGAGAAAAATACAACAGGTTTCTGAAAATCTGTACAGCTGGCACACCTTCTTGCCTTCTGTGGACTTCTATCAGCAGGCAACTGGGCAATAAAGTTCATTCACAAGTTGGATGCACATGAATAACATACATGAAATCTATCATGTTTATGGCTTGATTTGATGCACAGAAGAAACCATAACATAGCTAGGAGTTAGAAAAAATTACTTTGAGCTGATTATTCCATTGAGCATCTAACTGTGGCAACCTGTCCTAAAGCGTTTAGGATCTTGATCCACAGCTATACTTAAGGGACACAATACAAAGAAAGTGAGCATAAAACCTATCAAATAGACTAGCCCTTTTCCTTTGAGAGCCAGCAAAAGGAATTTTAAAAAGTAAAATAAATTTAATTATTCTTGTGTCATGTACATCAAACATAACTGTTAATACCTTTATACAAGAGACCACTGGAACTGTGCACATCCATAGGACTGAAGGCTTCATCTAAGTAACGACTAACACGTTGTCATTCTACATTTTTCTAGAAACCTATATTTGGTAAAGAGGGAACATGTCCTGCTTTCCTTGGGACATGTGAATTCCTTAGCTGCGTGTGTGCTTGCACTTGACAGGATTAGAGAATTGTGAAGACATTCTTTTTCCTCTCCACAGCACAAGGGTGGAGGTTTTACCTTTAAAAAAAATTAAGTAGCAGTAAAGCAATTAATCCAAGCAAAGGGTACAGGAACTTTAAGGTTAAAAAACCAAGCATTAACAGAACTAGAGAAATCACAGCACAAAACAATGTATGTGAGAGCCAACAAGGCAAGACAGAATAAGGAAAATGCACCCCTTTTTCTTTTGCATAGTCTCTAAGAGGAGAGAGAAAAAAGTGGTGATTATTAACACAGTAGCAGAAATGCAGAGAAGAAAAAAGAAAGTATAAATAGCAAGGTGACTATATGCTGAGTCTGGAGACTTTAAACCATATTTATATGTGCAAAGAAGTCAAGGCAGCACCCCTGAAAAGGTCACAGAAGCAGCAGTCTAGGGCCCAAGCAGGTTAGTGGAGAAAACAGTAGAAGTTCAGACAATTAGTTACATTTAAGAGGAGACAGATAGGACTGCAGAGACAATTCTAGACTGCACAATCACAAACCTAGAGACCAAAAAGTCTCTTAAAATTGGAAAAAACACAATTATTCTGAGTAAGTCAGCCTCATGTCAGCTAATCATGGCCGGACCCATCATCTTGCCAGGAGAATCTTTTATTCTTGAATTATGGGCGATTGTTTTTGGATTTTTGCACACTTGTGAGCTTAAAGTCAAACAGAAGCTTAACAGGAGGCTCCAAACAGATCTTTTTCTTATGTTTTAAGAAATATGCATTGAATTCAAGTTGCAAAGTGAAAGTTAAGGGGACAATTTAAATGGGTACGAACTGCATGCAGAAATAATTGAGATTACTTTCCAAGAACCTAATAACATTAAATACTGGTAAAACCTGTAATTAATGTTTAAAAGAAAGATGACACTGAGGATTAAAAGGAAAACTTCGAGATCAGATTGACTTAAATTGTGGTTTTTATTTATATCTAATAGAGTATCTTTCAGAAGGCTCTCAAATAATCAGCTTGCTGTAAAATACCACGTCAACATTTTAGTAAATAGCTCTATGCATCAAAAAGCCAAAGCAGAGAACACTTTCCCTACAGCAGGTAGTACTTCCCACTTTAGTGTAGACCATAGGGGAACACACATCCAGCAGCTCTGGTGGCTTTCTTTCAGCATCAGATGTCTCCAGGTCAACCCTGGCTATCCTTCAAGAGACCCTTTCATTTACTGAGCAGTCGAGCAAAATGAAACGCTGATAGTTCAAGAGTACCTACAAGCAAAATTGGCCAAAAAGCCATTCCTGGTATAACCACTTTGACTTCCTGAACTCAGCTTTTACTGCATGTTTTATACATAGCATCTTTGAAGTAAACAAAGCAAAACAGCTTTTAGATGATGTTATGCATGGTAAGAAAATGGATCAGAATTGTCACTTTTTTTAGGCACATTACTCCGTGTTAACTTCATCATTTAAATAGGACACAAAAAAGTAAATAATACACATGGCAAAAGTAGTAGAGCCTGGCTCACTGTCTTTCAATACAGATTACATTAAGCTACTTGTTTTTAATGTCGGGGTGAAATTTCAACATTAACTGATGCTCCTTTTGCTGGTATTATATTCCTGCATTTACTGTAATATGATTTACTGAATTAAGACAACTATTGAAAAAATCTGAATTGTCTAGATTTTCCTGTGAGGGGAAAGGAAGGACAAAGACATGCCAAGTGATGCCGCAGGCCTTCAGGGTAGCGGAGAAAAGAAACTGGTATTCCATTAACAACGAAAGAAAGAAGAAAAAAAGAAGAAAAAGAAAATACAATAGCTTTTGGGGTAAGCTGTGGAAGAATATGAGATAGCTGGAGGTCTTCCTTGGCGGCACGCAAGGTTCAAGGGCTCACTGATATGACGTTGAAATGGATTGCATTTGAGATGGAGTCTCTCTGGCTATAGAGGAGACTCCTTCAACAAATCAAAACACATTCCCAAGGTCTTGTTATGCAGAGATTGGGGCTGTCTCTCCTTCCCTCTCTGATCCATGAGCTCTGTCCATGTGGCACATCCTTCACGTAACCTACAAGGCTGCAGATCCCTCTTCCATCACAGTATGAGAGAATTACAGAATGGTTTGATTTGGAAGGAACCTTAAAGACCATCTAGTTCCAATACCCCTGCATGGGCAGGGACACTTCCCACTAGATCAGATTGCTCAGGGCCTCATCCAACCAACCTGGTCTTGAACACTTTCAGGGATAGGGCATCCACAACTTCCCTGGGCAACCTGTTCCAGTGCCTCACCACCCTCACACTAAAGAATTTCCTCTTAATGTCTAACCTAGATCTCCCCTCTTCCAGTTTTGATCCATTACCCTTTGTCCTCTTACTACAAGCCCTTGTAAAAAGCCCCTCCCCATCTTTCCTGTAGCCCCTTCAGGCACTGAAAGACCGCTATAAGGTCTCCCTGGAGCCTTCTATTCTCCAGGATGAACAGCCCCAATTCTCTCAGCCTATCCTAGTAGGAGAGGTGCTCCAGCCCTTGGATGGTACACGCTAACATACAGCCCAAAATGTGTCATTTTCCAGCAGCTGCATTTTTAGTGAACATGAGAAGTTGTAAACCCGAAGCTCACATGAGTCCTCATGGCCTTTGAGACCCTGCCAGATTTCTCCCTTTGGAGTCCTTCAGAGGGTAAAATACTGAGTTATACCACTTCCCTCAGCCAAGGCTCTAAGGAAAACACTACACACTGTCAATGAGAGAACTGGGCCTTTGACTTGCACAGTCTAGAGGAAGGACCAACTTTCTGCAAAGAGCACGTTCTTTTTTTAAACAGAAACACATAGGATACCTACAAATACTCATCTCAGTCAGTTGCTTACCACATCCTCACCAGCAGAGGTGCCTAACACCGCATTTACTTACCAGCACTGTATTTCTTTAAAATAATCTGGTTTTGGGATCATGAAGTTACTATTGCTATTCCAAGGAACTCCCAGGACAAGTTAATAGTAACTATAACTCTAATGGAATTGCTTACAGCCATAAAAAGGTATCATAATACAACATCTGAATTTTCAAAATAAGTATACATTATGGTTTTGATACGTCTTTTCCACAGCACTCTTTTAAGATTTTCCTGAAGTCTAAAGGCAACCTCAACCCTAGTGGAGTGTAAAAAAAAGAAGAAAAATGTACTGTCTTTAAGGCTCTCTCTTTCTGCAGCTGACCAGAAGAAATCTGAACGTACAACAAGATGCAGATATGACAACTGACTCTGCACAAATCCCCTCATACCCCAAACCAAAACCTTATAGCAAAATAAAAAACAAAAGATAACAAATCTAAAGGCAAAGTGAAGGCAAAGTGATTCACATTCAGAGGATTTATTCAAAGCTATGCAGATCAGCACTTCTTTCGTCAGGAAAGGGAGCTATTTCAGAGGACATTGTTTTGTTCCTGAGTTATGTCAAGCAATATGAATTGTTTAGGTTTGCCTGCTGAAATAAAGTGGTATCCTTACGCCAGGTCAGGATGGCTAACATTTAGCCACATGGGGAACCAGCCCAGCCAGATATAGCCATGTCCAAGAGCAGCTATGAACTGCTTCTTAGAGGTGACAAGAATCCAGAGATGACACAGCAATTAGGGACTGACTTCTTGCAGTCACTTGTAGCTAAGAAGAGCTAAATAAAATGACTATGTTCCTCAGCAAAACCTTTGTGATTTTTTTGTAGGAGCTGACATAATTATCAAAGTGTGGATTTTAGACAGATTTTCACCAAAATTAAATGTGTGAGGGTGAGGGTGCAATAGAAGTTCTGTACTATCAGAGAAAACTATTAAAAAAAAAAAGCCTGTACCATCTATTAGCTAGTTCCCAACAAGCAAGTTGATAAATATAATGATGTAAGCTCACTATCTGCCTTTACTCTGCTGTTTTTCCCTCTGGTTGGATCATACACTCACCCTCCCATGCTGAGAAAAACAATTATTTTTCTTCATGAAAACAAAACATTTTGAGATGACTATAACAGAACTCATTGGCACTAAGAATACAGGTGCAGAAGAGCACAGGACCTGCTTAATCTCATCTAACAAAGCTGTCCCAAACAAGTTTTAAATACTGTACTGTTGCGCCTCTAAACAGTAAGCCTTTTATCTGCTACAGGCTTTTAATACACTCACTGCACAACCCACACCCACCCACCTTGCATGTTCCTGTTGCTGGATTCTGCATTTCCGTTGGCAACCATACCTAACCTACTTTTGAAAGAGAACCAAGGCTGTATTCCTAGTTAAGAACAGCACAGTTTTGAACAGATAAGCATATGACAATAGAAGATACTGTTTATAAGAGAAGAGGGAAAACTAGTAGAGTGCATTTCTAAAGCAACAGCTTTTAAGGGTGTGTACTTTATATATTTTACTTCTTGTTGTGGATGAAACTGCTGGGCCTGCATTGTTTTTCAAAATCTAAAATAGACAAGTCTGTTTTTCACGACTTAAAAACATAATTTAGTCTTTGCTGAGCAGACTTATTTCTATACACAAAGCATGCCAGTCAATTACATCGGAACAATTTCATTCAGGTCACTGAACATCAGTAGGTAGCATGATTTAGTGCCAGGAGTGTATTATACAAGAGCACAGCAATTTTGAGGTTTGGAATTGAACTGGAAATTGCAATGTGGATGAATATTGACTGTAAGCACATGGAGCAGCAGGGAGCATCCTGCACTTAGCCAGAGCCACGTGACTAACTCATTCTTGACAAGGATTCCTTCTCCCACACCACACAATAACACTGTATTTTCTTAATTCAAGTTAATTTCTAGCATTTGCATTCACACTGTTGTACAAGGGTAGAGGGGTCACATATATAAACAAAATATATTTTAAAAAATAAGTTATTGCACCTAATTTCATAGTTATAGGTTCATAAAAGCTATTTTATCCTCTTGTATAATTGAAAGCTTTTATTTAAACCTGAAATGAAACCATATTAGGTATTCCTGGCCCCACTTTTTCTTTCTGAGGAAGAACTAGGAGTGGTGATGACTCATGTTTATTGATCCAGCATCTCTCTGAAACACAACTCTAACACACAGAAAGATGAAACATCTTGTTTTGGCCATTGTTCACAAAAGCCCCTTTGATACCTGCTAAATGAAGGATTTTAGCATTTTCTTACAAAAATCGACAATATACATCAGCTTCTTGTAATTGCAAGCAGTTGCTTAATTAAATAAAATTCATCTGTGGTCATAGCCTCTATAATAGACAGCATGTTTCTGGAAACACTGTCGCTCCTTAGAAAAACTGTGAAAGATGAGTTCTACTTAAAAAAAAAAAAAAAAAAAATCCTTTCTCAATCAACCATCAATGCTTATCTAAATCCAAAGCTGGCATACTCATTGATCAGAAGGCAGCAGAGAATTCCTCCAACTTCTTGCCTTCTCTGTTCAAAGTGATTATTTTTTACTATTCAAAAAAACCATCATATCTGAGGATAAAGGCTATTTCTTAGCTACGATCACTACCTCTTGGCTCATATACTCTGAGAATCAGAGATATTACACTGTGGAATTTTTTTTCCATGTGATGGATTTCATCACTTGCTTGCCAGGAGTATCTAAACTACCATCATGTTACACAACCAAAGATCATCTTTCTTCTGAAAGATTTGGAGTTATTACAAGATTTGGTCTGGTTTTAATTGACTCAGATTGTCAGCTGAATTAGTCAGTTAAGAGCTCTAAAAACTGACACTTCCATGCTAATTTACCTTTCTTCTCTCTTGCAGTTACTCATCACAAATGGAAACTGCAGACCACATTTTAAATGGAGTATTAGAGCTTTAAAATTATTGAACGAACTATGGATAGATTAATTGATTTTGTATTCACCATAGCAGTATTAAACTGTCATACTGAACACATAGAATTAACAGACAGGCCATCTTGACTGTTTATATACCAGCTATGTTTTAAAGGGTTATGCCACAACACCCTTAGTAGCTGCTTCAAAAGAAGCGATGACAAAGAAATCCGGGAAATTGTCAAATGCCATTTTTTACATAGCTTATTAACAGCTGCAATGCTCAGCAATGTAAAAGAATCCATGTGAACACTGAGTTCCGTAAGAAATTTGTCTCAAGGTAACAACTGTCACAAAAGAGTGAGGCAAGAAGAAAAAGAGGTAAACACTTAATGGTCATTTCTAGTCTCTGAAATCTTTAAGGGTTCATTTTTGCAACCCTAGTCAGTAGGACAACCTACGTTACCATAACTCAAGTAACAGCCTGAGGATCCAGGTACAAATGTCTCAAATACTGAAGAAAAACTGGAGCCACTGACACTGAGGGACTGCCACAAGAGCAACAGGACCCAGGACCTTCCCCCAAATGTCTAACATGCTTTAGTCTTCAACTGCCCCCTCCTCCCAGCCTGATTCTTCAGGTACTCCATCCTCCTCTTATCCTTTCATCTCTCCACACAGCCATTTCAGCACCTCACACAAGCCTGCTTTTTGCAAAGGTGAGTCCCACCATTTGCAAAACAATTAAAAATGTTCTCACTGTCCAAGGTGGTAACTGATTTTTTACTAATCAAAAGCATCACCTCTGAGGATGAAGGTTATTTCTTAGCTGTGATTATTACCTCTTGGCTCACATACTCTTGACAATTGGAAGTATTACACTACGGAATTATTTTTCACATGATGGATTTAAACAATTCTCTCTATCAGTATCTAAGTTACTACCATATCACACCAAGCAAAGATCATCTTTCCCCTGAAAAATGTGGGATTATGACAAGATTTGGCCTCATTTAAAAATGTGATTAAAAGCAGCTCACTGCCTCCACACTGCTACTTTTGTCCCCTGCACACTGGCAACACAGGATCACATTTTCACTTTCAAAGGAGGAAAAAAAAAAAAAGAAAAAAGAACTAAACATTTACAATTCTGCTCTAAAAGAATTTCAAAGGGCAAAACAAATGGCCCACATCTTGGGGAACATGGAGTGAAACCAAAAAAGAAAAATACAGCCTGCCCCTAAAAACAATGATTCTCTTAAGCTGGAACCAGTGTGTTAAATTCATGGGAGTTACAAAAATATTTCTTTCAAAAGTCCTCATTAACCTAAAATCACACACTTTTTTCAAACTCTGCTCTTCATTAGGAAAAAAAAAGAAAATCAAAACCTGCAAAAATCTAAAAAAAGGTTGTTAGAAAACTTATTTTTCAGAAATAGAAAGATGCTCAGATGTTTTTCCTTCTTTTACTGACTTAGAAATCTCTGATGGAAAATAATTAACCAAGATAGAAATTACCAACCTGTCACTCACTGAAGATCTTTAGGCAATAGTGTCCAAAACAACTGTCACAAATCGTGACAGTGCATGGTCCCAGTAGAGGCTTTTATCATCTCCATCATGAGCTTTGCACAGTTTAAGCATAATTTACAAACTAGAAGATATTTTGCTCATTTATAGTATCTGGCAAATCAAAGAGAATTATGTATTCTGACTCTAAAGAACCATGAGATCATTATACCTAAGAAAGAGCATGCAGGATAATCTCAGGAAGTCTGAAGGTTTATGCTCAGAGGACCTGACTCTGCTATAGCATTTTTCCATGAAGTTTGAATTAGACAAAGGTATTTGAATTTGAGAATTAACAAGTGCAACAGGCAAAATCCAGTTCTTATTGCAGTCATTACAGATTCAGTTAAGTGAAAAATCAGTAACGTGGGCACTTAAGCAATGGTTTAAAATAGACAAAATTTATGAATCATGACAATTAAATAATGACTCATTTGGGGAGACAAGTAAGCAAAATCAGCTCCTTTTTTAACCCTGCATAATGTAAGAGTTCAGTGATTTTTTTTTTAATTGCAGTAACACTACTTCAGAGGGCCAACTAGCTTTAGGAAAACCTTTCAATCTGCGTAGACATTTACCAATGTTACTTTTTTCTCAAAATGATTTTCAGTTAAGTATCGAGTCCACTTACCAAGAACAAGAACATACCTGAATATACAATCATGCTCCTAAGTATTCCTAAAGCTGAGCACAGACTTTCATGGATGGATTTAAAAGCAGGAAGTTTCACAGGATTATGATTGTCTGAAGTATAGCAGCTGGACTGCAAGAGCATGCCTGACTAGCAGCACTGAGTGTTATCTCTTCAGTCACACACTGGTCAGAGCTGATTAAAAATTAAGTTTTATTTATTTTTCGTCACCTTTTTTGTGTTTTATAGCCAAGGGAAATCCAAGTCTGCACCACTTTTTCAATCACGTTCTCACAGAAAAATAGGAGTTGGGCAAGAAAAAAAAAAAAAAGAGGAAAATGGTGCACTCTCCACTCCAACCTCATTCTCCCAGAATATCTAAGACTGCAAAGATCAACTGTTTCCTTTAAGTGTTCTCTCCATCATGAAATCTGCCATAAAGGAGAGAAACAGTCTTAGGAAGCTGAATAAACAAGGGCTCTAAATAGTAAGCCAGTAACACACGATAGTTACTTCAGCATTTCCCCTAACGGATAATAAGCAAGTTCTTATTATTTAATATATTCCCTACAAACTGTAAACAAAATTAAAATAGGATTACTTGCCTTCCTTAGAAGATAAAGCTCCTTCTTATTTTGCCACCTAATATTTCTGCTGCATTGGCTTGATTTTACCTTTCTGTTTGGTGTGGTGTTTTTCTTACTCCTCCATGTAGGTGTCCCCCCCTTCCTAAATGAAACCAGGTAATAAGGCTGCAAAAGTGCCTCCTAACTCTCCACGGGCAATTTACTGGTTGACAAAGGAACTCAGGAAAAGAAACTTACAGACAGTCTGAAATACAACACAAAGCATGTCAGATGCAAATGAAGACTATACACTGCAATTAGCACTAATTTTGTTGCAGAAGAAGAGATACCATAAAAACAAAAAAATACCTTTTTTATACAAGCACCAAGTCAATTAGAAAAGCTGTTACTAACCATTCCCTTACTCTGCTTTCTCCAACCCCCAACCAGCTACATACCTGTATCTTCTTTAATTTTAAGCCTACATTTATAATTGCTTTGTCATTTTAGCTACTCCACAGCAGACATCAGGATCCTTCAAGAGACCCTTTCATTTACTGAACAATCAGGTAAAATACAAGTTGAACAGTTCAAGAGTACCTAAAAGCAAAATTGGCCAAAAAGCCATTCCTGGTATAACTACTCTGACTTCATGAACTCAGCTTCTACTGCATGTTTTATACATAGCCTCTTTGAAATAAACAAAGCAAAACAGCTTTTAGAAGATGTTTTGCATGGTAACAAAATGGATTGTGACCTTTTTTTTAAGTACATTACTCCGTGTAAACTTCATCATTTAAATAGGACACACTGAAAAGTAAATAATGCATATTGCAAGAGTAGTAGAGCCTGGCTCACTTTTTTTTTCCAATGTAGGTGGCATTAGGTTAATTGTTTTTAATACCAGGATGAAGTTTCACTATTATTGATGCTCCTTTTTCTGGTATTATATCCCTGCGTTTATTCTAATATGATTTACTGAATTAAGACAACTATTGAAAAAATCTGAATTGGCTAGATTTTCATGTGCAGGAAGAGCAAGGACAAAGACATATACCAAGTGATGCTGCAGGCCTTCAGGGTAGCTAAGAAAAGAAGCTGCTATTCCATTAACAACCAAAAAAAAAAAGAAAAAAAAAAGAAAGATAATCGCTATTGGGGTAGGATACACAGCTCTGTGGAAGAAGAGATAGCTGGGGTGGGATCTTGCTTGTCAGCATACAAGGTTCAAGGGAACACGTTGAAATAGATTGCATTTGAGATGGAGTCTCCAGTGATTTAGCTGAACTTTATGTTCCAGATGTCTTAGTGTAAAGGTGTACTTCTGTAACATTTAGGAGCAGTGAGATGTTTTATGACCTCTTTGTTTCTGTAAAGGCCTTTCCAGAAAAGGGTTTACCACATTAGAGGTTTTTCCATATTTTCATATTTGCTGTGAAATGGCTGTTAGACATTTTTACTCTATAGCCAGGTAAACCTGTAACACTTAAATGCAAGAAAACAGAGTTTATTTGAAAGAACCACTGTGTTCGCAAAAACTCAGTTACACAAGTAGGCTTGACAAACTACAAAACTTATGGAGCCTGGTGACCTTTGCATAAGCACTGTATGATGGGGCACATTTGTGCAGGGGACTGTGGATAGGGGATGAGCAGATTAGGAAGTTGTCAATCAGTCAGTTAATACATTTCTGAGCAGAAAAGGGACAAGAAACAGTCTGATACTATTACTTACAAGAGCACACCACAAGGAAGTTCTCCAAAAATAACCCAAAACAACTGGCCCCAGAAGCAGCACACATTGTGATTCCTTCTCTTTTCTTATAAAAGCACTGCTGTGTATTGTCACTTATGGTTACAACTGAGGCCTTTGGGCATCTGCATTTAAGCAGCTCTCCCACTCAGGTAAAAATTTATTAACTTCAGCATGTAACATCCTAGCATCTTTTTGCTAGTTAGCCCTTAGAGAAGAAGTACTATCACACACCCTCACCATGCAGGTAGTTTGATCAGAATTCACCACAGAGAGGATACAAACATAGAACCATGAATTATTTTCTCCTCTAAATAGAGGAGATAGGAGAAATTGCAAACATGAGATATAAACATGATGGATTTCTATTTAAAAAGCTTTTTCTGAAATTTTCATTACAGAGCATGTGGGGATTAATTAACTGAGAGCTATATTTCTTTGGTCTACCAACGTAAACAGAAAAGAAGGTTAGAAACTTGATAAAACAGTGTAATTTGCAGGGCATAAACTATGGTAATGAGAATAAATTAAAAGTAGAAAATTTTAGGCTAAATATTGTAAAATACTGACAGTCATATCAGTTTTACAGGGGAATTCTTATCAGTTGTGACATGTTATACCAGCAAGCCAAAGCTATCATGAATTTGTGGAAACAAGGGTATGACTTAGATATTTATATTTAGCCCCATGTTTCTAATACCTGCCATTCTTTTTGCAAGTTTGGAAAGTTGCAGTCCTTTGAATACAGGCAACACTATTAATCATGTATTATACCTTGAGATGGGCATCCATCTCTTCTCTCCCTCACACAGGTTGAGAAACCATTAAAAAGAACAGAGCAGCAAGGCACAGCCTGTCAAACTGCACAGCACTAGAAAGGTTATCGTAATACAGTTGCAGGCTGCTGTCTTTTCCAGCCTACATGACAGATGAAAAATTTCGTTCTTGTGACAAAAACGGTAATGAGGAGAGAAAATGGCACAACATGAATCCTGCTTTCTGACAGGGTTCATAATGAGAATCAGAATTGGGCAAAATTAATCTAAGCCCATCGCAATGTTAGAGCTCAAGTCACAGGGGACTTGCTTACATCTATGGTTTCATATACATTATCTCTGGAGCACAAAGCTTACATGGAAAAAAAAATGTGCAAGAGGAGTATTTTGAAGCTGAAAGAGGCTTCTTCTATCATAAAATAATGGGGATGATCTGACAGAAGTCCAGCCTCAAGCCCCAGCACTGTAAATGCAGGTGACTGCACCATCGTGAGAGCATACTGGTGCAAACATTTCTTTGCATGCAAAAGTAACAAACCACAATCTAAAGGCTGATCTCCTCTGATCTAGAAGATGAACTGTATAGTGGCTTTTTATGAGTCATATGCACAAATCTCACAATTTCAAGAAAGAGATGCAGTAGTATGCATTTAGTGACTGACCTCATACTACACAGCAACGTTGTGTGGTATTCTTTACATAGTAATTAAAAAAATTATATCTTGCCATTTTAAAAGTATTACTGACTTTCCAGCTTACTTTTGAGTCTTTAAGGACTGTGTTCAGACTAACATCATCCTTCTTTCTTTTCCAGTCAGCTGTCATAAACGAGGTCTCAGAATTTTAAGTGCATTAAAAAGTGCTCTAAAAAATCCTGTGTTTCTAGGACACGGAGAACGTAGTTTCTACATAATGTAGACAGAAAATACTAATGTAGTATTTCTACATAATGTAGACAGAAAACCACTAAATTTGGGCATTAGCTGCCAGATGCATCACTAAACCTGCAAACATTCTTAATTTGGGGAAAGAAGTCCTAATTGTCACTGAGGGACCTCCAACTCATGTGCACCTCCCAATTTAGAGAGCTTGTGCTTCAAATATGTAAAGATATCTAGGATAAAATACTCTCCCACTCATTTCTTCCCCTCCAGTCTCATTATTCAACTGATACTGATTCGGGATCACGAGTTAACCCCTTCTTAGCTGAAAAAAACCCCAACGCAACCCACAAAACTACATTTACCTTGCATACCAGTGAGTTGCATCAGGCAAAATCATCACTAGTAAGACTACACAGCATAAAAAAAAAAGGCAAGCTAATTTCACTCATGCAGGTAAAAGTAGATTATTAGTCTAGGCTGAAAGTTGCACAGATTCACCCAGCTCCTCAGAAGGAAACCACATAGTGCTTGTCTGGAAGAATAATTAGGCTACTTCCACTCAGAGCATTCTTTATATATAAAAAGAGATGTTACTTCATTAGATTGTAAAATCCTAAGCTTATCATTATTTAAATATATATATTTATAACCATTAAAAAAACAAAGTTTTTTAAAATGGCTCTGAGAGGATACATGCTGGAACAAATCTAAACATTGGGAAGCATATACATAAGACATGAGACTCAGTTATGAAAAAAACAAGCAGAACTAATAGTTTCATGTTGTATTTTTTCAAGATTTGGGACTAAACAGATAAAATGCTGTTGAAGAAAGCATTTAACTTCATCCAGAAGATTTAGTCTAGGGCACACATTAAACAAAAAAAAAAAATCACAGTAAATTATTTTTAATGGTTTATTAAATCTATTATTTGCCATAAAATGATCAGGTACCCAAAGCAAGTAAAACTCCTTGTTTCAGAGAATAAAATTTATCCAATTATAAAATTGAAAGAAAAGCCCAAAGTACTATATTTCCAATTATTTTACTCTATCTCCACTTCAGAATACGCTATTTTCTCTTACTCTTTTCCCTCACCATAAAAATTTGTATAGTTTAAGCCTGTAAATTGGCAGACGAGCCAACACACTAGCACAAAACATCTTTATGTATAAAAATAATTCAAATTCTTTTACCAATATAAGCACTGATTATAAAGTTACGGTGGATGTACCGTTGGAAAAGGGTAGGATGCAAAGGAAACTGACACAAAATGGCTTATTTACAACTATACTTGCAGGATAGGAAAGCATCTCTCAATTATGTTGTCAAGGTTTTAAGCATCTCATTGTCATTAATTTTTGCAGCAGTAGAATGTTCAAAAAGCAATAAAGGGAGCAGAAAGGGAGAAAGGAATTTAGATAACAATAATATTACATGGTTTATTAACGTCTCCCTGAAGACCTAGAACCTAGTTGCAGTCCTTTGGTGGAGATTATGCAGGCACAGCAGAAAACTCATGAGAAACCAGACTGGGAAGGAAGCCTGACTTAACAGTACCACATACAACTAGTTTAAAGTTTTGTTTTTCTCCTTACATATCTTACTTCTACTTCTATAATCAAGAAGTTGGAGTCCTGTTTTCCAGGGCACAGCAGTGGCAGGGAGGTGATTTGTTTAAGCTCTTATGAAAAAATAATAAAGCCAGCTTTAGCAAGCATGAGAAGTGCTATTTTCTTTTTTTCCACAAACTTATTTGAACTGCCGGAAAACTCTTTGGATATCTTTAATTAGTTTGTGGGACACTTTAGTCCTACAAATTGATTGCTGGAAAAGTGTTTCCTGTGGAAATGGAAGATATTAAATGCCAGAAGCAGCCCTCAGGACAAGAGTGAGTCTGTGACCAGCAATAATACTGTCCCCAGAGCAGGCAGCAAGCACTAGAAAGATAACCTGTATTACTCTCCAGTTCTTCCAGAGGTTTACAAAAACCACTTGGCATAGTAACAGTACAGGGCAGAGGTGAGTGAAAAATCCCATGTTCTTGAGCTGCCTGTGTCTCCATAGGCTCTTATTGAGCTTGGGGTATTTCCACTCCCAGCTAAACTGGTAACTTGTCACTTAGTGCCTTCCCACACCCCTCCATAAATGAATGTTTCAAAATTTTAACAAAGATGGAGTCTCAATACTAGTGTAGTAGAAAACAAAACTTCATATTTGTATTAAATATATGGGTAAAGGGTTTTTTTGTGACTTTTACCCAACATGTTAAGATATTAAGTAACTGGTCATCATACCAAGATCTCAGCCTGTAGGATTTCTGCACTCATCAATGGCGTTTTCACATGATAGAATAACCACATGCTGAGCAATGTGAAGGTTACGTTGAAAGGTCAAGAGCAGTAGCACACAGATGTACACAAAACTGGAAGCTTCTGCTTAGTGTTTCTCAAGAATACACAGAATCCATTATTATTTATTTAAATCCAAGAGGAAAACAACAGTTTTTCTTGGGGTGAAAGGGGGAACGTGAAAGCTCTATACCATACGTGCCCTGCACATCCTCAGATATAGGCATCTCACTCAAGAGCAACTGCTGGAGCACACACAGCTTCCCCGCCACCAGCAGCAGCACTGGGGCAACTGCCTCCCAGGCCAGGAGGTGACTGGTATCCCAGCCCTAACATTCAGAGAAAGTCACACACCTCCACAATGTATGCTTTCATGCTGCTCTGCAACTGTCTGGTTGTCATTCTTTAAAATCATACCTGTGCAAACTCAAAACATACTGTTTATTTTCTTTTGGACCAGGAAGCGCTTATTAGCATAAAAAGCCACATAGGTAAATATATGTAAACCTAATTACATAAGTACATGTAAAGTGTCATCTGTGCACATGTACACAGATGAAGATCTAAATTGAATCTCTAAAAGTGTAGGTATACAGTGTGCAAGACGCAATTTACTAAGAGTAATATATTGGTACAAGTGCAAACATAAGTATAAAAAAAAAATCAGACACCTCCACACACTTTCCAAGGCTGCTTAACAACCCCTACTACATCAAGAGAAGAAGGTGGGTTGAGAGAGAAGTTAAAAGACAGGGTGGTGGTGAAGGAGAGCAAGCACACTAGAATGTGTCCGAGGGTTATGTGCAAGGGGGAGGACAGCCCTGTGAGGTGGGCAGAGGAGATCTCCATCTGTGGCCCTTGCTCCAGAGAACGACCACGCAGGCCAGGCAAGGTTTGTGTAGTGCCACAAGACAAGCATCCCTGTCCACAAAAACAGGAAATCAAGACCAAAGGACAGTTTCAGAACACCACATGTGCATGAATGATCAAGAAAAGCTGCAGAGGGTTTTCAAGAACAGGCTTACAAAGACTGGAAGGTTGTGCTATATGCATTTTCATACCAGTTCTTAGATTGATGCCTTCTCCAACATACTGTGAAGTGAGTTGGAGCACGAGTGGTAGCAACAGCTTTGTCATGATAATGACAATCAACAATAGCATTTTCTGACAACAATTATGTTCCAGGAACACCATATAAGCCAGCATAACATTAATTCAATATATTTCTTCCAGTTCTCATACGACTACAAGATAAAATATGAAAATTCAATAACTCAAGTACATACATTTTCAGGCAGTTTAAGTTATACATATGGTTTTGTAATGGGATATGGAGTAATTCTTAGAATAAATTCCATATTTTCCTAGAAGTAAATATTCAATATGTGAAAAACATCTGAAAGCTTGACTTTGCCAGGCACAGAAGACAATGGAAGAACAACCATGTAATGTAGCAGCATATAAACCCAAACTCACTGACCTCAGTGCTTTTACTGCAACTGTTCCCATGATTCTTGCCTACCTACTTCAGCCTAAAATCATTCAGTTCTAATTTTTTTGTCATACAAAACAGTGACACTTCAAACAGCACTAAAACCCAAATGGTGTTATATTCCTAAATACTTAAACCTTAGTCTATGTTGGCAGGCTAATTGAAAACAAATTTCTTTGCCTGGTTGTCATAAAACAAATTGCTCACCTCATTACCTTCAACTTCTGCTGGTTACTATCATTTTGGCCTTCAAAAAAAACCAAAAACCAAAAGCAAATCCATGGGCTGTTTCAGACCATCTGCTGCTAGACTGCATTAAAAATGAAAGTTCATCCGCTTCGGTGCCCTGCTCAAAATCTCTCTTAAAAATAGAGATCTTATAGGAGCACTTAGTTTGAGTATATTTTGCAAAGCTAATATGAATGTGCATTTATGTTCCCACACGAACTCTTACTACAAACAATTTATGCTTGCTCATTACAGAATTGATTTGTGGAGGAAGAGTTAAAGCCTTGGGATAAGGGAGGGAAGAGAAAAGCAGTTGCCCAGACAGGAGACCTTCCTTCCCCATCTGCTTTCTGCTGTCATTCTCTGCTTTGAGGAGGATGGGTCTGCTTATTTTTCTCAAATTCCTCTTCAGGTTTAAATAATTCTCTCTATTCAGCCTCTCAGAACGGGACAATATGACTGAAGTACTTCTGGAGACCTCCACAGGCACTACCAGGGCCCGCTCCATTAAGCAGGAGATCTCACACCTGCAAGGAAGAGCTAACATTTTCATAGCAAAAATCAGAAGAAAATAAAGTCCTATTAAGCTTCTCCTCCTCCCTCAAGGTTACCATCTGAAGGTAATGACAATATATGAGATGAGTCCCGTCAACCTCTGCAGGATACATTAAATTCCTGTTAAATATGGATTAGATGAGTACTGCAAAAATCATTCCATTTTAAAGGCTACATCCCTTTAACTTTCTGGCATCCACTGCAAGGCCAGAGCAACAGCAGGCACTTCTGGAAAGGAGATGTACAGGCAGTAAGCAAGGTTTATATGAAGGTTGCAATACTCACAGTATAATTTACAAGGGAAAATTATTTTAGACACACATGCAAATCTTTTATTTTAAAATACACAATGAGTTCAAGGAAGCTGTATTATTTTAAGAGCAAAGTAACTGAAAAAAATCCTATGAGACACAGACACTAGCTGAATAAGGTGAATGTTTTATAGATAAGGACAAGAAAAAATACATGAAAGTGTATTTATTTTATATTCAGCTGCAAATTTTTAATTTTCTGCAAATAGAACAGGGCATAACCCAGGGTTCCCACAACTGTGATGGATATTTCAGCATGTAATGCTGAGTGAGTGGCTGCAGAGTCACTTACTCTGCAAAGGCAGCAAGAAAAATACTGGAGGAGCAAGCTTCCTGAACATGCACTTGAAACTGGTAAGATAAGCAAACCTGAATACAGGAGTGATAAAGGGTCTGCTCTACAATCTGCTCTGTAAACAGAAAATGTCTTCTTGGTCAGAACTAGTGATTGAAGTGCTCAACAGACTAGCAGCAGAGGCTTAGAGAAAAGCCTGCAGCAGAAAATGCTTGGGCATTGACCTTAGCTGAAGGGTCCCTTAAGTTCCAGTGCATTAATTGCAACAAAAATGTTGAATCAAGTATTTATGGAGCGCACACACACAAGAAGAGTGTTCTGGAAAAACAGTAAGAGGAGGAAGTACATGAAAAAGCTTAACAGGGAAAAAATATCACCACCAACACAAATAAAGTAAGTTTATTTTTGTAAGGCCACTGTGCATTTTTAGTACACTGTGCATTTTTAAAAAAATCAAAATACTGTCCCCATTTAGCCAGTTCAGGTTATTTTACTTAAGATCCGTACTTGGATTTCTATGTGCACTCTCCTCACATCCTTCTTTTGGGGAAAACTGAGGGAGGAAGATTTTTTGGAGCACAGCAGTTTGTTCTCTTTTCCCCTCAGTCCATACTCACGGTGTTCATCATTCAACTATAGCTTCTGTAGCCTCCACAATGGCAGGTGGTCCATTTCAGCCAACTAATATATTACTGCTTAATCCATTAATCCACACTTGATGCTCATGACAACAATTCTGTGTTAATAGCTAACCAGCTTCTGTCAAATTATTTTACTAGAACTGCTAGATTCACTGTGCTTTTTGACCACATGAAAGACTGCATGGGTTAATAAACAAGTAAAATGATTGCTGGTGACACCACAGCTCAGGGAGAGTAGAGCATCCACCTGCAGAGCAACAGTGACACTCATTCACCAAGGCAACACCTCTGCTCATTTAAAAAAATGTTTGGAAGACAAATCTTCACATGCCATAATTAACCTGCACCTGGTAATTGGTTTAGTAGCAGTACAATCACTGCCTCCAAAGACACACTGTCTTCAGGGCACCCAACTCATCTCAACTATTTTAAACACACTAAATCCTCCCCTGCTGCCAAGGTTTCTGTAAGGATTTCCTTCCTGTCCCACCCATAATCCTATAAATTTCTAGACAGATTAGATTTGTAACATGAACAAGACTATAGATATTATTTCTCTGCTGTAATTTTTAACCCCACTAAAGAATTTAAGACATGCCCAAGATGTACAAACAAGCACTTACATGTAAAACAGAAAAAGAGGGAAAGGGACTTCAGTGTATTTGTGGGATGCAGTTTGCAGGCATGAAATTTTACTTCAAATCACTACATGGAGCTCCAGCAGAAGAGATATAAAAGGAGTAGAGACTTGCACCAATCTGCTCTTTAGAGCAGATCTGTATATTTAAGCTATAGCATAAAAAGCTAAGGGCATACAGCAAAGCCAGGAGATGAAGAACAATAATTCATCATAAAGTTGCACATCATCTTCCCCTTTTCCCTACTATTTCCTACATCTCTATTAAACGAAGATTGATCCATCTTATTGGCCTCTACTTCTTCATACTGAGGCTAAGAAAAACCAAATACTTCTGAACCAGATTTCCAGGACCAATTATAGATCTGTAGGTGAAGCCCACCATGTTGAACTGCATCTAGGAAAATCCCAGGCACCACAGGTACCACAATTTTTCATCAACATGAGGTTGATTTAAAAGGTTTAATCCAGAGCACAGCATGTGTGTTATATTAATCTATAGATGGATGTGACAGAGACAGGCATTTGAGTTAAGGTTTGCATGCAGAAGCAGCAGTCCTTCCCTTATTTCAAAGGTGGATTGCAAGGGCTACTGAAAGGCCTGCTAGGATCTCACTGTAGCTAATTAGAACCTTGCATTTTATTATTATCCTTGCTAATAGAAACTTGTGTGATCCATATGGCTTAATGTGTTTGTTAAGGGTTGGATAAGATGACTAAAGAAATACCTTTTATTTTCAAGAAATAAAACTGTACTGGACTGAAATCAGAATTCTAAGTGGAAACTTAAGGTATTTTGGAAAATTACTCAATTTTTGTTACAAAGGAAGCAAACATAACTTCACCTTAACTAAATTCAGAGTAAGAAAGTTGATTCAACCACTTGTACACGTTGTCCCAAAGGCAAGGTCCGTTACCCCGTGTGCAACAAGCCGATTCACATATTTGCTTTGTGTCTACACAGAGACAGGTGCTATGTGGTCAATCCACAAAGCTACCACTCCTTCCCAAAACAGTGTTTTTCTTATACACAGAAATATGCAAAATTACATTAGCTCCAATTTTATCCTACCACTTGTATACATGATTGGTTAACTAATGCTTCGCTTCTACTTAAGGTGACAGTGCTTATAATTTTCACCACGCATGCTCAAATGGTAGGAGGTTTTTTGTTAGTGGGGTTCCCTCTAGCCCAGGGGAGGGTATTTTAGTATGTTAATCAAGTAAGTTCTATTAGTGAGTGTTCGCTACAATACGTTTCTACTTCACATTCAAGGCTACAGACATTAATGGTTAGTATCTTCCTTCCTAACCTTTTCATATCAAGATAACTTATGGAATACTCCCTTTCTGCTGTCATGTAGACCTTGTTTCTCAAAGATGGCTTGTTGATTCCTAGGGACATGTTTTTCTCTAATTCTCACTGTCTTAGTGTTTTGCAAGTTCTCTTATTCTACATGTCTATTTTCTCATGTGATTTTTCCAAAATTTTACTTATATTAATAGTCTTAATCACAAATAGCATCTGTTTTGGCATTTCTGCAGCCTGCTATAGCTCACAGCAATACCCTGAAGGTCATGGAGGCAGTGAGTACCAGCAGAATTTGGGGTACTTCTATTAGGTCCCATCTTAGCTAAAGTCTTCCAATATCAAGCGGAGGTGGAATCAAGAAAACTGGTATAGACCAGGACCTTCACTGGTGCCAGGCTTTGCTGATGGGGAGAACCAAAGATAAGGAAAGAGCTAGTACATCTGCTCATAATGTCTTGAATTGATGAAACACAAGCTTAACACAGCTTAAAAAAAAACACCTCTCTGTTCTTTGAACTGTTTTAAACAGTTCAAAGCTGTGGGTGCTCCTTACCTTACAGCTACTTTTTTTGAAGCTTACATTAGTTAGTTTCACAGATTAGTAGGCTGATAGGTTTTGCCAGCTATACTAGATTTCAATCCTGCAAGTGTGGGCTAACTTTGGAAACTAATGAATCTTTGTATTGCTTACAATAATTTAACTAGGAACAAGTTCATCTCCCGGATGCGATCCTTTGTCACCTGCTCTAGGTGAAGCTGCTTTAGCAGGGGGTTGGACTAGATGAACTCCTGAGTTCCTTTCCAACTCCTACCATTCTATGATTGTAAGTTCTGATTTCAGTCTAATTTCATTTCTGATTTCTTTGGTGTAATAGAACTGTTCTTGCAAGTTAAAGCTGCTTTTATCAGCATTGGCTTAAAATAATTAACTTCTAGGGGTCCCCCAAAAGTACCATTAACCCAACTGTGAACTAGATTATTGAATTATGTATTAAACTAGTGAGCTAAACAAGGCCTGTCTTTCATCAGGAAAGTCTTACTAACATTTTCTTTACATGCACCTTTTTCCACCCATTATTTTTAATGCATTTCCCTGTATTGTATGTACTCCTGATTTTCTCTTTTGTAAAAATGTATCAATAGTATATTTTTGTACTTTGTTCTCTTTTCAACCACTTATCACTGCTATAATTTTAAGACAAATGGCCTAAAACTACCAGATGTACCAATATAGAAGTATCATCCAGGAGCTAGTCAAAGGAGAATTCTGAAGCAAAAAATATGGTATTAAAATATTTTGTTTTCATAAATGATAGAAATGGGGGGAAAACAGCGTAATAATTCAGCTTCCAAGATTTTTCTTCCATGTTTACCTTATCCACATAGAGTCTTAAAAACCACTTGAAACTAATATACTAATTCACACAAATGTACAGCTTTGCTTTTGCAAAAGCAGCATCAGACTCCTCTTTTCAATCAGCTTTCTCTTCATATAAATTTTTTGTTTATTCTGAGTTTTTGTATAAGTCATTCATGCACAGAAAACAAGCAATAACACATAGAACAATTCTTTCATGGCTGCTTTTATAATTATACAATATGCTTTCAGAAGCATTTTATTATCCTTTCTGATCTGAGGAAAAATAAAAAACGTGGTCTTAGAAGGTTATTTCAGCTAAGAGAAGAAAACTGCAATGAAATTGAGTATATTTGGTGCAATTGTCTTTATCGACATGAACCAAGTCTTGCTTTCTGAGCTCAGAAAATCATCTAAAATAGCTGCCCTGCTTGCTTTTTCACACATCCTTTAGTCAAATCTGACTGAAAAGCCCTTTTTCTCTAAGCTTCCAAGTGTCTCAAATACTGCTGTTGAGGTTACTTGAAGGTTTTTTTTTTCCTCCCATTTCAGTGATCCAGAGACATCAATCTGCATTTTGGGTATGGATACAATTTCAAGCTTACTGTTTCCTTTAAAGAAGGACTCCTCCAATTACCTTAAATGAAAGATTCTTATACATCTGATACAGATTCAATGAGATATAAAAGTTTAAAATTACATAAGGAAGTCAGTGCAGCAGAACTTCAGAATGGCATTATGGGATACAGCAAGTAAGACAGTCTCATATCAGGCCAGCTTTTTTTTGGTAACAATTCCATGCTCTCAACTTCAAAGTCCTAAAAGCATGTAGCGCTTACTCCTACCTTTCCCTAAAATGTCTAAACCATAGAGCAAAGACGGTAGTGTTTCAGAAAGCATTTCTATTCACTCTACACTGTAGATGAGATCTATCATAATACTAAACCAGCCCCAAGCATATTTACAGAATAATTTTTGAAACTGTTATTTAAATAATAAGTTCACTATTCTTGAAAAATACTGTCTCCAAAAGCTCTGGCATACTGTTGCTCATCCTCTACCTCATTTCAAAAGTATAAGCACATGAAGCAGAGTTGTTTGCAGTAAGAGCTGATCTGTCATGGCTCCAGATAATAGGCATGCTTTGCAGCAGATCCTATATAACTCTTCTGTATGTAACTTGTTAAACTGGCTCCTCTCATTTTTCTTACACTAACTGGAGCACTTTCAAAAACTCTGGCCAGAAGGGGTAATCTCAGTAAGTGAGAACAGCCAGCAGCTTGCCAAATACTTTTCTTGGTTTCTCATAAAGCATTTGAGGTCCAGGTACGCAGCCCATGCTTGGCATAGCAGAGCAGAAAGTAAACCCAGTGCTGTTCTAAACCACCTTTCTGCACCCCCATGATGTTGCCTGAGGCCTGGGCCAACACTGCCAAAGCCATGAGCTAAACCAACTTAATTGCTGGTGTAATTTATACATCAGTTCTAGGTCCCTAGGAATGGACTTTTTTCTTGATACTTTCAAGTATGCACCAAGCAGCCTGAAGTTCTGAAGCACTTGTTAAAGCATGAACACCAACAGCCTGCTCTGCTGCAGCCTCCACTAATACATGGAAACTCATTGTTTACCTTCAGACCACCGAGCAGAAAGCCCAGATGCTTTTTCAGCTGGGATTTTACAGGCCTCAAAAAGCTGAACTGACCTGGTCCTGTTGTTACATTACACTAACATGTGAGGAAAAAAAATCTGTTTACTACAGGAAGCCTAGGGATACGGAATGCTCTCCTGGATATGTTCACTGGACCCTCAAGTACCAACACACCCCTGGGACACAGCCCACTTGGTGCTGCGCTGCTTTACAACAACCTGCCCAGCATTCATGCTGGAATGCTTCTTCAGAATGGGAAAATTCTTAGATACAAGGCCATAAAGAGACTAAGACCTCAAGGAGAAACTGAATATTTCCTCCTCCCCGCCACACACTGCAATGCTAATGACAGCTGAGTCAATTGACTAGATAGATAAGTGGAAGTGAAGCGTTCACTCAAATTAAAATGTCATCCTTCCACACCCTTCAAACACTATTTTCCAAGGAATCATTCTAAAGAAAGACTGGCAGTTTTTCCTTATTGAAGTCCTTGAAGATAGCAGAAAGAGCAATATTTTGTAGTCCATAGGGAGCTTAAACACCGATCGGGTTTCTGTATACACAGTCTCACAGGATGAAGTGCCAAATAGATGAAAGCAAATGCTTGATAAGGCCCTGCTCCTCACCACTCCCTCTTGGACTCACTGAACCATCCAGCTGTATACTTTCTATAAAGATTAAGAAAACAGATTTTTACTTTAAGGCTGACTTGCTGAAAGCCAAAGTCACAAAACTTCAGTCTCATGTCATTTATTAATATTCTATAAATGCCATCGGAAGAGTGATTTCAGAGACATAATTTCAGCTTTTGCTTACTAAACTAATATGTAAGTGAGTGTATTAAATGACAGCCTTGCTCTTTTGAATTGTATGTGCTGCAAAGAAACAAAGCCAGAATGCAGCACCCTTAGTGCTTGAGCTGTTACCGAAAAAGGTTTGAAATCATTACCACACTCTGCAGCTGACAGCAGGATACTCCTATCACTTTAAATGTTCACGAGTGAAGTGCTTCCACTGGGCAGCTGTTGTTGAAGAAAATTTAAAACAAAAGCAAAAGGCTGCAATTTTTAAGTCTGGTAATATTTCATGACCTGTGCAGCAGGGATTAATGTAGCTTGGTAACTGTGGTTGCCATTATGCATACCACCTCTTGAACCGATGTACTTCTCTGTGCCACTAAAATAATTTACAGCTACAGAAATAAAGGGTGGAACTGTAGCTTTGACAGAGGAGGACAACACTAGACTTGCTGTAACAGGAACTAGGAAATGCTGAACATGTCTTAATGTATTGAAAGTGATTCTGACCACTGGATCTGTAGTGATACTCACTTATTATTGAATGATAGCCATGAAAGCCTTATTTCTTGAGTTTTATTCAGTCTGCCTCCTCAAGACATAGTTTAATTTGGCTCAGGGCTTTATCTGGCATGGGTTTTTATATACTTATTTTAAAACAAAGCAGGCTTTGACTTTATGAATTTTCTGAAAGCAAGACCAAGACATTAATTTGTCTGTACTTTTACCTACTTTTATGCAGATCTAAATATTTGTTATTAGGGTCAGGAGACCAAAATATGTAACTGTTTTTTATTATTTCAGATGTCTTGAGTCACATTACATCAGATAGACTATCACTCTCACACCCCAGCCCACTCTGCTAATAGAAATCAACAATTTAGTAAATTCTACAGACTGCAACAAATTTTTCAACATACTGGCAAAATCTGACACACAAGGATTTGGAGTATAACAGAAGCACAACTATTTCAGTTCCTGTAGAGCTTGTCCTAACAGTCTAACTGCTCTATACCCACTAGTATGACTATCAAAGCTCCAGTCTTCTCTTGCACATCTGCACAGATTACTGCTGCCAGGAATAAAAATAATTTAGGGAGGGAAGAAGAATAAAGTGGATAACCCTATTGCCAGACAGCAGAACATGCATGGAGCAAACATACAGTGGCCATGGTTCTCAAGCCTAGGCTCAGTCCAGGAACATTCTTCTCTAACTCTTTTGGCAAAAGGCATTAAAAAAGTGACCTCTCCTCCAGCAGTGGGAAGAAAAAGATTTATAATAGAAAAGTTCTATCCCATTCTCCTCCATCTGCCAAGTGCTTTTCTGGCACATTCAAAAATAAAACTGCCAAATGAAGTTCAAATAAGAATGCTTCATCCTGAAAGTATTCCTTATTAATAATCCTTGTCTAGTAAAAAAGTAGGCCTGCTTCTGCAGTCACTTATGCATGTGAGTAGTCTTAAAAGTCAAAAAACGGAAAAGTTAGGAGGGAAGGTTTCTCATTGTAGCCCCGTCTTACCAGCTGACTCATAATATCAGTATAAATCCCGGTGAGCATTTGACCTCACAAATCTTCTCTCTCCACTGTTACATTATCTTCTCCCAACCAAACTCACTTTGAAAGGTTTGTGGTGCAACATACCTCTTCTAGCTTCAAAAAAAGTCAGGTTTATCACACTTCCTTCCTTTTCTGTCTTCATTTGCACTTAGAAATCCTTACTCTAAAGAGAATAATTTTTCTGAAAGCAAGATTATTGCAATTTTTTCCTCCAGGGAATAAAAGAATATTATAGCAAGTTAGTCTAGTTTGCAGCTGTACCATTTTTGCATAAAACTGTAGGAGCTTTTCCCCTTTCAGAGCAAAAATGCACTTTTAAAATTATCTGTAGCTCCGTCTTTTGGATCATTTGTGATTCTGTCCACTAATCTGTTACCATGCCCACACCCATACCACATATCCTTTATATATTACTGAAACAAGACATTATGTCAGACTCGTAGGCTTTCCATTTCATAGTTCATTTAAATAAATATCTACTTATGATTCCCACACAACTTGGCTGATAGGATACTGTCAAGTTGTACTAGTAAGTTGTAGTCTCTTCCAGTCCTAAGACACTTCTACTATACTCTTGTCACTTCTAACTCAATGACTAGGTAAATAGCACTTAGAATCTAATTTTCTAAATCTTACTATTG
Organism: Hemiprocne comata; assembly: GCA_020745705.1. NCBI lineage: Eukaryota > Metazoa > Chordata > Aves > Apodiformes > Apodidae > Hemiprocne > Hemiprocne comata. The sequence continues at coordinate 40,691,826 of CM036587.1, forward strand.
TGCAAGGACTGCAACTCTTCGCTATCTTCAGTTATAAGCAGGTATCAGCAAAGCTTATATCTAGGAGGGGAACAGTCTGTACAATAGCTTTAACTGCAGGGATGTCCCTCTATCCAAGTGTTTGTTGCTTTTTTTTTTTTAAACAGCATAGCATTAGCAACAGGAGAAACATTCAATACTGCTACAATTCAATGCCAAAAAGTATGCAGGTTGAACACATTGGAGACTAATAAATTATGTTTACTAATCAAGCTGTTTACACACACATGCTATTCCAACACTGGCTGGATGATGCACATGCTCTGTTTACCACAGGCCAGTTTACCTTCACATCTAATCCCTGGAACATGTATCACAGTACAATACTGGACCACAGTACAATACTGGACCACAGTACAATACTGGACCACAGTACAATACTGGACATGTCATTTGGTCTCTGCATTTTGATCTTGCAGATGCCCTGAAAGAACAGAGATACCAGTTAAAGGTTTCTCTGTAAGGTCTGGGTTATTCAAATGGTTCTGAAAGTATAGCTGTAATGCAAACTGAATTATTCCATGTGCCTACTGCTCCAGAACAGCAGGTTCATTATTAGTGCACAGCTTCTCCACCTGCTTTCTCCTCCTTCCTGACATCTCTGTGCTCCCCAGGTTGCACACTGGGTATCCCAAATATTTTCACCCATCTGTACATGCAAGGCATATGCCCATTTACTTTCTCTACCCGTTGAAGCTTGTATTTGAAGATTTCTACATGCTGTTGAATCACAGTGGTAGCCAACATCATGGAAAACTTGGACTTCTCAAACCAGTCAGAATTCCAGTCTGAGTCTGTTCACAAGCACCTGTGCCAGTACTGGTTCCCTCAAAACCCAGCAAAAGCAAATAGGCTAGTCCTCCTCATCACATCACTCCAGGTTCACTATCTAGTCTACACAGGACGAACAATTCTCAGCTTGAAGCACATCTTCCACATACCTGCTCACCTGCTACACTCATGTAAATGCACAGGAGGTAGACAAGAGAACAGTATTTCTTCTTTCAGTTTCTAAATGCCTGTACCACCATTTTGCCCTTAGGAATCAATCCAAATCCACCCTGTAATATCATTTCTTAAGAAAACACAGTTTCTTTTTGCTGATTAGTGTAACAGTGTGACGGTCCGAGCAGCAGTGGTAAGGGCTGCTGGACATGTCCAGGGCCAGGCACTAGGAGTGATCACAGACAAGCAGTCAGGAAGGCTGCGTCACACACTGATGCTTATTGTGGGAACTTGCTTTGAGTGTAAGGACCAAAGCCAGTGTGTCAGTTCAGGGATACAATCAGAGAGGCTACTAGTTAACCACCCAAACAACCCAGCAGATCCCACCCATACTGTGCCTCAATTTCAGTGTCAAATTGATTAACTAAGTTCAACAAATTAAAGCAGTTTATTTGGGGATTACCAAATAAAGAGGGGTAAGGATTCAGGGAAAAGCAAATAAAACAAGCATGTAATTCAAGTAACACCTTAAAAAGAACAGATGAAACCAAGGAACACTTTATCCAATAGCAGATATACTTCTACTCTATATGGAGGGGAAAGTTAATCGAGGAAAGGAGGGGAGTGAGCCCATCACGTTTATTGTGGTGTGAGTGTGTTATGGAAAGGGAGAAGTGGGGGAAGATGCTCTGCCTTATGCTAAAGGATGCATTGGTGAGCGACTCCTGATCAGCAGCCAAAGTTCACTCTAAGCAGGTAGCTCCCGGTGAGTGGCTAGATGTGATGACAGCTGGTATGGATCCCTCCAGATGGGAATTCCAGGCGATCAGCAGTAGTTCTAAATGAATTGCTGACCGGATCAGAAGCCGAAAGGTAAGTATCCAGGAAAAGTGGAATTGTAATCCACGGTATGGCACACAAAACGACACCTGCAACAGCAGGTAAATACCCCACCAAAGCAGCACAACAGCAACAGGTATTTCCCAACAGACTGGCCAGCACACCAACAGCAGGGATGACTGATCCCAAAGAGCCAGCAAGAGGGCGGTGCTGCAGTCTCTTTTATTCCACTCTGGACCAATTCAGTCCTTAGCTGCTTCCCCTTTTATGTTCTTAGGGCCACTGAACTTCCCTGTAGAACAAATCAGTCTAGTCTCTGGGCAGTTTCAGGTGGGGCAAAGACTGCCACTCATTGTCTGCAGCAAAGTACACAGTTTCCTGCCTTTAGGTCCCTCACTCAGCCTGCTTGTTTGTCCTTGATCTCTGTCCTAGGTGTAGTGATTGGCAGGCTGAGAAGGCCACTTTAGCTGTGTGGCTGCTTTTCCCAAGGGCATAATTATAGTATGTGGGGCCCATTCCCCACAAACAGGTACATGTTTTTCTTAATTATGCTTAAGATGACACAGTCTGTTTATCTTGGCAATGCATGTTTACAAACTGTTTTTTACTTCTGCAGCCAGAGCTCCAGTACTTAAGCATAGTGCATGACCTTTGTTCCCAATGAGCACAGAAACAAGGACTTGACAGATGGAGGTATTCTGGAAAAGTCCAGGAGAATGCCAAGAAGTGAACTGCACCACACTGCTCCCAGCAGAAAACACAAATTTAGGTTCTTCTGCAGAGAAGAACAATTTGTGACTAAGCTGGGTAGCTACATTTAACGCCCAGGGCTGTGCATTTCACACAGTCCCTTAAAAAATTCTGTTTCTAAAAGAAAAGCTTACTATAGAAAAACAAGCAATTTTTCCTTAATTTTTCATTGAGATTTTATACATATGAAATCTCACTAGGAGTCATCATGTGACAAACTTAAAAATAACAAACACACCACAAAAAACCACAGCTAAACCATTTCTCTTGATAACTCAACAAACCAAATAAGTGTTAAGTAATCGAAGTACTTATCTGCAGAGCTTGAAGTTTTTTGGGTTGCTCTAGTGCCCTCCTAGCTTTTGCTAGTTTGCAATTCAGCCTCAGAAGATGCTCTTGCAACAATGGAAGACGACAATGGATTAAAGGGATTTTGAAAATCCTACTAATATATAATAAAAAGGTTCTGTATAAGTAATTTTGAAAGCATTTAAGGCAACAGATTTATAACTGTCAAGCTGTTGAATGGAAACTTCTCAGACTCTAGCAAAAGAGCACATTATGCTGTATTCTGTTATCTTTACCAACCTCAACCTCCTTCACCATCTGTGGTAATCTTTGGTAATCAGCTTCTAGCACATTTTCCAGGCCAAAATGCTATCACCATAAATGAAAAAATATTTCTATTTAGATGACTTCCATTCCCCATTTTCTTTTTTTCCTGTCTTTACCTTCTGGCCAGTTGTTTTACTATAAAATTTTAATTAAAGTCTCTATCAAATTCAGAATGGAAGATGGCAAGAGGATGCAATCCATTTTAAGGGTATTAATAACTATTGAGAAGATAGTAGTGACTGCTCCTGAATCAAAACAGCAAAGGCAATAATAGCTTTTTGCATTACGAAGCATCTTTTCTCCCTTACCTCAGGGAGAGATCTCCCTTAGATTATTAGTAATTTCTTAACATGTAAAATTAATCTACAGTTATTTCACTGAGACAAGGAGGTACAATGCTATGGAAATAAGATCTTGGCATAAAACCCTCAAAAACACTAACATGCAGAGAAATGAGCTATTTATCACATGGTCTGATGAACTGCAAAAAGAAACCAGCTTAAATTTGTACTGTTATTCCTAAACTATGTTTCCACCTCTGGAGAGACTGTCTATTTTCAGACTTTATAAAGGGAACATTTCTGACCCACCTGTTACAGTCCTATATGCTCTTTCCATAAGTCTGTTATCTCAGGACTTCCTATAGCCATGCAATAACTTCTAATTGCCTTTCACATAAAACTAGTATGAAACAGCAAACTTGCTGTGGGACTCCCTGAAGTCTTACTTTTCCTTTCCAAATCAAAAAATACCTAGGACTCTGTTTTTTCAGTTGCTGTTCTAAGGAAGGTCTGTAGGGAATAAGCCCAGAAAGGAATATTGAATTCTGGAACCATTTCTGGTAGGAAAAACACTGTCCTGTATAACATTACCATGCTACACAGAAAAAGAGAATCTTGTAACATGATGTAGGGCAGCATACTGACCACCAAATTAAGATTACACAGGGAGTGATTTCTGAACCCACTTTCAGGGAACAAGCATAAGCTATGCCTACACTAGTAGGCAAAATGGAACACATCCTGTTCTGTATACCTGAGGATAAGTCACTCAGTGCAGCTTGCACCCACACAGTTTAACTACGCTCCCTTTTCTGTAGGGCAGCTCTACCCACAGAGTTTAATTTATTGATGTAGACATAACCCTAAAGGGCAGAACAGCAAAAGAGCACATTTTATAATATACACTGCATGTGTCATTAAAAGTGACCTTTGCAATGTCAGGGACGCTCCATTTCAAACAAAGTAGAATTTGCAAGTGGAAAACATTCATGAGAATGACATACAAAATAGCTCCAAATCCAGTAACTGTTTTAATGGAATCTGGCAAGAAGTACTCCGATAAGATGCTCGATCATTTATTGGAAAGGCTGCACTTTAACTTTTTAAATAGTAATAAATTATTTTAACGTTTCAATCCAAAAATTGAAGGCCAAGAAGAGCCAGACTAGGATCAGTTATTCTGGTAAAGAGAAAACGCGACCCGTTACAAAACTCCCCCAAAGCAAAAAAATAAGGCTAGATAAAAGGGCTGTTCTAGACAGTTGGTATAACTGGATCTCAAAGGTTATGTAGATGAAACCACTGCAGTGCACACATAGCAAAGATTCCATTTTGATCCAGAGTTCATACATCAAGTGGTAAGTCTAAAAAGTCATCCTGTGTACAGTATATGTACTGTTTATATAAAGTGGCATTGTTACGGGAGCAGCAAAGCAGAGATAATGTTCCATTAAAAATCAGAGAAAGCCATCCATGCTTTTGCACCTAAAAGTTATGGACAAGTTGTCCAGAAATAAAGCACATCTGTACTTTACAAGAGGAGGGGAACAGAAAGATGTAAAAATGTTTCAATGGAATCTCCAGACTTTTTTTTTTATGTTTAATGTCACTGATGTTACACATAGTGCTATTTTCACAAATGAAGGTGCTATTTGTTATATTAAAACTAAAGCTCATGTGCTAGAACATGTTCCACTGGCTCGAGTTGGTATCTGTAGACCCTCGGCTCATCACCACCCCTTTGTTCTTTGAGGAGTTGATGATAATGGATACATGGCTAACCAAGCAATGTGTGGACCGGGCAGGACATGGTACATCAAGCCGCTGATACAACAAGCACTAAGCAGAAACTAGATCAATGAATTTAAGTCAGTCAAACTTTGTTTCAAAATTTTCAAAGTAGGTAAACAATCAAATCTTAGCAAAATGCTGCAGTCTAAAGAGCAATGTGATTTCAGAGCCAACTGCTACACAGGACACAAGGGAGGAGGGGGTGTGGAAAATCTTTGTCAAGCTTTTGTAGAAATGGAAAAAATGGCAATTTAAACAAAACTGGAGATAAAAATCAACAAACAGATGAGCTAACAAAAGCTAGATGAGTTCTCATGCTCCTCCAACTCAGTCAGGGAAAAAACCTTAAGAGGCAATTTCAATGTGGAAGAGATTGTGTCTTTGGAGCAGTCAAACTAAAATCAAGAACACACATATTCTGCATCTGTGAGACTGGATGCTTTTATTTTGCTCTCTTTTCCCTGAAACAAAATAAGCTAACATGAGGTTTCAAAACTAAGAAGTCTTTGGTGGTTTTGATATCAACTCCCTCATTTATCTCTATCCAGGATGAAGTTGTTGACTGTAAAAAAAACCTAGTCTGACAGGTCTTCAGGAATCATTCCTCTGCACAAATTTAGGAACCTTAAGAAAAAAACATTTTCAGACCTTCTACTTCCCACTGAGAGCCACCAAATAACAAACTTGTGAGAGTCTAGTTTCAGAAGAAATAAACATTCTTATTTATATGGATTTTTCCCCCCAGCTCTTGGATCTGGAAGTCACAGAAATATTTTTCCTCAAAACCCAGTTCTGAGATGGGACTGATACCTCTTTAAAATGTTTATATTTTATGTAAGCTAATGAATGTGCTTAAAAGCAAAAGAAAAAAAGGAAGAAAACCACTGAATGACACACATCAGCAATGCCATGATCCAGGCTAATACAAATTGGAGGATTAAATTGAGAGCATGTTAAAAAAATAAGTCTAACTTTTGTTACAGAATAGAAACCAGGGAGTGGTATGAAAGTGTTCTTAATTTGAAAAAGCCGCCACAAATCATGACAAAACCATTTCTTCATCCCTTCCCTCTTTAACTGTGACCTCAGCTGGCCAGCCAAAGAATAGCCAAAGTAGAAAAACTTGTCCACTGCCATTCCTCAGAGTTGGTGGTTTTCCCAGAGACCAAGTAGTAGCTATATTACTCTGGGGAATTTCCCCTAGGGGAAAACTCCTCAAAAACACAACCTTTCAGCCAAAGTTTTCATAACTACATGAGCAGAAATAAGAAGCTATGTCACAGAACAGTTACACACGTCTGGACTATTAAGACTTAAATTTAAAAGCTAAATCAAAACTGAGCCATATGAAGGACTCCTCCAGAAGCTAGGATGGCTTTTTTTATATACACATACATACATAGTGTATAGAAGCATGCAGAATCTGAGAGACAAATATACATCAAAAATTGACAGAGAATGTTTAAGATGTGAAACTAGAATTACTGATGCTACAAAACCTAGAGCATTTCCTGGCATTCTGTGGATGGAAAAGCATTTAGTTTTGTCAGAAAAGCAAGGTTAATTAATACAAAACAATTTCAGAAGGCTTTGCTGAATGTGGTCTGATTGGTTGAAAGCACTGAACTTGAAAATAAGTTTTAAGACATATTAGTGAAGTGGTTTGTGTGTTGCATCCATAAGTAGATTAAGAGAAATATTCTTTCATACAAGATACAATACATTTCTTACATTACTAAAAACCAAGTTCAACAGTTTGCACAGATTGTTTTATTTTAGAAACCTGGGAAAGGTCTTATGGCAACAAAGTCCCATAGTATATGTAAGGAGGAAGAGAGGTTTAAAATTGGTCCGTAATCTCAGTGTAATTATTTTATATAGATGACATTTGTAACATGGCTATGGCTGTAGCCAGGTTCAGACTGTTCCCACAGGCATATTCTAACCTAGCACAGAGTGCTTCCAGAAGAGCCTCTGAGAATCACAGCATGTTATGAACAGCAGCAAAACCAATAGAAATGAGCAAGCCATGGGCTGCTACACTAGTGAGGAAAAGACAGAGCAAAGAAGTCTAATGACAAATAATGGTGCTATGCAACATGTGACAACTAATGTTCTGATACTTTAAAGGATTGAATTATACAACCATACAGATGGGGTACCATATTTTGCATTCTGCAGGAATATCACATAACAATGCATTTCCATTACCAATGAGGACAAGACCTGTATATAGGTGCTGAATTTTGGTAAGTATGAGTAGCTGTTATTTCAGAATAACACTGAGAGTTTATCATAAAATAAAAGTTTTATCTAACCGGTTGGATTTTCACTCTCGCATCAAGCTCACCAAAACTGTCTGTCCTCAGTATATTCTGTTTGTAATTAGAAGTAGAATTTCAGCAACCTATTAAACTACTTTCTCCAATGTATTAGCTTTTTAAAAAAAAATTTCATTTAAGGCCTCCTTCTTAATCAAGGTGAAAGTTAAATTTAACATCCCTAGGCCACAGTAACAGAATTTTGGGGGTTTGAAAAACAATTAAGCTTTCTAGTAAAATCTGCAGCCCTATTTCTATCTCCTAGTAAATTTGCTAAAAAAAGTCAAAAGCCAGTGCAAGTTTTGGGTCAAAGCACTTAACTGCATTGTAAGTTTAACTGTCTAAATATTTTCATTTAAGACTTTTCACTACATTTTCCTAAACCTATTGGTATTCTTATCACCTCTGCCTGTTTAAGAGTCAGACTCTGAAGTTTTTAATCAGATGGTGGGGAAAGTGAGACTTTCTATGCAAGAACCTGAGAACTCCTGTTCATTTTCTGTATTGGGTATCTGGCTCCAAAGCCAACACTGAAAGATAAAGCCCTGACTGATAAGGATGCCAGTGAAATAGATTAGATAAATCACTTGATCTGAAAGACTGCATTGGCCACTATCTCAAATGCAGAAAGCTTAGAAAATTGCTCATGATTGTTTAGTAGAAACTCAGAGAAAGAGACCTTCTGTAAGGAGTGTTACTGGATGGAACAAAGGAAGTAGTCCCCTACCACATTAGAATTCCCCTTTTGGTGTTGCTCAAACATATTTACACACCCACACGGGTGAGGGAAATTTTGATGGTAAAAGAAATGGGAAAAGCAGCCCAGGATGTCTAGAAGTTTTAACTCCTTGACCTTATCTCACAAGATGCATTGTGTGAACAGTTTATTTATCTGGAACTACAAACTTAAACAAAACCTTATGAACTTTTAAAAGCATTGAGTACCTTGAAACATTTCACAAAAATGTATATAGCAAATTACAATGTAATGAAATTGTTCTGAAAAATCAATCAAAAAATCATTCACCTTAGGGAAAAAATGCCTTTTACCCATAGTCCATTAGGCAGCACCAGGTCTGTGCTTGCTGCTCATAATTACTTTTTGCAGCAAGCGTCAAATCCTCCTCACTCAAATCAGCAGCCCTTTCAAAAGCAGCAAAGTGACAGTGTTGTCCTACCTCCTCATTAGATACAGTTCTTGATTACAAGAGGACAGGGGAACAGCAGTGCCTGTCACCATCATTAGATGCCATGCTGGGGTGAGCATGACCAAAGGTGATGGATCTCAGCAGCACTCAGACATTTGCATACAGCAGGGAGGGAACAGGGCAGGAGAGCAGGAGGTAATATGGAGTTATCCCTCTGAAGCAGAATGGTGGAGGTAGACTGAACAGCTTGCCAACACAGATTGTTGTGCCTAATTCACCACCTGCAGTATCTGTTTTTTAAAGACCTCCAAGACTTAAAAACAAGTAAATGCAGGAATAAAATTTGGCAGGGACATACTGACCAGGAAAACCTTGGAAGAGAGAAGCCAGAGGCTGAGGGCCCACTTACATTACTTCTATGTACTGCACACACACTGAACTTGGTACTGGTATATGATGCTGCTTTCCCAGGGGGTTGGCTTGCTGATTTTTCTACATCCTTGAATTAACAAGTAGACTACTTACACAAACTTCACCATCTGGGTTTGCTTTACTGGTAGGTTGCTTTGAACAAAGACGCAGCAATGCAGTTTCAGGATTTTGCTTGGAAGTCACCAAAAGAAATCCCATCTAGAAGGACCAATACTGGACATTTTTGCCACTTCCTAGATAAAAGCCTGAGATTAAGAAACAAGGCTGAGAACTCTGGACAGATTAAATCCTATGACGTTTCAGTGGGTCTAAGTGCCTAATTTCCTGTGGTAATAATTGATTTAATTTCCTTTTTGAAATTTAATATTTTTTATGCATTTTAAATTAATGATTTAGTGGGGAGGACTTTAAATTAGACAACAGGAATTTGAATATGCTTCCCATAAAACTCTTCAACAGAGCCACCATTCTACATTTGGGGATAAATTTGCAAATATGCACGCTTGCCTTACAGAGCACTTATAAGATTGCCTGAGTGCTATTTTTGTCAAGAAAATGGTTTGAAAATGCTAAGCCTATTAAACACACAGTATTTACCTCAAGAAGCACTACTTCAATGAATTGTAGCCAACAGAAAACCTAGAGGGACACATTTATAAACACGATTAAAAAGAGTTTGACAGGTACATCAGCCAAAGAGTGGTAGAGTTGATGTGCATCCTAGAAAGGCAGTAAGTATTACTTTCACACAAATCCTCTGGTCTGAGAGCACCAATTTCCTTGCACTAAGACACAAGAAACATCCTGCAAGTTATACTAGCCTATCTGAGCAAAACCTCTCATCCCGCAATCTCAGACTGGCCATTTTTCATGGTCTGGATGTTGCAGTCTTGTGACTCCTTTTTGAAGGAAAAGTCTAGCTTGCTTTTGCTGCAAAAAGCATCCAGTAACAAAATAGAATATCATGCTTTTAAAAGGAAAAAAGAGAAGCCTGTTGCTATCTGCTGTTTGCCTTCAGGTTAGCTTTAGGGCAGCTTTCCCTTCAGACAGCTTCATGTTAGAGGGTCCTACAAGAACTATTAAATGTGAAGATGTGGATATAATCTTTGACTCTGAGAATCCCTAAGCCACAGATTGCTGAAAGCAATTGATGGAGTGGGAAAAGCTTTGCTTTATGCCTGCCTGCTCTCATATTCTTTCCCTAAACATCAAGGACTGGCAGCTCTCCAACACACTGTCAGGCCCCACTAAAGTGGGATACATACACCTTTGACCTCATCTTCCACTACTGTATTTCTTTTTTTAAATATTTTATGATCTCAAATATGTCAAATATAATCATGATCTCTCAAGGTAATGTAGAAAGTAGTTTAGTGTTAAAGCACAACACAAACCATTTCTGCAACCTATTTTCAAAGTAAAATTTTTTTGAGTCTCAAATATTTGAATCTTGTTTTTCTACCTGTAAGCTTAATGTCATCTTCCCTGGGAAGAGTTTGCTTCATTGTATTCAAGTTCCTCAGATAGAAAACAATACATATGTGAAAACTGCCTATTACAATAACCAGTTTTTAGGGTTAAACAAATAGAAGAGCATGAAGTTTGTACTTTTCTCTAGGGGTAATCACTACAGAATTTTTATAGTCCTCGAGAGTACTGGTCATTTATACAAAACCAACCAACATCCTCAGATGACACAGACAAGTAATTTTCGAAGACAACTGTTTCAGAGATGGGTTACCAAAGAGCCAAGAAAATGAAATCATCTTCAAATGACCTAGTGCTCTTACAAACAAAACAGTGGTCCCTTCCCCTCCTTGAATATTCACATACATTTGGACTGGAAAAATGTTGAAGACTTCTCCTGGGCAGCTTAATTTACTGCATATATTTAAACTGTTAGTCATATATTCCTATCAGAAGTGTAGGAGTTCCAGCAAGGGAATCCCAGATGTAGTCAAGAGAAGATAGAGATTTTTGCTTTGTTTGCTAATAAACCAACTCCCAGGAAGTGGCTAAATTTGAAGAGCAAGCTAGGAAAGATTTTTGCTCACTCTGCCAGATAAATTTAGGAAACAATCCTACCACTCAAGGATTTATGTAAATATTTGTCAGCATGCAGGTTATAAGTAGTTCATTATAATTCCATCTGTATTAGCATGTCTAATGGCTCACATGATAAAACTGACTGCATATCCTGAGCACAACATCCAACATCAAATCTCAATTTCCAGACTAAGAGACAAAGCCTGTTACCCAATACAGTCTAGCTGCAGCCACTCTCAGTGAGGAATGTCTACTGTATGTTTTTATACCCTGTAACACCTGAATAAGACAAATATACATCTAAAGATAACGTATACATGGCTTCTTCCTAGAATAGTATGCTTAACACTGCATAAACAGGGTTCGAACTGGCTGCATTTTAGTTCCTTCAGCTCCTCTTGTTTGGCTTTTAACAAGTAATCCAAAGTTGAAAATAAAAACGATAAAAAGCAAGAAGAACTATATTATGAAGACACATCAGCTCAGACTACCCAGGGCAAACCACACAAATCCACCTCTTGCCAGAGACTTTGTAAGTTACATATTTCCAAAAGAAAACTGACTCTTGGAAAAAGTTACACCAAAGAAATTATACCTCAGTTGGGAAGGGTGAGAGCAGAGCACAAGACCATGTTGAGGAGCCATTAAGCTTGAGCAACTGTGTGCTACAAAATCCATTTTCCCCAGATCTGCAAAGTATGTGGAAGTGTCTGTTATCCTTTAACATCCTACCCCTTATGGTTTAGTCGCCAACACCCTCAGCTTACCCCTCAAATTTGGAAGTGTTCAGGAGATTAAAAAATGGAAAATGTTGGTAGATGCTCCCAGAAAGATCACTGGCAGTTTAAGAGGGAGCGTCTGTCCTCTCTTCAGGATGCAGAGTAGAGCTACAGCAAAACTCAACAAACAAGACCTTCAGAAGAGCATCTTCCTGAAGAACAGGCTATAAGTTCCATTACAGCCAGCTTTGCTGCCTTTCTTTAACAAACAGGTAAATCAGTGTCAATGAATCTCCTCTTGACCTCAAATAACATACAATATTACTGCATACATATAAAATAAAATCAGAGGCCCAAAAAAACTCAATCATCTAAAAATCACTTTCTAGTACATGCTATGATCTTGGCTGTAACTGTTAATTTTGTTCATTAGCAAAGGAGTAGCTAGTAAGAGAAGGAATCCTTGAGCTCATCTAAAGGAAAGAAGCAAGTTCGTAAATAGGTTTAAGGCTGCTTCTGAAGGAGCTTAGATGAAGCTTTTCAAATAAGTTTTTTCATTTTACAAATGCATAACCAATAATGTCAAATTGAGCAAGCCACTTCCCTTTCCCACTCTCACTGCCAGTCAACCCCTTAAAATGGAATTGAAAACTTTGTTTAAGACAGCACAGCAGATACTAAAATCATTATTAATTCAATTATCCCTCTGCAGGAAAAAGTATAAACATTTTTATTCAGAGGAACAAACAAAAGGCATTGCAAAAATTTTACTTAAAAGAACATGCCAGATTCCCATTGCTAATTCAATTAAAGATTACATAATACCAAAGTATATTTTGTGTAACCTATTATTAAGGAAATACAATTTAAAATAAAACCTTCCCATGCTCTCCAAATGAAACAAAGAATGCAAGTGTTACCTGATCTATTTTTTTTTCCTGGATATTTTTCAAGAATGCACTTAGTTTCTTCTGATAGAAAGTCAGAATTTTCAGCCAGCTCCTGATTATATCAAATTTATTCCTCCTCCTGCTCTCCTCAGTGATGTCTAGAGTAATACCTGTGAAAACAGACCTTTGCACTAGACTTATCACAGTCATGTTTGCCACTTTTCCAGAATCCAACAGAAAGAAATACCAGTCTTTATATTTACCCATAGTCTTTCAAACCACATTACCAAGCTGTTATGGATCAAACAGTAGGCTGCATATTCTCAGAATGTGCCATTTCAGCGGAAACTAATGATACCAACCTCTGAGTAACATTCTTTAAAAAGTTTAAGAACTTCTAATTCTAAGTAATTGATGTTAAACCTAGATCACAGAAAAATTACTGAAAGACCCAAAATACTCTAGAAATGGCTGACTAAGCCCCCAGCCCTGCATCAGCTGTTAGCACAAGAAAAAGTACTGATGAAAAAAATGCAAGTACTATATTTATAGTTAAATGCCACAAGTACACTTCCTTTCCTCAGCTGTATGCATTCAAAAGTATGACTAAAGTCTTAGTGCACCCTTAGCAAGTTCACTGCTGACACTAAAATGGGAGGTGCTGTTGACTCCCTCACTTGAGGGACAAGAGGCCTTGCAGAGACAGCTGGATAGATTGGAGAACTGGGCAATCAATTAATGAGACAAAATTTAACAAGTCCAAATGCCAGATTCTGTGCCTAGAACAGAGTAGCACCACACACAAGAATAAATTGTGAGAGGAGTGGCTGGAGAGCAGTCTTGCTGAGAGGGATCTGGGGGTGCTCTTTGACAGCAGGATCAGTACCAGTCAGCAGCGTGGCCTGGCAGTCAAGAAGGCAAGCTGCATCCTGGGGTGCATCAAACACAGCATGACCAGCTGGTCAAAAAACAGCCTCACCTGGAGTACTGTGTCTAGTTCTGAATCCAACAATTTAAGAAGGATGTGAAGGTTCTTGAATACAACCAGATGAGGGCAACAAAGCTGGTGAAAGGGCTGGAAGAAGGAATGTTCTGCAAGGAGCACCTAAGGAGTCTGGGTTTTTCTGGTTTGGCAAGAAGGAGGCCGAGGGGTGACCTCATTGCTCTCTAAAGCTTCCTGAGAAGGGGAAGTGGAGAGGTAGGTGCTGATCTCTGCTGTCTGAGATACAGTGATAGGACTCATGGGAATGGTTCAGAGCTGCACAGGGGTGGCTAAACTGGCTATTAGGGAGCATTTCTTTACCAAGAGGGGGGTCAAAGCCTTGAACAAGCTTTCTAGAGAGGCAGTTGATGGCCCAAGCATGTCAATTTTAAGGGGCAGTTGGGCAATGCCCTTAACAGTATGGTTTAACTTCTGGTCAGACCTGGAGTGGTCAGGCAGTTAGACTAGATGATCATTGTAGGTCCCTTCCAACTGGATCTATTCTATTAGACCAATTAAAATATAATTTAAAAAGTTAAAAAGATAGCCAGTGAACTCAAACACCAGGAAACACTCAAGTTTTCCTCATGGAGACCTAACTCCGATCTCTGGGTTTACGCACTATATAACATGACTAATTTGCATGAACACACACTGTGTAAGATGAAAGGGATCATGGGCCACTTGCAACATGAAGGTAGTAAGGTGGAGTTAACTTTTTTAAAGCTAGGACCTCCTCCTCATTCAGGATTAAATCACTGTCTAATCAGTGATTTAGCAAGCATGGTGCCATTAAAGGAGAGATCCTCATATTTACCAAGCTCATCCAGCTACCCAAGAAGAGACTAACTAATTATAGTCATCCCTTTGACTACCATTTCATTTCACTTCACTATCTCCTTTCTCATCCTGAATATGTCATTCACAACGCCCCACCTTTTTCTGATTTAGTCATATCAGTTGCCCTATTTTTCCTACCTGGATTAGCCCTCTGCACACCTACTAATTATTCTTCTTGCCTGCTACTCTGTCTTTGCTATTTGTAGTTTCAAAAATTTCACGTTATGTGGCGAAATCTGACAGCAAAGCAGCAGACCAGCAAGTTTGAAGGACCAGTGCTGTAGCCACCGGTGGCAGAAGCAGGAGAAAACTCTTCTTTCCCTTACTGCTTCCCAACTACTGCAGAGGCACATGAAGGCTTTACCAGAGTAACTGAACTCAGAGAGAAATTGCTGCATAACTAACACAGTGGGAGGGCTATTTTTACTGCCTGGCAGGGGCACAGGACCAACAGATGGGAAGTTCAGCAGTGAGGTTGGCTTGATGCAGAGGACACAGAGTTCAGCCCTGTTAACTGAAGTACACTGGCTGCCACACAGGACAAATGACCCACTGACCTGGAGAGAACAACCTCAAAAGCAGCAAAGCTAGAGTTCTGCAAAAAACATTTTGAGCATCTTTCAGTTACTGAAAGCAAAACTGTAAGATTAGGTATCTAAGACAATAAGCAATGCATGGAACTAAGTTTTACCTGGCCTGGTGGAACAAATAACACACTCAACAAAACATAGATTACTTTCACTTCTATTTGAGGTCTTGCTTGGTCACATCACAAGTTTCTGGTCTTTCACCGATTGAACACTAGAATAGGGAGGACTGAACCCTCTTTTCCTATGTGGAATAACATGTACTATTTTGGAAGTATTAGGATAATGTAAAAAAACTCATATATACTCTAATGACACTGTGCTAAAAATCAATCATTTGGCAGATTGGCTGACTGATAATAAAGGCTAAAGTACTTCTGTTGAATAGCACACAGAAGGAAAGGGCTTGACAATATTTAACTAATTTTTTACTCACAGACAACTTGGGGCACTGGGCCAGATCCTCTGCTGACATAAGTTGCAGTGATGTTTTGGCCAACTACTGTTCTGTGCCATAAAAGCTTCAAGTCTCTGATGAATGGCAGTAAATTAATTACAAGGGGACAGTATTTTTCATGACCCAATATCCTTATTTGTAATAGAGCACAGAGGACTTCAGCACTCACTCACTGCAAATGGATGGTCACACAGAGGAGGATTCCCAAGTGCCTCAGTGTCTCAGAGCTGGGTGATAAAATGGAGATATATCACCTGTATATGTATTTATAATATATATCACCTGCGTGTGTATATATATACACACACATATACCTATATATACATATATATCACCTGCAGCACAGGAGGTTCAAGCTAAACATAAGGAAAAATCTTTACTGAGAGTGTAACAGAACACCGGAGCAGGCTGCCCAGCAAAGTTGCAGTCTCCTCTGGAGACATTCAAATCCCATCTGAACATGTTCCTCTTCTGCTCTGCCAGGGGGCCTGAACTAGATGATATTCAGAGGTCCCTTCTAACCCCAACCACTCTGTGATTCTGTGATATCCTTGTCCACATGGTCAAGGAAATACATCCTTACTTATGCACCCTTTCTCTGTTGATGCTTCCCATTCTGCTGTTTAACAGGCAAGCAAGCCTCTTTAGAAAAGAAGTCTACATGTTTATATCTAGTTCTCTCACCCTATACTGCATAGGGTTTACTTCTTAAAGGACTCATCTGACACCAAATGGAACCAACACCTGTTTTATTCCTAAAGCTGATGCAGTAGTCCAACATCCAACCTTAACAGGGTTTAAAGATCCCTCCATCTTCTAACATTGTGCACTAGGCATGCCCCTGCAGCCAATAGAGGTTAATGGTGGAGCAGATATCCACCTGCAGCCCATAAAGGACCAAGAACTGGAACAGGTGGATGCCCAAAGGAGGTTGCGACCCTGTGAAGTCAGGGACCTATGCTGAAGCAGGTTTCCTGGCAGTACTTGTGACTCCGTGGGGGACCCATGCTAGAGCAGCCTGTTCCTGAAGGACTGCACCTCATGCGAAGGACCCATTCTGAAAAGGTTCATGAAGAATTGCAGACCATTGGAAGGACTTGCATTGGAGAAGTTCATGGAGGAATGTGTCCTGTGGGAGGGACCCCAGGCTGGAGCAGGAAAGGAGTGTGAGGAGGAAGGAGAAGCAGAAACAACGTGTGATGAATGACCACAACCCCCATTCCCTGTTCCCCTGCACCACTGGGGGAGGAGGAGGTAGAGAAATCAGGAATGAAGTTGAGCCTGGGATGAAGGGAGGGGTGGGGGAAAGATGTTTTAAGATTTGGGTTTATTTCTCATTTTCCTAGTCTGATTTGATTCATCATTAATTTTCCCCAAGTCAAGTCTGTTTTGCCCACAGTGATTGATCTCTCCCTATCCTTATCTTGACCCACGAGCCTTTTGTTATATTTTCTCTCCCCTGGCCAGTTGAGAAGGGGAAGTGATAGAGCAGCTTGGTGGGCACCTGGCATCCAGCCAGGGTCAACCCACCACAATAATTCAAATGCAGATTTGTTTTTCTTCTTTTTAAAGAAGAACTTGCCAGAGCTCCCCTATAAACTGTAACACTACCCACATTAAAAGTTAATTTCACTTTCTGCCTTCCAGATCCAAGTCACCATGATCTCTCTAATATTAGGTGATGGGGACAGCTCTCTCCTAAAATATGTTTCATGTGCCACTGAACAAACCATAATTTTCAGACATGACTAGCTGGAGCTTGATCACAAAGCCACATATTACAAAAGGAGGAGCTTATTTCTGTACAACTGTGTTGAAGAAGGTTCCTTCACAGCATCAAAGCTTGCACTTGGTAATAACTAGCTGCACAACCATGTCTCCAAAGCAATGACCTCATTCTGAAAAGCTCTGCTTTCCATTACCACAGCTAGGATCCGTCCATCCATAGACTTGAATTGTACCAAGTCTTAAAAAAAAACAAACAACAAAAAAGAAAAACAACCCCCCACAAATCCTGTAGAATACAGCTTTTATAAAGCCGCTGTAGGTGCTAAGTCTTTCTGATAATATTAACAGCCTTTACACAGAGTTGTGTATTATGTTTCTCTTATCCATGGGATGAAACACCTGGAAACCCCAGCAGCACATCTGGCAGGCACTCACAAGATCCCACCTTCACCACCTAAGAAGTAGCAACCACACCATCAAGCCTGCCTCTACACCAGCATCCGTGTGCACAACTAGCTTTTATTAAAGGCACTGAACTGATAGCCTTTAACAAAACCACCTTGATTTATGTATAAATAAATCCAAAAGACAAATAGGAACACAGGTTGCTGCATCATTCCACCCTCCCTTCATCTTGAAAGAGAAGAACAATTACCCTGACTCACCAAGAAGATGTTACTCTTGAGAAGCATGGAGCAAATTAGGGTAACACTGCAAGAGTCACGGCCCTCAGGGCCCCGACATAGACATGAGAAAATACAGTCCTCCTCTGCAGGAAAAATTACCATTTAAAAACAGCTGACAGCAGCCACAGGAAAATAAAAGCAAACAAGTTTGAAGTCTTCAAATAGCCTGTGAACAAGACTTGATAGGTTACAGACAGCCACTACCAAGCTTCAGCTGTACATATGCAATGTTTTTATCACTAATGTGAAGTGAGGATGCTGAGCCAAAGTGAATAGCTCGTGGTAAGGCTGGGACTTTGCAGTTTAATCTCCAGCTTGATCCTATCTGGGAGCTTTCAAGCTGCACTAACAAAATTATATGCAAAATAGTTAAGAAGTGTCTTACTACTTGATCCATAATGAAGTCAACTACTGCTTTGACTTCTAACATAGCAGGCTGCAAACAAGTTCCAGCTGGTTCTCAGGGACAGTTTTATCAGGCTGCTGCACCAGCACCAATCCAGTGACTTCAGACATACTTAAAACAGAGTGCAACATCTGTTCCAGAAAACATAGGAATCAGTATCAAAACTATGACATATCCAGGATTATAGGTTCCCAGTTACCACCGAAGAGACTAGCAATGAGCACTCAAAGGATAACAAACTGAGTGACATGGCTAAACTCACTTAGAAATTGTTTCAAAATACATGACCTGTGCTTAAAATGTGAACCTTGTTAAGGGAATTAGCACAGAGAATTTCTGAAGATTTTCCAGGTGTTGGCAGTAATAAACAGAAAACCCCTTATGGTCTATTAAGGAAAGAAAAAAGTATATTATTAATCTATTTTTTTTAAAAGGAAAAGGAGAGAAAGCATAAAAGAAGTGTCTGTGTTTAAATTAAAAATAGATGCAAACATTAACTTTAAGAAACTAGAGACTGGTGTTCTGTGCATACATGAATTTACATATCAATAAGTTAATAAATGGTCACCAAAAAGTAAATTCAGGTGAAAAACCCAGAAAAACCTGCAGAATGTACAGGTATAGGTCCCATCCACTGAATATTTTCAGTATTTTACAGTACTTTCAAAGGAGAAGGAAAGAGAGACCTTTGAAAAACTGAGACTTGTATTAAGATCTCCCATATGAACCATTTCGACTTCACACTTTCAAGCTTGTGTCCAGTAGATATATATTTTTAAAAATATTTTAAAGTTAAAATGATTGAGTAACCTCAAAGCAGAAGGAAATATTATGACATCTTCATCAGAAGTTCTCTTCAGGTAAAATTTTAATAACTAATGTGCACTGACATTTGATGCTGCCCAGAGCTAGACAGTAGAAGAGAAGGGGAGGGAGAGTGGTCATTAACAACTGCAGTAACACCTAGGGGCTTCCACCACCACAAGCCCTGTGTGTATCATTTCTCCTCTCCATCCTCTCATGAGCCAGCCTTTTGCAATAGCTACGGGGAGAATTCGAGTTAACTCGACGTTTCTCTTGCCTGTGCCTGAAGATGATGGCTCTGACCAGAGGGCTGCCTCCTCTCTTCACCTGGATAGCACTTTACTCTGCAAGGATTCCCATTAAAGCCTCAGGGGGGTTTTCAGCAATCAACACAGCAGGAACACTAGTAATCAGCCCACAAGGGGGTCATGCAACAGCCTATTTGCCTACAGGGATACAGTGCAATTGCAATCATTAATAGAAAGCTTTGGAAAAGCTTGAAAGCTTTCCAAATCTAGTGCTTTCCAAGTCCCTCATAGGCTTTAATTTTGTGCAGCTCCTGGCCAGGAATCCCTATAAAGCTGTATAGTGCCTGAGCTAACCTGTTAGAGCAACAAAAGGAACAACCACAAAACACATTAACCTCCAATGCACTAGCTGTGAACAATTATCAAGAGATTCTCATTGCCTTTAAAAGACCTCATGCAATCCTAAGTTTCCCATGTCTATTTTCATCTATATCAGCATTAAAGTGAGCCACTAGCAAGCACTTTATCCTCAATCTTCTTTTACAAACATCAGATTCTGATTAAGACTCTGTAAAATGTTGGGATTTTTATTTCCCTCCCCCTTAGCAGTATCCTAAAACAAGTACCACAGTAATCCTTGAAAAAGTTTTCTGAACATAGATGTACCTATACTGAAATACCTGAAGTTTTTCAATATTAGAATAACTATTACAAGAAACGAGTCCTCTTGTACTTACCATATCAATGCTTTGGAAAATAGGATAATTTCTAACTGATTTGAAAGGCAATATAAATCATATTTGTTGCAAGGATAGGAGAAAAAGCTTGTATTTCCCAAAGTCAGGCTTATTGATTAGATTTCTAAGTACATTATAAAAGCTAAAAGCTGCATTCACCAGCTGCCATGCATCTGCTGACTCTGCAGGTCATTTCAGACAGCACAGCTTATATCTTTACCATAGAAGGGGCCATTTTCAAGGTCACTGGAACTATTTCTGTTGAACTTTAATACTGCACCTACATGTACTAAATCCTAGATATTACGCTATCGACTCAGAGAAGAATTACCTTTTCAGCTTGACTACATTGTGTTCACTGAAATTTATATGCTTTGCTTCAGTGGCCTTATTGGAACTATTCAGCAAAAATAAAGTTCTGGATGCATTTTGGAAGCATCTACCTGTACAAACAAATACAACTTCTTTCACAACTGTTTCAGCTGCTTTTCTGTACCAGGAAAGGAATTATCAGAGCAGAGCTGATTCATGAGGTTCTTCCCTCCCAGACTCAACTCCCCACTGCCCCTAAGGACACACAGAGACATTTTGCTACCAAGTATTAATTACACTTAAGACAGTAACAAGAGTGCTGATCTTACCCAAGAAATTAACATTGCTGGCTCCACCACACTCTGGCTTTGAAGAGACTGGAGCAAACCTACAGGAAACTGTAGCCAGTCCCTGAATATCCCCACACCTGCAGCATTCACAGGAAGACAGGAAGGACCCTCAAACCAGAACCTTCCTGCAATGCAAACTAGGCAACCCCCTACCATTAAATCCAATTTAAACCAAAGCACCTCCCTGTGTTAGGGCACTGAGCGCACCGGGAGGCTGTGATTGCCCTGAGTGGCCTCAGCTGGGACCCTCCCCACACACACACACCCCTGCCCCACCATCCAGGGCTCCATTTAAACTCAAACCCAGTAGTCACTATCTGGCCTGAGAAATGTTATGGGCTATGTCTGTCTTCTGCCTAGGCCACCTCTGCCCCACCCAGGGCTGTTGATGGCCCTGGTTACAGCAACCAATTCTGCCCTGTGTGTGTGTGCCTGCCTATGACTAATATGGAAAAAAAAATAAAAAGGAGATAAGGCTTTTATTCCAACAGTTAAAACTCAGCCTCTTTAATCAGCTAAAGTAAGTATCACTATCAATGTCACTGCTTTATGTGAATGCTTAGAGACTGATCAAAACAATTCTTTCTCTTTGGTGAGCTACACAGAGTGACTTTTTGAGACCTTTTACTTTAATAATTCTGCTTAGACCTTTATAAGAGGGGCTGTCACAGACTTCAGAAATAGAAACATATGTTCCTCCCTGGAGGAGGTCAGGAAAGATTAAAAACCTTGCTACAAGGGAAACTTTGAACAAAATTACTCACAGGTTTTCCCCTATTACCTTCTCCACTCCCATGGGCTGGTACAACCAGGATTTTTCTTTTCAGCTCCACAGTGTAAATGATGGGGCATTAAGTAGCTATATGTTGACTTAGAAACGTTAACTTTGCTCCAGTCACATGAGCTACACATCATCTTAAGGCCCTCACTTCTTTCCCTGTCCCCTGGCTCAAGACTGAATCTGCATCTACTCTGTACAGATGTTTCCCAGGGCCTGAGATGTTTTATATCACTGGCTGACATTTAACACACTGTCAAATGGCAGCAATTTGGCTATTTTGCCTGAAGTCAAGTTGGTTACAGAGATTGCCCTGCTTCAGAAAATTCTTGACACACCAATTTACTATCTCATTATGTTCCTACTTTCTTTAGAGATAATACAGTAACATTAAATGCTCATTAATGTTAAAATTAAAAAAAAAAAATTAAACCCTCATCCTACACCTCACTCTGTTTCTTAAATAGCTCATGTCCTAAACAGTTTAATTTTTATCTCATGTACTTGTCAACTAATCATCTTTGGTTGAGTAGTAAGGAGAACAGAACAATGTTTCTGATAAAGCTTATTAAAAAGATAGGCTTTCCCTTGCTAGATAAATCACAGAACTGCTTACATTATGAAAAGTATGTTTTGAGAGGGAGGGCAGGATCAAAGGAGAGCAGGAAAAAAATTACAGATTGAGAAAGAATTACTGATCAAACGTGTGCCGTTTTCCAAGAGAACTGAGACTAAATTGCATCACAGGAATCACAAACTTAATTTCTTTGCAGCTTTCATATGGAGTTTTATCATTTTATTAATTCCTGTACAGCCACGTACATGTGCATTTTTGTTACAAAGAGATGCATGAATTCCATCATAACCTTGGGCAGAAACTTATGAATGAGTTCATCATATTCAAAATCCTCTTATAACTGTGAGAGAATATATTTGGGAAAAAACAGAGAAGCATTGATATCCTTGAGCAGGTGGAGCTGACAAAAAGCCAATTGCCAACTTCATGTTGCAAGATCTCCTTGTTCTTGTCCTTTTCAACTTCTTCATCTCATTTCCAATGTCGTGATCAACCTTTCCTAGCACAGTCTAAGTATTATTTCAAACATTTATGTATTGGAGGTCCTGCTTTATAGATATCAGTTTGTGAGGCTTGTAACACTTGATTCAGCAGAGCACAAACACATTTTTAACTTTCTGTGTATAAAGTGAAAAGTAACCTTATTTTTAGGGTACTTTGGAAATAGAGAGTGAGGAAGGAGTGGTAAAGAAAAGCCATTTGCACAGTTCCTAGTTGCTTTGTACGGCGTTGGGTTAATAACTTTAAAGATTTTATTATCTAGAAAAGCACAACCCTCAGTTTATACATAGAACAACACCAGAATATCTTGTGAACTCCAACAGACTTGGAATAGTATGTTGTCTTCCCAGAATTAATTGTCTGCCTACCAAGTGACTCCCTACATAATGAATGACACAGAGTATTTTTTTTTATTAGGTGTAAATCTGTGTAACAATAACAATCTTTCCAAACAGCACTCAAACACACAAAAAAACTTCAACGTGCAGTATTGAGCAATGAGTCTTAACTCTGGAGGAAAACAGCCTAAATCTCCCATCACCCCATCAGACAGTAGGCTCGCTGCTGTCGGAGGACAAGGTGCTCGAGTTCATCACTGCTGGCATTTGCTGATGAAAGCTTGAGGAGGAGGAAGGGAGAAGGAAGAGGACATGATGAAAAAAGGCCTCTCTGGGCTAAATGGTAGAAACATCTGCAGAAGTAATCAAAGCTTGTATTTTTAATAATTGTTGCCTGAGTTTAACACCCGGGAGTCTGTAGTTGCTGCCCTTTCCCAGCATGTTCCAGTATCAGAAGTTATGAGAAAAGGAAAAAGGCACTTGAGGGTCAGATTCTTCTGGAAGCACCACATCAGGGTGCTTTCAGAATAACTCGAGGTGGTCTTCAGCCAGGTGGAGCATAGCAGAAGAAAGACCTGTCACCGAGAACAGACACACAGATACTTACTTTCACTTGAGCTGCAGTTCTCGCTCGTGTTAAGAAGGAAGGGTTCACAAAGAGTTCTTCTTACACACAGGGTATCTGCTTTGAACCTTTTTGGGCATAGTACATTTTATATTAGGCCACAGATACAAATAAGCCAAACAGGGAGATTAGAAAGCAAGTTATCTGTTTGGCACAGGTTTTCATTGGTGTGAGGCCCTGGGGACCCGCAAGGAATTGCCACAATAGGCTGCTGACAGCTTTTCTTCTGCAGCATATTGCCCTGGCTCAATAGCACAAGGTCAGACTTAATGCCTTTTTGCTACATTTTCTGCTTCTCCTAGGGAGCAATTGCTTAGAAAAATATCCCTTTACTTGACAGGTTTGTAACACAAACAAAAAATCCATCCTGGTTGTGGTTATTGGACTGATTGCTTAGGAATCAAACAGCAGAAGACTAATAATGTCATAGTCACTGAGCCACCAGCCACACCAATGTATACTTAAATGCTTATGAATGATAGCTGAGTGGGGATAGCCTGAAACAATAAATGAATGCGTCTTTTAATTTATATTTTTTTTAATCTAATATTCACACCTCATTATACATTCAAAAATTGATTCCTTTTCCTTGCAGAAAGCAAGCCAGGATAATTAACTGCAACAACTTCACACACTAAACCCCTGTATGCAAAACTTCAAGGCATTCTGCAGAACATCTACAGTGAGCATGACAGAAAAGAAAGCAGTTGCTGGGAGATTTTAAACCTGTTGACAAATTACAGCTATCTTTGTACATTCTCAAGATGAGCAAGGTTGACACTTTTGTGTAAAAAATAAAAGGGGATGTTGTGTAGAAGGTACTGACACACCAACGCCAAGAAAGAATATCACTTTACATTAGAATATTCCCTATAGATATAGCAGTCCCCTTTTAGGATACATCCAGAAACAAAAGAGAATGCATGGTTTTAATTTAAGTTCAATCTGTTAGCTACAGAACTTTCACAAAGAGGCCTCACCTAATGCTCTGGTGTCTTCTGCTCAAAAGGAGGATCCAACCCACACAGATACCTGTTCATACAAGACCTCCCCTGAGTGAGCAGCCGTGCCCTCAGCATGGCTGTCAGTACATCTGGGCATCAGGGCTTCACAAAATACCACAAGTCACTTGTGCTCAAACACAGTGATTTTTCTGAGATTTCTGGAACAAACCCTGTGCTTATTGTCCTGGTTTGAGCTAATTTTTTTTTTTTTTACCGATTTTTTTCCTTCAGTAAGCTCTCTTTTAACTAGCAACAAGTGTTCCAGCTAGTGGACTGATAACACTGGAATGTTGATGTTACTGCTGAGACTCCAAGGTTGCTTCTTAGCTCTGCTGCTACAGAGGCTACTGGGGCAGGAGAATTCTATCTATGACCCCCCCCCGTAAGGGAGCTGGACTAGACAGACAGCAGAACTGACCAAAGGTATTCCATTCCATAGATCTACGTAAGCTCCGAGGAAGGTCAGAGATCACAGAAGACAACTTCCTTCCTGCTTCTTCTTCCCTTCTCTTCCATCCATGGTCAGCGTCCAGGGAAGACTCCATCCATCCATCACCATCAACCCCAGGCTCAGGCATCTCTGACCTCATAACCCTCATAACCCTGTCTGCTCTGCTGTTATTTCAGGCAGCGGTCTGAGAGTTTTTGGGACTGCTCACAGCTAAGGAGAGTGCTGGGGGAGTTGCTGGGGCTGGGGGGAGGCAAGAAGCTTTTGCACGTTCCTGAACACACTTGTATGTAATTGTACATATAATTAAAGCTGTCTAATTTAGTTTTCAATCCAGCTAAGTCTCTCTCCTAATTCTCTCTCTCCTTCCCTACCTGGGTGGGAGAGGGAGGGGATCGAGAACATTGTTGTCTCTGGTTTATTTGCCGATCCTGAGTCAAACTGTGACATTTATCATCCCACAAGTGCACATAAATTACCTTTTTAATTTTTATGTGCTTTACTCATCCACCATCAAGCAAAACATCAAATTGACCATTATTACAAATACCCTATATATATATATATATATATTAAAGTGTTATTATTAGCAGACTGCCAGAGAAGGCTAGGTAGGAAGGGCATCTGCAGGAGCAGCCCACCTTTCCTGTAGGTCCAGCTCAATGTACACTACCTTGCCCCCACAAAAAAACCTTACAGTACATGGTGATTTAGGTGGTGCTACTAAAGAAGGCTGTGCTCTCTGGAGCTGCAGTTCTTCAACTGTAGAGCTGAGCTCCTGACCAAGGCTATCTTACAAGGTGAGATTCAGGTGTGTGACAGGGCACCCTGCCCCACCAGTGTGGCACAGCTCTCACAGTCCCGTGCAGCACCTGTGTAGGACTAGCTCTGTTGTCCTCCCACCCTTCTCCTGAAACCACAGGGAGGTCTAAGGCTATAAAGAATACTTGCACAAGTCTATAGCCCCAGATGGCTCTGGGTCCTTTTGGGGTCTATATAGCAGATGAAGCAGAGCCTGCAGGGGAGGTAGGATGGCAGCAGCTTGGCAGTAGCAGTCCTTGAAGGACAAGGAAACAGCAGAGACAAGAGCCAGGGTGCAGGAGGAGGGGCCTGGGGCAAACCACATCACACCAAGCCAGGGTGCTTGCCCACAACAAGCCTCTTGGGAGCCTGTGATGAAGATTGTCTGCCTAATCTATGATCCCAGAGGTTCTTTTCATGAGGAAACTTCCTTTCACTTTTAAATAACACTGAATCTATGATAAAACATATTTGTTTTTAAGGGGACTTCTGCTACATCTTCTATCTGCTTAAGCAGAGTCCCCATAGTCTCTATGTCCTACTGTATTTTCTAGAATGAAAGATGAACACTAGACTCTTTACATACATTTTAAATTTTCTTGTTGACAGAGCTTCTTCTGTTGGTACCCTATGTCAGTAACAGAATTGGGACATCAATACAAAAACATTGTCTTAGCAAGTGTATTTCAGCTGTGCTTCTCTGCTTGTTTTCTTATATTGATGACAAACATGCTGTAGATGCTTTTTTAGAGATAAATACTCTAACGTTATTGTTCATTTCCCCATGAAAGCAAGGGTATAGGTGTTTTATGACTATGATATATTTATTATTAGATAAATAGAATGCCCTATATGAAATTTGCTGACCTACTTCTGTATTTTTAATGTCACCATGATGCTACTATTCCAAAAGGATTTAAGAGCTGTTTACAGAAAGCAAAGTACAAGCCCATAACATAATCTAGAATTTACCTTGGTCAAATTTAGAGGAAACTAATGCATGCAATCCAGTTATATTGAATTGGGGCGGGGGGGGGGAAAGAAAAACATTCAATGGAACTCTACAAGAAAGATTTTAATAGATATACTTAAAAATACTTCAGATTATTCAAGCAAAAAGCACAATAATGATGGTGTTATAAGCACCACAAATGCATTTACCTGCATTAAATATATTTAGAAGTTTACATTGTATTTATATTCATCTCTGGCCTTCACAAAAACTAAAAAAACAAAAACAAAAGCAAAAAACCACAAAACAGAAAATGCAAGAAAATAAGGACACCAAACAGTGATGGTATACAGCTGTATATTCTCTCTTCCTGGTATGAGAAGAGAAAAGAAATCTAGGAAGTTGAAGTTGGCCAAAACACATGTCCATCACAAATACTCTGCTAACATCATTTCAATTATGCACCCACAAAGGAATCAGCAGGTCCTAATTATAAGAATTAATGATAAACCTGAGCAAAATCACAGCAAGGTCAGCAGCTCAGTCTGTGTTTCTAAGAGATGCTGACACTCACATTTTTGGGGAACAGCAGATGCTCAGGAGAGCTCACTGCTGAGCCTTCAGTGAACAAACAGGTTTGAGATTTGTTTTCTGGACATTTTTCTGGGCTTCAGAAAATTGAATAGGTTGGATTTGTCTTCTTTCTTTACACAACAATACCCATCTGAATTCTGTGTCTCAGACTCAGCTATGCTGCATTTGGAAATAATGCAGAGGTTTCTCCCACCCAGTTTTGGTCAGGAGTCTGGCCAAGCAAGGCTTCATGGTGAAGCTTTGATTAAATTAATAGACTTGGAGGATCCTGGGCAACAAAAATAAAGAGGAGAGGCCTTACAGTAAGGACATATTTTCCCCACCTAGGCTATACCAAGCACAGATAAGATGCCTTGAAGTCTGGCCCATCATTCCTGAACTGCACTGGTGCATGTAGCACCAACACTAGGGTCAGAGTACTCACCACTGAAATCACCAAAGGTGAACTGGCAGTCACTCTAAAGGCCAGGTTGCTGGTACAATGCTCAGCCACAAAATGGATAGGTTTGAAATATATTGCCCACCACAACCATATACAACTAAAAAATGGGCTCTGCACAATCCTGAGAACTGAAAGGAATGCACATTGGGGTCTTGTATTCTCATTCCCAATAAAAAGCGTATTGCCATCCCCAAACCAGTCTATCCTAGATCAATGATCATCAGCTGCAGTTATCCAGTTCCTCTATTTTGCATTATCAAACTGCCTATTTTATGGAAAGAGTTTATACTTATTTGTAAGCAACCCATGTCCATGTTAGAATTTATGGTTCGTTCCACTCTCTCCCCCCCCTCCTCCCACTTTTTAATTTTAGATCTGCAGATGTTTTCACAGACAGGGAAAATTTTATTCCATTCTTCCTCTAGATGACCTTCCACAATTCTGGCTTATCAGATGGTGTGCACACTTACATACAAAAAGAAGAATGTAAATGTGGATCTTGTTTTTAATACTAATTAAATGCATTAGAATAATTATATAAGTATTATGCTCTATCTTGCATAATTTTAAAAGAACTTTAAGCAGTACCTGACTATTTCTAAAGCTACCAGCACAATGCACCCAGGTTATCATCTTCACTTACCAACCACTGACACCCACTGGGATTGCTGGTGGAAAGAAAGGACAATGGGAACATTAACTCATCATCGACCAAAACTTCCATAAATCAAAATCTATTCTTATTCATATAACAGAAACAAGTTTATTTAAACTGAGGAAACTGAATGGAGAAAAGAGTCTGTAAGTTAAGGGAAGACCCCATCCTAATTGAAGGAGAATTCAACCTTAAAGGCTAAATTGAAATTTCTTGAGTGCAGATGAAGAGCCACGAATTTGAAACATGATTTTATAGTGTCAGCTCCTGTCAATCGTTCACAAATACAATGTTAGCAAAGAAACACAATTTCAGAATAAAAACTAAAATTAAAGGGGCTTTGTGATTTACTTTCCAAACTTCTTTGTCATGTTTTATATTAGGCCCTGATCTTTGGGAAGAGATGTTGAGCAACAAGTCTCAACAACAAATAGCTCAGCCCAAGGATAGTGGTCATGGCAATGGAGTGACATAAGGTGCAGTGCCTTGCTAGCAATAATTTCTAGCTGAAGCAGGATTCTCTATACCCACAGAAAGAAAGGCCTCACTCCTGCCTCAGCTAAGCCAAAGAAACCCTGTAGACACTAGGGTCTGATTGCAGTTTTATATAAAAATTGAAATTACTTTCATGTTGTCAGCCTGTCACAAAAGAGAAGTTCAGTCTCAGTCTCCACAGCAGCTGCAGGGCAAAAAAGCATCACTTCCCACACACCCCTGGCTCCTGCAGAAAGAGCAGAGGAGCAGCGGGAAAGGAGCAGACCTCCAGGGAGGAGGAGGGAAAATGGTGAAATTTAGTTCTGACATACCCAAAGCACAGCTGGTATTATTTTGTGGTAAGCAGTAAGTAACAATAAATACATTTTTCTCACTATCTTCTTGTATCAGAGTATGCTGCCTGGCGATAATAGCAAAAACTCAGACTCACCTGCTTCCTCTTTCTTGCCAGTTTTTCCATTGTTCAGTTACTTAAGATCAAGAATAGCACATCTTCACTGCCATTAAGCCAGCTGCATCCCCACTACAAGAAAAAAAAAAAATTGTTCTAATTAATTAATAACTATTATAATAAATTATAAATTAGAATTATTTATTAATTATCCAGATACAAATATTCCAGATGCAAAAAGTCTTTGACAGCAGTAAAGACCTGCTTACACAGAAATTAGTTATAAGTGAACCCAGAATAATTACTTCCAGACCATTCAGACCACAGACATTAATTCTGGAATAAGAATGAAAAGTCCATGTGTAGAGTTATCTGGGAGTTCGCCAGGAGTCTAATCAGAACTCTGAATTCAATCCCCTCCTTCATCTGATTTAACTCTGTAGTGCAGACAAGGCTACACACTTAAACTGCAAGACAAAGAATGCAGGAAGAAGTCACAAAATGGCTCCTTAAGGAATTACCATGGACTTTTTTGTATTATTGTAACTATGCACAATAAATATTTAATCAACTAACCCAATCAGCCAGCACTTTTTCTGTCCCCTTTCCGGAAGACTGGGTTAATTTTTGCTCATATCTAACAAGCAACTTCATGCACTCCATTAGATTTTGTGTCTCTGGAGCGTGGTTCAAATTTCACACACTTTATTCAGTCACCTTCAAAGCACTTGTATGATGGTTCATCACACTCAAAGCTTAATATAAAGTCTCTTTGAGAAATCAGAACTCCAGTTTACAAATTTCCACAAGTCTAGTCCTTGATAGAGCTGGCGTTTGCTCTGGGACCATGTTATTTGCTCCACAGCAAAATGCTTCTTCCAAGTACCACCACTACAAAGGTGATAGCTGGGAAGAGGCCATTTTGATACCTGACAGGATCCACAACAGTGACTCAGCTGTGGACACTCATTCCTCAGATGGGGCACACAGATGAAAGCAGCAGTAGCAATCTTACTTATCGTGAAACATTAAACTCAGCAGAACAAAGACTGAAGAAGTAAATTGCTATCCATAAA
Source organism: Hemiprocne comata (assembly GCA_020745705.1). Classification (NCBI taxonomy): domain Eukaryota; kingdom Metazoa; phylum Chordata; class Aves; order Apodiformes; family Apodidae; genus Hemiprocne; species Hemiprocne comata. The sequence continues at coordinate 40,722,457 of CM036587.1, forward strand.
GTATAACAGAAGACAAACTCCAAGAAGAGAAATTATGTGTTTATAAACAAGTTCCAGATGGAACAAGATAAGCAGGCATAAAATTAGCCACAAATACATTTGGGGTGAAAGTCAGAAAGTGTTTTTTTGCCTGTATAGAAGGTAAACTACTGGAGGGAGTACAGGGCACACTGGGCTTCCTGATTGTAAGACCGCACTGTTAGGGAAGCAAGAGTTTCATAAAATTCATACAATTTTTTCTAATCTTCTAGTCCTGTGATGCAAATCAAGAAGTTTTTCCTCCTCTGGATGGCTATATATACCTTTGCCACATTTGTTGGTCATCTTAGGCTGTATAAATGTATTTTGACACAAGAGACTGCTAGACAGAAAAGTACCACTTGCTCTTCTTACAAGTGGGCAAAGAGAGGCAAGGAGAAGATGTGATGTGGCCAAGGACAGGCAAGAGGACTGCAGAGGAGCAAGGTGTTGGACAGAAGTAGGTCACGTTTAACCAGGGGACTGAGCAGACCATTGGCCAGGGTAACGACTGGGTTAAGAGTGGCACTTTGTACTGTTTCATTTTCTTTGAAGAATGTTTGTGTACCTACTTGGTCACTTGTAGACTTGTCAGAAGAGATTGAAGGGACCACTGGAATGGACTTGAAGCCCACTTAGAATTGAATGTTTTTTTCATAAGATGGAGCTCTGCACTGCACCTTTTCTATAACATCACATAAACTTTGCTTCCTCCACTGCCCTCTTGCCTCCCCCCTACTACTGCAAGACTGCTTCTTCAACCACAAAATCTCAGAACTCCGCTTGGTGTTTTCAGGAAGAAAAATGTCGTCATTACATGTGAAGACACGGTTTTGTTGCAAGGGGAATGTATTCAGTTTGTCATTCTTGGAGAATTACTAAAAAAAAAAAGGTACCTGAAAAAAAACCACGTTATTGCTTTTTCACAATTAGCAGCTGTTAGTATCTGAGAAACTAAGGGTTTGTTTGTCAGAGTATAAATAGAAACATGACCACAGATGTGGTGAACATGGCGTGATGCTATCACTTTAATTTTATCATGTTTTTTCCTTGTCTTACATATTTTGACACAAAATTACAGGGGTTTTATTATGCTACACAGCATTTGTTTTCTATGTACATAGGGTTTCTGAGGAAAAATACCTGAAAAAATCCTACTCAATTTTTCTAAGAGAGATCCAGGAAAAATACCTAATAGTTTCCACCATTGTGCTAAAAAAGTATAAAGGAACAAAAGACAAAAAGAGAGGTTAACTTTTTCTTTTTCCCTATTTGAAAACAACAGTCACAGAAATAGAAAGCTCTGAGCTTCTGATACCACTGAAGTGATGTGATCTTATGTGATAGACCTGTCAAAGTGCATTTCTAATCTATTGAATCACAAAAAACAAAGAAGTTCCAAGCTGAGGCTAGAATTTGTCTTTAGTTCCTGCAGTTGTGCTGAGAGAGTAGTAGATTCGTTATGCCATATTCCCCCTGTTGGCAGACATGGCTTGAAGTCTAGCCTGGATCAGAAATACCTTGTTTTGATGTAATAAAGTCACTAGACTTTACTTCAGAGCAGCTGTGCAATTTAACAGACCCAGGATCTCGATGCAGTATCAGTGTATTTCAGTAGCAAGTTTTATGGTTAAACTAATGAACAAGGAACTGATAAAGGAGATACAGAGGGACCTAAAACTAATTTTTGCAAGACTTACTGTATGTTGCTGCAGTCAACACAGTTACAGTTTAATAACATAACAGTAATGTATGTCTAGACAAACCTGGAGGTGGAGACTTTGTAACCTTAGAAGAAAGACTCCTTTAGAAAGGACCTGAAAGAAAAAGAGAGGAAAGAGAGGGATAAAGCCCTCAGATAAAGCTCAGATAGTGAATTCCCTTCAGTAGCTACTTGGGACATTCAGCAGTTCCGACTGTTCTTCCAAATCACACTTACTTAACTTTCTCCCCCTCATCATCCACACTAAGAAACCTTGTCTTTAAGAGCTGATTCATTCCAAACAGTTTTTCTGGTTGTTGCTCACTGCAGGACTGCTGACGGACCTGTGCTGGAACACCAGCAACTCCCAGTCGCAGTTCATTAAGGTCCTCTCTTTGGAAGAGTGTTTTTCTGCTGACACTGGCAGGATCTGCTAGGGCAGTTCCCTGCTTTGCTCTATATATGAATAAACCCAACCTGCAGTGGAGAGATGGCAGAGCAATTTAAACCACAATACATCATGTACACATTAGTTGCCTGTGCCGCTGCTTTCTCACGTGTAAAAAAAGCACCACCTTGCTCAACCCAATGGCAGCAGGCACAGAGCACATTTTTCATCTTTTCAAAGAAGTATGTATGTTTTACAGGCTTCTACCTGAGACTTTTATGTGGGGAAAAGAGGACTCCACTTTTCCAGGTATACTTTGTAAGTTGTGGCTGCTGTATTTTATAAAGAGTTCCAGGGAAATAAACCTCCTCTTATGTAAGCAGGCTCTTGTCAATTATCCTTCAATTTATTGTCCTGGAGTTGAAAATCAATTTAATTCTGGGTGCCCACCTGGTCTTTTGCAAATGACAGTATGCCTTTCCATATTAGTTTCATGACATTTGGTTTTAAAAACCATTCACATTAGGAACCCATGATGCATAAGCAAGAGCAATTTAGGCATGGTAGATAGTCTAGATTAGAAAAGACTAAAAACTTTGAACATGAATGCACAGAAATGTTCCTGACTCACATTAGAATCAAATAGCCTTTAATTTTAACTGAAGTCCTTGGTCATATTGAATATTAATGTTCATGGCTAGAAGTGGCAACTCTGACACAGTCACCATCTCTCTTCAAGGCTGCTTATATTGGATTCATTAGCAATTTATCATCGACGTAAGGGCAGAATTCAATTCCATCTGTGAGCTCCAGAGCATATAAGATTTGGCGTACCTGATGAATTGCAGATGAGCAGGAACTGGACTTACCATAATAGGGGTTAAAGGCTTCTGGAAGCCGCAACAATTTTATGGCAAAATGCAATTTGGGTAACAAATGTAGTCATCAAAGTTAGAGTTTAGGTAACTCCTCAAAGGAGGCAGTCCCATAAACTTGCAAACATGATACATTTTTTAATCTCAGAATCACATTAGAAAATTGTTTTAGGGATTTCTAACCACTTCAGACATAATTCCTTTCGATTTTTTGAGCTTCAGTTTATTATTATTCAATTCATATTTCTTCCTAAATATGAAGCAGGGGAGCAGCCCATCCTGTAATAGGGCCTATAATAGATTGAACTGTAGGTTAAATCTTAGGGATTTGGCTGCTTTGCTTATATACACACAGAGGTACAATAACACAAAGGCTACCCATTCAGCTTTCTCCTTTGCATTACAAAAATGTATCTGAAAAAGGTTTGTTTTGTAACAAACAGCTTTCCTAGCAGGCTGTCCCTGCAAAATTGTAGAAGATAGAGGTGGTACCACACTGCCTAGAATTAAGTAGCAATAGTGGCCCTTATTATATAATACCAGACTCTGTATTTAAGGCTTATTATCTGATCATATCTATTATTAAGTTCTGTAATGCACAGAGTAAGCATCAGGAGATCATTTGAGAGGGGTAACAATAGGGGACAGAAATAAATTAATTAGACGTATCACTGTTAAGCCACCTTCTGAAGAGAAAATCCCTCCATCAGTACTTCTTTCTCACATATTACAGTTTAAAACAATTAAATACAATGGCTGGGGCTTGCATACAAGCATAAGCAGAGAGACAGACACCACATGCAATGTAACAGCAAAATGGAAACATAAAATATTAAGTCAGGCTTGTGATCCACAGTTAAATCTGTGCACAATAAAATGGAAATGTCATGTGCGATCATGGTTTCTCTGTGTGTGTACATACATTGATTTCTGAACTTTGCAAAGCATTACTTTACCCTTTAAACTAAACTAGGAACTACACCTGCAGTTATATAAAGGTCACTGAAGTGTAAAGACACTTACCACGCTAGAGCTTGACCCTGTGAAAAATAAGGAATGAAAAACCACATTCAACTGAATTATTTATAAAAAATATTTAATAAAATATTTTTCTCTTTGGAAATTACTATCACATTATTGGCCACTGAATAAACACTTTATGCATGGTTTCATGAAAGGAAAGAAAATAGAAAATACATAGAACAACATCCTGGTTGGAAAGGACCTTGAAGATCATCAAGTCCAACCATAACCTAAATCCACCTACCATAACCTAATCTACCTGTTCAGTGCTTGAATCATGTCACTAAGCACCACATCTATATTTCTTTTGAATACTTCCAGGGCTGGTGACTACACCACCTCCCTGGGCAGCCTGTTCCAGTGTCCAACCACTCTTTCAGTAAAGAAATTATTTCTAATATCTAGCCTAAACCTCCCCTGGCACAACTTCAGGCCATTTCCTCTCATCCTGTCATAATTCACTTGAGGCCAGCTCCCACTTCCCTACAACCTCCTTTCAGGTAGTTGTACAGAGCAATGAGGTCTCCCCTCAGCCTCTTCTTCTTCAAACTAAACAACCCCAGCCTCTCCTTGTAGGACTTATCATCCAGACCTTCCACCAGTCTGGTAGCTCTTCTCTGGACATGCTCCAGCAACTCAACATCCTTCTTGTAGTGAAGGGCCCAGAACTGGACACAGCACTCAAAGTGTGGTCTCACCAATGCCAAGTACAGGGGCTCAATCACTTCCCTACTCCAGCTAGCCACACTATTCCTGATGCAGGCCAGGATGCCGTTGGCTTTCTTGGCTGCCTGGGCACACTGGTGGCTCATGTTAATTCGGCTTTCAACCAGCACTCCCAGGTCCTCCAGCATGGAGCTTTCCAACCACTTATCCCCAAGTCTGTAGCTTTGCATGGGGTTGTTGTGACTGAAATGCAGGACCCAGCACTTGTTAAACCTCATACAATTGGCCTCAGCCCATCGATCCAGCCTGTCCAGGTCTCTCTGCAGAGCCTTCCTACCCTCAAGCAAATCGACACTTCCACCCGGTTTAGTGTCATCTGCAAACTTACTTAGGAAGCACTCAATCCCCTCATCTAGGTCATTAATAAAGATACTGAACAAGACTGGACCAACCTACTTTGCACATAATGGAGCAAAGAAACAGGAAAATGGGACAATGAAGTAATCACAAAGTTACCAGAGTAGTAGGACCACAAAGCATGTGCTGTCCTATTCACAACTCCTACCTCTCTTCCTCCCTCTTTCTCCCACCATTCCCACAGAGTCTTTATTCATACATTATTCTTCAAAATATCCTCACATGGAAATCAGAGATGAAGCAAGATATTAATAAGAATTTCATGTTTAAGGGTCAGTTCCAAGAGAAGATTTCTAGGCAAGGCATCACATCCTACCACCAGTGTATTTCAAGTGAAGAGGAAAGATTTCTTCAAATGGAGAGGGTGGATCAGCATGGACATTGGGAATAAAATAGAGGTTAATACTACAGGTGTGAATAATCCAATTGATAGAAAAGTCCAGAGCTGTAAGGGACCTTAGAAATAAGGACAAAAATGCTTAAATGCAACAGAATTATCCTCTACCTCCAGCCTCTGAATGACAGAGGAGGAAAATAATTTCAGCAGCTGCAATTTTGAATGCAGTGAAAGTGAGCAGAAAGAAATAAGATGCTGTCATTGAGAGGTCAGATGAGAGTTTGTGATTGTGATTGAATCAAACCCTGGAATCTTTCTTTTCCATTCACAGAGGAGCATGTTGAGTTAAGGCGTTCTTTAATTCAGCATTAATTTATCTGAGTTACAACACAATTAAGTTACTAGTGATTGGCCACTCGCTAAACTTCTGTGAGAAGCAAGGAAGGAGATGCAAGGATAGTAATAATTTTAAATATAGATGAGATAATAAAAGCTAATGTAACACTCAGAAGCGATTCAAAGCTGAAAATAAAAAAAAAAATATATAAAATTAATGGGGAAGTTTGAGCCCATCTGGGTATCATCTAAAATTAGAACAAGTGATTACACAAGCAGTCAGAGAGTATCTCCCACCAGTCCCAAGAACAAAAATAAAGCAAGAATGTAACTATAGAAAGTATGACAAACAGGGGAAAAAAAGTCAGGTAATAACAAATTTCAGACTGTGACATGTAAACAAAAAAATGTTCTACTTTCATTTTTTCTTCTTTAAAAGAGAAATGTGGATTTTTTTAAAAAGTAGAATCATCATACTTTGAGTGATTTTTTGTGTTCTAGTGTCCTCCAATGGATACTTTTGAAAGTACTTGCTCTATGAGAGTGCATTAGAATTACTGCTGTGCCTCACTTAATGGTTTTTGTATGGCATTTACTGCAAGATATTGGGAATGGGGGACAATATAAATCATACAGACTCTTCATCTTTTTTCATATATATATATATATATATATATATACACACACAGACATAGGCACTACCAAATTAGCTCATCCTCAAAAAAAGGAAGTGTGACCTTCTGTCAAGTTGTAGCAGTGCTGCCAGAGGACTAACCAAGTTTGATATTGACCTTAGCCATTCATTCATCTTATTAACCCACAAAAGGAGAAAAACCAGCAGGGTAATGAGAGTGTGTGCAGCCCTCAGTAGCTATGTATGTGACAAAGACACCAGAACAGGTTCTAGCAGTCTCTGAAGATGCATGGCACAGCTGACAGTGAGTCTCTGGAACTACAGCTTCTCCCCCTTCTTTCCAGCTGGTAAATTTGAATAACACACCACTGAAGTAACATTCAATACTTTCACAGCTAAGTGGGAGAACACTGAAGTCAGCACTCATTTACATTGATTTACATGATAACATACAGCTTCCATTTGGAGAGCTAGCAAAAGCGGGGATAGTTTAATCTCTCTTTCTTTTTAAAAGATTAAGATATAAAACTAGCTCCCATAATTTATAATCTGGAAGAATTATGTTCTAAACAGCTTTTTCTGGGTACAGGGTTTTGCTTTAGTCATTTAAGGCTTCTCTTCACGACAAAGTTAAAAACTGGTGTATGAAACTTCTGTCCCTGGGTCAGTTGACAGCTCCCTCTAGCCATGGCCATCATCTGTTCCTGATCACTGATCCTCATTGCTGCCAGTGTCTTCTCCCAGTGAAAGCTGTCCTGCCTTCTTCACTCCCTAATCCAGTACTTGCATCAGCCATCTCCTCCTGGCTACACCCACGCCTTCCAAGTATTTCCAAGCAACATCTTTCTTAGGGTAAGCTTAAAAGCCATTGATACAGGGGGTGAAACAAACCTACATTAGTTGCTACTTAGGTGGAAACTAATGATGCCTGTATGCAAGGTGGGTTACCCTGCTTCCAAAGAAAATTAAGGTACTGAGCACATCTAATATGTACTATGAATATAAAATCATAGAATATCTTAGGTTGGAAGGGTCCTTTAAAGATCATATACTCCAACCCCTCCACCATGGGTAGGGACACTAAATCAGGTTGCTTAAAACCCTGTCCAACCTGGTCTTGAACATTTCCAGGGATGGAGCACCCATAGCTTCTCTGGGCCTCATGTTTCTATATCTCACTCCCCTCTTCATAAAAAATTTCTTCCTTATGTCTAATCTAAATCTACCCTCTTTTAGTTTAATGCCATTACCTGTGCCCTTGTCACAGCAGGCCCTGGTAAAAAGTCTGTCTCCATCTCTCTTAATGAAGCCCCTGTAAGTACTGGAAAGCCTCAGTAATGTCTCCCCAAAGCCACCTCTTCCCAGGCTGAACAACCCCAATGCTCTCAGCCTGTCCTCATAGGAGAGGTGCTCCAGCCCTCTGATCATCTTTGTGGCCCTCCTCTGGACCAACTTCAACAGCTCCATGTCTTTCTGGTGCCAGAGTTGGACACAGTACTCCAGGTGGGGTCTCATGACAGCAGAATAGAGGGGCAGAACCACCTTCCTTGACCTGCTGGTCATGATACTTTTTATGCAGCCCAGGATACGACTGGTTTTCTGGGCTGCAGACACACATTGCTCAACTAAATGCACAGTTATTTTGAAGAGAAGAAGCCTTTTAAAGTTGCAAACCACAGCAACTTGCTTAACTCAGCACCTTGAACAACAATGGCTGTTTCATCACTATTATCTGGATTTAAAATACTAAGTGATAAAGAATTCTGTATAATCCGTTGACTGATCCATTCAGTCACTGTCTTACATGCCTTCTCCATAAATTTCATGTTGCTATTATACACAAAAAGAAAGACTTACTAGGTTTCTTTACTGTAAATTTAATAACTGCAGATCTTTCACTACTGCTCAGTGTGCTTTGAAGCTCTCTTTCACATAAAGCTATATAACATCCTTTAATTCTTTCAAGTACAAAGTTTAGTAATATACTTCAAAGTCCCCTTATACGCAGAGATGTCTGACACATTCTCAAATTCCCTGAAACAAAGATCTATACTCACATGTCTAGCTTCTTCAAAAGAGAAAGTGTCCAAAAGTTTCACATTCTATTCAAAACTGGGGGAGAGATTTTTACATTATAACATCTGCTACTCTTAGAGAAAATTATTCCTAACTTCAAATTTCTTCCAACAGTTCTTTAATACAGTTTGAATTCCCTCCTGACTTTCGTGTCAATCTTTTGGGGGTTTTTTCTTCAACAAATCCGATCTCTGATTTTTTGTGGTTTGCTGTGTTGTTTTTTTTCCTTATGACCTGCAACTGAACAGAAAGGAAGTAGGACACAAACAGTATAACACGCTTTAGATGTCTTTGGACATGTTGCCTAGAGAACCTGAATCTCAAAGGTGATTTAGGCACTGGTGATTTCTGACCCTCCTCAGCAGAATTTAAGATTTTAATAAGCCCACAGTAACATAAAAACTTACAGAACTGCAAGAAAGCAAAATCCTTTAGCAAATGAGCTACTTCTTATTTAGGATCTGGTCCTCAGGGGAGAATGCAAGGTGGAAATCCTGTTTCTTGGGCATGGAGCCAAATCTTACTATTATTGAGAGTCAGTAGGTTTCTACTGGAAAAGTGTCTGTCCCAGTTCCCTCACTTGCTTTTACAGATCTCTTCTTAGAGGTAGCAATCAGCAGGCCTCCAAGCTTCCAACATTTGTATCCTTGAAATCCAATTTCAAAAACCTTTTGCTGCAGAAGCTAGAAGGAAAACCCCCAGTACTCTTCCCAGGTTATTTTTCAGCTTGCTAGGTGGTGCTGAGAAGGAATTTATGCTCAGAGAATCTTTTTTCCTTCTCCCTTTTTGCAAAGGTGCAGAAAAAGAAAGGCTGGTCAGTGCAGCCATAAGGGAGCATCACTCAGGATGCAGGGCTTGTTGCATGCCTTACTGCTCAACCACAGCAAGACTTTGCACCTTGAAACAATTGCTGGGAAGTGGGGGCTTATGTCAGCTTAGTAACTCATCCTCACCAAGTCAAACAACTGAAAACCATTCCAGTTTCATCAATTTATCTTATAATTTGCCAAACAGCTTTAGCCTTTGCAAAGAAGCCCTGGGCTGTGGGCAAGGCTAAACAGGAGACACCAGAACTGCATGTTGAACCCAGTGAAGGAAACAGCATCAGATCACAAGACTTCCAGACTGACAGAAAGGGTAATCTAGACCCACTCTTCCTGAATATCCTGTGGGACTTAATTAAAGGGCAGAGAGGAAAGAAAGAAATTACAGCACTAGAAAAAGAGACAACTAAACCCAATATACTGTGACCTGTGACAACACACTAAGTACTCCAGTGTCAAAAAGAAGTCTTGCCTCTATTTAAATCATAAGCATGGATGTGCGCAGCTTTACTGAAAAAGTATTTTTTAAAACCTGCTTAACAACTCTTATGTTAAATGGATGGGTTTAGTTTTTTATATTTAAAGGAAGCACCTGTTCTGGATCAATTACTCCTAACAGGGACTAAATTTGTACACACAACTTCAGCTAAGAAAAAAACAACAAAAGAGTACTCCAAAATTTTCAATACACCATAACCTTAGCTGAACCCCTCTATTTATCTGAAAGAGTATGCACATATGCATACATGCAAAACGTATTTTTATCCACTATTATCTGGAGAAGAGAAACAAATTTAGAGACTTTACTCCAAATTTCCTGAAATTCTGTATGGCTCCATAAAATATCCAAGATTTAGTCTCAAACGTAGGATTTCTATGTGCCAAGCAGGTAGAGTTCTTTGCAAATCCAGGAAACTACTAGCTTGAAAAAAATGTCGAAAGTGTTCAGCACTATGCTAACTTACTCCCACTCAGTGGCAAAATGGTGTCAGTGAAGTTGAAAATAGGAAAATTAAGATAAATGCCATGCCTTTTTGAATCAGCTGTCTGATGTAAAGCCTTGTCAGTGGCAAGAAAGCTGTGCCCTTCAAGATTAAAAAAAAAAAACCAAAAAACAACCCAGACCTCTAGAGACTACTCATGCTCACAGTATGTTTTTCTGTATAGCTTCAGATTGTCCTCCATAATAGAATCATTCCCAGATGGGCTGTCACTATCTTTTTCTTTCCTATTACCACTAGACCTGCAAGTATGTTTAAAAAGACTTGGCATAAACTGACTACTTTAAAATTCATTTCATGACTCTGCACTGGCACTTACTGATAGCTCTAGGCCTTGAAAGAATGCCAGATTTACAGGCTGTCTTCTGTAACTGACTATTTTACCTACATCAGTTTAAGCAGATGTTTAGGACAAGTAGTTCAACTATGCCCAATGTCATAAACGTGTCTCATCCTTGTATTAGTCTTATTATCACAGAGCAGAGCTCCTTCTGCTGTTTAAAGGATTATGTATCAAGAGAGTGGGATGTGCAAGCAGTGTATTAAGAGTACAAAAGAGATGCCCCTTGAGAAGCTTTACAATTGACTGGCGTAGAGATACAAAGTGCTCTGGAGGGAAAGTTGTCTTCTCTTTCAGTTATCAGAAAGGAGGCAAATCTAGACTTGAGGATTTGTATGCTATACCAACATAAAGTGATGCAAACAAGGAGCTGCATTATGGTGTGAAGAGAGATAGCCAAGGGACTCCATATCTGCTGGACTAGCCATAAGTGGGCATTCCCTGACACATACACTGTACCTTAGCTAACTTGCATTATGCCAAGTTTTTTTTAAAAAGAAGTATCTCATGTCCTTGAAACTGTGTAATGTTAAGTTTCCTTTCTTGAAAAAACATTTTTTCTTAAAGAAGCTCACAGAGTGTACTTGTGTTCAGTATGATACCAGTAAAGGCAAGCATAAAAATTTCATCACACAACTTAGTCTAAAGCACCTTCAGGGAGGAATTGGAAGTGCTGCAGTGAGCTGGGTCAGAACAAACTGCTGAACATTTAGAATAAAGATAGAGTTTACAACCTGAGTCGTCATGTGACTCAAGTTATAAAATATCCCTATGATAAATCACCAGTACTACAGAGCAACATAAGATTAGAGAGGGGATTTATGGTCCACTTGTCATAAAAGTTGTAGACACAGAAATACTAAAAATTATTTTCTATTTGAAATCTGAAGGAACAACATATAAAGATATTCCATGTATTAAGGGTGAGCATTGCAGTCACTTTGAATCAGTGAGGTGAAGCTCACATGCAGTCACTCAGATCCCCAGACTTGGTCTGCCAAGCAGTGAAAAGTCAAACTGCACAAGATATTGTTGCTCTTTAAGTCTGTTCATCTGTCATAGTTGGCAAGTGTTGGTCATGTCATACCCATTTCTTCCTCAGAAAAAAAAACAAAACACAGCACTTATGATAGAAGCAGAAGCCTCCTGCCCCAGTAAGAGCCAGGCTTTTTTCCCCTGCCAGAACTGTGCTTTTCAGTGCTGGGGGTAATTTGCTGAGAGCAGGAACTGGAAGTTGCTGCACAGCTGCAGCCATGGGCCTCTCTGCAGTCACTTACTCCACTGGGAACATGCTTGCCTTGCTTTCTATTTCATGTAATCAGCGTACAAAGTGTTTTCTGGGTAGATACAGCAAACTTCACACCATGGATGGTCTTCAAGATTGTAATTCTGCAGAACACTGAGCATTTCAGTCCCAGTGCAGTAAAATACATGTGTAATTTCAGGAATGAAAAGAGTACCTCTGACATATATACTGTTTAAGTGTGTGGAGAGATACCTGGAATGGCATCCTTACCTTCTGTGCCTGTGAAGTGCTTGGCATATGATAAGTTGTCTGTGTGAGCAACAATCGATGCACACAAGAATTTTTTTATGCCTCTAATTATATCCTGTACATTCAGTGTCTTCCAGGACTAAAACCTCAGAGGCAGCACACAGAAAAGACAGCAGATGGGGAGTTTTTGACAGACTATCAAAGGGATACAAAGCTGGATTTCTGGAAACTGGAATCATACGAAGACTAAAGCTGACTGAACAAGGGCTGACTGGAAGCATTTGAAGAGCACAGCCATAATATCCATCATACAGCATTGTTAACTCCTAATTTTGGCATGTCTCAGCCTACACAGAATTTTTTCTTGAAAACACTTTTTCTGAAAAGGAGACGTGCAGACAAAGTTTTGGAAAAAACCTTAGCCAAAGACAGTTCCTCACAAAGCAGGTGCTTAAGGGTGGCTGGAAGGAGACAAGGAAACTTTGAAAACCTTCCCATTTCTTGACCTCTCTGCTGGATCTCTGAGGGTTTTCTCATTTCCCTGCTAGACCAAACTGGAGTACTACAGTGGCTTTCACCCTGCAAATCATCCTGGTGCAATTCCAGCTGAGCTTTGGCTAGGCTGCTTGGAGGATTACAACCTTAAGCAGCACTTCAAAGCGGCAGCTGAAACTTAACCACATGCTAGAAAAGTGCAAATACCTTCACTCAACCCAAAGAAAGGCTGCATGTGTTTGAAGTGAAAATGTACAGGTTTAATGCAAAGCCATTCAGCAATTAGTAAAGAATATGAGTGTGTTATTAATATCTGAAAAATCCTCTGCATTGGTTTTCATAATGTTTTCTAAGTGCAGATTAACACTAGGAGACAGAGGTCAGTACCTTGAAAGGTGGCTTTCCTAAGTCATCTCATCAAAGCAGGATTCAAATCTGGGAGCGAAGTGAGATCTCATTTCCAGACAAAGATAAAAACTGCAGACTGAGAAGTTACTTTAAAACCTTTTCTCCCCACAATGATACTTTTGTGTTGTATTAGCACTCCACATGCTGCAACTGCTTTAACAGGCATTTCAGCCTGCAGGGAAGTGGAAGAATACTGCAGCCAGTGAATATTTTTATTCCTACTTCTCATCAGTGATTATAAATATTCTAATTGTGCATTATCTCATCTAGCCTAGAAGATACCAGGGTAGCTCCTCAAACACATTTCTGGTGTTTTACATATTTGGAGAGCATTATTCTCTGCATTCTGCAATTGTACACTTTACTGGAGTACATAGTTAAAACATCTGAACAAATTTCTGAATTTTTCCTCTCTATTGCTAGGCGTGTGAATTTGAGAGTTAGGACCTCAGAAAAAACACCTTTGTTTAAAGGTCTTGAACGTTCCCTCCTCCAGAATCAGGGGATAGCTGGCCACACCTGAAAAGCGTCAGATTAGTTGTTAAGGATCTATATCAGACACTTATATTTTAAAAAGTTTTGGTCGTTCCAAAGAACTACTCCTCCTGTTTCATGTAGTTACATGGATGAATACGGTTATCTTCAAAATCTTCCAATAATGTCTTCCCTCACCTCAAATTTAGTCATTTAGCAAATTTATCATGGGAGGAGGGGGAGCAGCAGTACTCAACTGCAGAGCCAAAATAATGCCTTTCCAAAAGAGCCCAGCAAGTTCACAGTCATTCCCACTTTGCAATAACTTCTGTCCCCTGTATTGCTTTGCCATAGAAGCGGAAAGTACTACTGTCACAGAGTCTCCAGTTCCCAGTGTTTCTTTCCTTCGGGCAGGATGAGGTTGATTCTAATTACCTTTACCTTTGAAACAGCAGTTTTACCCATCTCTTGCTTTGCTGGAGGACATTCAAGACTGCAGGAGGAGGGATGGGAGACACAGTGATGTCTCTAGGCAAAATAGAGAAGAGAGCAAGTCCTAATGATACTTAAAGATTTTTAGTTTCTATAACCAACAGTCTGAAGAATAATAGAAAGGCTGAATAGGAAATTGAGTGACAAAAATAGATTTTACCCTTGAAGAGTGATTGTATAAATTTACAATCATCCAGGTTTTCAAGGCTGTGAAGAAGGTATCACCTAGAATGTGAATAAGAGGGGTAAAAGAGATAATGAAAAAACTTTAAGATTTATTTATCTGTTCCAGGGAACAATGAGGTATGATCCTCATTTTCTCATTTTTCCTGCTGTATTTCCAAGGTCAAATATAGCCCTTTGCTGTACAAGGTAACAACCACAAGTGCACACCCAGAAAGAAGCAACAAAGGCAACAGCACCTGCGGGCAGGAATTCTCACTGAAATCCTCTCAAGGTCACTGAAGCTGCTGGAGCCCAAGATTTGTAGTGGGCACCACACAGTGGCAGGCGTGCCAGGCTCTTTGGCTGGACCGCAGCCCTGCTTCAGCACCACTTGACTCCCAAAGAATGGAGGCCCGGGGAAAACTCCAGATTTGGCACCGTAAGAACAGAAAGCCTTGCATTCATGTTCCTCTCTGAGGATCACAAAAAGCCTTACAAACTAGTTAATTAAAAAAAGAAAAAAAAAAGCCTTTGCAAATCCTTCCAGAAACACAAGGATATCTTTTCACAGCCATGAGTTCAGTGGCTGTTACATACAACAGCAATTCTATACAGCACACAGAAACAAGGCATAAGTCAAGTGTAAAGAAGTAAAAGGTATTAAATTACCCTGTAGTAGGGATTTCAGTGGAGATTTTAACTGCTTGAAATGGATTGTGCCTGGAACAGAAATATTAACACCCTCATTCTGCCTAAATCTGCAATACCATCTTTATCGACCCCAAGAGATCAGTCCCTTTCTCTATAAAGCCCATCCGCAGGTCATTAGCACACTACTATTTATCATAAAGCTGTTTCATTAATGACTTACTCAAAAGGGTCTGCACAACTCTGCTCTTTCAAAGATCCCTCAAGAATTACCTTATTTGAAGACTTTCAGCATGGCACTCAAGATTAATTCTTTAACTTGAGAGTCGTTACAGACTGCTTAAATGTTTGAAGTAAAGAAAGAAGGGGTTTATGAAGTTCTTAAATTTATACAGGACAGCTATATAGGGAAAGCTTGCTTTCATTTAATTAGATTAAACTGCCAAGAGGCAGAGGCAAAAAGCACTTCCCTGGCCAAAATCTTCTCACTCCTGTTCCCCATGCAATTCCACCAATGCAAATTCCTACCAAGTGAAGTGGAGCCCTCTATTTGCTCAGCTGCACAATTGAATCACTTCAGGTTTCTGTAACGGGACCCTCTAAACCTAAACTAAGGTTTCCAACATCCCAGATCTGTGGAATTAGGATTGCCTTGCATTTCTTGGACAGTCTATTTTACTCTGTCTATCGCTACATCTTGAAACAAAGACTGTGTATTTTAATCAAAAGAATATGTACTTTCCCCAAAATTTATTATTATTTCACTGGAATCCAGCAATAAATTTTGCACACAATTTATTTTTTAAAGTGTAAAGCAGTCTGCAATTGCTGGTGCTGCACACTTTACACTCTGCCTCTAGCAATTAAAAAAATATATAATTTATCACCCATAACTGCTAATTCAGAACAGGTTCTGTGCTATGTTGCTGTAGTTACCACATCTTTAACTGAATTAACTTTCTTCATGTATTTGCTAGTGTTTCAGCAGATAGGAAAAAAAGGCAAGAGTACAAATGTAGATTTTGCAGGATTCACATTATAAGCCAAGCTCCAATTTGAACTCTTGAACCAAATGTAATTGGTTAGAAATGAAGCTTGTTTACTCACATCCATGGCCAGGAAGCTCACACACAAAACTTGGATTTCTATAAGTTAATTTCTAGTGCTACTCTTCCAGCTGCAGCTACCCTTGCAGCCATCATGTGTGTTAAATTTCCAAACTCTTTCAGACAGTAAGGTCATGAGCTCTTTTTTTTTGTGCATTAAATCTCAGGAAATAAGGCAAGACATGCCTGTAAAAGAAGATGAGAAATTTAACATCCTTCAGAGGCAAAAACATGTAAAAATGAAATAATTTGTATAAATAATGCTGTTTGCAACTAATGTTATTTATTTTAGGCTTTCCAACCAAAGATTTACAGGAATACAAAGTCTTTCAGAGTTATTTATAAATTTAAAAGTCAGAGATTTTTCATTAATCTGACCTGAGAGGAAAATAAAGCAATTTCAGCATATACATTAATCATCAACTTCAGAAGACTTGAGTTTGGTAGTTTTGCATATGATGCCACAAAAAAACTTGCACAGTGAGTTAGAATGACCTTTTTTTCTGGTTCAGTAGAGTTGATGTTTTCTAGTTTACAAGCACTATCTAGTGTACATAAAAGAGGATGAGGGTGGGGATCAGAAAACAGGGACCTGCCACCCAGCCAGTACATATGAAGATGCTCCAGCTGGTGAGATGGTGACATGCACAGCCCATGCTCCCAGGTCCATCCACCAAGGCAAAGAACTGCCCTGCTGCTTACCACCAGCCCTGATTAATGCAAGTCATTTTACCTAATGCAGACAGATTTTCCTGAAGCTAACTAGGGAGTTTGCACGTAAATTGCTCCTCTAACAGAGGCCTGGAGTAAAAAAGTCTCTTGATAAGACAGAAAGGGACTGAAAATAGCTGTAGGTCTATGACCTTCTATGTTGGTACAGCAGGATCTGGGAGCTGAATCTACATTACTTAAATCTAAGCTGCAGTGTTGCACAGTAAGGTAGGAATAACTTTTGTCAGCAATTTCAATTGTTTTCTTCCCCCTTACTTAGGTCTATATGTTGCAGCAAGCAGAAGAGTTGCAGAAGCAAGTAAAGAAAAGTGCAGCAAGTAGAGTTTGGAGAAGCCAGTGCTTGTACCAGTTTAAGTAGCATTAAGGTCTCTGCGCTCTATATGGCATACCAGTCGGAAAGAGTATTAACACTAACACAGGCCAAATTATGCTCTTACACATAACTGCCACAGAGTTACAACAACCTCACCCACACACTCGGGCAGACCCGAGGCCAGGGCATTACCATGAGTTACTTTTCCAGTCCAACTTGGCCGGGGAATGAGCTCTCCAGGCGGCGATGGCAATCCCTAACCTGATACTTGAGCTCCTCCATGTGGCAAGCAGTAGTTTTAGTCTTTGCCGTGTATAACAAAGAACTCCTTTATTTTTTCACAACGTTTTTCCTTTCATTATTCTTCTTACATAAAATTAAATATTACCAAAGATACAATATTACACTATGGGGCAAGAACTATTAGTTTTGAGGATAATGAAAGGAGAACAAAGGCATCTTTACTCTGATAATTGCTATTAGTCACGAATGGGTACTTTCATAACATGATGTAGTTAATTTGCATGTTCACCAAAAAAAACAAAAACTGTTCTAAGTTCAGATACAGATAAGCTGTTTAAAACACTCAGTTTTGGACAAAATCATACATGAATTCAAATAGCCTCTTGATTAAAGTAGTGCCCTTCCCGTGGTGAAATATCTAGCAAAATTGATTCTATTATGTTGAAGATTTACAACTTCTGCTCTGTCAAGTTAGAAATAACAAGACATAGTGCAGGTTTATTCCTTGAAAAATTGCTAAAGAGGTTTTTATATTAAACTGCAGCCAAGGAAGAATCTATCTGCCTTTTTAAAGGAATATCTGGAAATTAAAAATTACATTTGTTTAAAAGAAAAAGGCTTATGATTCCAAGTATATCCATACAAGTAAGCTATTCAGTATATTATTTTTCCCAGCCATTTAACTTTTCAAGTTGTTTTACACACTGTAGAATATTCTTCATGCAGGTTAATTCTGTGCTGAAGACCAGTGTCCTCTCCTACTCCCATATGCCAATATGGCAAGGCCAGTTTACTCACACACGACTTAACAGGCTCACCTACTGGCTTTTCCACTGACACTGTAAGAAGCAATGGTGAAACTGCTCAGTTTTAAGTTCACTCGTTGTTTTTTTTTATACACAGAGACTTCTCTTGTCACAAATTAAGTTTTTTAGTGTACATTTAAATATTTAGGTTGATTATGGGTAGAGTTCAGATGTTGTTTCAAAGAAGTTGCTTTTTCTTAATGGAAATCTTAAGTTCTGCATGTTTTTGTTGGTGGAGCTTGTCAAAAAAAGGAAAAAAAAGCTCACTATTTTTTTACTCAAAAGGAGAGTTCTCTCTCTAAAAGTTTTTAGCTTTTTGAACTTAATGCCTTTGTCAGACTATTGTCCAGTTATGCACAAGGTTTCCCAAGTTTGAAATTCCATAAACTAGAAATAAGTTGATCATTCAGTGCTTTAGCTCTCGGGAAGACAAAGGCAAGCTCACAGAGATTTCTGTTTTTAGTAACTTTATTATAATCATTGGAAATGCATACGCAATCATACACTCCCCTATAGCCACATTTAAAAATCCCAAATAATGCTTTCAAACCTGGCTCTACTGTTGCCCTTGCTTTATCAACTGTTACAGACAGAGGGAGCAAACTACTAATCAGAAGGAAGAGAAAAGGCTCATTTGGTGAAAAACTGCTTTAAGAGGAGTAGTCCTACAGCACTTGTGGGAAAAGGATGGCATAAGACCTGTTCATTTCATGACTTACCTGTACAGTCTATTTTCTTCAGCCTAAGAGCCACATGAAACTCGAGAGGCAGAGTGTGTACCCATGTTCAAGCGCCATTAATAAACTGCTTTTGTTAGACGCATGGGAATGCTCTTGCTTCATTTTTATAATTATGTGAGACAAAAAATTGGAGAAACAGGGAGATATACAATTTAAAAAAATAAAAAAATAAATAAGAAAGGAGGGGAAGGAAAAACAAGGGATGGGGCAAAGCATTCCTGTAGTCTGAGGAGGCTGTGTCTTACAAAGCATCATTTAAGCTAATTCCCACACACAGCCATGAGGCTAACTAACATAAATTCTGTGGCATTTGCTGTTTTAAAAGCCTCAAATAATTCATTCCTTTTTTAGCATACTTGACTTTTTAATATATATTTATTTGTATTATGCATTAGAAACCCTGTGTTTATGTTCCTGAAATCTTCATTTTCCTCAGAACCAACAGAGCAATGAGAACTTCCACATGCCACCCCATTTCCAAGTCACACCCTGGAGGGTGTCTCAGCTCACCAAGTCCTTCTCCTGCAGGAATGTCAATACCTGCAATGGGCACTAGCTCACCATGCATTTAGCTGAGGCCTCAAGCTTACTCATGTATACCACAAGCCACCTAATAAAAAGGAAAATCCCATCAATATTTGAGTTGATGTTGTTTTGTTTTCAGTGCGGTTATGGCATATTTGCCATATGAATCATTCTGTGCAGCCTCTCTTCATCACACACACACACGCAGAGCTCCTCACATTCAGGGCCAACCAGACTGTACAAGCAGCCTCAGTGTCTCCTCCCTTATGCTCCATGTTATCCTCTGTGGTCCCCAGGCCTTATTAATCCTCCCTTATTAATTCCAAAATTTGAAAGCTAGTGTATTAAAGTAGTGGTTACAGCTTGTGGAAGTAGTTAACAGGCAGCTCGAGAAGGCAACTGAAGATGAGAGCGTGTGCTCACATGAGACCAAGTTAGTGCAAGAAAACAAGGTGGGGGAAAAGGCTTAACTTTTGGGAAATCTGAGGATGACTCAATCAAGACTTAGGAGCAAGAAAAACAGAAAGGGAAATTTTAGGAGGGTAGAGAATTATAGTTTCAATTATCATAAAAATCACAGACATTATACTCCAGAGAATTCCCTTGCACAAATTCCATCCATTATCCATGAAGGTTGCCCAGTGTATTATCTAACCTCCACATGACATCTGGGTTCAAGTCCCCTCCTCTCCATACTACAATTTTTTATCTTCATTGATGTTACAGAGCAACTAACTCCTTCACATACTGAGTGGAGACCATCCACTGTAGGCATGACAACCTACCCCCCTCCCCCCCCATGAGTCGTCAGCAACAGTCTAGAAGCTGACATCACCCTTTGAACATGAATGTAGAAGTTAACAGTTATTTTTTCTGTTGGCAGGGGAGGGAGGAGGAGAGAATGTAATTAAGTACATGAATGCCTAAGAGATCATTTTTATTCCAATTTATCTAAAGAATGCAGGAAGCTTCAATCTTGATTTGAGGAAGTCAGATTCAACCAAGCTTCTGGACTAGCGCAACTACCGTGTATTTCTCACCACAATTACCAGTTCACACACCAGTTTCCAGATCTTCCAGAACCCCTTCCCCTCTACCCACTCCTCTTTTTTTTTTTTTCCTTAAACACCATTGCCTTTCCCAAGGTTAATCTACAAAAGTCAAGGGATTTATACCCCTTGAAAACCATAATACAGCAATAGATCATGCACTGAATTTAGCTTATAACCCTATTCACTGTAACAATAGAATGGAAATTAATGGGCAGATCCTCAGCTGCAACCATCAGCTTAGCTCCATTAAAATCCACCCTGAGGCCTGACCCCTGAGCACTGACCTAACTTTGGGCTGGCTGACACAGTTTCCATTGGCTTGGCAGCAAGCAGGAAATAGCTGGGCTGTGGGAAAGCCCCAGCCATGCCTCCTCCTAGCCCTACCAGACTCCCGCCGAGCCAGTGCACGGGCTGCACGGCTGGCTGCCCTCCCGCCTGCCCAGGAGGCCCCTGAGTCTGGAGGGTTCCTCCCAGACAACCATGTTCCACGTTTCCACGCCACATGGCCAGCTTGGAAGACCTCACTTTGGCAACTGTCATTCTTGCCCATGGTTGTATTAACTGTTTCTATTTTGGGGTAGAAGCTAAAATTAAGTTTTAGGGAAAGCATAACTTCATTCAGATGCCATGCTAAGATTTGGAAATTTTTTTTTATTTCTTTTTTTAAAACTTTTCAGCCAGACATTAGGATGGGAACGAGAGTAAGCATGAGGTAAGGCTCTCAGAAAGAGCCTAACAAAATTAAAGGAAAAAGGAACACCAGTGTCTCAGTCCTGAAGCAGAGAAATTGGAGAATTTTCCCTTCCCCTCTTGAAGAAGTCAGTTTGCACTGCCGTGTGTGTTTTTGTGGAAACACCAAATTCCAAAGACCTGCCTCTATGTATGCTACAGAATTCTGTAAAATTTTTTTAAAAAGTTTTTAAGCTCTAGTGCTTTTCAGGTATTTTAAATGAGGAAATAATGCTATTTAAAATAACAACAGGATACTTAGTGTATTACTGATCTCTTGGTACAAAACTCCTTCATTTAGTGTACTCTGAACACAAGCTTTGCATTTCACCTCTACATCAGGAAGAATAGTAGCCACCATGCAATAATTTCTATCTTTCTATTACTTTTCATTATATCCTACCTTGGGTTCAATTTGGAGCCTAATGCCGAGGAAATGGAAGGAAAAAAAAAAAAAAAAAAATCAGTTGTGAACATTCCAACCTTCCCAATAAAAAAAACACCAAAATCCTTGATTCTAAGTTTTACTTTATATACTGTCAATTTCCCAGTAGTCTCCTTTCTCAATCAGAATTTGAATAATCTTTACAATTTGTATTCCCCAAAACTCAAATTTAATGAGTTAGTAGGTACAGAAAGAGAAATAACAGCTGCAGCTTATCCCGCTGTGCTATTCAGTAATGACAATGTTATACCACATTAGCAATTGTGACATTAATAAAAAGAAGCCCATAGGATTAGCCAGAGACAGCTGACTTTAGTCAAATGTAGGTCATGCTTTGTTTGCTCAGAGCCGGGTAATAAATTTCCAGGTAAGTGCTCTCATGTGTCATACATATATGCCAGGAGCATAATTTCAGCTATACTAAATGATCCACATTCTTAAATTTCTGTAAGCCGTTTTTGAATTATTGTTAAGCATTTAATTCCACAGCAGCATCTTACAGGCTACTTAAAGTTATTAACTCATATGACATTATGGCATGTTTTCTTTCTAGTGGCAGCTAATAGCGTCTTGATCTGGTTTCCCTTTCACCTTAAGGTACCTGCAACTCTGAATTGCGAGTATTTAACAAAAGATACTTAGCAAGGAATCAAACCCACTACATTTTGCAGCTCTAGCTAAAAGGGAAAACAGTATTTGGACTCAATCCAAGCAGCAGCAAGATATCTTCCACCACAGAAGGGAGGCTTTAAAAAAAAATTTAAAGGAAATAAAAGCATGGACTTCAATTAATAGTACAAAAGATCCTATCTCAATTTCTGCTACTTTGGCAAGCCCTCAAAATTTGAATTGAAAGCAGACCTTTAAACATATTCATATTTAATCTCAGCACAAGATGTGCATATTGTACACTGAAACCTTAAAGGCCAAATTCTGTGTTCAGTAACACCCTGGCAGGCTTCAGTGGGAAAGGGTGAGTGTAATACAGCAGCAGCTGACCTTGCGGTTGTAATCTTACTTTCACTATTATTATTTTTTTATCTATTATGGTAATAATTAGAGGCACCAAACAAGATCAGGGCCTTTTTTTACAAGGCACCATCCTGACATGCAGACCAGAGGGGAGAACTCTAGTTATGAAGAACTGAAGTCTTACCTTATTACAGATGGGGGAACTGATCCACAGAAAGGCTAAATGACAGATCCAGATGGCTTTAATTCCACCTAAGTCTCTTGCCTAGTGGTTGCTGTGGCTTTAGGCAGCTACTCATCTTGTCCCTTATTTTAGGGGCACCAAACTCCTTCCTTGCAGCCCAAGTGACACAGGGGCTGACTGAGCCATGGCCCAGGTGCTCTGCTACAAACCCTGCATGGGGAGTGAGGGGGAGCATGGCTGTACTTTGCTGCATGTACCAGGTAGTGCCTTGTCATCTTATTTACAGTTAATCAGTCCAATAATTTTTGAGCAACAGTAGTTAATTTCTTGTCTCCCTTCTATTTTTACTCATATCATTGCTAAAATGTGTTTACACATCAGACAGTCTTTGGGGGCTTCTGAAGCACATCAAGTGAAAGAGCTGACGTACCTGTAATTCCAGTTTTTTGGTTGATTGGTTGGTTGGTTTACTGACATATATTCTTGAAATAGAAATTAAAGACCATGTAAGAACTTTTTTCTTCCATAATTAAGAACTCTTAATGATCAAAAGGGCTTTTTTTAGTGTAGGGAACTAAAATGAGAAGGCTTTGCAGTCTTTCAGTACAATTCATCAAGTAACAGTAAAATTACAAACAGTTTTTTCAAAGCAATGATGTTTTACTCTTCTCTCTCTTGAAGGCTGCAGTTGTATCTTTATTACCCTTCATTGTTATTAGGGAAGCAAAATGCCATAGCTACATTTGAGGCAAAAGAAATTCCTTTTGTGAGAGGCAACCAATTTCCAGCAGATCCTGAGCACCTTTGTGCTTGACTTCAAGGAATTAAAGGTGGACAGCATTCTCTGACAAGTTTGTGTATTACAACGTATTAGAAATACGAGCAGTTTGAGGTAATTCCTGCTCAAAAACAATTCTCACACACACGAAGAAAAAAGAAAGAGAAGGAGAGAAAGAGAGAGAGAAAGAGAGAAAATTAAAATAAAATAAAATAAAATAAAATAAAATAAAATAAAATAAAATAAAATAAAATAAAATAAAATAAAATAAACACAAAAAGAAGGAAAAGAAAGAAATTTTTTAAAACCAACACAAAAAGCAGGTACACTAATGACACACTGAAAAACCAATGAGTAGGATCAAATTTGCCTTAGGGTCAGAACCATGCAGCTCCAATAAATTTTGCATTCATGTACCAACCCAGAGCAGCATTCACCCCCTGCCTTCTGTTGATGATTTCTACCTGCTTTGCAGAGGGAGGGAGAACTGGACTGACCATCACTCAGCCTCTCATACTTATAGGCAGATGAAGCAGATTAAGCTCTCTCAAATGCATAAACATGGGCAAACCACAGACAGAAACATCCTCTCCTACAGAAAATGGTCTTAGCAAAACAAAAGCATATAAAGAAAATATTATCTGAAATCATCTGTATTTTTCCTCAAAATAAAAATGAACCATTTTCAGTGGGAAAAAAAAATAAACAGAACATGTTTAAGTAAGTGTTTTTTCTTTTTTTCTTTTTTTTTTTTTTCCTTTCACAAAGAGAAAAACAAAGAAGACCTTTTAGTGGGAAAAATCAATCCCTTCACTGATGGGCTGGCTGTTTCCCTGTCTGCACAGGCTGATGCTCCTTTGTTCCCAGCCCCGTTCCCTGGCCTTCCAGCTGAGCTGTTGCCTCAGAGGATGCCTCTCAGCTCCCTCCCACCGAGCACAGCCCAGGAAGACATCTCACTGCCCACCCTTCTAATCCCCATTGCAACTAGGGCCCAAAACGCTTCTTCCCACAGGACTCAATGTTAGCAGAAGCAGGACTTTCCAAAACACTCATATTCCCCTTTCCCTTTCCTCCCCTCTAGAAAAACATCAAAATGAACATTTTTTTTTAATTATTTCAGGGCATTTTTTACTGCCCATTACAGTCTATTTACAATGCAGTGCAGAAGCACTGCCAGTGAGGCAGGCGACAGATGAGTCTTC
Organism: Hemiprocne comata; assembly: GCA_020745705.1. Lineage (NCBI taxonomy): Eukaryota > Metazoa > Chordata > Aves > Apodiformes > Apodidae > Hemiprocne > Hemiprocne comata. Next base: position 40,747,098 of record CM036587.1, read on the forward strand.
TTCATCAAATGATTTACAATGGCAACTTTTGTTTTGGATAAAAGCTTGAGGGATATGACAGCAGTAAGGCCAAAGGTAGAAAGCTCTTTTGCATGGACAAGAGTGTGTAGCTTACCAAACAGAGCTGTGGGGTAGTAGGTACTGTTCAACAAGGATGAAGCTGGATGTAGGGCTAAAGCTTGCGCTGTCTCCACCACAGCTAGTGGCAGCTCCAAGCTGCCTATCTCCCTCCCACAGCCTCAGCAGTTCTGAACTCAGTGCAGTCCCCTCAGGGCTATGCACTCAGTTTCAACCCTAATCTCCTGCCCACCCTTCTGAGTCTGTCCCACATGCGCTGGCATGGCAGGCCACTGGGCTGGGGCATGCTGCTGTAGCCAGGGGCCACCCCACATGGCACCCAGGGCCACCATGTGCAGCGCCCAGGCACAGGGCCCAGCATGTCCATCAGTCACGACCCCCCCTCCCCAAGCCTCCTCTCATATAATTACACCATTTCTTTTCAAGCCCATAATGAACTTTCTGCTATCACAGCTGTACAGCTGAAAGCCCTTTCAGACACCTCATTGCAAATGGCGGTCAGCAGAGCCGTAAGTATACCCAAACCTGCATTAAACAGTCCAGGAAAGGCACAGAGAAGTACTAAAAAGAAAACAATAAAAAAATCCAGCCTCCCTCTGCTGCCCTTGCACATACAGACAGGTTACAGGCTAGAGGTGCAGTGCACCAGCTTGCCCTCTGTAACTATACATGGTGTGTAACCCTTCCTTCACATCTCAAACCAAAAGCAGTTGCAGAAGTTAATACAAATACCATCAGGGCGTACACTCATAACCACACATATGAACAGCAGGATTTTGCATTTTAAATAAACAAATCAATAAATAAAAGAGGAATTCCTGCTAAGAATTTCAGCCTGAGCATTAAGGTGGCTTGGGAATCCCTCCTCAAATTTGTGATACACACTCCGTCACTTATGTTCAAAGACCTGTAAATGGTGAGAATAAAAAGAGCAGACATACAGAAACAGCAGGCAAAGTCATTCCCTACCTCTAAAACAAATACCATATTTTTATATACAAGTGAGAAGAAATAAAATAGCGATTTATTCCACAGTTATGAGGTTGAGATCTGTATCAACAACACATTTGGTCAATTCCAAGTCATCAAAACCCATAAGCTCTCTTCTCCTCTCCTGAAAATAATGAGCAATCTTCAAAAATGACAGAAGATACTACAAGTAAACTGTTTTCAATCACATTTCCAGAGGAAGAGATCACTCTGTTACTTTAAAAACCACTCTGCAACACTGGAAAGACAGAAAGCTGGTGAAGAGAAAATGGAAACCAGAGCCTGTGTGGCAAGGAAAAGGAGAGAAAAAAATCATAGATACAGCAACCATTCTTTAGGCTTTGTCACTAAGACTTACTCAGCTACAAGATCCTGAGCCATCCCCCCCCCCAAAAAGAAGTGTTTTTCTTCATTGGAAAACCAAGCAGTGTTAGATGTAACCAGTAATATGAGCATGCCAGGCTCACTGACAGCAAAGTGTAGTTACGTCAGGTAATTTTGGTGCAATACACTTTATCAACCATTAAATTACCCCTACATCAAAAAGCAAAGTTGATAGAGACAAGGAAACCCAATAAGCCAACATCACTGGTTAGAGACAAACAGGGACTCCCAGAAATTACAGTGAGAAGGGAAACTGGAATTCTAGAAGCAGTGAGTATACCAAATGTTGCCCATGGGGGTCTGTCAGGCCAGGACTTGGTAGTCAGGGGCCATCCCACTGCCCCAGCCAGGAGCAGGGTACCTGGGGTGGCTCCAGAAAGCCGTGGGGACATTAGGACTGCTGGGGGCCTCAGAGCCCTGACACCCAGCCTGTTCTGGCAGTGGCCAACAAAAAGCAGCATATAAACCCCTTTTGCAGAGCCAGTAGTTGCTCACGATGTTGGACTATTTGCTTTAAAATCTACTGCAAAACAAAATTATTAATAAAAAATTGTAATATTCATCTCCAGTATTGCCAGGCTATGGCACTTCACCAAAGACCTGAGATGTTAATCAGGCAACAGACTCAAAGAGGTGAATCTTCTTAAGGGAGTTAAGAAAAGTAACCCATAGTGACTGAGGACCAAATTCTTCACTCATCTCCAAATACGAAAGTTTCACTGGTTTTAGAGAACGTTGCAGGCATGCACCTGAAAGCCAAACTCAGTCCCAAGAGCACAAGATTCAAAAAAAGCCCCCAAATACCATGCTTTCATTTGTTAATTTGAAGTATCAAATTAGAGGCTGCAAATAAACGTGAAGTAAGATTAACTGGAAATCAGATGTTGGGCGTGTTACCTTAAAGTGCTACTGTAAATGACTAATATGCTTGTGTTATTAATAAAAGCCTACATTAGACATACAAAAAAAAAATCTTAACAAGAACTACAGAACAAGTTTTGGAGCGGAAAAAGTGTTAACACTAATTTCAGACTTTGGAGAAAAAAACCCAAACAAACAACATAACCCTGCTCTCAGTCAGATACCAACAGACAAATTCTCAGAAATTAGAGAATCAGAAAACAAAAAGTAGTTGCTATCCCTACTGTCTGTCAAAATCCCATTTGTGAAATAACACATGCACAAACGTAAGTCATAGAATCAGTATCATTCAGGTGGGAAAAGACCTGTAAGATTATCCAGTCCAACTTTTGAGTCCAACCTCTAAGATCATCCAGTCCAACCATTCAGTTTCAGGAGACTGGTGAAGGAAAGGAGAAAAATAGCTACCTCTCTGCAAAGCAAAGAAGGGAAAAGATGTCTTATTCCATAAAGACCCCAGACCCTTCATTACAAGGAAGAAAACACAATGAAATAAAATATCCCTGTTCACCTTTACAAGATGCACAGTGTCGGCCTTGAATGCTGCTCTCCTACATCTGCCACATCACCCCTGTAGGTAGGCTATGCACACATGTGCATTGCAGGATTCTGCTGTGGAAACAAGTGGAGGAAAAAAAAAAATCTGCTTTGAGGACATGTACCAGCAGGCTTGCCAGTAGCAGGTGAGGCCTGATACCGGGTCTGGCTGGCACCATTCCCAGTCACCACCGTTTGAAGGTACTCAAATAAATTTTCATTGTGGATTCCTGCTGAGGACAAGCAGAGTACCAAGGCTAATCAGAGTTGGTCTCAGGGATAAAGCAAATAGGAATTTTAAAAGGATGAGAGACTGTTCAGTAGAAGCCAGGAAAATCTATGGCAGACTGATTTCTAGGGATTTGTCAGCGTGTCAAACAAAGGCTGGAAGTTTGCTGGCCCACTGGAAAAGTGGAGTAGCAGCCTTAAGCCATGTAAGCCCAAAGAGTCACTGCAAATGCAAAAAAAATTACTGTACCTTTTCCCAATTTTTTCAAGAATTTGTGTAACCTTCCTAAATTTCATCTGAATGGAGAGCAAAACTCTTCTTAAAAGCTTCTAGAGACCTAAATATAAGTGGATGCCTCAGGGATCAATTTGGACACCAATTATTGGGCAATACCTGATATTGCTTTCATTTTAACACAGACCTTGACAGTCAGGTGTAGCAAAGAAAATTCATACTTTCTGAAGTACCACAGCAACAATTTGCACAACTATTTCTTATGAAAATAAGAAAGTATAACTCAGAGAGAGTATAATTGGATCATTAAAATCGAATATACAGTGAACGGAGGTGGTTAAGTTGGGTACAAAACCATTGGAAAGTGGTAATAGGGAGGAAAACTCACATTGTTATGCTCAAGCACACACGAGTATTTTTTAGATCTTCAGTACAATCCAGAATTGCTGCTGTAAGATGGCTCTAAATACATGCCCTTGTGCTGTCAGCCTGCAACACCAACTCCTCCAGCACAGAGCCTGAAACTGTTTCTTTACATGTCACCACAGCTGCTGCTGTACATTTGGCTTGAAGTTCCACCTCTCAGGAAATCCATGCCAAACCATTTATAATAATGGGCTGCAATTTATGTGAAGTGACTTTGCGGTCTTCCTACACAAGAAAGATTCAATGTATCAGTCCATTCCTTAATGCATCATTAGTTTAAAGGGGTCCTTTAAAAAGCAATAATATGGATACTTTGCTTCCGGATGGTGTCTGTCTGCAAAGAATGTCAAAATATTTTCCAAACGTAACCAAGTTTTTAACAGCCTCCAAAACTATCATGGAAGATCGAGAAAGATGAGTATGTCTGTAGCTATTATACCTTCACATTACTGCAAAAAAAGGAGGCATTTACAAGTCAAAAGACTGTGAGTTTCTGGTAGGGCTCTCTGTCATGGACTTCACATTATACTATTCCTGTAAAGAGGGAGAAAGGCATGCTCAAGCAGAGTTGTAACACAGGGTCAGGAAGGAAAGCTCACCCTGTCAGGGGAATCAAGCTCACCGGTGTAAAAGCTGCACAAAACTCTTTACCTTGTGTGTGGATTGTGTAGCTAAGCTTTTTTGTCTGCGTAGTTGATGGATGGCTTGCAAAATATTACAAGAAAGTTACAACTAAATCTCAAAAAGAACCACAGGCTCAAGTCTACAAACCACTTAAGCAAGAGATTAGCTTCCAGCATGGAAGTAATTGAAAACAATGCAATGTAACCTGTTTTGCCAAGTCAGGGCCTAAAGTAAGGATTTGCTGTCTCATTTAATATCTGGTGGGGGACAGTGAAGGCTGGCACACAGATACACAGCCCTTCTGTGAAGTTCACTGTTGACTATATTAGCTACCAGAAAGTGGTCAGATTTAGACTCTCTGTCTGCGTTATGAACTCTGTTCTCAGATAGAGGTCATCCCTGGCTTCACAGTTTTGAATGCTGATGTGGTTTGAACGTTGACAATTTTCCTGAAAGATTAGAACAAATGGCTCTCTGTACTGCCCATCTCTTTCAGCATTTTCCTCCAAGGAACAGTGGGGGCTGATAATAGGAACTTCTGGATGGAAACAAATAGGGAGTATAGCAAAACTCCACTCTTCTCCCTAAAGGTAGTCCCGTTACTTACATCGCTTATTTTCATTTACACTAAAATAAAGTGGACCACTAAGTAACCTAGATTCTGTAAACCAGACACCCCTGGCCAAGCAAACTCACAGCTATCTAATTCAAATCACATATTTTCTCACAGCCTGCCTGTGGCCTCCTACTGAAGCTGCAAAATGTGCTGGTTCATCTTTGTCTCAAATTGGCAGTGATAACTCAAGCTGAGAACATAGCAATCTTTACCTGGGCAGGAGATTTCCTACCAGATTCCTTCAGGCCACATATCTAAGCCACTTCTTGCTCTTTCATTCAGAATATCTTGATCTCCCTCTTTCTGAGCACAAAATAATGACATTTAGGTCCTTAGTGTCCTTGGCATCTTTTGGAATGAGAAAAGCAATCTTCTATGATTCGTTGCTGTAGTTTACCTAAATAGCTGTCAGACAAAAAAAAACGCAAGCACACAACACCACAACCCTACCTCAACGACAGTTTGACTCATATGATTGTTTAGGGTAAGTGATTGAAATTATTAATCTGGTGCTTAAGATGAAGGTATAAGGAGACCTGAGCCATCTGTAAAGATCACCAGGAATCTGCTGCAAGCCTACATTTTGACAACACGCATGTTCCTGACAGCGTAGATAATTGAACACTCTGCATACAGGCATCTTCCCTAGGGGGTACACTGCAGAAAGCAAAAATACAAACCCAGACTGTAAATCCTGCCAAGTACAAAGTACTCCGCTCATCCATTACCCACTTTGTTCAATTCCCTACCTCCTCTTCACAGGCAGAGGAGGGAGAAGAAGCCTAGGAGGAATATTAAAATCCACAGCTTGAGTCTGAGTCATCATGCAGGGGTTTCTTTGCCTAAATAGGTAGCTATGTAACTTTTTTTGCAAATTATTTTGTTTCTGGCCAACGAACATGCAACACATTCCCTGTGACCACCTTTGAACGCAGAACACTCCATCACACAGCAGTTTCATCAAGGCAATCAGAAATTTGATCTTCTGTGCAGTAGAGTCTCCAAATAATCACAGCTCCCCAATAGCAGAATGCAGTTTAAAGGATTATGCTCAGAATACAAAAATGTAGTTAGTTTTTCCAGTTAGCCAACTTTCCTGTAAATAGTTTGTCATATGTTTGTAATATTGTCCATAAGGCATTCTCAGACCCCAACTCTGTAAGGTTTATAAAACATGTGTTAAATCCCATTTATTTTACTGGAAGTAATCCCATGCTTTCAGTTTGCAATATTGCCAGATGCAGGTATTCAAAAACCTTGAGTCAATCACTACGTTCCAAAGTAATAGGGCAGTATTTTCTTTAAGATATTCTTTTTCCTTGGACTCATTTCCAGACTGTAGTCCAGAACCACAAACACTACAAAACTGGGTCTTAATTTAAAGCTGTGCATTTTAATCTCAGTTCCCACAGCTAAAGCCTTAAGATCAACACAAAACATATGAGAGATGGCAATACTGAGTTAGATAGGCACATGCTTAAGTGATTTGTTTTGTTCCCTTCTTGAAGGAAAGGGGTTTGGAGGAGAGGAGGGTCAGAACTTTAACCTCCACCCCTTTCACCTTTGAATCCTTACTCAAAAGCTTCCAGGAAGGAAAAAGGACTTTGCAGCATGTCTGGGAGTTTAACAAGTCCAGGCTCTGGTTAATCAAATAGAGAAGCCCTAGGGCTGTACTAATTCCTAGACCAAATGAGGCCCCTCAAAATAGAAGGAAACTGTGGGTATAATAGGTAGTAGAGCTGCATGGGTTCATTTACATGACATGTCTCTGGCCTCTAAGCTATTCTAATACTTCTGACTGAATGCGCGAAAGAAGGTTTCCCCACCCAAAACACTGATCTGGTCCACTCAGGGCACAGCTGACTACTGGATTTCATGCACTGCAAAGTGCAGTACATATTAAAGGGTGAGGAAGGATCCAGGAAATTCTCAAATTCTCTTTTTGAGGAAGCTAGGATTATATTTATGACGTGCTCTGGCAGACAGATGTGTATACCAGATCTTGTGCTGTTTGTACAAACACAAAGATTCAGCAAAACAACATACAAAGTCGAAAAAGCTAAACTACTGATTACAGAAGAATACGTACTTCACAAACATTTCCTTGCAGTTAGGTTTTCTTCCTGCTGTCTCCAAGGCAAGCTCTTCAATTATTTCATACCAAACTCATTTATAACTAGCTAGCCATCATGCTTCACATGAAGATCTCTTTGGTAGCTGGGAGTTAGAGTTTGATGCAAGGCATCCAGAATTTAGAAAGCAATTCAAGGATCAAATGATTCAGTGTAATGTTTCTGCAACCTGTAATTTAAAGGACTGAAAGTCTTGCTGCAACCACTGATGCTTTCAGGGTCATGAGTTTATTTTTACTCTGTTATTTCACTTGGTAAATGGACTGTGGGCGTTTAAGGGGATGGCCAACCCTAAAACAGAAACTCAGCCTTTAAAAACTGTTCATCGTGTGCAGTAGTTTGATTTGCAGGATAAAAAAAGGAAGGGGAAAGCCTAACTCAGTTTTGACTATTGCTTGTTTCACATATGCAAAAAAAGTTTTTCTAATTACTAACAGGCTATCTGCACGAGAGAGTGTAGCAATATTTTTTAAAAAAGACATAATTAAGGTTCACAGACTTTGCAACACAGATGAAGTTTCAAGTCTGCAATTTGCTGTAATTTTATTTATCTAAAACAGATCCTTTCTTACCTCATAGCAAATAAAATAAAAATTAACTAACTTGTTTACTTGTCTTCAGAAATGTAAGTAGCCCAAATTCAGAAACTGAACTGAAAAAAATTAGAAGCTGATTTGACTTATTATTGTAGGATTGTTCAGTTACATATTACATTATGTACATAGATTATTTCCTTATCTTTTAGTAAGTATCTTCAGTAAATAGCTCACTAGTCAATCTTGACTCTAATGCCTCAGCCTTGCTCTATATTTCCAATTAATAACTTTCACCCTATTGTTTATTACAAGTATCTAGGGTTTGATAGCCATCCACTATAAATATCTGGAAAAAGAACTGTAACGCTGCAATAGTGAAAAGTACCGTGCAATTAACTTAGGCAATATTTTTGCCTCCCTTGCTGAAGTTTTTTGTGCAGTCTGGAATATAATGAACCCCTACACAAAAGGAAACCAGGTCCATGCTTTACTTTGCATAGAAGCAGAAAATCAGACTTAATAAGGAAAAAAGCTACTTACAAAAAAATCCACATTTCAATTCAGATATTCAGTAATTTTACTAACAGAAGGAAAGTGCGAGTAGCTCAGAGTTTGGTAATGATAAGAGCTGACATAATTAAATTGTTAGTTCAACTTCAACTTACATTATAGCTATTGAAATTTATTGCAGGCTGTGACTGCTTGATCAACTTCAGTATGCAAATAAACATTTTGGTTTTAAACCTGTTCTTAGGTGTTCAAAACTTGCAAGAAAATCAATACTATCACTATTGTTAACTGCTCGATTGCAGCCTGTGCAAAGGAAATTACAGTGATTGTGAGGTGTCCTCTCTAAATGAGGGGAGAGACCCTAATAGCACAATATTTGCCAAAGCCACGTGATTCACCATCAACCTGCCAAAAAAAGCTCCCACTATGAAACAGTAATTAGAAAAGATGAGGGAGGGAAGATCAAAAGTTTACAACCTCAGGTATCTTTCCTGAGGTATCTTTTCCTCCATCTCAGTTTTGTCAGAATTCAGATGTTTCAAAACCTTCCTGATCATTTATTTCCATGCTGACTTAGAAGACACACGAGTGCTAGAACACCCCAGTCATTAACTTCTCTATCATCATCCAATTAATTCTAATTTCTGACCTCTCACTTAAAGATGTCAGGATGTTTCTGCTCTTTAGACCAAAAGTTGCTTGGTTAAATTTCTTGCAACACACACAGATGTGTAATCATTTGGATGACTGATTAATTCACACAACAGACATGGGCCACGTAGCCACATAAAGAGCTGCCAGATATATCGCTTTACCTAGACCCCTTCCAACACCATCGTGTGTGCATGAAGTACCTTAAAATACATAAAAAGAAACAAAATTCTCAAGAGTGAGCCAGATGCCTTGAGAATAACACTGTTTGTATTTACTAACTGGAATACTGTGTCAGTACATTAAAGGTTTTTTTAATCATTTATACATTGTCAGCACGAAAACAAGCATATTTTCATTTTACGAAAAGTGACAAGTGTTCAGGAACCCACAGAAACGATAAAGCACAGGCTCTGTGTAAAAGGGAAAAGGAATGAGGGCCAATTATAGGCCTTAATTCCACCCAGCAGTTCTAGCGAGAAATATCAGAAATAAGGCTTAAATTTCTCTGACAATTACCTGTTTTCCTTCTTTTCAAATGGAGAAGAGAATGAACCAGCTCATAGAGCTTTTCTTTCCCCTTCCCCTAGAAAGAACAACATGGAAAGAGATTTTAAGAGAGTATCTACTACTACCAGAGCTGGGATTTCATTTCAGCCAGCAGCTGAACTGGTTCTGAGCCATTTCCCACCATTGGAGGTTAATGTCACACCCGTCAATTATCACATTTCCTGGTGTGGGCTGCCATGTGCTTGAATAATAACATGGTAGTGCATGCCCATGCTTCTGTATGCAAACAACAAATTTACACTTGCATCCTGAATGATTTATTTTGGATGAAGGGGAAAAAAGACTACAGCATGGAAGAAGTAAGCCATTCTGTGTTGCCTTTGTAACACACAGCATCAAGCCCTCATTCACAAAACGGCACCTATCCCTACAAACCATAAACACCCTGACATTTAAAGGTCTGATACACAGAAGGCAAAATTCCAACATTTACACATTATTCACACCTTTATTCCATTATACCAAACGATATTTGAGTGTTGTTAATTCTTTTAAATATGTTCAGACCGATAACTCCTTCTTCATCTGCGCTTGGTACAGTGCCAGGCTATAAGTGGCACCTGAGCCCCTCCAGCATACTAGGCTCTAACCATAATGTCTGTGGGTGGCTATGGGCCCTCACTATTTAGTGAGAGAGAGCTTGAAATACTTCCTTAGTTGCTAGTGACATACAGCTGGAGCAAGGAATGGAGTGAGGCTGGATATGAGGTGTAAATACAACTCACTTTCTGATAGCTTGAGGTTTTCTCTTGGCTTAAAAAATGGATGCATACACACACATATGGACTCACATACAAATAAAGCCAGGAAAAGCCAATCTGATACATCATTCTGACCTTCAATTAATTTCAGTGAAAAAACAATAAAACCACTTACACAGAAGGCCAACTTCTCAAAAAAGCACAGCACACATAAGACAGAGTGCTCTGATACACCTGTGAAAAACACTGGCTCGTATAAAAAATTAATAATAATTTTCCTACCTTGCCTTACTCTTCTCAGACATGAATTATTTTGATTTTATCTGGATCAGTTTGTGACACTGCTGAGAGGTCCCGCCTTTGTGGCACAGGGAAGAGCCCAGCCTGCCAGCCTTCATTCCACCCTCAGTCAGGAGAGAGGCGCGTGAAACCAACTCAGTCACCCACCAAAAAAAAAGAACAAGAATTAGCTATGAAAGCCCTTGGGATTTTTATTTTATTTTTTCTGTCAAGTGAAAACTGAGGTAGTTCTGCTTTTATTGGCCCTCATATATGAAGCTTGTGCAGAAAGGAGATGTCCCCTAGACTCAAGGTTCTCACCTCAGATGGGAAATGACAGGGGTCAGGAAAGAGCTGCTGTATTGGTTTTGTGTGGCACAGTTTTGATAGTGGGAGGACTACAGGTGTGGCTGCTGTGAAAAGATGCCAAAAACTTCCCCTACATCTGATAGAGCCAATGCCAGCTGACTCCAACATGGACCCGACACTGGTCAAGGCCAAGCCTCTCAGCAATAGTGGTAGTGCCTCTGGGGTAATGTATTTAAGAAAGGGGTAAAAAACCTGTGTCATTTCAGCCAGAGGAGAGGAGTAGATATATGTGAGATAAACAACTGTGCAGACACCAAGGTCAGTGAAGAAGGAGGGGGAGGAGGTGTTTCAGACCCTGAAGCAGAGATTCCCCTGCATCCTGTGGTGAAAACCATGGTGAGGCAGGCTGTGCCCCTGCAACCCTTGGAAGTTAATGGTGGAGCAGATATCCACATGCAGCCCACACTGGAGGAGCAGATGTGCCTGAAGGGGAGTGTGACCCAATGAAGAGCCTGTGTTGGAGCAGGTTTGCTGGCAGGACTTGTAACCCTGTGGGGGACCCATGCTGGAGCAGTCTGTTATTGAAGGACTTCACCCCATGGAAAGGACCCACAGTGGAGAAGTTACTGGAGGACTGTCTCCTGTGGGAAGGACCCCAGGCTGGAGCAGGGGAAGAGTGTGAGGAGTATTCCTCCTGAGGAGGAAGGACCAGCAGAAGCAATGTGTGACAAGCTGCCTGCGACCCCCATTCCCCATGCCCTGTGCTGCTTGAGGGGAGGAGGTAGAGGAATCAGGAAGGAAGTTGAACTGGGGAAGAAGGGAGGGATGGGGGAAGGTGTTTTAAGATTTGGGTTTTTTCTCATTATCCTAGTCTGATTTGATTGGTAATATATAAAATTAATTTTCCCCAAGATGAGTCTGTTTTGCCTGTGATGGTAATTGCTGAGAGATTTCCCTGTTCTTACCTTGACCAATGAGCCCTTCATTGTATTTTTTTCTCTCCCTGTCCAGCTGAGGAGGCAAGCTACAGAGCAGCTTGGTGAGCACCTGGCATCCACCAGGGTTAACCCACCACAGCTGCAGTAGAAACCTGGGAGGGGAGGAAGTATATTTTGTTTAAGGAGGGGAAGTCAGGATCTCCTTCCTCTCTTCCACATCTTATTGAGGCATAAAGAAAAAAGTAAGAGCCAGGCAAATTAAAGAATTTGACATGTGTGTCTTTCCCAATGGGAAATAAGAGAAGCAAGCAAAATGCAAGCTAGAGATGCACAAGCTCTGATGTTTTGGTAAAATCAGCTCCCTTTTAAAGGGAGCTCTGGTTCCTAAATATGCTGCTGTTGGCCTTTTCGATAGCTTTGCTGCGCTGGTAACCATCAGCAGCCTGTTCTGCCTTCTCCCCCATCTCCTACTGGAGGCTTCAGCCAGCTATCTTAACTAATATAATTTAAACCAGAACATGTCTATTCTCATAAAACTTTACTAGAATGAAATTACACATTATTGAGCTCTTTTATCAGAAAACATATTTTAAAATAAAGAACAGCTTTTTCACATTAAGATAGAAACATACTAAATTAGTTATTTTTAATATGCTAGTCAATTTGTATGGAGTGTCTTCTCATGCTTCTGAGGCCTACGCTGGATCCAAGAATGTGTTGTAAAAATGGGTGGAATACATTATCTTTCAAATGCTATACAGAATAATAATCTAGAGAAACACTTACATGTTATAATTATATGCTATTTAGAGTCCTTAGCTAGGTAGACAGTCACAGTGAGGAGCCATATATAGTACTGTTATTTTTGGTGCAAGATCCTCATTTCATTCAGCTTCTGTCTGATGTGATTTTGATCATCTCTCAGAAAGCTGATTTGTTGGAGGTTTTTGTATCACTTTTCCCTATCAAAGTTACATTTTTTGTTACTAAGTTGTTATTTACTATTCAAGAGGTCTGTGAACTTCCCAGATCAAATTAATCAACAGAGCAGCTTTCAGAATTTTAAATATGGTCCCTATAGCAATAAATATGTTTCACTGTTGACCTTGATTTACAAGAAATAGATACTTATTTCATTCTACAAACTGATCATGACAGCCAAACTCTACAACATGGCATTTTGGTGCTGTCCTGTGGCTCTCATGAATGAAAAACATCATATATGATGTACCTTCTAAGAAGTTGATGTCTTTGCTATATAATATTGCATTGAAATATAATGGTGTGCAGACTAGGGCACAAAACAGCTCGAATTAAATATCTGGGAAATTAAATCCCTTTGGATGACTGTCAGAACTAGTATGCCTCCATTATCCCCCAGACACTTTCTGGCACATTATCATTTTTACACATAGTTAAATACCCAGACTCTGATTTCATTAATCATTCATTTAGGACTGCGAATTTATCAGGCAGAGGGCATTCCCTGTCTTCACATGAAATGCTATTTTCCAAAATACTATAGATGTATGGCATGATACAAATGTCTGATATTTTAGCAATTTAGCACTTGAATCAAAGGTTTTTTTTCCTTTCAGTTCCTCTTTTGCTTGCATACGTTTTCATTTCTACCACTCCTGCTCCTCTAGCAGAATCACAGAGGCTTTCTTAGACTGAATTAGAATTTTTAAAAGCTTTATTTTTGAGTACCTCACCCCACTTTAGTCACAGGGACTTCCAGAAGTGTAGAGTTTTGTCTCCAGCACATGCCAAAGAACCAGTCCTATTTCCTTAAAAGCCAAGGAGGAAATAAATATCCATTGTCTGCAGAATAAGCTGGATCAGCCCCCAGAAGATGATGCCAGATAACTAGAGCGTCCTGTCTTGCAAAATAGATCCACTTCCACAACACTAGAAACTCCACCTGTCTCAAGCCAAGACCATGGTCACACCACAACTATTCTGTAAGCTGACTAAGCAGATGCACAGGTCATCTACTCAGCAACACTCATTCTTAGTTCACCATAAAACTGAGCTCTGAAATTTGCCAGCTGAGATATTATCAGTTTCATATTTATAACATAAACTGTGATTAATTCCTGATTTATCTCTTGTTCTCAGATTTCATGCTAAGATCAACTGGAAGACAGATGCCCTTCCACTGTTCCTAGATGTATTGCAAGAGGCTAGAAAGAAATTTGGAGTCCGGTGTAAGCACCATACCAATACAGAGGGTTGACACTTCATATGTGACTATTGTGGCATTGTAATAATTTCTATTACTAGCAGATAAAATAACTTGTACTCTGTTTTAGGCAAAATTTTAAAACACAGGCCCATTTTCATTTGCATTCTTTATATAAAAAAAAAAAAAAAAAAAAAGAAAAAATAGATGCAAGCCTGCACTATAAAATTAGGTCATCTCAGGAATGAGTGCTTTATGAGTACAATCAATCAGATACTTCAATGTTTAAATTAAAAGAGAAAAATAGTTAAAGATAATTGGTATTATCTGATGAGTTTTTTGTGAGATCTTTTTCTTTATAGCTAAACTAACAATTAGACTTGGGAAGAAATATTGAACTGTTTCTAGATAGAAGATTTGGGGTAAGTTAGTTTATTATTTTAGAACTGTTTCCTATAAAGGAAATAATCATTGTACCCAACTCTACACTTTGACTAGGGTCAATTCAGGAAACTAGATCCTGGAGCTATGCTGAGATGCCAATCACAAAAACTCCACATTTTTTAAAAAAGTTAGAACTAGACTATACACACTGTTATTCCAGTCTGCATCCGCCGTTGTTAAGCAGACATGATGCTTTTCTCCAGGCTGGATGAAGAAACAGTTATCACTTGTAATCACTGACATAGCATCATGGTTGAAGGTGGGTCTGAAAACTGAGCCATACCATACAGGAGCTCAAGCTGTTGATTATTTTCTAATACCCTCTGAGATTCACCCACTGAGATTCTCCCACTCCTCTTTCTTTGACATTCAGTTTTCTTGTTCAAGAGGAATCAGCAATCCATAGAATTAAATAACATATTGCAGTCAAATTCTACTTAAACAATAGCACTATCCAGGAAAGTAAGACAAACAGGATTTGGCCCTAGCTGTGAGTGCAATATTGATCCTGGATTGTGCATATCTTAACAGGCTAAGGCTTTTGTATGCAGTCACTAAAAAGAGCTGAGACAGAGTAGTGAGGTATGAAAACATGTTATTTTTATATCACTAGACACACCCACTAGGAGCATTCTCCCTTGACTGCCCCTTTTTCTTTTCACAGTTTACTGGGTGTCCTCTCCCACTGGTGTAGGTTTTTTTTCATCCAGTCATCTCCACCTCCTTTTGAACATGTCCCTCTGTGATCACTTAGCCCAGTTAATTGTTTCATGACTTTTTTCCAATTCTTTCTCATTTGCTCTTCTTTGCTAAATCTTTGCACAATATATATATTTTTTCTTTAATTGATTTTCATGTTGTTGCTGGATAAATTACTCAGGACTATCACCGTCTTACAGTATCACAGAGCAGGCATAGTTCACCGGGGCATACAGCTTGTACATTGGACACAAGGACCTCAAAAATTCATCCATGTTAAAAGTGAAATTAAATACAGGTGGGGTTTTTGAGGTGGGTGGGGGTGGTTGTTTTTTAAAAAAAGCAGTTTGCAGACAAAATTTTCCCCAGCAAGTGCCATTAAGAATATTGGTTTCTAACTCCAGATATATTTCTCACATAAACGTGACTGTCAGTCCTTTGTTTGATTTGTAAAGTAATCATATCAAACCTGCTGGGGTAAATCATTGTTATTCATAGGGAGTAACACTCTAGCAAGTTTTCTGCTTAATGAAGATCCAGAAACATTTTGTAAAACAACTCACAGCAGCCTACATTGAACATGACAGTGCTGGATCCTTGATTTTGAGTTCATTCTTCCTGCAGTCCCAGTGAAATCCCTCTTGGCCTGGACCGTGAGGTACTGGGTGAGCTGCACATAAAGACATAGCACTTAAAAAGAAACAAACATTTGAAATAGTTGAATCTTACTCGTTTTAAAATGTCTGAGCTTTGTATATCCCCAGGGTCTCTCTGCTTGCATCTCCTTAAACAAAACAAGCCATTATTAAGAACATGAATAATGTGGCATGCTATCATATTAGTATATAATTAAAAACAAGACAGCTAAGCCTCAAAGCTGTGCTGAACATACCACACATATTGTGGTCTTCTGCATTTGTTCTGAATTAAAATCCCACTCCTTTCTTGAAACCTCACCTCTCTTATCTTCACACGGCAGCTAGTGCCTCTTTGGACAACATCCACTTTAGGTAGAAAAGTGGTACCATACTGCTCAGGGAAGTGGGGGTATGCACCTGCCTCCCCCAACATCCTCCCTTTGGCTGTTGGGGAGGACTCAGGGAGTCATGGGAGTAAGAAAACTTCACTCCTCAAAGAGTGTGGGCAGACCAACATATCACTGGAACATCCAGCCCTGCCAGTCACCCCTGTGGAAGCAGCACGTCTGTCCCCTCAATTCTTGAGGTGGCTGCTTCCAGCCTGCAGCAATTTCGTGGGTGCCTCTCCCACAGCAGAAGGACTAAATCTTTCCTTCAACTGTGATCATAGCCAGGACTTCCTCACAACATTTAGTACCTGTATAAAACCAAATTAGGTCACCCACGCCCTCCTCCATCAAGTACTCTGTTCTCCGAGACAGTTTTCTCTCACTAATCTATTTACCTAACCTCAAATTTTATGTTAAAAGCCAAGAGCATGTTGACTCAAGAACATGTTGGCAGGTGACCTAATTTTACCCAGCTATCAGCTGACTCAGAGCCAGGAGTGGTGCCAGGCAAGCACAGCCTGCTGTAAGAACCAGTGCTTCATGATAACTTCTCTTTCCCCCCTTCCCTTGCTGTTGCAGTTGTTTGGTGCTACAGAAAAAAGTGAGCAGAGGGCTCTCTACCTGACTACAGGCTCTGCGAGTGGCCAATGTGCTCTGATTTTAACTTGCAATTTTTCCCTCTCCCCCATCTTGAAGAGTAACCAGAGCTCAACCACTGTCCTTAATGCCAATCCAAATCTCCATAAGCTCTTCAGACTTGTTAGACTGTGAAGAAAAGAGCAGAGCTTTGTTGGTCTGGAAGAACAGAGGCCCTCAAGGATAAGTAGGAGTGCTAGGAAGTATTCAGAAAAGACCACAGTGGCTGCACTTCTTCAGCCGGGAGTCAGGAGAGTTCAGAGGCTTTGGGGATAACTGATAAAATTATTTGTTGTATTCATTCCAAAATTATGTCTGGAAAAGGTCTTCCCAGACCTGCCTGGGATCGTTTCCAAAGCCAGCTATGGACTCATACCAGACCTGAAACACTGGAAACCTGCTGAGCAAGGATGGAAGCTTTAAACAACTTAGGTGCTTTGATGAGTGTTTGGTGTCT
This sequence comes from Hemiprocne comata, assembly GCA_020745705.1. NCBI lineage: Eukaryota > Metazoa > Chordata > Aves > Apodiformes > Apodidae > Hemiprocne > Hemiprocne comata. The sequence continues at coordinate 40,764,211 of CM036587.1, forward strand.
AGCCTCTCTTTTGCGGTCTCATCTGAAGAGGTGAATGAGCTGATGTTGTTCTTTCCATGTAAAGTAGCTCAGCACACAACCATTTATCTACTCTGAAGGCTAACCTAGAGAGACACAATGACCTAGTGCCCCCTTTGACGGGATTCAGAGCTGTTTGAAATGAAATGATGTTGGAGTAGAAGTCATGCAACAGAATGGTTTCTAGTGCCTTTGCTTGTATTCATGGACTCTTTTAGTTCAAGGACCAAATGATGAAAGTCTAGCTCTTTTTAAAGTTCTAGGTTACCCCAAATGTAGCCAGAAGATCAAACTTTGGTCAAGAGCCTTTGGTGGCTTCTGGAGGAGTATCAAATAATGAGAAAGCCTTCCTCCACATATCATGACCTACACCAATGAGAAGCATTTTGGTAGGGGGGAGCAGTTGGTTTGTTTTGGGGGGTGGATTTTGTTCTTTTTTAGTCATCAAAGCACTAGACTTCTCAGAAAGAAAATATATGGAATTGATGAATTTGTTTTGCCTCCTGTCTTGCTGTTCCCAGCATGACCTGCAGTTCAGAAGATTTCAAAACCGTCAAACTGTGCCATGGCCTTTTGGATTCTTGCCAACTCTGATGAACCTGTAAGATCTAGCTAGGGAACACTTAGTCTGTACATTATGAAGCAGAGAGACCATGGGCGCAGTGATATATTGTCACCCCAGGATCCAGAAGAGACATGCTGAACAGCCCATTTAAGCAGAGAGCAAGGACTGTTTTCAGATATGAGTTTTCTGATGTGCGTAGAGACAGTCTGTGACACAGTAGTAAAAAGTGTCAAGATTACCGTTTGACAAAGCATTCTCCTGAGTCTGGAGTGCTGTGACAAAGGCCATCCTTGGAAGCAGGGTCAGTGTCTCTTTTCCAGAGCTTTCAAGGTCTACCACTGGAAAGCAAAGCAATCTACTTTTTTTCTTGTTGCCTGACCTATTGCTCTATATGTTGTTCCTGCCTCACCAGGGCAACAGCTTGTTACTATCTGTGCTGGTTCAGCTAATTATTCTAGCAATGATTCAGCCAATATAGTTTAATAGAGGAAATGTAGATGTCAAATCATTTAACAATTATTTATGTATTCTACACCTTTGCCATAATCCATCTTGAGATGTGTTAATTTATTTCTCCCCTGGTATTTATAAGCTATGACATCCTGCAAGCAACTAATTCTGGATAGCCTTTCTCTTCGAGATTTAATCAGCATTTGAGACTTATACCTGGTATTATGCCAGGATAGCTAGAAAGCAAAGATGAACAAGCTTTCAAGCAGCAGGCAATTCTTTCAAACAAGCAGAATTTTAGAAATTGATCATTTATTTATATTTTCTTATCTATTGTATTAGCTATATTAATTAACACCAAGTTGAACAGCACCTTAGACTTTGAAATTTATGTATAACTCAGCGCCATTATTTTCAGAATAATTACTAATTAAACAATGTAATTCATTTAGAAATAGACACATTTGTAAGGGCAGGTAGTTGCCACTTTATAGTGAAGTGTTCCTTTAAATTTGCAGAACAAAACAAATTATAGTGAAGAAAGAGAAGAAACATCAAGGATGAGACATGGCTTAGAGAGACACAGATATTCCAGCTGAAGCAAACAACACTGAGTGCAGGTTTTGTAAGCTTCTCTGGTTGATCTTCTGCTAATAGGATTGGCCTTCACACTCCAGCCTAACCTGGATCCTCTACTTGGCAGTAGAGAAGAATTAATTTTGATGTTACAGCTCATAAAGCCATCCTGCTCCTTTGAACCTACACACAAAAAATGTTGATTTGTAGGCCTCCTACCTGGACCCTTCCATATTTGGGCCTGCAACTCCAGGCTTGATTTAGCTACGTGACCTACTCCATTATGGGTCTTACTTCATTTTATTCCCCTTGGGAAATGAGCTAAATAAAACACAGGTAGCAAATTCCTCAAGGGACAGACCACCACATTGAAACCATTTAAATAAACATACATATAGATATATATGTGTGTGTGTGTGTGTATATATACACACATACAAATGTCATATAAAAAGGGACCAGAGAGCTGGATTGCAGGAGATATGAAGAAAGAGTGGAAGGCTGCAGACATTTTAGAAACTTAAGGTGTTAGAGAAGCCACAAGAGAAAAAGGAAGAATGAGGTGGTGGATACCAGGTTAGGGATGATGGCACTAGCAGGGGCAGGTGTCTCTAGAGGTTAGCAGGAGGAGGAGAAAACTATGGTGTCTTCAGGATCCAAAGTTGTCCTAGTGGAGATAGAGGAGATTGTAAAGCAGAGGGGAAAAGAGAGTACTGACCCATCAAAGAGGAAGCAAAGCAGATCTGGAGATAGGTACAGAAGCAGAAATAAGGCATTTTAAAGTTGTGATTGGGAGGGGGGCTGTGGTAAGGGTGACTGGGTGGTGACAGGTAACCATAACAACAAAAAAATTGTTTGAAAAATAATGTAAAGGGACCATCACCCCACCTTCAAGGGAGCAGAAACAGTAACTCAAAGCTTCTCAGTGAGCTCTTCTGTGCTGTAGTGTAATCTTTTCTATGAAATATAAGGTGTTTGATCACCACATAAAAGCTTCACCTAAGTCTGATAGTTGCAATTCTGGCTAATTACGTCTCAGACAGCTGGCCAAGAAAAAAAGCAGTGGATTTAGTATAAGCAGGAAAACAAAAGAGGGTCTGTAAGCATGCTCTACTTGCTTATCTGTTCCAGGTAATTTACTAAGGAACAGGACTTCAGTGGATCTTTTCAAGACCCACTTAAGGGAGTAAGCATTAGAATATCAGCGGTACAATCAGGGTATTATACAACTGCAGCATAAAAACGGTAGACACAGATAAAAATCACACAAACTGCTACTTTACTGTGCAATCATAACTGACCAGATGCAGTAGGGCATGACAGTAGATGACAGTAATCAAGGCTCACTGAAAGCAATTACAGTTACTGGATAAGGAAATATGCAAAGTACATTTAAACCTGAGTCGAATTCAGCATGAAGCAGAAAGCCTTCAACAGTTATCCTGTGCAAAGAACAGAATAAAGAAGACAGCACTCAGGAGCATAGAAATTTTTCATTTTGTTTCCAAAAAGAACAGGAATTTTATGCTAATCACCAGTGTGAAAATGAGAGTACAAAGGAGGTACTTTATTCCTATAAGCAATCTAATATGCCACCAGACTCTTTTTTTTCAAACTGGATTTACCTGGCTCAGTGTGAAACAACACACACATTCCATTACTAGCTGTGCTTTATTTGCATATCAATGCAGACGTGAACCAGAATACACTGTTGGCCCACTTTTTTCTAGCACCTGCTCAAACCTATGCAGCCAACCCTTCTGCTTCCTATCACTTGCTAAAACACCAAATGTGCAAGCACACCAATCAGAGGGGAGCAGAAATAGCTACAGGTAGGATAGCTTTGACTTCTAAGCACAACGCAAACACGTGACTCAGTTGTGTTTGCAAGTCCTCTCTTCCCATCCACACTTGGGCCAGATGTGCCTGTCCCAAATAGCCATCCCCAGAAAAAATGTCAAAAAGAACCATTTCTTCTTTAAGGGGCACAAAATTCACTACATTTTCTACCTCAAAGCATTCCTTTGAAATAGGAACTGGAACAGCTCTATGCCATCACAGTTAGAAAAGTTTTTCCTGACCTTAAAATTCACAAGGGCTTATTTGGATGGGGATTTTAAGGCATAATACTAGATCATATTTGCTATTTAGATCTAACAAACACATTCTGAAAACTTGGACAAAAGTAAAAGTCACATTTTACCAGTTATTGAAATGGCTCATGTGAAGCTTTGATTTCACCTTATGCCTTCAGAAGTTTATTACCCTCGCTTTGTTTTAATTAGAAGTTCAAACCAGCACTATTTAGGCTAAGAAAGCTGGGTCTGGTCCAGCTAGGCCACATCTAGCACACAGGTTGTTCCCATCGTGTGGCTGGGGTAGGCAGTATTGCCCTGCCCGCTGGGCTGGCAGCAGGAATGAGAGAGAAAGAGTAGGCAGTGGCAGCTCCTTGCCTGGGCATCCTCTTCCCTGTTCAGCCTCACCTGGAGCAGCAGCAGCTGCTCTTTTGGTCCTGAGCCTTACTGACTGTGCTCCTTAGATGATTGTTGATGTAACTGTGAACATCAGAGGTGCAGAGCAAGGAGAGTTAGCACAGTGAAATAACAACTCCACAGCAGATCAAACGGTAGTACAGGCCTGTGTAGTCTTCTGCCAAGGATGAGGCAAAAATCAAATATCCTCAAGGGAGGGTTTGCAAATCACCCTGGAGGGCCTGTGGCTTTTCTCCTTCCTTCCCTGGCTTGCAAACTCAGAGAGACTGAAGCACTTCATGCCCTTTCATATCCTGTATTCCTGCATCAGCCCACAAGCATTCCCTAAAACCACCATCCTGCTTACAGCAACAAAATGCTGAGACCACCTGGGACTAGTCAGCACACTCTGTTACTCTAAGCTTCAGGCTAAACACAGTATAAAGCCGTTACTCTGTCCTCCAAAACAACTGAGTACAGCAAACACCTCCAGAACCCGTCCCTAGAAGTAGCAACCTGACTGCTCTCCAGCAGTGTAAATCTTCTTCATCTTAATCCTGCCCTACGAGATGTTCACACCTATAGAAATTACATGCTGTGCAGATTGCACAAATCTGCCTGAGGGGTGGCCTGTCTTAAGTACAGCAAGACTGTCTTAAGTGTAGTGGTAAGTCTTCTGTAGCACACTTTGTTCCACCCAGGGTTTTTTTCTTAAGTGACTCAAATCGTTTGACAATTTAAAAAGAACAGGAAAAACATAGTCTTATGGGTACATTCACTCAGACTGCAGCAATTTAATAACGCATAGAATAATAATAATGTAGTAAAGCAGCCTCAGTTTTTCTATGCTCCTTTTACCATTGTCTTCAGTCTTCCTGCTGCAGATTGTGAACTCATTGTCTTTCACAGGGCAATCATGAACAGGTTGAGTTGGTATTTGGATAGGAAATCCACAGGGAAGCCATAGCAGTCATTTAGATTATTCAGTTACAGAAAGAACACTTTTCTCTTCGTATTTATAATATCTTATTATAATATCTCTTCCACATATCTTGGGAGACAGCCCCATCTCTCAGATAAAGATTATCAAAGAAGCTATAGACCAATGATACTCAATTTTGTGACTTTTTTTTTTCTGTGGAGGTACACAACTCAGTGCAATGAATGGAAGTCTACAGACACAAGACTTGCTAAGTCAGCTTTTATATATCTCCTAGTATTCCATAAAAACAAAGGCATTTGCGAACTGAAAATTCTCCCCCCAAAAAAATCACCATTTCAAGCCACTTGTGTCTGTCAGTGCTCTTCTCAATCTTGGTACCTGAGTCAAATCCAGCTGTTGAAAACTACATTTTGGTAACATAAACATCCAAGGGCTGTCAATTAAAACACTGTGTTCTTCGCCCTCGGTGTGTGTGTTATGGGATAGAAAATCACTGCTACATCTGATTTAACCACTGCCATTTCTTTCTCAATGTAGGTATCCCCAGTTTACACTGCATTTCAATCAGCAAAGTTGGTTACCTTTTATAAGATTTCAGAATCAAAAGCACTAGAAGGAAGAAAACCGCAGATCTCAAATGGCTACTCTATTCAAGATTTCCATTCACCTGATGGGAATCTAGAAACACAGCAAGCCTCTGGGCTCGCTCTTCTCTCTTCACCCAGAGTTACCTGGCTACAAGGCTGGGCCTCTGAACAAGTCATAACTCCACCAGTTGGCCTCTTCATTGTTTGAGAATGCTGCTATAATTTACCCCAGCTGCCAATAGCAGGCCAGCAGGTAGAAACAAACCCTAATGCAAAGGTATTTTGGTCAAACCCTTTTTTCTGAAGCCAAAAATCCTACACTGGTAAACAGGATAAGGGAATAAAGTAGCTGCCACCATGTAACTCAAGAATCTACTAGGTGCCAATGAGTGCATCTGCCTGTTTTAGAGTTGCTTTCTTCTAAAGGAGTAGAGCAAAACCAGACACAGCAGAGCAGAAAATGAGAACCAGTTAGTTTCGAATATCATTATTATGGAATATTCAGGAAAGCAAATTATGCAAAACACGAAAGAGTTATTTGCCTGGATACAGTGCTGAATAAAAATAAAATTCTCACATGCATTCATCATTGAAATGAAAAATCACTGTCAATTACTACTTGCTTTCAATACTTAATAAAATTATTTTACAGTATTCTAATATTATTACTAGTCTTACTTTGTTTAATGTATACACCGTCTCATTCGAATTCTGCCTCTTCTGTTAAGTGCTTTTTATGAGTTATTGATGTTCCATTGTTTTGCATGTACTTCATTCTTCACCATCTGTGACAAGATTTTTAATCTTTATGCACAAGAAACCAGGCTCAAGCAAGAATGACCTGTCAAGAATACTTACGGCTTTGTGGTTAACTCTCTCTTGAGTGCGATTTAATCGACGTGGTGCTGCCTGACAACATACAAGATTCAGCAACATAAAATCTAGATGCTAACCATTTGAGACCATCAAAGAGGAAGGTATAGAGGTTTGGGGATTTACAACAGCACAAAAACAGGGTCATTTGGGATGTCCAATGTTCTTCTTTAACAATACTTAAACAAGTGAATTTGAACTGTGTTTCAGATGGGACAACTGCAAGTTTGCATTTTAGAGCTGCTTGATTTTTCATATTTGTATCATAACAGAGTGTGGAGAGCAACAGCAAAGATTTTCAGGTGCAGTTCTGTCACTGGGCCTTATTTTTATGTGAAACACTCACTGCAGAAGTCAGATCATTTCAAGCCACCTTTTCAGGCAGTCTTTGACTTCACTGTTGCTGTTGTCTCTCAGAGAGACTATTAATGTGGAGTCATGATAGGAAGAGAAATGGGCTACTGAAGTGATGAGGAATAGGTGACCTGCGACTAGGTAAGAAACCTTCTACAGTGCTTATGGAGTAATCTTCTTCCAGCCTTTCTTTCTGTTCCACCGCGTAAACACTCATCCCTGACTCAGCTGCTTTATCACTGAAAGCTAGATGCCTCCTGTCAGTCTGGTCCACCTGGTAATGGCACCATTTTCTCCCTAACACACTGATTCCAACCTCACTAAGTCAGCTGAAACACTCCAGTCATTTAAGCCCATTTTAAATCAGTCCACTAGCTCTTTCTTATCCACCACATTAGATTTAGACCTTCTGCTCTCTCCTTCGGTGCCCTGCATAACTGCATAATTTCTGTGTATACAGGTTTGCTCTCTTCACTTACCATTGACATCAGCCTTGATGTCCCACTTACCTACCTCTCCTGCAAGCTTTTCTGTGTCATTCTGTACTGTTTGTGAGATGCAACACTGATTCTGGTTCACTGAATTTGAACTTTTCATTCAAATCCTTTAAGTTCATTTTCATGGTGCCTATAATTAGTGGCTCACTGATCATAATTATTTTAAATAAACCATTTAGTTAAGCAATCGAGGTGTTTACAAGCCCCAACAGCTTAACAGCTTGATCTTACTGCTGTAATGTGTGAGGTAGTTCCTCACCCCATCTCCTCCTGCTGTTTATTACTCTCTTTCTAATATAAAGTTAGATAGTAAATTCTTCAGGGAAGTGATTGTATCTTTCTTTTCATTCAGTGTAGTGCCTGTCATGTTTTAGGGCACAATAAAATGTAATACAGAGTGTGCTCAAGCTGGTACCTGTAATCCAATGCAGACTAAAACCTGTTAATACTATTAAGAAAAAGTAAATCTTAAAACTCAAATGTCACAGTATGCATTCAGTGACCAGTAAGAATAGCAGAAATCAATAGAGGTATAACCATCTTAAGTGAAAGGCTTTTACAAGTCTCCCTAAAGAAGCAGTGCCACACTTCAGGAAAATCAGAAAAATATTCAACTGAATAATTCTACAGAAGTGCTTAAAACTCAGTAGATAGAATGAATGTGAACTGCCTATTTTAGTCTATGTAAGCAGCCAAGAATGTCTGTCTAGAAACAGTTTTCCAGGACATAGCTGTCACATGCTTCAGATGAATGTTGTGCTTGCTTCTAGTAGAGCTGAAGTCTGTGACTTAATCTTATCTGTTTAACATCCAAGAATCCAGTTTCAGATTTTTGGCAGCTAGCACATGCTCCCCCTGTGGCAACTGCATAATAACATAATATAGTTAAAAAAATCCAGATCCTTTAAGGCTCAATTACCTCATGAAACTATTTTAAGATTTAGGGCAAACAAAACTGCAGTATTTTAGTTTACAAGCATAATTTTAGTTTACAGCTGTTTTAAAGGACACATTCTAATGCTTTATATCTTTCACCACCTGCAGAACTGAATGAAAATATTTAGTCCATTTTGCAGAGGGCTACCAAAACTAAGAAAGCGGAGCTGAGTGAGAAAGAGTGAAGTATTTTTAAATAAAGATAAGATCCAAGATAACTGCCTTTATTACCACCCTGTAACACTGAAGATAGGTTCAAAAATCTTGCAAAGCCAGAATAAAATAACCTATAGGTTATTTTATATAAGTAGGAATCTTTAAAATGGCCTGTTGCCTAAGTGAGTATTTAAATTATTACTTTTAACCCTGATACACCCAAATGAAATTCTTAATGTTTTTAATTACTATTTTAAAAAAATGTGTGTACATAAAAGGTATGTCTGTTTAACCTGTGAAATTACCTACATTCTAAGTTATTTGGATAAGAGCTCACTGTTCAGTAATTATCAATACCAGCTGGAGGCTCCATTGCAATTTAAAAATAAAAAGTAAGAATGGGAGGGTAGAGTAAGCCAGACCTTGAAAGAGGGGGGCCAGGAGAGGCAACCTCTTCCCTGAAATAGGAAAGGCTAAAGAGAAAGGAAATCAATCATGAAGAGCAAAAAAGAAGAAAGTGAAGCAGGTAAAAGACCAAGGTAAGTGCTGCAGCAGGGGAATAGTGGAGAGGGAAGGTAAGAAAAGACGGTATAGTTGAAAGGAATAGGTCTTTTTGGTTTGGGGTTATCTAAAGGGTTAACTAGAGGGATTATGTTAGCACCAGAGAAAAGGGAGTTTAAATAAATGCTCTGGACTGGGACTCCAGACAGAAACCCCAGGCGCTGCCAGCCTCTCTGCAAAAGAGGATGCAGTGAGCGATGGCCAAAGTAGCTCTGCTGAGATGCAGGAGAGAATTAGGGATGGAAAGAGTCGGTCTCCCTCCCCACCTTTCTCTTTGTGAGCAGCTAAGGGATGCTAAAAGGTGCTGTGTGCTAGCTTTGTTCTGACAGCACAGCAGATAGAGGTGTTGCCCTTCACACCAGAAAGTTCATGCTGCTCTACTAGTGACTATTAACAGCAGCTTGTACCAGAGGGGCCAATTCTAGTACAGAGTGAGCAGGCAAGTGTCCATGTCCTTTCCTCCTCTTCACAAGGATGGCCCTAAGGTAGTACTTGTGGTTTCATCACCAGTGTACCTGTTTACTAGGAAGGGATATGAGGCCATAAATACACTTCATTCAGAACAGCTGTTTGGCTGCAAGGCTTTCAGCAGAGCTGAGAAAATGATGGGCAGGGGGGTGGGAAATTCTTTATGAATTATGGAGCTGGTCGAACACCAGAAAAACTGGTGTGTCAAATAAATGATTTGAGGAAAACCAGCCACATTCACTGAACAGTGAAGAGTTTCTTCGTGTTAGAGCATATCCATCTGAATTTCCAAGCTGAATCTGAACCAGACATAATTTCCATTCCTTCATGTCTCTTCATGGCAGGCACTGATAATCTTTTCATAAATAGTTTTAGACCAAGAATTATTATGTGTGGAAATGTATGAATAACTTTGAATTACAAGTAAGTTAAAGAGTTTCACAGTCTGACCATGAACTACATACCAGTGAAGAAAAGCATCTATCTTCACTGAATAAATAATTTGTTCAAAATTCTTTGCTCAGTCCAGACTTACAGACTTACCAATTTGGCCTTGATTCAACCAGTCATTAAGTGAAAAATTGTTTCCTGAAATTTAGTTTAGAAAAAAGGTCAATTTTCATAAAACGCCTATGTATTTAGTTGCTTTAGGTATAACATGATTTTTTGTCAATAGCTCATCAGCACCATAGGTGTGAGCAGTGATGTTTGCCTGCATCTGCAGCCAGTCTGGATCATTAACTTTGGGAAATGTGAAGTGCACCATGAATCTCAATAGTGTGTTAACAAAGTGCTCTTGGGATCCTGTCAACAGCCCCTTGGGAGGAGTATGTCAGTGATGAGCACTGTGGCAGGTCCAAGCTGGTCTCCCTAGAGAGGGTAAAGACTGGGAGGCTTATCTACAACCTCCCCTCCTTCCAGGTGCTTTTCTCCAGGGAAAAGGCTGCTGCCACAGCAAAGAACCCTCCTATCAGTCCTGCAGGACCTGTGAAAGGAGCCCGTTGGTAGTCCTGCCCCACAAAAGTGAAGCATGATCTCCAAGCCGCTGGAATTCCAGTTGGAAGCAAAGCCACCGCATGGATGTCCAGCGTGTTATTTTGTAGCTGAGGCCCATTTCTTTTGGCAGCTATCCCAGCTTAGGTAATTCCTGCTTCTTATTCCAGCAACATCTCAATCAGGTCAATGCAAAGGTTTCTCTGGCTGTATTGTGAATCAGATCAGGGGCTGACAGGAGCTAATGTAATCTTGCAAATATAAGTTATGTTTAAACAAGATCTGAGGGAATGGGGCAAAAGAGCTTTCAGTTACCAATAGCTCCCTGCCTGGCTTCTGGAGTTAGCAAGAAACCAGCATCCACATCTTTCCACAGAATCCACTGACATACTCAGGGATGCACTATGGTGAAACCATCCTCAGAAGCACAAACACAGGGACAGAGGCCAGTCAGTCCTTCTCTATCCACCTCCTCAACTCCTTTCTGCATCTTTTATCCATGCTGGAGATCCAGTTCATTGGTTGAGTTTCATATGTGTGTTTGACTAGTTTTCCTGTTTTGTTTGTTTGGTTTTTTTAATATTCCATTTAGTTATATGTTTGCTCAACAATTTAAGAAGGTTATTTAAAGCATATTTTCATTTACAGATGAACGGTACAATATTCAGTACAGCTATGCTTAAATAATTTGAGGAAAAGTGATGAGAAAATCAAGTATGTGGTTAACAACTGTGCAAAAGGGACAACATTAGAGGTACATTTTAGCAAAAACAGCATTAATATTTTATATCTTCATCATACACTGTAAACACTTACACTTTTGATTGAACTTACTCCTATTTAAACCAAGGAATCTACTCACATGCAGAAAGTAAAAGGACATATAGGAACATTGTGGATTAGGTCTAAATTGACACTGAATGAAGTAACACATCACACCTTAATAGATTTACCTGACCAAGGGCTCTGAGTGGAAAAACAATATTATAATCAGAATGATAAACATTCCAGTAATTAACTCAATTTTTAGATTATCCCTAGATATATCTCATAAAGAGACAGTGAGATTTCCAAAGTCTCTCAGAAATACAAAATTACCTCTGCAGCATTTAGAAAACCTCTTCAGGGTTTTGGGTGTTTTTTTTTAAAGGTTGTACAACTAGCAAAGGGACCTGATAATAATTATGTAAATAATTTGACTCATTCTTTAATATGTACCATGCTGTTATACATGATAAGGTTTTACATTAAAGTGTTGAAGCACTAGGAGAAAATTTCATTTCTCAATGAATCTGAACCTTCCATTCACTGACCTGATTTCTTGATGATTCCAAACAACACCACACTGACCAAATCTGACTAAGCCCCAGTGCAAAGCTGAATAGATAGAGGAGTTTAAAATACAATTCACTGACAGTGGCTTGATGTGAATTTGACTTTAAATGACAGTGTCAACACAAAAACCAAAGGGCTAGCATGAGTGAAACTTCAATACTTTTATTAAAAATAAAATAAAGGGCCAAGCTTCAGATATATTGATTTTCCCTAAGTAAGCAAACATGCAGCTGTCATCAACAGAAGCTTGTCTGAGGTGCTTGTTGTCCTTATCACCAGCAAGAAGACTAGAACAGATACAGTGCAGTCCCTCATCCTCGGCTCCTCATACACAGATCACAAATGTGGCCCTGGAGACTGAAGGACAGGAGAGCAGATGACAATGATACTGCATAAATAAGCTACAGGATAAACAAAAGAAATGGCAGAGAATAGGAAGATCCACCAGTCTCAGTTCCCATATAACTTCACTATGCACCAAGTGTTCTGCTAATGCCAGAGAGCATGACAAATTACCAGGATATTTTAAAGACCACTGTGCTGTTTCTACAAACCATCACTGTAGGATGCAGAAATACAAACAGCTTTACTCCAAGACCCATCTCCCTCACATGTGGTAGTCATTTCTGCACAATATGGTTTTGTTCCAGCAGTAATAGCAGCATAGGGCTATTCCCTGCCTGGTCCCTTTCTATAGTCTATAACTACATTACCAGCTATTGACTTATGTCAGCTTTGGGCTATGTCATACATTTATAGGCAGGAAATAAAAACCAGTCAATCAAAAGCAATCCTTTGCATGACTCTACCTTTTTCATGTAAGAAATATGTATATTTTTCAAATTATTGGAATAAAGCATATCCAAATCCCTCAGCTTGTTATGTAGTTTTCAAGAGCATGGAAGAAGCATTATTACAAAACTTCTGGATCTTCCTGGAAGAAATACTACACACCTGAAGGTAGGGAAGGTGAAAACCTCTGAACCAGCCAGTTGAAAATATACAATGAACCCTGGGAACTCAAAAGATACCCTGAAATCCTAGAAAATTCACATTTGCACAGAATTGTTTTGGGAATCATTTTTCCTCAAACCAAAGTCATGGATATTGACTCAACTCCAGCAAAGGTAAAATTTTGCAAACCATGAGATAGGATTATGCCAATGAAATCCTGACCTCATTTCAGCACTTCTCTGGGTCATGTAAAACAGCCTTTAGTGAGGATTCACCCTAACTCACCTCTGCAATTAGGGGTTAACCGAACAGATGCAAAACAGAGCTAAATAAAAGACTCTGCAAAAGAAGAAACAGGTTTTTGCTTACAAACTTTGGTTTAACCTTAGACCCAAAACCTCCTAAACAGACCTAAGGCAGCATGCTACCACTAAGTGGGGCAAAAATCTTTATTTTGACTTGAAAAGCCTGACACTGGGTGCTGGGGGCTGGGTGTTTTGATTTTGAAGGATTACTAAGGATTTTGAAACTGCACGATTCCCTTTTTCAAACTTTTCTTCACAGTTCTGAGATTCTCCAATGGTTTCAGAATATCTGGAGCTGATTACTTCAGGAAAGCACTGAACATCACAAAAAATGCTAATACTCAGACTGCCAGTTTGGCTCTGGAGTGCTACCAGCAGAAACTTTCTTTTGGGACTGCAGGAAACGATTCAGCAGCAGAGCAGCACGGCAGGAATTCCTGCAGGTGGGAGAGGAAGGAGAAATGAAGGGAGATGGAGCTCCTCTTAGCACCTTCCAGCAAAGCTCACACATCATTGCCTGTGTGACAATGGATGGTTATGCTACTTTGTGTCCTTCCTTCATGCAATTTGCATCAGTATTTGGTTCTGGCTTGAAAAGCATCAATGTTTCAAATCTGACTAAACTGAGTACCCTGTAAAAATTAGGTGGCAGCAATGTTTCTTTTCTGATTTACAACCCAAATGGATGTCACTGGACAACGATCACAAGAAGGCTGAGACAGGTGAGCTAAAGAAGGGCTGAGTGCAGTTTTACAGTGGTAACTGAAGCGGATTTGAAGAGAGTTTCATATGCAAACATGGTACTGATGTGCTGTATTACGTGTGGCCATATTCTCTGTCCCAGACCTCATGACTGCTTCCTGCTGTGGTCCAGCATCTGTGGTGTCTCCTGAAAGATGTTTGGCAACCCTCAGCTGTCTCCTTTTCCTTTTTTACTGCTTTTAAAATAAACCTTTATGATAAAATCACTGTCCATTCTTTAGTTTCTACTAGTGCTTTATCATGTACTTCCTCAATACAGATTTCTTGGGTATTGCATGTTAAAAATGTTGTGACATTTGGTGAGTTTGAAAAGCTGTTTTAAATCTGTATATTTCAGTCCCTATTACTCCAGTGCTGTTGGCTCAGCCACGCTCATTCCTGTAGGAAATGCCACATGCCTGAGAGCAGTTTTCTCTGACAGTAGAGAGAGATCGGAGGGAACAAAAGCAGCAAGTGGGTGCACACTGGTTTCCCACTGACCTCCTACATTATATTTTATTTTTCATCTTCTTTCTATTTTTTTCTTCTTTCCTCCAGAACTAGATAGTGGTGAGAAAGTAAGAGCCAATGCACAGCTTTTGGGCAGAGGGATTCTGATGTGAACTAGGAGACCTAGACAAACTGCCAAGCACAGTGCTTGCCACAGGGCAAGGTGAATCTCCTTACCTTTTAAGAGCAACAAAGAAGCACACAGGAGAACAAATCTCTGTGTTATGCCCTAAAATAACCCAAAGCAGTGTTTTCCAGTAGATTTTAGGACAGGGCAATTGGTCCCATTATTATTATTTTATTGCCATAAGGGAGCTCTCTTCAAATGTTTGGTGATAGAGCAATAATCTACAATGTACCATCACTTATAAGTGAATCATATAAAACTCCTCCATTATCATACACCATAAAAAGATTAAGTCACATGCACCTTTTAAAAGGTAATTATTACATTTAAAGAAATGAAACTGCATCATTCTGAATGCTTTATTTAGCACAAGGCCCCAGTTTTTTTTTCTATTAAAGCAGTTTTTCATAATTCCTTTTTTTTTTTTTTTTTTTTAAGAAAATAAAAGCTCAAACCTAAGCACAGCTGCTGAAAAGCATTAATGAAACCTGTGTCTGCACAGCAGAATCAAGGCAGTAGGAGAGGTGGCAGCTAGCCACAGAAAAGGGCAGATGAGATAGGGAAAGCAGTAACAAGGGAGGTATGAGATAGTAGGAGATCGCAAAGATTTACAAATGAGTTACTTGTTGCCATCTATTACCATCTATATCTGCTTCAGGGAAAACTGTAGTTTAGAAGTGTCGCAAACCGAGATGGGAAACTGCGACTCACTGCCCTACACAAAAGGGAATCGAGGGCTGAGGACCACTCCCTGTCACACTCACAAACAGTGTTTAAAAATCAATAGGTTTATTAAAGTCCGTCTCTCACATCAAGTTTCACAGTTTTGAAAATGTCAGTGAATTATGATAATATCAAAACTGAACACCAAAATCTTCAGTGTGACTGACAGGCATATTACACACAGCAGGTTATACAGTATCTGGTTAAATCTAAATAAATGTGCATTTGGCAATGTCATTTATGTGGTTGGGTGCTTTCTCAAAGGCTGTATAGTCTGTTATTAATCTTTGGAAATCAACAGTGTTTCCTACAAACACAAATTAATGTGGTACTTTTTATATTTCCAAATTAAGTTATATAATAAAATGCATCCTTTCAATCAAGGTAATGCAAGCTGACATGTGCTTTCCTTTGTGAAGCAGATGTTTTAATTGTTAGATAAGCTCCTAACTGTTTGCTTTCTTTGAAAGGAAAACGAAAGTATACGAATGACCTCTCCCTTCCCATGGCTTTCAGAGCAACTCCTTTTCTTGAAGATTAGGAGTCTCTTGGACTCAAGCCCTAACTCCTCTCACATCTGCAAACTACAGTCTGAATTAGTTTTCTCCTTTAACAAAAACTCCTGCTGTGTTGGAGAATCTCTTAATTACTTTTCAAGCTTCTCCTGACATTGTGAAACTGTGAAAATCTGATTACAGTGTTAATAAAATGAGTGAATAACATCTTTTTGCATTTCATCTGAAGGCTTCAAACACAAAGATAAAGTCACACAGCAAGATTGCATTAATATAAATATATGAATGGTGCCAAATGAGAACCTTATGTCATGAAAATGTAGCTGTAGGAACTATTCAATCCACATCTGATAATCTGAACTAGTAAGGAACAAAATCTGACAGTTTAGGTCTTCAGAATTATTTATTGAGGTAGTTTATAAGACTGAAGTTTGTACATTCAGAGAGCTAAGAAAAAAAAGTGTATTTTCCACAACCTTTAGCAAAAAAAAAAAAAAAAAGGGGGGGAAGTGTTGGGGGTGAGGTGAAACCTTAGGTCCAAGAATCTCTAACCAATCTGAACTTCTACAGCTGATAGCAGGGCTTCAAAGGCTTTCAGTCTGCCAGCAGGCATAAAGATTCTGAACACAAGTCAGTGTGTTGCTTCAGTGGGAGCTGCTGTCTTTTTGATAGCATATACAGACTTAAAAATCTGCCCAGCCAAAATTATATAATACAAGGCTGAAAAGGAAAACAGAGCTCTACAGCAGGGAATTGCAAATCTGTTATGGTTTAGCGAGTGCTCAAATAAATCTTCATCTCTTCTGTATTAGACATCTTTATTCTGGGCTAAAAATTTCTATATTCCATACCCATGGCAAAGAAATTCACAAGTCTCCAAACCACAACCAAGGTACATGACTTGAACAGAACGGGCTAGAGCAGAAGTGTTTCTTTTTTAAAGATACTGATGTATCTGTGGGGGAGTTGAAGAAAGCTGCTGCAGGAACAGCCCCAGATGATGAGACATTTCATCACTTCATTGGGGTTTTTTTGTGTGAGGAAGCTCCTTCTCCATTACTTTATTTTTAAACTATGACTCCTTGAGTGAATTTGGGATGTACATTCCTCCAATATTTCCTGATTCCATGGCAACTTTTCCTTTGAGGTGAGTAGCTGGATATATAGTAAGACTTATGCTAGCCAATACTGTAAATAAATGGGGAGACTATAGAGATCCTTAACAATACACTGTGCCCAATCATCATAAAAAGCATAGCAATGAGAAGGTGATGGGCCAGATTTTTGAATCCATGATGCTGAATTCTACAGGGATAGGTTTCTGGACCTACACGGTGACTGTCACACCAGTCTGCTCTGCATTTGCTGCAGCAATTCAGCAGGAGCTGAAGCCATTGCCTTGTTGGGAGCAGCTGATCAGCTGCATCCTGCCTCCAGGCTGAGCTCCTACAGATACTCTTTCAGAAGCCAGATGTCTGCTTTCAAAAATGGCTCTTTGGTGCTATTCAAAAGAAAGGAATGAAGGTAAGGCATATCCCTCTCTTCAGGCACTGGGCATCTGCATATATATATGATGCCTGCACTCACACTAGTCCCATGAGTTTTATGCCAGCATTCAGCCACTGCTGCCCTGGTACTGAGACATATTGAGGAGCACAGGCTGCTACTTGCAAATTATTAATGCTTGGAAGAGCAGTAGCTTCCTCTGGAGAGCTGGGCAGCTTTTCAGGAGCATTATACTGACTTTGGCTTGTTGCATTTCTGTACTGACCATGGAGCTCTTCTTCCCTGCCTGTGAGCCCCAGGTACAAGGAACTGTCATAACACAGTATCACATCATAGCCCTCTCTCCCACTGCATGTCATCTGCAGGCACTCTTCATATGAAGTCACTTGTGATCCAGCTCTGTGGTCCTCAGCACACAAGTCAAAGGCAGCAAGTGGCTCCAGGTTATTATCGTTCAGTTCCGAAGATGAAGTGGAAAACACCTGTAAACATTAGTGTCTTGCTAATATTTAAATCTGTCTGCTAAAGCTAATGTGCCAGAGGAAAGGGGGGATGGAAAAAGTAAAACAAAGGCTGGTTGGTGTGCTGGCTGACATCCTGACATCACCAGCACCAGTGCGGGCAGACCCAAGCATTCCTCTTTTGGTCCTTTTGCTGCTGTTCACATTGGCAGTTCACTGCTCCATGCACTAATGCAACAATAACTGGGAGGCAGAGCACTTTTTATTTATTTTTTTTTCTGCTGTAAATTCAGATTAAATTAGATTTGGTGCTTGACCAAGAACAAAATACTGTCTACTATTAAGGATTGTTATGGGCCAGATCTTCAAATCTTTACTACTGGCTAAGTGCGTTTGTCCAGCTATTGAGTTAGTAAAGATATCTGATCTGGCCCAGTATTTTTTACATCTATGCCTTTAACTCTCTTTCCTCCCAGAGAACACAAGAGAATACAGTCTTTATAATAGAAAAAATTGGATCCACTTAAATAAGCAGTTCAGGATTCCCTGCTATAACTATATCCAGCCTGGCTGATCAGTGATCTTTTTGTTTTAAACACTGCAATTAATTTCTATAGTATAAAAATACGAGCTCTGATGATCCCAACATTATTTGCATGGGTGGAATAAAACAAATCCAATGCAAGCACCCAAGAGGAGAATGAAGGTCTAAATAAAGTAGTATCTAGCAGCCACAATAATAAATGCCATGTGGAAAGTTGGAAATCACTTCTGTTTTCCTTGCTGCTTTTTCTAAGGCCTGTATTATTTTGGCTCCAAAGTATCTTAGAGTCAGAATAAAAGAACATTACATTTGTTGAAATTTTGAAGTGGATGTGTCCACAACTCTTTCGTGTTGGTTTTCTGTAAATACTGTGTATTTCTAGCTAAAATCTTCCCTTTTCCATTTCACTAAAGGGACAGAGCAGACAGCTTAATCTAATCCCAAATGTGCAAATTTCAGACTAAATTATTTTTTATAATGCTCACATTTAATTTTAAATAATTCCAAAATAGCTTATATATGTGTGTGATATATGTCCAGACATTTGAAATCCAGCAAAAATGATTCAGTGAACAAAAGTGTCATTATAGCTGATTTTCCTATTCCTGTCTCACAAAATTTACCTGGTGTTGTCTGGTTGCAATGATGGCTGCTGCCATGAATATGAATGACATGGTTTAATATCTTTTCTTTGGTGTGAAAAAGTGACTAAAACAGAATTTCAAATGGAAACAATTTATAAAAAGTTTACAAGTTATTGAAGAAAATATATTTTTACTGTAGAATTATTTTTAAATGACAGAATATGGGATGGAGAGGTATTCTAGAAGAACCAGAGAGCATTGGAGGAATTCCATTGTTTTCATGTGAAAAACCCAGTGCTTTAGTAATAGTCTTATTTGAAAATAAGATTCTTTTTAATTAATAGTCTGTTTGACATGTGCATTCCATTATCAGGAATTATTGTGCTTCAGACACCTCTCAGTGGAAGTAAAGACACAGTGGAGGGTGGTGTAAAGATGTTTGAGGGAGAGGGAGCCACACTGGTTCTACAGCTGGGAGGAAAAGATTCCTATTATCATGGTGCTGTGAACGACAGCTTCGCCAGGGAGTGGTTTAGCTTGTAGACAGAGTCTCTACACCAATGGGATTCTCCATGCTAGGCAAACATTACCCACTATAAGATATGGACAAATCCATTTTCTACCAGAGTAGAAAATAATTTTGAGTTATTTTGCACAGTAATATAGGTGACCAAATGCACAACAGCCAGGTTGAACTGGGTAGCTGCTAAGAATAAAAAATGTTGTTGAATTTTTTGTTTGTATAAAAGGATTAGAAAACTAGAAATACTACTTTCTTTTTCAAACCCTCTCTACTCTTACCACTTCCATAACTGACCTCACAAAATAGTCAGACTAGACACTAGTTTGCAGCTATTTCTGCTGTCTCAGAGCATTCTCAAGAGACGTGAGATAAGAAAGGGGTAAGAAGCTAAGGCTTAACCTACATGAAGGAATGAATATTGGTAACTAATGCCCACTGGAAGTGGAGCTGAGTGCTTCACTCTGGTGGAGGAGATGCCAAAATCACTCTATTTTCTTTACTGAAGTACCATCCTGGTGTTAACTATAATTATGTGTATCTCATGGAGTCAGCTAAATTAATCTGGATTTACGCTGGTGTAATTGTTTGTTATATTCTGCCAGCCTGACTGATGCTGAGATGTGTATTATTTCCCTAGGCCAAGAACACTCCAGCAACAGTGTTTAAGATATGTCCTTGCACCCACTTTGTACTACCATTAATTACAGATGTATGAACTGTCCCTAAGTGATCACGCTAATTTCCTTCAGTAAGTGGATGTAGAAGAGCGCTCAGCCTAGTGAAAGTAATGTCAATCCTATCTGAGTTTACCAAGTTATGTATTAAATCATTTTGTGACTGCACAGTACTGACTGTAAAAAGATTGAGAGTCTTCTGGATGATCACCATCTGGGATTGCTGATCTGAGACAAGGGTGTGAAAGCATGCAGTCTGTGTGAATTGTCTGTATCCTCCCAGTTGCTGCAGCTCTGCGTCATTCTTTGAAGTATTCCCCGAGGAATGGCATACTACCCAGCTGAATCAGGGATGGTTAAGACTTGCCATAATATCACATTTCCAAAACTGGTCTATTTCAGCTTGAAATTGGTTGTGGGTCCTTGTTTGTATATTGTTTCTAAACCTAAAAATATTTCTTTTACAGAACAGAAAGAATTCCCCCCTGAAAGCATTTTGAAGTAGATGTGATAAATCAATCAGCAATAAGATACTTAGAGCTAGCTTGTTCAAACAATTCTCCTCTTGATCTATGCTCACTCTGTGAGTCTTGCTGAAATTTAATTAAAGTATCTTCCAAAGCATTGATTCTGGAAATACGGTTGATGTTTTGTGTTTACTCAAGCAGATTGGTTTTGTTTTGCATGTACACTGACCTTAAAATGTCACTTTATTATGGCTCAAAGTTAAAGAAAACTCTTTCTCAGTAT
Organism: Hemiprocne comata; assembly: GCA_020745705.1. Classification (NCBI taxonomy): domain Eukaryota; kingdom Metazoa; phylum Chordata; class Aves; order Apodiformes; family Apodidae; genus Hemiprocne; species Hemiprocne comata. Next base: position 40,784,911 of record CM036587.1, read on the forward strand.
TTCACAATATCTCCTTCCTTAGAAACACTGATTTATCAAAGCATTCCAGTTCAGCACTTAAATGGTGCCTTGGACCAAAGCTTTTGTGCTAAACTGTAAAATTACAGCTTGGATCTTGGCAGAACACACAGATATTGCTTGGAGAGCAGTAGAAGAAAAGACCCAGAGAGACAAGTGTCTTTGTTATTTTCCTTGCTGTGATACTGCTGACCTGTTCAGTTTGCTGACCAGTGCATTGAAGGGAACAGAGAGTTTCCTAAGAGTTGAGGCTCTTCTTGTCTTGGGCAACGCCCAAGAAATCAATCAAAAGGTAAGACAGTTACACTTGCTTTGACCTTTCAGATCCACACAGGGTCAGACCTAATGTATAGTTTATGTCAGGCCCATTACCCATATAACCCCATAATATTATCCTTAGTTACAAAAGATTCTCTTCTGACAGAACTATTCCTGTTTTAATCAAACTGTCTCCTCACAGTACTTCTAATATCTTTGGGAGTTGCTGCAAATCTAGAAATGTTTTCCACTTCTGAAATCAGTCATCAATGAGACCGTTAGTACTGTACATTAGAATCCCATCTACAGGTTTCCAGATATCTTAAAAGTATTAAACAAGGCCACCATGAGGTCTTCAGACTAAAAAGAAAGATGACCTAGTCATAAATGCCATATTTTGAGAGGTTGGGGGGCACTGTATCACTAGATTATTATATGCCCCAAGGTAGAGAAGGCTGCAATTTGAATTACTGCCTCAGATTTTTAGCAACTATGACTTTTAGTGTGGATGGCATCTTAGTAGACTTCATGCATGGACCATAAATATCTGCTTTTACTCACAACTGCATAGAGCTGTACCCTCATCATGTTATAACAACACCTAAGGCTATGTGAGAAATAATACTAGATAGGTATCTGACATGCTTTGCCTTTGAAAGTAGTTTAGATACTCAATATCTGGAAGAGAACAGTTCTGTCTGATTAACAGCCTCCCAATTCATCATCAACCAGCATCCTGTGAATTACTGTTCGTGAAGTGAGGGACTAAGGCACGCACTTACACATCTGGAAGGAAAAAATGCACAACAGATTGGACTGGGGGAGGGAAGATCATCCAGGGACAAAGCCAAAAAAAAAAAACGCATGCAAATGGGGAAACAAAGAGTGCCTGGAAAAAGAAAGGGAAGAAGGGAAGAAAATAACAAGCAGTTAGGTACAAAAGCCTTATTCAAAGAAAAACAGGAAAAAAGTAGAAGGTAAAAGTAAGTGACAAAAAAGGTGAAACAAAAGCAAAGATAAAGGTACAGAAATGTGTGAAAAGGCAATGGGAGGCTTACTCAAGCAGAATTAGACTGTAAGATGCACTTATTACTCACCATAGCTTTTTCTTCCCTAGTACAACTCTTCTCCACTTGCTGTAGGGCCTTTTTTTTCTTCTTTGGTTTTGTGGGTTTTAAAGCTTAAAATGCTCAGCTCCATCAGGTTTTTTCAAGGTGGTTAATAAAAGAGAACTTCATTCCAGATGCCAAAATCTGTTTGCTACTAAATAAATAAATGAATAAGGTAACCTGACAGACAAGTCAAATTTATAATACATTATCATCTGTTCACTGAAGGGATAGAAGGGATAAAGTAGCTTATTTGCACCAAGACACATTTTCTCTTGGCTCATAACCTTTTAAAGCAACATCATGTGGAAAGCAGCCGTTACACAGAATTGCCATAACAGTCACATTGGCTGCAGAAGGCCAGCTATGAAAGCAATCCCTGTCTTCAAGCAAAGAAGAGTGAAGCACCACAAGAAAACACAGGGGAGTGAGATGGGGCTGCGGCTGTGGGGCAACTATGTGAAGAGTTCTCTGAAGCAGACAGCAGGCTACCTCGTGCTGTGTGTACCTGGAAAATCTAAAAGAGACTGTGAGCAAAAGAAGAGGAAGGTTTTGCTGAGGCACATGCCAGCTTGGTTTGCTCTTGGCACCATAAGGCTCTACAACAGTACATCGCTTTAGAACATAAAATTTGGCAGAAGTAATGTTTGGACACAGGGAGACTTCAAAAACTATTGGATTGATATGAAAGACTGCCAATGAGAAGAAAATAGAAATAGGCTTAATCTGAAACACTGAGGTATCCACTATGGTCAAAGGTGACAAACCTGTACATGGGACCTGTCAGGCACTCATGCAGAAGGGTAACATCTGGCAAGTGAAACATGTTTGTTGACCAATTATTGGTTTGAAATACATCTTTTCTGTAATATATTTTTTTCCATCAGTAAATAGTAAAGTTGGTTGGTTATTAATTAATTCTATCTTTGTCCCTGAAATTCAAGGCTGGATGCTGAGCTAAACCGAGACCCCCTAGAATAACACATCAGGGCATGCAGCCATAAATCTTTGCTATTAACAGCAGGGAGCACAGCTCCTGATCTTGATCCCACCTAAAAGAATATGATAACTAAAGATCTACAGCTTGCGGTAAATGGTGGCAAACTGAAGGGGTTGAAGTGTTGGCTGTTGTTCTCCCAGGACTCCTTACAGAGGTTACCAGACTTCTCCCAGAGGTTGCTGCCTCCTAACAGGGGGGGAGCTGGACAACTCATGAATCAACCCTAAACCACTGCAGCTTACAGCTTGGCCTATTAAGGCAAACCAATATTGATTTTGGTTTATGCTAAACTGTAAGGTTCAGGAGCTGATTCACAAGCCATTCAGCCACCCCTGCTACAGGGCAGATGCCTCTGGAAAACAGCAGGGTTGGGGGCATTAATTACCTCAGCAGCTGAATTTTAAACTGCCATTATCTGTGTGCCGTTATGTTTATGGGGAGTTCCCTGTGGAGAAGACCACAAAAAACCCAACAAACAGAAAGTTACAGCTTAGTCTGAAACTGTGATAATAATCATTTGTAGCTTACTTAAGATCCCTGTCTTCCCATACCATTTTAAACCTGCACATTATTGTTGCTACCAAGAATACAGCTGCAATCTGAGATCTCAGATGTACGTTTCCTTCTATTCCTGGAGTGAAAAATGGTATCACAATTCACCTTTACAGCTATGCTGTGGAAAATGAAAGCTGTTGTAGTATTCACTGATGATTTCAAGAGTTATATTAGTATTTTGCATCTCAACTTGAAAGACTCATAAATCTATACAAATATCAGGGGGTCTGTGCTTTTTGACATCTATGTGATTATTATGTATATTTTGTGAGAGGGAAACTGAGGAAAAGTTACTCAGTTTGTGTAGTTACACAAGTCATCCTAGCTCTCCTCACTTCATATCCTACATTTTACCAGAAAGGACCATTCTTCCTCCAAGATACTCAACAAAATCTGAAATCACATGAAACTAGGCTGGTTTAGAGTTTCAATGTAAGTTTAAAACTTTGCCCATTTTAGAAAAAGCCTTACTATGACACTCATGAACTTTTTAATTAACCTAGACACTGTTTTGAGGAAACTTGCCTATAGATCTGGTTTGGTGACCAAAATGTGTAAAGTACATGAAACCAGATCACCCAAGCTTTGATGCTTCTTACTCAGTTTTGGTTTGCATTTTGGATTTCAGACCAAAGCCATAGCTGAGGGAATGAAGTTATGAATCAGAATAAAGCAAACACTTACGAGAGGTTCTCCCTAAAGAAACCCACAGGCTTTTGCTAGGTTCTCTATTTTCCCTTCAAAATTAAACAGTGCTTTAAGCCTTCCTTGAGAAATAAAGTAAACCCAAATTCTCCTGTCAGAGGGCTTACCCTTGTTAGAGTTGCAAAAAAGAGATCCCTTTTAAGGAGTACATTCCCTGCGGTACATTCAGTAGTGCTTTATTAAAATCCATACATAGCAAATACTGTATGGCATCAATAAAAAGGTTTTATAGTGGCAATTAGGATTTGATCCAAAGTCCATTAATGTCAGTGGGAATGTTTCCATTTATTTCAAAGGCGTTTGAAGTAAGTCCACATGAACAAAGATGTACATCCATTCCTAGTCCACCCAGGTAAGAGGAAACCTGTGTATGTTTCACATGCCTCCCTTACCTTCTGGGCTCTCACCAATGGATTTTTAATTACCAGTAATGACCAGACCATTATATTTAAATTGCCAGCCAATTTCTGGCCCATTGTTTCAGATCTGTGGGCTCTGTGAGCAGATGCTGAGGCAGCTGTGCAGCTCACAGCTTCCATGGCATTCCACCTCACGGGAGATGTAGCATAGCAAACCACTTAGCTGGCATCCCCTGCAACTGGGAACTCTGGTCCGGTAACACGGTGCAATCCAAGCTGCTGGCACACAGGAGTGAAAAGCTATCACTGAAATCCTTCCAAAACCAAATTATATCTTCCATTGCCTTGACGGAATAATAAACCCTGGCTGGCTGATTGTGGAATATAATAATAATCTACCTGAATTAGAGGGCATTCCTGGGAGTGACTGATTTCTGCTTTTCCCAAACCGCATTTTTTTTCCAAGATAATAGTTCGTCCTATATTGAAAACAGGACTTCTTTATACATAACTGCATTAAAATTAAAGTTAAGAAATTCATAAATTATTATATTTAGAATTATATTTCTTGTGTGTCCATAGTAAAAATAAAGTATTTTTTAACAAAAATATATGGCTGTTGAAAGTGGCCTGCACTGACAGAGTGTCAGGGCCCTGAGGGCACTCACCAGCCTGACTCTCCTTGTCCAGCCTCCCCTGGGGCCTCCCCACCACTACCCAGGGCCCCATGTCAACCCCTGTCTCAGCCATGCCACAGCAGTAGAAACCCCAAGTCTTGATGGTCAACATTCAAGGGCCACTTCTTCCAAGCTCAGGATCAGAGCATCCCAATGGGTAGGAAATCATGTAAGGGAGCCAGGAGACCAGCATGGTTAAACAAGGAACTGCTGGGCAAACTCAAGTGGAAAAAGAGAATCTATGGATCATGGAAGGAGGGGATGGCAACTTGGGAGGAATATAGGACTGTTGTCAGAGGATGTAGGGAGGCAATTAGGAAAGCTAAGGCCTCCTTGGAACTAAACCTTGCTAGTGAGCTCAAAGACAATAGGAAGGGCTTCTTCAAACACACTGCAGATAGAACTAACACTAGAGGCAATATAGGCCCACTGCTGAATGAGGTTGGTGCCCTGGTGACAGAGGATATAAAGAAGGCAGAGGTACTGAATGCCTTCTTTGCCTCTGTCTTTACTGCTGCAGATTCTCCCCAGGAGCCCCAGATCCCTAAAGCAGAGAAGAAATCAGGATGAAGGAGGAGTTTGCTTTGGTAGTTGAGGATTGGGTTAGGGATCAGTTAAGCAATCTGGACATCCATAAATCGATGGGTCCAGATGGAATGCACCCGCGGGTGCTGAGGGAACTGGCGGAGGTCATTGCTAGGCCACTCTCCATCATCTTTAGTAAGTCATGGGCAACAGGAGAAGTGCTTAAGGACTGGAGGATACTCCAGTCTACAAAAAGGGCAAGAAGGAGGACCCGGGTAACTATAGACCAGTCAGCCTCACCTCCATCCCTGGAAAAGTGATGGAACAACTTATTCTTGGCACTATCTCTAGGCATATCAAGGATGAGGGGGTCATTAGGAGCAGTCAATATGGTTTTACCAAGGGGAAGTCATGTTTGACCAACCTTACAGCCTCCTATGAGGAAGTAACTAGCTGGATAGATGGTAAGGGCGGTAGATGTGATTTATCTTGATTTTAGTAAAGCATTTAACACTGCCTCCCACAGCATCCTCATAGATAAACTGAGGAAGTGTGGTCTTGATGATCAGGTAGTGAGGTGGATCATGAACTGGTTGAAAGGAAGAAGTCAGAGAGTTGTGGTCAATGGGACAGAATCTAGTTGGAGGTCTGTGACTAGTGGAGTCCCTCAGGGGTCAGTACTGGGACCAGCACTATTCAATATTTTCATCAACAACCTGGATGAGGGAACAGAGTGTACCCTCAGCAAGTTTGCTGATGACACAAAACTGGAAGGAGTGGGTGACACACCAGAAGGCTGTGCTGCCATTCAGCAAGACCTAGACAGGCTGGAGAGTTGGGAGGGGAGAAACTTAATGAAATATAACAAGGGCAAGTGTACAGTCTTGCATCTGGGAAAGAACAACCCCATGTACCAGTACAGGCTGCGGGCTGACCTGCTGGAGAGCAGTGTAGGTGAAAGGGACCTGGGGGTTGTGGTAGACAGGAGGATGACCATGAGCCAGCAATGTGCCCTTGTGGCCAAGAAGGCCAATGGCATCCTGGGGTGCATTAGAAAGGGTGTGGTTAGTAGGTCAAGAGAGGTTCTCCTCCCCCTCTATTCTGCATTGGTGAGGCCACATCTGGAGTATTGTGTCCAGTTCTGGGCCCCTCAGTTCAAGAAGGACAGGGAACTGCTTGAAAGAGTCCAGCACAGAGCTACTAAGATGATTAAGGGAGTGGAACATCTCCCTTATGAGGAAAGGCTGAGGGAGCTGGGTCTCTTTAGCTTGGAGAAGAGGAGACTGAGGGGTGACCTCATCAATGTTTGTAAATACGTTAAGGGTGAGTGCCAGGAGGATGGAGCCAGGCTTTTTTCAGTGATGTTCAGTGACAGGACAAGGGGTAATGGGTGCAAACTGGAGCATAGGAGGTTCCATGTAAACGTGAGAAAAAACTTATTTACTGTGATAGTGACAGAACACTGGAACAGGCTGCCCACAGAGTTTGTAGAGTCTCCTTTGCTGGAGACATTCAAAACCCACCTGGACGTGTCCCTGTGTGATGTACTCTAGGTGATCCTCCTCTGGCAGGGGGGTTAGACTAGATGATCCTTTGGGGTCCCTTCCAACCCCTAAGATTCTGTGATTCTGTGATGTCACCAAAGAAATACCTATTGTGATCCTGACAATGGTGATTCACAAGCAAAGGATCCTGCTATGTTGCCTTGGGATGTTGGTCTAGCAGATCAAGCAATCCCACCTTCATCAAAGCAGAGGTAGAAGCACTTAATCAAAATGTGAACCAGCTAGACTTTCCACCAAGGATGTCAGAGACATGGGCACAAACCACCTGTTTTCCTGAAGGAACACGTTATCTCAGGTTGCTGCCTTGAAAACAGGCAATGGTGTAGGAAGGGGACAGGGGACTTCTTAACCACTCTTGCTAAAGCTGTTCCATTTTGAATGGGATCATTAAATATTAAAAGAGTGAAAGATCAAAAGATAGAGAATTACTTTTAGCCTGTTTGTTAGGCCTCTCACGTTTGCAGTTCCAATCCAATGTAGACATAAGTATTTTTAGAGAGAAGAAGAGATGCAATGAGAGAGAACAAATAAGCCAGCTCCAAAATGCTGTAGTGGTTAGGATACACTTCTGGGAGAAACTGTGTGGTTTCATACTTTCAGTCAGCAGACAAAATTAAATTTCCATTTCTCACATTCTCAGTGATGCCTCCAGTACCAGAAGATGGAATAGGCAAGGGTCTCCTGTTAGATCCAGCAGATGGATCTAGGAACCCCACAGCTAGAAGCCCTGGCCAGATGTAGGTACTTATATTTGTGGAAGACACTGTACCAGTGTCATCTCTCTCCTTGCCACTTGCTAATGACTAGATTAAGTGGCTCATTACTCAGCCAAATATTTGTGGACCTCCACTGCCTAAATATCTAGCTCTGCTAGTGTAGCTCACTTGAAATATATAGCCTTCCCTGAGAATTGTGAACTTCACTAGGCAATACAGCATCAATAGTTGGAAATGGCAACAGAGATGCCAAATTGCCTTTGCGGGCCTAGTCCTCAGCTATGCCCTGGGATGCAGTTTAAAGAGCTCTGCCCAACATAGGAAATCAAGACAAAGAAACATTTCAGAGAAACTGTGGGCTGGACTAATTACTTTCCACTTTTCCAGATTAACTCTAAAATGCAAGAAGCATCTACTTTGCAAAGGTAGAAATGGCTATGAAAGTTGCAAAGCTGGTCAAAATAAGGGTCTACCTGGACTAAAACACAGTAATAAATATAGATAGGTAGAGTCTGAACTTTGTTATAAGGTTAAGCAAAATTCCTTAAAAAACTCATTATGATAAGATTAAGATGTCCAAGAACCCACTTGTGCTGCTCAGGGCTCTGAACTGTGGTAAGGACACTCAGGGAAAAAGTTTGTTTACTTCGGAAAGAGACACATGTTCCTGTGCTGTGTCTTGCAGCTTTTTCAAACAAAGCATATGCTTCACCTGTGTCCTCCCCACTGCCTCTCCATGAGTTTGCAACCTCAGGAACAGTTCCACAGAATCCCAGAATCACAGAATGGTAGGTGTTAGAAGGGACATCCGGAGATCACATAGTCCAAACCCCCCCTCCCCCGCTAAAGCGGCTTCACCTCACCCAGAACAGGTTGCATGGGATCATGTCAAGGTGAGTTTTGAGTATCTCCGTAGAAGGAGACTCCACAACCTCCCTGGGCAGCCTGTTCCAGTGCTCTGTCACCCTTACAGTAAAGAAGTTTTTCCTCATGTTCAGATGGAACTTCCTGTGTTCCAGTTTGTGCTCATTGTCCCTTGACCTGTCAATGGGCACCACTGAAGTCTGGCCGCATCTTCGCGACACCCACCCTTTAGATATTTATAAGTATCGATAAGACCCCCCCTCAGTCTTCTCCAGGCTAAACAGACCCAAGTCTCTCAGTCTTTCCTCATGATAGATACTCCAGTCCCCTAAACATCTTCATCCTTTAATCACCTTTCATTCCAGTGTGATTAAGAGTGCCTGTCTCTTCCTTGAAATTGCTGCTTCCACTGCTTGCCTGTTTTGTTTTGGCTAGGTGATGAAGATGAGCACTAGCTGTTCTGTTTCCTTCTCCCTGAGGTTCTGCAGAAGGAGCTTAGGGAAGAGCAGACAGGAGTCTGTCAGGCTCTGCCTCGACCTATAGGCAAAAGATGCCATTTATTCCCTTCAACAGTTACCACCAAGGACAAGACAAAATATGGTGTTTTTCTTCTTTGGTTTGTCCTTGGACTTTACCAATGGCAGCTGTTGTATTTGCACTAGTTATGTATAAGGTGCCATAAAGCAGAAGGGAAAGTTTAGGTTTATCAAACTGCAGACATTCCCCTTTATCCTTTCCAAGTATAGCCCAAATCAGGCTCTTTGGCCAGGATCTTCAGGAAAGAAGTGCAAAACATGACTAGTCTGACTTATTGCTGCAGGGGACTTCCATTTCACTGAGGGAATCCCCTACAGGGTAATTTCCACTCTCTACAAGGTAGCCAATCTGCTTCAGACTGATTGAGGTCCCTTGGGTTCCTGAAATGTATTTGGTCATTCATATTGAAAAGACTGAACAAGCCTGCTGTATGGGGTTTGGTTTGCTACAGTGGATGCACTAGCCTACTCCTGAAGAATGCATTAATCATGCATTAACCATAAAGGACATTAGACCATATTCTTATGGAACCTTAACTAGATTAAAAGGGAACATGAGTGCCCATGGCTTCTCTTCCTGTGTAAAGATGTAACTTTCCCTACAGAACCACAAGAGATCTTCAGGATTTTACCCATCTTTAATCAGAAAACCAAGCTCTGATCCTGTGAATTAAGATGTTATGAAAACAACAGAAAAGAATAGGAACATGGAGGTGCTGAAGAGTGTGTGGAAATAACACCTAAAAATCCCCAGTTTTCTTTTCTAACCTATCTTCACTTTTCAACATTCTCTCCCAGATATGGTGATGAATTAAGAAAGGCAATGCAGGGAATTCCTCCAGTTACAGGTCACTGCATTACAATAGCTTTGGAAATAAAGATTTTTCCCTTCAGTACATACAAGATGAGGATTTTAAAACAGTGACTCAGTTTAGGATTCAGCTGTTAACATATCAGAGAATTATCCTGTGCAGTTATCTTAAGTTGAACTCTAAATCAGCACACAGAAAAAACCTTCTATTCCAGACACTAAGCAGTGATTTATTCCTGATCTTAAAGAAAAACTCAGGCTTTCAATAAGGACACGGAAGCAAGTTATTACCTCCCTTCCACCCGTTCCTAATATGTTTTATCTTTATTCTTTACAATCCTGGATAGGGAAGCGGCTGAGAGCCATGAGGATTTCTGATGCCACACAGTTATTGTCCCAGTTGTTTCTTCTGGTTCCAGCTGAATGATAGTGGGAGCTGTTCTGCTTCTGAGCAAAAGGGAGGGAGGAGCTGCAAATTCTTGTGTTTTTTAGGTCAGAGTAGAGTGAAAGAGATCTGAAAAGTTGTTTGCCTCAAAACTTACAACTCTTTTCATATTTAATGGCTTGAAAAATAAGGGTGAATAAATTCTAATGATTTAGGGGTTTACACCTAAATAGTCAAGAACAGAGCAATAACTTGTCTCTGTGCCCATACTATCAATTTACTTTGGAATGCAATGAAAATACTCTGAACAGATTTCTGTCAAGGCACCTTTTGAATAATAGGCTTACCTGGTGTTCAGGATTCAATCAGGTTTTCCTTGACATAGGACGTAATTTTTTAAGGGATGAGTACATATGCAATTAGCTGAAAACTCTAATGAAATTTCTGATGCAGATACCTTCCTTGGTACTCCACTTAATTCTACACTCTGACAGGAGGAAAACAAAATGAACATGAAGAATCCTGATCTCTGAATCACTCAAATGCTGTGTCTTCAGACACAGCTGGTGCTCCAGAGATCAGGGTACCTGTGAATTTCAGTTTCACTTGCCAACATACAGAGTGGGATTCATCCAAGTGGCAACAAAAGCAAAGCAAAATTGTAGAAAAAAAAAATAAAAAAATCAGATGCAGTGTGAGAATAAACCACCTACAAATGGGAGAAAAGGAATTTTTAGAGAGGTAAAAGGAATAGAGACGTGATCCTCTGGACTATCCTTATGGCTTTGTGCCACCACAGTAGTAAAAGAAAAGTCAGCTATGGGAGAGAAATCCCATAACAGCATAAAGCTCCATGCCATTCTGTGTCCTTGCCTCAGCTCAGGGTGGAGGACATGACTGGGAAAGAGAGGGCCTCCTCCTGAAAGCTGTCTCCTGTCTGGTCTCCAAACAGCCCCACAGGGCCCAAGACTCAGCAGGGAAGAAAGGGAGGCAGTGACACAGGCTGGGATAGCTCCTGTGGAGCTGAAAAATGAAATCAGGTAAAGAATGAATCACAGAATCACAGAAATACCAAGGCTGGAAAAGACCTTTAAGATCATCAAGTCCAGCCTATGACCAACACCACCACACTGTCTAGACTATGGCACTAAGTGCCACATCCAGCCTTTCCATGAACACATCCAGGGACGGTGCCTCCACCACTTCCCTGGGAAGTCTATTCCAATGGGCATGCGATGGACAACTGAATATTTCCATCTCACTTACTAATACAAAATATTAAAGTTTTGTAAGTGAGATGTGCTATCAAAAGAGATACTGTTACGTTTTCAGCTCTATCACAGTTGAGATAAGTCCTCATCATTTCTCCATCTTAGAAAACCAATCCTTTTTTACCAGTTATACCTTGATGACAAAGTTAATCTAACAATTTAAATAGCAAGATTAAAATGACATATCCTTTTAAATAGGAATAAACAGTAATTCATAAGTAGAAATGCAGAAGAAACCTCAAAGTTGCATTTTCCCATTCCTTATTTTGACTTGTAACAATAACTTGTAATTTAATTTCCGTGTTTTTTAACTGAACAAAATCGATAAAACTTGCCATAAGTGAGATCTCAGTGCAGCTAAGTAAGTCTAAAATCTAAATTGATCCAATACTTCTTTAAATTAAACACTCTTAAATGGAAACTTGGCTCAGGTTTCTCCAACTTCATGAATTTGTTTGGCATATCTGTCCTTATAACAGACATTCTAAATCAAGAGGTCTTAACAGAAGTGCCCTTAACTATAACAGTCTTAAAGCATGACTGTCTGTGCCAGGTGAGCCCAACTCTGCTGTGCCCCTATGAGGAAGCTGCAAGCTTCTGTGAGAGTAAAGAACTCAGGTTGTTTTGAATGCGTCTGGTGTTGTAAATAGTGTCAGCTTTTAGAAACCACATAAAACTAAGCAGGAAAAAAAAAAAGTAATGAGTGTGCCTTAGCACTCCAGCATGGGTGAAATCTAACACTGGAGTATTGCCACTGACTTCAAAAGGGCGAGGATTTCACCCTAGATGATCCAAACTTAGAAAAGTCTTCCAAAGGATTTTGAATAATATAGTATTATGCAACCCTTAACATCCCAGGGCCAAACATGTTATTTTGAAAGGTCAAAAGGGTAAAACTGGGAGCAGTTGATTACCCTGCCCTACTCTCTTTACACTGCATAGGTAGGGCTCCTACAAAACCTCCACTTTTAAAATGACAGGGCACACCTCAGTGTGCATGTTCTATTCATAAGGCAATACAAACCTTCTCCCTAGTTCGGTTGTCCTTAATTTAAGCCCTTCCATTTAGGGCTTTGAGCCAGAGGTTACACACCAAAAGAAAAATAAGGGCCTGACTCTTGATGACTCAAACCCTTCACTTGGTGGTGGAACACTTCTGCAATCCCTTGATTTTTTTGGCACCGGGAATTTATGACCCAGATTCTGGGACATTGTATGGCCCCATCCTACCCCTGTCTGAATTAGGCTATTCACTCAGCTTCTCTCTCTGTGCTTCCTGCAGATCCTAGCAGAAAAGAAGAACTATAATGAAGCACACCGACCGAACTGTCACTGAAGTGAAGTCCTGACACAGGCTGGGGAGTTTCAAAAGACGGGGTATTCGAACAGGAAAAATTATGCCTCCTTTAAGGAACCTTTAAGCAACCAGAGCAACATTAAGAAAATATGGTAGAAGACTCATTTAGAAGTTAATTTTGTCACTTCCTGAGTGGTTTTCAGGTCTGTTTTGGAATGACTGAAAGGAGAAGGCATGATTTAAGTTATTTTAGAAAAGGGGACCATGTTGTCAAAAGTGCACAATGCAACCAGAAGCCTTTTGGTGCAATGAGAAGCATTACTTGCAGGACATTTGCATTCTGTAAAAGATTTTTACGCATCACATTCTATTAATTACTTAGTTATTAGTCCTTGTGAGAAGTCAATCCATGCTGGCGGATAGAAACCCACCTAGCTGACATTGACTTTTTCTCTGTGAGTTCATAAGGAGCAGGAAAATTTCTTGTAAACACACATGAAACAGGAAGAACTAGCTGACTGGTGTATTTTTAAGTTTAGGTGAAAATGTCACTGGGATTATTTAACAAAGAAATAGGAAGAGACAATAAACCAAGTCATTTCAAAACAATTACTCATCAAAGAAAATGATTAATTTTATGTACAAGGGAACTGCAATAATCACTTCTGTTGTCTGGACATAACATGAGAGCAGGTGCCAACAATGTTTCTAACGCTTAAATATCGCAGCAGTGCTTCAAGGTCTCAATTCCTGTATATTTGGTAGCACAGATCCCACCTACACCGTAACCATGAGTCATAAAAAGTACAATACTTCACAGATCAAGCAGGGAGAAACTTTTCCTTGTACATGTGAAATGGTGAGAATACATTTATATTTTTTAATCCCCTTTAGTTGTTAAAAGGGGGAAAATATTTTGACTGGCCATTACCCCTTTACCCATGGTTGCTGTGTTTCCCTGTTAGATGGGAAAGAAAGGTTTGAGCTCATAGAAGTTTACATAATGTAGCTAAGCATAAACTGCACGTTATGTAAAGATTAAAGCAGCAGGGCCAGCACAGGGACAGGAGTATCTCAGGCCAACATAGCCGGATACCTGACAGCTAGTTCTGATAAGGTTTGCTTGGTTCCAGGTTAACTTTATTCATACTAAATATGTAACATTTAAGCCTGGCTGTGCCTTGGCCTCTCGCATTCCTCACTGTGATGTCTGCCACTGAGGTAATGCCTACTGGCGTGGGAGGCGAGGCTCATTTATCTAACTAGAGTCAGGCTACAGCACCTCTCACCAACTGGGGTGCCCTCCCTCACTCCATGCTGTCACTGGCCAGGGGCTGTTTGTACCACCAAGCCGTGCTGATGCCACGCAGGAGCCTCGTGGTCGAAACTACCACGATCACCCCAGTACAACCATAAAGCGCCGGCCTCGGCCCTCTCTCCGCGCTGGCCAAGGCACCCTGTGGCCTCGTACCACTCCGTGCCAGGTAACACGTCCCTCCCCGCTCGGACCCTTCGCTCCCCCGGGGGCACCCGGCGCGCCTCCGGCTGCTCCGCCGGGAGGGGAGAGGCTGTGGCTTCGCGGAGACAAAAGGCGTCGGGGAGGTGCGGGCACCGGGCCGCCGGAACCGGGGGGGGGGTGGGGGGGGCGGAAGAGTGGGCGACCGGCGGAGGGAACAAAGGAGCAGAAAAAGACGAAGAAGAGCAAAGAAAGTTGATACGGGCTCACGCGCGCCGTTGCCACCGCCCCCCTGCCCCGTCCCGGCCTGCCCGGCCATCCCCCGGACTTTCACGGGGGGGACGATGGGGTGGGGCGCGGCGGTACCCTGGCCGCGGCAGGGAAGAGGGCCGGGGATCCCAACCTCCATCCCCAATGCCCCCACCCGACCCCCAGTACGGGCTCCCCGCTGCCCCCATCCCCTTACTCCTCCTTCCTACTCGGCCCCGCTGACCCCGCCCAGCCCCCGCTCCCCCCTCCATGCTTCCCTTTAATGCGCGCTCCCGCCGGCGCCTTTTCCCCCTCCCTCCTCCCCGTCCCGGCGGCGCGCGGCCTCTAAGGGTTCCCGCGGGCGCGCGCTCCCGCGCCCCATCCCTCCCATCCCCCCCACCCCCCACTCTCCTGTCACTTCCCTCCTCGCCCTCCCCGCCCCCTCGCCGAAAGCGCGCGCGCGCGCCCGCCCACCCCGCCCCTCCCTTGGCGGAGTGCGAGCGCCCGGGCTAATTGGCTACTGGGTGCGCGCGCGGCGCTGGCCGGGCGAGGGCGCGCGCGGAGGCGGCGGAGGCGCGCGCGGGCGCGCGACAGCGGCTTCACTTCTCTTCGGGCAGCGGGGGCAGGAGCGGCGGCGGCGGTAGGAGAAGCAGCAGCGGCCGCCGCTGCTGCTCGGGGGTGAAGGGGAGGAAAGAAGAGGGCGAGGAGCGCGGGGGAGCGGGCTCATGACTCAGTGAGCGGCCCCAGCCCCTTTCCAGCCCCGCGCCCGGCCGGAGTCGGGGCAACCGCGTCGGATTGTCCCGCAACCTGTGCCCGGCACCAGCGAGAGAGATAGATCTGCGCTCGCCTGCAGGTAGTGGCGGTCCACCCCCCCCCCCCCCCCCCCCCCCCCCCCTTCTGCCCGCCCCGTCCCTCTCGAGGTACACCTCTGCTCCGGCTTAGGTCCTCGTCTGCCTCCCCTCCCCCCGCCAGGCTCTCACCCGCCCCGTCCCTCCTCATCCCTCTCTCACTGCAGCTACCCCGCTCCCCCTCCTCCCACACCCCGTTTAACTGCGACCCTGTACCTTTATCCTTCATCTTCCCTCCTCCCGCCGCATCCCCCCGGCGCTGCCTGGTATCCCCTTCCCCCCCACACCTTGTCATCCCCAGCCGTGCCCTTCCTCAGCAACAGTCCCGGCCGTCCCCCGCCACCCCGGCATCTCTGCCACCGCTACCCCCGGCTTCATGCATCCTCCGGCCATCCCTCCAGCCTTCATCGTGCCTCAGCACCCCCACACCCTTTCAACAACTCTTCCGTGTCCATTTGTCCTGCTTGCCCCGATGCGGGCGGGACCAGCGGCCACCCCGTTCTCCCCCTCTTTCCTCCCCGCCTCCGGCCCCGCTCCGCGCCGATCGCGTGGTCCTCTCTGTACTTGCTGCACCCCTGGGTACCCCCTTCTACCCCCCAACCCATGACCAAGCCTCCCGGGGCACACCATGCCCCCCTTCCCGCCGCAGCGGTGGGCGCCCTGATCTGGAGCCACTCGGGAGGGGCACTAATCGCCCCCCCCCATCCATCCCTCCTCCTGTGCGCTCCGGGGAGCCCCGCAGCCCAGCCCCCTCGCTTCCCTCATGTGCCCCCGACGTCTTCCTCTCGCAGTCTCCTCCTCCTCTCCCGGGTGTCTCCCACTTCGCACCCCGGCCCGGCCGCCGCCTTGCCCGGCCGGGAGGTGCCTGTGGCGTTTGGAGGTGCCCATGCCCACCCACTGCCCCCTGTTAGAGCTCGATGTCTCACGCTAGGTCTCGCCGAGGGGCGGGGGGAGACCAGCGAGTCGCCCGTGTGCCCACCCACGGCCGTGGGGCCGTGGAAGTCCGGGCTGCCGTCCCGTCTCTCCGGCTGCCCTTCTCAGAGGCGGACCCTGCCCGGTCTCCTTCTCCCTCCCCTCCTGTGGTGTTTTTGGTCCTTTTGCCCTTTACGGTTTCTAATGAAGATGAAGTAAGGCGGCTTCCGCTATTGCTGCTCTTCGTGGACCCTGCAGAAATATTCAATTTATCTTGGCTCATAGGAAATTAAGACCGCTTTAGAAAGACATCACTAGCTCTACTGCCCTTGGGACCCATCTGCACATTGCTAGAATCTCTCTGCTCCTGACTGCTGGATTTTTTAATTTATTTTTTTTTGGGTGGTGGTGGTGGTTGGTGTTTTTGTTATGCGGTTCGTTTTGTTTTGTTTTTTTGTCCTTTTGAGAATGGAGGGGAAGGTGCCATTGGATAGATAAAACAGAAGCAGGATCTTTTGGACACTTCAGTTAGAATTGATAGTTGTACTTACACTTGTAATCTGTGTCTCTGCTGAATCATCTCACGATAAGGTAGAGACTTCTGAGTCCCCTTTCACTCCTTCCTCAGTCTCCTCTGCTCACTTTTCTCAGCACAAGAGCAGGGAGGTTAGCAACCCTCGTCTTAATGGGGAATAGCCTGGCAGCCAAGGACCTGGACATCGTGTGTCTTTCCTCTCACTGTGTGTGACAGTTGCAAACGTACTCATGGCTGTCCAGATTCAAGGAGTATCTTGTGTTTGTCAGTTTCTAGCAGTGAAATGTTTTTCTAACAGTGTCACACATGCGGTTGATTTTTTTTCATTCTCTTATTTGTGTGTTTGTTTGTCTTTAAGTTTGACCATGTTTGAAGTGTCTGACTTAGGGCCCTTTAAAAGGTACTGAGCATCCCTTGAACTACGCAAAATTCGTGAAATTGCAGATGAGAGGGCATGGAAAGAACTGCCTGGATGACAGGGGAACAGAGAGGAGAAAAAACCCCAATAAACTAGCCAGACATGGAATGACAGATTTGAGCATTTTCCTGTTGTAAATGCTGGCATTACACGTTACAGTAATTACATGCTCTGGGCTACTGTTACAGTGTTTGTCTGCTGGATAGTAACCTGAACTTACAAAGTGAATACAGTTGGTTTTGGATAATAGTAATATTTATAGCCAAGATTATTCACAGCAGATGTCTTATGCATATAGGCTTTATTAAATATGCTTTTAACATTCTGGCCTGCAGTGTTAAAACCTATGTGCATTGTAAAGAGAATTTTTCTCTTTAAAATTAGATGTACTAAGCACAAATCAGAACTAAAATCTAGAGTAAATAAAAGCAATCACAAGTTTTATTGAAAAAAGAGATTGTATTTTAGCTCTGTGCAGAAGCAAACTACCAAAATTGCATTACAGTTATTAAGTACATATTTTGACTTGTCAGAATATGATACTTTTGTGTTTTATTACCTCTGAATCTTCTGTTGCTTTTATCTTAAAATATGACAGGATGTAAATATCTAAACATTAAGCTGTGTAAATATACGAATTAATGTTAAATGTGATGTTGTAGCTGTACAGTAGGGAAAATTGTTCTCCAAGAATGAACAATTTTTGTATTTTAACTTCTAAGACGCAAACTTTGCATTATTTTAATTACTTCAATAAGCAGGCTACGTGTAGTATTTTTATGTAAGTTTATATATGAAAATATATTTATAAAATTTTTTTTTTTCTTTAATGAAATCCAAAATGTAGCTTAAGCTGAGTAAGGGTAACCTCGTCTCATATCCATCACTTGCTGTTTCTTCTAGCATCTAAATGTTTTGAAGGGATGCCATACTTCCAGATTTCTTTTCCAGTATGACTTTATAAATTAGACATAAAAGATGTAATTCCTCCTGAAGATAGTTTGATTGTGTCAATAATGCCTGAAAAGATTAGTTCTTCCACTCCACGGTGTGTTTTATTTCAAAGAACTAGATCTTGGTAAGGCTTTTGCAGAACAGGAGTACATTTATTTTCTTACACGCAGCTATAACTAGAATGCTTATGGCATTTTTTAAAAGTGTGCTTTTCGACATAACCCCATAGGCATTGATGATACTTTACTTTTCCTTTGCTGTCTCTTTCCATAAATATGGGCAGGGAGATGAACTTTGTTTAATCCACTGAGTGAGCATGGTTGAATCTGAGTCTGCAATCTCATTATTATCCCTTGAGAGAGTATTAACACATACAATAGTCAAGGTGAATAGTTTTGTTCTTAATTGTGATGGTGTCTGTACATAGGTTGTAAGAGGAAAAGCAAGTCAAAGTTCACAGCAATTTAAAACTGTTTGTATGAAAGAGCAAATTCTTGATTCAGACAGATTTGATCAGAAAACCACCCAGATACATGGGGATTGTGTGGGTGTAAGCAAGTAACCTTTGGGCCTGTGTGCTTTGAAGGTGGTTCTTTTATTAAAATGTATAGAGGAGGATATATATAAAATACTTATATAAACTACAGGTTTCGAGTTAAAGGAAAGACCTTCTGGGTTTGGGTTTATGTTGTGGGTTGGTTTCTTTTTGCACAATTTTTTAACAGTGCCACCACATATGCTAATTCAGTAAGACTTTTTAATGGACATCTGCCCTTCATTAGAATAGTTTGAGAAGTCATGACAGCTGTAACAGTGGGCTTGTAATTCCTCATCTGTCGGCATATTGTTATGCTATTTAAAATGAAGGAAGAAATGAAAATAGCTAACTAGTATCAGAAGTGTGCAATAAAGCATTAACTTGACTTCTGAAATATACTGAGATTTCTAGTCGCTCGTGTTCTCTGACAGCTTTGTTGCCTCATGTTGCCTGAACAGAATTTGTCAGGAAAAACTTCCTTATATCCCCTACCAGTGTGCTTACCGCTTTGGAAGTGTACCATTGTAGCAAATACAAACAGTCCTGTGTTAGTGCCTTTTGGTTCTGTGAATGTTTCCATTGAGCATGCCAAGATGTGGATTTTGTAATGTGGAAACCCACATTATAGACTTGGAAGGAGCCCACAGATCCGTTTCATATGGGATAACAGTCTTAAGATAGTAACAGCTCTCAGTTTTTAACAAACTATGCTAGATTTGAATCTAGCATTGTGATGAGGTAGCTAACTCATTGCCGAGTGGTTGAAAAATGTCATTCACAGTGAATGATGTTATACTTGCAGAATTATGTTTCCTCCCTAATTACAGTAACTTATGCTTTTCATATATATAAGGGTTTATTCTTTATTTGGTATGGGGTTTAAAATGACCAACTCCTGAATTACTGTTAAGACTCTTATGGCAAAAGTCTTCAATACCAAGATTACTGAAGTACTGTAACATAAGCATTATGTATTAGACAAAGATATAAATCTCGTATGTTATTTCCTTAAGGCATGTAAGAAATGCTATTGAACAATTTCTTCCAAATAAGCTAACTTCTGTTGTTTGCTTTTTGTTCAGTGCAACATCTGCCATGTCTACAGAGGGGCAAAGAGTTGATGATAGTCCAAGCACTAGTGGTGGCAGCTCTGATGGAGATCAGCGTGAAGGCGTTCAGCAGGAACAAGAACGGGAGCAAGTTCAACCCAAGAAAAAAGAAGGCAAAATATCAAGCAAAACAGCTGCTAAACTGTCAACTAGTGCTAAAAGGTACAGTGCTCTTTTTGGCTGTTTATTTTCCTTTCTCTTTTTTCAGCTGACCATCAGATGTATGTACTGACTCAGTATATAAATTATCTTATTGTTTTATTATAACACTACTATGTCAGTATAATAGCCTTTTGAGACTGGTCACAATAATGAGACCTGTATACTTTTTTACTTTCTTTGACAGATTGGCTCTTTCACGTGGTTTTAATAGTAGCTTGCATGATAAAAGCTGACTTTTTTTATTGATAGTAAAACTCAGACAGTTTTGTAGCCTTATAAAATACATCTCTGTATGTGTATATATGACTGATGTTGAAACTTGTCAGTGTAACTTGAGTTAATTAACCATAAACATTTCAGACAGTTCAGTAACTCAGCATGTTAGGACTACCATAATACCTTTTTCTGTAAAGTACTGTGTTTCCTTTTCCCCAGATGGTCAGGTCAGAAATATTTGAGTGAACAACAAATGCATGTTGTCTTCATTACTTTAAACTGCAGTCTGTTTTAATACCAGTTTATTTTCCTTCTCTTTTCTGCCTGAGAGGAAAGGTGGATTTGTAGAATAGCTATTTAAATTACTCTATGCTATCATGTCAATCTCCAGATAATGATTGTCTTACTTGGACCAGACAGAAGGAATTTACAGCTTAGTGTTGCTGTATTAGTAGACGTAGGGGTGTTAGTCTAGGCAACAGAATTCAAATGAGATTATAGTGATTGAAGTTAAAAAAACACTTCTAAAATAATCTGACAAGAGACTGGTTCTGTGGACTGTCCAGATGCAGAATTCTCAGATCCTGTTTCCTTGCTAATTCAAGGCCACATAAGCTACAAGAAAAACCATTGGAGCTGTGCTGCTGTGGTAAAGGAGAAGCATCAAGGCCCTATTCCCATAATTTAGAACATATGCATGTAGTAGAAGTCCCTAAATACCAGTATATAAGCATGTGTGTACCAATCTTCAGGATTTAAGTCTCTGTCTTGGCTTAATCTGTCCCTTACCATTTACATACTTTTCTGAACCGAAATCTCTTCTGTCTTTCCAGTGAAGTATTGTCATGCTTTTCTTCTGCCATAGACTCTTTCCTTACAGCTAGCCTTTTTGTTTGTTTTTTTTTCTTCCCCAGTGAAATGCTTTTTGAAGACCCATTCCTACTATGACACAATTAGGAGATTACCTAGTCATATCACTTACAGGATGGCCAGCAAAGCTTTCCCACGTTTCCTTTTATGACTAAAAGGAGAAAAAAAACCACAAACAGCTTTCACTTCAAACCATGATGTTATTTATGTAGTTAATCCTCACAGCATTTATGGTTTCTGGCCTTCTTCTCTTTTGTCTACTTCCTGCTTATTGTTATTTTTAAAATAATAGGAATATTGGCATAGCTGAGACTTTTAAGGTTATAAAAACAGTTCTTAACATCTTTAGAAAATAATCTGTGTATTCTGAACTTTGTAGAATGCTTAATGTAATGATGCCACAATTCTGAGAAGGGCCTGTGGACACTATCCTATTAAAAAATTAATAGTGAAATGTCAGAAATTGGTCTATTAATCTTCGCTTTGTATCTTCAAAGCTTAGAGCTTTTATCAACATGCATTTCACAGTGATAAAATTACTTAAACCTGTTAAAATTTAATCATATCTGCTTATGGTTCTGCTGAAACTAATTATGCCAGTTGCTGACATCAGTACGTTTGCCGGTTAGACTCTAAAGCCAGTTTCACATGTGTACTAGTATTGAAAGAAAGCCTTTGATTTTGCATTTTACAAGCTGAGATGATTTTTATGAGAGTTCTGTAGATATGTGCACCGTAAATAATATTTTTGACAAACTGTTTTAGAAGTGCGGGTTGTCACAGCACTTTGTGGAAGGATCACAGCAACATAGTTTTTATAGTAACAGGTTTTTTAATAGTATTGTAGTTGTTGGGTTTTCTTTTTTTTTTTTTTTAGCATTTGTCACTGTGTTGGGATTGGGATTACATGTCTAGAAACATCCTTAATCTGGTCAGGTTTTCATATTGCAGGTTGTGTTTCTTTGCTTTTTAATTAAAATAAGTAATGCCTCAAGAAAGGAAAGTCAGAAATTAAAGCAGAGGATAAAAAGGAGTGGAGTAATATAAAGGAAGGAAAAATGGCATAGAGTCCTCAGGAAGTGATAAGTATTACAGCAACTGTCTAGATAAAATATCTGCATAGTATTAACTTTTTTTTTCATTAGAAGTAAAAAATAGCGGAGAAATAAGGCTATACTCCTCCAGTGGGAATGTTGTTCTTGACCAGGTTAAAAAAAAGTTCTTTTAAACATTGTGATAAATTGAAGTTATTGAGCTGTACTAGTGAAAAAAAGACTGAGTATGTGCTTAGTGACTTCTTTCCTTTTCTAGCTTTTGAATTCTGTGGGTTTATATAGCATTACTCTAAAGACACAATCATCTTAATTTAAGTGTTTCACTATGCAATTCCCTCTAATAAGTCCATTATAGTTGAAGGAGTCAACTCTGCTAAAATCAGAAAAAAACCCCAAACGACAGAGTATACTGCAGTTGCGGCTTTGGTCAAGATTCCTTAATTCCTGTTTAGACCAGAGAACACGAGGAAGTTAACATAGCACTGGAGCTAAAACCGCAGACTGCAGACTTGATTCTATCCTGAGTTTGGAAGTCACATTTTCTCACTTCAAAAGCTTTTTCATGCATGTTGAATTGTAGTCACGGTATTTTTGGATTACATTATGATACCTACTGTATATCTTGGATTAGAATGAAGATTTGTTCATCTGTATTTGGAATACTTCTGTTCTGCTTTTTAGTTGTGTGTTTATGTAGTCAGTTGGATTTCAAGAATTTTCAGGAGCATTATGTTTTATATAAATCAAGATTTAGCAGTGTGCTGAAGTAAACTTCTCCCATGTCTTGTGTATGAATATACCACTCCCACAGCTTATTTCTTTTCCAAATGATCTGATTATGGAAGCTATATGAAACTACTTGAGTTCATATTGGAGTATGATTTTTATTTTTAAGATCTGAAGTTTCTTCTGTTAGCATTGCTATAGATGGCATGAAGAAGGCAGAATGCCATCACAGGCAGCCCTCCTCTGTTTAATACTACTAGGACTAGCTGCTCTACAGGTGTAATAGCTTACAGCGTGTGTCATGCAGTGTACCAGTCCTTCAGTTTTCCTCACCCAGAGGGCATCACCTTAAATAGCAACCTTTCTTACCTAATGTGTCAAGATTGAGAAACGGGCTGCATATCACAATTACAGTTCAGACACAGAATTGAATTGCTGTCCTTGAAAACAGCAGGCATCTTGTTACCTCTTAAGTAGCAAATCTTAGCGTGACCTTTGGATTGAGAGAAGTGTAACCATTCTTGGCTGACATAGTAGCTCAACAAATAAATGTGTTGTTTTGCTTGGCTCCTGAAGTTGATATTTGAAAATCTGTCGACCGTTGTGCCCAGTCCTGAAAATTTTTTATAAATCTCTGTGCCCATTTATAAAGATCTGTGCCTAAAGAATTGTGAACTCTAAAACTTTAGTTGTAATCTTTTCTTTTCTCCATTGATAGAAGTTACCATCTTAAGGAGTACTAAATGGATAATGGATGAAATTTGTTTGAAATTCAACAAAATAAAACTAGGCGCTTTTTTCCTTTCACTTTTTTTCCTCAGTTAAGCATTTATTTATTTATTTATTTATTTAGCACCATTTTCAAGGTAATGATATTTAGCATGTTGAATATGATGGCAAAATATGGAGTGCTTTTTTCATAAGAAATATCCTTGGCATTTGTTGTGTATCCAGTATGGAGGTGAGAATATTTGTTTTCCTCCAGCATAAATCTAACCATCTTTAGATCAGTTTCCTGCTCAGTCACAGTTTATATAAGATTCAAGTGCATACCAGTGATTGCATTTCTTAGTATTTACTAAATAGCATATTCTTCAATGTGGAGTGTTGGCTCACCTGCCTTATATGGGTGAAAAGGCATATATCTTAGAAAAGTAGATGTGGTAAAAATAGCTCATTGTCATATAGTCCTTTGTTTTGCTTCTTTACTTATTAATCATATTGGGAAATCCTCTGACATGTTTTCTTAGCTTTGGAGAACTTTAACTGTTTAGTGAAGGAAACAACACACAGTACCCCTAGGCTTAGAACAGTGGTAAATATGTGTCTGTGAGAATTAGTAGTACTTAAAATCCACAATATACTTTCATGCTTCTGAATTTAGGGGTAGATTAACCTTTGCACTGTTACTGGAAGCCAACTATGTTTGTTCTTTTCTATTAGTAAAATGGAGGGGAAAAATATTTTTATGTGTGTGTATATGACAGACAGAGGGGTCAAATGACTTCTTTAAGATGCATCAAAGAGCATCAGATCTGCCACTGCCAGTTAAATGTCCTGTGTGTACAGCCCAGGGCTTTGACTACTAGCAAGGGCTTTCCTGCTTGCCATACCCCCACGCCCCAATATGTAGTGAACCAGTACGTCATTAGTTTAAATATAAACTGGATATATAGAATTATTTTAATTTAGAGTCCTTTTTCCTCTCTGACATAGCTAAACATAACTGTATTGAGGCAGACAATTCAAAGAAAGAGATACTAGAGAAGACCCTGCAAAAAATGTTTTGTTGCCAGAGGCCACAAATTCTCGTGGTAAACCCTCTGTGGTCAGTGGAGGAAATGAGGCACATTCTCTCCTATGCCAGATTCAGAGGACAACTCAATGGAGATATGAACCAAGTGCCAGAGCAGTGGAATAACAAAGGCCAGCTTGCACGGTGGAGGTCTCTATCAGTGCAAGGCTCTCCGGGATGCTGTCTGACAATTTAATTGTAACTTTGAATGCTGTGACATGGGAACAAGCTATTGTGTGTCAGCTGCTCTACAGAAACTGTTTATGAATGTGCTGTCAGCATGAATGCAAGGTAAATAAAGGTTGCAACAAAAGAGGTATAAGGTGTACATATTAATTTGAGTTTGGGATGCCACAGAGTAGGAGAATAAATGTGGACAACTTACTGAGGAACAACTGTTGGACAGTATCGTATTAATATGTTGTCTTCTATTTGTATAAAAATAGTAGTAAGTGAAACATCTCTTCATGTTAGATGCTTTTTGAACATAAATAGGAAGTACCATCTAAGCAATTTTTATTGCTTGAAGTAGAAAAGTATTTTGTTCTTGTTTGTGCAATCACAGGAAAAGCTTGAAAAGGGGACCATTGTAGTGCTCTCAGCATTAGAAATTAGAAATTTTTGGATTAACTAGAACAAGAGGAAGAAAATGAGAGGGCTCTGTACCCTTTTGTTTTCAGAATGGAAGGGACATGGCTTAGAATTTAGGAGGAAGATTATAAGGTTTTTGATCTAGGACTTAAGCTGCACTTGTCAATCCATTTTTGATGTGTCTTAAACTCATTGTAATGCAATGAAATATTAACTGCTCTTACTGCTATATATAAAGGAGAGGAAAAATCCCTGACTCAACAGAAATACAATGCCATCATTCTGTAACTTCCCAAAAGTCAGAAAAAGTGAAACAATGCATAAAACATGAAATTAAAGGTTCCATACCACCTAGGTTTTCCATTATTTAAATTTGTGATAGTATGAATTCCAAAAACACAGTAGAAATTTGACATACACTGAATAAATATTTTAAGCATCTCCCATACTTTTAAATTCTCCCTTCTAAAAGGTGTGAACTGTTAGGGTTGTTTAAATGGAGTAATTTCTTAAAAGCAACAGGTTTGTTGTGCTTAAATGTCAGTAATCAAGTTTTTGCTTTTAAAAAAATGTGAATTTTCAGTGTTACTACAGTGACTTGCTGCAAATATTGGTTAAGCAGCCTGTGCCTGTATTTTTACAAGAAAGGAATGATATTTATTGGGGAGATGTAAATATTTCAGTGAGTAGAAAAGGCAAACATAAAATTTCTCCCCATCTACAGGAGTAACTAGTGTGTGTGTATGTAGGGTTGGGATGCATAGAGGTTAGAAGAAAAGCTAAGCGTCTGAAAGAGTGTTGTTATCTTTTCAATTACATTGGCTGGTCTAATGAATGATTATTACCTCTACCTACAAATCTTGCTCACAGTTGTCCTAATTATTTCAGAACAGAACATGAATGATACAGGATTGGAGTTCCTGGTTCAGGCCAGTTCCTATTCTGCCTTTGGTTTCATTATAGCCATAAAATCACCTCATAGTGGCGTAAGGGGAATTTTGATAGTGGCTGTGAGACTCCTTAGCATGTAAGATTGTGTTTGGATCTTAACATTATATAGAGAATTAAACTGCTCATTTTTATGTTATAGATGCCAATACATCTGAATGTGTCTTTTGATAAATCATTTTCTTTGCTTCTATTTCTGTGCACAATGGGTGATGGTCATTTTTAACAAGATACGTGTGTACTTTAACACAGGCCTGAACTTTTGTATTGTGCCTTGAGCACATTTCTCAGGAATTTGAGGAGTAGTATGGTGCAGGTTTTCTTTCTTACTGTAGGGAATAACAGGAATAGCAATCTTCTCCTTCACATGAAATCCTGTGAAGGAGAAAGGAAGAAGAAAATATTGAGGGTACATTAAATTGTTTTTCTTTTCCTTCCTCCTAAATGTTCATGTTTTTGCACTGAAGCAGCCTATAGAAAAGTTTTGGGTGTAGTTTATGGAGAAAGTGGCCAGTCCTGCTTATGGCATCATACTCTGGCAAGTCTTTGGGAACTCTAAACTCCTTCAAGTTCCTTTGGGAACTCTGTAAACTCCTACTCTGCATGTTTAAATTTCTTCAGTGCAGAATGCACTCTCAAGTTTGCAGATGGTAACAAGTTCAGGGGGAGCGGTTGGTACACACAGGGGCAAGGCAACTGCTCAGAGGGACATCGGCAGGCTGCAGGAGAGGGTGGACAGGGAACTTGTGAAATTCAACAAGGCCAAACGTAACATCATGCATGTGGGAAGGACTAAGCCCTTGTAACTATTATTACAGGCTGGGGAGCAGCTCTGCTGCGAAGGACATGGGAGCCCTGGCAGGCAGCAGGCTCAAAATAAGGCAGCAGCAAAGACTAATTGCCTCCTGGGCTGTATTACCGTGAGCAGAGTCAGTAGGTAGAGGAAAGTGATTTATCT
Source organism: Hemiprocne comata (assembly GCA_020745705.1). Lineage (NCBI taxonomy): Eukaryota > Metazoa > Chordata > Aves > Apodiformes > Apodidae > Hemiprocne > Hemiprocne comata. The sequence goes on from CM036587.1 coordinate 40,811,902, forward strand.
CCCTTTACACAGCTCTAATTAGACTGCATCTGGAATGATGTGTACTCAGTTTTGAGCCTCCCAGTACAAAGGCGGCACATGTTGGAGCAAGTCCAGCAGCAGGTCCCCAGCCTGGCCAGGGAGCCGGAGCATTTCCCTTTTGGAACAGGCTTTGGGGGGACCTGATAGCAGCCCCCAGTATCTAGGAGGAGGTTGTGAAGAAGATTGGGTAGGCTCTTTCTCAGAGGGTAAGAAACTACTTATCCTCTGAACTTGTTTTGTTTTGGCCTGCCAGCACAAGATACATTAAGAAGTTAAATATTCTGGTGAGCAAGAGCTATGAGGCATATAGGCGGAGGGGAAGTAGAGAAGGAGGGTATGCAAGATGTTTAATTGTTGTGTAAGTGATCAGAGGAGCTGAGAACCCTGACCTATAGAAAAAGTGGGATTTTCTAGATGGCTGCTCAAGGCATAACTTGTCCCAGGTTGGAGGCTTTTTTTTCAAAAGTATTTAATTTTTAGTTCAACTTTTTTTGGGCAGTTTCATGAAACTTTATAGCATTAACTCCCATCAGAAATTGTAATAATTATATTTTTTATTATTGATTGCTGTAGAAATGTTCATAAAGTTGAAAGAAATACATTGCAAAAACGTCCTGATAATTTTTTTTTTTTCTCTTAAGAATTCAGAAAGAACTTGCAGAAATTACATTAGACCCTCCTCCAAACTGTAGGTAAGTTCACCTGGATTTTATTAATTTAGATTATGGAAGTGGAATATCTGGAATTAAGGAAATTGTATAGGGGACTGGAGTAAATTTTAGCTATTCCTTTGTGTCATTTTTGAATAAAAGCTGGTAGATAATGTTTGCCTATGTACAAGGAATTTATATGACATACTTCCTGGTAACAAAAGTAAGGGTTAAAACTGATTAACTGCACGATGTGTTGATACATACAGGGTAAAAATCAAATCACCTTCTGTTTGAGGTATTAAATAGTGTTTTGTTTGATTCTGTAAAATGTATTCTTGGTGGCAGTTGCTGGTATGTTTGCTTCCTTTTCCTTGCAAATTGTTAGCACACTGTGAATATAATGGAGAATGAAAAATGTTATAGGCACAAACTGTTATTAATCTTCCAATGGTGTTTCTGGTGATCAATTGCGATATTCAGTGGAAACTTCTGAAACAGAGTGTATCATTTGTAGAGCCTTTCTAATAATGAATTAGTTCTTGTGTTTTGGTGGTTGTTTTTTTGGTCAGATACGTTTACTTTTGTTGCGTTTAAAATTGGCTTTGAAATGAGTAATGGGGTAGGCCTAGAAACCCTGGCTGCCTGGTGTCCTGGTATACAGTTGTTTTCAGATGGCTGTCTCAGGCTTCTTATCTGTCAGCTTGACATATGGTCAGCGTTGGAGCGGGGCCAGGGCTGTGCAGCACTGCTTAAAGGAGCTCCTGCCATCCCACCTCTCGTGGCGAGAGGTCGGGCTCAGTGCTGAGGGATAGCTTCCACCCGGTCCTGCCAACCCATTTCGACTGATGTGGTTAGTAGGATTCATTCTATTAGTGCAGTAAAAAGAAAGATTGATAGAAATGGCTGATTGCATGCAGCTTTTGTAATGAATCCCAGTACGTTTTAGTATCGAATTAACTAAGGAACTGGTAGTAAAAATGACAGTCAGCTTTATTGTTTTGGTCTCTTGACAAAAGTGTGTGTGAGAGAATATACTAACAAGATTTGATGTGGTTGTGCTGTATCTCAAGATATAAGTCAAGCAGCTATGTAGTGAAGTAGCCTTGCAATAATAGCGTTCAAAGAGTATTTCAGTCAATTAGGATGAACTGTTCTTTGCTAGATAAAATATTTTAATAGCTAAGCTGTTCTGTCATATTCTACGACTGTGTGCAAGTCTTCAATCACATCAAAGCTGTTTCAAATGGCAGATCTTTACTTAGGTGTTGATGACTGATGCCTGTTAGTGGATTGATTTGCTGAGATGAATATAAAACTTTAGTCTGTTGTAGAAAAATGCAAAAGTCTTTGAACCAAGTCTAAAAAGCTTATAGTTTTTACAGCAGTATCATTTGTTCTAGTTTTCTGAATCCTTTCCTTTGTAAAAAAGCAGATACTGTTATTTGGTTTTCTTTTGCTAGCAAGTGTAAAAAGAGCATTGGCTCTTCTTAGTATAAAGCCCTTTGGTGACTTCCAGTTTAGAAAAAAAAAGTGAGCTGGAGATTTCGTGGTTTGTTGTTTGGTTTTTTTTAAATTATTTACACTAATGATAAAATAGCAATAAAGTGCACTGCGTGATGCTGCTTTGCCAAATAAAAAACTTAGATCTAACTTCATGTGTCTGCTGCTTTAACATGGTTCTTAAAATGCGGAATTATTTCATGTTGTGATCTTGATAGATAACCATTAGTATCTTTACTATTAGCAAATATGTTTTTATAGTCAATATGGAATCACTTCATTTAGTTTTATGCTCTGTTGACATAGTCTAAACAGTGTTTTCATTTGAACTTAATCTATTTTCTATTGTAGTCAAACATCACAAAATAAAGACATCAGCCAGACATGATCCTTCAATGTAACAAAGAAAGCCAAGCTATAATACAGTATATCTTACCCTAAAGTATTGATACGTCCTTCCTTGTTTTTAGTGAAGTTTAGGTAATTGTTGTAAGAAGTGTTAGATATTCTACTAAAAAGAATTTCATAAAGGTAAGTTCCTTAAAGATGGAGGCTACCTGAAATGGTTGTGATTCTAGCTGACCTTCACTATGTGTCCTCTTTTATATGTAAAATGAATCATGATTGGGCAATAGGAATGTGGTAAATCTCAAAACTAAATGTCACAGAAGACTTGAAGGAAAGCTGTATTATTTAAGAATACTCTCTAAGTAATTATTTAGGAAGTTCTGATAGGTAGGATATTGGGCTGTATACGAACTCAGGTGGAATACTGCAAGATGTGTTGCAAGACTTTCTATTAACTACAACAGGCCAAAGCTTCAGGTTTGTCTCATCCAGGAAAAACCCAAAATGGAACAGTATCTGTAGTAAGTAGCATCCCTTAATGGCATGCTAGGCTACACAGTCAGTACAAGCTCCAAGGGAGTTGCAGCTTCCATTTCTGCAGCAGCTGCAATCTTAACGCTTCCCCCGCCTCATCCCCTGGAAAAGAATAGGCTGTATAGTCTTGTTTGTCCGGGAGACAAAAAAAAGTCTTGCTCACACATGCGCCTTGTAATTTGCAGATTATCACTGCTGCGACTTGCAGCATCTTTCCAAAACTGTGGAAAGCCGTGGATTTCAAGAGTTCATAAAAAATCTGTCATGGTTGGCTTTAAAAGAAGCTTTCATTTGATTAGAAATCGGAGTTGCCTGCCTTCATAGATATTGTTGTATTTCATATTCTGTAGTCTGGTTTTTGGCAAGGGAAAGAGTCCTTTTGACTCCCCAAACTTTGGATTGTTCCTCAGGACTGAGAATGTATAATGTTCTACATGTAAAAAAGTCAAGCTAGAGGGTGTGTGGGACTTGAGCAGTGTAATCTTTGCTACTTTTGGAGGCAGGCATGTCATAAAGCCTGTTACGCTTCACATTTAACAAAAAGAACTGTATGTTTATGGTATGCGTTGTGTCCCATTCCCCTCCCTCCCCTTTACTTTTGTACAGAGCTGAATTTATTGTGAAGGAGAGTCCTGAATGCTAAGGTACACTTGTATTTTAAATCTGCAGGTTTGTGAAATTTTAGTTTGCCAGGAAACAGTATATCTAAGTTGCAGACATTTGCCACTCTTCTCTTTTTTTCTTCCTCATTGAAATACAAAGCTTGATTGCTTGATTGCTCGAAATGTTGCATGCGTTACACTTCTGAGTAATGCAGGGCATATCTTTTCTTACAGGTGATAAAAATGTCATCTTTAAGTATCATTTTCATATATTGCCTTGCTGGAAGAGGCGAATAGTCAGGAATTCTTGTAGCTAAAATAATGCCTTTTAAAACTTTCCCATATTTTGGACTATGTCTTGTCGAAGACAATAGATTTCATAAAATACAACTTCTATTGTCAGCACTGTACACTATTTCCCTTCTCAATGGCAAGAGAACATCTCTGTGGCAACTTGTACCAATTGCTTACGTGGGAAAACAGTATTTGGAAAGTATTTAATGTGTTTTTTAGCTGCTTTAAATGTAAACTTCGCAGCTGGAAATATGGAGAGCCAGCTCAAAGCGAATAGCAGCTCTCGGTAGACACCGCTTGGAGCAACTGCCAAAAATTTTCCTATTAGGTCACTGTTGTTACCTATCTTCCTCTTTGTGTTTTCTTTTGATGTTCTCTAGCATTTTTGTCACAATTCTTCTCCTTTGTGTGTATTTACTGCAATTCCTGTTATGATACATTTATACATTTAATTTATTTTTCCGGGTGGCAGTATGGGTGATGCTTGAGGCTTAGAAGTACACTTTAAAGGGTTTTGCAGCTTAGTGGGCAGATTGGCTGGTTCTTGTTCCAAAACAACCAATGAAAATAGCAGTCTTATCTCTCTTCTATTAGTTTGGAATCATTACATTAATTCCTTGTTTCCTAAACTTTCCACAAAACTGAGGAACGACCAACATATCTGATCCTATTTTGTTTGTGAAAACTGATCACACCGAGAATTGAAACACATTTTTTTGGTGGAGGGTGATGCAGAGGAGAGCCAAGTGGAATGGCAAATTATGCAGCGTGGCTTAGGGAGAGAGGTCAGCCTGCCTCAAGGATGTCTCTTCTGCTGTGAATGACTGTTTGGAATCCGATGTTCTGGTTCAGTATTGCTCTGGTTCAGTTTTTGCTGTAACGGTGGGGCTGTGATCTTCACAACTCTAAGGGATTATGTGAATTCCATCAAATTAGGTTACTTTTCTTGGGGCTATTTGTTTAAACTCTTGCCTAGTGCTACTTGAAAGCTAAGGAGATGGCATAAGTGTTAGGAGCAGAAAGCAAATGTTGGCACAATTTTTATGATAAGTCTAGGAGGGAGAAGATTGTCAGCCTTGCTCTACAATGCAGAGAGATAGTAGGCAAGTTGTCTGTCATGCTGCACTGACCTACTTGAGTCTCCAAAACATCAGTGTGACTTGAGGTGTGTGTCTGAATAATCTTGGTTATATATGTTTCCTTAAAAATATTTGAATAAATGTGGAAATATTTGGAGAATTCAGAGTAGTGACTTCTTCAAATACAAAATTCAAAAAAAGATTCCTCTTGGGTGCTGGAAGGATTCTGTTTTTAATGCAATTTACTCGACCTAAATTTGCTTTTCTTTTGGTTAGTCTCCTTTAGCTTGCATGGAGAGTTTATGTAATGATTTTGGTAGCATTAACCACTTGCTCAGAAACACTGCATCTGCTTAGGTAGTATCCACTGCCTATTTCACTACCTTTAGATGTATGAGTTCTTTTTACTCTTGTGCAGAACACACAGGCTACTTCAGCGAGGTGCTTCCTTGCTCTGTAACCAAAAAACGAACTTTAAGGCATAGGCACAGAACAGCATTTCTTTACTTACTAATTCCTTCAAAAAACTCTGGAAGCACAAAGTAGTGGTTGGCATCATACGCATAGTTGTTTTGTCACTTAGGAGTAAAGGGAGTAGAGTGGCTCCTCTGGCTAAAGAAAGGATTAATCCTATTTCTTCTGATAGGGGGTTCACTGAAGGAGGTCCAAGGCACAAAATTTAAGTGGAAAAAAAAATCCCCAAGATCTAGCAGCTTATATTTTAAAAGGAGCTGTGATCAGTGATTTTGATCATTTAAGTTAGGGATACATCAGTCTGTTGCCGTAGGCACATGACTACGATTCATGTGATGGTGATGTGCGAGCGGGATAGAAACCAGAATAAGGAATGCTTTCTTTGACCGTTTTTCATCACACATTTCCATCCTCCTTGGTGTGAATCTGTGCTCTCTTCACATTACGATACATTACCCATGGAGTTTACCTTCTGCCTGTGTAGGCTTACTTTGATCTGCTGCTAGTTTCCCATAACCTTCTAGAGAAAATGTGACACAGAAAATTGTATATAACTTTGCCTGTGTAGGCCTCTTAAGAGTTTATAGCAAAAGTTAATAAAAAAGATAGGCATAGAAGCAGTTGATATTAATGTTCAGAGTCCTGTTGTTTTTAAATATATGATGTATCAACATTCATTTCAGAATAAGAATGAATGTAAAATGTATTTGAGTATTATTTGGATCTGCTTTATTTTTTAATTTTAATTTCCTTTCTGCCTCAAAAGCAGCAAGAAACATGTCCCAAAAACGTGCTTTATTACATGAATTAGCTTGCCTGTTTTTTTATAACTGGTGCATTTTTTAGATTTATTACCATGGCACCTTGAAGTACCTCAGAAGAAAAGTGTCAGGTTACTTTTTAATATGTAATCTTGTAATTCCTTTAGCTGTTTTCAAGACAGTGCAGGACGGTGTCACTTGTGCTTTAAGGCCTGAAGTATGTAACTGTACTAAAACATGTTTTTAAAATACCTGTTTATTTTAACTGTTAAGTGACTCTAGACCTTTCAATGCCATACTGTTCACAAAGCATCTGTTGTTAAAAAATAACACACAGATGTTTCTTTTCATAAGTCTTCCATGCGTCAAGATGCAGTGTACCTGGGAAGGCCATGTAATATATAGCTGATGTTTCTTTAGTGATCTGGTATCTTTGAAAATGTATGTTTGATACGGAAAAGTATTGGACGGCACTGAGCCTTTTTTTTTTTTTTCATTGAATAAACTGAATTCTGAATATCTACTTGATTCCATTACTACTTGCGGTTGTGGGATGATTTTAGGATTGATTAGATGGAGCACTCAAAAGCTTCAGGATGTATTGCAGCCATTGGTGGCTAGAAACCTTAGCAACTTGCATGAAGACAGGAGGGGGGCTGGAAAAAGGCAGTAAAGGGAGCCTGCCCCTGGCTTCTTGCCAGGAACAGCAACTTCACTCGCTGCTGCTGAAGTAAGGAACTGGCTGACAGCACCCACTAATACCTCCCAGAGTAACAATACCTCCACATGATTTCTGCCAGTTCTCCCAGTTTTTTAATTATGACAACTTCTCTCCCAGGAGGAAAAGAATAGAGAAACCAGTATTAGAGAAGAGTACTTCAGCAAGCACCGTGTGAGTGCGGATCTGGAAAGCCAAGGGGATGCCAGAGCACATTCCATGGCACAGCTGAAGCAGGGAAATGAGCAGAAATGGGGGTATAAGGAGGGGTCCTGACGTTCACACATTCCTTGAAGCAGGAAAGGGCAGAAAAGTGCCCAAAAAGGAGCCTATGATGGGCATGGAAAGAATCCTTGATATTTGCAATGTGCTTAATATATGAGACTTGTAAACGTCTAGTTTAAATTGCAAGTCTGGGGAAGGTGGAGTGCAGGACTGTAACAAGGGTAGAAACACTTTTATGCTTTTAGTGTGGGAAATTCTGAACAGAGAAATTTTCTTCCAGTGGTTTCATAGCAAGTAGCAGCTGGTCTTTGTAAGTCAGTCTCCTTGAAAGTACACGGGCAGTCCCCAATGCTCCAGAATTTTTCAGACTACTTTCCACAGACGTTTCTATTGCCCTCTCCTATATAGCTAAACAAAGTTGTTTGTTTTTCCCCATGAGCCTGAATTTGGTTTAGAACATAAAACTGATATTATATATGCATGTTTTTGTAATCTCCTCAATACAGCCCTCATAAAACACAAAAAGCCCTCTTCCCTCACCAAACCCTGAAGTGCGTTAAAATAAACAGTCATTGCTTGCCAGCAAGGGAAACAAAACCACGTTGGCTGAGACTTGGCTTCATTGTTAGGGGACTTTGCAAAGAAATACCTAAGTGTATAGCTTTTAAATTTAGTTAGCTATTTCTGTGGGTTTCTTTCCTTTTTTTTTCTTTTCTAAATGTAGACTCATGTCTTGTATAAAAACTACATAAAGATCAATTTCTTTACAGAAATTTGACAGAGCAGAGTTATTTGAAAGTGTGACTGTAGTAGGTACTATTGGACTGAACAAGCAGTCACTGTCATTTCATGATAATCATGTAAGAAACATGCTTTTATTAGCAACTCATTACCCTTTAGTAAATTACTCATTATTGAACAAATGGGGGAAATGGAAGGTCCTTTGTTGGTTGGGACTGACAGCATTACAGATAATGAAGTGTTTGTTTCCTTAAAGAAATGGTACAATCTCAGAAGTGCCTAATGCTGTTGTTTTCAGTACACCCACATTTGGTCAGCATTTTAACTCTGATTTTCTTTGTAATACTTAAAAATTATTTCCTTTTTAAGAAAACTTGAACAAAGCATCTGACAAATTAATGTTATTTCCTGGATGCCGTTGTGTACCTCTTATTCATTCCAAAGAAAAATTAGTGTTTTCTTTTCTCCTTGGAAATATATTTTTTTAAAAAATCAATCTTTCTCAGTTCCTATACCACAATTCTACAGCTTGTTAACAGCTATTGACTCACGCACTTTATTCTTTTGGGTTTTGGTGGTGTGTTGTGTTGGTGGTTTGTTTTTTTTTTGTTTGGCTTCTTGTTGTTGTTTTTATTTTGTTTTTGTGTAGGCATGACAGTCTAAGACAGTGCTGTAATTTATATTATTCTTGGTATATGTGGAATGTGTGCAGATTTACAATTAATAGTCTGATTTTAATGAAATTGATTTCCAAAATCTCCTGACAGAAAAGCTGCAGTTTAAGACTAAAAAGTCATGAGCTAATAACCGAGCATACTTTACAGTGTTTAAGAAACAAACTATGAAATTGATCTGGGTGCTGTTTTCTTGGTGTGCAATAAAACTTATTTATGCTGTAGTTACACATTTGCAGCTTTGTTACAAGCTTTTTGGGGTATCTAATTGGCTGCAGCTTTGAATCATATCATAACACATGCCAAATGTTGCTAATTACAATTAAGAGATCTACTTGAAATAATCTTTGTTTTCATTTTCTCTGACAATTTATTTTTTTTCACTTATTTACGTGCCTTTAATTTTTCATTTTAACAGTTCTTGCAGCACTTTAATTTATTTTTGTTTCAAAGCTGTGGAATTGGATTAAACAGGGTTTTTTAAACACTTCCATGTTGCTTGGAAAGAAGCCAGTTACTGTGTGTCAGCTTAATAGAAACCATGCTTAGCAGTGCCTCACATATGGCAGCTCGTGTTTGTGTGGTAAGGCATTATGTATTTTAAATATTACCTTTTATACGATAGTCAAATTTATGCCAAAATCTGAAGTTTCCTCTGATTAATGTTAACAAAAATAGCAGAGAGCCAACTGTTTCTGTTTTTTAGGGAGAACTATGTAATTAAATACATAATTTACTGTCTGCTCTGCACAAAAGCCATATTTATATGGCCTTTATGAATTTGAGATACATACTGTGCCTAGAGAAGGCTATAGGTTAGTGATAATATGTTTTTTTGACACTTTTAGCCCTTTACTGTTGTAAATATCATGGAGGCCAAGATGGTGACCCTGTAGCTAAGACTGGAACATAAGGGTTTGTGCTTAATTTAGGAGATTGAATTATATTTGAAGAATAAGTGGTACAGATACAGCAACTACTCTTTGAGTAATGCTCAACACAGCTGACAGCTTAAAGCTTAAATTTCTCAAGGTTTTTCCAGGTTTGGGTGTTGTGGTATTTTTCATTTAGAACTTAGTATAACCTTTATGAAATTTGGAGCTTAGTATAGCCTTTATGAAATTTAGGTCTTTGAAAGGCATTTCTTCTGTCTTGTCTGGCTGTAGACAATCATTTTGTATAAAATAAGCAGTGACTCCTCATAATGAAATTTCTTTATCAGAAAATGATATTGTTGTTCAGTGGAGAAATAGCAAATAATTTAATTCTTTAAAAATAATTGCCTCATTTTAAGTACAGGTTGGATTTTGGGGGAAGAGGGCTTTTTATTTCTGCAAGATTAGATGATGTTCGATTTAACTTTTGCTTGGGAGATATTGACAGTAATCACCACTGAAAACATACATCATAAATCTAGTAGAGATTATTATCCTTCTTGTTATAACTTTAAAATCACAATAGGAAATTATTTTCTTTCTGTGACACCAGTGCAATATCTTCTGCATCAATCATAATTATAATTGTAATTTATGTAAACCCATAGTAACAAATTTGATTTATTTTACAGTTTAAGGTGTTCTGATTCTAAAATGGCAAATAAATATTTTATTACAGTAATTTATGTTTTGTCTGTTTAAACATAAGAAGGCAGTATTTAGGACTTTATACGTCTGAGCTAAATAGATTTATTTATTTATTTATTTTTAGATAATCACAGTATGCTTAGAAAAACTATAATGTGTCAGCTGTGAGGTCATTTTGTCATAGATATGATCCAGAGAATTTAAAAATGCTGCACAGTCTTACTCTTTGGTGTCTTAGGTAGCCGAAACAGGAAAAATACGTGTATTACCTAAAAAATTAGGCATTTTATAACCCTTCAAAAGAGGATGGGTGGAATGTGAGTAACACATTTAATTTTGAGATAAGTTTATAATTGAAAAATTAGATGTCTGCCTAGCATGCAATTTCAGATTTGTTGATATAAATAATTAATTGCTAAGCTCATAGCTGTGGCATTTGGGGTTGCAAACCAGCAATTAAAAAAGAAGTTTCACATTTGGCACTTGCAACCAGGGTGGCTTCACAAGAAATTCTAGTTTCAGAGCTGCTACAGTGAACACAGTGCTAGCTTTTGCAGCTACATAAAGTAACCATGGATGGGATTCGTTAAGCCTTTTGGGTTAGACTGTTAGCTGGAGTTAATCGGGCTTGTATGTTGCACAGGAATTTTGGGTCTCTGGTGTGAAAATGGACCATTCCCGTTATTTCAGATTTTGTTGTGTGGCTTGAAAAGAAGGACATTCCTGACTGGACTTTTTATGGAGGTGTCTGGCTTTTGATTACTTGCTAAGTGTTAGCCTTGATCCATGTTGTACTGGAGTAAGTTCCTTCTTCTGCAGCAGGCATCACAGGAGAGACTCAGGCTTGCTCATTCAGAATACCCTGTGGGAGTGCACTTTTTGGCACTGCATCTCTCCCATCCCAGAGGACTGATTTTGCCGGCTGGGTCAGAAACACAACCATAGCTGCTTCTATCTCCTGCATACAATCTGCCACATTGCCTGCTGAAAACAATCCTCTGGAGTTGCTTTGTGCCTGGAGTACAAAGAGCAGGTTCTTCATCTTGCCTCTCCCTTTCCTGAGGTATTTGTATAAAATCTGCCGTAGTTTGGCTCAGAGAAAGTAGCTGGGTCTAGTGATGGGGGAAAAAAACCCACAAAAACCAATGTGCCTTCTCCCATAATTTAGCTTTGTGTTCTGTTGCAGATAAAATAAGACCCGCCAGTCTATAAAAATATTTCTAAATTCACTGCCACATTGTATTCACAGCAGTGTCCTGTCCGTAGCAGCAAGAACAGTAAAGCACTTTGACACAGAGTACGGACATTACAAAAATGAAGTGTCGTATCAAAAATGGCTGTAAACACTTTCACAGTCACTTGTCATTGCACTTTTGAAGGTGGAAAATTTTCAGAGAAGGTGACTCAATTTTATTCCTTCTTTCCATGTCTGAGCTGCCTAGAAGGGAAGAAGTGTCTACTTAATATGGCATTTCAGTAGGCTGATGTGGGCACAACTACTATAATCCTGTTTGTCTGAGTATGTTCCTCAGCAGTCTGTCAACACAGTGATTAGGCATCAATGCAAGAGGATGATTTTGAATTTTGATCCGGCATTAACTGAATTATAAGTTGTTTTTTTAATGTGTAAACTGTAGTCTTCAAAGAATAAGGTCAGGTGATTGCAAGTATCAGTGGGATGGGAAACTGTCTAGCTGATAGGCATCACATAATAAAGCCAAATCTCATTTGAGTCTGGAATTATTGGAGTGTAAATCAGATTTAAATTCATGATTCAAGTATAATGACCTCCTGCATTACAAACCTCCCTGAGAGATATTTAATTAATAATGTATATTAACTGTGAGTATTTTGGCTTATATGTGTGGCATAGACTTTTAGGTAGCCACAAATGCAGCCTGAAAAGCCCACAGTGTGTTTGCTGTAGGATGCTGCTTTTTTAAGTTATTTTGCAACAACCTGCTTTGCTCCTTACTGAGTGCAAATAGCTGAGGGAGTGATAACTCAGTTTCAGTAGAATCTTTATGATTTATATGATAATGATAATTTTATTCTGCTGCCAGTACAGAGCACTTTGCAGACTGATATCAAGGTTAATTGTCACTTTGAGAAGTGACGTACAGTCTGCCAACATGATACTCTGCTCGGTTGAGAAAGATAATTGTTATTCAAGTAATATTTAAATGAGCCCAAGTGCTGCTCACACAACCAAAATATTTTATTTTTTTCTCTTATGTTCATTCACTGTGATAGAGAATGAGGTCATCACTGTGAATAAATATCACTAATGGACACTGTAGTAAAAACATGCTGAGTCTTTACAGAACTTAGAAGGAGGGGGTTTCCCCCAGTGTGGGCTGTGGGGAAATACTTTAAACTCGAGTTCCTCCTGTCAACACATCTAAATCCTTTTATGTCTGTGGTTGCTTTCAGCAGTTGTACTGTTACCTTATACGTTACTCCTTATGCACTGTGTCCTGACCTTACTGACACATCTGAGAGGTTTGCAATACGTACTACTCGTTGCAAGTTCTTAGGGCTACTCTGTGCTCCAGGGAAGACACATTGATTCTAAACATAACTTTCAGCTTTTCCCTCTAGATCTGGGGAATTGTAAGCAGCCCAGTGGCCAGAGAAATAATGCCAAACCATGTAAATATTACTATAAATTGGTAGGTGGGGTTTTTTTGTATCCTGCACATCTTTTTAAAGGAGCTGGTCAGCTGTATGAAACAGTGTAATCCTATATCCCAGAGAGCCACAAGGTTGTCCCAAAATCTGGGACTGGCTTTGTTTAATTGACATAACGCCTTTCAACTTAGGGTCTTCAAAATTAAGATTTTACTTTGGAGCTTTTTGTCTTCTTGAAATATTTTAATTGAACAGAATGCATGTGCTCTGTTCCACCTGCTGCCAGTACATTCCCCAAAGGATTTTTTTTTTTCTTGTGCTGTTTAAAAATTATTAGCTGCAGAGGTCTTTTAGCCTTGAGAATTGTTAATTTATTTTGGTGCAGCAGTAGCTGTATCTAGATACTTATACTGCTGTTCTTTTCCATGCTGCCAAACTGACTTTTTCCTTATTCACTTGAAAACGTCTGGGTTTCTGTTCAGTGGTTTGTTTGTTGTTAATATTTCAGTGAAGTGGATTCTGTTTGTTTGGTTTTTTCTTTAGATTGTTAATATTATGCTATTTTTGGACTAAATGACTGATGTAACTACTACACAGACTATATCGTAAATACGTCTAAAATTTGAAGAAAGCCCAATAAAATTATAAAATAGTTACTTTTAAGACTTCAAGAAGTAAAAACAAAATAAACTTACCTTAGTTTTTTATGTAAAGGGAATGATTTTGCCATGATCATCCATAAATTCTTGGCTAAGGTGTTTGCATATTACTTTTCACAGGAGACTTTACTTTTACTTTACTTTTGTAGGAGAACAGTTCATTACTTAGTGGTAAGACACCACCTTCTTGTTAATTTAATTCTGTTACTTAATATGCATTGTAGTCCTACAGCTAAGAAACATAAATTCTTAAATGGATTGCTTTAACCCCTAAACACTTCCATACAATTTTGTAACATTTTTTGATTCTGTATGGCTTAGGAACTTTCCACATGACTAATGAAGATTTTAACAAACAAAATGGAAGTGGGCCAACTTGTAATTGTTAGTGCAGTAGCATAATCAGCCATACATGGTTTGTTTGTTATAGCTCAGCAATAGAACAATGTTTCAAAGAGAAGACACGCAGAGATGATTAGTAAGTACCACAGGGATGTGAGACTGTCCAACTACAGCAGTAGTCTAGCTCGCATATTCATACAAATACTTCAGTATATGCTTATGTTTTTCTTATTATAAGGGGCACAGATAATGTCTAATTTTAGCAGTCATTTACACTGAGTTACTAAGAAAAAAATAAATGAAAGGCTTTTTTGGTTGTTTTTTTGATTGGTTAAATGGATGCATTATAGAAGTGTGGCTAATGCTACATGTTGTACAAACTACCAAACCAATTAGAGCTATGAAAAGGTGAAAAATACTGGCAGGAAGACAGTTAATTTTAAATAAGAAAATGTTTCTCAGATGTTTATCAAAGATATAGGTAAGTAACTTAAGGATTTATATTGTAGCAATTACAAAGGCTACAAAATGAGGCTCCTTTCTGGCTCTGTATTGATTGAAGTGAAGAAATGGTATTGGAAATAGTAACGCAGTGTGATAAGTAACGGGAAAAAGACTCAATTGCATAATAGTTGTTACTGCTTTTCAATCTCTTTCCTGAATTTGTTGCTGGCAAGCTTTAAAGCAAAACAAACAAACAAAACACCCAAAACACAGGAAGAAAAAAAAAAAGCAAACCCCAGAACTGTTACTGAGTTTACACAAGAATCCAAACATATTTGATTCATAAAGCTGTGCTGTTGCTCTGTCAGTAGAGAAAATATTATGGTCTTATGCTTGTATAGTGAATAGAATAAGGTAAATTTGCTGCTTATCTGTGGAGAGACAATGGACTGTTGTCTGTTTTTCAAGAGTAAATGCCGTTCCATCCTAAATTTCAATAGAGTTTACAGATTAATTTTGCTCACCGTTTCACTCACCCTTTAGCGAAACAATTGGCTTGCAAGCCTTGTGGTGTTTTCTTCCAGCCTCTGCTACATGTTCTTTCATCCCTTTGATAAAGTGACTTGAATCATCAGCTTTATCTAAATATTCAGGCTACAAAAGCTGATGAATTGGTTGAATTAGTTTTAAACTGATTTTTTAATTAAAGTGTCCAGATAGATTTTTTAATTCTTTAGTTTCTGTCTTATTTAGTGTTATATTAAGTCTATTGATTTTAAATCACTATAATTTTAATCAATATAAACCTTGTTTCTAAATGTTCTTGCAACTCTTTGACTGGTTTAGGTAAAAATAATCTTAAATTATGTGTTTTTCTTGAATAGGGCGAATTTATGCGTAGGCCAGACTTTAGCTAGCAGTCCATTTTACTACTTTCTACCTTGGTTCTTCCTGAAGAAAAAATAAAGTCCAAAAATGAAGTATTGTGTTGGATAAATGTTAGCTAACCATAGTTAACTTTTTTGCCTTTACAGATTTCATTGGCTTCAATTATTTTTTCAACCAGAGTCTTATTTTAACACAGTAGATACTTTTTGAAGGCCAGGTCAGCTTATGTCACTGAACATCATTTTTGATGGCATCTGCTGTATGTTTTTTTTGTTAAAATGAAATTCTGTAGAGAAGGCTTAGTGAGATCTCATATAAGTGTATAAATACCTAGGGTGTAAAGAAGATGGAGCAAGGCTCTTTTCAGTGATGCCCAGTGACAGGATCAGACACAGTGGGCACAGACTGAGACACTGGAGGCTCTACATCTGAAGAGATCACATTTTCACTGTGAGGATGATGGAGCACTAGCACGTGTTCCCCAGAGAGGTTGTGGAGTCACCATCCTTGCAGGTATTCAGAAGCTGCCTGCACACGGTCCTGGGCAACTGGCAGTAGGTGGCTGTGTTTGAGCAGGAGAATTGGGCAAGATGACCTCTAGAGGTGACTTCCAAACTCAGCTGTTCTGTGATTCAGTGATAATTACAATGTAAATTATATTTCTTGTCTTCTTGAAAAGCATTAATATTCCAGTATTTTTTTAGTTGGCAGGTCATTAAAAAACGTACTGAAGGGTCAGTTTATATATACTCTTTTTTTAATTATTTTTTTTTTCCTAAAACTGCGAGGGTAAGATGTAGTTAAAAAGACTGTGTGTATGTGTGGTGGCTGGCTCATATTCTGTGAATTTAGCTGTATTTCACATATAAACATGTTAATTGCAAATTTTGCTTTTGTTGTACCTTAAGAAATCATGTGCAATATTTCTTGTTAGAGTTGAGTGTAGGTTGTGTTTGCAGATAAATGACTGAAACTAAGGATGACAGAGAAGCTGTGGAACGCATATGCAAAACCTTTGCCCTTTTTGAATTGACTGTTAGTTTTGACCCGACATTTTAATTCACTAATTAAACCTTTGATTGAAAATTTTGCAGAACTATTTGTTTGTTCAACATGCAACCACTTTACTCACCTGGATTGTACTATTTTACATTTAGACTTCTAATAAATGAAATTTGCTGACTGTTGTGTCTTAACAGTGAAGTTTAATGCTGTTCAGTGCTTTCACTTGCTTGTTTCAGTGAAGTACATGCAGTCATGAAGCACTTTGCCCTTTATCCCGAAAGTGCTCCTTTGCATGTATTACATTTCCTTTTGAATAAAAGACCAAAAGCCAGCCAGTTTCTTAAGGCTTTCTAAATCCATGCAGCTGAAATCCTTCTTAAACATGTAACCTGTTTCATGTACTCAGACAATCTAAGCCCATATACAGGAAGAGATTGGTTAACAACTAACCTCAGAGCAAGCCGGCAGAACCGCTGGCCCCTTGGTACCAGCAGTGGGGTGGCTCCTGGTCTGCATGACAGAGGATCCTTGCTTGCCCTAGCTCTCTCAACCTGGCATGCCAGAAAGGTAGTAAATGGTTTAAAAGAAACCCCACCCATATTACTCAAAATGTTCTTTTATATCAGAATATTAAATATTAAATATTCTAGTCTTTTTTTTTTTTCTGTTTCTGAAAGCAGTAACTAGATTGCTCAGCAAAATAGGAGTAGGTGACACGCTTAAACTTTAATTGTGGTAAAATATTATTCAACCAGCAGAAAAGTGTTTGCTGATGGGCATCTTGTAGGTTGGATGAAGAACTGGCATTGAATAAGCCAATAAAAAGTCTGGACCTGTACTGGCTCTGTACAGAGTCATCTCACGTGCCACAGTACTAAGTTTCTGAAGATGATTATTAGAAGGCAAGAGTGGCATTCCCAAGATGGAAAATAGAGGCATTTTTCACCAAAGATGGGGAAGAAGAAATTGTCTGAGGGATGTGTGAAACGCTACTGATTTTTGTAGGGAGAGATTCACCTTCTAAAAGGTTAAGGAGACAATAATTTAGCAGACAGACTACATTTAAAGATACAGTTATGCAATTATTTTTTGTTGGACAAATAATACACATACATTCATTTGAAGACTGTCTCAGATCAATATAAGAGACATAATTTGGGGGTAAAATTTATTTAAAAGTTTACAAAGTTTATTTTTTACACATTCTTCTTAATGTGTAGTTTTTTTAAAACATTTATTTTTCTGTTTCAGCACTTTTTGTTTAAAAAAAAAACCAACAACCTCAAATCTCTTAAAGAATCCTTTGAAGGGCTGCACATTAAGGCTAAGTATATTGATCAATCTGAAATGCAATTTTTGGTGTCACTTTGGTGGGGTTTTTATTTTCTTCCTTCACTTTAATTTAACCAAATAAAACAAAACAAAACAACCGACAACAACCTGTTATTCCTTCTAGTCCATTAACTTTATAAACCACTTGGATTTCATTTATGGACAGTTTGGTCCATTCTTGTTGCTGCAAAGCTTTGGTTATCCAATTTTCAAGGCTTGACAGTTAACACTTGTGACTTTCATTTGATTGACATGCTTCCAGTAATTTCATTATTAAAGTTGAAATGTTATTATTTAATTACATTTTAATGCAGAGCAGACAGAGTAACTTCAGCACTATTTTATATAAAGTTAACATTGGGAGAGTGATGTCTTCTTCTCAACAGTCCAAGTATTGCTTAAAGGAGATCTTTTCCTGAGTTAATACTGTCTAAAGAGCCAAACTGTTCCTCATGTAAGACGCAAAGATTCCTGAAAAAGCTTTTGAAAATAGCTTTTAAATTGCAATCCAATTTGAAGTAACTGATCCAGAGGATAAATTTAACAAGAATACCTTTGCTGCCAATTATTTCTTGTATAAACATTCATATTGTAAATAGTCATATGTTTAAGCAAGACCTCTGTTTAGTCCTTGTGGTTATTGAACCTGTTTATCATTAAAAATGCCAGTAATAGAGCACGTGACATAGCAGTGGCCTTTTCATACCACAGAAACTAAAAGAAACTATGTTCACCAAGTAATCCAGCCAAATGTCAAAAGTATGGGGAAAACTGTGGGTGTATTCATTGGAACTTCACTGGGTTCTATGAACTTGGCAAGAATTTATATCTAGATCAACCACTAATTGTAGATGCATTTAGACTGTAAATTGTCTGCAGCAGAATTTGGGAAAAATAATCCTTGTAATGGTAATTCCCTAAAATACCAATGACAATCAGACCAAATGAAAGTATCTTGGGTACCTGATACTGAGAGCATCTTTCGTATTCTACTAGTTTCCTTTCTGTCTTTCTAAGTACTCTTAAAACTAGCTATTTAATGTCTTTAGTAACATGATGTCCATTCCTTGTGTTGTTTCATCATTTTTCCTAGCCCCTTCTGTTACCTCCGTTGATTTATTTATTTGTGTTCTGCTACTTGTTACAAAGGGAAGGTGAGCCCTCTGGACTTGTCGCTTAGGTCTATACTGGCAAAATGAACAATACCGGAGTGGATTCAGTTGTTTAAACTCTTGCTTTTTACTTGGTTATTACAACAGTTTGGCAAGGCTTTGGGCAGCATCAACTAGTATTCTCCTGAGCAAAGCCTGAGCATAGCTGGGGAGAAAGAAGGCTCAAATACATTCCCATCAGGCAATTGCATACTCTGAAGGGTGAGGGAGTATGGACACAGGCTGTTATATGCCAGCTGGCCTTGGTGCCACCAGACAGTCCTGGCATGTTTAATTTACTGTTATAGGCACAGCCTTTGTCTTATACACCACCATAAACAGAAACTGTGTAGATCTGGGCACTTTTCCATGCTAAGGCATATATCTATATAGGAGAGAGAAAGAGAGAGATATATATAATCTGTCCATTAGATTACTTCCAGGTTTCCTCTTAACTGCTGGGTGCTGTTCAAAGAGTAACTTCATAGCTCTGATTGGGCTGTATTTACTCAGCATGAGGGCCACCAGGTGACCTCAGTGGGCTATGGTTTTGCATAATTGTCTAGACAGGATGTTTTGGGAATGTAACCTACTCCTCTGAATGCAATTTTGTGTTAGTATTTTGGTATTGATATGCAGCAGTAATATGGAATCATAGAATTACTTAGGTTGGAAAAGACCTTTAAGATCATCAAGTCCAACCATTAACCCTACTCTGCCCAGTCCAGCACTAAACCATATTCCCAAGCGCCACATCTAAATGACTCTTAAACACTTCCAGGGATGGTGACTTAACCACCTTCCTGGGCAGCATGTTCCAATGTCTGAAAACCCTTCAGTGAAAAAGTTGTTCCTAGTGTCTAGTCTAAACCTCCCCTGGTGCAGCTTGAGGCCATTTCCTCTTACTTGTGAGAAGAGACCAGCACCTACCTCTTTATGAAGTCCTTTCAGGTAGTTGTAGAGGGCGATGAGGTCTCCCCTCAGCCTCCTCTTCTTCAGACCAAATAGCCCCAGTTCCCTCAGCCGCTCCTCGTAAGGCTTGTTCTCAAGGCCCTTCACCAGCTTTGTTGCCCTTCTTTGGACATGCTCCAGCACTTTGATGTCTTTCTTGCATTGAGGTGCCCAAAACTGGACACAGTATTTGAGGTGTGACCTCACCAACGCTGAGTACAGAGGGGCAATCACTTCCCTGGTTCTGCTTGCCACACTATTTCTAATACAGGCCAGGATGCCATTGGCCTTGGCCACCTGAGCACACTGCTGGCTCATATTCAGCTGCCTATCAATCAGAAACCCCAGGTCCCTTTCTGCTGGACAGCTTTCCAGCAACTCTTCCCCAAGCCTGTAGCACTACATCGGGTTGTTGTGGCCCAAATGCAGGACCCAGCACTTGGCTTTGTTGGACCTCATACAATTGACCTTGGCCCATCAATGTAGTCTGTCCAAGTCCCTCTTGCAGAGCCTACCTACCCACAGGCAGATCAACACTCCCTCCCAACTTGGTGTTGTCTGCAAACTTACTAAGGGTGCATTCTATCTCCTCATTGAGGTCATTGATAAAGAAGATGTTGAACAGAAGTGGTCCCAACACTAAGCCCTGAGGAACTCCACTTGTGAGTGGCCGCCACCTGGATTTATCTCCATTCACCACCACTCTCTGGGCCCAGCCATCCAGCCAGTATTTTACCCAGCACAGCATATGCCTGCCCAAGCCATGAGCAGCCAGTTTTTTCATCAGAATGCCGTGGGAGACGGTGTCAAAGGCTTTATGGAAGTGCAGGTAGACAACATCCACAGCCTCATGTCTCTTAAAACATGAACTTAATAACACTGATAGTAAAAGGTGATAGATGTTGTGGAAATTGTGTGTGAATTGAAAAGGACCCCATATGCCAAAAGGGAAAAGAAAGGAAATGGCATGCCTGGCTTGTACCAAGAGATCAGAAGTTTGGTGTGTGAGCCCAGCTGACTTCCAAGAAATATCACCCTGTCCTGGCTTTGCAGGGGTAAAATCGCAGGCTAGGCATGGTATGCAAGCCAATAGGAGTTTTCAAGTCATCTGGGAGCTTATGTCAGGGCAGCTGATCCAAGCTGACTAACAGGTGTATCCCTGCCATCGATGTCATGCTCATTGAAAAGGGGAAGGCTTGCTGAGGATGGGGAGCTCCTTTTCCTGGGGCTCCTCCTTCTCAGGCTTCTCCTCCTACTCCTGAGGGCTGGGCTGAGTATAACATAAAGTATAACTTTATGTTGGCATTCATATTGGTTTTGATATTTGATTAAATCCATTTTTGTTTCAACCCAAGGGTCTCCTCTCCTTTTCCTGATTCCCCTTCTTGGCTGGGAAAGGGTCATCAGGTGATAGAAAAAGAGCTATAGTTTCACCTGTACAGGCTAAACATAGACACACCCATACCCCGTTTCATTATTTGGGGCTGTTGGCATTGATGATGGTCACTGTTGCTGGTGTTGTGATGTGGAAAGGATATTTCAAGGTCGTCACTTCAGTTATGCCTCTGTCAATTTTTCAGATGCATCAGAAGGTGATTGGAGGGGGCAGGGAGGAAGAGTAACAGTATCACACTTTTAGCTTTTGTTGGCCAGAAATAGAAGACTTCACTTTGCAGTAGCAGAAAATGATTCTTTTGCAAGTTTACCTTTTCAGATGTGAAATGTCTGAAAAGAGCTTCCATCCTCTCCTAAAGCAGAGCGGTTGTTAACCTGGTCAAAAGTTACCAAAATATGCATTATAATTCTTTAAATGGCTGCTCAGGGACTTTTTATGTGGGAGCATAATTGATGGTGTCAGTTTTAATAAATAATTCAGTAGTTTTTTTTCTTCTTGATTGTATAGCAGGATTTGTGGATAATAGAGGTCTGAGGACTAAGCGTGACTGATGAGAATGGATGGCATATTGCTATAAATCTTGTTACTTTTTACCTGTGTAAAAAATGAGTTTGAGTTACTGACCATCCCCACAGCGTATTTGTCCTTTTACTGTGTGTGGACCAAAAACATGCTCAGAAGGCAATTATTAAAACTTTGTGTGCTTGAAATAACCATTGCTAACTATACACCTGTAGTGTTTGCTTTACTAATTTTATTTATTTATTTGCTACATGGAGAGTGTGAAACTCACTTGTTTAATTCTGAATTTCATGGAGTTTAACTTTCTTGTAGTTTAGATTTAAAAGAAATTTACATGTATTTACTGTTCAGAATTCAAACTGTATTTAATATTTCATGTGATGAAAAAGAACTTATTTGATTCTGATAGTTATAATGAATGCTTTGTAGTAAAATGGCGTGGTCAGTAAATTAAAATGTTATAGCATTTATTCTTCTGTGCCTTTACTTGACATAAGGATA
This sequence comes from Hemiprocne comata, assembly GCA_020745705.1. Lineage (NCBI taxonomy): Eukaryota > Metazoa > Chordata > Aves > Apodiformes > Apodidae > Hemiprocne > Hemiprocne comata. The sequence continues at coordinate 40,833,931 of CM036587.1, forward strand.
ACTATCTCTGGCTAAATTTGGCTGAGTCTGCCTAACAACCACTTCTTTTTTCTTTTTTGTCTCAGTTGTAGTTCATGATTCATCAGCTTGGCGTCTCTTCACTCTCTATTCATCTACAGTCTCAGGAATTCTGATTGACTGTGCTTGTTTTCTAGACACACCGTTGTGTGTGGTAATGTCTGACAATCAAAATACTGTTGGATGTTTCTGTATTTGGGTTTGTGCAAGGAGAGCAAGGGACCATTTCTTTCCAACATATTTGTTTGTTTTTCCTTGGTGATTTTTTCTTGGAGATTTTGTTTTTCCTTAACACTTTCCTTTCAGGGTTCACTGAGCCCTGCATATGGCTGGAGCATGGTAAATATTATCTCTGCCCTACCAGCCTTTCCCCTAACCTAAAATAGATTAGTCAATGGTAATATCATGTAATCACAAGTAGAACAAAGTACTTCTTCTTTGAGAGAGAATATATTATTACTACTTTTGGGAACTAATTTGATCAGGGACTATAGCAGAAGCTGAACATTCTTTTAGGTATTTTCCTATAAAAGAATAGAGAAGTTCTGCCTGAAGATGTGGAGTTGAAAGCTTGGCTTCTTCCACATTTCAAACACCACCCCCCCCATGACTTCTTAATCTATCAAGTCTATTAAATCCAAAAGTTCTCCCTTTCAAAATAAATGTGAACTCTTCCTGCACCAGTTATTCCACTGTGCTTTCTGTCATTAACCCAGGCAATAGTTCCAGGAACACTCCAGAGAATACAGCTCTGTGCTCCTGACCCTAAGCTTCAGCCTAACTCCTAAATCTTGCTTCCAGATCCCTCCCAGCCCTTCCTCCATTGTCGATACTCTTAGGAGCCTTGGGGACTAGTTCCCCACCCAAACACTCTCTGGGATACTACACAGATGCCAAATCAGGTCTGCTTTGGTGCTGAGAAGGGTAGTCATCCATCTGATACTGTCTTCACTGGGACTGTTAAACTAGCTGTATGTTTGATACTTAGCCCCCTGCTCGCTTTCCTTCCAACTGCAGGACCTTTTTTCTCCTGAGCATCAGCAATAGGGAATAATATCCCGGATGTCAATTGCTTTGTGCAACTGTCTTGTTGATGTATCACTCTTGTCTCTGTGTGTTTGGTTTTGGGATGGTTTTGTCTTTTGTTTTTGGGTTTTGGTTTTTTTTGTTTGGTAGTTTTGTTTTGTTTTCATTTGGCCAAACTATCTTCAAAGGAGAGTATTTATATGCTTGGCATCTATAAGCTGTCCGCAACAGGTGTATACATGCTGGTACACATTACACATTGTATGTTAACTGAGAAGTTTTCAATTGCCAAGTTGGTCTTAAATGATTATATAATGCCTCAGCATGCTCTAAAAATTATTCCTTTTCATAACTTTAAACTTGTTGTGCCTGTGGTTGTTCCAGTAGAGGCCAGGAGGTTAATGCACAGATAGTACATAAATTTTTGTCACCTGAATGGGTCGATGCTTGATTACCTCCCTTCTCTGTGAGGGATGCAGACTACTAGAGCATATTACGGAAGTTCTGTTAAAGCCAAAACAAGCTTGACTTTAGGATTAGACATTTATTTTATTAATGAGAAATCAGCATGTGTTCTTTGCATCGATAGATAAGGAACTGTGTCCTATTTAAAGCAACCAACCTCCTCCCGCACCTGTCTACACGCATTCAACTTTGTCTACAATCCCAATTTGCAGTTTATATCCTCTCCAGACTGAGTATCAATAAAGCATAAATATCTTGAATAGATGTAGACATAATGCATTTAAAATAAATTCATTTCTAACACGACTGTCTGGAGGCTAGAAGCATTTCATCAGACATAGACCTCAATACTATATTGTTTTAGTTGATGTATTTTTTCGTTCACAAAACAGCATTTGTATTATTTGTAGACATCCTAGCATAATATTTGGTTTCTAGAAATAGCTAAATAACAAATAAGATTATGGTTTTGTATGTCAGTCATATATACTTATTATTCTCTGGAAGGATAATGGCATACTACTCTGGCTTAAACAGGCTTAGCTTGCGAACTCTGTTTTAAACCTTCATAGCAGTAAGCTTGTATGCTGTAATATGTGCTCATTTCTGTAATGCTAAGCTTACATTTATTAAAGCTCCAGCTTCCAGTAAATACCTCTGTTTGTGAAAGCATCTCCTATAACTTCTCCTTCTTGCCTTTCTGAAGAACAGAAATACAGGTTTTTTGTGTAACTTTTGTTTACCTTTTAATCTGGTTGTCAGTGGCAAAAGATTAAACAATCATAGTGTTGATTCCAGAGTTTTTAGAGAGGAAGCTCAGAGGCTAATTTCAACCAATTTGACAGGAAAGTAGGAGTCTAAAAAATGCTAAATTCCTACAATAAGCCTACACACCATATGGCCAAGAGCCCATATGTAGTCCTTGCAGCTATTGCTTTCATGTGCCAGTGGCCTGGAGGAAATGTGTTCCCTCCCATCGTATGTTCAACGAATCGTCTAGAAAACGAGAGAGACAGTTTCTTCCAATAGCTTCTTTAGTGAAATAAGCTCAAAAGCAGCACAAAGAGTCGAAACATGCTTCTTACTTTCTTTGAATAGACAGCAGTTCCTGTTTAGAGATGTGTTTAATATTAAGAGGGAACTGACCTTTGGAAGTGCCTCCATTTGTGCTCACCACACATAATGTTGGAGGGATCTGCTGTTTTGGAGAGAGATAGAGCAGACAATTCCCAAGTACCTTCTCTCTCACTCTCTGCCTCAGGCTCTCAAATACCAGGTACTGTGGGAGGACAAGTAGCTGACTGGTGTTCTTTTGGTGTTACGAAGATCTTATCTGAACTTTACCCTTCAGAGGTATGATAGTGCTGTTATTATGCAGGCAATAATTTTAAGAAAAGTTGTGCTTTTGTGAGGAGCTGTAAACTCTGGGCTGGTTTGTGGTAAGGCAGTTGACTGTCAGAGAAGTGCTGGAATCAGATGAGATTTGTGATTCTGTTGGTCAACAAGGATGGGAAGATATTCATTCCTGTAGATGTGTGATCCCCCTATAAGTTCTCTAACTAGTTTTTTGACAAAAAGACTTTGCAGTGTCTTTCTGGATCAACAGATAAGTGACGTACCTGTTGCTGTGCTGTAGGCAATGAGGTAAAAGTGCTCTCCATCACAATTTTCATACTTTCCAAAAAGCGTGACTGAAATGAATAGCATACTATCCCTGTATTTAAGCATACATGCAAAACCCCATTTGTTACTAATTTAGCTGTCGGGTGTGTGGAATGGATATTCAGCTTCCAAGTCATACAGCTGTATCCCTTTAGCATAGACCACATTTAATAGTAGAACAGTGAATCAAAAAATAATTGTTGTATGTTGTAGTGGTTGGTGCATTCTGGAGAAGGAAGAAGAGCCAGCAGGTTACTTATTAGTACAGAAATTGGAAATTCAGAATATGCTTCCTAGTTTGTCTATTGTGAGTGGAACAGTTTTACTGGTGTTAAACTAAGGAAGTCCTCAGTTCTGGTTTTCTTATCTTTGGCCTGTGTAGATGAGTGATTTTTTAATGTCTTGTTCAGATTATGTGATTTTTGATAAGTGTGCTTGGGAAATGTAACTAATTCACTTAGTCTGCCTACACATCCCTGTCAGTCCTGTCAGCTGCACCATTCCTCCCAATACTCTCCCCTCCCCCAATCACTGGCCAAATTTCAACCACAGCTGACAGAGGGAAAGAGTTTTTAGATGTATTACATTCATATGAGGTGCCTGAAAATAAGATGACTGATAAAGAAGAGACTTTTGCCCCATGAGAATATTAGTATGCAAATACAACCCATATTAGACATTAGAGAATCCACATGAGAACTCAGCCCTGAGGCACAAACCCATAAGAAACTGTCATTTACTGGCATTATCTTGCTCTTTTCCAGTTTTTACCAGTTGATCTCCAGGTTGTTGCTTTTTGTGGGTTTTTTTTGTGAGGGCAGTGGAGAAAAATGAGGAAAAGAGGATGCTCTGTAAAAATAATAAAAAAAAAAACTGTTTCACTTCTGTTTATTTAAATAATATAGCAAGTTTTGAAATAGAGTTGCTGATTTTTGAAGAACTAACACTGGCTAAATGTGCCTTATCTTCTAAAAGGCAGTATGATAAGGATTAGATGTTCCTGGTTAAACATAGGTTGTGGTCTTTTCTTGGAAAAATCTTATACTTTTACCTTTCTCTGACAGTTGTAACTGGAAATACCTGTTGCATCTCAGTTCTTGAACTAGAGTTAATCTGGCAGTTTAAGCAGCATTGTGGTTTATTTCTCTTTTTATTCTTACATGGGGAAACCAAGATAAAAATATTGCAATTGAAGTGCAGCTGAATATTGGGAAACCAACACAAGGCAGAAAAACCTTCTAAAAGAAAAAATGGTGGGAAAAGAAATATTATGCTGCAAATTTTCTTTGTCATTTGCAGTTATGGAAAGTGCCAGTTCTATCTGTGTAAACCTACAGATGTATTTCAGGCTGGTCTGTAGTGGCTATCTCGCCCTGCGTCAAAACTGGGAGCTTCTTCCTAGTCAAGGTGTTGATGTAATGCACAGAGATCTTAAATCTACAAAAGACACATACCACTGTGTAACACTGTCTAAATAATTTCTGCTTCTAGGGGAGGATAGGAAGATGCTGTATAAAATTTTTACCAAACTATAGATTCTCAGTCTTTAAGTTTGTGATATAATAGTATGTGTGTGTCCCTCGAACAATTCAGGCATTGTTTCTTTACTACGTCTGGCCTACTTTTATGATTCTCAGATCTAGGTGTCCTGCAGGCTCCTGACTGTTTCATTCTGCATTGAACATTAGATTGATAGGGGATATCAATAAAATAGATAGTTATACAGGAGGGATAATTGATGTTACTTACAGTGCTGAACCAAGTCAGAAACAGTTGAATAGATTTAATTGCAAGTATTTATCTGGGACTCTAGCACTTCAGCTGGATGCTCAGGAAATTATCTGTAGGTAGAACAGCCTTCAACTTCTCTTGGATTGTAAGCCACTAAAGGAATTACCTTTCCACCAGTCTAGGAGAGGAGTTTGTCTCAGTCTCTCTCATACAATAGATATAATTTCAGAATCCTGAGAGTTCCGTCTTGTGTTGCATTGGCCACCTTCCTTTTGCTTTTAATTCCCCTACACACACCCCTTGCATGTATGGTGTCTGTTGTTCTGAAATAACAAGGTGTGTCCTTCTGTCCTCTGTGATTTTTTACATTTTGCAAAGGAACTGTACTGGCTCAGGTGTTAAAAAGCTTTCAACAGTTGAGGAGCTGATTAGCATTAAAGCTAATGATAGGTGTTTTTGCTGGTGGTGCTGAAATCCAAAGACTTAAAGCGGTTGAGTGTTAATAGGTTTGACTTTGCTTTTTACTAAAATGTATAAAGAAAAGCAGCAGTTCCCTTTGAAAACAGAAGTTATTTCTGCATTAGAATGTTTTAGTGAAATGGTAGCATAGAGGCAATGTCTGCTGACATCTGACTAGGTCAAGTGTTTTGAGGACTTACGTTTTTTGTGCTTACGTATACCTGAAACTGAGACATTGCTTCTGTAAAACTAAATTATTATAAAATGAAAATACTTTATTTAGAAACAAATTTGCTTTCATCAGACTGATGTAAAGTATTCTTAAGCTGCACTTTGTTGCTCTAAAATTTTAATTTTTTCTGTTAGTCTCCAAACCCCTAAAATAAATGAAGGTATCTTACATTAAATAGCTGTATTTTAGCAGGAATTAACATACAAATATTTGAGACTGAAAGTTATAATGCCTTTTATCCTTTTTATGCTTATCTGTTTTAAGTAGCTTCAGTTCTCTGTGAAGACAAAGGCCTTGGTGTACATGCCACTGATAATAGACACTGTGACCATATCATGTATGCTTCCTTAATAATGTCTGACATTATCAGATTGATTAACTCGGCAGGAGGCCTTAATCAGATTTAACTACTGTTGGCAGCTGTACACTGGCAGAATAGTAATACATCAGGGAGTAATATTGAACTTCTTTTATAAGCTGTATTAAACATGAAACTAAAAAACGTACCATAAAAATTATCATTATTTCTAGTACTCATGCAATGAGAAGTGAAACCTGCACATTGCTAGCATAATCTCAGATCTCTTTTTGATAATTTTTTCTCAGATTTTCAGTCGTCATCACTTCCAAATACTGATAATCTTTAGGTTGTACTTAGGTAGTTAATAGGAGTATATTTTAAACACAGCTATTTCTCCTAAGATTCACAGAGCAGTAAATAATTTGGGACTCATTAGCTTAAGCAGAAATGTCATAAAAACATTTTGTAGCTACAGATTTAAGCACATATGTATGTGACAAAGTAATGAAAATCCAAGCTGGATTTTCTGCTTTGTCCCTCTCAACTCAGATGCCATGTTATGACACATTGCTGTAGTTTCATTTGATGCAGAATACTCAGAATATTCATAACTAGAACACAGGCCACAAAGATGTTAATGTAGCATTCATTCGTAGGTCAATAGGTCAGGTGGGACAACTGTGATCATCAAGTGTGACCTGCCTATTATGTGACATTAAGACTTGTTTTAATTCATTCCTGTTTGAAATAAAGCACGTCTTCTTGAAAAAGATTGACTTTTGGTTGAAACAAATTAATGAAGGAGACAACCACAGCCCTTAGCTATTTGTTACAGCAATCAGTTATCCTTCAGGTAAATTGCAGGCTGGATTTGTTTAACTTCCAGATAATATGCTAATGTTACTTTATAGTTAACTTAGTTAGATTATGGTTGAGTTACAGCTGATTCTGTTGTTGGCACTTTGTGTTTTCAATTAACTTTCCGTGCTTTGTGTTCCACTTTGAAAACAAAATCATTCAAGCTCCTGGAGTTTTTTTATTGTAAAGTAAGCTTTTTAGGTATTAACTATTATCTTGTAAGGTGCTTGTGTTCAGCTCGTTGTTGTGCCACGTTTATGAGTCTTCTTGCCCAAATAACATTTTCTTGTTATTCTGAAAGTATCGCCTGCATTTTTGTGTCTTCCGTGTAAGACTTGGTGTTTCTTCATATTCCAAATCCTGCAATTTGCTTGTACTTACCAAGAGGCTCAGGTTGCTTTACCTAGGCAATTCAGTGTTTTCCATTTCCTCTGTCTCTGTTGAAACTGTAATTGTTACCAGTGAGGATTTAGTTTTCTTCAGATAGTGAATTTCAATGTGAAACTGCAGAGCACCAAGACTTGGTCTTGCAGGTTGCTCCTAGGCTGTTTCAGTTCCTCCTTTCGTGACTGAGCAAAAAGCCCTGACATTTTATATTCTGTATTTCTTATATTGCAAGAAGATTGGAAGAACATGGCCTTTTCTCTCTTCCTTCCTCTCCTCACAACATCTTCAAGATTGCAAGCCTCGGATGGTTGACATCCCATAGCAGATACTCTAGACTGAGCTGCTTAAAGAGTCCTAGAATCACTTAGGTTGGAAGAGACCTTTAAGATCGAGTCCAACCATTAACACTATCCTACCAAGTCCAGTACTAAGCCATATTCCCAAGCACCACATCTAGACGACTTTTAAACTCATGTCCTCATTAGAATTTTTTTTTTTAATTTTGTAGAAAATTGTTTATAAGTAGCCTTCAGATTACTAAATACATGATTAGAAGAACTAGTCTAATTTTTTGAGTCTTTAGTGTCCTATCTGTTTTTTTTCTCTGTCTCAGATTCTAGGTAATAGGTGCTATGTCAGTGAGCTTTACAGAACAGGGAATGAGGCAATTAGTTTGTTGTTTGGACAAATCCTTATTTATATTTTGATAATCTGGCAAATAATAAAATTCAGAATGGTTCAAGCATACCTGTACTATTTTTGCTGAAATAGAACAAAATCACTGGACTTAAGTTGTGTGAGGAAATGCTTAAAAGTGCTCTTAAATAATAAAATTGATAAAAGGAACTATTTTATAGAAATACATAATAGAAATCTGATTTAGGGTTTTTTTTTCCAGAATTCCAAACTTCTCATTTCAAATGCTTGTGATGATTGCTGAAGTGATATTAAAGCTACTTCAGTGGTACTACTGCTTTGCTGAGTTCGATAATAGAAGCATCTCAGGTGATAACTGTGTGTGCTTCATTATGTATCACAGAGAAATTCCATTTATATAGTTCAAGTAAGCAAAGAGAAATTGCTTTGAATATATTTGTAATTACACAGGAAAGCATTGTCACAGACCTGTAAAACAGACGAGCATAGATTATTATTGCAGAGGTGAAAGAGAATCAATATTAATGTACTTTCAGCCTAATCAAACTGGCATTTGAGTGCTTCAAAAATATTGTGATTTTAATAAGATGCAGTAGGAACCGCCAAAAGTGGTGATAATTCTCCAGTATTTCTGCATACTTAAGGGGGAGGGAGTGGGGAAAGATAGTAAGTTGATGAATATGTCAGGTACGAGGAAAAGCTTCTGAGAAATAGTAAATGTTTAAGCAGAATGTTACTGACATTGCAGTAGGCATTGGCATCTGACACTCATGTAATTTATGACAATGCATATTTGAGTAACAATTGCCCAGGAAGGCAGCAGATTATAAAGATGTGCATAAAAATGTTTTTGTGGGTTTTTGTAATGCTTGTTGTGCTTTTGTTGTACTGGATTTATTTCATTTCACATCCATCCCTGTTGGCTAGTTTAGTACCTCTGGGGCTGCCTTGCAGATCATGAAGGTGTTTTGAAACTGCTGTTGGGTGACACCATTTTACAGGTTGCTTTCCTTGAATGTGATGGAAAATTATAGTTCCATGGTAACAGTTTTATCTATCATAAGAGTGCCCGTCTCAAGTTCTAGGGGGCCTATAGGGAGTGCTTAGATGCATTTACTGTGAAGTAGAAGAAAGTGCATCATTTACAGTTCTTATTTGTTGTTTCATATCTTAATTCTCTGTTTTACTTAAGGCCTAATTAAATTGGTTTGTGGGTCAGACTGAGTTCCTAGATTAAAAAAAAAATAGTACAAATAACAGTGGTGATTCAAACAAACCTTTTACAGACACGTGTTTCGTGTTGTGTTACGTGATTGCTATACCTAAATCGGTATTTCCAGGTTTTTAGTTACTATTTTGGCTTGTTCAGGATAGACTTGAACAGCCCTGTCTGTTCAGGTTCTCCTCACTAGTATCTGTATGGTATTTTTATCAGGTCAAACTTATTTAATTTAGCACATGAAGCTACATTGAAGGGGTTTGGATAATCCAGTGAGGTGTAACATGGACTCAGTTGTTGTCACTAGGGCAGAAGAAAGAACATTTTCTCTGAAAGGACAGATTGAGATTCACTCAACTACTTCATAATGTAATATAGGGCATACAGAGATCAATTAGGCATGTTCTCTGCTTACTGGTAGATGTTTCGTACCATGTCCCCATGAATATCACCTGCTCTGGAGATAATAAAATAAATTGCATTACCAGGATAAATTGAAAAAACAAGTCAGTAATAACACAGTAAATTCGGTTACTGCAAGAACTTCATGTATGCATCAGACCAGCCAAATAACTATCAACAACTATAAATTACAAAGAGTTAATATATTATCTGTACTGATAAGGGAGTTTAGGGAAATGCCCAGTTAGAGACTTTCCTTCCTTACTGATTAGATTTTTGTAAGGAATTTTTGCATTTCATATCTGTCTCTGAATGCAAAGTATCTTATGAATTTGAAGCTTCACTTGCCTCTAGTAGCTGGAAGGAACAGGCTGTCCCAAGTATTTTGTAGCCTCTGAGGCTGAATGGTAGGATTAGATTGCTTGCTGCTTTTGCAGCCTGCCTGCTGTTGTTTTAAAAGGGGATTTTTGAAGTCTTTCACACAGTTCCCCAGGGTTATCTGGGTTATCCTGAATTATCTGTCTTTGCAGTGAGTCATTGCTACTACTCATGATAAGTTTTGTGGGGTTTTTTTTCACTGATGGAGTGTGATTCACATACTTATTGCTAGTTTGGTTTTGGCATGTGGCTGAAGAAAAAAAAACCACACACACACACACAGACACACAGACACACACACGTTAATTTTCAGTCTGCTCCTGTGGGTGGCCAGATAGAATTTTCTTTAGGCATGGGAATACAGCTTTACTGGCTTACAGTTGGTTATTAAGTTCATAATTGGAGAATTACATTTTTACCCTAGAAAGAGAGGAAGCTATTTCTGCTGCAGAATGTAATTATTTTTCATAAAAACAATTCTCAAGTTAGATGGCAATGGTTATAAACCATTTTCCACTTGTCACTACTGTTCAGAAGAGTGGATTTTTACGGCCTTATTGCCATGAACCATCAAATTTTGTTCTAGGCAGTTCAGTTGGGACTCAAAGATAGGACAAATAAATCCTGGAAAATGTAATCCCAAAGAAAAGATCATACACTTTATTGTAGGATGGCGGGCTTACTTTATTTAGTGTCTTAAAAATAGCAGAACTTTTAATCTGATGACAAAGCTTGTAACTGTCAGAGAAAGCAACAGCAGTCTCTTATATAAGATCTGGGGAAAAAAAATAACAATATGAATGGACAAAGAATGAGAGCAAAGAGCTCTCATCAATAGATGTGTTATAGTGAACTCAGCATGCCAGTAGATGTGTAGAATAGATCATCATTCCTCTGAAAAAAAGTATCATTTTTCACTCCAATATTGAAGAGAATACAATGAGAGATGTCTTGACAATCTACTTCTTATGGGAGTAGTTCTTGCATCAAAAGAAAAGGTTTTCCTTTTACTATGAATTATATCTCTAAAATAAATAGAAATAATTTCTAATAATCTGGGTCAGATAATTGCAGCAGAATCATTAATCTTAATGGTATTTTAGAAATACTGTAATTCACATTAATGCTATGAAACAATGAGTAATTGTTACTGTGTCAAGTATTGTTCCTCACGTTTGGTCACTGAAGAAAAGTGAAGAAAGTTTCTGCTGTTTGGAGGGAGAGGGAATTATTTTTGTTTTAGTAGAATGGTAGCCTTGAAGCTAAAATGCTAATTTTTGTTTGGAATAAGGAAGCTGTTAATTGTTTTGTAGAATGCTATTGAAAATCCATTAATGTACGGGAGAGCAAAATCGATTATGCATCTGTTCACATGTTTACTGATCACTGGGAAGAATGTCACCACAGTTTAGAAGAGTTCTGTCATGGGATTAAAAAAATCCATATTCTTCAAGCTTTATTATAAAAAGGAGAGAGAAAATGGCTTACAATGTCAGTCAAGGCATGCTGTAACCATTAACTTTGCAAGAAAGACACTGGAGTTATGTTGCATTATTATAAAAAGTGCTCTATCTTCCCTCTTTTGGGAAAATGTATCAAGAATTTGGTGGCATTTTGCCTCAACTAAATAATTGATTCCTCCCATCAGTACCTAGGAAGCTTACTTGTGTAGCTGGCCCTATGCAAGGGTGATCTCATCTGATCTCAGCGCTGTACAGAATCATGTGTTTGAAACCATGGCAAAATAAACAGCTAATAGGAGAACTGTGCGGGTCAGAAGATGATTGCAAATGCTTAGGGAGATAGGTGGACATTGGGGACTTCTCGTTACATGTTTTATGAACCATCTTGGACTTTCTGAGAGTTCTCATAGAACTAAAAACTGTGTCCATCCAGGAAGCAATCACCGTTTTTATGTAAAACCATGGAACTAGACAAGGCTTTGGGGAGAGATAGGCATGGATGGCGGATTACCACATTGATATGGGTTGCTTCAAATTTACACCAATAAAAATGCTTCAAGAGAATGAAAAACAAAGTAAGAAAGGTGTACTAGTATGTCTAATATATGCATAACATCTGGGTTTTTTTGTGTGTACCTTTTTAATTCAAATCTCAGCTGGCTTCCCTGCAGTTCTGTGAAGTTCCAGATCAGAGTTCTAGAATTCTTGATCAGGATCATATTTTAATCAACCATTTATCTTAAATGAGCATATTCAATCATGGACACTTCTAAGTAGCTTACTATGTATTACATAGTTATTATATAATTTTGCATAATAGCTGTTTATTTGACTTTATGAACTGTGATGCTTGGCTTGTATCTGCTGTTATTTTAGATATGGGAGAAAATAAACAGATTTAAATAATAATCTCAAAATGTTAATAAATTTGGGGTTTTTCCATACATGGAAAGATACACTAATAAAACCAAAAAGTAACGTCTACAAATGCAGATCTAAGTAGTTTAAACAGTGTTTCAAATAGTGACAGCTTCTTAAAATATACTTTAGCCAAATTGAAGTACTTTTTTCAATTAAACTTTCCAAGTACCAATACTGTATTGTTTGAGGCTTTGAATGTTAAGAATCTCTCATCAGTCACATCATTACCCTTTACTTTTTTTTGCCCAAAACCATTGGCAGTACTCAGGGCTGCCAAGATGCCTTTTGAGAAAAAAAAATCACGTTTCTTTGACACCACTTTGTTTACAGATCTTGTAAATAAACACCTCAACAACGAGGAAAACATTTTCAATAATTACAAGTTATTTATATTTAATTCTCTTTCACAAAATCGTTCTACTTTGACTTTCTAGGCTACTGCAGCAATCCTAAGAATTGTTATTCTGCTCAGTACTGAGGGTTGCCCAGGTCTCTCTGGGTCAGCATACAAATTTAACTAACTGATTCATTAAGAGGGCAGGTTGCATCCCCTGCTGCATTTTGCCTCTTTGTTCAGATAAAAGCTGCAACACAGTGTCAGGATAAGTTTTTGTGATACTGTTACTGAGCTTTGAGGGAGGGTGGAGTTGCTTTGGTTTCGTTTTTAAACTTTGATCCTGCTTCAAATGGAGTATCAGTGGAGAGAAGAGTGTCAATTATCTTGTACAAATCAACTTTCCATGTTTCGTCTGTAGGGAGAAGTAACAAAAGCAAGTATTGATTGTTCAGTTAGGCTAGTCAGGGGACTCAGCTACAAAAATAGATCATGGAAGAAATGGGAGGCAGAAAAAGCATGGACAAAGGAGCAGATAGGAACGTTTTCTTTGCAGATGAGTGCTCCTAATTGCATAAAAAATCACAACAAATGCTGGCAGCCGAGAAGAGAAAAAGCAATGTGTATAGGCTGGCATCCTGATTTCTGAACCTTAAAATTAGTCCGTTAGTAAATTGTGAAACCCCTGCAGGGAAGCGAGAAAGTGGGTGTTTCACTACTTTGTCTAAAGCTGTGCATATCCTGGACTATTAAAAGTACCAGAGAGAATAATTTCTAGAGGGCTCTGTATAGTACCCAAAATGTCCATTTGTTTAACTTTTGTGTGTGTGTGTCTCAAGAGAGATGAGCTATAAATGCAGTGTCCTCAACGAAGAAGCACTGGGAAAGCTTGATTAGACTGCTGAAGCATCTGTGAACTACGGAGGTTGCCTTTTTTTGAAGGATTTGCAGATAGAGGCACCAGAGTCACCAGGAAACATGCCGGAGAAGAGAAAGCAATACTCTAGGCCAGAACTCACAGTCCCAGCTGCAAGGAGAGAAGTTTTATCAGGACTGTGGAAGCATGTTGTTTATGCTTTTCTCAGAGTGTCCTTAGTACTCCACATTTTTCTCTGCCAGTGACCACAATCAGAGCAATGTCAAGCCACGGCTGAATCCGTAAGGTAGCAATTCAACCTCCAGGCAAAGCCCATTCAGCTCCACCTCTAGTCAGCTTTTTACAGACTGTGGTTGAGCCAGTGGTTCATATTGTTCTCAACTGCTCACTTTGAGAAGCTTAATTATCCCTTATTCTCTTTATCTCGAATAAATATATGCCTTGCCCACCAGATCAGACAAGATTTTACCCAATTTTCATCATATCGGGATGTCTTGAGGGTATAATAATGAATACAGGCATTATAGTTGAAGGCAACAAAGTAATATATTTGCATAGTGAGGCAGCAGTGCCTTCAAATAGAGTAAGTTTTTATTTCCTGCATTAACGTCTTTTCTTACTTAACCAAACCACACTAAAAGTTGTTTCAAAAATGAAATGTTAAGTTTCATCTTTGTGCAAGTCATACCGCTGATGATTCAACTGGGTTTCAAGACAACAAAACATTAATGGCATCCTAGTTAATGCAATAAACAGGCCGTTTTAAAAAGCTATGTTCTTGCAATCAATAATTGGAATTACTCTCTTGAGTATACCATGATTTTTCTCGCTTCTTGTTAAGCTTAGGCTTCAGCAGGGTTTTGAGCACCCTTGTAAAGTAGCATTCATTCTATGACTCTGTTATGAATTTAGTGTAACACAAAAATGAAACAAGGTATAGGGAACAAATATAGTTTGTGCCAGTTTTGCACAGAATTGTTTGAACTCTGACTACACAGTTACATGGTGTCAAAGCTAGTGTTCATAGACTTGGTTTCAAAATGTGATGCAGCAATTGCATGTTTTGTGTTGCAAGCCTTATGCCTGAAATGAAACTATATGTATATATATTGTCTAAATGAATGGATTAAGAAATGACTGCCTGAACAAATTAGGGGTTACAGAGTTAGTGCTTTTCAGAGAAGTGATCTAACTAAAGGACTTAAGCCCCTGCTCCCCTACTTAGGTAATTGGATTCAGTCATACTTTCTGAGACAATATTAAAAGCATAATCGTCCTTTTATAATAGCACTTAGATTTTATTAGGTAAGCACTGATTCAGGCCAGCAAAAATGTCACTTTGAACTACCTGGTAGTACTACATGTTATTACCATGTAAAAAAAATTGGAAAATGCATGTAGGCATGGGCTGTATTGAAAGAAATGTGAAGCTTGAAGTCCCTGCTCACTGCAGGAGGGTTGGACTTAGATGACCTTTAATGGTCCCTTCCAACCCAAACTAGTATATGGATCTGTGGGCTCCAACAATAACCATATTCCTTGAATATACCATACTGTTCAAAACTTAACATTTATTTTTAAAATAATAATTAATACATAACATTGTACACTTTTGTTGCCTTTTCACAGTGGCTTGCAGTTCAGCTGTTCACCTTGCTTCAGGCTAGGTTTAAAAAGGCATAAATCTTTTTTATTATTATCTTTTTATGATTTTTTTTTTTTGGTACTGTGATTAAAACGCATATGTGATATTTTACATAGCAATATTGTGAATCTATCCAATTTAGTATCTTCAGAAAAGTAACACAGAAAATAAACATCCTATTTTCAAAAATGGCTTCTGCAAATTCTGAGGACTTTTTGTAACAAAATTACTTAACTGTTTCCAAGAGTTTAAGAAGACTTTGCTGTTGTGTAAATAAAGTAGATGGCTAAGTTAGCTGTGGTTAACTGGCCCAGTAAAACAACTTTCATAACTTTAAGCAAGTATTTGCCTGGCCTTTTATTCTTCTTTTGTAAATAAAAACTGAAAAATGAACAAAAGTAGTGTAAATCAATAATAAACTTTTAAACACTACTTATTTTCAGTCTACATAAATATTCTCCTCAGAGTACTTTGTCCTGTGAGAGGAAATAAGAATTATGTCCTTAATGCATTGATTTCATGAATCCTGGACAAATACTTGTACCTTTGCAAAGCAACTCTATTTCTGCAGAGTTCTTGCTCCTTTTCTATTGATTCTGATGTCTATGGAGTCAGTCTTGCTAGAGTTACTTATCTATGATTCCAGATGACACTGGGAGAGTTTCAAAGATGCATTAGAGGGGCTAGGATAGTGGCGTTATCTTGGTTGTCCAGGAGTATCCTTTATCCTTCATGGACAGCTCTAAGCTTCCAAGAAGCAAAGCCCTTATTTCCAGAGCTGGGCTGTTTTTTAGTTTGTTTCATTTTAGCATTAACACTACTAAAGTCTTCAGTAAAATTCCACTGCCTCATTATATGGCAGTGTATTATGTGAACTAATACATATAGAATCATAGAATCATGGAATCACTTAGGTTGGAAAAGACCTTTAAGATCATCGAGTCCAACCATTAACCCTACTCTGCCCAGTCCAGCACTAAGCCATATTCCCAAGTGCCACTTCTAGACGACTTTTAAACACATCCAGGGATGGTGACTTAACCACCTTCCTGGGCAGCATGTTCCAGTGTCTGACAACCCTTTCAGTGAAAAAGTTCTTCTTAATGTCTAGTCTAAACCTCCCCTGGTGCAGCTTGAGGCCATTTCCTCTTGTTCTATCACCAGTTACTTGTGAGAAGATATCAGAACCTACTTCTTTACAACGTCCTTTCAGGTAGTTGTAGAGGGCGATGAGGTCTCCCTTCAGCCTCCTTTTCTTCTGACTAAATAGCCCCAGTTCCCTCAGCTGTTCCTCATGAGTCTTGTTCTCAAGGCCCTTCACCAGCTTCGTTGCCCTTCTTTGGACATGCTCCAGCACTTTGATGTCTTTCTTGCATTGAGGTGCCCAAAACTAGACACAGTATTTGAGGTGTGGCCTCACAAATGCTGAGTACAGAGGGATGATCACCTCTCTTTCTTCCTGTCTCTCTTCCTTTCTCTTCTTCTCTTCTCTTCCTCTTTCTGTTCTCTTCCTCTCTTCTCATCCTCTCTTCTCTTCCTGTCCTCCTCCCTTCCTCCGTCTCCTTTCTTCCTCCCTCTCCTTCCTTCCTCTCCTTCCTCTGTTATAATTTAAGGCAAGATTATTGCCTCTGACACACAAGATCTAGCTTGTTTTGGCTGGCTGCAAATTCTGCCTACCCTGTTAAGAGGAAGAAAATTCATGTTGATTTCAAAGCTGCTCCCCCAGCGTATGTTCCCTATGGCGGAAATGTATCTATAATGCTTTTGACCTCTGATTTGTGCTGCCTGATATAAAAAGGGGATGGGGAGAAAAGGGCAAAGGCTTGTCATTCGTTGTGGGTCGGAATCATTTCCAGACATGTGTTCTGGTCTGCAGAGATGTAGGATAAAGAAGGTACTGTTCCAATCTGTGTGCTGCTGCTCTGCTACTCTGACAGGTATGTTAAAGAGCCTGTACAACGGTGAATGTGTCCATGTGTATATGTGTAAACATTTATGTGCATGTATCTCAGCGGCTCATCTGCTGATCTGTTTATTGTACATAGGTAATAAATGCATTAGCTATAGTTAGTATATTAATTAACTCTAGCTATTAGTTATAGTTTGTTACAAAACCTGCTTTGCTGATTCACTTCTGTGTTAATCCTCTCTGTTTCAGTTTCAGGCTGATTTTGTTTGACTTTGTATTACAGAATTGTAGTTGGCAGATTTATTACATCAAGCAACCTAATTTCTTATCAGCTGTCAAGGATTTGTTCATTTACTTTCTCTGCACAATCATCTTGGAAGGTGCTATTTGTACAGTACATGCAAATTGGCAAATAAAAATACAACAATGTGAAGGGGTGTAATTTAAAGGCGATGTATTTTTACCAGACCTGTGTCCAGTCATTCAGTCTCTGCCTCCTGTTTGTCATGAAGGCATTAGGGTAACAAAACCAGGGAACCTCTTTGTATATGTATCTAGTAGTAATAGTGAAACAGACTTTTAAGCATCTAGTGCTTCTTAAATGTCTAATGTGTAAATTCAAGTAATTTAAGTGTATGGATTTACAGGATAAATAGTTTCCAAAAAAAGACATATATGGTGAAAGTACTTTATTTTCTCTTCTTTTTATCTTTGTTTATGTGGGTGTAACTTGAGAGTAGAGCTTGTAGATGCTTCTTATAATTTGAAGTGTGTTTTAAAAAATTGCATTTAAAATGCTGCAATATTAATTTACTGTTCTATTTATGGTAAAATAGAAAGCCTATCCTACTTTCCTGGTAGCATGATAGACAATAATTCTGCATTTGAAGTGGACTTCCTCTTATTTCTGACAGTAAATCTGCTTTCATTCCCCTGCTTTTCTCAGAGAATTCTCAACAGGTGTTGATTTATTTAAAAACATAACCAAAACCAAAAACACGCAATGCATCAAAAGACGAGATCATTTATGGATATTTTTACTTCAGTTCCTCTGAAACATTCACACCTTTATATCACATTTTCATAAATCTGTGTTTGGGGACTTTAAGATGCTGGTTGAGACAGTTTGGTGAAGTGGGCTTGTTACAAGGTAGTGGTAGATCTTTTCTGGCTGGTTCTGTTTGCTCTCAGCTCAGGTGGGGCTGCCTGCCCCTGGGCTCAAGCAGGACTCAGCCCTTTTCCCGGCTGCTTCCCATGCTGCTCCTAAGTGCAGGGCCAGTGATGGAGAGGAGGTGCCCAGCTGTTTGGCTACCACCTGCTCCCAGCTCATCCCCTAAAATTGGCGTCGCTTCTTGAAAATTACTTAAATACTTCTGAGGCAAGAGTGACATATTATGGATTGTATTAGCTTTCCTTTTCTACTTTAGGGGTGGAGGTAGGAATCTGGCAGAGAGAAACCCTTTTACTAGGACTTAATCTTTAACTTTTGCTTTTAGTCAAAACTGACATTGAAAGCCAAGAGGTTGAGGGGGAAAACAGCCTCAAAAAGGATGCTGCATCCCTCAGGCCTGTGTAATTCATAGAATCATAGAATCATAGAATTGTTCAGGTTGGAAAAGACCTTTAAGATCATCGAGTCCAACCTTATCCTAACCCTATTACCCTATTTCTGACGACCCATTACCCTATTTCTGATGACCCAATTGTACACATCTCATCTGACCCGCATCTGGAGACGATGGCAGCTTCCTGCTGCCTCTAGATCCTGACAAATGAGTTCTGGCAGATTGTAGCACAACGGCTTAAGGTGTTACCATCTCCAGCTGCTTCTGATCTCTCTGCTGGCACTTACTACCTGAGAGAGGGCTGCCCTTTGATAAAAATTATTTTTTCACCATGATGCCTGCTGTAAAATGCAGGAGTCAGTATGTAGACACATGCCCTGTTTTCCTGTGACGTTGATAAGCGGGCAGAGAGCTGTGGATGAGTTTGTCTCAAACTCTTTCTACTAAATACTCCTAAACTCATTTGTAAAAAAGATACGCAGCTAGACCTTCACTAGGATGTTACCTCTGGTCTTCTGTTAGAAGTGGGCACTTCGTTGACAACAGTCACTCACAGAAAGTGACCTATCTAATTTTCTGGCATTTAGCCATTTTATATCGTTAGTCCAAAGTCAAAACTTTGTATTTGGGAAAAAAAAAAAAAAAAGTTTAGGAATGTGTGTGTCTTTGCTGGATTACTGACTTTTTCCAAGAACAGAAAATATATTCAAGTAAGAAGAATATCTGTAAATTTCAGAGGTGATAGAACTGTTCTGGTTCACAATAAACATGGCAGAAGGTAACTAATCAAGAGATGAAAAAAAGAAGTGGCTAGATTGCATAATTCATATAATTTCCTTTGCTCTGAAAATGTTGCTGTCATGTAGTGGCACTGATGTATGTTCAGGCAAACATTTCCTCAACTTCACCACTCCTGGCTGGCTGCATCGTATCACTGTTCCTTCATCTATAATGATAAGGAAGCAAAAAAAAATTGGAAAACTACAAGTGCAAAGCTAGTATGGTTCACACAAAGTACTACTGTTTTATGGACAACTGGCTTTCTCATTTTGCTCCTGATGGAGAAGTGTATCATTTCTCTATGTTTAGTTCTTGTTTCCTTGCTACACTTGATAGAGTGTCTGCAGCCAAGCCAACATGTCATCAGATCAGCTGCTGTCATACGATGTTACTGGTTGATTTTTTTTTTTAACTAGTTCACAATTGATTGTTTTGATACATAAGATACTCTTGCTAATATTTTTCTCTAATATACATACGCTTCTGCATATGTGAGTAAGGGTAATGTTATAGAAGAGGGGACTGTTGTGCAAAGTGTATGGCAAGAAACTGTATGAACATTTCAAGGCGCAGCTTCAAGAATAGTTTTAAGTTGAACTAGGGACTACCACTTACCATGTTAAATTATAAGTGATATTACTCGTTAGTTCAGAATGTTATATTTAACTTTGTAGTGTTTTTCCCCCAACACAGGCAGGACAAAAGTATAAAGTGAAGTGATTAATGCTTCATCTGCAGTCATTTCTGTTTATCTGTCATATAATTGCCAAGAAGGTTCTGTTGATCACCTTTACAGCAGAGGCACATTAAGGTCTACTGAATTAGCCAATTAAGCAATTTATGTAAAGGATGCAAGTAGATGTATAAAATATAATTAACTCTTGTGTGCTGCCTGTCTCTTTGCTTTCTTAATAATTAAGCAATGGCCATGCTTTCAGTACAAAATGAATAAATAATTGAACAAGGTAAATAGTGAAGCCATTATGCAATTACTCACGGTTTGGGTATATTCTCAGTTTTTTGCAAAACTGTTCACCTACTAGCTGCTGTCTACAGCAGTATTAACCCTATATATTCTTCTTTTTATGTCACTCTACAGATTTAAAACTTTGCTTCATGTTTTTCATATTCATCAGAGGGAGAAAAATGTCTGATTGACTTTGTATTTTGAGAGTTTTCAAGGTTTTGATTGGTTTTGATTGACTTTGTATTTTGAGAGTTTTCAAGGTTTTGATTGGTTTTGGGTTATAGCTTGCATTAAACATTTTTTGCGAAAGTGATACTAATTTTTAACAGAACCTCATCAGAGATCGTGACCCAAGAGAAGTGAAATTATTTTTTTTTATATTAATATTTGGATTTTTGAGGCTATTTGAAGTGGGCTTCAAAATCAGAACTCTGGTCAGAACTGAAAAAGCTTGTTATCCCCTGTCCTCCAGAAGTAAATTAAAGTGACTATCATACTAACTTGTGAAATAGCACTAATAACTATTTTATTTAATTTTATGATTGGTGCAAGAATAATGAAACTGAAAAAATTAAGGATCATTTTATTTCAGCTCTGTTTCATACACCAAGAAAATTAACACCCCCCTACTTACCATTTTCTGCATAGTACAGAATTCTACTTCAATCATGTTAACAGATTTCTGTGATGCCATGTCTGCTAACTTGCATTGCTATGAATAAGCCTTACCCATTGATGAGTTCAGTTTAATTTCTTTGGCACTCATATAATTTTGACTTGATTCTTTGGAGGATTTAAGAGATTAAAAATTTTGAACATACCAACTGTTAAAATACAACTTTTAACTATTATTTTAAACTTCGTGTTTCTGGCTCTGCAGCTGCTCAAGTGAATATGTGCTGTGATGTTTGTGAATTAAGTTCAGATTTCTAAGTTGTCCTAATGTATGCTGGAAAAGTACAGAATATTTTCCCCCAATTAAAGAAAAACTGAATACGGATCTTCAGTGTGAAGTGAGGACTACGAAAGAGCTGCTGTGTTAGGGTTGTGTAAAATCCTGTTTCATAAGGAGGTAGCAGTTCTCCACATTTTCAGATACAGGAATTAACAAGCATCAAACAAAATTAGCAGCTGACTCATTTATGGAGGGTTTCACAGATTACATGTTTAAGATAGAGAAGTCCTTTCTGACAGTTGCTGTGGATGCTAAAACTTCCCATCGGATCAAGGAGAGTCTGAGAAAATGCCTAGAAGACAAATTCTTGCCCCATCCATGATGTGTGGAAACCACGTGTGCTTTAATTGGCTTAGTAGGCTGGGGGAAGACATGCTAGAGAGCAGCCCTGTGGAAAAAGACCTGGGGGTACTAGTGGATGAAAAGCTGGATGTGAGCGACCAATGTGCAATTGCAGCCCAGAGGGCCAGGCACATCCTGGGCTGCATCAAGAGAAGTGTGGCCAGCAGATGGAGAGACGTGATTGTGCCCCTCTACTCTGCCCTGGTGAGACCTCACCTGGAGTGCTGTGTCCAGCTCTGGAGCCCCCAACACAAGAAGGATGTGGACCTTTTGGAGTGTGTCCAGAGGAGGGCAACAAAAATGATCAGAGGACTGGAGCACCTCTCTTATGAAGACAGACTGAGGGAGTTGGGGTTGTTCAACCTGAAGAAGACAAGACTTTTGGTGGACCTTATAGCAACCTTCCAATACTTAAAAGGAGCCTATAAGAAGGCTGGGGAAGAACTGCTCACAAGGGCATGTAACGATAGGATGAGAGGGTAATAGTTTTAGCCTAGAAAAGGGTAGATTTAAGTTGGACATTAGGAAAAAGTTATTTAATATGAATGGTGGATCAGTGGAACAGGCTGCCTAGAGAGGTGGTGGAGGTCCCATCCCTGGAGACATTCAAGGTCAGGCTTGATGGGGCTCTGAACAATCTGGTCTAGTTGGAGATGTTCCTGCTTTACTGTAGGGGGGTTGGACTAGATGACCTTTAGAGGTCCCTTCCAACCCAAGACATTCTATGATTCTATGAGTCTATTATTCTGTGATTAGTTTCAGAGAAGGTCACTTAGTTGCAGAAGAGGAAGCACTGGAAAATGTACTTTATGTAGTGACCCTGCTCTGATATCTTCTGTACACATCCCTTTTAACCACTGTCAGAAACAAGATCCGGATGTAGGCTGGCTGCCTTTATGCTGCTATGTAGAGATGACAGTATATTCAATACTGCTCTGCTCACATTAACAACACTGGAAGTTCTGGATTAACTAGGAAAAAAGGATGTTGCTGACCATAGTAGTCTATACAGCTTGAGAGCCATGTTCCATTTATTAATGCATTTGGTATATTGCTTTCTGCTAGAAAATGCTAACTTTGGTGGATGAAATCAAACCTGGGTTTTTTGATTCATGTTTTGGGGGCAGAAACTTTTATGAGCTTATCCTATGAGGTTTCTGATATGGCAAACCTTTTTTGGGTTGTCTTGCACAGTAGCATGTAATCTGTCATTTAGCCATGGAACAAATTGCTAATGTAGCAGATGTAGTTAAAATAGAAGTTGGAGTATTTGCTTAATTGAGGCCTCGGCCTTGCCTTTTGTTGGCATGAATAGAAGTAGAGCAAAAACCTGACAGGCCTCACGAAGTATCCTATTTAAATCCCAGCACAGAAGAAATGCTGACATTTACCAGGAGGCACTATGTGCATATGAATACAGGAGCATGTCTAGATCATCTCCTACAGCACTCAATGTTGGAGGTTTCCTTCTCTTTGCCATATTTCTGGAGGCTTGCTCCCTTCTTAGCTTCCAGACATTTGTATCAAAGAGAGATATCTTTTTAGTTTTGCTTTTCATTATTTTTGAGAAGTGAGCTCAGATAACTGCCCAAAAGGAAGAATAATCTGTAAGGAAGTTAACGTAGAAAAATTGGCAAAAGAGAGGGTTGCTAAAACACAGAAAGTAGCTGGTAACTTAAACTTACTTTGACCATTTACATTTATTTTCTATGATAATTTATCACCATCAAAATTTGAAAGTTTTAATGTAACATCTTGGATTAGTGGCAGAGAGCATACTTCTCAAAATCTCAAAAAGCCTAATGAAAATGTTAAGGACAGGTTGATAGCGGTAATAAAATTTAACATCAAGCACGCTCAGGAGAATTAGTTTAAAATCTGCTGTCACGAAATACCAGAATACAGTGAAGTACTTGATAGCCTGCGTGAGCTACTGATAGGGTATGCAAACATTTTCCCTTAACCACAAAAAATAACCATTGAGGAAGTTCAGCTCCACCACCTCAGAACCAGCAGCCACTAGTCTTTGATGCATTCTAGGAAGAACAACCTTATTTTTGTGATAAATCATCCTGAGTTATTCCACAATGTTATAATTCACAAAACATATCCTGTGATTTTAAATGAATGAATTGTTTGGCTCCGCTTTTGCGGTATCTTGCCTGGTTTCTAGCATCTATTTTTGCTTGTTCTGTTTTTAACAAAGTAGAGAATTCGGCTAGGTTTACAGAATCTGTTGCAAAAATGAAAAGTAGATGATTTTGCAATTTTTGAAAGTTAAATTCTTCTTTTATTAGGTTTGGTTTTTTTGCCTTCCTTTTCCTCCCTACTCTCACCTTCTCAAAATAAAAGCTTTACTGAAATTAGAGCAGGCAACAGTAATCACAAAGGAGAACATGTGCT
The DNA here is from genome assembly GCA_020745705.1 of Hemiprocne comata. Lineage (NCBI taxonomy): Eukaryota > Metazoa > Chordata > Aves > Apodiformes > Apodidae > Hemiprocne > Hemiprocne comata. The sequence continues at coordinate 40,857,887 of CM036587.1, forward strand.
GAGAGTTTGGAATTTTTGTCTTTCCCCCTGCTTTCCCTTCTCCGTTACACTAGATTACGTTAGTGCCAGAGCATCACCTTCTACATGTACAGTACATGTTTATCTCCTCCTCTGCCCTGTAAGGCAACATTTTTTTTTTTTCACATAAGTTATCTTCGCACTTCCCACTTTACATTTACTTAAGCTGGAATTTTGTATTTAAAGAACACCAAAAATTTACAACCAAATACAGTTTTAACAATGTAACTTCCCAATTAAATTTGTGTTCTGGTAGTATGATATTTTTGTAGTCGGGGAAAAATATTTACAGATATGGAGGTGGTATGGTTTTGGCAGAGAAAAGGCCACCAAACTTAGGAGAAGTTTACATGAAGAGAAGGGGTTGCTATCTGAAGTGAGATATCCCATATGATTTTTTGGTTCTCAGAAGGAGCCAACAAGGTAATTCAGCACTACCATGGGAACAATTGTAGAGTTGCCACAGTGACAGCATGATAAGCTGTTTTGTATCATTTAAAAGAAAACATCAGAACCGAGTGTCAGCAAGCAATTCATTACCAGAGTCTCTCTCATTCCGTCTTGTGAAATCAGTTGCTTTGGCCAGAACCTTTCTTTTGAGGGCTTCATTTCTTCCAGCCAAGCTGCCTGGGCTCATGCCTCCCATGGGATGCAGAGGGCCGCCTTTCCATGGCCACTTAATACACTAAAAGCCAAGCACTGGAACAGGTGCTTCCAAAACTGTGAATTCAAATAGTGTAGTATCAGACCAGAAAAGGTCATGTTTCCTTCTCCCACATATATTCTATATTCTTTTTTGTGGATCCCCTAATTACTCAGTTTTCTCTTTACTGGCATTTGTAACTAGCAGATGCTTATTCCAAGGTGTATGTCACATTGTTAGATAAGCAGTGCCAAAACTTTCCTATGTTTGTCTGTCTCTTTTATCTCATCAGTTTACTCCCTGTGTTGTTCTCTATTATATGTGGTAGCACATTTTCTACTTCCATCACTAAAATCTCTCTCTGAAGCGGATCATGCTTTCATGAGGACTTGTATAGTCCTTACTAAAGTTGGAGCATTTATATAGGAGAAAAATGGTTGCTTATCTTATAGTCATGGGGGTTGTAGGTACTCCACTGTAAAGCTCTGCTGGCAGATGGCTTGTCAGGTGGAAAAAATAAGACTGAAAAAAAAAAAGATGCACAGGGCTTTGATGGGTTTTTATTGCTGTGATGGCCATTCTACTTTGTCGCAAAATCAATGGCTATCACTAGTCTTCAGCAAAGAAATATTTTAATTTTAAAAAATAATATAATGGAAGTGTAGTTAGCCAGTATGATTCTATTATTTATGATGTGAAGTGGGGAACGAGGTAATCAAAAAGGTCAAATTGATTCTCACTGACACAATATTATTTGGTGAGGCTTGAAATTACTGACACATGGAAGCTATAATGAATAATGTATAGAAAATATTTATGCAGTCTCTAATTTAGTGCAACTTTTATACTATAAATGTGCTCATAACGACAAATATAAAGAGAGTGTTACTTTAAATACAGATGAGTTTTCTTCAGCTCACTGATAAAAGAAAAGCTTTATAGGTCCTACTATTATTTCACATTTTTCATAAAAAAGAGATTAAGTACCATATTAAAAGGCCCATATAGCTGAAAAAGACTGTAATTATATGTAATTTCTTAAGAAAATATTTTTACAAATCCTGTATTTCATATTCTATGTTCATCCTAATTAGTTCAATAGAGAAATATTAAATACTAATTTTGCCATGCCTGCCAAGATACCTGAAAGGTTATTTTAAAGGATATTATTAATGAGACTGGATACAATGTGTGTGGTTCCTTAATGATAATTAATGCACTCAGGAGGCAGTCCTAATGAGCAGATGTGAAAGCAGAATTTGCAACAAAATATTCTGTCGGGTTGTGAAGTTTGTTTTGTAGTGTAAGTTCACATGGTAGATAAGTAATTCCAATCAAACTGTTTTGTGTACCTGTCAAAAGGTGTTTTATTGGTAGGCCTTGAACTGTAGGCGAAATTTTATAATGAAAAATTACACATATACTTCATAAATATCCCAAGATTAAAGCTAATTTTGCTAGACCTGCTGGTATGATCACAGTTCATTTACTTTGATTGCACTTTTTTTTTTTCTTGCACCCAACTATTTCACTTTTATGTCAGCTAGGTAATACTGATTTCTCACTGCAACAGTACTTAAAAGCTTTTGTGAAATTAAATGAGATTTTATATACAGCTGCCAATTTCATTTAGACTATTTTAAGTGTCTAGTAATAGAAGGTAACTTTCATTTCACTGAAAATATTAATTTGGTTTTATTAATGTTTAGCAGTTTAACAAAAAAAAAAAAGAAGCCAGGGAAACATTGCATTAAATATTAATAGTTTTTTCTGTCAGAGTATTGGGAGTTCTGTTTTGTTTTTAAGAAATATCACATCCTTTTCAGACTGCTAAATCATTCTGTGGACGCTGTTATTTTGTTCTCTGTTGAAGTATAAATTCAGAGTATCTGTTCTTACTGACTTATGTTACATTATTTCAATAATGATTTATTTTGTACTTCTGATTTACCTCTAAAGAAAAATGTAGGTATACAAAATAAAATAACTGTGTTTGAAAAACAGGCCTATTAAATAACAATAGTGTTACTTACCTGTTTACTGAAAAATATTACAGTAATCTTTTACGGCTTTATAAAAGGGGAAATAAAGCTCAGTCATACTTGCTGCACTTGTTATACCCCAAATTGTAATGCTGAAACATCTCTGATTGATCCTGTAAGTAGCTGCCAGCTTCTCCTGCCTAAGACAAAGCAGGAAATTATCCATGTTGTTTGTTGTAGCACTGTTAAATCAGCTAAACGGATCCAAGTCTTAGTATGAAATAAGGTCATACATGAGCTGTCTTTTAGAGCATTTCAACTGTCATGTGCTCACTGTTTATGGCCCAATATGCTATTAAGTCTCCTCCCCCTGACAAAAACAAAAAAATAATGTGAAAAGAAATGATTAATCCACACAGTATTCTTTGACTATGGCATAAATAAGTTTATTGATTAAAATTTTTGCCCTCATTTTGTAACACTTTAATTGAAAACAAACACAGATTTCTGAGTCAAGCAAAATCTGCCCTGATAAAGATGATAAAATCTCGCAGTGATAATTTCAGAGCTGCTGGCTCTGGATCCCATACCAGCTTCTGTTTCACCATGATAGCTTTTTGCCAGCAGGCAGCATCAAATCCCTTAAAGTACCTTCTGGGCTGCTTTCATACTGTGGTTTAAGTAGTTTTGGAATACCAGCAGGTATGGAATGGTGCTTTTCCCAGTTCTGAATGTCTTTTTGATGTATTTTTTATAAGTAAAACTTAAAGAAGGTTCTCTTTTGTATAATTTCGTTATCAGAAAAGTTGTAGCCTGAGGAGTGATTTTCTGTTATGTTTTATAACTAATGAGACATTTTTAGCCTGGTTAAATTTGCAAGTTTTTTCCAGACAAAGGATGAAGGATAGTGGACTAGATTCTTACTCTGTTGTTTCATTTGAGAGAAAGGATAGATGTTTAGAAGTCATGGAAGCACCTGAGAAGGGTCTGGTAGCAAATGGGGCCCACAGTGGAAAAAAGGTGTTGGAACCATTACCTCATCTGAAGTGCATCTATACCAATGCACGCAGTATGAGCAACAAACTGGGGGGAGCTTGAAGCCATGATACACTAGGAAAACGATGACATAGTGGCTATCAGAGAAACGTGGTCAGATGCATCACATGACTGGAGTGCCACAATCGATGGCTACAAGCTCTTCAGGAGGGATAGAAAGGGAAGGAGAGGGGGTGGAGTGGCCCTGTGTGTTAGAGAATGCTACGAGAGCTTGGAAATCAAGTATAGTCATGATGAGGTTGAGAGTGTTTGGATTAGGTTAAGGGCCAAGAAAGCTGATATCACTGTGGGAGTCTGCTATAGATTTTCCAACCAAACCAGTGAGGTGGATGAAGCTTTCTATAAGCAGTTGGGAGAAATCGCCCAGTCACTTGCTGTTGTTCTTGTGAGGGACTTTAACCTCCCAGACATCTGCTGGGAATACAACACAGCAGAGAGGGAACATTCCAAGAGGTTCCTGGAATGTGTGGAAGATAACTTCCTCACACAGCTGATAAGTGAGCTGACCAGGGAGAGTGCCCTCTTGGACCTGCTTCTTGTGAACAGGGAAGATCTTGTGGGGGAAGTAAAAGTTGGAGGCCGTCTAGGGCACAGTGATCATGAGATGATTGAGTTTTTGATCCTTGGAGAAACAAGGAGAGGGGTTAGTAAAACTGCCACCTTAGACTTCCGGAGGGCAAACTTTGACCTGTTCAGAAGACTGATTGACAAAGTCCCTTGGGAGGCTGCCTTGAAGGATAAAGGAGTCCAGGAAGGCTGGACATACTTCAAGAAAGAAGTTTTAAAGGCACAGAAGCAGGCTGTCCCCATGTGCCAAAAAACCAGTAAGCGGGGTAGGAGACCAGCCTGGCTAAATAGGGATCTTTGGCTGGACCTTAAGAACAAAAGGAGAGTCTATGACCTTTGGAGAGGGGACAGGTCACTCATGAAGTCTATAAAGATGAAGTGAAACTATGCAGGGTGAAAATTAGGAGAGCCAAAGCACAGCTAGAGCTCAAACTAGCTACAGCTGTTAGGGATAATAAAAAATATTTCTATAAGTTCATTAACAGCAAAAGGAGGATTAGGGGAAATCTCCATCCTTTATTGGATGCAAAAGGAATCTTAGTAACAAAGGATGAGGAAAAGGCTGAGGTGCTCAACACCTACTTTGCCTCAGTCTTTAGCAGTGGAACTAGCTGTTCCATGGATATACAGCCACATGAGCTAGGAGACAGGGAGGGGATGCAGAATGAAGTCATCACAATTAAAGAGAAAGTGGTCAGAGACCTACTACACCATTTAGACACACACAAGTCTCTGGGACCGGATGGGTTACATCCAAGGGTGCTGAAAGAGTTGGCAGACGTGATTGCCAGGCCACTTTCCATTATTTACCTGAAGTCCTGGCTAACTGGGGAGGTCACAATGGACTGGAGGGTAGCAAATGTAACACCCATCTATAAGAAAGGCAGGAAGGAGGATCCAGGAAACTATAGACCTGTCAGTCTGACCTCAGTACCAGGGAAGGTCATGGAGCAAATCATCTTGAGTGTTATTAGAAGACATATAGAGGATAATCATGGGATCAGGCCCAGTCAGCATGGGTTTATGAAGGGCAGGTCCTGCCTGATGAACCTGATCTCCTTTTATAACCTGATGACCTGACTATTGGACAAGAGAAAGGCTGTGGATATTGTCCATCTGGACCTCCAAAAAGCATTTGACACGGTTCCCCATAGAACTCTCATTAAAAAACTGACTGCTTACGGCCTGGATGAGCATACAATATGTTGGATCAAGCACTGGCTGGACAGTTGGGCCCAAAGAGTGGTGGTCAATGGAGTCAAATCCAGCTGGTGGCCAGTCACAAGTGGTGTTCCGCAGGGCTCAGTGTTGGGACCCTTTCTGTTTAAAATCTTTATTGATGATCTCGATAAGGACATAGAGTGTATTATCAGTAAGTTTGCAGATGACACCAAGCTAGGCAGGAGTGTTGATCTGTGTGAGGATAAGGAGGCTCTACAGAGAAACTTGAATAGATTAGATTGTTGGGCTAATGTTAATGGTATGGGCTTCAACAAGGCCAAGTGCCGGGTCCTGCACTTGGGCCACAACAACCCCATGCAACGCTACAGGCTTGGGGAAGTGTGGCTGGAAAGCTGTCTGACAGAAAAGGACCTAGGGGTTCTAATTGACAAGCGGCTGAATATGAGCCAGCAATGTGCCCAGGTGGCCAAGAAAGCCAATGGCATCCTGGCTTGTATTAGGAAGAATGTGACCAGCAGAAGTAGAGAGGTGATTGTCCCCCTGTACGCAGCATTGGTGAGGCTGCACCTGGAGTATTGCATCCCGTTTTGGGCACCTCAATTCAAGAGAGATACTGAGGTGCTGGAGTGAGTACAGAGGAGGGCAACGAAGCTGGTGAAGGGCCTAGAGAATAAATCTTATGAAGAATGCTTGAAGGAGCTGGGAATGTTTAGTTTGAGAAAGAGGAGGCTGAGGGGAGACCTCATCAGTCTCTACAACTACCTGAAAAGTCATTGTAGAGAGGTTTGTGCTGGTCTCTTTTCACAGGTAATTAGCGACAGAACAAGAGGGAATGGCTTCAAGCTCCAACAGAAGAGGTTTAGACTAGACATTAGGAAAAAAATTTTCACAGGAAGAGTGGCTAGACACTGGAATAGGCTGTCCAGGGAGGTGATTGAGTCAACATGCCTGGATGTGTTAAAGGGTGGTTTGGATGTGGTGTTGGAGGATATGGTTTAGGGGAGAACCTTGTAGAGTAGGGATGATGGTTGGACTCGGTGATCCCAAGGGTCTTTTCCAACCTGAATAGTTCTATGATTCTATGATTCTATGACTCCCTCCACTGTGAGTGTCTTCAGTTGCTGTCCCATGTTTTGTGCCAGATTTCTTAGTTGTGTTTGCTGAAAAAAACACATGCTTTCATCTGTTAGAAGTAGATACCTTTGTAGCTAGTGTCAACTCCACTGAGGGCTTTGGTACTAAGGACAATTGGCATATGATTTGGCAAGTGAAAACCAGTGGTGTCTAATGGAAGATATATAGTTCTGGGTATTAGGAAAATAGTCTGGGAAAGTCTTCATGTTTGGGACTCAGTATTCACTCTTAAATAAGGTGAATATTTCACAGAACCACAGACTGCCTGGGTTTGGAAAGCACCTCTGGAGATCATCTAGTCCCAACTTCTCTGCTCAAAGCAGGATCTACTAGAGCAGGCTGCTTAGGACTGTGTCTAGTTAGATTAATATCTCCAAAGACCTGGACTCTACAATGTCTCTGTGCAACCTGTTGCAGTGTTCAACCACGCTTGCAGTAAAAAAAAAGTGGTGTGTTCAGGTGGAATCAAGGTGGGGCTGACCTGATTGCAGTTCCCTAGATCCTCATTCCTGCCTCTCTTGCAGATAGGAATGCAGTTTGCTTTCTTCCAGTCATCATCAACCTCTCTATTGCAGTGACTTTTTAAAGACAGTTTTGAGAGTGGCCTTGCAACACCATCAGCCAGCTCCCTCAGCATTCTTTGTTGCATCCCATCTGATCCCATGTGCTTGTGTGCGTCCACTTTTAAGTGTTCCTTAACCCAATCATTCTCCATTGAGAGAAAATTGTCGTTGCTTCACACTTGCCCCCTGGTTGCAAGAGCTTCAGATTCCTGAAGGCAGGTTTTACCTTCTTCACTGAGGCAAAGAAGACATTGAGTGCCTCAGCCTTTTCCATATCCTTTGTCACCAGGGTCCATGTCCTTTCAGCAGCAGGCCCACATTTACCATTGTTTTCCTTTTGCTGCTCATGTGGAAGCCCTTTTTGCCTTCCATGTACCTTCACTGGACTCAACTTTGGATTGCTTTGGCTTTTCTAACTCCATCCCTGCAAGCTTAGAGTGTCCCTGTATTTCTCCTGGGTCACCTTGTCCCTGTTTCCACCTCTTGTACACTTCCTTTTTGTTCTTGAGTTTTGGCAGGAGCTACTTGTTTATCTAGGAAGGCCTCCTGCTGCCTTTGCTTGCGTGAAGTGCAGTGCTCCAGGCTGGAGCTAACAAATGAAAAGACCATTGCCACCATTTTTTTAATGCAAAGATGTAAGTTTGAGTGGGGATTATATTGGAGAAAATTAAGACTGAAAGAAAGAGGGATTTTGAGATACTACTGCAGGCAGTGCAGTGTAAGAAGTTACTAAAAACTTTAAAAATGTTTCAAAGTAATTGAGCGCAGATATACTAATGGTTTATTGTGAACATAACCCTCTAAAATGTTGTAGGGTGTTATATACATTATTTAGAAGTGTTTAAAAATCCTTGCTGCCATTTACAGTGTGGATTTCCAATTCTTCAATGAAAATAGCATGTTTTTATTTGCCTTGAAAAAGCTTAATAATAAAAGCAACCAGTGTTGAGGTGGGTGAATGGGTAAGATTTAATGAACCCATCCTCAGGTAAGCACAGGCTGTCACCCAACCAAATACAGCATACCTGCCTATGATGCAGGAGAAAGTGAGAAGATTTAAATGGTCAATGATGATTGTCAGCAGTGTTTGGAATGCCAGATTTAAGAAAGAAGACTAGGACGTATTTGCCAGGAAATGGGCAAAGAACCATCAATTTGACTTTTTTTTTTTTTTTTTTTAAATTAGGTTGAAATCTATTCAACTACATCTGCATGGCAATCCTCAATGGATGCCGTGGAAGTAACTTGATTAATTTTACCACAGTACTAGGTAAGTGTAAGCATGGACCAGCACCTTAGACAACAGCACTTAGGAATTTTGCAAGTGAATGATGGAGGGAAGTAATGCTGGCCAGTTGGAGATGAGAGCTGCTAAAAATGTGAAATGGTCAAGTGGAAACAGCGCATGAAGTGAAGACAAATAGTTTGTATTTAGTAAGATGGAGGAGCAGGTGTTAGTGGGAAGAACTCATATGGGGTTTATGTGGTCATTCAAAGAGCTTAGGAAACTGATTCTTGCAGATGCACTATGAACAGTTGTGGATGTGGTAAACTGAATTTACTGAAGAAATGAGAAAGAAAAAGACCAGAGAAACAGAAGGTGCAATAAAGAAATGTGACCTGATCAGATCCCAAATGGGAATATGCTTGGTGAAGGGTGGCAAAATGTAGATAATGGGGCAGTGACAAAGAAAGTATTTTGATACGATTCAAATACAAAGAACTAGGAGACCCAAATAAGACATTGCCTCAACTACCAGCTTGCATAATAGTAGGGTGAGGATAGTGCTCGGAGAGATGAAGGAAGGAGACAGGCCTGGTGGCTATATATGAGCTGGCAGAGAGAATAATGGCAGAGGTCTGAGTGGTCTATGAAACATGATAGGTGGCTTTATGTGGAGATAATGTGCAAAGAGTGAAGGGAATTATTTAGAAAAAGACTTGTAGAATATGTCCTCGCTACCTTAAAGGGGGCTCAAGTCCAGATGCAGAAGCTCTTCCAAAGGACATGTTTGAACAATTGATTGGAGAAGTAGGAAATCAGGAGATTTGACAGTTGTCATGTTAACTACAGTACTGGGCTGTGATCTCATTTTATATCAGTTCAAAAGACCACAATGGAAAAGCAGATGGAAGTATTAACATTTCAACAGCCAGTCAATCACATTTCACATTGTTGGAGGCTAGAGGTGATGAAAGGTGGAATGTAAGAGGGATAGGAGTATTCCTTATTTGTGAGACTTGACATTTGTCAGTGTATCATTGTGGAGGAGAGTATTCTGAGGGGCAAGTGGATGTGGAAAGGTAAGTTTCTCTCTATACTATTAAAAATAAGTGACATTTATTTTGTAATACCAACAAAGATAGAAGATAGACAGATTGAGGGGGAGGTTTGTGGAGGAAAGTGAAAAGGTGGATATACGATTCATACTCATCTGTCCATCTTCCCCATCCCTGTTGTCTCAACAACCTTGCTTTTCACCATCAGTTGATTTGATAGAGAAAACCGGGAAGAAATAAATGTATAATTGTTCATATGTAAAAAATAAATAAGAAGGCTGAATAAGACAGAGATTGTATTTGGGAGTATATTTTATATAAAAAGAAGAGGACCGTGAAGTATTTCATCAGTAATTTTCAGGAAAATCAGCAGCTAGAAGAAATATGCCATTCTTTTAAAAGGATTTCCCTAGCTTCCTTCTCTTCTCTTCCCCAGCTATAATGAAAAATTATGCCTTGGGAGAATGTTATTGCATATATTAGTGAAGCATATATTACAGTGGTGCTCATTTTTTGCAGCCTGAGTTAAATATACTCCTTTTACCAAAAGGTTTAGAAGTAACAAAGTGTACTTTGGCGTACTTCTCTGCCATGTTTAGTCTTACATTTTTTGTACAAAATATAGAAGGAACGTGAGTTACTTCAGAGACCCCAGCAAAGGTAGCTAGCCCAGCAGTGCAGAGCCAACACTGCTGAAACCCCAAAGCAGGCAGAACCCTGGGTGCTGTGGGAGGAAACTGTCTTGGTTTTTATCCACTGCTCTCTGATGACCTAAGAATAATTTCTTCTGTCACCTTCCTAGGGAGGAGGGGACAAAGTTTTTTGGTTTCCAGGTTCTGCCCTGGCCTTCTCCTCTGGCTGTCTGTGTGGATGAAATCAGCAACAACTCATCACAGGGAAGCATGTGCCATCAGCACATGGTGGTTTGCAGTGGAATGGTGGTGCCCTACGAGCTGAGCTCCCCCTCTTTGCTCCCCTCCAGCTGGCACAGCCTGTTGAGCAGCTGCTTTTGGGACAAGGCAGCAGTTGCTTGGATGGGTCAGCTCAGACCCACTGCCTTGTGTATGACATGTCTTTCGTGCAAGTAACTCTACTTTAGGTAGTGAATTTATATTGCCTGCAGCTGCAGGGTTGACTTGAAATGATGAGAAATACTCCAGTGTGTTTGAAACTTGTCCTAAATATTTAGGCATAGCAGCTAATTTTGAATAATAAAGTTGGCATTCTTTGGCCTAATGTAGATAAACTACTCAGAGGTTGTGACATAGGGTAGGGAGCTTAACAATATCAGCAAACAAAATTGACAGTGTTCTGAGTCATCACATTCTCATCTGAAAGTGTCACTAGCTCAGACACTTGGAAAATGTATCATTGTTTAGAAGTTTGTTTCTCTAACAAACCAAGACGTAGTTACCATTTTTGTCATCTGTTGTAATCAATAAAAGCTTAAAACTCAAGTATTTCCCTCATTTTTTACTTCCCCTATGTTGCCTGTGTAAGGATTTGTTGCATCTAGATTGGGCATGAGAGTTTAACTGCTGATGTATTGGTACTTCTTCCAGAGAAAACAGTTGAAGTATTTTACATTAAGATGCAAGGAAAAACACATCAACATGGTCTTTTTCAGATGGATATACTCTAAGAAAGGAAAGTAAGAAAATGATGGTGCACTGATTTTTCTTCAGTGTTGCAACACATAAATAGCCAGTATGCACAGCCCTTAAAACTAAGGGCAACTTAAATCCATTAATGAGTTGCTAAGGATCTGGAAATTTTTAAAAATCATTTAAATGATCTCAATCATCTATGGTTTCTTCTGAGCTTACAGCTGGGAGGTTTACTAGGTGACAGAGCTCTCTCTGTATGTGACAGAATTTCCAAAAGCAGGTGATTTAATGAGGAAAATCTGCAGGTTAATTCCTGCTACCCAGCATTGCCACATACTAAAAAACCTCTCTAGAATGTAACAGGCTTCTAGTACTTTCTCTAAATTACTCCATTTTCTTTGGAACACCAAGACTGTACTTTGGAGGTTTTCTGTTAGCTGCAGACCAAGCATTTGATGTGGTCAAGTATGAAGTTTCTTATAAATTCTTTGTCACTGAACTAAAATTAGAATCTCATGCTCTATTCAGAATCCAAGGCAGGAGAACATCTGTGGTAGGATTTTTAGGTCCTTCTTTTTTCTTATTACTCCATAGCAATAACTTGGACTAGTGATAGAGGAAAGCCATAGAAAACATAGTGGAAAGGGAGGACAGAGAGAGCATGAGAGTGTGCTGCTTAATTTGAATCCTATCTCAGCTTTTATTATCAGGCCTTGGCCCATTTCCATCGTTATGTGGATCCCTTAGGCCTGTTTTCCTGTGGAATGAGTGTATGCAAGGTAAATTCAAGGTATATGGTGAGCTACTCTGCCATTGTTGCTTGACAGAACAGTGAAGGATGCCCAGTATCATCAGTTGATTAAGGCTGCCCCATCACATTTTGTAAGCGTAGTGAATACACAGCTAAAGATTTCTTCAGAATTTCAGTTCTCTTAGCTGGATAACATAATAATATTAAAAAATAAAGTTTTGAGGATAGTTAGATGTGAATTACCTTTTCATTTTGGGACTATTAGAGTTATTTAGTGATACTTCAGAACAGGACATTTCTTTTTCCTTCATTGTCTGAATTCTGAAGGTCTTTGAACCACCAGCTGCTGCACAGGACACAGGGTTTCAACCAGCGTACCTTGCAGGTACAATACACCCCATTGGGCATAAAATACTAATGAAAGATCACCATTAGTGCAATACAGAGTTCAAAATATTTCTTAAACAAAGAGCAGCAGAAGTAATGCTCTGCAGTGGATTTATAGGTCTTCATTTTAGACAAAAAAGATAAATAGATGCATCCGTTGTCATGGTCTCTGTTGAGGCTCAATGGTCGAAACCTTTCACACAAACCATCCTGCTAAGTGCTCTGTATCTCCCTCCCTTCAGAAGTTGCAGAAAGGATTGATTGTTTCTTTGTTCATCAGTCCTCATCAGCAGTTACATGAGCATCTATTAAGGGCACATCTTGTGGCACCTCTGCTGCTCACAGCCAGTCTTTCCTTCTGAAGAAACACTGTTGTTTTCCTAAAGCAGCGACAACTTGTAGGATCCCATTTTGTGCTGATGTTTTTGCTGTGGTATCTTTGCAACCCTTCAGTGACTGGAACATCCATTTCTAATTTAGAATTAATTAGTTGTTGTTTTCAGTTTTTGAGAATAAAACAGCAGCAGGTGACAATCTGCACTTCATTACTGCTACTCCATAATTTAACAGCATTGGATTTGCACCACAGCTGGCCTGTTTTCAGTGAGCACTTTGTTCTTTAGTCACTTCTTTTCATTTACTATTTTAGGGAGAATAAGGAATAGCAGCCACCGTTTCAAACCCATATTTCATGGCAAACTAGCAAAAACTCATGCACACTGGAACTGCGGTTGCTTCTTTTCCTTACTCTTCATTTGTGGATTTAGACAAATAAACAAAAAGGGATCACAAGTTGATCTGTCCTCATATGTGCTATTAACCAGTGGCAAAAGCAAGGTCTTTCAGGATACTCAAATATGACTAAACTGATTTGAATTATCTTTTTCTAAATGTGCCTGATTAGAGAGAAAAAAAGAATTTGAAATTTCAGTTGGGATACAAGTTTGTTTTCAAAATGAGTTGTTTTCTTCAAGACTATAATTAGAAATATATAGAGAGTATTTTTACAAGGATAACAGGGTTTCTTCTTAAATCATACAAGCTTGGTTTAGTTTTAACTTCCAAGCTAAGTTAATGTAATACCACTGGTACAGATATATGATCTCAGTCAATTAAAATAGTCATGCTTTCTTCTAAATAGACAGTGGAACTGCTGTGTGAACGATAAATACTTTACCTGGGACCATCTGGATTCCTGCCAGGCATGCAGGACAGTTACCAAGAGCTTTCTTCCAATTATTTGCAATAGAAATTAAGCTAGGATTAAACTGTCTCTTTTAGCAGTGCCTAACTGTGATATCAGGAGAATTGGTTTGGCTGTTCACACTATTAGATTCTGTAATTTTGCCCATTTGACAGTAAGCCTCTTTGTATGTTTCCTACTCTTTAGCAGTTGTTTAACTAGGTATATTATGAGTTTCTAAGGTCACAATTTTAATTTGTATTTTCTTGAGAGCTCAATTACTGATAACTTATTTATAATTTAGCGAGCAAATCTGTCTTCCATTTGGTTGATGGGATAGGCATGTAAGGGAACCTTCAGGGTCTATTCAGTTCCCAGTGAATTTGCTGAGACAAGTTTTTTCTGACAGTGATTCAAAAGAGGTCTCAGGTTCTGTTTCCACAGTGTGCCACAAATATATCTTTATATATTTTTTCATTAATCTTGATCTGGAGAGTTTTAAAATGTTATGTGGTTTTTTTTACATTTTACTACTCGTAGCTACAACTGGGGAGAGGGAGCACGGGTACCACATGATGGGGCAGTTATACCTGAGCCTTAAGTGTTTACCAGGCAAGTAAAAAAGAGTCTCTGGGACTGTGGGGGTGAAGTAGGGATAGGTGGTAGAGTGATAAATTCTCCAGATGTTAAAAAGACCTGCTGTATTTTTGCTAGTGACCACGAAGGTACCAGAAATTTAGTCCAGTTGCAGTGCAATAAATTTAATTTGGTTACTGTTTTTGTGTTCACATATAAGGCTTGTATAATTAAGACTGCTAATGCCAGTGTGCCAAGAATAAACATTTTATGTTAACATTTGTGGCAGAAGTTGCACAAAAGGGGTTTCAAATTGCAGTAAACGTATCTGAGCCTGATTGCTTGCTGTTGATGAGAAGTGTTCCCAGTCTACAGACCAACGTTATGCTAAGGTCCAGTAGAGGCTCCCATTTTATGAACTTGAAATGCTTTCCCAAGTATGAATAAATTAATTCTCACAGTATCTGGAAAAGTAAACAAATATTACCCCATTTAAATTGTGGGAAAAGCATTTAGGCAGATGAAATCATTTGTCACATAAAGAAAAGCTGTATCAGAGCCAGAAACTGAAGCCAGATTTCCTTATGGCACGTCCAGCTTTATTAAACTTCCCTCCCATGGCTGACATATGTCATCACATGCTATTGTCCATCATTATTTCCACTTTGGACATTATGAACGTTGAAATAAGTTACGGAATACATCATCTCCCTGAAGGTGACTCTTCAATCCACTCACTGTAATACTTGAGCTAAAGGAGTGAAACCACAAAGTACAAAAGTGAATTATCATCTATTAAATCAGGCACAGAAGTAGGACACAGCACACTCCTTGCCAATGTCTTATTTACTTTTCAAAACAGTTGTTTTCATAAACAGTTTGTGATGCTTATGTATACAGACTAAGAGAGTTTTTTTCAAAGAATGAATGTATTAAAAATTCATTTATTCAGAATTCATATTTACCTACTTTAATATATTTGTACAGCAGGCAATCCTTTGTACCTTTTTAATTGTTATTTTCTCTAGATATTTAAGTCAATTACTGCTGAGCAGTTACACTCTGGTAGCTTTTGTTAAGTTTAGAAAGAAAGAATTATGGAACTCAAAGTAAAGCAAGCACCCTGATCCCTCAGAATTTAACTCCCTTTTCTTAGGATGACATAAGAACGTTCTGATGTCAGGGCTGATCACCTTAAAAATAACCGTTTAAAAATAAATCCTTAAATTATTTTTCTTTTTAAAGCATTTTTCAGTTGTCGTTTCTGAGTAGATGAGCATTTATTTTTGGATGCTGGTGCTTCACTTTTAAAGCTTGTTTACAGAGCTCTCACTGCTCCATAAAAGCAAGGAGCTGTAAAAGTGGACTGATGTGGTGTTGGATTCTGTTCTACACCATCTCATCTCTTGTCATCGGAATTCAGAGAGGTGTTTTCACAGGGCAGGATGTCAAAGATTATAACATAGCTAGCATATTTCAAGGCAGGTATATAAAAATAAAATTCAAGTATAAAAATAAGAACAGTTTATCTTACTTTATTCCTGGAGTCATGGTTTTCTGCGTGGCTACTGCTGCTGTTTAATTTCCTTTGAAACAATAGTAATGGTCAGACTATTCCATTGAGACTTAAAATCATTGCAACATTTACTGTGGTGGTTCTAGAATCGGCAATATCTACTCTTCAAAACTGAACTGGTAGATACAGAACTCTTTTTTTTTCACTTTTTTTGTATTTCATACCGGGGCAAAGTCCAAGTTATGTACTTCTAAAAATTGAATAAATAATGTTGTCATGCTTAAAATAAAAGGAAAACATAGTGAGAAAACATCTTTTCTATTAAGACACACAAATTCCATTCTTCTGGCCATCACAAGTTGCATCACCAGCAGCTTGACTCCTTATTCCTTTTGGATTAGAATTACTCCACTTCGAATTGGCCTCTAGAAGATTTTGTTATAGAAATTTTAGCTCTTTTACAGCATGATACTGAGGGACTCCTTCAACTTTAAATTTTTCTGACTGGCTTCCAAACCCATGAGGGCCACCAGACTAGTTACGGATACCAATGATCCTGAATTATTCTCTGGCCCACATATGAATCATACTACCATGTGCCTGTGTGTATTTGTCCCCAAAACACAGTGATGTAATTTATCAGTTATAAAGCAGCATTAAGATGTTTCCAATGTGTCCTTTCCAACTCAGCATATTCTATGATTCTATGAAAAAAAACCACATAAAACATTGCGAATACATAAACCTAAAAAGGCACATTTCCTAAATACCAGTTTGCAACCACCTACAATATTTGCATATATTTCTCTAATGAAATCTGCATCGACTCAGATATAACTTGTTCTTGCTCTTTATCATTGATTTCCCTTTGGGTGTTTTTAAAACTAAACTAAACAAAATACTTCCTGAACAGGTTATATTTTCTTAAATGCTTGTGAATGTAAAACTGCTTGTATTAACTTTTGCTTCATATAACTACACTGAATTTCTAAAGCAGATTCTATCTTTCTTTTTATATAGATATATTTAGTGCAGATTTTTTAAATACCAGTATATTGCAACACATACATTGATGGTGTACTTGAGCCTGCCTATTTTGCAATTCAGTTTGTGTGTCTGTAGCCAGCTAAGGCAGGGCTATTCATTCTGGGCTACACCATGGTGTGCAAAATAGGACTTGTTTCAGCATGCCTTGACACGATCTCAATGGAGGCTAGACTTTACAGGTGCAGACTGCCTGCTCCTCCTTCCCAAACCTTATCTCATAATGGTTGCACCTGGCAAATGCTGAAGGAGAGGTGGTTGAAGTTCAAATTATTAATTAAGGTCTGAGAGTATAACTACAAATTACATAGTCATTGTCAGCAATGCTTTTTAAGTATACTTCTCTAATTATATTTCATTACCTGTGCAGTAGGTTCTTCACATTCTCCCTTTTAATTATTGGAATTGGAGCATAGAATCACTAATATAGTCTGGGATTTTATGTGCTCTTGTGACTTGGGTCTCTACTTGTGCTTCCATATGAGAAAGTTAATGTATCAATAATCCACTGCAATAGCTTCTGTTAACCTTTGCAAAAGAAATGTGTACAGCCTCACCCTTAGACAGGAGTGTTCATATCAGAGAAACTATACTTGTAAAGGGGGGACTATGCCCAGAATTTTTGGAATAGCTCTCAAAAATTGTTGGAACATTCAAGAATTTGAATAGAATTTTAATTCATTTTTTGGCATAAACATGGGTTCATTATTTTCTATTACTTAAACTGTTTTCAAAACCATGTGTTCATCTGTCTTTCCTTAATTGTTAAGGACATTTATTGGAATTCACTGTTGCCTCATATTTTTAATATGCAAGACTAAATGCAGGTTTAGTAAGATACAGCAGAAAACGCTGTTGTAGATTTTTGTAAGCTGTTAAATATCCAACATAATTTCTAAATATTCCATACTATTTAGACAGTATTTTACTATACTATGCTGTATTTTTAGACAATGTATTGAGAGGAAATTGCTTAAAAGCATTCCCAGTGAAATGTAAGTATATGGCAAAAATATTTAGCACAGAATATTTTTAGAAGGCTAACAAAGAACCTCCCTCTGGCATGTTTCTTTACTAAATGCATTGCCTAACTTTAAAAGGCTGGTGTGAATTTGTAGGAAGAAACTGTTGGTCTACTTAATTAGATTTAATAGTTGCTCCTCTAAATATTATGCATACATTTAATTAATTTATTTAAAATGGAGGAGTTATCCACTGGAATAGCATAATAATTAATATACATTTCAGTTATTTAAAGAGATTTGGTAGCAAATTCTACGATAATTTCATTTTTGGGCTTAATATATCTAGGGGTAACCCTAAATTTATCTACTGTAAGTAGATTTAACGTGTAGGCACAATATAGGCAACAGTACAATAAAAATGTTTAACTGTAATAATGAGGATTAATGGACCAATGGATCTCCATAGTATTTGTGTTATTTTTCATAGCACAACAGAGCTTTTTGTAAGCTCTGCTTATAAAAAAAAAAATCTTATTTTTGCAAATGAAAATTGAGGCAATGAATGCTACCAATTAATTTCCAGACTGCTGAAGAAAAAGGTATTTAATATTAAGTCTATACCACTTTGCTTCCAAATGAATCCTCATCTTTTAAATTTGCGTGTTTGCAAGTCACAGCCATGCCGTGCGTGTTGCTCAACAAGTACCCCTGCTGCACACACCAGTGACTGGGAGATGTTTTGTGTTGATCACTTGGGGTATTTAGGACTGGTAGCTATTATTGTTCTTTTGTTGATGTTATTCAAATAATACTTAGTGTTTCATCTTAATCACAAAGTGTCAACTGACATTGTATGCCTGGCTAGTAATAAACACTGTTGAAATTCAAATTTCACACCAATTATTAAACGTAACACATCCTCTGGGCTTCAACAAACATGGTATCTAAGGGTTAATAAAAATTATTTTCTAAGAATGCTGTGCAGAAGCTGTCCTCTATAAATAGCCTTTGTGAGTTACAGTACATACATTGGCAGCTCTGGAAGATGTTAAGAAACTACAAACTTGATTCTCTTGTTTGTTTGGGTTTTTTTGTTGAAGTATTTATAAAATAGGTTATAGGCAATGGTCTTACACTCTTGCTTGTGGTGTTGAATGTGTAGAATAATTGACTTTCTGTCCCATTTATGAAGTATTCAGTCATTATCTCAGTGAATAATGTAATACCAATGTTTAAAGGGGCTTTCACAGGAGGAAAAAATGGTGTGGCTCACTTTACTGCATTGCCTGCTGGCATTTTATTTGTCTACAGAAGCATATGCCACAGCCTTTCAGTTTTACTAAAGAAGCTCTGTGTGTTCCTCAGCTATGAGGAAAGCTATAATAGGAAGTAGGTCAGTGTTTGAATGCAAGTTTCTCTCCTTGTTCCTGGATCTTTGCAGATATTTTGAACCTGTGAACAGTTTTCCTCCTGAAGATGCTGCTTCATTTAAAAGAAAGGAGAAACCAAGAATGTTCTTCACCTTGTCTGTTAAACTTCTGGGGAGTAAAAGTGAAAATTCCAAAGTTTTGCACTTAAGGTCTGGTCAGCTAAGGAATGTCAGTGGCACTGTAAATCTTAATTGGCATCTTTATTAAATAGCAGCCTATTTATTCCAGCAAACCTAAAGGTCTTTTAAGCTGACACTAAGATACAATTGTGAAAGGAGGTGTCCTGTATAATTGCTGCATCTTCTAAAATTTCTGAGTGATGGAGGAACACTGAAAGTGGAGGAAGAGGAAAGGTGGTGTGTTCATTTTCATTCACTCACTGTGGTCTGAAACTCAGTTTTTCATATATCACTTCAAACTTGACTTTCCCAGTCTTCAGGTGAGTATTTTTCCAGTACATTTCTCTGACAAGGGGGGTGGGAGGGGATGTGCGCTTGGATTTAATGCCTATTTGCCCTTGCTCTAGCAGAGATGAGATTCACCCCTCTAACAAACAAGTATGGAATCCTTGATCCAGCACTGATAGAATACCTTTTGCATAAAATTTTAAGTTATGCATAACCACTTTTACAGATAAACACAACTGCCCTGCTTGTTTTAGGAAAATAAATGATCTTAGGAATAAATGTGGTGATCATGTTTGTGTTTGGCTTGTGCATTTTTTTTCTCTTCAATAGATCTCCTTTCTGTTGCACTTCACCATGATTCAAAGCAAACTTTCAAATTTGTAATGCTTACAATCCCAGAGCTTCTTAAAAAATCTTCTTTATTCATTTGTTCTTCAGCAAAATGCCAGCTTTGTTCTTCTGGCATTTGTCTTTTGTGAAGCAATAACTTCATACTCATAAACCTCAAATATGGTGTCCTTATTTTCTATAAATGTATTTAGGGGTTAGTCAAAGTCATCCATAGGAGACGTTCCATAGTACTGGAATGCAAGGCATGATACCTTTGTATTGGAGCTAATTAATGGGAACAGATACCTGCTTGTGTGATATATATCCGTGGGGCAAGATCAGGATGATCAAGTTAGTAAGAGAAAGGCCATAATGCTACTGTGCTGCCTTGTAGTTTTCCAGTTTACCACTTTCCTTTTTCTGGCCCCATGCACTGGATCTAGTGGATCAGCAAACTGCACATCTGTATGTCTCAAGAGAGAAAGAAACTGCAGTATTACCCACAAAAACAAGAGTTTCAAAGCATTAGCAGAGTCATAGGGTGGCCAGCTGATGTTTTTCTCCCGCTGTGCATGTTTTTCCTACTACAGTGGAGTGCTTACTGGGCCTACGATGGACTAATAAGGCTCCAGTACCAATAAAAAAAAAAAAAAAAGTCCTTATATTAAAAAGCTGCAAAGTATGAAGAAACAGGCAAAGGGATTAAATTGTTCAGCCTGACAATGTCAGTACACGTACACTGGCGAGCCTATTGACAACAAAGTCTTCAGGCCTCTGAAGAAGACACTTCAGGTCTGTGGATTAAGTGGAAACTGGAATTCCTTCTCTGGTTTCTGTAGCTGAATCTTGCCCAGCAGCTGCTATGTGGTAAAAGGTACAAAGACAAGGCAGAAGAATCTGTGCAGTAAATCACAATACTCTGAGGGTCATAACTGACCTCTTCTATCCTCTTTGTCCTCTCTTCTGTAAAATTCAAAGTAGAAGGTTGAAGGACAGGGCAAAAGGCAGCAAAGGACTTATTTGCAATTCTGAAAACTAAAAATACAGGTTGCCACAGTAGTTGTCTGGTAGTTGATGTCTTTTCTATGATACCCCTTTCTGAATGTCTAGCCAGTTCTGCGTGGGATGAAGGGGGAAATTCTAGTCAATATTTATGAAGGAATTTGTCCTGAAAGGCTTTGTCTGTAGGTCATCTTTTCCATCAGTCTGCTAGTGTCTTTCTCCAGGCAAACTGCAGAACTGGATTCTTGCTCTGTAATCTGTCAATCAACATTTTATTTCAAATAATGTATCAAATACTAAAAAAGAAACTATATAAATCTGTCTTGCAAAGTTCCTATCTCACACCAGCTCTTTATCCTGCTTTTCTTTAAATTACAAGCACTTTTGGTCAGAAAATCAGATGATAACCCAGTAATTTCAGTCTCAAAGAGTGGTTCTGGAAAGGCTTTCATAATAACGCAGAAACTTTTAGGATTAAGTATGAAATGCTGTTTATTTTTGTTCCCTAACTTGCTGCATTCATACTTGACTTCTCTAATTGCAAAACCTTGTGGAAGCTAGATTTCAGACAGGGCCTGTTGCCCAACTCTTAAGAAAAACAGGCAAACTACAGTTTCCATGGTTTCAGACACTGCTGCTCGTCCTCTCAAGGTTGTTCTGTGCTTGGTAGGAGAAATTCAAGCACTGAGAATGTGTGAAAGGCTAAAAGTGAGATTGTTTCAGGGCTATTTTCTCATTTTTATTTTCTGCTTACTGTAGCGGCCAGAGTTTTTCCAGGTTGTCAAGGCTGAGAAAATATTTTCCCCATCCCAAGAAAGATTTCTGAATGGTGTTATGAATTCTCTTTCTCAAACAGGACATTCTTATGATTTTTTTTCTGAAAAAAGTTAGATATTTCCGTATTCACATTAGGAGTGTTTATCTTGGTTTCAGGGATGGGACATCAGTCAGCAGTTGTTCTTTATTTATCTGTAAATTTGGCTATTTAAAACAAAATGTCTTGGGTTTGTTAGCCACAGGCTTCTGGTTCTAAAGAAGCAGTGTCTGGTTTTGGTAGATTATCTCAGTTATGGGGAGAGGGAGAGGAGAGGAAGCACTTGTGTCTCTTTTTTGCCTACCATTCTTTGCCTTTTTCCGCAGCTCAATGATTTCCAGAATGTTTAGTAGCCTCTGAAATGGCTGAGTGTAGTTCTTCATAGAATCATAGAATGGTTTGGGTTGGAAGGGACCTTGAAGATCATCTAGTTCCAACCCCCCTGCATAGGCAGGGACACCTTCCACTAGACCAGGTTGCTCAAAGCCCTGTCCAACCAGGCCTTGAACACCTCCAGGGAGAGGACATTCTCAATCTCTCTGGGCAACCTCTTCCAGTGTCTCACCACCCTCACAGTAAAGATTTTCCCTCTAATGTCCAACCTAAATCTATCCTCTTCCAGTTTAAAACCATTACCCCTCATCCTATCACTACACACCATTATAAAAAGTCCCTTCCCAGCTTTCCTTTAGCCCCTTCAGGTACTGCAAGGCTGCTATAAGGTCTTCTTGGAGACTTCTCTTCTCCAGGCTGAACAGCCCCAACTCTCTCAGCCTGTCTTCATAGGACAGGTGCTCCAGCCCCCTTATCATCTTTGTGGCCCATTCCTGAGGAATGACCATTGGTTACAAACTAACCTCTCATTCTTTTCCTTTTTTTCCCTGTTTTTTTTTTTTTTTTTTTAACTGTTTTTATGGCTCCCTGGTAAGAACCTGGGAGGGAGAAAATTTCTGATTTTCAAGCCTTTTGATGTAGTCTGAAACCCACTTGTCCTTTGCTTCAGGTTCCATGTGTGAAGCAAGGTCATAGGAGGTCAAACAATTCCATTTGGCACTGGGTCCTCCTAATGGTTGTAGAAGCAGTAAACTTCAGGTATAAGTAGTCCTGGCTCTCCTCAGGAACTGTTGCACATGTAGTTGTGTTGCAAGGGTTAAACACAGCTGGAGGTGATAGGTCAGCTACAAAGACCAAGTCTGATTGTTATTATCTAGGGTGAGCTTTGCTGGCCAAGCTATCTACATCAGATTTTTTTGGTTAATATAACTGAAAAACTTTATGTTACTTTAGGTTGCATCCTTGATATTTTTGAGAAGATAATAATGAAAAACAAACAGAACAGAATAATTTAATTTTTTTTTTCAATCCTTCTGGAGCTAGAGGATGATGAGAAAAACTGCTCAGAAGAGACATCTGCAAATGCTAGAGCATAAGACAAGCTGTGAAAACAGCCACTTTCAGTAAAAAAATCTTATTCTCCAACCATTTGCCCTGCTTAATTAATAGTGAAACTAATGTAATATTTGGTTCCTCACTTAAATTAGGTGTTCTGGTGTGTTACTGCCATAAGATTAGAAGTTCTTTAGCTTTTCAAGGCAGGGAATGACAACAGTGCTCATCAGAAAAGGGACTCCTCACTTTAAACTCTTGTCACCCTGCTAAACATAAAAGTAATAAAGCTGAGGAATACATAGTATGGATTTTTTTCCCAATTAGCTTGCATGTAATTTTAGTAACTAACATCTAATAACTATATGAAAAAACATGTTGTTCAAAAATATCACTCTCCTTTCTATTAAATATTAGGATGGGCTTTGTTGTGAGAAAACTGCAGTGCTGGCACATAAATTACATAAAAATGATCTCCTGCTTACAAGAAAAATGTTCAGTAGCCCACTGAAAAAATTTCCTTTGTTCTAGCAGAACCTTAGTGTTATTGGAATACTACTTTGATCCAGTTGCCTATTATTTATGCAAAAGCAAATGAATTCCTGTAAGTATCTTATTGTACTATTTCCTTCTCGCCTTGTCACCAAATGTCATCTCCCTCGAATCTCTGTTTAGCTGCTGCTCCTCAGCACCATCCCATGAGCTGTTAGAAGCAGTGAACAGCTGCTTTCCCCGCTGCCAAGTTAGCAAAAGATGCTGATTTATGGAGTGATCAGTTTCCTCTGTCCCAGAGGCTGGGTGAGTCACTCTGGAAGGAGCCTCGTGCTCATTGTCTCCGCATCTGAGCTCATACTTCCCCTGCCTTCATGTTTCCCACTGGCTGGTACAATGAGCTGTTCCCCAGGGAACTCCTTTGCAGGGGGCATACTTACCCTTTCCAGCACAGCTTAAAAGCCCAAAATAAGAATTTTCTCCAACAAGTTGTCTATTCCAATTGCTTCTCTGTTTCAGCACGGCTCACCTCTTCAGGGTTCCCCAATGCCTGTTCATTCCCCATCGCCTGCTAACCCTTTGAAGGGTCTTTATTGTTTATGGATGCAAATAAAGTCTTCTTTCAAGAAGAAAAGGAAAATAAAGCCACTTTAAAGGCATGGGGATACTTGGACAAGAAGCAACTGAAAAGAAAGCAAAATGGGGAAAGAGACCACTACAGGGGAGGGAGACCCAGAAGTAACAAGGGTGGGAAGTCTCGCTACATGAATCAGTTTCAGGAGACAGTTGTCACTTTGAATTGATAACTTAGCAGTTTTCTGGGTTTGATATTGACTTATTTATAATTTGAGGGGGGGTGGGAGTGCGTGTGAGTCTGCGTAGGAGGCTCTGGGGGAGGAAGCGTACATACATTGGAAAGCCTCTTAGTGCTCTGACTCAACCTGGTAAAGTGTTTCCATTTGCTTTGCTAAAAAGTTATAGTCATCATCTTTGTGCCTCTGTCACCAGTCTCTGTCTGTCCTGATGCAGGGATTTCCTCGGGCTAAGGGTATTCCCCTTGTGGGTGCATCCCATGAAAAGGACATGAAGTTGAACAGTAGAAGAAGTGAAATGTGCTGCAGTGTTAAGTGTTTTTTCTCCTAGGTTCTCTACTGCAACCGCTTTAACTAGTATTTTTAACACTAATGTTCCTCTTTAGAACATTTATGTCCTCAACTAAATCATAAATTGTCTGTGTAAGAAGTACGTGTCACTGATCTGCATATTTACCCTGTGGAGTCTGAATGAAATTCTTAGATACTTTTTTCCCCAGTATCAGGATCAGCATCAACTGTTACTCATTCACCTTCCCCACTTTCACCAAAAGGAGCTGCTTAGTGCTTTCATCTGTAGCAGTGCAGCACTTTGGTGGGTGAACATCAGAGAAGGCAACAGTCCTTCTGCTCTGGGTTTTTAACTTTTGAGAGACTACTGCCTCATTTTCTGTGCCATCGTGTAAACAGTAGTTAATGAGCATGGAAGTCTGAAAAATAGAACTACAGAATTACAAGGAGGTAATCAGGTCATCACACCAATCAGCAGCCATGCAATGAAACTAATACTTACACGGGACAACTGGTGAAAATTGGATTATCCCCAAATGTTGGACTGAGCAGAAGTTTAGTCATAATTTGATTTTAGGACTCCCAGTTTGGAGAGGTGTGAGATGCACTGTACCTTCTCTGGGAACTGCAGAACTACCAGCCTTATCCTAGGCCTGAACTTTGAGTGAATGTTCATGCTGCATCGGGGACCTGCACTTAAATTTGGGCTAAAAGTGCTTGGGAAGTTACATCTGTAGTGTCTTTACGCCTCTCGTTGTTAGATAGCAGCATATATTTTAGGCATGTTAGATTAATGCTGCTGTTACCATATGTTGTAAAAATATCCATTGCTCCCCACACCCCCAAGAAAACCCCTCACCTTTGTTATTTTCTATATAGCTTTCTAAGACTAAACAGTTTGAAACACTAGAAATTTTGTATTTCAACAACTCTTTATTAGTGAGAAGCAGTGATTTCATATTTGGAACCGCTTAGAATATGTTGAAAGCTGATTCAGTGGACAACAGGAAATACAAGGAATTTATTACTACTTTTCTGCTGCAAATTAGCCAAGATACATTGTGATCTGACTTGTGATGAGATTATAATTTTCCAGTATATTGACTGTCTCATTAGCTTAATGCTTAAGTAATAACTTGCTTCAGATAATGTATTTAACGTTTTAGTGTTTTGTCAGTTCAAACATATGAAGGAAATAGTTTTTCTGTGTTTGTTAGATGCTGTGATTATATATATAAAATGATCACTATAAGCAGCAATGTATAAACAGTCAAATCAAGACCTTTTAGTCTGATGAAAATGTTAATATATATTTATAAGCCCCTTCTAAGTTCTCAAAAATGTATAGTTTTTACATTAGTTGGATTTTACTCCAGTGCTGTCCAACTAGCTGCTTGATACTCATTCTGTTATTTGAGAATAATTGAATTACATAGTTTACAGATTGCTTCTGCAAGCCTTTTTTTCTTGCAAACAGTTAATACTTAAGTTTGTCCTTCTTGGAGGAAACAGACTACTTAGAACAAAAAAAAGGTTGAAAGATTTACAACATCAAATCAAAACTGTAACTTGTGAGTAGTCAGACATTAATTTCATATAGGAATTCCGGGGTTGCTTGGGCATTTTAGATTGTGCCCAGGCAAACCAGAGGTGCATGAAAACACATCTGGATTAGCCTTTGTTTCTGTATTTGCCAGTAAAATACCAGATTTCTATTAATTTCAGATTTCTACTAATGTTGGTATGGCTCATTTTTTACTACATGTTTTTTTAACAAATGGGTAGAACAGTTTGTGCAAAAATGCATCATTTTCTTTACAGTAGAAGTAGGCGAGGCTTTGTTGTAACTGTGTAAAGCAATCAAGTACAAAATCACTTAGCTCAGTCTTATTTTTTTTCAGACTTAGAGAGTTTGGTTTGGGCTGGATGCATCCATGATACAGATGGGGAAATTGCCTAGAGCACACATAGCCTTTATCATCTTGCACACAATGGCATTTTCTTAATGGTATTCTTTGCTTCAAAATATAAAATTATTGCTATTGATTAGTTACAAATTGAACAAATGAGACTATTGCTGTTATCAAACAGGAACTTACAGTATTATTTCAGGAATACTGAATGATTGTCAGTTTTTCTCTCCAGAAAGCAATCCACTTACACTGTTAATAGCCTGGGAATTTCCATTTTGATCAGCTAATAAAAATTAGCTTAAATAATACTCATTTCTCTCTGTCTCTCTCAAAAAAAATATTCTCATGTTTAAGGTGTGATTAAGAGTAACATCACAGACATCACATTATAGTGAATCTGATCTGGAAAATGCCAAAACTGAGCTTGTAGTAGCCCTCTAGTCATTAGAAATAAGCAAACCACACTTAATTTAGTTATAAGGTTGTGATCCTACAAAAAACTTAGGCACCTGCTTAACTTTACCCACTCTACTTAGTCCTCTTCACTTTTCACAGTGTATCCAAGTTTTCAAAACTAGAGTCTACTACCATCTTGTAGTGCAAAGAGTATCTTCTCTCAATCTTTACACCGTTTGCAACAAAGTGTGTATCAAGTTCTACTATGGAATTATTCTAGATTTTTATACCTGTTTTAACATTGCTGTAAATGAATTATGAATGAATGGCAGAAGGGTGTAGTGAAACTGAGTAGCAGAAACACTAGGTATTACAGGTTAGTGTAATATGGGAGACAGTTTTGCTAAAATTACACTTTTGTGGTTCCCTGTTCTGATCTCTGGTCCCTCCAATTAAAAACCAGTCAGTCTTCTCTTAATATTGTAAGGTTAAATTTAATATTATTTTTGTTAGAACAGAATTTTAAATAGTGTTTCCAGAATTTTTTACTCATTGGTTAATCATTTTATTAGGACTTGCTGTATGGCAGAAAGAGGTGCTCACAAAGTAAACAAATGGCAACCAGAGTAGGAGGGAAGGGAGAGGAGCAGGGAGAATTTAGTTTTAATGGAAACATTTATTCCCCATTAGTCTAAAGTCGTGTTTTCAGATAAATTTGGTTGAAAATATCAGGCAGTGATAACTTGGGCTTGTTTTTTTAGTCTAGTGTTGTTAATGAGATTTTTGCACTCTTCAGTCTTAAAAAAAATGCTTAGCAATCATTCTTTTTGTTCAGCAAGTCATACACTTCAGAATAGTTGTAATGCTCTGAAGACATTTTGGAGCATAACTGTAAAAAACAGCAGATCCTTTCAGTATTAGTAGATGGCTGAAAGCAGCACTCATCCTGCATTTTAAATTAAATATACTTAGATAATTAAATAAGCTTAGATTCAACCAGTCTAAGTCTAGCCAAATTCAGCTTTATATGTAATACATCCCTTTTCCATTATAAGACTGAATGAAGGAGGACAATCTGCTCACATTCCCTACAGTCATACCCTTTTAAGTATTTTATCTTCTGTTTAACACAACTAGGCATAATTATTTTTCCTGAGTAGAAGAGTTTCTAGATAATGTGTGTTTTGCCTATACAGTTGATTTGAAGGCAGTCTTAAGTTTCTTGAAGGTGTTACCTTATTACTTTACAGAGTTGTTAAAGAACCTGCATCTGGGTCCTCTCTTCCATGTCCCGGGTGCAATCAAGGCATAACTGGGAATTGTACATGTCAGAATGTGTAGAATTAAAATACAGCATAGATACATTACTTGCTTGGGTTGCTTCCTATATTAACCTTGATTTAGAAACCATATTCATAAATGCAGGGAAGTAAGATTGAGGACTGAGCATTAGCAAAGTTGACAAAGTAAATGGATTGCATTCGCTTAAAATGAGCAACTGCATGTCTGAGTTTTGGTTATTTGAAATTGCTTCACTTTAGCAAACATTTAAAGTTAATGGCATGGAAGTACTCTGGGAGATCACAGACAGGGAGACCTGTCAGCCTGCAACTGAAACTCTTGAAGCCTGACCTTAGAGGTGTTTCAGCTTTCATGGGAAGAGGAGACTTAAAATAAGTTGTTGCTCTCCCTCTTTGCCCATTACTCTTCCTCTTTCTTCCTTCTTTCTCCCTCTTCAGACAATTTCCTGCACCATTTTGGCAAATGCAGCATCAAAAATGTCTGATAACAAAGACTTAAATCTTGCCCCGTCTTCCTTGTGTGAGTCATGTCATAAGTTCCTGGAGAATGGGGAAAACTAGTTCAGAATTAGAAGCCAACATTCACAAGTCTTTAGTCCAGTAAGCTCTTATTTACATCTTTTTTCACTCTTTTAAATTTAGCTGAAATTTGGTATCTTCCTCTTGCCTGTAAGCAAGTATTTAATGTTAACAAAGATTATTGATGTGATTATAGCCTGTCCTTGACATTGTTCCTAAGTGAAGAAATTGAAAGGCTGATGCAAGTCTCTATTGATACAGAAGTAAAGGTGGGAAGTGTACCATATGCCAATCAATATTTGTTTAACCGTGCATCCATCTTTATTAGGTTAAAACTTTGGCTGATGAAAGCTAATATTGCTAGTACAAGATGTACAGAATTCTGTAAAGCTTGATGTAGGACTGTTGAACATTTTCATTAGAAATTGTGATACAAGATCAATCTAGCATGCTAACTGGATTAGAAATTGTCAAATAAAGGGATGTCAATACATCTGTAAATAAGGCACATTTCCTATTGTGATCTTGTTGGAATCAGTTCTTCGCCCTGTATTGCATAACATTTTAATCAACAAGCTGGTAGGAATAAAATTACTTGCACTGTTTGATTCACACAAGTGATTGGGGGAGTGATAACGAACAACGTGGGTTATTCTTACATAGATAACTGAAAAACTGGATGCTAGCAAGTGAAATATTTATATACAGTGGATCATTTTCGAAGGGACAAGTGAAGGACATCTTCTGAACTTGGACTCCCAATTCAATCATTCAGAAAGGCTAATATCCTCATTCCAGGTTATTAAATGGTCAGTTTGTGACTTTGATTCGTAGTTTAGATAGTTTTGGTTGGCCTTATTTGGAGGTTTGTGTAATTGTTGGAGGTGGGTTAATTTGATGGGGGAAGATAGCTGAAGAATTGTTAAATCTCAAAATAAATCAGGAATACATTCTGGGTGAGCGTTCTGCAGTTGAACCTTATAATAGGCTCCTTCAGTTAGGCTCATTGCTATTTATCTCTAGAAAAAGAAGCAATTAAGTTTGTATGATGTGCTAGTGTGTGATTTGGAAGACAAAAGTTCAGTTCCACATTCTTTCATAACATGGCATGTTGCTTAGTCTTGGTGTGTTTTAATTGCCTGTGTGTAAAATGGCAGTAATTAGTTTTCCCATCGTGCAGAATGGTTGTAAAGATAAATGTCCTGAAAGTTTTCATATGAAATTATGCTACAAGAGTGGAAGCCATATTAATATATTATCTTCCAATAATATTTCATATTAAAAACTTTTTCAAATACTTCCCTGTCTGCTTTTTAATGCTTAGATAACAAGTAGACCCTCACAGATTTCAGGTTTTTTATTTGCCATTTTTCAGAAGAAAGTTGGAAAGCAAACAAAACAGCAACTGACATAGTCTAAAAGAATACTTAACAGCAGACCTTACTGGTCCTTACAGGACACACCTGAAAAGGAACATTCATATTATGGAACTGAATCACAAAAGTGGCTTGAAAATATAAAAGCCTAATTAGTAACAAGTAACTCCTCACTGTAAAAAACTCTATTCCCTATTTAAACCACATGTACTTAATAACCATATCTGAGCTGGTGCAGACTTTGTCAGGAGAGTGGCAACATAACCGTGTGCTGTGTGCCCACGTACGTTACAGAGCTGAACGAAAGGCTAAACCATACTTCTTACCTGACCCAACTGTATCTTGTGTTCTTAGTGCATAGCAAACCTGTAAATATCCTGGTTTATTGTGAAACTAAATTAAAGTCATTGTAGTATTTTCACTGACGGCTTTTTGGCTTGGTTATTTAACCCTTTTGTAGCTCAGTGAGGAACTTGCAAAACTTTTTAACTGGGTTCCTGACACATATTTGGTGGAATAATGCAAGATTGAACAACTCTGGCACACTGAAATGGCTTTTATTTCTGATAGCATTTTAAAACTTAAAGGAAAAGGTAGGAAATGAAACTAGAATTACGAACTGCCAATTATCTAATGTTTGCAGAAGTAATATGGTTTAAATATATGCCTCAAGAAGGAATGTGTGCTAGCTGATGCAAAACATGCTCATTACTAACACAGTGGTAAAAGCTGTAGACTAGGGCTTCTGAGCACATGAGGCTTGACTCACTAAGGCCTGAAGCTACTCCAGGAAAGACATAAGCAAACCCAGTGCTCTTTTCCCTTAAGATTCATCAAAGGATGAGTCATCTGTTAAAAAACAGAGCAATCATGAGGCTATTCTGCTTTTCTGCTGACTGTTACTATTAGAACAAAGCCTTTGAGCAGGGGGGGGCGGGGGGGGGAAGACGAAAAAAAAAAAAAAAGACGTGTCTTTGATCTCATTCACGGGACTCAGGCTGGTTTATATTTTCAAGTTCTGCCATTGTGATCGTTTCAGTCATAAAGTGGAAAATACTGTGCCCCCATGAGGCATAGCTCCAATTGCAAAACCTCTTGATTGAGATGCAGCTAAGGCAGTGTGAAAGCAGCTCCCTCACTGATGAAGTGCTCTGTCCCATCCAAGACACTGGCGTAAGCTCCAGGGCAAGGAAACACTTTCCTTTCCATCCTTACAGCTTTCTCTCCTTAAAGCTGTAGTCTCTCAAACATGGATATAGTTTATTTCAGATGGCAGCTTTAATAAAGTGATCAACAGTGAAAGGATTAGTTTTTACTTGGACAATACCCAAGACAAAGTGTGCAAGAAGTGTGGATGAAGACTCTCCACCAACACAGGCTTGGTGCGAAAGAAACATCCCTGAGCGATTACATGAAGCCAGACAGTCTTAGGAAATGTCTGTGAAACCATTATCTTCAAAAAGATTCATCTCACAAAAAAGGCAGTGTTTGTAACAAGGGTCCCCCCTGCCTCCAGACCCTTATCCATAAGAAATCCTCCTGCCATCCTGCTGCCTGTTTAGCAGGCAAAGGAGGATTTTTGGCACTTGACACATAGTATTTCTCTTTAAAAAAGAGAGAAATGTGAGATGATGTTTTGTGAAGTAAACTAAGGATTTTTAACACGAGGTATACTTCATGAAGTCAGATACTAAGTAATACCATCAAGCTTTCAAATAAAAATTCTATTATTACGAATGAAGATATTTCACAAGACTCTCACAGAATAGGGCTCAGAAAATCTTTTGTGATTGCAGGTCATTTTTCAAATCCTATAAACACACTGATAACCAAAATTAGTATTTCTTTCTTATTCACTTTTTTGTACACTAAGGAGCAGTTCAGCATTGTGCTTTAATCCATTTACATTTAAATTTGAAGCATAGATTTCAAAAATAAGAGTAGTTAAATGTAACAAGGTGAATGTACTTCTGAAAATGGTATTTATTTAGGTAATGTACTTTAACTGTTGTTTAATGCTTTATTCCTGGTATATGTATCTGGTGTTGTAGACACTGAGATTACCTCAGTTTTACAAAAATAAACCTAGCAGAAGATGGTAATATACCAGAACATTTTCCAGGCTGGCTCCTGAGTGACAGCTGTGGGCTGTCTCTTTGTTGAGTTATAATTTCTCCCTTCCTCAAGAAGCCTGTCTCTTTTTCCTTTCATATTATGATCTTTTGGGTACAAGGAGAGAGATGCAAAATGGTTGTGTTGATCCTTCACTCTGCTGTTCTAAATGGATGGCAAGACTACTGTCTCCATAGAGTGGTAAATTCCAGTACCATCTCCCTGAGTCTGTGTGCTTCCTTTCATCAAATGAACCAATTCTCCCTTCATTCCTTTTAAAAATTATTGTTTTGCGTGGTTGATTCTACCACCCTTTTAGTATGTTCTTTCCTATGGAAATGTAGAATTTGACATGTCATTCAGAGTCAAAACTGTCTGCTTTGGGGGAAGGTACAAAATCTTGCAAAGGGGCAAACAGATAATTTTCCCATAATGACATCACTTACAAATTTCTAACAGAAATTATTGGTTACATTGGCAGTTAACAAAGACCTTAATGTGATTTCTTTGTGTGTGGTATAGGTTATCCCCAAACCCCATACCAATAACGTAGACTTAAGTATACAGTGATAGGAAACTTTGCATACAGGCGTGGCAGCATTGTAGTGGCCCGAAGCTTGGATTTCTCCCCAAACAGGAACTTTCGTTGAAGCTTAATTATGAACGAAAAATTAAATTCATGTTCGAAATACTTTCTTACTGTTCAGTCTTCTCTGTTGTTATCTTGGCAGCATGGTTTATTCCAGCCCTTGAAAAACTGTATGGGGAAGGATACCAACTCTGCAAGTTCCAAAGCAGTCCTCATTTAAATGTAAGCTAGATCATATAAAATAGATGATCAAGTTGTATAGTTTACCAGATTAGTCAGTCCATTGATGTTTTCTGAGGCAAGAAGGAGGGTAAAAGGTCCATGGAGGCATTGTAACCTGTCTTTCTTTGTGCTGAGAGCAATCGAGAGTCATCACCACTCTCTAATTTGGGCAGCATTAGTCTGTGAGCTGCTAGAGGGACCAAGGCCAGGACTCGCATTTGAACACTCTCCTGAGAAAATGCTCTTGTTTGCACCTGCTTTATTTCTTGCTTGCACTTTTCTTCACAAACAAGATGCTTTCAAAGTACAGGTATTTATTTGACTTAATTATTTTGATTAAAATGTTGCAAATCTTAAAATAGCTTTTATCTAATGAAATTCTTCCCTTTATTCTATTCCCGATAATGGTAAGGAAGAAAAAGAGAAAATGTTCTTTGATGTTACTTGTAATGAGACAGAATTTCCCAGTATTTATGTACTTAGGAAAAAGAAGGGTTACAAGAAAAATTCCGTTATCATCTGTCTATTAAAACAGAAATAATGTAGGCCTAATTGTTTAGCAGAACAGTAATTATGTATGTGTATGTCTCTCTCTAGGCAGTTTTGTTGGCATTTTCCAGCATGGCTCTAGGCTCCTACTGTATTCTTTAGATTAAATTTGGAAAATGCTGTATGTTTCCTGGGATCTAAAACAACAAACCACTTTTTATCCATCTTGTATCTACATTTCTTAAGGGTTGCAAGCCTTCTGGTGCCATGGTCTAGTCTAGCCTAATAACTGTCCTGAGGTCAAGGGCTTAATAGTATTCAATATTTGCTGTATGTTTTCAGAAATAAACACAAGCATATACTTTGCCTCTGCTTATGATGGTTTTAATAGGTGAAATTATATGGTTTAGTAGATGTTTGTTTAATTGTCTAATTGCCTTGTCATGGCAAACAAAAATCAGTATGCAAGCCATTAATAATGCCATGAAAGAGTAAGGATCGGTGATTTTTTTCAGGCAATACTGTAATATTTAACTATATGGCTAATAGAGTGCTACACCAGAAGATGCTGAGAGCTAGTTAGGATTCTGCATGTGAAGATTATATTGGTCCTATTAAATACTATTTTTATCTCATTTTCATTTGAATGTTCTGCCTAGGTTTAAAATAAGGCAACACTTTAAAATTTTAAATATCATATGCTAGTCTTCACTAAATACTGGTTTAGTCTTTGTTCTAAACAGTTGGATTTATACTACTTACTGTAGAGCAGGATACTTCTGCTCTACATTGTACATTTCCTAAAGTAAACGGGTATTTATATTATTTATAGAATAAAATATATATTATTATATTATTTATAGAATAAAACCAAACCCTTTATTTCACCGAGACACACCATTTTTTTATCAGACTGCCAAGAATATGTATTTCTATCTGTAACTATTCTGTCAATATAGATTTAATTTTTGATTTGAAAACAGGCCATCATGAGCCAATTTATATGGGCAATATCTTCTCTGTTTTTATGCCTTGCCATTCAAGTATCTGATCAACAGATACAATATAAAGGAACATCTCAATATGCATTAGCTAACAGAGTGATTTCTTTGCTGTTTCATGGTAATTTATAAGCATCTATTTGTCAGTCATTTCACAGTAGTTCGTGTTCCTGAGAGTCTACCCCACCATCAGAATTTTAAGGAATGCCTCCTACATTTCAGATTTATATAAAAAAAAATCAAGGTTAATTTAGAGTAGACTAGATTCCATTACATTAAGGAAAGGAGAGGCAGTAAATTACTTGCGCAGCGTCTGCATTAAGACTTTTTTTGGGGTTGTTTTTAATCATGGATTGCAGTTTACTTAAACCTGGACATGAAGGGTTGTAATTGCTTCTTGAATTGTTTCTTACTTTTAGCCTTCAATATTAAACAAGACAGATACATTATTTTTTTACAGCAAAAATGCAATGTTTTATATTACATCACTGTGGGGAACAGATCTTCTACATTAACTTCTCTTCTGTCCCAAATTAAGGAGTCCTTTTTTAAAAATCATCTTAGGCAGTTGTTAAGTCCTTGCTAACACCAGCTGAATTTAAGTTTTTCCTGGATTGGGAGCATGTGGGGGAATTGCAGTTTACCTCCCACCCGTGCCCTCCCCCAAAAGCTTACACAGCCCCTTTCTTCTGTGTAATTTATACAGTTAATAGTGGTTTTGAAAAAAAAGATTGGTCTAGTATTTCGTCTCCCCAGTATTGTCCCTTTTCTTTGCAGAATTCAGTGGCATGAGCTCTCTGAAAAAACAGCATTGGAACACCAAAGTATATATTAAATTATCTATTATATTTACAAATGTTGTTACTTTAAAACACAGACATAAAATCTACAAAAGGCCTTGGTTCAGAGCTCCACAGAAATTATGAAAATCGCCCATTTGGGGCAATTCCAAATGCCCCTAGGATATATTCCTAAACTTATCAAGCTTCTGAGCTGCATATAGTCAGGATACTTCAAGAGGGTAATAAACATTTATTTAGTCTAGTTTCAGGCATGCAGACTGTAATAGTGGGGACCTTGTAGGTAGCAGAATGCTCCTACATTTCATGCTGGAGAGCTCAAGCCTCAATCCCCCTTCTCATACCTAGTGCTTCTGATACTGGAGCAAGCAGAGGTCCTTCATTGTGGGACTGGCTTGTACACTTAAGTTTTGATACAGGAATCTTGAAAGCTTTGAAAGTACTGTCCCTTTTTAATAAAAAATCCAAGTCTGCTCAGAAAAACAAAATGAAATGTGGTTCACGCTCCTGGCTGGCTGTTGTAAATGCAGGCTTCACTGATTAGCAGCACTGTACATGTGAGGTAAAAAACAAATTCAGTATTTAACTGATCGATAGGAAGATGGTTGCATTATTCTCCATCTCCACCTTGTCTCCTGTCCATCCTGTTGCCTCAGCTGCATGAAGACTCTCCCTAGTTGTTTTCCTTTTTAAGACACAGGCAAATACTAAATGACATTGAAGTGTGAAGCTGTAGCATTCTAAGTTTGAACGTGTGTTACGACAATTAAAGAAATACGGATTAGGTGCTATGTAAATTAACACGAAACATTGCGATTTTTCTTTTTTATTATTTACCTGTCATTGTTTGTGCACAAAATGGTAGGGTGCAGTCTTTTCGCTGCCAATTTCCTCTTTGTGTTTACAGGTGGCTCTTGGCAACATGGTTTTCATACAATTTCTGAAGAGTTATAGGTACTCAGATATTCTGATTAAGCCAAACAGCCTAATGATGCAGTCAGTGAAGGAAAGGCTGCAGTATATTCTTATAAATACGTATGCATTAAGGGCTTGAAAGCACACCTCAGCTGTTTGTACTTGTCAGTCCCATCATAACAACAGAGAGAGCTCTCTCTGAGGCACAAGAATGGGGTGAAGAGAAGTTCAATGTAGGTGATAAGCAGCTTTTCTAAGTCAAAAGGAGTTATAATGTAATTGTAACAGGACAGAGATAGGGATGTTAATCATATCCCTTCTGTAGGGTCTATCGCCCAAGCACGCCAATGTTGGGCACTAGAGATCTGTGCAAACTACTGGTGACTTACTCCAAAACTGCAGGCAGTGTAGGTACCTAAACTGAGGAGTCCTAAAAGACAGAGCTCGTGAGCTTCAGCATGGCACCATGCTAATGTTAGCTATGCTGCCTCTTAATCAAAGTTTGGAGCTTTTGCACTACGTGAACCCCAGGTGGGTCAATGTAGTGTCCAAACATCCTGTGCAAACATTTCTCCTTGATTTAGTGCTATCTTGTGGATCTCTTCACCACACCTCATTGTTTGAAGCAGACAGGCTTATCTCTCAATTGTACCCTGTGAACATAAATCAGTGTTGGCATTTCATTTCCCCTACCCCCCACTACCAAAAAAAAAAAAAAAAAAAAGCAAATACATTTGCTTACATGGCTCATCATATGGGAGGCATTCATTTAGTCCAGGGTAAGCAGTGGTGTTCCTGATACTTCCTACCCAACAATTTGAAAGCCTGTAAAAGCAGACACCAAGATGATGAAGAAAGGGAGTAGCCCTGAACTGAGAAAACTGAGTTGACAAGTTACAGAAATAATGCTGCCTGAGGTTGAGCCATTTGTGAGCAAAAGAAAACAAACCTCATCTAGAAGAAGATTGCCTGTCACTTTGAGTGTCATACTATGAATATTTGAATGAAAACATAAAAAAAAAAAAGTACCGTTTTTCTCTTCTGAAATAAGAAACTAATGCATTGTGCTGCAGATAAACTATGTAAAAATATGCTGCTGTTTTAGGGAAGGTGATGTGCGACTAATTTAAAAGAGAAGAGGACGAGCACAGGTGGTACAGAACTTTGGAGACAGTGCAGGAAGCCCGGGATAGTAAGGAGAACAGCAGTCTCACAAATGTAATGATGTTTATTTTCCATAAGGTGAGAGAAGAAAGAAGAAGTGCTGTTGCTGGCTGCTCTCGGGAAGCTTTTCTTGCCCCAGTTTTTCCCCCCCTTATATGTCTGGCTAGAAATTAATTAACACGACTAACATTAGGCAACCATCTCTGCCTCTCACAAAATAAAAAATGAAAACATAAAACAAAGACATCTCTGACACTGTACCAAACAATTTTGGCAGCTGAAGCTGTGTTTAATCTATAAACAGGTTAGTAATATTTAATACTTCAATTTGTATGCTGTGAGATTTTCTTTTGTTCCTAACAATTCTATATTTAAGATTACCAGAGCTTCAGGCAGAACTGTTTGGGTAGTAAAGTGATAAACTGACACCAGAATACTGAGCAGAAAAAACCCCATTATGCTAACAGCAGCCAGCAGCAGTTAATGGTTTTCAGCTGTTGCAGATCTAATTGATCTTGTTGCTATAACAGAAAGCAGTTCTCTGTGATTCATATGCTTTCTTACTGGAACATCTTCCACTCCCTTGCTGTTTTTAAGCCTCACTAGCACGGGTTTTTCCCTTTTCCTAAATGCCATTGCTAAGAACACATTTTATGTAAAGCTAATATTAGTCAAATAAAAATTCTGTTAGTTTGCTGAGGCTTAGATTTTCTCTCTCCATTACAAAGAAAGGCCAAACTACTTAAATTCAGTTGTGCATTTCTTATACTTGTTAATCCCCTTCTTTGAAGTGTCACACCCAGCACTCATTATTATTGATTTATACATACCTTGAAATCTGTATCTGCCATGAATGTACCAAATGTGACTAAAATGACGTAAACATTTGCCATCAATTGCAGTCCGATGCCAAAACCTCTCCTCAGTTCTGCATGTGAAGCTTCCATTGATGTCAACAGGATCCAGTGTGTTTTCCAGAGGATATGGTTTGACTAGTACAACTGATAGAGCTGCCTGCACCTTTTGGATTCTGCAGACAAGTGCTTGTCTTTTTTTTTTCTTTATAACATTCAGAAACTTCTCATGTATTACTTAAATTTTAAAGGACCATTGATTTGAATTATTTCACTGGAATTTTAGTCTTAGTAATTATATTGGGGAGTGTTTTCTTGGTATGATTTGTATTCTTCGTTGAAATAAATTGGAAAAAACTAGGAGTTGTGTGAAAATCAATAGAAACTTGCATTCATAGTTGTAATTCTAACTCATCAAAGGAGCAATTTCGTTTTCTTATTATAAATATCAGTGTATATCAAAGGGGAATTTCTTAGGAATCTCAATGGAAATGCTCATGCTATATGTTGATGATCAGATTTAATCTTCACTTTGAGGGCTGCCTATATTCCTAAGCAGGCAGACTGCTCTACAGAATTACTTTACCTGCCAGTTTTCTGTGAAAAGAATCTTGGCTCTCAGCATGTGCTGTAGCTGCATTGCTCCTATATTATTTAAGTTAAATACCATAGATTAAGAAACTTGAATCATCTGTCTCTAGAAAACAACAATAAAAAAAAAATTCCAAGTGTTGGCAAGTCTAATTAATTATACCTCCTGTTCATTTCCTTTTGTTCTTGTAAAGGCATCCATTGCTGCAGTGGAAGATAAAGTAACATTTACAGACAGGAAAGAAATGGGAAATTTTTCCTTTCTTCCTTTCTCGTTTCTGTAGCTGTGTTGTTCCGATTTGTTTTTTTTAAAGGTTGACACAGAGCCCCCTGAGAATTTTTAACATATGAGAGTAGATAACCTTGTTCTTTTGTTCACTCATCCCTGCCCTGTTCTGATTGCCTGGGGCTGTTTTCTGAATATTCCATTTCATATCCGTTTAACACTTTCCCATTCTTCTCTCTGCCTTCATTCATCGGTTTAGAATAATGTTACATCCAGTGTATCTGCAGAAAGCATAACAAAGACCTTCAGACATAATCTCATCAGTGTCTCATTGAAGGAAGAGTCTCTAAGAACAAACCAAGGTTGCATAAACGCAGAGAAGCCCATTGCAGGAAAGCACCCAGGTTCAAATTTAGCATTTCCTGTAGTACTTTTTCCTTATCAGAGACTTGACACTTCTTAAAAGATTCTGCTGTTTTCACGTATCATGAGAAGCTCTTGACTCCACATGCTCTGCGCTCTCCAACACATTTCTCACAGGACCAGATATCTTCCTGAGGGGAAGTATGGCAACATAGAGTAAATCATAGAATCGTAGAATCATAGAATTACAGAATGGGTTTGGGTTGGTCTTGGGCTATAAAAAGACTAAGAAACTCCCATATGTGTAGCTCAACATCAGACAAACTTTTCCACTTACTTAAATAGCCATCTCCCTTTTTCACCAAAAGCATCTTGTCATCCTGGCTAAAGAAAATGACAGTTAATTAATAGCTTATAAAGGAGCGTCTTGGCTTATGTTAACAAAGCCTCAGAAAACTAATTGACATGAAACACAAATTATTTCTGAAGTCAATCCTAACTATGGAATAAGTGCAGGCTTAAGAAACACCTTTTTCTGGACAGAATATTTAATTTTTCCTTTCAGATACCTCCACAAAGGGGTGTGAATTCAACAGCTGGAGTGTGTGTGACAGAAGAATACCTAGGAAAAGCAATGCAAGTGTGTAAATGAAAATGCCCCATTTTAATGAACAATACACATGTGTGATTAGGAAAGGCATGTGCATTTAATAATCAGGTTACTTTTAGAGTCTCATTTTATATGGGAACTTCAGAAAGTAAAATAGTACACTTTAACCTTAAATATTAAAACTTTATTGGTTGTGTGTCTTATGTTTCTGAGAGGGAAAATTTAAGTACTTACAAGAAATTAACAGTAAAATAAAAAAAATATACAAATTATTTTTCTTCAGGTTTTAGAAAGAGACCAGAAGACAATAATAAAATAAGGGTTTCAGAAGACATAAAACTTTACCAAAGAAAGGTAAAACTCACCCTGCAAATGACAGAACCTCAAAGAAAGTGTACACTAGAAACCAAAGCCATCTGGCAAATTAAGTGAAAATTAATGATTAAAGAAAACCTTACTGTGTTTGTAGTATATTTTCATCCATCTGTGCCCAATTATAAAGGAGTTGTCAAAGAAAGCAAGCCACCGGTGGTTAATCCCAAACTAATCCAGAAAGCCTAAAAACGTCCATCAGTGCTTTTCTTACAGTTTCTAATCTCTGCAGGTTTCTGATAAGAGCAGCATTCTGTTACAGTGTCATGAATCTTGGCTCTCACATTTGAAAATAACAGAGATGTACTACCTGTGATCATTTTAGATTAGGGAAATACTATCTTTCAAAAGCACACTACAGATATAATTCATAAAAGGAAAAAAACTATGTTTAGATTTCATTTCTGTCATAAGCAACACGGCAATTGCAATATCTAGACTCTAAAACCATCAGCTGTGACCCAAGTGGATAGTGTTAAAGTGCTGTATTATCCTGCCAGAGCAGGCAGTGGTGGAGAGGCAGTATGCCTTGCACCCGTGCTGTCTCTTGCTGTGTTCACGGGGCCTTGGGGCCCGGGCACATTAGCTGAGGTTCTGAATTCGTGAATTTCCTGACACTTCACATTGCACTGCACTGCAATTTCACACCCTTAGCTCACTGCACAACCATCTGTATGGACTTGCTCATCATCCTGTGGTGCACAGAGCAGCCGTACGTTGGTCTCTGCAGAGAAGAGGCAGTTCTCTGTTTCTGTGATTGTTAGTTTGGACCCTAAGATTATTTTTAAGTGCTAAGAGTGACTGCTAAGGTGTTGAGACTTCTGACTGCGCTGGCTCCATAATGGAGTATGTGGGGACATGGTGATGGGTAGAACTAGTGGATAGCTTTTCTTGGGTAGGCTATCCTTTGGTCTTTCTCTAGAACAAACAGAAAGACAAATACATCTAAAGGGCAATTTAAGAGAGGTGGTGTCTAAATTACTGTTCTCTTAAGGTCCTTAACTAGTAATTGAAAAGGAAAACTAGTCTCTGTACACTACAGTTAACCTTATGAAACTCCTCCATAATGCAATTTAGATCCAACAGTAGGTGCACACCAGAAGAACTAGTGAGGAAGAAGAATGGAGAAGAGCAAGTAATTCCTTTTGTGTTCTGCATTTCCAGATTTGACATCAGAGAAGAGTGACAGAAGGACAGTAGATAGCAACAACAACCAACAACTCTCTTTGTGTGGATTCTTAAGTACCTGGTAGTAAGGCATGAGCTTGCTTTTGTGCTTTTTTTGAGTTAGTTTAGTGAAGAGTCACTTTTCTATCCTGGCTTCTGGCTCACAAAAGTTTTAGTATTGCCCAATGCTATGCTGTTCACTGTCAGCCTCTCTGTATTGTCTCTGAAGGCTGGGCATTTTATTCATTCTCCCAAGTCTTTGTACTGCTGGGGTTCTTCTGGCATGGTCTATATTAGAACTCAGCCAGACTTGAAAAGTTCATATATATGAAACATTTACAATTGTAAAACTTCAAAACTCAGTGACATCTGCTTTCTCAGATGGGCCCATATAAAGCTGTTGTGCCCACCCCCTTTAAATAATGTACTTGAATTAACCCCTTACACTCTTCTGACAGCAGACAACATAAATCAGTATTACTAGCTATCTATGTAATCATAA
Organism: Hemiprocne comata; assembly: GCA_020745705.1. Taxonomy (NCBI): domain Eukaryota; kingdom Metazoa; phylum Chordata; class Aves; order Apodiformes; family Apodidae; genus Hemiprocne; species Hemiprocne comata. The sequence continues at coordinate 40,899,787 of CM036587.1, forward strand.
CATTTACAGACCTCTCAAAATCCTTTACATCTACTACATAAAAATTGTCTGCTCAACTGTAGACCATAGTTTTACATGTAATTGGTTTTGGCTGTATTTCAGGCTTACACAACCCTTGTAGCTCCTTGGTTATGTTGGTAGAAGTATTTGTGCAGCCATGCAGTGAACCAGATCAGGGACCTGAGCCAAGTGACATTAAAAAAAAAAAAGGTTCTTTTTCAGCTAGATCAGGTCTCTGTACTGGTAAACTGGAGGTAGGAACAAAAAAGCAGGGAAAATACGAGGACAAGTGCCAGCATACCATTGAAATGGAGACATGTCAAGCCATGTTTTCAATGTAAACTTCCAGTGCGATGTAAAAGATTGCTCCATCTAAATACCAGCATTAAATGGTTACTGAGGAAAGCTGTTTGATATTGTCAAAGTAAAAACTGAAGTCTTGACAAATTGATACAGAATGCAAAACCTGTTTTTTAAACTTGGACTGTCTAATTCTTTGGTAAACATTATTATTGGGTTGAGGGGGTGGTAAATTTATTGTTATGTTTCGTAACTGACTGGTAACGCTATTTTAATATTGCAAATTAGATTCTGCTTCAAATGAAAAACCCAAACATAGCTACAAAGGGCCTGATTACACCTCAGTTATACCTGTGTATTCTCATATACTTCAGCGATGCTGATTAAAAAGTAATTGAGGGCAAAATTTTGTCTGAAAAATTGACTTAGCCCTTATATATAGAAAGCATTCATTATTCCCTATCTTTTAGTGTAATCAATACCATCTGTGGCTTCATACATGTGTTTTATTTTCAAACCCTATAGGGATTTGTGTTGCGTATCACATCCAGTATTTCCATAGACATATGCAGTAGTAAAAGAGGAAACCTTGATGTTGTAGTTTAGACATTCTGATTTCCTTTCCACTTTTTATTTTCTTTAGACCAGCCTTATTTTGAATGTTGTTTTGAATGTTGTGTGCACCACATGTGCACAAAAATTACCTGGCATATGTTATGATTCATGTAACATCATCTACAGGAAGTGAATCTTGATTTTGTATAACCACACCTTAAAAAATCAGGAAGTACTAATATTTAACTTATGCACTATGCCATAATATTTTGTCTATGTCTTGTCTGAAGGTTCAGCAATCAGCATGTGGCATGATGTTGGGATGAAACATTCACAGTGCTGTGGAAATATAGTGGGAGTTCAATAGTCAGCATGTAGTAAGCTCTGCTCAGAAAAACACTTGCTCAGAAGCTGCAGCTCTAAATAATTTAGAGTTGAAGCCAGTTTAGATTGGAGGTCCTGGGCTAAGGGGGATATCTGCTACAAATGCATTTTTCTTTTTCCCATTGCGTATCTTACCAGTGTTAGAGCTCTTAACAAAACCTTTATTTTGTAAAACAGGGCAAATATTCATATGATGACTTAAATATCCTTTAAGGAGAAGCTTTTTTAAAATGGAGTAATTCGATCTGGTTTGATGTGGTAGTTTCGCATTAGCGCACACTCGCTTTCCAACTTCATGTTGCTCACCTCAGAAACAAGAGAGCTGCAGTATTTCTGAAATAACTCTCACCTATATCATGTTACAGAGTGTTGCCTACTAGAAATTCATCCCTTCTCAAAGATGCTCCTCCCAAACCTGTGTGGTGGAAAAGGCTACCAAACTATTTATAATGAACTCACCATCCTTTTAAGGCTCATTTTGAAAATCAGGAAAGGTGTTCAAAGCTTTGGTTTTCCTTAAAATTATTACAGATATGAAAATGCTAATTTTCTGTGAAGAAAGCCAACACCTAGAAACAGTAACAACACGTGGCATGGATTCCATGCATCATCCCATTAATTCATTCATATAGAAATATGTGTGTGTATGTTCAATTGATTCTAGTATTTTATACAGATACAAACACATATGCAAGTGAAGAGTTTTGTCTTGTATTTCTTTTTCTTTTTGAAAGGAGAGGAAGCTCGAATAGATTAGCACTTTCTGAAAAATATGTAAGAAATTGCTAAAACAGTCACGGTAAAATCAAGCTACAGGCAAGCTTGTATCTTGTACAGTAACATGATATTCTGCTTGTATGCCTGTTTAATATCTTTTAAGCCACCCTAGGGCAGGACCCCACTGTAAACAAGCTGTCGAGTTTGACTTGGAACATCCTTTTAAAAATAACACTAATAAATAAACATTCTGTCTTCACACATTCTGCTGCCAGGGATTCTCCATTTCTGAACTTATGAGTGTAACGGTTTGTAAAGGTTTTGCATATTAACTGCACTCTCCTTTTTTCATAAATATTAATTCTTCATTTTCCATTTGTTTCATGTTTTAAAATTAAAACTTCAATTTTGTTTTATAATTATATACTGTCACTATAATAAAAACTTCTATTGAAACCAGCTCCATCTGTTAAATTCTCTGTCTGGCAGTGCTATATAAATCAATAATAGTAGTATTAGGTAATAATAGAAGAAGAATGTGAGACTCAGATTATTGAGAGCTGAAGTAAAAAGCTTCACAGAGGAAATAATGTAGTGTGTGCAGAAAGATCCATTGATTCAAGAAAAGCCAGTGAGATGCGTGACATTGAGTTCTTTCTATGATCTGTGAAAGCTTTATCTAAATATATATTCTTTAGCTGCTCTTCTCTTTGCCACTCTTCTCCTTGCAGCTGCTTACTCTTCCCTGCTCAATTTTGTTTGCTCCAGCATTTGCCATCCCAGAGCTGTGCTGGAGGTTTGGGATCTCTCTGGATTCCTTGGAGTGTTGCATGGAAGGTCCTGTGAAGAGGAATCTACAATGAAGAAGTCAAAAATAAAGGCCTTTTGGGCTGGTTGGTAGCTGACACTCCCTGCTCCCCTGAAAAGGCAAATGGAGTATCCCACATTCTCTTTTTCACCTGTCCAAATCTCACCTCCGCTTCCGGTACTTCCATGCAAACAGAAGTCTGCCTGGGTTTGTCCCATTTTTGTGTGCTCCGTGCATAGCTGTAACAGAAATTCTTAATGTGATATTTCACCAGAGCTGTCTCTGCATTAAGAACGTATTTCCTGAACAGCAAGTCCAAAGAATGTGTTCTGTTAGATGAATTTGTGAACCTGAGGCTCCACAGTGTTTCAGAGGAAGCATGTTTGCTGGACTTGTGAAGTGACAACATTTCACTCCACATTATTTGACACTTGATTTGTTATTGATTTGATCTCACTTGCTACAACACCCACACTTTTTTTTAAGCTCTGTTCCTGTTTAGCTTAGTTATGCCTTTTCCCTTTGGAGAAGAAGCATGGGTGTATACACAAAGTTGCCAATTCCTTAGGTTTCATTGGGACTCATCCTTGTTGTGTGTGTGCATGCATGTGTGGTGCTTTAGGAGATACATGGACACATTAAAAACTCAGCCTTTGTTTAAGCAGAGTAAGATGTCCAATTCCTATGGTCTTGGAGGAAACCGAAAGAACCAGTTCCTAAAAGTTAGCAGTGAAGTTAAATAAATGGAATTCTGAATACATGTTGTTATTTTATCATTTTCATGTTAGTACTTGGAGTTGGCAGTGCTGGGGTGACCATTGTTTGTCTGTTTAAGAATTCTACAAAGTGAGAATAAAAGTGCACTTTAAAAGCCATGGAACAACTAAATATGCCTCTGTCTCAGTAGCATGGGTGACGCTGCTGTCAAAATCAATGAAAACTGCAGAAGAATTCAGTGAGTTCTGTATTGCTGTCACTTCAAATAAGTATTACTGGTCCCATAATGCTGTTATTTCTTACCGGGTCACAAAAAACCATGGCAGCATGTAAGATACTCTTGTGTATGAATGGTACAGTGACTACAGAGTGGTTTCATTGAAAGACCTTTCAATCCTGCTGCTGGAAGTTCAAAGGAATTTCTTCAACTGTAGCTGGAGGTTCTTTAATGAACCAAGCTTTTATTGGTTCATTTTGAAAGATGCATAAATATCTTCTAGAATTAATTGTCTCTGCTGTGTTTCTCTGCATGTTGGATGCAAATGCCATCTCAGTGTTGAGTATTACCATTTTTTTGAAGGATACTCATCACGTGGGATATGCTTTGTGCATACATTGCATATTTGACAGTAGAATTTTTTTGCCAGACTGTAGAACCATGAGATGAATTTCAGTTGCAATGCATGTTTGCCTCACCTGCGTTCATTGTCGTCACTATTCGTTTTGATTTGGGTTCAGTGTTACGTGAAAGTATCACCCTATAAAACAGAAACATTTCTTTTCCCCCTGCACCATATGCATTATGAAAAAAAAAAAAAAATCTAAAATGCAGTTGTCTTATTTTGCCTTACTCAGTGATCCAAGAGTTGTTAAAAGCTTAATCACTGGAGCTGAAAACTCTGTTTTCTGGTATAGCAAGACATTCTTTTCAGTTCATGGTAGGTTTTGAGTTATTGGATGTTAAAACTGTAGTACCGTGACTTATAGGGAATATATTTTAATAATTTTCATAGCTTATTGAAATATATCCATTATAATTTTATTCTCCCTTTAAGGCCTATAAAGTTGAACTCATGATAATAAAATCAAGTGGTTTTACAGGTAGATATGTAAGAAATATTATCCATAAAAAGTTAATATCTCTAACACAGATCTAAAACAGGTTGTATGCAAAAGATGTTATAAATATGATAAACAGTGGTGCAAAACAGAGGTATGACCAGCACTCCCTTAGGATGATCTGCAGTAAAATAAGGCAATATCGGTGGGCTGATCTATCATAAAACCTTAGTTGTACAATTCATTAGGGCGAATGTAACAATTTGTAGCCACAAGGGTGTGTTACAGTCACGTGTGTATCTCACTTTCCATATGTAAGTAACAAAGTTCATTTTCATTCACTGTCTATCTTTAGCCTTCACCACAAGTGCATCAAGCATATTAAGCATTTCTTATTTTCTGCGAAAATCACAGGTGTTGCAACAATTTTCATGTTGTTTGGATATAAATGTGGCTTCCAGTTTGACAGACGTGATTTTTTTTTTTTTTTTTTTTTTTTTAAGAATCATTGTTCCTTTAGTTCAATTGTTTAATCTTTGCTCAATCTTTGTTCAGCTTCTTAATGGCACTCCATTGGAATTTGACGTTAACAATAGTACGGTGGCATTGATGTAATAAGAAACTTGTGTGGACTACATTTGACTTCTAGGTGATTGCTTGAAGATTCTGATTTTCTGAATCAGAATTCTGAAGTGCCATTTCTACCTCCTTACCTCCAGCTTCTTCATTTTACATAAAGTCTGACTTCAGTACTTAGGATATTAGGAGTATGTATTAATAAACCATGCACCTTTGAAAAGAGTTATGGAATACATTCCCTGAGGGCCAGTGATAACCTTGTGGTTCATGGTCCGCAGATTATTTCAATCCTTCAGGCTTAATAGGTGCTTTCATTCAAAGAGTTAGGTACCCAGCCTTTGGAATTCAGACATAGCTGCCTAAACAAGTGGTTACACCTCTGTATTTCTCCTCCACGGCTTCATTTATGTATGTTCCTGGATCCTTTAGGGGGAATGGGATAAAGTGGGACTTTATGGCTACTTCACTCTATAGATAAGTGGACCATTTTTATGTTGTTTTTTGTAGGGAGGAAGGGAATTAATGTATCTCCATAGAAATAGTTAAAAGGCAGGAAAAGAAAGTAAGAGAGAATGAATGGTTAGGTTTTGAAGAAGGTTATTTCAGATGGAGGCTGAACATGGAAAATCCTCAGAAGGTACAAATACTGATCAAAACTAAGCTTGAGGAGGAAGAGAGAAGCAGAAATAAGAGACTTTACAAATGGAGAGAAGTCTCTCAGAAAAAAAAAGCAGTTGGTAGCTCACACCCTCTGATTAGGAATGAAAATGGGGGAACCTGATAACTGATCTCAAGCTGTAGAGGCAGACAAAAAATAGGAAAAGGAACTATAGCACTCTGGTGTCGAGAGAAAGAATGAGTTGACAGGATAGACTGCAGAAAAGACAAAATATTGTAGGTAGCAGCAGAAAAGCAAGCCGAATGAAAGCTTTAATTTGGAGACAGCAGTCCTGAGAGACTCAGGGTAGGTGATGGTACAGTTTTGCAAGATTGAGGAGATGGCATTGCATTAGATAAGGTAAATTGAATGGAGAAGGGGGTGGAGGTGGAGAAAAAGACATACAGTGCAGTGCCTGTCTAAAGAAGACAGGAAAATTCAAAGCCTGCCTCTTCCCTCAGATGTGAAGGAATGGGAAAGGAAACACAAGAAAAGAGAAAACAGCACTTTCTTTTGTGGAATTCAAGTGATGCTGAGACATCATGAAAGTTTGTTTTTGTTGCTCCAAGGAAGTGTAGTATTAATGCATACATAGCATCGTTCCTTACAGTGGTAAGAACAGTAGGTGCTTCTGCTTCACCAAGGGAAAATGGGAAGTTTGGGTTATGGACCTTTCTGACTTAATGATGAATACTTTTACTAAAACTATTTGCTGCACAACAGTTTCCACTGTACTCATTGTTCAATCTACATATGCTTGAATATTAAGGGATAATAAATAACTTAGTCAAGTAACAAAGTAATCAAGTCATCACAATGAGTTAATTAGCTCATTTGTTTGTGGTTTTTGCTCATTTGCCCAGTGCTTTAAATGGGTATCCCTAGTTTAGTGTGCATGCTAAATGCATGGGTACAGAGTATAATAAGTGAAAAAAAGCTTTAGTAAGAAAACAAAATTTACTTTGTGATTTAACACTAATCAACCATTGCTAATGTGCTATAAAATACCACTTAAGATAGATACTAATTCCCATTATTAAAGTTAATGGTCTTAGTTGCTTCATCTTGCCTTATTCCAATATATTAAGCATGCAGACCCCATAATTTAATTATCACCTGTTAATATTGGTTCTAAATTCATTTTTGTGCTTTTGGGCTGAAGCTACAATGATGAGCCAATTAAAAACTATTATCTGGCTGCTCAAAGCATCACATTTGTACTTATGCTCAATAGTACATGATTCTACAGGGACTTTCAAGATGGAACATGCTGCCCTAATGCCTTTAGGGATTAGCTAAACAAAAGAAAAAATGTAAAGGAAATTTTAAATATTTTCTCTCCTGCAGGATTTTAATTTTCAGATCTCTTCCTTTGCTGTACATCACCGTTTTCCTTGAAGCTAATTTGCATAGCTGTACAAGTGTAGTGTGTAGCTGAATTACAAGAGAGACTGAAATGAGGCTCTGGGTTTTCTTTAAATCCCAGAGGAGGAATTTGGTTCAAGAATGTACATAAGGTACTAATTGCAAGGATTGTATGAGATAGCTACTATTTGAATGAGACTGCTGAACTAATAAAATACAGCATATCATAACCTCAGAGATTTGATAATGAAAAAAGGGAGCGTTTAATTTATGTAGATTTTCTCAAAGCAACTTGAAAAGACAATAGCCACACGTTGTATCAGTTCCATTACATTGTTTATTAACACGGAAGCCTCCTTCCCTCTTACATTATCAGCTTGCTGCTGACACAGAATTTCAAGTGCAGGTGTTTCAAGTTGGTCTAAATTTGTGCTTTTATACTGGCTGACTGAGAAATGGCCAATGCAGACAATGTACCATAGAATTTGTTACTGGAATGGATGCATTTCACATGGAAACATATATTTGTGTTTTGTTCAGCGGTCTGTAATACTGCAATATAGACTTCCCAGCTCTTTGTGTGCTATAGATGTGTAGTAATTGATTGGCATAATATAGGAACTGTTTGATCCACTGTAACTATATTGTACTGCATAAGCACAACAGCAGGACTTTAAGTTGCTCAAAGAGTCAGTGGAGAATCTTCATAAAAAATCATCTCTTTTGGAGTGCAGCTGACCTAGAAGCTCTTTTAGGGGCCCGTTTGGCTGTGGTATAATGGAGGACTGTCCCTTTGCCTCTCTTAGTTTGTTTGGGGCACCACTGTCTTAGGGACTTCAACTTGATTCTTCTGGAACCAGTTCCTCAAGTGAATTGAAAGCCATGCCTGAAGCCACTGCAGAGATGCCAAGCATCTGTATCGAAACATCCTGGTATTAGCCACTTAAAACTAACAGAAGTGGAATTACTGCTGAATGTACTCAACCAGGTTTTAAATGAGGTTGGAGATTTTCAGGGGAACAGAAAGCTGCCAAAGAAAAAGCTAGCAGCAGCTGAAGTCGATGAGAATTCCCCAGCTGAGACATGTACATGTTTGGGTGCTGGTTTGCTTTGGTTTGGTTGCTTTCTGCTTATAATTTTTTCACTATTGTATTATGGGCATGTGTTCTTTTGTCAGGGAGAGCTATTAGGAACAGAGCAGGAACCCTGCTGTGCCTTAAAATTAAAAGAGGGAAAAAAAGCTCAGGCATGAGAAGAAAAAAAATTAGCATAGATAAGCAATAAATGTAAATTGAGTTATCAGAGTTAAGTACTTTTGACCACAAACGACAAAATAAATACAGCATACTGTTCTTGAAATTCTTCTTCTTTGGTTGGTCTGGACAATTGTAAACTGTGTAGTCTATTTTTCTCATTAAATGAGATGTACACTATTTGCTGCCTGTCCATATGTTCATTAGTCTGTTTTACAAGTTTCATGGAAAGCAGCAATTCAGCAGAGCTGCTGATGAGATTTTCTCACCATTTCTTCCCCTACTCTTCTGCTTGAGGGAGGTCTGCAGCATAAACTTGAGAAATCCAAGTTAATTTGGTCCACACTAAGTTTCTAACCAATCTGTGCACGCACATATACTCCTGGCCAAAATTATTATTTTTTTTTAATGGAAAAAATAAGGTGTAAGTTAGGTGGGTTGAGGAGTAGTGGGGAGATGTTGGCAGTATTGCATTGAAGCAGGGAGCAGTTGTGAAGAACATCAGAGAGGACATTTGATTATTGTGGCAACAGTTTTGGAGGACATAAGATACATCAGGAAGGGGCAAGTTTTCTTTATATTCACTGTCCACATAATAACTTGGGTTTTGGTAGTCTTTAAATGTAAAGGGATTCTTTAACGTAAATTGCAAACTGTAAAATAACGTGGTGATAACTCAGTTTCATAAAATTCAACTTGCCTGCAGAGCCAGAGTAATTTTTTTTTTAATAAGTAAACAGAATACCATTAGTATTTTCATCAGTCACTGTGTCAAGTGAATGTATTTTATGTCTTTCTTAGTAAGGTGCTGAGAGAGTTTGGCAAAACTGTAACGATTACAGCGGTAGCACTTGACCCTTGCAATTGCAAAGTAATTTGGAGTTTAGGGTGAACCTCTGCTACTGTCAGTTCATGGTGGAATTCTTTATAGATAGGCATCTATTTGACATGATCCCATAGTTTTCTTAGTTGGGCAAATCGAGCTAAGTTAATAGTATTTTTTCCAATCTAACATTTTGATCTCATTATGTAAAAGTAAACCTGGTCCTTTGGAATTACAGCCATCTACACAACTCCATGTGTATTATGAAGTTTCACCATATATACAGATTTTTTAATAGATAAAAATATTTGGATTGGCCACTGGATTGTATAAAAAAAAAGTATTATTTGTCTCCTTTTTCAAGAGATCTATGCCCTTGGTTCAGATCGTCCTTGAAGGCTTCGTCTATCAATATATTACATATTATTTAGCTATATTTTTACTATTTGTTTAGTAATTAAGTATTTGTAAATGTTTTACTGCGTTCTGATAAGTGAAAACATTAGCCTTCCAGTAAGAGAGTCACAGGCTGTGTACACATGGTTCTGTTTTGGGTAGAACTCCAAATGTGCTCAAAGCCTACCCTGTGTGACTGACTTGGCATTCTGGTGGTACCACCGTGGCTTTGACTGAATAGCTTTACTTTACACCTAGAACAGGAATCAGCGTTTTGTGCTGTATGAAAAAATCTGCATCTTTTTCTAACAAAGAGGAATTGCTCTTTGAGTAGAGAATAATTTTGCTGCAAATTTACATTTGTATTAATACTAAGAACTCTAGCTTCTGTGCCATTATTTACTTTATTCTGGCAGGCCTTAATAACAGGATGACAAGCTCTTTCCATAGAGTTAAAATCAGAGTGTTTCCAACAAGCTCTTTTAGAAGAAATTATGTTATTGTTGAACTAAATTATGAAGTGCTTATCTTCTCCTGTTGTATTTATGTAAGTGTTGTACAGGCAGCACAACAGTTGGAACAACTCTTTCGTAGCAGCACGTGTCTTGAGAAATTGCTTAGGCTGCCATGGATCTGCTACATGAGGAGGCAGTTCTCTAATGGTCTCTGAATTTGAACATTGACTAACTGATGCCTTTTAAACATGATATTAGCTATTCACATTTTTAAATACTTAGAAGGTTCAGTCAACATTATGGAAACACTCATTTAGAAATCTGTTACAGAAAGTCATGAAGCATCTTTCTCCCTCCCGTATTATAAGTCATGACTGGGCAAATGACTGCATTTAACAATCGTGTGCAACTATTTCTAACTTGGGATAATATATTTTATCTGGACTAACTTTTGTATAGCAGAAACATAGAAAATCACAAAAAGCTACGTTTTTGAGACAAAAAGTACTGGAAACTGGCATTAAATTTTAGTTACATATAGATTGGTTAACTTAGATTATGAAGGCCTGTAAGTGCACCTGCTGCAATTTATTAAGCAAGGGGACACTGATGGTAATGATTCAATACAGGATTATTGTTTATCATATATCATGCCGGGAGAGGGAAAGTTTCTTTTTTCTCTCACTTTTGGTTTATTTAGAGGCTTTATTTAGCAAATAGTTAATTAAATAGAGAATAAATACCCAGAGGCCATTGTCCTACCTATTAGCATCCTCCCTTTTACAGGTTAAGATTATTTCTCTTTTATAGTCCTAATTTTTCCTGAGAGTATCTGGCTGCTTCAAAGAAGATACCAGATTTAAAAGCTAAACATGCCTACTAGATACAAAGCACTTCCAACTTGTGTGCTTTAGACACAGATAGCTTGTGACACTGAATATGATCTTGAACTGTATGACTGTAATTCTGCTGTGGGTACTGAAAGTATGACTGAGTAGTTGTGGCTCATTAATTTTTTACAAATGGCTATTTTGATATATAAATATAGTTCAGAATGAAAAAGGCAGTTAAAAATAAATTTAGTTAGTGTATGGGCTGCGGTGGCTGTGGTGTTTGGGTCTGCCAACAGCTCTTTAGAGACATGAGGGCTTTCAGCTAAGCTGAGAAATTTTAAGGAACTTCATAGGTCATCAAATCCAGTCCTCTGCTGTGGCATGCAGTGTTATACAGTCATAGAATCATAGAATCATAGAATGGTTTGGGTTGGAAGGGACCTTAAAGGTGGGCAGGGACACAGTCCTTTTCATAGACTGGTTAGGTTCTACATGTTAGGTTTTCCTTCCCCAATCTCTGCTTTTGGAAGGTTGTTGAAGGACCACACTGCTGTTATTATTACAAACCTCCAGTTTCCGTCCTTGAATTTATTCATGACCAGTTTCTATCAGTTTGTTCTAATAGATGTAATAAATCCTTTGTCCCCAGTGCATTTGCTGCAAGCAATCATCCTTCTTCCCAGGCTTCATTTTTCAGCATAAAAAAACCCAAATCCCTTCAGTCTCCTCCCATAAGATGAGTTTATGTTTGATCTCTGTAATAGCTCTGTTCAGCATCTGTTCAAATTTGAATAAATCTCTTTTTTTCTTTTTTTTTTTAACATACATAACTGGAATTATACTAAATACTAAAGGTGAGGTCTCAATCCAGGCTACACAGTGGTATGAATACTCCCTCTTCTTTGTGAAAATACCTTGCCGTGCCCTTTTCATGGTCACATTCAATTAAGTGGCTCATAGTCATCCTGTGACTGACTAAAATAAGCTGCTATTTCCAACTAATGAGCTTTCAGTATATATCAGGAATTCTTGTTATTAGTCCCATGTGCCCTTTGGACTATTACTTTCAACCCAGTTCTGTCTCTGGTGTCTTCAAGATCAAGCATTTTCCCCCTCCAGAGTATTCAAATCCTCCTACTCTAGACAGACTCTACCTCCTAACTTTGTATCTTCAACAAACTGCATTAGAGCATCTTTATTTTCAACCCAAGACCATTAACTAAAATATGAAATAGAATGGGTCCCAAACTATAAACCTGTTATTTTGAGGAGAGATTAATTACTTTTATGAGGTAATGGCTCTTAAATGACCTCTGAGATTATTTTCTTCATATAATATGCATCGCTGTGAATCAATTTTTCATGTTACATCAGAGCTCAGTATTTTATATCCAAACATTCATTACTTGAAACGTAAAGCTGGTGTTTCAGAAATTGCAAGGTCACGTCTGATACAAAGGCAGTCTTCTCTAAGGCTGTAGAAATCTGTCCAGATTTTCACCAAACACCGTGCAGGTTAGATAAATGGGCCTCTGTGGATGCAGTATTTGGCAGATTAGATGCCTGCTATCTGTTCTCTCCACCCGCTAACATATTGCTAATTAGGTTTGAGAGTGAGGTGAAATGATTCATCTTAGCAGAAGAGTGAGTGTCTTTAGTAAATCCTTCATCTACTTCAGTTCCAATCCACTTGAGAGAAAAAAGAAAATAGAAAGTGAGAAATGCTTCTGACATCGTGCATGAGTTTATTTACATTTGTTTCTTTCCTGTCTTTATCTCTAAAAGTTCTTAGGTTATCATTAAGTTGGTGAATATGAGACATTCATCTCAATGGGTAGTAAATGCAGAATAAATTCAGTGGAACTGATAACCATACACTGAAAATGTGAACAAAGAAGTACTTGAGATAATTCTTCTGTGTATCTGTGTAAATAAAGTGGCAATATGGGTAGGTTATGTTTATGTAGTACAGAAAACAACCGCACAGGAGTAGAAAATAGAAGTACACAGAAAACCATAAATCTGACATTCCCGAACTTTGGAGCGCTTGATTTTTTAACTTAATTAGGATTCTTTGGACACTGGGTGGTTTTGTGGGGGGGGGTTTCAACATTTCTCTCTATACATGGTACTGTATTACTGAGTTCTTTCTGTAGCATCTCCTGTGACCGTTCCTTTTCCCTCATTTTCTTCACAGCGATAAGTGTGAGGAGTATGTCATATCTAATGATCTGCAGTACTCCAGCTCCTTTCCCCTGGGATAATCTGGCAGGTGATTTTCCTACACATGCCCTGCAGTTTATGTTAAGTATGGTCCCTCAAACTGTTCTAGATGTACATAGTCCAAGGCTGGTATTTATAAATGCCTACACCATGTCATTTGTTGTAAGTGATAGCATCCTGCTATGAGATATTGCAGATCAGCATAGACAAAGTAAGTAATTACAATATTTGTCTGAGATTTGAATGGTTGGATTATACAGATACTACATTTATATTCAACTAGGAGAACAGTGAGATTGATATATTGTTCCTCACTTGCATAATACAGTATGTGCTATAACATTTAAAAACACTCTGTAATTGTTTTAGTCCTTTGTTGATATATAAATGGCATATTTTGCATCTGTGTAAGTGCCTCATAGAATTTAACAAGTTGAAGAAATGTGTGACTGAATGAGTAACATGAATATTTTCATGGAAAAATATCTGTCTGTTGTGGGGATGTATAACCTCTGATATTTATTAATGCAGAAGATAAGTAGTTAGACAAGTGCCCCTTGGTCTGTAGCTTCACTGGTAAAGTGTTCTTTGAACATTATTCTGCCAGGTTGTGGTTGTCCCACGTAGAGAAAACCAGTGACATTCTTGCTGTCAGCAGTGGGTTTGAGCTGTGTGGATCCAGCTGATGATTTTTCTCCATTCAACTATGTGCAAGGAGCAAAAAATGTATCCTGCTCGCTTTCACTTTGATAAAGAAAGGAGGAAGAGATCTGTGAGCTTTTTCCTATTTAAGCAACTATCACAGAGATTGGGGAGGGGAAAGGCAATTCTCTCCATCTTGTGTCGCATTATGTCCTTGTGGCAGAGAGAGAGACGCTTCAGGGGTTGAGAGTGTTTCCTCCTAAAATTGCACTCTGCTGTGGAAATTTCAGTCCTGCAGTAATGAGACCACGGGCATTGCAAGACCAAGAGACAGATATCCCCATGAAGCTACTTAGATTAATTTGAGGAGAGTGACACTACCAGCTGCCACCTTTTAAAGAGACTTCTGAAGGTGTGGAGGGGGATTGAAAGTGCTTCCTCAGATCTTAGGATCAAAAAGGTAAAAGAAGCAGTGAGGGGAATCAGGGTTAATTAAGGCAGTTCTTAAGACCAGCCATTGCTTCATGGCTGTTAATCATGCAAGAGCTGCTGTAAGACTCAGTGTTGAAGGCAGGGCCAGTGTGGCAAGAGTGTGGTCTTTGCATCTGGTAGAGCAATAGTCTGCTTTTCTTGGAAAAAGCAGATTTCCTTAAGCAGGTACATCTGCAAAGGAAACCCTCTAAATGCTAACTTAGTCTTTGAAATGCATCTCCAGCTATAGGTAGTAGATTTTTTTTGTACTTAATCTCCTGGCACATCTGCAGCCCCCTGCTTGTGCTCTAGAGGGATTCCCAGGAGCACAGGGCTTTGGAATTAACATCCAGAAAGCTGTTATCTTGGACATCTTGTAGATTTGTGTAAAAGTAAATGCATGAAATGCAGCTTCCTTGTAAATGAGGACCCAAACCATAATTGGTCATTTAAATGAAAAATAAAGCTCTGAACTTGAACTCTAGGGCCGCGAGACTTTCAATGAGGTTTATAGTGGTTTTGCTCTACTCTGACATGCAGGGAATGCAACCACTCAAAAGTGGTTGATGCATAAGCTAATACAGTGGGAAATCTCATTGGGATTCTGTAATTTCACACCTGAACCAAAATATGGTTGGGAGAGTTTGGGAAGGCAGAGAGGGAGAAACTCAGTATGAAAGTTTTCAGATTCTTTCCATTTTCTTTTTCTTCCCTTTCAGTTTTTCCTTTTAAAAAAATTGAATATTTTCAAAAATGCCCTCATGAAAAAAACTCAAACAAAAAACCCCCACAAAAAACCCAACCAATTAAAAAAAAAAAAAAAAGGAGGCTTATGTGTATAAAAGAGGAAGAAGGAGAACGGAGAACTGGTGTTATTTCCAGATGCAGGAAAGCTCCACAGAGTTTCCTTTATGGCCTGAGTAGACTTAAATCTGTGCTTTCCTTTTCCTATGAAGACATCTGGGTAAATCCTGTGCTGTGGCATATTCCAGGGAGATGTACTCTTGCTGCATCCTCGGGGTGCTGCTTGGATTTGTATAAATAATCACACCTTGAATGGAGCAGGAAATGGAGCTTGGGCATTTCCTCGATTTTGTGTGTTAACTGGGGATGAGGGGGTGGGAAGGATGAAGAACAGTTTTTGTTCTCTCTCCTCTATCAGACACCAGAAATTTTTAGAACCTCGGAGGAATTTCTGTTTCTTCATTCTTATGTCCATACAGAGAGCTCAAGAAGATTCTGTGGAGTCAGATTATAACCTGAATGTAGATCTTGGTTAATGTTTCATCATAAACTTATGACAATTCATAGAATTGCTGTCTGAATATTTGTCACAGCACTGTGTTGATAAACAGAGAAACTAGAAATTCTCAAATAATAACTACAAAACATATAAATGATTTTATTAGCTGTTTAGCACATTCTGTTAATCTCCTGATAGCTAATACTATGAGCAAGGCTATGTTGGAGAGAGTAATAGCAAAGATCAGAGGAACAGAAAATAATGTCTTTGTAATATCCAGAAGAGAATTCAGAGAGCTAGTTGATTGTTATGAAACTACTACTCTTAGTGAACACATTAAATTGCCAGAACATTAATCTGATGAAATGTAAGACACTGTCCCTTAAGAATGTAACTTACAATGTATAAAGCTCAATTAAATACATAAAATAAAGCAATGAAAATGTACAGCATTTTTACAAACGGAGTACTTCCATGCATTTGATAGTTAAATTTAATGTATGTAGATACATCACATGACACGCTGTATCGTTAAATTTTAAAAGTAACATTTAAATTATAAAATTCAGTACATCTGTATTTATTTGCTTTAAGGTATCAGACATTAAGAATGAGTCTATATTATTTTTCAGATATTTTAAACAGTAGGTTTTCTCTCTTCATGGTAAAAAAGTAGAAATTCTCCAGAAAGTAGTCCTGGTTAACAACAGGACTCCAAAGCATTAATCCTGTAAAGCTATAGAAGCATCCTTAAATACTTCTAAAAGGTTCAGATTATGAGTTGGTCTGATATCCTCTTTGTTTCTGTACAGTTATGTGCAGCATTTACTTTTTTTCCTTCCTGACCAAAACCTAATTTTAATGTGTCTTCTCCCGTCTGCTTCTTGGTGTCCACAAGCTGTTGGTTAATGGACTAGAAATTTTGAAATCTTTCTCATATTAAAGGAATGACAAAGTCAGCAGTGGGAGGGTAGGAAATGGAAGTGCAATTTGTAGGGCTTAATTGCCTCTTTGTTCCCCTTCTACAAATTTTCTCCAAGGTCAGGCTTAGTTTTGTCTGATATTTTCATGGAGAGGGCAAGAAATTTTTTAGGACATCTATGCTTAAATGGATAGAGAAGCCTGAAACTCAGGAAGTTAGGTATAGATGCAATCCTGAAGTAACAATACTGATTTCAGTTGACTTAATCCGAGCCTTAGTTGGCCTTTGTGGTTTTACAGAATGCTGTCTGTTAACCACATTGTGTGTTTTACACGTGCTGGAGCTTGTTGGCAGTTTGCTTCATCTGGCTGTGTAGTAGGGGGTGCTTAAAACAGCACTTGAAGGGCAACATGCTTAAAAATTTATATTCAGCAGTTTTGCAGAGACACCGTGAGTATAGCAAGGTCAGGTGTAGAAGCAAAGCAGGATTTCCCGTTGCCATTTCATCAATGGGAACATTAAGTTTGCCCTTGGTTGTTTTTCTTTATATAATGTTGTGTGACTAAAAGCATCAATGTGTTCACATGAAGATTAATTTTAAATATTGTTAATGACCTGCTTCATAGTGACAGATGCCCCCAAATTCAAAGTGTAGCCTGGAACCATCTTCTAATTCCCTGAAATTTGTGTGCTTTAAGGGATTTTCTGGTAGTTCCAAGCCTCAACCCTCTTTGTTTCTTTATTTGAACCAAGCCCTTATGCGTATTTTACAACACTTTTCTGGTGCTTTGTGGTTGTTATTTAAGTTTTACTGAAATACTTATACATAGTTTATACTGCACGTGTTTTTAAGTAACGTATCAGTTGTAAAACATATTTGTTGCACACGTATATGCATCCAGCTCATGGACATTTGAGTCCTAACTCAGCAAAAATTCCTCTTGTAGCAATTCAGAGCCTTTCTGATTTTTATTTTAACCCAAAATCAATCAAACTACAACTCACCAGCTTGGAATGAAATTAGAATTAAATAGTCACGTCGGGCCCTGTTTCATGGGCATTTGCCTTAGTCCCCAACCGTGCCCTCTGAAAGAAAGTGCTAGGATCCCGTGGTAGGCAAATCTGGATAATAAATCAATTAAGTAGAAGCTAGTAATGAGGTTATACTCAGAGTTGTCAAGTTTCAAGGCAATACATGAGGTACTTTTGTTTGCTACCATCTTGCAACTAACTACTTGTGTACACCTGGAGCATGTGATGTATCTGCGTTGGCCAGTGCAGAAGTAACTTTTGCAGAGGTTCTCCCACTACAGCCATACTTACCCAGGTCTTTCTTCAACAGCAGCTCTGGCGCCTCTATCTACTAAGTTTGCCTTAAATGTTGTCATTGCCTTTATTATTGCTTATCATTTTGAAGCTGTATCAGTTCATCATGTAGCAGTATCAAGCAGGTAGGCCAGCATAGATAGAGAGACTACAGAAACGGGGGCTGCAGGGGGCAAGGAAAGCTGCCTCTGAAAGTGTGACCAAGGCTTGACTTCTTCCAAATTGGTAGAGAAGGAGGTACATTGTTCAGATAGGAACTTTCTGAATGAAATGCACTGCCTGATCTACACGAAGGGTGGAAAAGACAGTGCAGAGTGTGGGTAGTTGCTGTAAGGAGCTTGGAACAATTGTGGGATTGATATTGGATTTGGGAATATTTTACTTGAAATAGCTTTGTATCAATACTCAGTATATACTCTACTTCTGCATTTTATCAGAATTTCATTGACAGGAGCAGTTTCTTTACAAGTACATGCCAGGCTGAAAGAAGCACGTGGGAGATTTTGTCCAAGGGCAGGAAAAGCGACAGATCATGCCTGAGTGTCAGAAGGGTTCGGCTGCGTTAGACCACAAGGTCTTTTCAGAAAGCACCAGCTCTCCTCTCAGTGTTTGCAACAGAGTGGGCACCATAAAACACCGCTAATTACTGATGTATCAGAGGTTTTTACCTATGTGTAAAAATAGAAATGCAGATACTTAATGTGGTCATTTTTTAAGACCCGAGAAGACACAACATTTTTAAGAACTAAGAATATACAACTTAGTTAAAAAGTTGCATGAAGAGGAGGCTGAAAACCCCCACCATTACATTAAAATTTTAAGTATTGCAACTTTTCTCTGCATTTCTCAGGCATTACTGCTCTTTTCTTCCAGATTCCCGACAGCATATCCCACATAATTTATTTTGTGAAATATCAGCTGACTTGAAGCAACCAGTAAGATACATTTTTAGATTATTATATAACTTAGAGACAGATCTTTGCCACATTTGCAGAGAATCAATGACTGTGTGGCTGTGTGCTGAAGGAGTAGGTAGGTACTCGATGGGAAAGGTCAGAGGAGGTGGTGGACTGCCCACAAGGATTACCTGAGGGTGTGCATCTTCCAGTCAGCCAGGCAGTTCTAAATAAACAAACACCTGAGCAGAGCCTACAATAAAGACGGAATGATATTAATTATGATGCTGAGGTACCCCTGCTCTGTTGAAGCATGTGAGAAATCGCTGTATATAACTTTTATTTGATGGTCAGTGTAAGGAAATAGATTCAAAAGTGTAACTGCAGTTACGACTGGCTCCAGAAGGCATCCTGCTCAGAGATAACTAAAAATAGCAAAAGCGTAACAGTTTATAGTAAAAGATCAGTTGCCAAAGATACATTTGCACAGGCAGCATGAAGTGATGCAAATTTTTTCACATAGCTACATTCATTTATTACAGAAGTTTTACGAAAGTTAAATACTTAGCATTCATATACTCCAAAGGTATCCACCCACCTTTTACTCTCTCAAGTAGTATTTATGCACGTAAAAAAGGAGGGTCATTCCCAGAGAGGTACAGAATTTTAAAAGGAATTAATGAAGAGACAAACTTAGTGTTTGGTGCAACATGTACTAGGCTCTGCTGCATATTAGCTGCAGAAATTATTGCGTGTAATGTTTTCTAAGGACTTGAACAGCATTCATTTCAAAGGAGTTGTAATTATAGGTATGTCTTTTGAGAGAATCTCTTTTCCTCAAAGCAAAGCAGGTATTAAGTGTAATCACAGCATTACTGCTCAGGTCACATTTTCATGCAAGTATTAAGCAATTACTTTCTGTTATCATTTTTCACATTCCAAGTTGGAAGATTTTTCCTGTTATTTGTAGCTACATAAATGAGTCTCCAAGGGTAGGGGAGGCCGGATTTTTATGCCATTTACAGTCCAAGGAATTTGAGTTCCAAATTTCCAGTTTCATCTGATGACACATTATTCTTATTTGTGAAACTTTCCTTTTCTTGTATTCACACTGTGCAAAAAAACCCTGCAGGAGTGATTTGAAGGTTAGAATACAGGAGCCAAAGAAATCAAACTCAGAGATCTTAGTTACTTCTAGAAAATGTAAAGCTCTCTTATCTCAGTTAGCCTAATAAAAATATTTTTATTAAGAATGAGAGCTTCACTTTCAAAATAGAAGAGAGGAGAGGAGAGGAGAGGAGAGGAGAGGAGAGGAGAGGAGAGGAGAGGAGAGGAGAGGAGAGGAGAGGAGAGGAGAGGAGAGGAGAGGAGAGGAGAGGAGAGGAGAGGAGAGGAGAGGAGAGGAGAGGAGAGGAGAGGAGAGGAGAGGAGAGGAGAGGAGAAAAGGAAAAGAAAAGAAAAGGAAAAGAAAAGAAAAGAAAAGAAAAGAAAAGAAAAGAAAAGAAAAGAAAAGAAAAGAAAAGAAAAGAAAAGAAAAGAAAAGAAAAGAAAAGAAAAGAAAAGAAAAGAAAGAAAAGAAAAGAAAAGAAAAGAAAAGAAAAGAAAAGAAAAGAAAAGAAAAGAAAAGAAAAGAAACACACACAAAACAAAACAATTTCAATAGGTGCACCCTTCTCTGCATTGTCACATCTCAGATGAAGTCATCCCATTGGTTCCCCAGTCTGCACCTCTCCTTTATGCCAGCCTGTATAGCCTGCAAAGCGTGCAATGCCATTTGAATATTGCAGTCTTAAAAAGGATGTAATTTTCTTCTCATTACGGTATTTCCCTGAATTTGGTAAGCATGGGAAATGAATGCAGGCTTCCGATAGAGCTCCATCTACTCTGAAACAGACAATAAGAACAGAGTCCAACAAGGCTCAAAATTCCAGCAGCAGAACCCATTATTTAGGATTAATTTTGTTGTTTTCAGTTCTCTGTGTTACTTGCACTGTCTTTAATCGCCCAAGTGGTTTGAGGCTGTGAAGCGCTCTTTCTGTAGCGGCGTAGTCAAAAGAGTTAATTCTCGCTGCCCTGACAGATGAGTTTAAGCAAACTGAAATGTGTGTTGAAAGGTGAGTTGGAGTAGCACACCCTGAGAGCACTGGGGCAGGTAAGAAGAGATATGGGATGGATTTTTTCTTTTCTTAAACAGTTTGGTTGCATGACCTTCGAGAAGTCAGAGGACATTGTATTGCTTTGGTTGCCCTCTGCATAACGGTAAGGACTCTCAAAAAACATGGCATCTTTGGCTCAAAAAGCATGGAAAGCATTACTTTATGAAGAATGGCAGAGACCCAGATCTTTTTTGTCCTTGCTACTCCAACTGTGATCTTAGTGATTAGTCTAGCACTCACATTTTATTTGTATCGCAGCTCAATTCTATTTTTAATTCTTATGATATCTAAAGATTTTTAAATACGTGTTTTTTCCCATCTCCTTTTAACTGTCATCCACAGCATAGGATAGTTTATTTCATGCAACTCTTGTTTGTTTGTTTGAAGGAAAATTAGATATTTTGTTTTAGGCGGGGACTATTTTGATACCTCTGTCTTGCAGTCAAATTACAAAGTAACACTTTCTGAGTGCGGACACAAACATATTGTAAAGGAAAGATGAAAGACTATGGCTATTTCATTTCCATTGGATTTTTTCATTGTAGGTGTTAACTTGCTCACCCACTGTTAAATTGACCCACTGTAAAATTGATAAAAAGATGGTGTGAAATTGCCCTAATGTACATTCAGTTTGAGTTCTCTCTATGGCATTTATGAACACTAAACAAAGCTATTTCAGTATGCAAAAATACTACTTGCTATTCTTGAATGTTTTTGAAGCAAAGGATATCCATTAAATATACCTCTGATGTTTAAATAAAAGAAAATAAATTATACAGTCAACTTAATTGAACTTGGTTAGACATAAAAGATTTGTATGCTTTGAGAATTCCAAACTTTTTAAAAAAATTATATATAGGAGTTTGCTCTTTTTTTTTTTTCCTTGAAGTCTGGAACACTTTGTTTTAATCAAGATATCAATTACTGTGCTGAAAATGCAGCTTGACATATTAGCCAGCTTGCAGAGAATGGAAACTTAAACTATCTTCTCTCCCACCATCAGCCAGATGTTCAGATCTTCACCTTTTGATTCCCTGGGCCAGGGTTCAAGAATTCTGAACTCTGCCAAACTACAATGCAGAGTGCTGACTCTGTTGTAGTGATGTATATGTACACTTAGCATGGCTATGCTGTAGCAGTCTTTAGACCCTTCTGTTCCTACTCTCACATTTACTTCTTAAATAGAAATGAATCACTTTGGGAAATGACATTTTATTTATATGGAATGATCCTTCTCCAAAACTCTCATATATGTATCATTATTTCAAAACATAATACTGAAACACTGGAAATAAACTCTCAAGTTTTTTCTTTGCTATGTAATAACTCTCCATTCCTGTGCACACTTCAGTGCCCATCCTCACGCTCACTGCAAGGGATTCTTGCTCCACAAGTGTAAAGACAAGGGAGCAGAGCAACTGGTTGCATTTCTCAGGCCCATCCCTTTTTCCCTCCATTGCCAAAGTGTACAACAGTACAAGTATGTGCTGTTCTGTGAGGTGCCTGAAATTTGGATCTCTTTGCCACCCCTGGGCAGGGGGAGTCTTGGGCCTGATGCATAAATTGTCTATAGTTGTTCAACTTGCTTATCTACAAGCATATGTTCCAATTACCTTGCTGAAGGGATATCTCCTGTAAGTAAAAAAATCCACAATCCCACTGAGTGTGCTCTGTGCCCAGTCTGCTCATTCTGAGACACAATTACATATGAGAACAGAATTGTAATATAAAATTTAAAAATACAGAATAGTGGAGCATTTAATCAAATGAGATAACTTTGAGCTGTGCTGCTTCATCTCTTCAGTGCAAAATGTAACGTGGCTCTGTGGTTCCAGGGTAGCCTGTTTAGATCTTAAAGAGTCTGACTCATCTCTAAGCACATGGAAGAGCAGGTTATCAGGAGTAGTCAGCATGGATTTACCAAGGGGAAGTCATGCTTGACTAATCTGATACCCTTCTATGATGTTGTGACTAAGTAGATAGATGAAGGGAGACCAGTGAATGTAGTCTACCTTGACCTTACCAAGGCTTTTGACACAGTCTCCCATAACATCCTAGTGAGCAAGCTCAGCATATGTGGGATAAAAGAATGGACAGTTAGATGGATTAAGAACTGGCTACACAATAGAGCTCAAAGAGTGGTGATCAGTGGTACACAGTCCAGCTGGAGACCCGTAACTAGTGAGGTCCCTCAGGGATCGGTGCTGGGTCCAGTTCTGTTCAACATCTTTATCAATGACCTTGATCTTGGGACAGAGTGTCTTCTCAGCAGGTTTGCTGATGACACGAAGCTGGGAGGACTAGCTGAGTCACCTGAAGGCTGTGCAGCCATCTAGCAAGATTTGGACAGGCTGGAAAGCTGGGCAAAGAGGAATATAATGAGGTTCAATAACACCAAATGCAGAGTCCTGCATCTGAGAAGGAACAACAAAACGCATCAGTACAGGTTGGGACGTGATCTGCTAGAGAGCAGCTCCATGGAAAAGGACCTTGGAGTCCTTGTAGACAACAAGCTCTCCATGGGACAACAGTGTGCCTTTGTGGCCAAGAAGGCCAGTGGTATCTTGGGGTGCATTAAGAGGAGTGTCTCCAGCAGATCACAGGAGGTTCTCCCCCCCCTCTACTCGACACTGGTGAGACCCCACTTGGCATATTGTGTCCAGTTCTGGGCTCCCCAGTTCAAGAGGGACAGGGATTTACTTGAGAGAGTCCAACAAAGGGCTATGAGGATGATTAAGGGACTGGAACACCTGCCTTATGAGGAAAGGATGAGAGACTTGTGGCTGTTTAGTCTAGAGAAGAGAAGACTGAGGGGGGTCTAATTAATGTCTATAAATACATGAGGGCTGGGTGTCAAGAAGGCAGAGATGACCTCTTTACACTTGTGCCCTGTGACAGGACAAGGGGCAATGGACTCAAACACAGGAAGTTTCATCTCAACATGAGGAAGAACTTTACTGTGAGGGTTACAAAGCACTAGAACAGGCTCCCTAGAGAGGTTGTGGAGTCTCCTTCTTTGGAGACTTTCAAGATCTGTCTGGATGCCTTTCTGAGTGATCTGCCCTAGTTTGTGATCTGCCTTTGTTTCTGTGGTGTGTGTGGTGGTGTTTTGGTGGTTTTTTTTGTCTCAGTCCTGCTCTGGCAGGTGGGTTGGACTCAATGATCTTTAGAGGTCCCTTCCAGCCCTAACATTCTGTGATTCTGTGACTTAGACTAGCAATGGGGGTCCATAATTTATAGATATAAACGTATTTATATATTTTTATATATATATTTACACACACACATATATATAATTATAACCAAAAGAAACCATGTAGAAAAAAGCCATTCCTAGTTTTATGGGTATGAAACTATAACTTGCATACAGTTGCAACATATATGTAAATAGGAGACAGAAATAGCCTTGCTGAAGAAGTATGATGCAACTAGACCACACCACCACCCCCTCTAGACACACTACACCAGTTAATGGCACGGGGGCTTTCAGTGTATCTTTTGCTCCCCTGTTATCTGTGTCCACTGACACCTCTCATCCCATTGAAATTGCACAGTTAGGAAAACCTTCTGGTTTTAATGTGTGCAAGTTGCAGGGTTTGGAATAAAGATCTGCAGTCCTGCCTGCTCTGCCCAGAGTAGTTATCTGGAATACCTGGTCTCAGGCATGCAGGTAATGCCAGCCTGGAGAGCATGTGGCCCAGGAATTATATAAAATCAAGAGCTTGAGAATAATTAAAAGGCAGTGAGGAAGGGATGGTGTTACAAGTTATACTAACCTCTTACTGTTTTCCTTGCAAAAGCATTTGTGCATACTAAACAGTTATAGTTTTCCGTGTGTTAATGTTACTGCACTTTAAGTTTGATACCTGTCAAAATCCCTTATTTTTTCCAGTTTTTGTCTGTGTTTTCCTTAAGAGACCAGATCTCTTTGAAAGTATGAGAAATACTGTTAAATGTGTCATGAAGGGACTGAAGGGAAATCCTAAAGCGGTTATGTTTCATCAAAATGCTTTCACATATCATTTCCATAAAGCCTCCATACCAGTGCTGTTTCAAATACTGAAACTGAATCCTAGAAATATAACTCTCAGGGGTACAATATTTTTGTAAACATTAATATATAATAGAAGGGGAAATAGGATTAAATTTGTCTCTCTAAGTAGAAAAATGCAATGTTGAAGAGGATGGTGAAACCAAATGTATTTTATGGTATGTGATACAAAATTAAAACATTCCTGAAAGAAAATGTTACGTCAGTTATAAAGCAACATTATTTATATTCATTGATTTTTAATCTTATTGCTCAAATATTTTGCCTTCTAAGCATTCCATTGCATTGGTGAATTACTGTGGACATTGTTTGAATTCTTTTCTCACTTTTTTGTTAAAAATTGGAAACTATAATGAAGTTTATATTTTTCAGAATAAATATCTATGCATAATTTTATAACATCCAGAAATTCAGGGTTCTCTGAGTGTATGAAACCTTCTTGGCTGGCACTTGACGTGAGAATCATATTCTTTATTACTACACAGCAGAACAATTTTAATTGCTCCCTTGAACATTACAATACTTCCAAGCATGAAGAAATAGCGTAACAGCTATGAGAGTAAGTCTGTGCTATTTCAGTCACTTTTCCCATTTGACTGTGGAAATCATATGTTTAAAAAAAGAGAAGCTGCAGTCATGTAACAATAATTTTTAAAAGCTACTGCTGACGTATTATGGAATAGAAGTAAAGGAATTCCTGTGAGGATTTGATCTACTTTGTACTGCAGAAAGAGAAAAATACTGGGCAAAACATCAGAATTAGAAAAACATCCAATAAGCTTTTAAAAGCTATCTTTTAAATATCATGGAGTGCATCACTTACACCAAGCACCAGAGTACATTCAATAGAAAAAGTAGAGCGTCATCATCAAAATAATCTAATTGACAATCAAACAATGCTTTGTGTTCTGATTAAAAATGTTTTAGGACAAAAATACCCAACAAAACTGAGAAAGCTAATAAAAAAGAATAATCAAATTCTAAACTGTTGAGGATAATTTAGGATTAGGATTTGGATAAATTAGTATTTAGCTCCATAACTTCCAGGACTTAAAAAGTTGTTTTTACGTTGTCTATTATTCCTGCTGGAAATAAGAACATTAAAGAAGGGCCTATCTTACCCTAATAGTTATCCTTAGTAAAAAAAATAGGCACAGCTTACCTATTCCTCTGTGTTGCAGTGATACATTTCTTGATGAAATGAGTGTTCTTCTAATGCCTGGGTGTAGGACCTAAATGGTGAGTGTCATTTAAGATACAAATATTGATTTCTCAGCCTGATACACAGCGAGAGGCATTTCTTCAGCAACACTGTGCCCTAGAGAGGTTATCAAGGAAAGTGAGGCACAGTTTCTCAGCGTCCAAAGATGCTTAATACATTACTTTTCTAAGACTGAAAAAAAACCTAAAATGAAATTGACAATATATTGCTTAGCAAGATGTGAAGCACTGAAGCTGTAGCAGATTCAAGTTCAGATTTGTTGCTTTGTTCATTTTGTTGCGTGGCTCTCCAAGCTTGTTACAAACTATTAATCCTTGAAGTCATTCTTTGTGCATGTATAGATATCAAGAAGGCACATGTTGCTAAAAAGCAGTCTCCATATCTCTTACTCAAGAGATACTTTTGGCCATTCATCTAAATAGAAGAGCTTCCAACAGTGAAGAATGAAATGTGCCTGGTAATTTACCTGTCTCCTTCTTATAGAGATAAGCACCTTATCAGCCCTTTTCCTGCTAATGCCCCATCTACTCCCCAAATATTGTATCCTTTTCATTTCGACTGCTCTGACTGATAAATATATCTAGTTAGAACGGTTGTCGCTGTTTTGTATTTTGGTTTGTATTTCATTTTGTAGATGGCTGATTCTAAGTCAGACTGAAAAGGGGTCTAAGTGATTGGAAACTTGTCTTTTTTCTCCAGATACATCAGTTGATCTAATAAAAGATATTATCTATTTTTATTGACCTTCTATTTTGCATGGCTGAAAAAGAAAAATATTTTGACAAATCTCATTAAAGAACTTGTAAATATTAATGTCATGTGTTTTACACCAAGGTGGTGATGGTGTGTGTCACAAGGTTGTATGTTCTTAAATCTGGTTATCCCAGTGGGGTCCTGATGTTGATGACTACTTAGGGAAATTCCTTCTCAGTTCGTCTGTGAAGGTGCTTTACCCAGGTTAGGGCCTGAAAGTCCAGTTTGAGTCTGTTTTACCTAAAATTAATGCAACTTCTTGCTCTTGCTTTGTCACTCAGAAAAAAAGTGTTGTGGTTTCAGGTGCATGACTGACTACCTGACACTGTCAAAGACATATGCCATATGTCGGCCATCACTGACGGATGCTGGACTCAGCATGGAACAAAGAAACAGCAATTCCAGTATTCTTTCTGCATGGTATTTTAGTAACTTCTTAGGAGGTGTTTGGGCAGTGAGGAGTGCCAGGCTTTTGGGGGTTCAACCACTCTTCATAGTCTAAGGGTTCTGCTTACTCATTTCTAAGCACCCTTGTGGCCAGAAGTGAATTCTCTGGTTTGGAAGTGAAACTTCAGTCTCCTGTGAGACATGCATCTGAGCCTGGGGAGGGATTACTCCATAGGCTCAATTCGAACTTTGTAGTACTCAGTTAGAAAGAATCTGATGAACTTTACTGAGTTTTAGACCAGCCTATTAGGAAAATCACTTGAATATGTGGGTGTACTCTATAGGCAAAAGACTTGACCCAAAATCTGTTTAAGTCAATCCATATTTTTCCTTTACTAAAACACTTTAATGGAAGAACTTATTCAGCATTATGCTAGTAAGAAAACAATCCACAGAAATTTCATAAACATCTTGTGGGGTTTTTTTCTTATTAAAAAGTGAAAATTACTTAAGTCCTGAAATGAGTATGGAGGTTCATCCCCCTTTCAATGAAAGAGTCACGTCTGAATTTTGGCATGTTCATCTGCTGCCTTCATTTACAGATAAAGTGCTTTTAGTAGAACACCAGCATTTCTGATATGCA
This sequence comes from Hemiprocne comata, assembly GCA_020745705.1. Lineage (NCBI taxonomy): Eukaryota > Metazoa > Chordata > Aves > Apodiformes > Apodidae > Hemiprocne > Hemiprocne comata. Next base: position 40,927,624 of record CM036587.1, read on the forward strand.
AATCAGAGTGCATACCTTTAGGGTGAGGTACATGCGCTGTTCATCTCACTGTGAAAATATATATATAAAAAAATTGCTGTTTCAGCAGCTCTATGTCCTTGTGGGAAGAAGTGGAACTGTTGTTTGGGCACAGCTTTGAGTTCCACCTACTCCTTTGGCTCGCCCGTGCTGTCACAGCACGGTGGCATCCCCAGTAGCCTCTGCTGGCTCGGTCAAAATGGCAGTCTGCATCTGAGCAGTGATGTCTCTCCTGCTAATCTGTATTGAAGAACAGTGGTAAAGTTGCTGATCAAAAAAGACATGCATGAGATTATGGGTTTACAAGACTCATGAACATGACTGTACTTCTAATGATTATATGCTCTGTACAGTGATATGCAGCACTAGCCATTAGATACGAATCAGAAGAATAGTCTTCTAAAAAGACCTTTCTATAATGTGATATCCTTAACAACTTTATCTGGGGTAGCAAACAGGCCTTTTTCACAGTGTGGTTCAATAGGACTCTTAATCATATTTCATTTCCTCTCTCACCTCCTGAGTGACACTGCTTGCAGATTTTCCATGTAATTAGTGACCTCTGGCCATCAGTGGAAAAAAATATCTCACTGCTGTATCTGCCCATTCTTCCTTTCTCTCATTTTGAGCATTTGTTTACCAGTTCTTAGGCAACCTTCACAATGTTTTGCACCACTCTGAAATAATTCCTTGGCTCAATGACCAGCTTGAAGTAATTTTCTGTTTCCTGATCTTACAAATAAGTTCTGTCTACAATAGTTTCACTGCACTGATGAAAAGTCTTAAAATCCCCTGAGTTTACCTCAGGTTACCTAAAAATATCAGCCATGTGTCATATCTCTGCCCATTTTATCAAACTGTACAATTGTTTGTTGAATGTATTCTTAGTCAAAACGCAGAAGCCAGCTTGTTACTTGTGGACATGTAGTTGCCAATTTTAGACCCAAACTTCATTTTCTTTTTTCAAGCTAGTTCCACTGATCCGTTTCTCTCCAAAGGAAAATGGGATTGATAAACTGTAACTACAAATGAAAGGATATGAGCGAATCTTCTGCTGTTGTTACTTGCTTTTCACTTTTTTAGATTCACAGGGTTTCCAACAGGGGAGGCTAGGAGCCAGTTTATCCTCCTGTTTATCACAGAACCTGATTTCCACCTTTTACCTTTACCACAGGACTCATCTCTCACTTGGTCCTGCAGAAAGCAATCTTGTCATGATTGGAACACAAAAAAAAATCCACCACTTCCCTTGGCAGTTTATTCCAGTGAATTATCACATTCTCTACTAAAAATTCATGGTTTATTTCCAATTCAAATTAATCTGGTTTCAGCTCTCACATACGTATTGCACTTTGTTTTGCTAATTAAGCTTTCTTTAGTGTCCAATATTCAGCAGTTTATATCTTTCACAATAAGGCATTTTTTCAGACTTTGACTCGTAGCTGTGTTTCTGTTCTTTATGCTCTCCAAATTTTCCAGTATCTTTTGAAAATATGAGTACCAAAATACTATCTAGTATTCCAACACCATCTATATAAGTGAAGTTATTTCTCTATTAACTATAGGTCCTTTTTGCCACTGCACAACACTGAATATTGTTGCTACATTGCTTATCCAGTGTAATTTTTTAGAACCATGACCTTCCAGTCCCTTGGTTTGAAGACCTGGCTTGCATGATGTGTTCCTCAAAGCTCTGAATGTCTTAAAATACACTCTATCTGATAGGGCTCAGTTTGTGATACAATCCGGATTGTTCTCTAGTCATTTCTACAGCAGAGACCTAGATACTCTTCAGCTGTGTCTGCATGAGACAATCCCAAGGTGGAGTCTTTTGAGCTGCCTCAATCTAAAAGCAGCGCTGCTGAGTCAGCAGCTTTGTGCTCTGCTGCTCTGGAGTCACAGAATCACAGAATTGTCAAAGTTGGAAAGGACCTCTAGAGATCATCCAGTCCAATTCCCCCACTAAAGCAGGATCCCCTAGAGCACGTCACACAGGACTTGGATCCAGGTGAGTTTTGAATACCTCCAGAGAAGGGGACTCCACAACCTCCCTGGGCAGCCTGTTCCAGTGCTTTGTCACCTTCATAGTAAAGAATTTTTTTTCTCATATTTAGATTGAACTTCCTGTGTTCCAGCTTGTGCCCATTGCCCCTTGTCCTGTCACAGGGAACTACTGAAAAGAGTCTGGCTCCATCCTCCTTGCACCCACCCTCTAGATACTTATAGGCATTAATAAGGTCTCCCCTCAGCCTTCTCTTCTCCAGGCTAAAGAGTCCCAGCTCTCTCAGCCTTTCCTCATACGGGAGATGCACAATCCCCCAATCATCTTTGTTGCCCTCTGCTGGACTCTCTTTAGTAGTTCCCTGTCTCTCCTGAACTGGGGAGCCCAGAACTGGACACAGTTCTCCAGATGTGGCCTCACCAGGGCAGAGTAGAGGGGAAGGATGACCTCTCTTGACCTACTGACCACACTCTTCCTTATGCAACCCAGGATTCCATTGGCCTTCTTCATGACAAAGGCACATTGGTGGCTCATGGATAATTTATTATCTACCAGGACTCCCAGATCCTTCTCCTCAGAACTGCTTTCCAGCAGGTCCACCCCTAACCTATATTGGTGCATGGGGTTCTTCCTCTCCAGATGCAGGACCCTACACTTCCCTTTGTTGAACCTCATTAGGTTCTTCTCTGCCCAACTCTCCAGCCTGTCCAGGTCATGCCGGATGGCAGCAGAGCCCTCTCGAGTGTCAGCCACCCCTCCCGGTTTGGTATCATCAGTGAACTTGCTGGGGATACACTCTGTCCCCTTGTCCAGGTCATTGATGAATATGTTGAACAAGACCAGACCTGAGTATTGACTCCTGGGGGCCACTGCTTTTTGCAGACTTCCAACTCAACTCTGCTCCATTGATCATAGGCCTCTGAGTTCTGTCACACAGCCAGCTCTCAAGCCACCTCACTGTCCACTCATCTAGCCCACACTTTCTGAGTTTCCTAATGAGGTTTTTTTGGGAGACAATGTCAAAAGCCTTGCTGAAGTCAAGGTAGGTAACATCCACTGCTCTCCCCTCATCTAGGCAGACAGTCCAAGTTGTCCCATCCTCACCATGCTGCAGTGTTCTGGAAGTACTTGCCCATGCTCATTTTCATGAGCTTTGGGTTCCTCTCTCACTGTCACTGCACCTTGTGGACAAGCCCGGTGTGGCTGCAGTGTCCTCTTCATGTTTCACTTTTCACCAGTCTTTGTAGGGTTCTTAGGTTTTATCAGAAAATGCCATTCAGATTGCAGATGAAAATTACTGAATAGTGTTGATTTTAGTACTGATTCTTGGAAAAGAGTACTGGAAACGCCTATCTAATCATGAGCTCTGTGAATGCAAAACCTTTAGTGGATGTTTTGGGATGTAGTTAAGTTAAAAGCTGAAAGAGAAGCTTACACAGATGTAGGACTCTACTATTAACTATTTTATTCAAATGTTCTGTTTCAGTGCACTTCCCCATAATGTACAACCCAGGCTTATCTACTGATTATCTGGAAACTATCTAGTGCCTTTTGGGAGAGTAAACATCCTTTTCTTATAAGGGTTTATGAATTTATTATTTATAATGTCTTTGCAAACTGCTGTCCTGAAGTTCTCCACACAATTTGCAACGATTCAGAAAGCGTGCAACTCTATCCAATAGTGATTCGAGTATATACATTTTAAATGGTACTTACAGGCATTAACTGCATAAACCAATGATAAGGCAGAGTATTTCAATAGGCTGTTGAAGTTTGGAACAAGTTTCTACTACATGCAGAGCATTTTCATTGTCAGTTCTGTCATGCAGTGCTTTAGGCATGTAAATTGTGTATTGTAAAGGACAGAGACAGAAGCAAACTGAAGATGTGAAAATAGTAATGGCCTGTGGATGTTGGTGTTGCCAGCAGATGATACCAGAAATTCTAAAATTATCTTTATTGATAAGTAGAACAAGTATTATTTCTGTGTTCTGGATTGCAGACAGTTGTGTGGTGTGTATTACAACTTCTTTGATGAAAGAAGCAGTTTATAATGAAATATTAATGCTTGTGACATTTTGCCATGCTGAGGAGAAGAGGGTGTCATTTGAAAGCAGCCTGCATTAACACAAATACCAGTATTTTTAAAAAATATTGACTTTGACATTCTTGCAATAAATTAAGATTCAGTGCCAGGATTATGAGCTTCTTCCTTCTGGTTTCTGCTATATGACACCCATTAATCAGACTTAAGTGGCCAAATCAATAGAGTGTTTCCGTAGCAGGTAGTAATTGCTTTAGACTTACTACCTATACTAACAGACTTTGAGTTCTTACTATCACTCTTCACTGGGTATCCCAAGTTGTCTTTTACTAAAAGGGCTGAGATACCACTATTTTTTCCTTAATACTTGTTGAGTATGTAAGATTGGTCCAGAAGAACTGACAAACCTGTGGGTTATTTAAACCAACAGTTCCACGATGTATGTACTTAGGCAGTAGCCGCAGTCTCCAATTGTTCATGTTCAGTCAATACTGTGAGCTCTCCTGCAGTTAGTTTTACACTGTTGTTCATTAGAAGAAAAATTGTCCCAGATAACACTTCCATCATACTTGCCTTTAACAAGCATTGCACATTTTCAGATTAACTGTAGGTTTATTGGTGCTTGTATTAGAAAAATTTAGCTTTTATGGCCAGTAAAATGTGTCTTTTTCTCTGCTGAGATAATGACTTGTACACCTGGCACTTTTATGGTATCCAATGGATTTTATTTTTAAAGAGCTTTAATTAAGCTTCTGGTGTCACATGACACAAGCAAGCAATGTTGAGTTTTTTGCCTTATCTCACAAATCAAAATATTAAAAGGATTAATAGATAACTGTAGCCTTGAGATGTTATTAGTAGAATAAATATTTCATAGATTAGGAACTGGATTATGGGATGCTGCAAATGACAGATATTATAGCATCTTTAAGTACATTGAGCTCAGCTGATGCTTTCACAGGTATTTGGCTAATTTATTTTTTTTTATTACTATATACATAAATTACTATATACATGCCCTTTTCATATGCAGGCGTATGCCTCATAAATGTTTTTGATTGGAGTTGCTGAAGAAAAGCAAAGAGAAAGATCTATCCTGCCAGGGTAGGCAGGTCATCTAAAGACCAAAAAGCTGGATGGTTGCTTTACTGACATTTTCCTTATTCCTGTCATTTCCTTATTGCTGTCACTTTGCAGAAGGAGAAAACCCAGGGTGACCTTGTCTGAATTGCACTGTACAGTGACAGGAACAAAATATTGGGGAGGGTTTGCTTTGCTTTTTTTTAAAAGTCTTACTCTACTCAATAAGAGTATTATTATTAATTCCTAGCTTTCTATCCAAATTTGTTTAAGATCATCTGCCACAAAGGACAGAGGGAAATAGAAGTGAAGGAAAGAAAATAGTATATCTCTATGTAATATTCATATGGACTATTGGAACATAATGCTTTGTGCCCAGACTGTTGGGAGAAAATGTGTATAGTTCTTTATCCTGAGGAGAAAAGGTAAAACATTAAAGTCTAATTAAGTAAGAAACAAAATATTTAAATAATGCAGCAATGACAGTAAATATTATGGAGGAATGTTTTCATTTCATAGCTGTTGAAATTTTAATGCCTATTTCATTTGAGCTGTTACTTTTTTCATAAGGACCAGAAAGACCATCTATTAGTTTCAAATTGCAACCATAAACTCCCTGGGTGAGGAAGCAATCCATCCTGTCTGTGAGCACAGCATCTGCCACAGTGGATTTCCAAGTCAATCTGCAGATATTATCATGTAGTAAAATACAAGTGAAAATAATTCACATTTGTGAACTTTGTGAGCCCCTAGCTATCATACTAGTATTTAAAATTTGTGAGCGCACTTTTTCTGGTTATCTAATGCAGCTGCATATTTAGAAAGCCTATAAGGAGCCAAACTGGGACACCAGTGCTTTGCATTGAAAGATGCATGGAAAAAGGCACAAGAAGACTGAAAAGAGAGACATCGGGTTTCCCTTCATCTCTATGCATCTTATTTTTAAGCCTGTGAAGTAGTACACTTCCTTGATCTCTGGAAAACTGAGATCTGTGCGTTAATTCTTGTGTAAAAATAAATGGGTCATTTATCTGCCATTTTTTATGTTGTCGCTTCTCATTAAATTGAATGTTCCTATGTTATTTATAGAAGTTCAGCTCTAAAAGCTTACCCGTGCAGCCTGAACATTTACCAGATTTACACTACTAGTCTGTTTCAGTGACGGCCAAAAGAGAGAGAAAAATATCTTAGGATAGCCTAACGAAGTGAAGTTTGAAAAGGCAGGAAAGGAGTGGGGGAGGTATGTGTATTTTCGTTCTAGTTAGCATCTAAAAGGAGGTCACTGACCTGTCAGCAAATTAGACTGGGAGTCCGAGGAGAAAAACTGATGAAAAATACTACAAGTTAAATTTAAGAGATATCTTTACAAAATGAATGAACATGATTGGAAGTAATTTAGCGTTGTTTAGTCTGCTCTGAATTACTCACGGTCCATTTAATAAAAGTGCCATATTTTGAAAAGTGCTACCAAAAAAGCTGAGCAATCTCTTTCCACAACACATTTATTAATAGTGTGAAAACACCAAAAGAAGCTGTGACATTCTATGATATGTCAGTTTTGCAGTGGTGGTTGAAAATGTAAAAAACCAGTATTCTAAAAATTCAGAATGGCCAACTTTTACTTATTTAGGAAATAGCACAGTCAGCTGATAAACAAAAAGGTTACCCTTTATTTACTACACCCTTCCTGGGGAGATTCTCATTTCTCTTGAAGTGTTTCTGTGGGATGTATCAGAGAAGATAATAACACTTACAAGCACTCTCCTCACCTTCATGTTTCCTAGTTCAAAGACATATTGGGGGATGGTTGCCACCTACTTGTTAAAATGTGAGGTGTTAATAGTTACTGAACCCAGTCTCTCACGCCTGTGCTGATGCTGCAGTACCAATGAATAAAGTGCAGTAAAAAGATGGTGGTTTTGCTCCAAAACTCAATAGAATGCAAACTCATTCAGAGTAAAACTGCTGAGAAAAAATATTGTGCTTTTTATATAGTCATTTTTTCCAACCACAGTTGTGTCATAGCAGCTTTCTTCTTTTGCTGATTAACAGTTGTTTTATTAAGCAGGTTGAGAAATACTTTCATAGCTTTGTAGACTTAAAAAAATATGACTTGTGGTAAGTGTTTGTGTCTAATTGAATTCCACCAATGTGTCAAGGGAAACCATAAAGTCCAGTTTCTTTAAAATTTGTGAAAGAAAAATGCCAATGTCTATGATCTCGAATTGCAGTTATGTGTTGGGAAAAGGAAATCATCATTATATCGGATATGATAGTCTCAATTAAAGTAGCAAATGAACAGTCTGATGTTTCATCTGTCTGCCAAGATCTGTCGCCTCTTTACCAAAGGAAAGAAATTACCATAATGAGAGCCTTAGAGGCACTGGAGTAACTATTGTTTATGAGGAATACAATATGGTCAGAAAAAACAGTCCCTTTGATATGTGAATCATTGTGTTTCCCCTACGGGTGCCGTGTCTAGTGGATAAGACCTTCTAAAGATTGTCAAAGAAATCCTGCAACCTCTTCATGTATTACCTCTTTGAATTTAATGGGCACATGTAAGATAGTGCTTAAAATACATTGGATGTCTTTTCTGTAATTAAAAACCAACTTCATTTGCCCGAAACATAGTCTGCCGTGAGCAACTGAATGTCAGTCCTGTCCAGAAGGAAAGCTCTGAACAATCGTGGTCACTCACTTTTTGTGCTGGATGACTTCCTACAGTGCCCTGCTCCATCTGCTGTATGCCTGTAGAGGAGCTCCCTGATAAATTTCAATTGCCTTGCCCCAGGGTAAGTGTGCGTGTGTAGATGAAAGAAAAGTGTGTATATCTAAAAGTATGCCTTTTCTCTCCACCTGCATCAGCTGATCTAATGAAAGAAATTTATTCTTCCTTGAAATTTTATTTGCCTGTGTGTACACTGGCTTCTTTGAATTAGTTTACATTAAGATTTATTCAGATTAGTATGATTCACTACTCCTTTCTTTAGAAAAATACCATATTATCTTTTTGGACTGGGGCCATGTTTTCATTAAGTGCAGTGATTGTATTACCTAAAGGGACTTTGACCCTGGATTTGGACTGCTTGTCATTGCTGTATGAAAAACAATAAACAGCTCTCATGGATTTGGTGAGATCAGTGTATTTAGCCCTAGTTACTGGACAGATGAGGTACTTAACCTATTTGACTACCGTGTGATAAGTCAGTGTTAGCAAAAGGATATATGTCATCTAAATATTTAGAGTTAGAATTGTGAAGATGACAGTCAAGTCTACTTAGTAGGATGCTTGAGAAAAAAAAAATTCTCAGTAGCACGGATTTTGGAAGCTGAGGGGAGCTAAGCTTCTGGGTACCCAATGGCTAGGGATACATTTAATATCTCTGTAGCTTTGTGTGCTTGCCTACAGTACACAAGTGAAATACATAACCAAATAGTGATTATTAGTTCTGCAACAGTTGTGTTTATTAAGAAATATTGGGGGGGGGAAAGAATTATGGAGGGGACAGGGAAGCATAAACACTAAGTTGAGGCATGTTAAACACAAATTGATGGGGCTCTGAGCAACCTGATCTATTTGAAGATATCCCTGCTCACTGCAGGGTTGAACTAGATGACCTTTAAAGGTCCCTTCCAACCCAAACTAGTCTATGATGATTCTATGAATTATTTTCTCCATGTGCATGCAGGAGTTTTCCTTTTTATTTGTTCCTTGTTGTGGGTAGACAATTTCTTAAGCCATATAGGCTGAATGGTTTTGTTTGGATATTGTCATCCTTTCTCTGAAGTAAGCCATCATGTTTTAGAAGTATTTAGCCTGGCTTTTCTTAAACCTTGCTGACTTGTCATACAGTATTTTAGCAGTCAAGGTTTGTAACTTTCTGTGAGATTAGGCTTCTGTCCTTTTTTACATCTTTCTCATTTCTGTGTGTGTCATTTTTGAAAACAGAACTGGGTTACTGAAATTGTCTTGATCATCAATGCCTTGATATCTTTACAAATCCATACCAAAGAGCACTATTGTTTTCATAGCCTGAGAACTGAGCTCTGCAGGCTCTGCTTCAATTGCAACTACTATTAGAAGCTTTAGGAAGCTATTGGCTTCATCATTAGGATGTAAACTACCTAAATCTCACAAAACGGAGTTTAAGTTTCTGGCAAGATGGTATTTTGAAGCAATTTCATTTAACAAAGCTCCTTTTTGAAGGAAAATCTTTAGTATAACTGTTTGAGTTTACTCATGAGGATCACTGTGTAAGGAAGTTTCTGAGTAGCAGGAGGGATAAAGATGATGTGTTTACAGGAGAAAGCAGGAAATATGAGGAGAATGTCTGAAATAATTTTACAAGAGAATAAATTTATATTGAGCTCTGCATTTCTGATCTCTTTAATCAAATTATTTACCCAAAAGTGCTAAATGCAGTAAGAAATATGGAACTCTGGAACTCTATGGGGTTTTTTTTGGAAAGCTACTTTTACGTTTCTTACTCCAGAAGTATTTCAGTTGTTGCATTTGGATATTACAGAAAGAAATGTAAAATTCTAAAATAATTTATTTACTGTCTTTGATGATACTCATAATTACAGAGAAAGATAAAGACCACTTCCTAAGATGTTTAATAAAACCCAATCTTCAAAATTATTGCCCAATTCAGTGCAAACAAAATAAACATTAATATGGCTTCAATTTTAGCTGTCAGTAATTTTGACATATTTAATCTTTATGCTGATTTAATATTTTCAAGAGCAGAGCTGCCATTTAAGGAGACACTCAGAATATATTTAGCATAATATCACGTGGGTTAAATACTCAGCTTTGTTATTTATGTTTTGAATTCTCTGACTGTGCCTGATAGATGTAGTCAAAGGCCTACCCAAGGATCATGCACAGTTAGATACTGAATAATGCACTGAGAAAGGCTTTTTGAGTGCTGGATCATTTAGTCCCTGCTATAGTGAAAAGCAAGCCTATGCTAATGTAGGTTTTCTATGAATTTTTAAAGCAAACATGAGCTTGTGCAATATTATAATGACTGTGTTAATATATCCCAGGTGCCAAATTTGGTTATATTCAAATCCATACTTGGTCTTACTTTACAAATGATACATTAGTTGTTAAAATGTGCTTAGCAATATACAAATGAGATTAAAGACTTAGCATCTGTCTAAACATAGATGGTCACTTTAGAATACCTGCATTGTTCAGGCCTTGTTACCATGAGTTAATAAACCATATACTTGCAAAAATAGAGGTTCGTGTAACTTAATGTTTCATTAAGTAAGTTTACCTTCAATGGCATGTTTCATTTTTCAGGTTGCAAAACATTTTTATGATTTATGATCATTACGGAATTTAAGGTACTTCTTTTCACGCTTGTTTTATGGGTGAATGTAAAATTAACATACCTAATAAAGAGATACCCTTTATTAATGAAATTACAGTCCTTTCTGAAATAATGTTGAGATCCCCTCAGTTGATACAGATAGTTTACTTGAATATCATCATCGCTATTTCTGAATGCCTTGGGAAAAATAGGAAAATGAAAATGTATCAGTTTACTTGAAAATCCAGTTCTGTATATACAGACTGAAGATACCATGACCAGTTTAGTTATGATTGTTACCTTTTCGATTATATAACTTAATAATGAGAAAAAGAGAAAAAAATACAAACATTTCAAGCCAAATTCTAGAACAGGGTCATCAGAAGTAAGCAGTGTCAATAGTGCATACTAACCACAACTCAGTTGGTAACTTGGCATTACAAGAAATGAGGAAAAGCACAATTACAATAATACAGAAGTCAGCTGCTTTTTATTTTTGTAATACCACTGAAATAACCACAAAGGAAATTTAAATAGCTACCTTTAAAAGAATTGTAAGCTTATGCTGCAAATGAAAAGGAACAGAAGAATTTTAAACTGCTGTGTTTTTTAAGTGACCTTAAAGTATTTAGGAGAAAAAGTGAGGGATATCATAAAAGGTACAAATAAATCATTTAAGGAGACGTAATTATCAGGCAACAGAATATTACCTTTATTACATGGTACTACATGAAAAACATCTTCATGCAATAAGAAATGGGGGTTTTTATGGTAAACGAGTTGAAAAAAGAAACTAAAGCTGATTCGAGAAAGTGCTACTGTGTAACTTAAATCTTGAGTACAATTTTGTTTTGTGCAGAAGTAATTTCATTCCTGAAAAGCTCGTTTATTCAGACAAGAAATGATAAAAGGAAGAAATACAAATCACGTGCTTGATGGCAAAGAGCTGTCTTCAGCCAAACTTCAGCAATGGGCCTCTTGCTGCACACTGTGTTGTGCTTGAAATTCCCCAGAACTTAGCTGAAAATTAGTTAAAAAAAAAGTAAGATCTGTTTCTTTTTGGCCATGTAGTTTTCTTTTGTTTGATTGTTTATTCCTGGACCATTTAAAAATACTAGGGGAGGAAAAAAGGATATAAGCTAGAAAAAATGCTTAACAAATAGACTGGAAGAGGCAGACAAAAAAAAAATAAAATTGAATGTAAATAAGACATTTTCCAGGTGTAGTTTTTAATTACCTTGTTTTCTGTAATGAATTATCATTCTAAATTAATACAATCGTAATAAACAGTAGAGCAATACATAAAAACTTATACAAAAATCTTATCCAAAATTATATAAAACAGATACAATTTGTTACAAATCAGTGGTTTGGGCTTAGGAATGTTCATTTAATTTTTCACACTTTTCAATTGCAGGAGTCTAGACCCTTACTGTTTAGATTTCTGTTTTATAGTCAAATAAACTGTTGTCTTCCTTCTTCACCTCAGTGATTTTGTTTGCTGATTGCTGAATGTAGATATATTTGAGCCTCATATGATCCAAACAGAGTATTATAATTCATAATCATGAATGTAATGCTCCGTAGTTAGAAAACAGTAGGCAACTAATTCTGCCCCCCCACTCCCAATCCTCTGTCATGGTACATCACTTTTAGGGGTTCACTTGAGAACTTTTTATTTCCAGTTTTTTACATTGATACATGTTATGTTACAGGACTCTATTAAAAATATTGTCATGCTGTGAATGAACTCCAGAAAATTCAACCAAATTGAAAACAGGCTCCCAGACTGTTAGTGATGAAATGCTTGCAGTGTTCCAAATGGGCATAGCCACTCATGAGCAGCTGGCTTTGATCCCTACTGACACTCATTGAAAGATGGTTAAAAATACATATATGCTTCCGTAAGTCATTGTGTATTTTCCAAAAGCTGCAGTAATGTTGATGTGGGTGTTGTGCATCTCAGCAGATGAGGACACAGGCTGGTTCCCACTGATGCAAGATGTAGGCTTTCCTCACTGCGATGTGTTTGGTTACAGAAGGTCTGTATTACAGACAAGTTTGAGAAGTTCCTAGCAGGGTTATTTCAGAGTAATAACTGTCCTCATTGGGTTTATTTTCCCCTTCCTCACCCTTCCCACCCCTGTATCTTGGCCCTGTTCAGTGGCTGCAGGCATTTACCCAATAACAAAACACAAGCTGGAGCTCCACGTTCTGCCTTCACAGCCCATCTCTGGTGTGATACAGATTCTGCAGGAATATTCTCTGTACTTGCCTGGGGATTGTAACTGAGTTGAGGACACACAAATAATACTGTTGCTCTTATACTTTAGATCACAGGGTTCTCCTTCTTGGAAAATTTGTATAAATAACCAGTTGGGATTGGAGACACTGAGCATCATCTGTTCTCCAGAAAAAAAAAATTGTGATGATTAAAAAAAAAAAATAGTAGTTTGTTTTGATTGAGATAAATACATATAAAAATGTGTGATGGTGGCAATCTGGGAAATCTAGTATTTCGATTAACACAGTGTTAATCTGGTTTCTACTATCTGGACTGATTTTTGTAACCTTATGTTATCGTTAGCAGTAGTTCCTTAGCCTGAGGCAGTGTTTCATTTAAAACCACAGAAGCAAAGTAAATGAACTAGAGCACTGCAGGCTTTCTCAACTGTTAAAAAACAGAAATGAGATATCTTAGTACTCCATGGAGGAAAGACACTCTAGTGACAGTCTTATGTAACTAGCTGGAAAGAATTGGGGAGGTTTCTAAAGACAATCAGTTTAATTCTAAATATTATTATAAAATCCTCATTGCCTTGGCAGATCCTAAGAAATGGGCTTTATGCAGGTGACCTACTTGGAGTTGGTGGGAATAGACTTGTATCTGACAAGTCCGTGCACTTTGAGCTCTCACTGGAGCCGCAGCTCAGATGGGAGGAAATACGTTGGTTTTGCCTGACTTCAGTGCAGTTGGGATGTTATATAAATTTAATTGTTATCAAATTAGCAGTTTGTATTATAATTGCATTGTTACAGTTATCCTTAAAGTCACAAACAAATCAAATAGATAAATAGACTCATCGTGTATGGTATGCTAGAGCCATATAATATATGTATATAAAATAATGACACAGATTAAATTTTGTACAGGTCATCAAAAACTAATGCATAATTAAAGATTCAACACTGTCACAGCTAAGAGCAAGTTCTTAGTCAGATAGTTGTATGATCATTGTAGTTTTACAAGAAGTATAAAAACAGACTGATGATAATTTTTAATAGGGAGATCAATACGTAACAACAACACCTTACTGTAATATTTTTGTCATTATATGGCATAAAGATCTTTATGTCCAAAACTGATCTACTCTTAGACAAATTTTTCTCCCACTTCATATAAAAGTCTCGGGCTTTTTAAAAAAAAATACTATGTTTATGTTCAGGAGGGCTTGGTTTGGTTTGTTGGAATTTTTTCTCATAACACATGTAATCCATGGAGTTAATAGTTTCAGTGGATTGGGAATCTGGTTGGGATTTGTCCAGGTTAAATATTACTGGGATAGTCTCATGCCTTATAATGTGGAGAGAGGGAAATTAATTTGAGTGCGGGATTTACCAGATTTATGGATGAAAGATTATGAATTTTTTTTTCATATGTTTTCATAAAAAAACAGGTTTGTCATTATTTATTTCTTCACTTAACTAGAGTGGGTTTTTGTTGTAGCTTAATGCTTAATTTCATAAGAATTGTTTTATTTTACTGGATCACTATAGATGGCAGGAATCCCTATTTCAATTTCCAAAAGCTTGAATAAAACATTTGAGTAGAATTTTTGTTAACTCTATGGAACTACATTACTTTTCTCAATTTTTACCTTATTTTTCATTTGTGAATACAGAACTACGTTTACTATCATATCTTGTCTAACTCCTAATTCACTTGTCTAGACCCAGGAATATCATTACCAGATGTGTGCAAATAAAACAGTGTTTTCTTCTTTTGAAGTTGGTGAATAATAATCTATCACCAAATAACTTGGTAGACAGTCAGCATGAAAAGGAGTCTAATTTCATTTGTGTGAAAGGGGAGGGTCGAAAAACTTTGGCAGCATGAAACCATCTTTGGGAGTGTGGAAAATAGTTCATTAATAGCCTGAAAATTGGCAGTGTTAAATAGAAATGAGGTATTTTTTTAGGGACAGTTTAATTAGCTTTGCTAGTTCGTGTTAGTTCCTGTGTACCAGGGAAATTTTAATCCCATTTTGAAATACCTGTTTCAGATTAGCACACCACTTTCAAATTTTTGGTAGCCTTACTTATGATGTCAAAGTTTCATTTGAGTCCGAATCTCTAAAAAAGCCCCACAAAATGGTAATACATTTTTGTCCTTTCATCAGGATACTTTAGGTCATCTTTTAAAAGCGTAATTTTCAAGAGAATACTCCACATTTAATCCAGAGCTATCTAAAATAAGAATCTGGTTTATTACTTAAAGTCGTGGAGGAAGGAGAATTAATAACATTGGAATTGAAAAAACAAGATGTGTGTGTAGTTCAAATTACCTGTATGCTTGAAGCCATTTTGGCAAGACATTCTGATTCACCATTTCAACTGTATGTTAAAGTGATTCGGAATATCGTATAAAAAGCCCAAACTGATTTAATAACTAGCAGAAGCTTCACTGAGTTGATTGCTGAATGTTATTAAAATCTTTGTTATTTTTTCCTTTGTGTATTTTGTTGGCTTTAACTAACAGAAATGTTGACATTTGTAATGAATATTCACAGACCCCATCCAGAGAATCTTTTGAACATGAAGAGCTATTTTATTTCACTTTCTCTTTTTAGATTTTACTTTCCACAGTTTATAAACGTGTATTTCACATTATTGGATCCTGCAACATCAGAAATACTATGTGGTTCTGATTGCCTTTTTATCTGAGGCTGCATTTTTTAAAAATAACAATGTGATTGAAGGAGAGGATAATACAACAAATGATAAAACAGTCCTACAGCCTAGAAAAAACTCTGTAGGATGGAAGGAAGGGACCCAATTATCACCTATAAATACTTTCAGAGTAACTGTGTAGATGAAAGAAGGAATTATTCCCTGTCTGGAAAGATATCAAGACAAAGAATAATGGCCTGAAGCTATTAGAAGCAGTTTTTAACAATGGGCTACAATTGTCAGCTGATGCAGATGGTAAATCCCTGCTGAAGTCAAACGGAGGAGCTCTGGGTAGGTGCAATCACTGGAACCAGTCATTCCCAGTTTGCTGATTCTGCCAATTTTGTCAGACAAGTCTTAACTTGCTTATTTGAGAGTGAGGTTTTGCCTGGTTTAAAGAGAATTGGCTGGGTGGATATCTGATGTCTTCCTCCCACACTTCTTACAGCCCACTGCCTTTCCCCTGTGTTAGTCCTGATGGTCTCTATGTTTTTTTCTGTCTTCCCATCTTCACTCTTAACTACCAAGCCACTGCAGTCTTGCCTAGTTGTCTGCAGGCTCTAACTGGCATCAGTGGAGCCTGCATGAACAAGGTGGGGGTGATCCTCAACTCGTTCAGGACATTGAGAAAATCAGGTCAGAGTGAAGCCAATTAAACTTCACCTCAGATGTACAGGCCATTCAGTTTTCTTTTAAAGTATTGCCATTTTTACAAGTAAGAGTCCTACCTAGGGATAAATCCACAGGGAAAAGCACGCCTAGCCGCCATGCCAGGACAGAGCTCAAAAGCACCAGGACAGGGATGCACGGGACCACCTGCCAGGCTTGGCAGAGTTTAGCTAAATAAATGACTGTGTGTTGATTAAGGCAAGTTAGAGTGCATCACTGGCAGTTTTGACCCAAAGCACCGCTTCTGTCTTCACTCCTGACAGCTGTAGTCTTACAGGCATACGCCGTGGTACAGTGGGTGACTGGGGCAGGAGGTGTGGGGCACAGCTGTGCCTGCCAGTGGGGCAGGCAGCACGGAGCCCATCATGGGCAGGTGGTGCCGCATTAGCCATGGAGAGAGCGGGAGTGCTGCTGGAGGAGATGGGAGGGATGAAGGCTGGTGTTTGGAGGAGAAGAAGAGGAATGCCAGGTGTAAGGTATTTGGAAGAGAAAGGGAAAAGCTATAAGGATGTGTAAGATGCATGGAGAGCTGATCTGATGCCCACCTGGCTGGTCCTTGCAGTAATCGTATCATAGAATCATAGAACGGTTTGGGTTGGAAGGGACCTTAAAGATCATCTAGTTCCAACCCCCCTGCATGGGCAGGGACACCTCCCACTAGATGAGGCTGCTCCAAGTCCCATCCAACCTCACCTTGAACATTTCCAGGGAGGAGGCATCCACAACTTCCCTGGCCATCCTGTGCCACCACTCTCACTCTAAAGAATTTCTTCCTAATGTCTAACCTAAACCTGCCCGCTTCCAGTTTAAAGACATTACCCCTTGTCCTGTCTCTACATGCCCTGATAAGAAGTCCCTCTCCAGCTTTCCTATAGACCCCTTCAGGTACTGGAAGGCCACTATAACATCACCCCAGAGCCTTCAGAAGAAACTCATTCTCAAATGAAAGATGTGGTACTATTCTTCCCATACTGTCTGGCACTACACATTCATGCTGAGAAAGAAAGCTGCCGACCTGTTTGGTTTTCAAGACCTTCTGAAGTGCCTCAATCCTTTCTACAGGTCTTCCCTCCTCTTCTAGAATCAGCTGTGTTTACTCAGCCAGATAGGAAGACCACAGCTTAAACATTTTGGAGTACATGATATTTTGCAGAGTGCAGAAATATTTAAAGAAGTTCATGGAGGGAGGGGAAGTCCAGACAAAAATGGTGAGGTTTGTGGATGGATTACCAGAATATAAAAAAAAATAGTGGGATGATGTTCACTGAAGACCTGTAGTTTTGTGTGTTGTTTTATATTATTTTTTCTGAAATAAATACAGTTTAATCAGTCAATTGGCATATGGTGAATAAAGGTAAGAGACAGTTACTCCTGCCATCTGCTTCTCCAGAGATCATTGCCAGCATATTACAACTCCTTTTCTGCAAGACTGATACAGCTTTGAATCTCAGGCTTTCAATTTCTTAAAGAATTATGTTCTGATTTATAAGCCTGTAGGTTGTTTTTTTTTTTAAAAGGGAGTTTAAAGATTTATGGAATGATTGGGTGAAAAACCTACAAGTTGTTTTATTTATCTTTTCATTATTTTATTAAATCCTTCAATGCGTTCAGCTATTTAATCTCACATGAATCTCACCTCTAAAACATTATCCACAGCTTTGTATTCCAAAATGTGAAAATGCTAGGAGGAACTCTTCTCAGAAACAAAATTAGTAAACCAAATTACTAAATTTGACAAAACTATCAGAGAAGTTGCTTCCATTTTGAAAGTCAGGTACTCATTACAAAGTGTGCTTTTGGTATAATTAATTGAAAATACTATTTTTAAGTCCTTTTGACCCATAAGTAGTCCACTGTAAGGCTCTTAAGTGAAGAAAGGAAAAAAATGAGATTTTTTGTTTTAAATCAATGTATTAAAAAGTATTCATATTTTTGCATTCTGCTAGTCAGGATAAGTTATTTCAAACACTTTCCATTATTTAAGTTTTAAAGAAAATGCCTTAAACTCGTGGTCCCAGCTTTACTTGAATTTTCTACACTCTTGTAGTATCCTAAACATTGCTTGAGCTGTAGTTCTCATGTTGCTCTTTTTTCATCAGCCTGTGTGCTGTTCACAGGACAAATATTTAATTTTGGGGAGGCACCTGGAGAACTGCATAGTTATTTTCCCTTTAGTAAATGACCTATGCTATGGAAGCATGTGCATTTCCATTAGGACTAACATATATTTTGGTCACAATCAGAGATTTGAAGCTAATTGCTTTGTTGGTTCTAAGGGGTCTTTTCTTCTACTTGCTCTTATTGTAAGGGGATGAGACTTAAATGGCAGCTTTTTTTGGGATGGAAATAATTATTTTCTAATTTTTGAAGTCAGAAGAATAGTGCTGCGGGGCAGAATTACCTGAGTATCTGTACTGTTAAAGTGAGGAAAAATGTAACCAGCAGTATTTTCTCTATTTTGATACCTCAGTGTGATGAGGGAATAAAAGCATAAGAAATCAGAGCACCGTAACAAAAAGAGGTGTAAAAGAAAGTATTTCTTGTAATAGTTTTTCCAAGGGGCAAACATCCTGCCTTTATACCAAAGTACGCTTCCCAAAAAATAAAGGCAAATCCTCAGTAGCTTCCTTAGAAGATGCATTTTGAAGACTTCCTGTTGTGGTTTGTTGTTGTTGAGAAGTTG
This sequence comes from Hemiprocne comata, assembly GCA_020745705.1. Taxonomy (NCBI): domain Eukaryota; kingdom Metazoa; phylum Chordata; class Aves; order Apodiformes; family Apodidae; genus Hemiprocne; species Hemiprocne comata. The sequence goes on from CM036587.1 coordinate 40,946,397, forward strand.
TTACTTGAGCTTGTGAGGGTCATTTTTAATACTGTGGCTAACAGAAAATGCTATGAAAACACATTATTTTTCATATATCAGATAAGAAGAGCCCAGTACAGCACCTAGTGAAATAAGAGGAGTTTGTTCTATCTCTCTTTCCCTTTCCCTCTCTCCATCCCCTACTCCCCCTTTCTCTCCCTCCCTCTCTCCTGCCCTTTAATTTACTTTTTTCTCCCCCTAACTTCAGAGGGGTTTGAATAGCCCCATAAGGAAATGTGCTTTAAAGAGAGATGCACGTAGGTCTCTGGAGCACAATAGGAGTGTAAAATCTGTCTCAGAGGCTTAATTAGTTTTGCAATTAATTAATATTTGCAAACCACTTTGAGAATCTGGGCGCAAGTTATTATTATTTTCATGATGTTGCTGCTGAGACAGATGAGCAGGAAGTAGAAACAAAAGGATAATCAGTAAACTCGCTAAGAGCTTCTAGTGCCGCATTAGGATCATTAAAAATTGTTTCTTCTTATATATAATTTTTATCCAATATTAGTTTTCCCACTCTGGTGAAGGGAAAATACAAGAGCTCAAAATTTATGAAGTCTCACCAGCTAATGAGACAGAAAATACAATAAAAAGTGAGAGGTGGAGAAAAAAGGATTTTTTTTTTCTTTCAATGATTTTGAGTATCAGGTGGGAAACAGGGAAGAGTCATTTGTACTAGTACATAATTTCATACATTTTTATTATTATTTGTTTACACCTAGTAAAATCTTAAGAGCTGTCCCTACACAATTTCCTAATTTTGTGAAATAATTTTGTTTTAATACATATGGGCATAAAGGCTTTAGGTAGTCCCCAGCTGATTTTCACTGTCTGATAATAATATATTGGACAAAATAGCATTGCTATTTGTGTGGGAGTTAATGCTTTTGAAAACGGCTAATACACTTAACTACAGTGTATTAACAGTGGGCGTTCTGCTTATTTTTATTGCAGGCTTTAGCACTGTGCAATTTTCCTGCAACATGTTAACAATAATCCACTTCATGCGGGCACTCAAATATTTATTGAGCACTACAGTAAAAGTTATGGGGAAAAGTGGATATTAAAAAAATGCAAATTACATTTTGGTATGGCATGGTGTCCTAAAAGAAAGCAGTGATGAGGAAGTTTGGTGCAGTTGTTCTCAAGATTCTTAAAGACTATTCAAAAAAAGTATTACATACATATGGCATGTTTTTTGCTCTACATTTACAAAAGAAAGAATCTTCTGGCTAAGGAATGAAGTCCACAAATTCACACTAAAAGTTTCATTGCAATCCCTGGTTAGCACCAAGCTGAATGTCATGGAGAAAGCCATAAAAAATCCTAGGAAAGAGAAGGGACCGTAGCAAGAGCTGACACACAGGTCCACACTCACTTGCATGGTACAGTGCCTCCTGGGACCCCATGGACCAGATCCACCTGCTTGGCAACACAGGAGATGAAGGGTCGATGTGCATACACTCCTTCCCCACCCCAGGTCCTCTTGAGGGGGGTGGCAGTTCTCAGCACCATAGGGAGGAAGAGATCTTCATGGACTAGTGAGATTGTAGGCATCTTCGTGGAGTTAAGTATTTGTGCCTGCACATGTCAGTGGGGTTGGTCCTGATACACTATGGGATGAAACTGATTGCCAGCACCTTCATGCAAAGGGATGATAATGGCCACAGCAGTATCTGAAACGACCTTAAATGTTTGTTTTTAAAAATGTGATTTTAAGCAGCTAGTATTCTTACAAGTTCCAGGAAGGCGTGAATGCTTACAGTTAGAAAAAGCTCTGCACATAGGGTTCTCGATACAAAATTGCATGGCTTGGCTGTAATTTTGGAAGTGTACACAGGAGGTAGTGGGAAGCAGTATCACAAAGGGTGTCCTCCATAAAGAGCCTCCCAATTCGCATAGCAGCCATTCATACTAGCCTACAAAAGCTGTTCTACAAGGAGGCTGCAGTGCAAATGAGCAAGGCTGCATAAAACCACACAAGCATGGGAAGAAAACAGGGAAACAATGATCAGAAGGCAAATGTCATACATAACAGCTAAACACAAGGAAGCTTAGAAGTGTTTATTTTATTTGGAGTAACACCACAGAGCCCAGATACATGGGACAGCACTCCGGATAGTAAGACCTTGTGTCACTACCTCTGGATGTCTAAGGGAAATCCATCCAACTCCTAGGGGAGATACACCGAAATGAAGGGTGTGGAATTAGTGGGTGGTATTTTCTTCACATTTGGTCTCACTGGTCTGTAAAGGAGAACATCCTGCAGCCATCTGCCATAATTTGAGCTTTTGAAACAACTGAATTCCCTGAGAAATCCATACTAATTTACCTGCAAGCTTGACTGATTATCAGTGCCCTTTTTTATGCAGTTATTCCAATCATCAAGCATTTTTTCTAATGTCCTTGTTGAGTTGTGAAACAGGACTGTAAAAAATCTCTCCAAAATCACCTTCTTCGTTGTCCTCTGCAAGTTTCTTAAACTCTTGATTTTTTTTTCTTGGGCATTACTACTGAGCAGGGCTCTGCAAAAGATTTTCACCTCAACACAGTTAATTTAATTTTTACAGGGAGTACCAAAGGTCTGAATGTTCACCTAGTCTGCTTTGTCCTTTTGTTGTCATGAAGAAATTCGGAGCTTCCATATAAAGTATCTTTTGGAAGGTGATTAAGTAACTGTGCAACTTTTAGTTTTCATTTGAGTAGAGCAGGAAACCTGGCTTACACTTGTCACCCAGTTTTTATGCAATAGAAAACACTCTTCCTTGTAATAGTAACAACACAATTTTGTTTTGTCTCACAAATCTTTCCTTTATGCTTCACTTAGTTTTATTCAAATGAAGATCATAGAATCATAGAATCATAGAATCATAGAATCCTAGGGGTTGGAAGGGACCTCGAAAGATCATCTAGTCCAACCCCCCCTGCCAGAGCAGGGTCACCTAGAGCACATCACATAGGAACGCATCCAGGCGGGTTTTGAATGTCTCCAGTGAAGGAGACTCCACAACCTCCCTGGGCAGCCTGTTCCAGTGCTCTGTCACTTTCACAGTAAAAAAAAATTTTCTGATACTCACCTTGAACCTCCTATGCTCCAATTTGCACCCATTACCCCTTGTCCTATCACTGGTCATCACTGAGAAAAGCTTAACTCCATCTCCCTGACACTCACCCCTTACATATTTGTAAACATTGATGAGGTCACCCCTCAGTCTCCTTTTCTCCAAGCTAAAGAGACCCATCTCCCTCAGCCTTTCCTCATAAGGGAGATGTTCCACTCCCTTAATCATCTTTGTAGCTCTGTGCTGGACTCTTTCAAGCAGTTCCCTGTCCTTCTTGAACTGAGGGGCCCAGAACTGGACACAATACTCCAGATGCGGCCTCACCAATGCAGAATAGAGGGGGAGGAGAACCTCTCTTGACCTACTAACCACACCCTTTCTAATGCACCCCAGGATGCCATTGGCCTTCTTGGCCACAAGGGCACATTGCTGGCTCATGGTCATCCTCCTGTCCACCAGGACCCCCAGGTCCCTTTCACCTGCACTGCTCTCCAGCAGGTCAGCCCCCAACCTGTAGTGGTACATGGTGTTTCTCTTCCCCAAATGCAAAACTCTACATTTGCCCTTGTTGAACTTCATCAGGTTTCTCCCCACCCAACTCTCCAGCCTGTCTAGGTCTCTCTGAATGGCAGCACAGCCTTCTGGTGTGTCAGCCACTCCTCCCAGCTTAGTGTCATCAGCAAACTTGCTGAGGGTACATTCTGTACCCTCATCCAGGTCGTTGATGAAGATGTTGAACAACACCGGTCCCAGTACCGACCCCTGAGGGACTCCACTAGTCACAGACCTCCAACTAGATTCTGCCCCATTGACTACAACTCTCTGACTCCTTCCTTTCAACCAGTTCTTGATCCACCTCACTACCTGATCACCAAACCCATACTTGATCAACTTATCTACAAGGATGCTGTGGGAGACGGTGTCAAATGCCTTACTGAAATCCAGATAAACCACATCTACTGCTCTACCATCATCTATCCACCTAGTAATTTCCTCATAGAAGGCTATGAGGTTAGTCAAACATGACTTACCCTTGATAAAACCATGCCTCCACAAGTTAAGAACTGATAAATCTCTGTGCCCCCTACTTTCCAGGGCTCCCTGGAAGATTTCTGGCAGGTGTTTACATCCACATTGTCCTTCATTAAATTTTATTTAATGATTTTATACGCATCAGTAGTCCCTTTGATACATGACAAAAATTATAAACATCAGAGAACAGAAAAACTAAAAGCCTTTTTACCGATGCAGAAGCTTCTAAAGAAAGCCTCACAAAAGATGATCCTTACAGAGATAACTGGACAAACATGGAGAGAAATCATTATCAAACATGGTATTACACTGCTTCCTGCTGCATTCTGTGGGTTCTTTCAATGTGTTAAACAACTTTTGGAAAAAACAGTATTTTTGTTTGGAAGTGTAGTAAAATGTCTGCGCTGCAGTCCCTGGTCCCCATATGCGCATGTGTGGAGTGATTTATGCTACCAGAAGTCCAGCCTCTCAGTGTATCCCACTCTGAAATGAGGGCCCAAGTCTATGGTCCCTTGAGCCCATCCCTCAGGATGTCTCAGTGTACCATAGCTGTTTAAAATACTCCTTGAATATATTTGACATATTTAAACATACGTTTCATCTTGTAGGCCTTCAAAGAGCACTTAAGTAACACAATACATGTAATCAGACATTTTTTTTCTGGGTGATTGATTGTCGTATGCATTAAGTTCAAGTTTCTTTTAATCTCATATTTTTCTTGGTCCAAATTAAAGCTTACGATTGAAAGGTATGGAAGTGTATAGTGTTTATATGGTAATCATCTTCTGCTGTCACCGTTTCAAGTCACCTTCCAGACAAAAGAAATATTAGCTGCTGAACGATCTCCTGGCTCCATAATTAACACAGGATTGATCACCCTTCCCCCATCCCCTACATTAACAGGCTGCAATGCCCAGCCTGGTTATATCTCACATACATGTAACACCACAGTTTCTGTCCTCCCACCTGATGCTATCCCATCTCCAAGTGATTTGGTGTATCCCTGTAACATAGGCTAAAAGACAGCCAGCTTCTCCTTCTGCGCCTACTGTGGCTTCTCGAAGGAGCAAACAAATCCTGCAGGCACCTATTTTGTGTGGCAGACCTGGTCTCCACATTCTGTCTGTCTTGAAAGCATAAGAAGGACTACCCTAAGAGACTGCAGAAAAAACATTTTGTCCTGATTCTGGCTTCATCAAAACTGAGGTGAAGGCCTTCTCTGTGGGGAACAGTGGCTGGGAAATGAGATCATGAGTGTTGTTAGCTGTAATTGTTAGGGATAGAGAGATCATCTGTATCTTTATCTTAATAATTGTCACAGATCAAGCTTTGTGGGTTTTCTTTATGGCTTTTAGAAGAATTATAATTTAATCTTTTATTAAAATGTTATATTGGTGAAATGAAAGTGGAAATTTATGCAAAAATGGTTAGTAATGGTTCAATCACAATTCATATTATTCATCCTCATGCCATAATTGATGCTGATAAGAAAGCGGAAGCCTTTTGTTCAGTCCCTCAATGCTTAGAACAATGCAATCATGCATTTTATTTTAAACTTTGCAAATTATCTAGTTTCTGAAATTCCAAATTATCCATTTCTAAACATAAGCATGCCATGTTGTAATCCCTTGATTTTATTTTAATGTGAACAATGCCATTCACTGGCTCCAAGCATGTAACTAAAGATTTTAAACATTAACAATTAATATAGTCTGTGTTTAATACTTACAGAGATACTCAATTATATACAGTTATTTATTAAGGGGAAAACTAATTGAATGTCACTGCTAAGCAGTGTTTCCCTGGAATTTAAATAGAAGTGTGAAGAATCCCAAGAGACTGTCACATACTGAGGGAATAAGAGTATGAAAATAACAAGTAATATAATCTAAAAAGCAATAGACTTGGGACTCCTGTCCAAAAAGCAACAGACTACTGTAAAATACCTTTTGCTTTAATTACATTAATTTCCTTCATTGCAGTACTGGCATGATATAGGCTGAAAAGGCAAGTGACCCCTTCCTCTCTCCCACCCCATGTTTTTTCCCCAGCGTAATGGTGTTGGAACATTCTTCTGGGAAATGAGAAGTGTAGGTTTGAACCATGGCAGGCTAGAGGACTTAAACCAGCAACTGATCCCACATCCTCTGTATTCTGACCCTATCACAGAATTTAATTGGTAGGCACCTATCTTGTTTTGGTTGTGAAGGGAGGAAGCAAGGCAGTTCAACAAGTTAGGGTGGATTTGGGGCTTCGAAACCCTATCTGACATGGGAACTGCCTTGCAGGCCATAAAAAGGATACCTCAGCTGCAAAAGGATAAGAATTTTTAGGCACGCCCTTCCCTTAGTGTTTCTCTTGGCTAGTTTCAACAGCTCCCACCTCAGCCTTACTGTCTGTTCCAAATTCCTTTCAGAGGCATCCAGTTCTCCCATGGGTGAGGACCTCAGGCACCTAACCTGGTGCTGAGTGGCTCTGTCTGGATCCCAGGCATTTAGGGTGAGAAGTAATGACCCTTAGAATTGCTGGACCCAAATCTCTTCACACATTTAACGCCAGACACGTTAATCTCCTGCTGCTGCAGAAAACATCCCCAGTCACTCAGTAATAAACTGACCATAAGCTGTACATGGCACTGTATATGTTGTAAGAAGAAAAACAGGCAAGAGAGATGTTGGCCTACCCATTAAAAATGGATATGGTGTTTGGTTAGATAATGGAGACTTTGTAGATGTATGGTATGTTGTTAAACATTTAGACAAAACTGCAGTAATCGTGCCTTAGAAAGGATGTGATGTATAGTTTGCAAACCATGGGCTCCAATTGATGTGAGACAATTTTAGAGAATACTGCTTTCACAAAGGGACTTCATGGGAGAGAAGAAAGAGAAGAATGAAATCAGATTGCTGTGTGGTCTTGATTCTCCCTTGTAGACTCAAACACTGAGCACTGGAAGTGCAATATTTGAATGAAGTGCTTCACAGTCAGGAAAAGCAAAAGCAGTTGCAATTGAAATAGCACATGGTTTTACTGCCTGTTTTTATTATTTTTGTTACAGCCTAAATTACAGCTGGTTATCATTGATTGTTTTTGCATTATGTACATTATAAAATTTTATCACTTTAATTACTTCTATACATGTATTTAAAATGTAGTTCACTTATGGTGGTACAGAGATTCCTTATGTTTGTGTATTTTGTTGCTTTAGCAAAGAAATTAACTACACTGCTACAGGTATCGAAAAAGTCCTGTAGTCCTATGTTCATTAAGCCTTTTCCAAATAGAAATGTTACCAAAATAATGCACAGTGAGTAAATCAATTCCATGGGGAAGATTCTCAGGCATGGACCAGGCCAGACTCCCAGGCTTACAAATGATGCCAGCAAACTTTCTCCAAAATACCAGAGTCATGTCCTGAGATTTGCACACCAGTAATAGACAAAGGGGTGCTGCTCCCTGTGGTACAGAAGACGTAGCCAGATGTCCCAGAGGTACTCATCTCAGTATTTCACATGGTCCCATTCTTTTCTTAGGGTTGTGATCAGCCAGGCATAGTGCACTGGAGCACAAGCAAGATCAGACTTTGGGCTGCTCCCCCTTGTTTGTGTAGCTGCACTGAAATAACCCTCAGCCATTCCCTTCATGTGGGTATTCCAGCTCAAAATGCTCTTTTATACCTGGCTCTGTACCTGCAGTGTTTGGGAAATGTAATTTTTTTGGCATTCAGTGTTTCAGTTCTTGAATAAACCTCTTTTTATACCCCTATTATTGCTGAGAAAACCAAATATTATTTGTCTCTTCCAACTTAACAGGGTACCTGAGAACCAAATAAATACACAGGCTGAGTCTCCTTAGATTCCTATCTTTGAGTTATTATTGTGTTCAGTGAGTTTGTGGTTTGATACACTGATAGTTAAATGGAAAGATTACTGTCATTACTGGTAATTTACAGCTTCTGTGTTTGATCTGTCAAATGTTCTTTCAAAGAGTAAACATGGTCTGTTGTACAATTACCTCAAACTTTTTAGGCTGCAAATTCAAAAAAAGAAGAGCTGCAATTTTCCTTTAAACTCCAGTCTTTCCCTCCCAGCCTCTGATACTGGGAGATGTTACCTTCTACCCTTGTAAAGGTGTTACTCCAAATTCATATAGCTGGAGGCATTTTAGAAGGTAATCTTACAGCTATGCTTTCTGTCTTTTATGAAAAGTCATAATTATCATATTTCTTGGATGTGTGTCTCAGTCATCTCTCAGGCTGCATAATGTGCATGGGAGCTCCACAGGCAAAATTAAAAAAGATTTTGTTAGCAGCCCATGATCTTTACACATCTATTTTTGGAGACAGCTAGATTGGCAACGTGGTGTTTTGTTGTCCTGGTTGGACACGTGGACTAGGACTTCCTTTGAAAATATACTGCGTGCCTAATTGTTTTTTAACAAAAAGGCTTTTCATTGCACAATAAATTTAACAGCAAATTGTATAGTAAGTAATAAAAGATGCACCAAAGTTTTATTCTGGCTTTTTTTTAGTAAGCCGTTCTAGTATTTACAGTGGTAACATTTAAAAAAAAATGTAAAAACATTATTATTTTTACATTAGGAGCATGAATTATGTCTCTCAGACGTGTTTACAAACACTACTAGCCAAAACAAAACTGTTTTAGAACCTCCATTTATTGTTAGTTGAAATGGCAGTACTGGGCTTTGTGGCAGGGCTTTTTTGGGTTTTTTACAACTAAAGAAGTTAACCAGGTGAATTTGTATTATAAAAATGGGAAAAGTGTAGGCAGTTTGTTAATTCAACATCAGCCCTGTTCTGACACTCATGATGCAGAGAGTTTGTAGGCAGGTCTTTTCTTTTAATATCCTTTGGTTCTCTAGTCTTGCAGTTACCCTTAATTCCAGGAAAGTTGCTTGTGGTCTTCCACGTTACCAGCCCAATTGATAGAAACAGCCACCTGCCAAGAGCTATTCAAAAGCTCCTGAAACCTTCTGGCTGCTGTCGAGCACCACAGTTAGAGATGCAAAGAGAGGAGGAAGCTGAGCTGAGATGGCTGCCTGGTCACCAGCCACCAGCCTGGGGCTGCCAGCATGGGGAGGCCAACTTCTCCACCACTGCCACCATCTGACCCCGTCTTGTGTCAGGGGGAAAGTCATGAGCACCAGATGAAAACTAACATCCATCTGTAGTTGCCAGGCAGCCAAGGTGGCTGTCACAGAGCTATCACCACTGGAAGACCATTGATTTAGGGGTCATGGGAGCTGCAAGGGAAGTGTGATGTATGGAGGGGTCTGCTATTTGTCCATCCCAGCTTCTGTAACTTGCCCTGAGTCTCTGAGCCACAGAACAAGTTGCTGTGTGAGGTCTAAGAAGAGCACACGTGTTGTGGAGAGTCAGCTAATTCCCGTCCAATTCCTGAATGGCCCGTGTGACCATTCAGCAACAGCCCAAATGTTATCTATTTCATTTTGTGGAAGAGGTCATTCATTAAAGTGTTAGAAACAATAAGCTGGCAAACATCTGTTAGGCCTTCATGCAAAGTCTTCAGGCCTTCGTGTTTCGCTTGAGCTAATATTTGTAAGAACTCTTAAAATAATAAAAATAAAATTAGTGTAGGGACAGTACTTAGAACAAGAGCCTCAGCTCACGCAAGAGCACTGATCTGTAATGGAATAGGGAGGGATAGGGATGAAAAACATTGTTCAGATTCATGTTTAATCAGACTGAGTGCTTTTAATTAGCTGGAGAAGAAGATTGTGAATATTTCTATTTAAGTGTTACTGCGCACAGAAATACTTTAATCATAAGAAAACGATAGTCTCACTCGGCATAAATGAAGAACTCATTATTGGTGTCTTAACACAGGATGTCTTTTAACATTGCATATTCAAAGTAATAACAAGGAAGATGAGGCACCTGATAACTTTAAGCATTTTTCTTTCTCTATTTTTTTAAAGCTTGGGTAATAATTGAAGTATAATTAGAGAACTTTCATAAGATCTGGATCTATTTAATTGATTTAAGCATGACTACACAGAAGGTTAATTTCAGTTGTTGGTGTTTTTAAATCATATTAAGACCCTGTTCTTACTCTGTTATTTTTAAACTGCTCATAAAAGAGTATTACAAATGTAGTCAATACAAGACTGCAGTTATCAATGTGGTACTGATATAATTAAAAACTAAAGTTGAGGGTATTGATTGTATGTCAGCTTTCAATGAAATGATACTCTGTACAACAATAGTTGCAAATTTGTTTATAAACCTGCAAAGAATATGCAGCTACAGTCACTAGACACCTATTTTTTAAGTTCTCAGCAGGGTCTGAGAAATAGAAGTTTTATCTAAGACCAAACATTTATTATCAAAATTGAAATTTAGGAAAAGCAAGTATTTTCAAACTAAAATATTATATTATACTAATTATGTTAGTATTTGTCTTAAAAATCAGTACTCTGTCAAAGACACAGAAGGGGAAAATGTTAGGAGTGCTGTAATTGTTAATACTGCAGATCCCTTGGAGGAATATTTAGAGTGTTACTTCTAGAATGTTCCTGTATTCCCTGGACAAATTATTTTGTACAGACCGAAAACATTTTTCTAATTAAATCAGTTTTTATGATCCCTTTTGTGCATTAATTTGAGTTAAATGAATCTTTTCCTAACACTATTTGGGGACTTAAAATATTGAGTTGTCATATATTTTCTGCTAAGTAAAAATGTATGTTGCCAAAAGGGACATAAGCCCAGCACATGCGATGCTGTGGTGGTAGCTGGCCATGGCCATAGTCTGTCCCATGGCAAATGCAATGTCTCTTACCTCTGTTTTATTCCAGGCCAAATTGTCTTGTATGTCCTATGCATGCACAGATAGAATCTGTGGGAAGTAACTCGTGGCCTTCTGTCTGTGTGAAGATGCTCTCCCCCACCAAAGATATACAGGATCCTCTGGCCAGTGGGAATAAGGCTGAGGAAGTGGTTTCATGATGGATTTAAGCCTATTTAAATCCCTGGGGTCACTGAAAGAGGTTGTCCCTCCCTCTGCTTTATCCTTCAGCCATTCATTGCTGGCCCTCTCTCTGTCAGCACAGGGCTTGTCAGTTCAGGGAGCTGCTTCAGCTGAAAAAACCCTTTTTTTCTTTGTGGTCAGATTAATTTTCAGTCCAGCTGCCCAGCTGCCCAGGCACTGATGCCAGCACAAACAAGGGAGCTGGAGCACACAATCACGGACAACGGGGAGGGCGGGACTGCTGCTCTCAGGAGCAGTAAATAAGGTGAAGTTACTCATGAAACTGCAGCCTGTGTGTGACACAAAGTCTAAGTCAAGATTACAGATTTTTTGTTTTTCAAATCTTTGAACTTGTGGGTAATCCTCAGTGAGCAGAACTGGGAGAAATTTGCCATTCATTCTTCTTTTTTTCACTAATTTTTTTTTTTTCAAGAAACCGGATGGTTTTGCTAGGAAATATATATACACTGATTTGTTTTGTTTCCTTTAATTAATTAAGAGCATTATTTTTTCTGAAACTGTATTAACTTGATGTTAGGGTAGGATTTCAGTTACTTACTCTTAAATATTTTTATAGGTAATTGTTCCCTTGCTCCTCTCCCCCTCATAAAGGAGCTTTTATATCTTCATTTTACAATTGGAAATGAGACATAGTGAAATTAATTGACTCTTCTGCCCTGTTTGATGACCCAGGAGCCTGTGACAGGAACTGAACCCAGATCTCAGCTTTCAGTCCAGACTGGTATGAATACAGCCAGGGACCCCAAAGCCAGAACACATTCTTTGAACTGATTACCCTCAGTTTTCTCCAGAAAATATCCTGTAAACCTTTTGCAGCACAACAGACCACAGTTCTCCGTGTTCCTTAGTTACAGCAGAGATAGATGTCTCTCCATTCAGCCTTGACCCCAGGAGTTTGTGAGGAAGTGCTGCCCCTGGGCTCCCAACATGCTTCTCTTCAGTTTCCCTCACTTGGGAGAATGACGATCTGTATTAGAAAAATTAATTAACGATTTAAGAGGAAATTTCAAATTTAGATGTTACCCACAGTGAGGAGAACAAAATTAACTCATTTAATGTCAGGCCTTTCATTAATTATATAATTAGCCTCCTGGCACTTGGAAATAATTTATTATGGATATACATTTTAGGTCCAGAAAATTATGTGACCTTTTGCCAGGCAAAGTGGGGCCTTCTGCCTTTGTTTTTTGTCCTCTCTTTCTGGGTAGCATGTGAAACTGCAAGGTGCAGTTTACTAGAGGTGAAAAGGACTGTCTGAGAGTATTGCAATTACAAAAGATTAAAGAGAAAATGGAGCAACTGGGGAGATTAAAATAGTCGCCCAGGCAGGACTTGTGTCTGTTCAGCCTAGTGCAAGAAAAGTAATTCTGTTCTTTACTGCAGCATTGTCTCCTGTTTTCTTTCCTTCCTTCCTTCCTTCCTTCCTTCCTGCCTTCCTGCCTTCCTGCCTTCCTGCCTTCCTGCCTTCCTGCCTTCCTGCCTTCTCTTCCTGCCTTCTGAGGTTAGATGGCTAATGGCTGTGCACTGGGCAAAACTCCCTCCTATAGACAAAATCGTTCCTAAGCATGTTTGGATCACTGTGGCTGACAATCGTCCCATGCATCTGTGTCAGAAGAACCAACTCTTGGGATTAGGTTGAACATCATTAATGGAAATCCAGGGAGCTAGGGAGCACAGGTGCACACAAGAGTTGTTTCTTTAACTGATAGATGCCTAAACTACGTGCACAAAATTGATGTATATGAACCTCCTACATTTACATCAATGGAACTGGTGAGCATGGTTGCCCATCTAATACTGGTTTTAGTCATATAAATCGAGTGGCCACAACAAGGCTAATGCTGTCCTGTATTACACATCTTTAACTCCATTTGAAGCCATGGTGTGTAGGATTCAACACAATAGCTTGACATGTGGCTTCAGGGTATTATGCTTTTGAAACATAAATTGCACTGGTCCATAACAAAACATTTAACCTTCTAAGACATTGTAGCAGGTTTTTTTTTTAATCTTAAACTACACCACAGTTGGAGTCTGAGAATACATGGTTATTTCTCTGAAGTGTTAGAAAGCTTCTGTAGAATTCAAACTGACCAGGCGTCCTTCTGGACAAGCTCTTCAAGGTGTGCTTCACTTATTGGGCTGGAGCAAACTCCAAAAGGGTTTCTTGTGTTGGGTACTGCCATTTCCAGAGTCTGACTTTGAAGGTCAGAATAACACATATACATTTGGGTTAGTAATTAAGCAGTTATTAAAAAGCTTACTTGAATCATGACCTGATGGTCGTATTTGGGAAGTGCTGGGCAACCACACCTTGGCCTCAAAGGTATTTGTGAGGTCTGCACATAAAAATGTCTAATATAGTTACTCAAAACCCCAGGCCTCTTAAATGAGAGATTGGTTTGGTAGTCTGAGCCTGAACTTGCTTGTTAATGACAGCTCATGTATTTGTCAACATTCCTGGAGCATACTTTTTTAAATCTGAAAAATTTCCTTTTGCTAGTTGCTGTTGGTTTGATGGCAGCCAGGAATTCTGTAACATAAAAACACACCCTCTGTCTGTTTATGAGGTGTGCTCCATTTTTGGGGAGGGAATTTTCCTCACCAGAATTTCCCTTTACCAGTGAGGACACAGCAAAGTGTCATACAGCTGTTCCAGTTAAACTAGATTGGACTCACATAATGGTATTAAGTTTTTCACCCATCGTTTCTAGAGAAGAATACATCAGCATCTTATTTTGCTGTAACGCAGAAACTTAGTGAATTACATGATGCTTGGGTTTATTCCTGGAATTTTTAACATGAAAAGTTTCTGTATTCAAAATAAGTAGGATATGTACACTGTTGAGATAAAATACTTAAGAGGTTTCAGTCTGAAATCTATTGAACGCACTTGTGATTTTTTCTTTCTTTTGATTGGGTTATATTAAACTGCTAGAAGCTTGAAGGTATTTCTTTCATACTTCTTTTTTCTTTTGCATTTCAGAAGCCCTTCTTCCCTTGCAGATCCTCTTTCCAAAGGCATGTAAATTTGCACAGCTTTCCTGTTTGCCTCTTCTTCATATTGTCCTCAGTTGTGACAGTCCCTTCTACAAAGAGAAACAGTTGAGCTATACCCCCTCTACTGGCAAACAAACATGTTTGTACATGCAAAACGGTATTTGTGAAGAGCTTAATTTTTATGGAAATCGGGACAAAGTTCTTTTCAGCCTTCTGGAAAGCAGGATTGGGACAAAGGGTGGATGTTTTTTATCTCTAAGTCGATAATCTGAATCCCAGAATATTTTCCAAACATCATACAGGTTACCAGGAGCCTGTACTGCCAACTTGCCTGTTGCATTGAACAGGTATAATATTCTACCTATCGCTAACATAATAGGCTTTGTAAGAGAAATTTTGCCACTATTTTTTGGTCACCATAGCCCTATGTTTCATATTGCAACCTGTAACACAAGAGGAAGAACTGGAGAACTTGTGTCTACCTGAACTCTTTCCCCTTTTTCACACCTTTATTTTTCTCCCAGATCTAGGCAGGAAGTTCTGGGTAGATCTAACTGATGCAGTAATCTCTGAAGCATAAGGTCTGAAGAAGCCTTCCTCCCTGTGGGTGGAATTTGAGTCTATGCTTACATAGAAATGAGGAAATGAGCGGAATTTAAATGGTTGACTGGTACATAACTAAAGGTTTCTCATATTCAGTGTTTCATTATTTGTGCTTCTTATTGTTAGACACCTGATAGACAATGTCTGAGCACACAAACGAGTTTGTATCAGCATGGAAAAGAATTTGAAGCTCTTTCTATAACTTGTATTTCAGGGGATGAGTTTCCAAATAGTATGAAGGAAGTTCAGAGTTTGATGAGTTTTGACACAGTAATTATCAATAGCATGAAACTGGTAACATTTAGAGTGCATTTCAATTTCAAGTTCTCAGATGTTTGCTTTGATACACTTTGTCAATTTGAAGGTAAAATCTGAGGTCTTAGTTAAGCATAATATAATTGGGATAAATATATAAAACATAATTCCACAAGAGGATAGCAGTTTGAAAGTAGAGCATATTTGGGAAGTCAAGGACTTGGCAATATTCCTTTCACAGAGTTAAGACTATGACACATACACAGAAAAATCATAAAAATGCAAAGTCAGCATTCATCTGCTCTAACGACCCCATTTCCTGATTTGGTATGGCTTTGTGGATATGTGACAAACTTACTGTATTTCAGATGCAAGTTTTTTGTGTTTCAAAGGTCAAATGTTTCAAATCTATTGCATTCCTAATCAACATAGTGTTTCACTTGCCAGGTGGAAATTTACTTTGACTTTATATGTTAGAGAAGGGAAATGCCTGTGAGCTGTTTCTTGGCACACTACCATAGTTAGGAACACGTAAAGAAGAAGAATGAACTGAGTCATTTCTTGCTCCACAAAATTATTAAGTAAAGGACAAGAAGATTTTATTTGTCAGCTCCTCTGTGTATGTGACAAATGCTAAAATCATTAAGTCAGCAAATACACTTTCAGCAAATAGGCAATTCTAGCTGCTGATGCCTAGGTCATGCATTTGCTTGTCAGCAAGCAGAAACCATTGAAGAGGTAATGTGAAAACTTAAATAAAAACAGGTGCATCTTCCTTTACAGCCTTTTATTTTTCCTTAAAAGGGTAGCTGTCACAGCATCTGCTCAGTGGCCAGTCGTGCTCACTCTAGAGGCTACACTAATGAAGTGGAGCCAATTGACCATGCTGATATTTATTTAAAGAAAACCATCAGGATAGAGAAAACCAACTTATCTCAAAATGAGTTTGAGATTACATCTGTTCTGAAGATGTAATGCATATAGAAGGTACAAAAGAGTTGTGCCAATTTTAGGAACAATAGATAGAAGAAACTCTTACAGCCACAGTTCTGACATGTTTGCCTCACAATAGAACCACAGAATCATAGAATGGTTTGGGTTGGAAGGGACCTTAAAGATCGTCTAGTTCCAAGCCCCCTGCCATGGGCTGGGACACCTCCCACTAGACAAGGTTGCTCAAAGCCCCATCCAACCTGGCTTTGAACACTTTCAGGGAGGGGGAATCCACAACTTCCCTGGGCAGCCTCTTCCAGTGTCTCACCACCCTCACACTAAAGAATTTCTTCCTAATATTTAATCTAAATAAATCTACCCTCTTCCAGTTTGATTTAAAAAAAACCCGCCTGGCCGCATCCCTGTGTGATGTACTCTAGGTGATCCTGCTCTGGCAGGGGTTTGGACTAGATGATTTTTTGAGGTCCCTTCCAACCCCTAAGATTCTGTGATCATGTGATACTGTCATGCCATTCTCTCTCCAAGCCCTTGTAAAAAGTCCCTCCCCAGCTTTGCTGTAGGCCCCTTCAGGTACTGCAAGGCTATTATATGGTATCCCCAGACCTTCTCCTGGCTGAACAACCCCAACTCTCTCAGCCTGTCTTCACAGGAGAGGTGCTCCAGCCCTCTGATCACCTTTGTGGTCCTCCTCTGGACTCTCTCCAACTGCTCCAATGTCCTTCTTATGCTGGGGTCTCCAGAACTATCAGTGAATCTGCATAGTGGTCTGATGTAGAACAGGAGACAGTATAATTTTATGTCTCAAATGTTCAAATGGGGGAGAGGCTCCATAGTTTTAACCTATAGAAACAAAATTTTAAAAGAGTTTTCCTGAAGACACGTATTTTTAGGAAAGTTAACATAATTTTAAAAATAGCAAATTCAATCTGCAGTCTAGTCCAGGAATATAAGCCGCACATGGAGCTTGCCAGCACGCACAGTCAGTGAAGAGTGAATGAATATGATAGTGCAAAATCTCATTTAGGCTACTGAATAAACACCTTATTTCCTATCCACATAGAGTTATTCTTGATGAATGTGAATGTGAATATATATTACCAGGACAAATTCATCTGCTAGTTTATGTTTAGACATGTCATTCTCTTTAGATGCTTCTGTGCCGATGCAATGTACATTGCAACTTTTTAGTGGTGATCTCTGGGTAGTAAATTATTTGGGAACCTGAATGAACTCTCCAGGCTATAAACAAAGTATCATCTCCTCATAACTTTTTAATATGACATTGCCAACAATTTTTTTAGAAGTGCTGCCTCACAATACTTCAGCTCTGCTGTGTGCAGAGCTGCAGAATCGCAATGGTAGAGCATTCACCTCACTGGTGAGGTGAACTCACCAGTTTCACCTATGTTAGGCAATTAGAGCAGAGTCAACATGACACCACTGTGACATACCAGTTGCTTAAATGAGCCTGTTTTCTCCTGACTTTGAGAAACTTCATAGCAATCACCCTCATGGTAGGTGTATTTGGTTCTGTTAGAGCTGAGATAAATGGTGCCAAGTATCTGCTGAGCTGGGTAGACCAGTACACAGGCCATTTCTTGCCAATTTATGAGGTCAGAAAGATATTTTGCTTTCTGCAGATTGACAAAGTGCAGATCTGAGGTGTTTGCTGAGATACAAATAAGTGAGTTGACTGACTTCTATCAGCTATGTCTTTTTCTTCATCTTGTAATGAAACATTTTCATTTTCTAACTTTGAATAATGTTTGGAGATGCAGAGGTTTTACCTGCCACTTATCATTCTCTTCCATTTTTTTGCCTTCTCTGAAGAGAAGAAGCCTTTTATAAGGTTTTCTCTAAGGGGAAAATGTCTTTTGCATTGAACCTGTAAGAAATTATTTTATTACTGTTTTTGTGGTAGTGTATGTGTGTTTCTTTACATCAGATCACATTCTGACAATATTGGTCTGGGTCCCCATACAGAGTTTTGTGTAATTATCTTTATCCTGCTACTTACATTTTTACTCTATTTTGGTCTTACATGATTTCTAAAAATTATTTCTGCAGTCCTTTGTTTTCCTAATGATTTTACTGAGCCAAGTTTAATCCTTAAGTAAGCTTGTACAACTCCACTGAAGTCAGTGAGTTGTATCATGACCATGTTTGGGCTGTTACTTTAATTTATGAGAGGTTTTTATGTATGCATGCATTAGAAGCAGGTTTTCTCATTCTGCTACAAGCAGCTCTTGTTGGTACTGGTAAACTCTTGGAAGATCATATGTTCTGATAAGAACACACTGGGAAACATAAACAAAAGTGTTTATTCTAGTGAAAATGAAATCTTGGAAATGTGTATGTCCTCATAGAGTATGATGCATTATGATTGTCCAGTTTATTTTTTAATAGAGAGCAACATAATAGAATCATAGAAACACAGAATGGTTTGGATTGGAAGGGACCTTTAAAGATCATCTAGTCGAATCCTCAGATGATGGGACTTGAGCAGGGACAGCTTTCACCAGATCAGGTTTCTCAAAGTCCCATCCAGCCTGACCTTGAACACTTCCAGGCGTTGAGCATCCACAGCTTCTTTGGACAACCTATTCCAGTGTCTCACCAGCCTCAAAAAAAATTATTCCTTATATACAATCTAAATCTATTCTTTGTCGGTTTAAAACAGTTGCCCCTTGTCCTGTCACTGCTGTCCCTTGTAAAAAATCTTTTGCCATCTTCCTTATTAAGCTCTCTTTAAGTACTGAAAGGCTGCAATGAGGTCTTCCCTGAGCCTTCTCTTCTGCAGGCTGAATAACCAAACTCTCTCTGTTTTTCTTCATAGGAGAGTTGCTCCAGCTCTCTGATCATTTTCGTGGCTCTGCTCTGCACCTGCTCTTAATAGGTCCATGCCTTTTTTGTACCATGGGCCCCAGAACTGGACACAGTACTTCAGGTGGGGTCTGACAAGAGCAGAGGGGCAGAATCACTTCCCTTAACTTACTGGACATGCTGCTTTGTATGCAGCCCAGGATATGGTCATTTTTTTGGGCTGCAAGTGCACAGTGCCAGTTCATGTCCGATTTTGTATCCACCAACATCCCCAAGTTCTTCTCTACAGGGCTGCTTTCAATCCATTCATACCTCAATCTATTACTTTTGGGGATTGCTACAACCTGGATGCAGGACTTTGTACTTGGCCTTGTTGAACTTCATGAGGTTCACATGGGCCCACTCCTCGAGACTGTTGAGGTCCCTCTGCATGGCATCTCTTCCTTCAAGTGTATCAACTGCACCATTCAGCTTGGTGCCATCTGCAGACTTGCTGAGGGTGCACTCCATCCTGCTGTCTATGTCATTGAAGATATCGAGTAGTATCGGTTCCCATATAGACCCTTGAAGGATACTGCCCAATTTAAGTGAAGAACAGACCATATAAAAGCTTTTTTAAAAAGACAAAGAATTAAAACTTTTGTCAGTTGAGACTTCCTAGTTAGTTTAAACTGTATAGTGTAGCTACCAATAAAACTCACCTTATCAATACCCAGCGATTTTCTGTGAGAGTATGTTCCAGCTCCTAAATGCACCCAGTCAACTGGACTTCATCATTTCTTCATCATAGCTATAGACAATCCTGCTTTAGCAGGGGGTTGGACTAAATGACCTCTTAGAGGTCCCTTCCAACTCTGATGAATCTGTGATTCTGTGATTTCAGGTTACCTTTTGCCTGAAGCAGATTAAATTTGTGTAGAACTCCTTCAGCTGTCCCTTTGAAAGACAACCTCAGTGACATTTTGACGTTGTCAGTCTGTCTAGTCTGCAAGCCTCTGTGTAGCCTACAAAAAATATACGCAATTCTTTGTTGACTGAATCTCCTGGCTGTACCTTCATGCAGAAGAAACCTAAGTGTAAACAGTTTATAAACAGTCAGGTATCTTCTACTATTCAAAAAAGGTTTTTTTCCTTAATTTACATGAAGATACTCTTAATTCATATTTTATATTGCCACTTGTTCTGAAGAAAATATGTTGATTTTAAGATTTTAAGTACGTGGGTGTTACTTCTATGTAACATTTCTTTGCTCTGCTTGCATTCATGTATTTACAGAAGACAAGTGTGATCCCTGAGATAAAGGATGTATTATTCTAACCTTTTGTTATTAGGGAATTCATTCTGTGTGTCAGTTTTCATATCTCTTAATACGGGGACACAAAAAATCACAGAACTGTAGAATCCCTGTATGAAAAATGTTATGTTATTCATTAAAGGAAAATTGCCAATTAAAGCACATTACAAATGGTTCCACTCTAAATAGTGTTTATTGTACCCATTGACAGAGATTTTTCTCACCCAGCCTAGAGTAAATAGATGTCTTATAAGCAGTAAATCTGACTGAGTATGGGCTAAAATATTCTATTCATTAGAGGTACCACAGTCTGTTTTCTCATTTTCCTCTCCCTGCAGGATATATTGCAATGAGGCTGAACCTATTTCTATAGTTAAAAGAGTCAATTATGACAGACAGCCACTAGCACACCAAAGTGTGGTGCGGTGGTTAGGTCCTTTCACCCCAAGCTCTAGAACGTGTTTCCCAGTGTCCCATGGTGCAGCAGATGCAGATGTTCAACACAGGACATCCCAGTTTTGAACTTCTGCTGAACAGATGAAAACCTGATGGTACCATGACCTTGAGCTGATAAAAAGCCTTGTATTCTATTCCTGCTGTCAGTACCGATCTCACACTCTATACCCACAAAAAGCAAACCCACAAAAAGCAACAATACCCTCAAAAGTCCAACCCAACTTTTATGACTTGTTCTGAAATATTCCATCCTTGGATAACTGAGTTTATTCATTGCCCTGCAGAACTAAATAGACCTTGCTAATTAGTGCCTCTTGGTAGTGTGCTGGCTGAAAAATAATGCTATAAAAGAAATGTATTTAAATTCTTGGAACACAACTTTTCACTTTGCTGTCAAAATGAGCAAGCTGCTGCTTGGAAGCGTGGGTCCTGAGAAACTTGTGTCCTTAAGTAGCTTTGCGCACACAAAACATTGTTTTTCACATTCATATGTATTTTTGGTACTAGGTCCCAACATTTTGTAAGACCTGAAGATAATTAATGACTCCTCTTTATAGTACTGTGAATATTTTCCTTGGCGTCGCCCAGTAGAAAGTATTTGCAGCAACATGTTATTAAGTTTTAAATATTGTAGAGCAATGACTGCAAGCTGTGCTACACGTGACTGCAGAGAAGTAACTTTCTAAAGCTATTCCCTAACACCCAGAGTCCAATATCATCTCCTTGGTGGTGGTGGGAAGCCCACAGCAAAGGGCTGGGTATTGCTCCAACCCTCTTTTTTCTTCCATGTGCCTATACAACTAATTTTATTTAATGACTGGGGAATGTCTTAAGCGTAGGTTGTCAGAGGGTTTGAAAAGCTATTTGGCAAGGGAAAGGCTGCCCGCCCCCACTCCCCAGTCAGGAGCTTCTGGTTCTGGGTCAGTCTCTGCTGGGGAGGTCTGGTGTGAAGTATTCCAATGAAGCCAAGTCTTTTGTTTGAAATGCTAAAAAAATAATTTTGGATGTATATTTGTATATGCTTTTTTTTTTAATGTTTGGTTTTGGTTATTTGTGGAGGTGAGCGTAACAGAACCCTCCCTGAAAACAAATAGTGTCGGTGGGCATATAAATACATTTTCTGAAATTTGGTAGTAATTATAAACCACAACACGGAGTAAGAATTACAAGGGTCACTTCTGCTCACAGTGTGATTCTGGGGATAATAAGTAAAAGTGTTAGTTGAAGCCCCAAACCACTTGAATTTTATTTGATTCATTAGTAGTGTATTAAACTGAGAAATGTATTTTGGTATTGAAATGTACACTAGGTAGCTATAACAAGTATGTCAATGCCATATGTAATGAATAACTGTAATGTTTTATAGCCCACAAATGAAAAATACTTGTGGCTATTATAGGGAAACAGAAATGAAAAGGGATGAAAAAAGTACCTGATTTTGTAGACAAGAGATGCATACATCAATACAAAACTTTCCATTAACCTTTTGGGAAATCCTGATTTGCCTGAATTGACAACCATAAACTGAAAATGTATTTGTGGCAACACCATCTAACTTGCACTGAATCTGTCCTGTCATTTTTTGGAAATAATGGAAGTTCAGACATAGCATTATTTATACAATAAGCAGTATGGGCTTTTGAATGTTACACTGTTCTAGATAAATTCTCCAAAGCTTGCAAAGTGAGAAGAAGTTGGATTTTGCAGGCTTTACTCAATTGGTGAAGTAAAATATATGTATTGGTCTTATAAAGTCAAAACAAGAGGGATAAAATAAGACAGCAGTGTCAATACAGGAGGAGTAACTGTTGGTGTTGCTAATACTGTTTCATTTGCAAAAAAAATAAAATTATTTTTAAGCCATTGCTACTTCCCACTGATTATGTTGGTTTGTTTACCACAAAAACCTCTGGACAATGGCAGACAGATTTTGAGAGACATGCTGTGAGTAATATCTATTTGTAAATATTATGAATCTGGATTTAAATGCAGTATTTACAGTCACATCCGAGGAGGCAGCTGGTCGCTTACATTTGTGAACACTTCTTATTCACAACAATCATGTTTCTGAGGAAGATAAATTTACTTTATGTGTCGGTTTGCCAGGACCTCAACCTCCTGCTTTTCAACAAAAAGGGTTTTGTGGTTTTTTTGCTTCAGATTTTTTAGGAAGGAGTGGCTGTGGGGCAGGGACGGGTTTCTGAGAGGAGGTGTGATTTTTAGACATTTATTTAGTTTCTTATGTAGTAGCACAGCAAGCTGGAGCATTGGATTGGCATACTGTTAGAAGTTTTTTTTAAAAAGCAAACCACCAAAACAAAAAAAAACACAAACCAATAAATAATAGTAAGTTAACCTTGAAGCCAGATTGATTGTTTTTCTTTCAGTTTACTAATTCATTTCCTCATGTCTAGTGCTGCTCACTTTTACTCTTAACCTTTTACCTCTGCAGAGAAAATATTCATGTAAAACTGTTCCCTTTTTCGAAATTGTCGTAAGATTTGAGTCCTGAACCCAACAATAACACCTATTGGGGATAAAATTACTTGAAAATAAGTGTAAAAAGGCAAATGAAAATAGAAATATTATTTAAATAGAGAATATTTTATTATGAAGGAACACGCACCAAAAATGTAATCAATCTAGTTTTGTCAAACAAATTAATAGACTTCCCAAACTACTGGGCTTTTTTTTTTTTCACACCAGAAATGCCAGAGAATTGTATTTAAATTGTTCTGCATTATCTCAGCCCCTTGCAGAAGTGATAGGAATGGAAGTCAACTAACAAGTTTGGTTCATATTTTTGCATTATTCTAAAATATTGCTGGAATGGAAAAACCTTGATCAAGCTTCGTGGTTGCAGAGGCCAGATCACCATCCACTTCTTTTTTATTTTTAAGGTTTGGGGAGTGTTTTTTTGATCATCTGAGGATACAATTTTGCAGTATTTTTCCTACCATGATAAACTGAAAATTATTTAAAGTAGGTCAACATAAATTTGAATGTACAATTGCACATGCAAGACTTCTTTTTTAACCAGACTGTCTAAAAATAGGACATTTTAAAATGGCAAGCACAACTGTATGCACATTTTAGGTGCTTACAAGTGGCTTCTAGAGTGCTTTTTTTTGTGTATTTCAACATATTGAAGTCAGTGAGAGCTTTATCATTACATCACTAAACACTGGATCAGCTCTATTGTGTGCTAGATTGAGCCTTCACTTCCCAGGGAAGTTGACTGTCACTCACAGCTTCTCTGCGTTGGGGTTGAATACACCTAGTTTGGTAAAGAAACATGTAAATCACTTCAGTATCTTTAGGAAAGCCAAGTAATGTATCCCATAAGGGAAACGGTGCTCATGCATTAAACACTGCTGAGTTGACTACTTCATTGTGTACATCATGTCTTGAGGTAATTCAAGATCAGTTGTGGACCCCGTGGTATCTCTCTTACACAAGAGTGTCTTTTGATACAAGTTAAACCTACAGGAAATGGATGTTTTCTAACATTTGCCCTGGCATATTCACCACGTTTTGTAGGGACGTTTATTGGCATGGCTGAACACATGGGTGGGTGAGTGGTGTGCTCTCCAGGGTGCAGCTTCAGTCCTCCATATGGTATACATTTAGCTTTAAATACAGAATTTATGTATTTTGAGTGAACTGCACTAACTGGATAGTGTTGCCTGGGGGAGAAAGAAATGCTTTCATGCAGAGATTGTCACAGGCTATAGTGGTAGCTGAAAGTAGCTGGCCTTATTAAGCAAAGTTCCTGGAGGTGTTTACGTGTCTATGTAGCTGTAAAATAGTCTTTCTACAGTCCTGGGGTTTTTTTCCCCTTTTTGTCACAGTACTGTGTTCCAAGTTAGAAAACATACTGTTATGTGTGAGCTTCTGTCTAGAAAAAGATTAAGAACAAGGACTAAATCCCATTTGTGTTACTCATGTGGTTAGTTCGGTTGTTTTCCGTGTGTCTACTTGAACAAGTAAAATAAAAACAGATTTAATTCCAAATCCTTTTACTGACTGGCAGGGAAGAGTACTCATTGACCATAACAGTATCTTAGATGAGTACCAAATGTCATCTATAAATGATACACATTATTTAGTCATTAAAGCAGATTAAGCAGTACTAAGTTTTGCCCTCAGCATAAATAGTCTCTTGCAATTACATGTCTCTTCAGTATGCAGAGAACATGAAAGGAAAATTGTGTTTTACCCTATTATCTAAGAAATTGTGAAGCTATGAAAAACAGATTACTATTAATAAACAAAATTTCCTTCAAAAAGCTATGTGTACAGTTGTGAGAAAACAGCTGCTCTCCCTTCCAGAATATACAATTGGCAAGTACATTAATTTTAAAAAAGACTATTTTGAAGGCATCAAAACCAGTAAAAGTGCAGAAACTGTGACAAGAATACATATGCACACTGTTGTGATTCAATGTGATCTGACAGGGGAACACTTTTTCCTCTTAATCCCTAAGGTGGAATATTTAAATCCTTCTCAGGCAGCTAGACTTCTGCTGAATTATCACAAGCAGTACAGGTGAACCATTGCTGATTTTGATCATATCCAAGTTATTTAAACAGTAATATGACTTGAAATATATCCACCATGCCTCCCCTCTGTGTTAGAAAAAATTAAAGTTAAAACTATTACATCCAGTACAATGCTTGTGAAGAGTAGTGATAGGACAAGGGATAATGGTTTTAAGCTGAGAGAAGGTAGATTCAGTTTAGATATTAGGAAGAAATTCTTTACTGCAAGGGTGGTGATAAACTGGAACAGGTTGCCCAGGGAAGTTGTGGATGCCCCCTCCCTGGAAGTGTTCAAGGCAGTCTGGATGGGGCTGTGAGCAACCTGGTCCAGTGGGAGGTGTCCCTGCTCATGCAGGGGGGTTGGAACTAGATGACCTTTAAGGTCTCTTCCAACCCAAAGCATTCTATGATTGCTACAGCACTTATTACAGATACATTCCTAATTAACCTGTGAATAACCTGTTAAGACAGACAGCTGTCTAGCATTTGTTCCTACAGTATTCTCAGGGCCTCAACCAAGAGCTAGCACATGGAGCCAAAGAGTATTTCCCCCTCCCTCCAGAGCTGCCAGCAAGGCTGCAGTCAGCAAGGATATTCTCATGACCTGAGACATTTGTACACGAAGAAACAGATTTGTAAAGAAACAATTCATTATATGCAGACCACCAAAGAACCTGCAAGAATGAACAATTTGGACAGAAGCCGTCAAGGCAAATGCTGAACCAGAGACCACATATCTGTAGCTTACAGCTATTTGCCCCAGCTGTTTGCTTTGAATGCACAAGACTTAAACAAACGTGATTAGGATAATAAAGATAAGCAGTAACCCATGATAAAGATAAGTAATATAACTCTAGTGTTCATAAGTTAAGCGACATGTTATTTTCATGTTGCCAATTTCAGCATGACTAGTGTAGTGTTCTGTGGTTCTTCTGGTGGTGGTAGCTCTGACTCAAAGGCTTGTTGGTTGTCACTTTTAATGCACACAACTGGTCAAATTACAAGTGAATGAACAATGATGAGAGGAAGGTGTCACCAACAGCTGAACCGAGGAGATGAGCTGGAACTGAAAATGGGAAAGAAAATAACACACATGTAATTTTTATCATGCCAAAAACATCTGTGTGAGTAAGAATTCTACAATGCTGTTGCCAAAGAAATTATAATGGCAATTTCAACTTCTTATTATTATATCTTGATGTAGGGAACATACGCTGTGGTTATAAAAAAAAAAAAAAACAGGTCTTGCATACGTTAAGTTTAATTCTTCTATGACAGTCGTTGATTAGGACTTACAGATTAGAATACTGGTTCTCCCTTACTAATTAGAAATGCTGATTCTTCGTTAGCTAAGGCATCATTTTTAGAGGAGATCATGTGTGACACCTACAGCAGTGGAAGTGTCACGTGAAACCCTGAGAAGGATTTCACAGAACCCTGAGTTCCCCAACTCCAGCTGTCATGTGAAGGCTGCTCTCACAAGCAGGTACCTGCACACCAGTTCTTTGCCTTCCCATCCTGAGAAGAGGCTGAGGACTTCTCCCTTCAGCTATACACTTTCTTGCTTGTATATTACCCCCTTCTTAACTTCAGCCCCAAAGACTCTTCCAAAAGATCCTAGGAGAAAATTACTCTGATAGAAAAATGAGAAATTTCTGTCTATTATATCTTCTGGTCACTGTGTCATAGATCCAAGTAAGTTCCCCACCCCAGGGAAGTGGTACATTAAAAAGTTATAATGATATTCTAATAAAGGAGAAGAAGCCACATTACTGGGTCGTAGTCTCACATAAACACTCCTCAAGAATGTGCCAGATCCCCAATTATTTCGTCTAGTCATTCAAGTGGTATAAATTGCTCAGTCCTCACAGACGCTGCAAAGAATTACCTATAAATAGTTTTTTTCTGGTAAGTCGGAATGTGGCCTGCAGTGGGGGCAATCAGTCTCAATCAAAAGTAGAGACATTTTAAGGTTTCTTTCACCTTGGGCCTGTGGCTGGTCTCCACATTTGAAGTAAGAGAATCATTTCAAATGAAGAACAAATGTTGTGAAAACATGTCTGTTTGCAGTAATTTCCAAGTGTGTTTTCTTCTGTTTACCAGAGATCTGGAGAAATAAGAGACAGCCTCTTAACTAAATTCACTAAATAAAAGGAATCTGCTTTTGAAGTATATGGATTTCAGAATCAAATTTCCTTTTTCTGTGCCTGTTGGCTTTATAGGCTTGTTTACTCAGGAGGAAATGACTTGTTTTATAATGTGTTTAACATCATGTTAGTTAATCTGTGCCATAATACAGAGTTGTTTCCTTGTGTAAGCAAGCATTTCACGTGTAAGCTTGTGTGAATCTCACTGAATTGAGGGGAGTCTGTATTCAAGCCTGTTCCTCTGTTTACAGGATGTAAACAGAGCAGACTTGTTGCTTAAGTGCCTGTATTGTATGGTTGAGATACCTCTCTCTGTATATACTATCTTCTTTAAAGTTTCTTCTGATTAGTTTCCCTCATTAATATTTTGGGACAGTTTTGCAAGCAGCTTATGTGTGGAAACTAAAGCCTCTAAAATGTCACAAAACGAAATCTCAGAATTGGGCCTCTTCAGGAAAAAAGCCACAAAATTATTCTTGTTGCATAAGGTTTCAAAATTACCAAGCTCCTATTTAGACAAACTGCCTGGAGATGGGATTTTTAAAAATGACAGTCTTGAGAAAATCAAACCTCTTTGAAGGCATTTCCAAGTAGGGGAAAGATACAATGACTAGTGTTTATACGAAAAACCAGCTTTCTAAGGAACAGAGAATATGCAGTCATTGAAAAATATTACTGCTTTGCTCATAGTATTCATAATAATCAGAAAGTATGTGTGTACATGTATAAGAAATAATACTGTATAAATAATTCTCAATTACTGAAATGGCTGACTGCTGCAGAATATCTCTACATTAATATTTCTTAATATAAGATACTGTAGAGCTATTTAGATAAGGCTTTAAAAAATTTCAAGCATCTGTCCATCATCAGCAAGCAGAGGAGACGTTAGTTAAGTTCAGCTGATCTGTTCATTGCTAATACATTGTGTGTGGGTTTTTTTGTTGTTGTTGCTTTTTAATTTTTCATAATTTCTGATGAAGAGCAAGAGTTGGGAATCGTTTTTTTGTAAGTAGATCAAATCAATATACATATCAAACAGATTTCAAATCCAAAGCTTTCAGTGTGTTGCACCCACTCATGACAAGTCTTTGTAGTCTGTTTGAGCTGGTCCACTTCAGCCCTGTGTGCCTCTCTCTCCTGCCTTGCCTCTAAGGTTTCCACAGAAACTAAAACTTCACTGCTATTTTAGAGAATGCATTCTTTCCTACTACACCTCTTAAATCTTCCAGCTGCTATGGGGTTTCTGCGCTATCTGTCCACACTCAGTCACCTCATCCTTTTAAATTAGATTTAGAATGTAACAATATAGTGCCTGATGGTGCCACCCCACTGTGGTGTGTCATGTTTTCTGTTTAACTTAGAAAAGATAGAATGGTAAATTACAGCTGTTGTGGGTAAGGGGAAATGTTGTGAAATTAAAAAGTAGTTACTTTTTGGAAAATAAATGGCAGTCCCGGGAAGGAAAGAAAAAAAAAACCTCAAGGAAAAGCAAATTAGTAGTAGCATGGAAATAATACCGCTTGGCAAGCTGCAAGTTTGGAGGTCATAGAATCATAGAATCATAGGTCATATTAGAAGGTTCCAGGACAGTATATTAATTTTTGGTAGAGTGTTTCATTCCTAGTTACTTGTGTTTTTCTCTTTTGTTAAAATATGGCTACAAATCGTGCTTGATACAATTTACTGTAGAGGCAAATCAGGCTGATATTTTATCTTATTTAAACTATACGGTCCATTTCTGGTGGTATGAAAGAGCTGGAACTACAGTTAGTGATACTACTTTACAAGAAAAAGAAACAAAAGATGAAGCAGAAGGGAATTGAGCCCATAGATGTGTAATGGAAGGCAAATGATTGTTTCCAGCACTGAACAAGGAAAGCCTTCTGTGAAGGGTTTTAGGTAATTTTGTTCAGCTGAACAAAGTGGAGAATACTTATCAAAATTGCCATTTTAAAAATCTCATTGTGAATACTCAGCATGCTGTGATCATACACTGTGTAATGGTGTTTGCAATGGATAAATTGCTGTAGATACTATAATATAAATAACTATTTTGTGCATTAAGAAGCAGTTCACTTCAGGATGGTTTCTATCTCAGGAATGTTCTGAAAATAGGACTTTCGAGAATAAAAGCATCAAAGTACTCTTTGAGTAATACCAGTCTGCTAAAGTGCTAGGATATTTTTAATATTTTTTGGTGGTATTATTTAGAAGCAAATAATAAAATCACCTAAGTGATGCTTGCTTTGGTCTTAATCTATTTGTTATTTTTACTGTGGCCAAAACTTACTAATTTGAAACACCACACAGCTTCAGCCAAAAATTTTTAAAGGCTCCAGTGACAGGAGGGCAGAGAAAGTTAATCACATGAAAAAAACGATTTGGCTCTTACAGACTTCAAGCACACTAACCTGGAGTGCTGTGGATTTGCTGCAAAATAAGTGGCAGGAAGCCCCAGAGTTAAAGTAAATATCACTCTTGGGTGCTAAATCGACCTCCAGAAACACTTTGCTAAAACAAGAGAGGAGTCACAGTGAAAAAAAATGCCGTACTCTGCTGAATTCAGTCTCTCACAATGAGCATAAGAAGCAATATCTTGTGTTGTCCTGTAATATGTTGCTGCTCCATTGACAGCTCCTTTGGATCAGTTTTCACAGATATTTTTCCAGTCGTGTTTACCACAAACATGTTTGTTCCAAAGTGTAGATGAAAATGGTAACAGGCTTCAATAAAAGGCACATGATAAAAGCAGGATATTACCACTTTGAAGGAACTGTAGCATGGGTTAGGAAAATGTCTTCATATCCTCCTTCTCTTACTGCTTGCCTAAGAGTACTTTTTTTTTTTTTTTTCCCCCTTAAGTTTATTGTGGAAAGATGGTCTCAATCAGAAAACTGGAAGAAGTGAAAGAAAGCCTGGTCCAAATTTTTCAGCAGAATTCTCTTGCTGTAATGGAAAATAAGTGGTGTAAGGGATTTGTCTGAAGTTTCTCTTTCTGCCAAAGCCTTTCTGAGTGATAAGTGGCCCAGTCACTTCACCCTCAGTTTCCATTATGAATAATTAAGTCCAATAAAAGATAGCTACTAAAAAATCATGCTTACCTGATCTAATTATGTTGATATTCCAACAAATGTAAGGCATAAAGTCCAGTAATATTGCAGGGGAACCAAAAATACTGGATCTAGCATAGACCCAGGTTTAAGTGTTAGGTCATGGAAAGCCAAGCCTCTTTCCTACATATAGCACAGAGTTAAAGTATAATGAAGAACTCTTTTAAAATTTATATAAATCAATAATTTGCTTAGAGTAATTCAGATCTCAAATTTAATGCTGATAAATTAATAGCTTTCTTCTAGGTAATAACTAGTAAGAACCATGAGCATCTTCCAGTATTCTGGTAATGGCACTTTTTGCACCATATAGATGAAGGAATTGAGATGAGAATCAATTAAAAAGTGGGAGGGGGAGGAATATTTTAGGAGTTTTCAGCAGATTTTCAGGAAAAAAAGAAGAGGTTATGCATTCCAAAGGTACAAATTTGGGAAGGGTTTATTTCTCGATGAGAGTTTAAGTCATCAATATCATAGCTGAACTAAGCACTTATCTCTAATTCTGAAGGGGTTTATTTCCTTAATTTTTCTTTGATTTTACTGCTTGGAGACTAGCCTGCTAATTTTATTCATAGCAGAGGTGTTACTAACCATACAACTGTGCCCATTGCCACAGGCAATCTCAGTGCTCGCTGCTCTCTCTTTGTTTTTGTTTTGTAGAAATGTATTCCTTTGGCTGCTGTGGCAACTGTTTATTACATACATTTATAAAAGTACTTACTGATCTCACTGTAGCATCTGGGCAGGCAGCTGTGACTCCCTTTCTCTTCCCCACGACGCTGTTGCTGCAGCACCCGCTCTGCTTGCTCTTCATTTTCTACATCTCAGAAGAAAGGCAACAGGGAAGGAAAGAAATAAAATGAGTAACTGCTGTACTGTATTAAAATCCCCCTGCACCATTTTCCACCTCCTCCTCCTTTCTGGAGAAAGACGAAAAATAGCAGGATGTGTCAATGGCTCCTGATGAGAGAAAAAGAAAGGGGATGTTAGGGGAAGGGGGATCTGCATGTACCTGGAGGGAGAAAGGTTCTACCATGAAGAAGAAGCAATGAATTACCACCATACAGAGAGGGGGTGGTAGAGAAACCACCCTCAAGCAGAAAGTAGGAAATAAAAATTCTATGAAGAAGAATTGTCAGTAACAAGGGAAGAGAAAGGATGAAGGCTTGACAGGTGGTGGATCAGGTGGGCTTCCAGAATGGAGAACAGAGAGAATTGGAAGAAGAGCAGAAGAAACTCAATAGATGACCAGTTCTGCTGGCACTCTGTCCATTCCAAAGGCAAAAACACACAGCAGTGGGAAAGCAGGGCTGAGAGCTACGGTTGCTCATGGGGTGGTGGTGCCAGTGCTTCTCAATGATGGTACTTCGGCATTTTGTTGAATGGGAATGGGGTGGGTGGGCAAGTGAATTCTGAGCTACCTGGTCATGTTGGCATCGGTGTAGGTCCTGCTGACTTACTTCTCCCCAGATTGAGATCATCAGCAACACTTGCCAGCACAGCCCCACTGCTAGTCTTGTGGCTGTCCCCATACCTGGGGACAGCCCTGATCCATGGTACAGACCAAAACAAAGCTTTCGCTTAGGGCCAGTTTCAGTATCAGCAACATGTTCAAAACAGAGAGCAGACGTATAAACTGGGTTTGTTTTAATGAGGCTTTATGTGAGCTTGTCAAGAGTTGTGTCTCACTGGAAATGGAATCTTCTGGTTTGTCACATCCATCCTCTTCCCTCACCAGCTGTGTTGTGTGATTTTGCTGATCTTCCAATACTTTTGTATTCACTTTGCCCTCTGGGCAACAGGCTTCCCAGAAGCAGTCGCAGAGGGCACCTAGAGGCAGGATCTGCTCCAGCAAAACTGTTAGATGTGCAAGAACCAGGATTGCAAGAAAAAATGTTTTATGTCTTATCAATTGACATAATTCTGTGGTGAGCTTCTCTCCTCAGAGGGAAATCTCTTAAATAGTAAGGTCAAGGCTCTGTGTAATAAAAGGAAAGGAAGAGGAAGAGACTTGAGTGTATCCTTCTTCTTTCTGCTGTCATATATAACTGAAGATAGTTGAGACAGTTTGCATCCTTCATGGACTGCACCTAGTGCAAGAGTACCCCAGTTCTGATGTGTGTTGCTGTGTACTAAGGCAATTCAAATTAGATAATGTAGTCATAAGAATGAATTGCCGTAGGCAATGCCATGGAATGTGAGTTCTTGCACAAAGTTAGCGTGATACCTGGTCCTGCTTTATTCTGACCTGCTATAAAGGATGAGGATAAGAATGAACTTAAACTCACCCAGTACAGAAGAGTCTGTTTTTTTCTGAGTCCTGAGGAATGGGAAGGCCTCCCAGCCATCTCTCTTTCCTGTTTTATTTGGCCTGATCGCTTCTCCCCGCACACCATTAGCATGTCGGAACTAGAAGGCAATTTAAGTTACAATTCCTTTTCTTACTTATTTGTTTTGTGCTGTAAGCTTGCCTTTCCCTTCCATTAAAGATTACAGTTACAATTTAAATGTGGATGCCAGCAAGATTCAGAGACCAAGAATGGAAGGGAAGACATGGAACTGGTCCTCATTTTCTACGGTGTAAGGCTATGCTATCTCCAGTTTTAGGCACTAGGGAAGCAGAGGATCCCTCATCAAGAAACATAAGTTAGATTAGAAAATAATATTATTTTGACTATTTTTTCTCTATGAATACTTGATAAATGTGGAATACTGTTGTTTGTTTCAATTTCTGTGTTTTGACTTTTTTGAGTTATTCTCTGGAAATTAAGTAAATTTGTATACAAATGAGAGCTCTTACAAAACTAAAAATCAACTGTACTCTCAAAACTTCTCCAGATAGATTTTCATCTAATATGTCTCATAGATGCTGTTGTTTTCGTATAACTCTCCTAATACGTCATTTTAGATTTAATATTTCAGGATATTCTAAATGCAGGGAAAGCTTGGTGTTTATAATGGATTGTACTGGACAAGCAGCTTTTAGCAGCACTGCTTTCAAGTGACTGCCTGCCTAAAACATGTTGAGGGAATAGAAAATACTCAGTGCTTTAAGCATATTTAGAGCAAAATGAATTCAGTTAAAGTAGCGTTTAAAGTATTTTGCTACTAACTGTAGCTGATGTGCATACATTTCACCTGCAAGTATGTATGTGGGAAGCAGTAGCAGAACTAAAATATGTAAGGAGAGGCAAAGGAGAGTGAAACACAAAGGAGACCATTTTACATGTGCTATCTCCTTTGTCCGGAATTTCATACACCCATACTGATGTCATTCTGGAAGAGGAAGAAGGTTGGCTCCATGTCCACCCACCCCAGCTTTTCCAGTGAGCAAAGCCTCCCCAGCTGGGAGGTAAACCAGGCAATATTCTCTGCAGTGTTTCATCAGCTGTGGGGGAATAATGACAGCAGAGAGCCAGCTCTTGACACTCCATTGATAACGTCAGGTCTCCAGGGCCTTTATGCTCAGCTGCACCTCACTCCTATGTTACAAATTTGCACCTGGGAGATAAGGCTGGCAACACTGAGAGTGCCAACTCTGGAGTTGCACTGCGTGCTTCTGGCTGGGCTCCTCCATCGCCTCATCCGACAGGGTTTCAGCATCAGAGCTCAAAGTTTGAGGGTGCACTGCTACTCTGACAGCAGACCTTCTCCTAACCACCTTATTCTTACAGTTCAGCCACTTTGCCCTGGAGCTGCCACAGCCACTGTTATTTCTCCCCCAAAGCTGACTAATTTAGCAGCAGGTCAGTAGCAGGCAGCGTGCGTGCGCCCTGGCCCTGGGTCAGCTGAGTTCAAGACAGATTTAGTCTGCCCTTTGCCAAGTGGGTGCACATCTGAATCTGGCCTTCCAAAGATAACAGAACTTCAGGCACGGAGATGTTTGGTTTGCTTTCTTTGAGATCTGTGGTTTGGTTGCCAGTAACATTAATAGAGCTGGAATATAAATCATACTGAAAGTAAAACACTTGGGCTTCAGCGTGCCGGGCAGATATCCATGTAGTGAGAAGGGCAATTAAATCCTCTTGCATTATAAACCTTATAGAATAAGGCTCTGGCTGAGGTCTTGCACATATGGGAAATTTTCTCTGGTGAAGCCTGATGAGTCGTCGTTCTTGTTGCCAATAATGTGCATAAATAAGAGGCTTAACAATTAGGAAAGAAGGAAAACAAAGATAATACACCTGTCAAACTTTTTGTATTATTAATGTGCAAGTGAAAAAACATTATGCCTGTGCATGCTGTCTCCCTTAGTACCAGCTGTTGCCTGTGCACATGGGTCGGTATTTTACATCGGCTGAACAGCCTTGCTGCTAGCAAGCACTCTAACAGGCAACGTTGATAACGGCAGTCTTCCACACTCCATACAATTCAAGCTATTCTTCAAATTAATAATAATACTTAATAAAGCTTCATCTCTCATTTGCAAAGAAAACCTTCAATTAATGCTAATCAGCATCCTTAGAATGTGATCAGGCTGGGCTTGTAGCTGGACGTGCCGGAACAGTTCAACTGGCAGATGGAGCATTTTCCAACTATTCTAATTAATGGCTGCTCATTTAAAATGTTAATGCAATTAAATAAATAGGCAAAACAAATAAAAATAATATACGTTATGGAAACGACACTAGCAGAGAGAGTTCTGATCCAAAAAGTGAGCCTTGCTCAAACCCAGAAAGGGCCAGCCATCCCCTTCTGGCTACATAAGGTGTAATAAAGGCAAGCCTTACTTTTGTTCCTTGCTGTTTCCAACCATTTCTCTGGGACTGACATTTGTATCATTTCCATTTTAACCTACTGGTGTCAACTGAGTCATTGCTTCTCCGAGCATTAGAATGTTTTTCTGCAGAAAATGGGAAAGGATTTCCTTCATATAATACAGGCTTTTTTTCATGTAAGATTTAGATTGCCCTTGCTTCTTACCTTTTCTATTTGAACCAATTGCCTGATTTATTTTTTTTTTTAAAGGTTTTATTTTCTGTGAACATTGTATACTGTAGCACCAATGTAGTCCCACATTTGTTTGGGCTTATAAAGAGTTCAATTAGCCCCTTAATGCCTAGTTCAGTCACAATTAAACCTTCCCTGTTGACTCAGGATTGGTCTTTCTAAAGGCAGTGGAGGTGTTTTTAATTATTCATTCACTGGTTTGTTTCTTACAGCAGTCTCAGCTGTGCCTTATTATTCAAAGGTTAATGCAAACTGAGAACTGGGTAAATTAAATTTGTTTGGCAGCTAGCAACCCGATGCATTATAGACACTATGAAATATGGATAGCAACACTTCTGCTATTGTGACACTTAAAAAGCCAGATTTTTATCTTTAAAACAATTACTACTTTTGTTACCGTGGCTGATAGAAAGTGAATGTTCCATAATGTTATAGTTTCTGTAACCCGTTTTTGTTAAGAAAGCACGTAGTTTAGAAAGCCAAGAAGCATTAACAGCTATTACAGAAAACTGATGTCAGTACCATGACTAATGAAGTACCGCGCGCAATGCTAAGTGACACAGTTGTATGCAGGGAATCATGCAGTCAGAAGTTTTAATGAAGGGAGCCCAAGGAATTTCAGGTGAAAGAGGGTTTTATTAACTTTCAGTGAACAAAATTAATAGTTGAGCAGTGAACATGACATGATGTCGTATAATAATTGTATGCCTTGGGTGCATTGTCAGGCATGGAGCATAGCCAAGAGCTTTCATCTGTTCTATACACAGGGTTATTTCACAAACCCCTGCATGCTGTGGAAATCTTTATTGCAAACATAACAAGAATTGTTTCACAAGAAATGCCTTAAGACAATACCACATCACTTACTTGAAATATCTACCAGCACTGTCTTTCTCTGAAAAATATTATTCAGATATCTAGAAGTCACCATCCCAATTGATCCTAACTAAAATTCAGGTCCTGTATTAGTGACTGATATCAGCAGGCTGTGAACCAAAAGAAGTCTTCGTATTCCTTAAGAGGCCACCCTGAGTACAATATGTGTTTCTATGGACAAGCATTATGTTGTATGAAAGAAGGCTGTGTTGGCTGTGTTGAGTCATGCCCAAGAACTTTTATGACTTGTTAATTTTATTTTTTCTGGAATTTTCTGTGAGGGTGAGAGATTTTTCAGGTTTCACATACAGGATCGTGTTCTGTATCAGTAGTGCATTTTTAAACGAGGACTTTGAAGGAACATAATTCAAAATGTTTATCCCATTTACTGCTTATAATATTTTTAAGATAGGGTAATGATTGAAGAGTAAAGCAGCCTTCTGTACTAGTGACTGGGGACCTTAGGTTAGTAACTTAGAAAGTGAAGCTGCAAGGTTGTGTGTTCCCTGCTCAGTCTTTAGTACAGCCTGTGCTGTATAATAATGTGCATAATTACACTGCTACTGACTGATGAGGTAGGTGGATGAGGAGGCAGATGAAAGTAGGTGCTTGTGAGGCAAGGCCATGGCGACATCTCAGCAAAGTCTCTGTATCCTTGCACTGTAAATACTTAACATCTACCCACTAAAATATCTGAGATAAAACAGTCAGGAATTTTTCTGTGCTTATTTGAATAATTTATAATATGATTTTAATACTTCTTCCTGGCTGAATATATCACTTCACTGACAGAGCTTAGGATACCAGTTATGAGTTTTATCCAGGACAACTTAATGAATGTGATACACAAATATAACTTGTAGAGTTCTTGCAAAAACAGCAATACTACTAGTAGAATATAACTGATGCAGTATATTCTTGATTGTATGTTGCTATTATGTTATATTTTTGTTTTCTGTTTTAGTGCTGGACCCAAAGGAGACAACATTTATGAATGGAGGTCAACTATACTGGGGCCTCCAGGGTCTGTATATGAAGGTGGAGTTTTCTTCCTTGACATTACCTTTTCACCGGACTATCCTTTTAAACCACCTAAGGTTAGTAAGAGGATATGAAAAGTCTGATAGGATCCTCTCCTTGTGATGTTTTTTAATGTGTGTGTTGATGTATCATTGTAGAATGAAACATAAAACTTTCAAGGCAATAATGAATATTTAAACTGAGTATTTTGATGGAAAGAATTTAAATAACTGCCTAAAATTTGCCTGCATGTTGCCAGTATAGTTGGATGGATATGGATTTATTTAGCAAATGGTTGCATAATTTTCAGCAGTTATTTGCTTTGGATTTTTTTCTAATACGAACATATTTATATTTGAGTTGCACCCTTTCTAAGCAGCTGAAGATACTTAATCTTTCCTGTTGACCCAGATCATTCACCAGGGGTCCTTGGCAGTCTGACAAAAATATGCATCTTTTGCACTACCCCATATAAATTGCTTCTGCAGATGCAAGATACACTGTTGTTCATGAAGTTATAAGTAATTGCTGTACATCAGTCCTCTGATAAAATGCAGAAATACAGCAGCAAAGGCAAGAAACTGGAGTGAAAGACAGAGATTTACAGAATTCCTTAAAGATTCCGTTTCTAATGCTGTCAATAAGTACACTAAACACAAACGTAGAACTGTACTAATAACATGAAGGTGGCAGATCATTACCTTGAAAAATCTAGTTATTATGAAGACTGGAAAAACAGAAATGCAATGAAATGCAGTAGTGCAGTGTCACTGATGACCAGTAGTATTAATTACTGAGGAAGGGTGCCAAAATGGGGCTTCATGGAATGATCACAGGTTTATTACAAACCACCTGTCTGATGCATCTATAAAAAAGACAAATGCACTGCTAAGATGCATCTTCTGGCATTGCCTGTAGAGATAAGGAATTACCAATGTCATATTCAAGACACTTACAAGACCTTATTGGGAAGACTGAGTGCAATTCTTAACACACATGTTCACTAACAGGAACAGAAACTGGGAACATTTACCCCACAGGACTGTTAATAGAGTCAAAGGGTCTGTCTTTTATAAAACAAAGTGCAAAGAGCTGAATTGGTCACCTTGCCAATGTGGAGAGTGAGGGTCTGGAACAGCTCCCCGGGAGGAGCTATGGGAGCAAAAATACTTACCTTCTTTTTGACACATCTGTGAAAGGGTTGGTATGCTGCCTTGGTCTATAATAGAAGGGTATTACGTTAAAAGAGAGTAGCTGATTCCAATGGGATTGCCATGAGTACTCTATTGAAAGAGAAGTGTTTATAAAGAGAATTTTAATGCCACGGTAGTAATTTTTATAATAGTTAACATTAATATTATCAGAAAATTTTTTAAAAGAAGGAGAGATATGAATTCGAAGTACTTGTCTTTCTGTAAATGGGACTTTCCCAGCCAGAGACCTAAAGATGGATGAGTATAGTGGTAATAGAGATGGTCCTCTTTTCACAGACTATCCTTTTAAACCACCTAAGGTTAGTTTCCCACTTTTAGTGTTCCAGTTTAGGGAAGCTTTGAGGTCACGGACAAGTCTTACATGGGCTGTACACCTTGCTGACTGCACATTTTCTGATTCAGATAACGGTGACTACACAGTGACAAAAGAATTTGAAACTTTGAACTTCTCCTTCAGTTAGTTACAGCTTTGGGCACACTGAGCTGGGGCAATGCACTGTTTGTCCTGCTTCCTTCCCAGGCCAGTCCAGACTTCTTAGTTGCTATACAAGGTCTATCTGAACAAGCCCTATTGTTTGCTTCTTTGCTGGGCTTGTCTGTTTGTAGCAGCTGTAATGCAAGGGTTACATTCAGTCCCCCAGTGTATTGGCAAATCCACTAAATGGATTTATTGACTATAAAATAGCTGGAATTTCTTGCAGATATCCAAAGCTATTATGTAAAGAACTAGATCTGAAAGACAAGTTGGAGGGATACTTTTTGTCATTCTCTCTGTTGAATATGGTATGTCTTGAAGCAATATATACAATAGGCATCCTTTTAAAATAGAAGGTGAAGGTCCAGTTTGCTGTTTAAACACGAGGTAAAGACTTTCTCAGTCCACACTCAGTTGTGTTTGGCAACTGTATTATTTTGATACATGTGTAATGCAGCTGTGCATTGCTTATTAATGAAATATCAAGCAAAGAGGTGGTTCTTGTCCTGCTTTGTAATGATTTTTGTCTGCCTTTATCTTGATGCCAATTGTCATTCTAAGAAGTGTGTGCATATAAATCCTATGAAAATGTACTGCTTGATACAGGATGAGAGTTGATGATGCCATGTTGTATTACTAAAAAGCCAGTATTTATGATGAGGGAAATTGTTATCTGTAAGTAATGAGTACATGTACACAGGAGACTAATGTCAAACATATTTTGTACACATTAATCCTTATTCTATTCACTTCAGCCACTGTTGTAAGTGACCCCTGTTTTCAGTCCTGCCGTAGCATCTCTCAAACTGTTGCTATTTCACTACACCTATTTTCCTAACCCTATGAAACTGATTCATAGGTTAAATAGTTGGGGAAAACCCTTGAATAAAGCAGCATGGGAAGGTGATTGCTTGTCATAAGGTAGCTGCTGCCAGTCAGTATTGTTGGGAAATGGTGGTTAAATGTGTTCTCCACACACTTCTTTCTAGAAAAAGAAAGGTAGTGAGTACATGGAACGTAACATACGGCCTCACGGTACGGCGCTCTCTGTGTCAGTCAGTGTTGACATCTCTTCTGCTTCACCACAAGATTTGTGATATTTGGTGCTGTTCTCAGAATCATGGGTCCTAGGGTTATGGGAATACAGAGCATTTTAGATGTTTTTTCTAAGTATAGTCGAAGTCCTTATGGCTCTATCATCTTATAAAATCTAAAGATAAAATACAAGACTGGAATGTACTTTGAAAGACATAAAATGTATTCCTGAGTGTTGGCAAGATTACCTCCCAGAAAGTACATAAGCAGAAAGGGTCTAATTCACATTTCTCGCTATGGCTGAATTCATACATTCCTCCTGAGATTTCTGTGGGCCATTTTCATCCCTCTTCTGCTATGAAGTAAGGAAACATTTAAATGAGTGCTGTCAAAATTGATCTTTGTGACCACAAAAGACCTGGGAAGAAAAAGAAACTGAATTTCCCAGATGCAATTACTT
The DNA here is from genome assembly GCA_020745705.1 of Hemiprocne comata. Taxonomy (NCBI): domain Eukaryota; kingdom Metazoa; phylum Chordata; class Aves; order Apodiformes; family Apodidae; genus Hemiprocne; species Hemiprocne comata. The sequence goes on from CM036587.1 coordinate 40,986,763, forward strand.
TGACCCAGCCCGAGATTCCAAAGGCAGATGCTAATGTCACATAGCATAGTTCCTGTTAAAGGTCCTAATCCAAAGAATATTAAAATCTGCAGAAAGATTTCCACAATCCCTTTTCCTTATCTATTATCGGATGTTGTGCACTCTGTTATCACACGTGTATTTTGCACATGGATCTTGGGAAGATTAAAATAATTTTTTAAATAAGAAAAATACATTGAAAGTGGACTCTGCATAGTTGTCCTTTTTTATTATTATTATAATTAAAATACATCTGTGGTGTAACCGTTGTTTGGTTGGTATTATACAAGGTTCTCAGTATTTTCTAAAGGATCCAGATTCCTTCTATAAACACTGTTGATGCCTATTCTGATCATTGGACACCCTGCTGCATATTGGAAAGCATTAAATAAAACAAAATTAGACATCTGAGAGTACATTTACACTTAAAGATGTTTTACCTGTATTTTGGGGGTTTTTTACAAATGTATAAAGTAATTTTATTTTGTCTTCTAGATAGCTAACCTGCTTTCCCACCTTGTTTTTATCACACAAGAAACTGAATCATTCATTCAGGTTTTGTTTAAACAAAGAAAAGTACCTATCCATACCTTTCAATTTTACGTATTTCTTCAGCTTTTACACCTTTGTAGCCTTCAACATCACATCCTCTTCAGATTTTAAAGTTTTATCTCTAGTCTTTGCATCCTGTGATAGGACAAGGGGTAATGGGTGTAAATTGGAGCATAGGAGGTTCAAGGTGAATATCAGAAAAAACTTCTTTACTGTGAGAGTGACAGAGCACTGGAACAGGCTGCCCAGAGAGGTTGTGGAGTCTCCTTCACTGGAGACATTCAAAACCCGCCTGGATGCATTCCTGTGTGATGTGCTCTAGGTGACCCTGCTCTGGCAGGGGGGGTTGGACTAGATGATCTTTCGAGGTCCCTTCCAACCCCTAGGATTCTATGATTCTATGATCCTCTAATTACACTGGGCGGTCCAGTTCCCATTCCTAGTTTTGTATAGCTAAGCATCATTGCCATCTGGTTTCCCTTCCAGTCTGCACCAACCAGTCTTTCCCCTACAGGTCCATCGTTTTCTTTTTGCCTGTCGTTACCTGTCAGTGTCTATCTGAAGTTAGGACATAAGCATAATATCAAATGAAGTTAATCTTCACCAAAACAGACTATACCATGTGGTAGGTTACAGTATAATTTTCTGTCACGGTACTATTTTTTTTCCCTTTGAAGTCAGTCTATTTCAGTCTTTCGACTTTGTCTCATGCCTTGACACTGGACTCCAGATTTTCCAAGCTGGAGGTCACTTACCCTTTCAGCCCTGCTTTCCTTTTAAATCAGTGGCATTTGGCTTCACTCACAACTGCAGCACAGTCGTGCAGAGAAGAGAGTTGTTCTTTCCCAAAAAGTTTATGATTGTGACTGATGCAGCCTGAATAGGAGTGAGGGAGGGCCATCCCAGCCTAACTCTGATTTTTTTTTTTTTCTACAACCAGAGAACAGGATTTTTAGAACAGCTCATCTGAGAACTGACAAATTAGCTTTGGCTTTCTGGGAGGCTCTAATCAATTAAAAATATTTCCTCGCCTCCACTGTGAGGAAGCTTCTGTAGCACTGCGGAAATTAGCTGAGCACCCAGTTGGCTGAGTCAGCAAGAAAGCAGCCAGCCTGCAGAATCGCTGCTCTCTTTTCAGCTGCATCCCAAGTATCACGTTGGTTTTATGAAATGCCAGGCAGGAGGAAAGTGTGGAACAGACAAAGCATAGATGTAGATGTGATCTCACCTCCTGCTAAAGGCCAGATGTTAGTGAGGCTTCACTCTTGGTCACAAGGTGAGGAGGCTTCACTTCAGCCCAAAAATACAGCATCTCCGTTATACTGCAGTGGGCTGAAGAACAGAGAAAGCTGAGACCTGTTCAGAACTGCCACTTAAATAAATGAATAAAAATACTTGGATGGCCCGCCAAGGAAGTAACCTTACATTTCTCCAGTGCCTTAATGACCCCTCAACCTTTTTTAGGAATACCTTTGAGATTTCTTTTTCCTGCCTAACTAGCTTCCTTTCATACTTAATGGATTCAGACAGTTCACCCCTGGCTTTAACAAAGGAAAGCTGCCTCTCTTGCTCTGTCTCTTTCTTTGGGGTATTGAATGAGCTATATAGCTACGCACAGAGATCTCTTCTGTGGGGTTGTGTGTATCTGGGGGGTGGGGGGGTGTATGTGTATGTACACATGCATATTTATATGTACACACACATGTACATGAATAGGGCTATCATATCTTTCCCACAGCCTGAGCTGAGAGAAAGCATTTCAGTTGAATTTCTGTCCTTGGTCCAGATAAGAAAACAGTGAATTCCCCAAGTATGCAAACTTTTGATCTGGAAACCTCTAAAATTTAGCAACCACATCAAATTAACACTGCATTATTATGTACACTATAGTTATGGAAGGAAGGGCAGTAATTTAATTATCCTGCACACTCCCTCTGGAGCAGGAAGGCTTGACAAACCAGAAAGCCATACCAGGGCCTTTCATACAGGTGTTTGTAGAAAAATGAATGCTCTTCAAAAGAATCTTCCCCCCAGGAATTGTCACTGCAGTGGTGTCTGCATTTTCATAAAGTATAATCTTTGTTAATAACTTTTATTCTCATATTTGACTGCGTTCAGTCTATTACAGTGTCAATTCAATTTAGCAGTAGCTGATACAATATGGATATATCTGTCATTATCCTAGTACTCTGCTAGCTTTATTTTTGAATTTGAGTGATTTGTAAAATCTCTTAATCCCAACTCTACAATTAATCTTGCTAGGGACTTTAATCTCAACTGACTGAAAAATGGTTCACAGGACTTGAAAGCTGCAATATGCTACATCACCTCTAAATCAAAATTAAAATAACAGAAAACTCTATTTGCTCCTTGTAAATCTCATATGTCTATTGACTGACTGAAAAATTGTTCTCAGCATTTGAAAGCCTAACTGTTCTAAATCAACTGTTGGACTGCAAAGAGGGTCTTTTTCTTTTGTAAATATCGTGCACAGTGTCTATAGAATTTGGTCTTAATGGCAATATTAAACATCTTAAATTTTTTTAATGTAATTTTCATATAATAATACTAATCTCTGCCAACTAAATATCATTGTCGAATCCTTCTGTGGTACAAAATTTCTACCTATTTCCTAAATTCAGTCTCATGTACAGGGGGCAGTTCTTTTTATTCTTGGCTTTTACTCTACTTTTTCATACTTATTTTATATGTGATTGGCTGTTAAGAACATTCCTACCTGCAATGTAATAGAAAAACAGTGTTTTCAAGAGTGAATGAGAAGAAAGTATTCGTTGGTATTTCTAACCTAAATTGTTACAACGAGAATTACAAGGCAGACCCACATTTCAACTTGCACGTGTAACTATTAACACAATTTACATTTGAAGCTCTCAAATGCAGAATAACCTTAAGTACAGCCTCTCTGATCATCACTGTTTACCATCTCTGCAACCCGAGTGTAGGCAGGGCTTCAATCTACCTTCTCTTGCTTCCCCCCAGATATTTCCATCCTATGACCAGCCTTCAGATGCAATGGGCTCCTGTCACTGTGATCCCTTATGTTCATTTGCCTCATCATACTTCTCTCACTGCCTCTGTCACATCCCATTAGCTCTCAGTGCCGTGCTGTGCTGCTCACAGCTTTAATCAGCTGCCTCCTGCCCTCCCCATCCCCCCACTCCTGATCGTCTGGTGGTCCCTTGCCTGGCGCATTCCCACACCACTGCCTCCCCCAGCCCTTCACTGTGCCTCTGTGTTCCCTTGTTCTTCACCTGGCCTTGCTATTTGCATCCTCTTGCTGAGGGAAACCCTTGAATCATTCATCCATGACAACAAATGGAGATGGCAGGCTCTCCCAGTGAGCAGAGACTCCAGGTTACTGCAGGCACAAATTGGATGCACGGGAGTTTTTGACAGAGAGATACGGACAACCTACCACCAGCAGCCCATTGTCAGAGCTAGCGGTGTCAGCCTGATTCCTGCTCTTCTCAGAGCTGCTCTTCGCAGGCATGTGAACTGCAGCATGCAGTTCCCACCCGCAATGAAACTCCATTTGTTCCATAAGTTCCTTGTCTTCAGGTAACACTGAACTTACGGGGCAGTGGGCAGCAGTACAGGGCTCCGGGCAGGTCAGACCCAGGCGGTTCCTTAAGAAACTTGAATACCTCTCAGGATCACAGAGATGTGAACTGGAGGACAGGGATGCAAGCAGAAATATGTCAGGCAGAGGAAAGGATCAATAACCACATTTTATTGCAAATAAAGGCAAAAGTCACTTTTTATGGGAGCAATATCATGTAAATCTCTGAGATTTCCTTTGAATTCAGTTATCTGATAATTCTTCTAGTAACTGCCAAATTGAACTGCCATTTATTCTAATGAATAGCCTTCTTTTTCACTCTTTTTTTTTTTAATATACTAATTTATATCAGTAGTTTGGGTCGATTTATTTAGTCTTGATGAAACTGCCCTTCTCCTACTAAATTCTTCCTGTTTTCCCTCACAAAAACTTAGGTGGTTCATAATTTCTTCTTATTTCCTATAAATAGCAAGTACATGAAGCTTCTTAAACGGGCCTGTAAAGGCATCTTATGGGCAATATCTTCTGCTCCACAGCAGTGGTTTGCATACTGCTTCTCCATGTATTTTCAAAATAGGAAATTCTACGTAATTCTGCCATATTATGCACCTTGTACTGCTGCATAAAATGCACATGATGTAAAAATACATCATAGAATCATAGAATGGTTTGGGTTGGAAGGGACCTTAAAGATCATCTAGTTCCAACCCCCCTGCATGGGCAGGGACACCTTCCACTAGACCAGGTTGCTCAAAGCCCCATCCAACCTGGCCTTGAACACTTCCAGGGAGGGGGCATCACAACTTCCCTGGGCAACCTGTTCCGGTGTCTCACCACTCTCAGTGTAAAACTTCTTTTCCTAATGTCTAACCTAAATCTACCCTCTTTCAGTTTAAAACTGTTACCCCTCATCCTATCACTACATGCTGTTACTACTACCTGCCCTTGTAAAAAATCCCTCCCCAGCTTTCCTGTAGGCCCCTTCAGGTACTGCAAGGCCACTATGTGGTCTCCCCGGAGCCTTCTCTTCTCCAGGCTGAGCAGCCCCAACTCTCTCAGCCTGTCTTCATAGGAGGGGTGCTCCAGCCCTCGGATCATCTTCATGGCCCTTCTCTGGACTTGCTCCAAGAGGTCTATGGCCTTCCTGTGTTGAGGGCTCCAGAACTGGATACAGTGCTCCATACATCATGTATCAATGCTCTTTCTTGTCCTCTTTTACACACATATATATACAGATGTGAAAGCAAGAATTTTATGTACATTACTGTAGAAGAAGAGCAGATTAACTGATTAGGCCAGAAAATATTGGTTTGAGGTCAATCTGCCTAGAACTGCTTAATGTAGGGAGCACTTAAATACCCAAAGACTGTTAAAATCGGGCAAGAGGAAAAAAAAAAACAACAACACAGGTTTCTTAAAATGAAGTTTAGGACTTAACGTGCCTACCCACCTGCTGGGCCAACTAGCAGCCCTGTGCCCAGAGCCCCGTGCCTGCCACAGCTGCCTTTGCTTCAGTTTCCTCAGCATACCCAGCAGCTCCCAGCCTACAGAAGCACAATTAGGAAAATCAGTAAGAGACCAAGTACTGCCTGTCACACAGTGATGCGTTATTTTTTTCATGGAGAATAAAAATGTTGCTCTGTGCTAAGCTTACTCACATTCAGGTGAGAAAGGTTGGATTGTGTTAAACCAAACATGAGGGAGCTAGCCAGCTCAGAGAGATGTGCATTCAGGACAATACAGCCTACATCCTGTAAACTACAGAAGGGATTATTTGTTTTGTATAAGTAAAATGGCCAGTAAATCTTTAAACATTTTACTCCATAAAAGGACTTCATTGCTGGCTTTCCATATGGAATTACTAATTGTAAGAAAGATTGTACTGAATAAATTAAAATAATTTTATAATAACTCGTATTGACTTTGTCAGAGAAAGCTTTTAATGCTTTACATCTTATAATATTGTTTCTATTCTGAACATCCCTAACCCAGTTCTCTAGTTCTCTCCTGCTCTTCCTTTATTTTCAGAAAAATGTATATAGTTTAGGATAATTTTTTATTTGCCCTCTCATGTACATCAAAGATTATCAAGGTCCTTTTTTACTTTTTCTGCTGTTAAATCTGTGTGCAAAATGAGTGTGTTTATATAATGTAGATGTTTAATACTGCTGTGCTTACTCAATACTTTTTTTTCCCTGCAACAGTCTGTTTAATGAGGCAGTGTGAGTAGTTACTCAGCTTCGTAATTACCATTAATATAATTAATACTTATTTATTTTGCTTGCTGTTTCATTTTCAGTAGTATTAAAGTTTAACTCATGTGGATGCTGTTATATCCCTTTTAAATTGTTATCACTTCTGGCTAGCTATGTCTCACACGGTGCATTTTGCCACTGAACCTGCAGTGGTTTGCATGTCAGACTTTTCTGTAAGTCGAGCAAAAGTAATTACAATTTGTGGTTTCTTCCTAATGCAGATGACATGGCTTCCTTCAATAAAATAAACTACAGCAGTTCTTTACCAACTGAAATTAGATGTGAGCAAGTTTTTCAGTAACTGGTGGAAGTTCATTGCTTGGCATATATTTAAATCATGCTCTTTAATAGTGACCATCATATGTTCAGTCATTTATTTGGCCTTTTATGTGATAATCCATTAAGTAGCTCAATGATTGTTCACATGCATGCAACAAATTAGTAGTTACAAACTCGAGATGGATCACCCAGTCTTAGAAAGGCAGCCTCAGTGCTGCATATAGATAAAATGAAGTGCACTTTGTAAGAAATGTAAGGATACTCATTAATGGAAAGGCTATTGTGTGAACATTGTGTCACTCAGAGCTATAGATATTTTTCATTTAGATTGTTTTGTAGTATTTTTCTGCTATGACTAAAGAGCACAGGCCTTATCTTTTTTTTATTATTCTCTATTGAAGCAGACAAATCTATTGCTCATAAAGTCTGACAAACTGAAATGGGAACTACTTACTCCTTCCTGAGTTCCATGAACATCATCATAAAGGGCATCATATTTTTTTAATATATATAGAACCTTTTCTGTATGCAGTACAACTTCTTCCACTTCAGGTAGTGCCTCCACAGTTTTATTAAAACAGAACTCCAGGGGAATATTTCAGGAAGACAGAAGTTTCATCTCAGGTAAGCATGCAGGATGCACCTTGTAAGAAATGAAAGAGCTTGAAAGGAACTTGCCAAAACTGCAGGAATGAGAGCCCTAAGATGTCAGCCCTGCTTCCAGTGTTGGTGGAGCAAAAGGGGCTTGTTTTTCTTTATTCCCCTGTTGACTCTGGGAATCTTTCATCTCTCCCTGCACAATCATCTGGCTTCAGTGGGAGGAATGAGGAACAGGAGGTGACAGTTTGAACCCAAACAGGCTGAAGAAAGCAATTCCTGAGTGCACGTTGTAACCCCTCATGTGCTAATACGCGAGACTGGAGAACCATTTCTTCCTCCTGATAATTTTTTGAAGAGAATTACCACTGAATTCGGTAGAGTCTGAAAATGCATGAGATGTGATTGTGGGACCAGCACTTGCAGAGCTGTGTTGCCTTTACGTGCCTGACTGAATCTCACAGTGAAGGTTAAGCAAGTCACACATGTGGATGCCAACACTGCTTGGCTGCTTGGATTTAGATCTAACATAGGAACATTCAGTGCAAAAGAGAGGTACTGAGTGGTTTTAAGACTACACCATTCTGGAAAAGAGGTGTTCAAAATCACTCTGAGATCCAGGAGTGTTTTATCTTGCCTACAACCAGTTGCCTCCAATCACTCAACTGAAATCCATCTTAATTCACTCTTCCCGTTTTTTTTCAGTCCTAAAGATTCAGAAGTCCTAAAGTATTCAGAAGGGTTTGGCATTCAACAGCAGAGAAACAGTTGAGTTTATTATTGTTTGCTTCCAAAACTGATTGAATATAAATTCCTAATAATTAAAATTTCCTTTCAAAAGCTTGTTTGTAGTACTCTTACAGTTTTCAGAAGATAGTCCCATTTTTCCCTAGTTTCTGTAATTTGCATTTTTCTGACCTGCACTTCTATTCAACAAAAATGAGATACCCTCTTAAAACTACAGAATCAAAGAGAGTAAATCCATAGGGGACACTTATCGTTCAAAAAGAAGATAAATTACTCCTTTACTATTCAATTGTCTGAGGATAACTTCTCCTGTACACCCACACACTCCCTTGAGCCCCTGCATGGGATTGTTTAGGTGTTTTCATTAGGGGATAAAGAGAATTAGAGTACATCATTTATAGCAGCCATTTAAGTGGCATCAAAGATAAAAATATGACCATAATAAAGAAAATTTAGTTCCCCTGGAATGGTATTATGACTTGGTTTATCTCTCTGCACATACAATAGGAACAACCCGGCATAACTTTAAAATGTGGGTATGGTAAACATGACATCCAGAAAGTTACCTGTCAGCATTTCCCACATTAGCTGCAATTTGAGGCAACACCAGGGTGAGGAAAGCAGTATGTTATCCCAGTTGTACTGTGTGCTGCTTTGAAATAAGAACACTGTTACCTGCCACCATCAAGCCACAGTTCCCAGCATGTTAACTCTGTCATTAATACAGCTTCTTCTGGAATTCTTTTGGAATTCTGAAAAAATTTAATATTTTTGTCACTAAAATGTCTCCATGTGCCTAGGCAAGCATTTTAAGGTGCACTGACATGTTTGCTGAGTCGGTGATGTATTTGTCAGTGATAAGCAGCAAAACGTATCTTCTGAGTGGGTGCCTTTCTCACTGCCATGGGTTTCAGATATGCTCATAGTGAAAAAATGCTACATTTCAGAACTAAGTATTTGCTAAAATTAGCCTTCCAACTACACATGGGTGTAGAGCCACCTGTAGTTATCCACCAGATAGCCTGAGATTGCAGTGGAGTGTTGAACAGCTTATGAAAGACGTGAACTGCCTCCATTAACCCCAGTGGCTCTCTGAATCCTGCCAAATTCCCAGCACCCTTGCTTTAGTGCTTCAAAACCAGCTCAGTTGGGGGAACATGTGGCAACATGCCTGTCCTCTCAGCTGATGGTAAAACAGTTACATGTTAAAATATGGGCTCAAATTGACCTTCTCTTAAGCAGGTTACAAGCTCAGACTGACCCATCTATGAATAATTTAGAGAGTATAATTTAATGCGTTCAATGGATTCAGTGTGTTTCCCCTACATTTGGTGAGACCATTTATATCTACACTACTCAGTGTATTCAGATACCACTGAATAAAGTCCTCAAATATTTTCGTGGAAACATAGTACAGCACCTTTGTTCAGGGAAAAGAATAAGCAGAAACTTTATTTCAACATGGTACTGAGAAGTAAATATACAATAACTAGAAGTTAACAGGTGCTGAAGTGTTTGCCTGAGTCATAAGGACATCCTGCTAGGAAGCATCCCCTGATTCACTTGTATTTCAAGTATAAGAGTGCCTGGAGTTCATCAATCCAGGAATTTCATGAGCGCTGGCCTAGTGTTCACAGGATGCTCCTCTGCACCAGCCCACTTTGTGGACACTTTTGACACGGAGTTCGTGGAAGGTAGTTTACCACTTTTCGGTATTTGTAACCTTCCTTGTTAAAAATAGCTTCCCTTTGTGGATGACCATTTTATTTTATCACTAAATACTCTTCTCTTCATCTTGCAGAAGACTTCCTTCATTCCAAATGCCGAATGTGCTTGGAGTCCTACTAAGGGAAAAAAATAGATCATCTGCCTATAGTGTTTGGATATTGGCTACAGTAATGTGCCAGAAATATGTTAAATTCTCATAAAAGTCCTGGAAGTGAAGCACTTAGGCTGGAAAACAATAAGTAAAACCACAAATGTAGGGGGAAAAAGGAAAGAACCTACAAATGCATAGGGTGTGGAATGGCAAACTATTAAATTATCCTATGAAATGGCAATACCTTAAGACATAGATGTGTTTAAAAACTAGTGAACTTGCTTTGTTGAGATCTTTGTTACAGAACTCACTGGGCTCCAAAAGAACATTCCCAGATTTATGTGGAAAAGTACTTATGAGAAAAAATATTTCTTGTTGAATGTAGTGGTTTAATACCAGAATTCTGTTACCTTTTCTTTCTGTTATTTTGTCAAACCTGCTTGATTTAATCCAAAGAAACAGAATTGTTCCGTGTGTTAGAGAAGGATTTGTTTTTAATAGAAGTGATCCAGCAACCATGTTATTTCACTTGTATCCTCTCTTCTGCTTACTGATAAGTGGCCTGATCTTAATCCCACTGAAATCACTGAGATTTGTCATATTTAATAGAATCAGAAAAGGAGCATGCCTGTCATCATTTTCTGTTGCTCTCCAGAAGCAACTTTATCTGTGTGGTAGACCATGGGCAGATACATAAGCACTCCCAGTCATTAGCACTGTTCAATTCTGGTGAAAAGCTTTCCTAAGCTGGGGTGTGCTTTGCCTGCTGTTGTCATCTGCCTCACCAGCCCCTCAATTGGCAGGGTTGCTGATGATGAGGTAGACCACGGAAATTGTACATCTTAATTTTAGATGTTATCAACATGCCATTAAAACCATCTGGTTTGACTTACTGTTTAGGTGGAACCAATGGAGAAAGTAGTCCGTGATGGAGACCCCCAGGAGGTAGTTTTTTACATTGTCCCTTCTTATTCGGTAGCCCCAGTATTCATTCTGAACTATGAAATGGACTTTCATAGCTGAACTTTTAAAATAGGAGACCTATATCTTCAACTTGAAGCAGGAGCACAACACTCTAGGCTAAAAGAAGTTACCTCCTCCTTGGTTTGTTTCTTGTGGTATCACCTGGCAGACAATATAGAATGGATACAGAAAATCAACTACAAAACCCCAAAAGGTGTTTGTAAGCAGTTTTACGGATTCAGCAGTAAAAAGAAAAACATCTTACTTGAGCAGCCTTTCTCAAAGATATTTCACTTTACTTTTTCCAGGAGTCATTGATGTGATGTCTCCACTTTTTTTTTTCCAGCTTAATTTATCAGATGAAATGATGAACAGATTAAGACAGCAGAAAAATCTATCTTCTTCTGCCTCTCTTCAAAGTATGAAGCAGCTGTGGGCCTGAGTTATGAACATTGTCCGGATCAGGGACTGGAATAGCTTTTTTTGGCTCCATAAAAAATAATGAGATCAGTGAGAGCAAGGGAAGAGGAAGCTTGGTGAAGGAAAGGTCCCGTTCTCACCTTGTACAAACCAGTTCCACTGTTGGCCACAGGTGGAAGAGGTGGAAGACTTTGTTTTCTTTGTTTTCTTATGAGTATCCCTGTCTTGCTGTCTTTGACAGTAGAAGAGTACTGTCATTTCAACCAGGAAAGCAGAGTGTTAGATCGTATGTTATTTTAATTATTAATAGTTGTGTAATCATTGGCTTGAACAGCGTCGTACTTAGGCATGCTCTTTTTTCTAGGTAACGTTTCGGACAAGAATCTACCACTGTAACATTAACAGCCAAGGCGTCATCTGCCTGGACATTTTAAAAGACAACTGGAGCCCAGCATTAACCATTTCTAAAGTTCTCCTCTCCATCTGCTCCCTCCTCACAGACTGCAACCCAGGTAAGACAAATTAACTTTCACATTCGCATTCATTCATAGTTAATATCTGGTCTGGTAGTGAATGTGGTTGGTGTGCTGTTTTAATACTACCTACTAAGAACAGACAAAAATGTACATTTTAAATGCCATCCATTTAAGTTACAACATAGTATAGAAAGAAAGCACAATTTCAGGAGCTCAAGTGCATTTTTAGTACTTGAGAATAAAAATCTTTGAATTCAAAAAGTCTAATCAGTAGAAAACACTTTGTAGTAGGCACTAATTTGTATATTACAACCAGGATATTAGTACCAAGAAATATTAATGAGTTAATAAATATTGAAAAGGAAAGCTTTCATTTCAATATGCTGATAATACGGGCTCTGAAAGAATATTTATAGTGCGGACAATGATAGATGTCTAACACAGACTCTACAAATAATGAAAATTAATTTAAATGAGGTTTATTCAATATCCTGGACAGCCAGTATGAGTGTTCAAAGCAAGCTGTCATTCTTATTAACTAGCATAGCGCTTAACCTCTTCCCTCAGCTCTTGTAGATTTGTTTTCTGCCATTGACCACTAGATCTGTAATTTCCACTTTCTCTTACCCCATTTACCAATGAATGGTTCTGACTGTAGCCTTGGAAAATTGTGCTGTATGGAAATCATTGAAGAATCATTAAAGTAAAATAAAGTGACCTGTTTACTTGTTGTGAAGGTTGTTGCTGGTTTATTTTTTATTGTACAATTCTTTTTTCTTTTGCCATCTAGTTTTTAAACCTGTAGGTTTCCTGTTTTTTAAAATTTTCTCCCCAACCAAAAGGCTAAAAATTGCTTTGCAAAGGGCAGAATGTGATACTCTTGTGTAATCAAGGGCTGAGTCAAAAGCTGTAACAGAAGATTGAATTCTTTCCAAGCTCAAAATAAGGTGAAAGTGGGCAAAAATGCAATTGACTGTTTTCATTTTCATGTGGGTTTGTTACTGTATATAGCATTACAACCCATGGCATTCCTTCCAGCTATGAGCTGGAGTGGTAAAGGAGCCCTGTGTTACCATTTCAGGCACATTTATTTCAGATGTGTTGGATGGTCTCTGCTTATGTCCCTGAAAGACTGACTTCTGGTAGTGTCTACCCCAAAATATGCAGAGGTGCCTGAAGGGAGTCAGGCAGATGGATGACAGAAGTGTAAAGAAAAGCAACTGAGTATTTGCTTGTGTGTTGTAGAGAGCAGGTGAAGAGCTAGAGACACTGCAAAGCTGTGTTGGGATTGAGAAACTGGCAAGAAGTTTGTGCTCATTTGTGGTCACCTCTCTTCAGAGGGATGCAGTCAACTCGAAAGCTGGCCACTTTCCAGTAGTGATTTGAAATTTATAATCTACTGCCTCTGCCCTCTCAATCTTTTTCTTTCCCTTAGACTATTTTACAGATGCTGTCAAACAGCACTTTTAATCAACCAAGTGTGTAAGAGGAACACTGAAAACAGTTACCCAAAGTATATTATCACATGCAATAAGTTAACATACTAAAAATGGGAAGTTATTCTTCCCTTCAGTTTCTTTCAGTTGGCAACGCTAAGCATGACCATAGTAAATAAAACAATTCTATGGTGTTTCATTTTCAACCGTTCTCTTTAATTACAAAATGATTTTGGATTTTGTTGCTGCTTCATGTTAAAATTTCCATATGGTTTTTTGAGGAATGAATGCAGTTTCTTAACTTGTATTGCGAATTTTGCTCTCATGAGGAGCTGGTGGCGGGTAGCTGTGAACTGCTGAGTCATTTTTGCCTTCCTTGAGATTGCCTCTTTCGTGTTAGACACTTTTTATAATAAGTGAACTTGGAATGTTAGTGATGTACGACAGAAGGCTTGCAAAAACTTACAAGTTCTTACTTTTTGGCATATCGCCTAATATGCTACAGCCTGTTCTGGTTGTACTGCTTGTTGCATTAATTTTAATGGCATTTTATCATTAACAAGTACTGGTTCCATGGCATCCAGATTGAAAATGGTAGGCAGGCAGGCAGGCAGGCAGGCAGGTGGATAGATAGAGAGAGAGAGACAGAAGACAGACAGATCACTGATATATCTATCAATCACTGACATACATCACTCGTATATGTACATACATAGATGCAGAAAGGTACATATACATTTACTCTCTATCATCTGGGAGTAATTTTCTAATGCTTCAGTCCCGTGTTCATCTAACTAGTCTGCCCCTTTGTAAAGGCAGAAACCCAAGAGGGGTCTCGATTTGATAAGCAACTTTGAACTCTTTGTTCACCATTCATCAGCCAGAAGCAGATCAGGTCAAATGGAAAGGCAACACTGAATCTGCCACAAACATAAACACTTTGGATGGGCCAGTTTTCCACCCCCAGCCTCTCTGAAGGGAAAAATCAAGTATCAGTTATCCCCTAGTCTTACATTTATGCAAATCTTCATTAGAACAACAAATAGGAGTAAGAATGGCAGCTAATTAACCCTCAGTCATACACAGTGATTAAACGGAGCTGGAGCACAGCTGCAGCTTCATTGGCAAGCACTGCTATTCTTCTCCAGCAGGCTGAGCAAATGAAAAGAGGTATTTGCCCCTGCCGCTCCTGTCATTCACACAGTAATCTGCAAAAGCCACGGAGAGAGTCTCTTTCCTCCCTGGTTATACATCACCACCCTTTGTTTCCTATCACTCCAGGCAGGAGCGACTTTGTCCTTTTTAAACAACTAATACAATCCTTTACTCATAAGCTGTCTCGGTCCCTTCAGTCTTATTATTAATTGTCTCTATTTTGCTTGGCAGTATCAGCCAGTAAACTGTGTTAATGAAATGTCTGAGTTTTGTAACAGCTGGCTGACTTTTTTCGTGGGGGGAAGGGGTGCCGTAGGGTTTGTGCATGAGTTAACGTGTGTGAATTATCTGGGGGTGCGAGAAAGCCAACTGGAATGGTATCAGAGAGATGGGAGAGATGAGGGGATACACTAGCACTCAATCCAGGGATTCATACTTTTCTTTAAGGTGGTACTCTGGGGCACAGCACACATCTCTTTCTACAAAGCAGGGCCCAAATCCTGTAAATATTTTGGCATCTGCATGAGCAACCCTGTGAAACCTGATTCATCTGCACGAAGCCAAGTATGTGAGCAAGTGCTCATAGGCTCAGTGCTTGAGCGATGAAAACATTTACTGCCAGTGCTAGCTGCTAGGGCTTGCCTACGTGGGTACTTAGTTATTCCAGAGTAACTCCATGTGTGGACACTGCCCTCTTTGAAAATGCATTAAGTCAAGTCACGAAAAACTGTCTTACTTGGAGTAAAAGTCAACTGTACTTTAAGTATTCAAGCAGAGCCCAGGGAGTGTAAATTCCCACACTGCCTTAATCCAAAGGAGCTTTCAAGTGTGGATGCCTCCTCAGGTTTTGTGTTTTTATTGAGCTTGAAGTGTGAAAAAAAATACATTTTTTTTTTATTCAGAATGCTGGTAATGCTGATCTGGTTTAAAATACTTACTGTGCTCAGTTGGCCATTGGCACCCCAGCCCTGCCAAAGGTTCTTGAGCCCCAGGAAAATGCTCATTTTGCAAATGCTTCAGAGAAAACAAATTGAAACACCGGGGAGACTGCACTGCAACTTTTTTCTTCACATGGCCTCCTTCACACATTGAAGGTCTGAACTTGGTTGGCCTGATTATCCCTGATGTCTGAACAGCCTAACATGAAGTCATGTCTGCCTAATAACACATGGTGAAGCCTTGATGAGGACATCAGAACAATGCCTGCTACATCTCCCTCACACCCGCCTCTTCCGTTTTGGTGTCAACCTCTGCCTCTAGCTCCTTATCCACACATTTTTCCCACACATAAGTTCCACGGTCAGTTGGGACTTTATCCCTCAATTGACATTCCCAAACCAAATGCTTCAGTGCTGCTTCTGGCTCTCTTCCCCATGTTGCCATGCCTGTCTGGCTGCAGGCTCCTGCCATGGGGGTGTGCACAGCAAAGTGTCAGAGGGGGCAACCTGAGACGGAGGGCTGCCACGGCATTGCTTTCCCACAAACATGCCTGGTTAGGCTGAAGACTTGGCTGCCACCTTTAACCAAAAAAACTGCTGAGGGGCTCTGCAGAGCCTCACTTGCTTTGCTCTCTAGAAACTTCTGCCTGGTTTGTAGCCTGGACTGACTCATGGGAATTTTATACCCTCTTGTTTGTAAGCAACTTTCACCCTGTAGCTTAAGTGATAGTTTTCTTGTTTTTCATTCCCAGTGTATTCATGAAGAACCATCCTGTTTCCTCCCAGTCTTTATTTGCTGCACACTAACCAGGCCTGTGTCTGTTACTCCCCTGCTTGTCCTCACAGCCCTCTCCTGCCCCTCCATGACACTGCAGTCATCCATCCTCAATGTGCCTGACCCGTGTGGAGTTCATCAGGGCATGAGGCACGGCTAGACAGACTAACCCGCTCATCATCACCATCATCTGGGTTGAAATATTTACTGCTCCCTGTTGGATGTCCCTATCTCACTGGCAGCCCTATCAAAGGTTATTTCTTTCTTAGCCCCGTCATTTTCACTGCTTGTCTGCTTTCTAACCCAATTTAGTGAAATGATGGAGAAAGGAAAAGGGAAATGAAAATAAAAAGGAAAAGGAAAAAAAGGAAAAGGAAAGGAGAGCAAAAGCAAGCAAAAGCTTTTGCTAGAAAAGGGCATTAACCTCTGGCAAAGGAAATGCACAAACAACTGACAGCAGTTACCACCTCACCTGGGTCCACACTGGCCAGGTTAGTTGCTCAGACTCTGCCCTCAGATACTTCACTGGCGTATTATATTAGCAATGTAAAGCTTCTTGTCTTGTCACCCTTTAAACTCACCAAAAAGGTGAGACATTTTGTGAAGTGCTACATGTAAAGTTTGCTGTGAACGTAGTTTGAGATCCAAGTGTGCATCCTCACAGTAAATGAACTTAAAAGAGGGAATGAGTTGGACAGGAACCACTACATTACTTTGATGTGAGGCCCGTAAGTTTTTATAGAAGTTGCAGTGGCTCAGCACATGTGAAAAGTTAGACTGCTTATGTTAAAAAACTTTGCACGGCATATTGTGGTTTTCAAATACAACGGTATACATGCTGGTGTTTTACAAGTGCTGCCATGAATCATGAATTTACTAGAGGGTTTCATACTTTGTTAACTCACATTAAGTAATGTGGCTGTGCATTTTAATGACTTACATTTATCTAAGCATAGATAAACAAAGTCAAACAAGATCCTAAGATTATGGGGATCTTCACTTGTCTCACTAAAGGACACGAGACATGCTTTCAAGCTTTCTGTAAATGTCAGCCTCATGTTTTGCCTTTATCTTCCCCAGAAACTTCATTGTTTTAATCACAGAGTAGGTACAACTGGCAATTTTTTATAACATGTTATTGTTGTTTTTCTATTGCAATTACAAGTTATCCATTTTGTTTGGCATTATTTAGGTTTGCCTAAATTTTCTGCCAGAAAAACATTAACACCCTTACCTACACACGAATGAGGGTGCTGATGTTTTGGAAACTTTATAGAGATGGGATGCAGTTGTTATTATTATATTCTTTTTCTTTTTTTTTTCTTTTTTTTTTTCCGTTGTTGTTTTCCTAAAGGTTTGTAAGGTTCTGTACTCTTACTGCTGAGAGTATAAAATCCCAGTTCTGTCATCCTTTACAGTAAGAAAAGGATTCAATAGTGTAATTTAATGCATATCTTTAATCCTCAGTGGGATCTAAAACATCACTTTGGAGAGTGACTTTTCAACGTAAGCATAAAAGCCCTAAAAGCCTGAATGCTATTTGCCCTGCTACAAAACTGCTAGAATTGCTGCTGTCTGTTTCCAGGACCTTTGCAAAACAGGAATAGGTTGCGAGGTTCAAGTCAGACAACATGCAAGGGGAAGAATTGAATTAGCGTACTGTCTCGATTTGTCAGCCCGTTTGCCTTTCAGCCAGCAGTATTCACTTTCAGAGGGAAGCTGGTGTCCTACTGCGGTGCCACTGCCCCATCCTTCAGCAGGTTTGCCTTCAGCAGCCTTCTGAGAAGCTCACTGTTGGAATCTCTCTGGGCCAGGGTGCATACTGGAACAGGCTGCCCAGGGAAGTGGTGGAGTGCCCATCCCTAGACGTTTTTTAAAGATGTAGATGTGGTGCTTAAGGATACAGTTCAGTGGTAGGCTTGACAGTGTTGGGTCAACAATTCGACTTGATCTTAAAGGTCTTTTCCAGCCAGAACTATTCTATGATTCTATATCTGCATGCCTAGCCGGAGGCCCCAGGGTACAGGCGCAAGTGTAATGTGGATACCTCCAGTGTTCAGGAAGTTTTACGTGCCTCCACATTTTGACTTCGTGTTAGTATTTGGGAATTTAAACCTCATCTAAATGTTTGTAGCAATTCCTTAATCTCTATCCATTTGCATAAGGTATTGACAGGTAAATATAGACAGGTTGGTAAAGAAGTCCCTTGCCGTGCTGCCAGGAGCTCCTGTGCCCTGCACCACCCTTGGAATTGTCTCCTCCACACCCCAGGGAAAGGGAAGTAGGTTCATTTGAACCATCTCAGGAAAATCCATCTCCTCCTGGGAGCTGGAGTGAGGCTGCTAGCCTTTAAAGTGACAACCCCTGACATACTCCATTCTCCTGGCTCTGCACTGGAGTGATCATCTCTGGTGCAGGGGCTGCACAACCAAAATCACCACGGCCACTTGCAAAGTGAGCATGTTCGATTCCACTGGAATAGCTCTGTTTTTTCAGCCAAGGAGCTCCAGCCATACTGGCATGCATTTTAATACAGGAATAGATGGCCATTGTATCAATAAAAAAGATCTATTTTCAGAATTACTGGGATCTGAAAGCCCTAGCCTGTCAAAAAAAAAAAAAAAAAAAGTTTAAAAATAAGTATAAGGCATCTTAATGAAGGAAAATGTAACATAGCTGTAAAAGTAAAATCTGTTCCACACTGGAGCATTTGGCTGCAAGTGAGGATTGGCTGACTTGTGGTCACAGCTCTGCTGTTTGGCTTGCATGTTCGAACTCTAAAATAGCTACCCAGCCCTGCATAATGAACAACAGGTCCGTGCCCCTCACTGCTTAGCAGACTGGGTGTATCTTTTTTCTCTGTTCTCCTATGTATCTTGCTCTAACATGAAGCATGTATGATGTTTCTCCTCATCTGGTGCTTCTCCATAGCAGAGGCTGCTTTTCTGTCAGTGCCAGTTCATGTCAGATGTTCCTCCTGCAATTTTTTAGACTTCCCAATTATCATTCTCTCCTTTCCCCTCACCCTAGGTTATGAAGTGAATTTGGAAACTCTGGGTGACAGCAAGTTCAAGGGATGAGCCTCTTCTCATTTGCCTCATTCTTCTAGTTTTTTTTCCTTAAAGCCATAATCTGCATATTTTGCTGCTATTAAAAAACTTTGCTGCAGAATGCAATCGGATATTTTTTTACCTCCCATTTAGCAACTTAAGAACTTTGTTCAGTTTATCAAAAAGGACTTGTAGTTTTTCCTGTGCCCAAATATATTCTGCATTTGTTTGTAATGAAATTTTTGTTTCCTTTTAGAGCATTGTTGTCAAGACATACAGAAAGCTCCTTCTGTAATAATCCAGAATATATTTGAATAAATTTTTCAGGTGTGATGAATATTCTGAAAAATTACTGAAATACGCAGAGGTTGGCAAAACAGTGTTTAATTTGTCCAGTTTTATGAGGTGGGCCAAACCCTGCTAATTTGATTCTTCCCTGGCACCCACAGGCTACCAGGTGCAACACCACAGCACAGTACTATCAGACATGCAACAAAATAATCTCATTTTGCCATATATCCTTTTTGTAAGCAGCAGAGGGTCATGTAAACAATGAAATTGCTCTGTTGTCTGAGATTATTTATATTCTTTAGCTTGGAGCTGTTTTCCCCTTTTCTTTGGAGTTTGTATACTGTGCTCTGTCAGGAAACAGGCAGGTTTCTGGGCCACTTCAGCACAATGGAAAATGCTTGCTTTGTATCTGGAGCAGGAAAATAATTCTGTGCCATGTCACTCAAGCATGGCAACAAGTAAGAGATGGTAAACAAAAGTTAGAGCAGCAAGGAATCAATTCAGTAATGTTTTTTTGGTTTATTCTAAGTTGCAACATAACCTGCATTTTAACCCTGTTAAGATCTCTGCCTTGGGTTGTCTCCAAATGAAATGAGCTCACTCCGGAGGCTTCTGCTTAGCAGATACAAAATGCAGAGCGTGGTTGCTCTGCTGTCTCAGTGCTGCTGGACTGGGAGCAGAGTGGGTGGGTGTTTTATATAAAGGCCATCATAATACGTTGTCCTAAAGGAGCATGAAAGGAAAACGGAGCATAAAACTGTTTTTTTAAGTGCAGAACGACAACGTCAAAGGTGGGGTTGCCTTGGGAAAAACCTGTCACTATCAACTTCATTCACATGAGCGAAACAGTCCCAACAATTGTAACAAAGTTCTTTCTTGTTTGTCTTTACTCAGCCTTTCCTACTTCCATGTCCTCTCCTTGATTGGCTTGATGTTGTGGGGTTTCTGCTGTCTTCATAGTGACTGCTGGGATGTGTTGTAAAAAAATTTTAATTTTTTGCTGGGGGAAGAGTGGCTGGAGAGCAGCCTGGCAGAGAGGGACCTGGGAGTACTGGTTGACAGCCGGTTGAACATGAGCCAGCAGTGTGCCCAGGTGGCCTGGAAGGCCAATGGCATCCTGGCTTGTATCAGGAATAGTGTGGCCAGCAGGAGTAGGGATGTAATTCTCCCCCTGTATTCAGCACTGGTGAGGCCTCACCTCAAGTACTGTGTACAGTTCTGGGCCCCTCACTTCAAGAAGGACATTGAGGTGCTGGAGCGGGTCCAGAGGAGAGCAACAAGGCTGGTGAAAGGACTAGAGGGAAAGTCTTATAGGGAGAGGTTGAGGGTGCTGGGGTTGTTTAGCCTAGAGAAGAGGAGACTCAGGGGAGACCTTATTACTCTCTTCAACTTCCTGAAGGGAGGTTGTAGTCAGGTGGGGGCTAGGCTCTTTTTCCAGGCAACCAGTGACAGGACAAAAGGGCACAGCCTGAAGCTGCTCCAAGGGAGGTTTAGGTTGGATATTAGGAAGCACTTCCTCATGGAGAGGGTGATTAGACATTGGAATAGACTTCCCAGGGAAGTGGTGGAGGTGCCATCCCTGGATGTGTTCAAGGCAAGGCTGGATGTGGCACTTAGTGCCATGGTCTAGATGGTGTGGTGGTGTTGGTCATAGGCTGGACTTGATGATCTTAAAGGTCTTTTCCAGCCTTGGTAGTTCTGTGATTCTGTGATTCTGTCTTTAAACACTCTGTGTTCTCCTGCCTGTTCTGCAGAACCTATGTATTTATTGAAGCAACAGGTACATACTTGGACTGATCTTATCATACATTCTAGAGCTGATACTTACAAATTCCAAACAGTCTACCCATGGTTTCTCTTTCTGTTCCTTTTAAAAGATACTGTGCTATACTATCTATACTATAGCGTGTGTGCAATACTAATTGCTATTCTACAGTTTGAATCACGATTTCTCATATTCTGAGCTGGATACACAGTACCAATATGTTTAAGGCATTTAGGCACCTAAAGGTGCTGGCAGACAGCCAGCAGGGTTTTCGATTCTTCCCGTGAAATTTAGGCGTCCAAATGTGCCACTAAGAGTCTGCACTGCCAGGAAGAGACTCTCTATACATCTGGTCTTTAAATATTTGCAGACACATACACCTCTATGTGTCAAACTCTGTGGATGTGACTTAACAAATATGAAATTAAGCATATGTAAATGCAAGCAATGCAGCAGCACATTATGAAAATTACACATAGATAAGCATTGAAAGAGAATTAATTTCCTTTGCCATAATGACCTGATGAAAATGTTACAAGATTTTGTTCTTACCAATTGAGTAAGTCCCCTCAACATGAACCCATGACTGTGGGGATTACTATAACAGCAGGAAAAACATTTGTGAACTGTCATCCCTTTAGTAGTTCTCAGGAAAATATGTCTCAGAATATCTCCTAATTATGTGTGCAGGGGGGAGGAGGCTTGGATCAGGATTACTATTTATGTTGGACTAAACCTTTGCTCTTTTCAGCTGCACAATGACAACACCTTATGGGTAGAAGAGCGTTGTTTGTGAGTAGAGAGGCATTTTGTGTGTTATGATTTAGGCTATTCAAAGCTCACAGGACATAATTAAAAAGATTAATACAACTATAGAAGTAAAGTTGTTTAGAAATATTTAGTTCTAAACCCCCCATTATGGTTTCAGAAGCATGCAGTCTGTTTGAATTATTTTTTTCTCTGAAAAGTGTCTGGAGTTACTTACATAAAATATTGGTGTGTTTACATAATTTAGAAAGTGAATGGTACAGATTACTTTTTAAAAATAAAAATGTGCAATCTGGATTTTGTAGTTTCCAAAAACTATAGGACTTATAAAAACTATACAACTCTAGAGACTGTAAAGCAGTATCTAGCTATAGCCCCAGATGCCAGTCACACAAACACTTACCCTATTCCTTTTATATCTGCTGTATCTGTAACTCTACAAAGAATAATCACTAGAAGTCGGAGTATAGTTATTCTCTAGCAGAAAACCAGTGCTACTTGGTTCAGTCAGGTATGTTGCCTGTAAAAGCTCAGTGGTTCAGTGAAAAGTGTAAAATTCCCTCAAAGCACTTTACTCTTACAGTCATATACTGGAGAGGAAATTCCCCCCTAACCACAGCTAACAGTCAGTTAATGTGTTGAAGCATGAGCTGTAACAGCCTTTGCAATGGAAACTTAGGTGATGCCATGACTAGTGTGTTTTCTAATTCTTTTTTAATTTTCCTAAATTACCTTTAATATTCCTGCACTGTATTCTTGGATGCATTTAACTATTTGGTGCATGAGGCATCAATGTCCTTTCAACTTTTGCTAAATATGTTGATTTTTTGTTTGTGTCTTTTTCTCATTATGGAAAAGATAAACAAGACCACTTTTAAAAATAATCTCTACAAAATTACCTCTCACATCTTATTTTGTCTTTTTTTTTTTTTTAAGAAGAAATAAGCTTAGATTTCAACCATTCCTTAAATGGGAAAGGTTTGACCATCCTGCAAATGATGTATTGTCCTTTTCAGTAATTTTCTACTCCCATTTTGTTTTTATTTAAGATGTGGAGAGAAAAATTGAACTTCAGACATACGCAACCAACAGTTCATTAAATAGCATCTGATTAAATCAGAGCTTGACTAAAATCCAAATCAGTAAAGAGGCTTTGTACATCTATGTCAATAAATAAATGCGAACAGGTGTAATTGGCACTCATGGGAGAAAAGAGTCTTGTCACTACTCTTAACTGTTCCTGATTTTTATTATTCCTCAGAAGGGGCTTCTAGAACATTGAAAATTCAGTCTTATCACAAAAATGGAAGTAAAGCTAGAAAAAATACACCTGGGATTTTGATTTATTTTTTTTTACATGAGGCTTATAAAAGCTGTATAAACATACAGGGTGTTTTAAAATTTTGTGCATTTCTGCTCAGGTAACTCGGGGTTTCAGTGAGCTTTACCTTAACCATCATTAAATTGAAAGTACTTGAGAAAATGCATGTGTGATGGATGCTACAAATGCAAAAGGTTACAATTCATTTTCCTTCCAACAAACATGTAATTTAAAATAGTATCAGTGGAGGTTTCCCATGCCCATTACCTCGGGGAGAAGACAGGTAATTTAATACATACACATAATAAATCTTTGTGTGAACCAAGACCAAAATAAGTCATCAATGTTAAATGTTTAACAATGTAAAGTATTTAAATAAAGCTATTAGTTATCTCTTATATATGAAATACTGAATCCTAGCTTAATTTGAATTAGTCCCAAGATATAAAGTAAACCCCTCTTTTACTTTCAAAATGCATTCCAGTAATTTACAATCATTACATTTATTTTCTTTGTTTCATGCAGGTTTTGTCTAGCCAATGCAGACATGTCCTTAATTACACTGGAATCTTTTGAATGAAGTAGATGCAACACTTTTGGGCTTAACCAATTCTACTGGTTATATTTTCTCACTAATAGAATTGTTTCTATTTAACTGAAAAATAATTAAAACTAGAAACTCAATAAAATTACATATCACATTTTACCGGTATACCTACACTTCAACCTCATAGCCATTCAATCTAATATTCATTATTCCCAGTTAGCACAAATAGCTCAGATCTCAACTGGAATAAACTGGCATCAGTCCCACTGAATTTTTGTACCCCAGGTTTTTAATTTAGACTTTGTTCCATTTAACTGAGTGAGTTTTGTTTTTTTTTTTTCTCTGTACCTTTTTTAACATGAAGGCAAGGACAGATTTTGAAATTTCTTGCCATATGTTTCTAACTGCCTATGAACCACCTTCAGGACCCTGATTAGCAAAACTATTTTTAAGGCTGCTTCTTCCTGTGCTTAAAATGCAATTATTCTTTTTTTGGCATAGAAATCACACTGTTCCACATGCCTTAAGCTCCTGAAAGGAAGACTGCTTCATTTGGCTCTGTAACAGATTCACAACAAGAATGTGGAGTCAGTCCTAAAAAGCAAAATTTATAATCCCAGATATAGGTATGTTAGCTATTAAATCATTTAGTCTCTCCCTTTCTTGAGTAAGATTTCAGAATCAGTATTCCTGAGTCATTCAGATTCTACCTTCAGAGATGATTTACACTACTGCAAGACATGTCTTTTATTTTGCATGGCTAATTTTCTACATTATTCAGCAGGGGAGGAGAAAATGGTTCTTTGTTTTTTACAGTTTTGCAGATCTATCAACAACAAATAAAACAAATTATATGCAGTGTGTGTTTTAGAGTCCCTATTTGCACAGCAAATTAAGTTCAGGTGCATTAACTGGAGTAGCAAACAGTTACTTAAACAGCAAAATGTTTGGTGTAATTGTCTCAAATTTAAGGGTGGGCTGTGCTGTAAAATTTCACGTTCATATGGGATACAGAAACAGAGCTCTGATTAGTAAATTGTAGTATTTTCCATCTGT
Source organism: Hemiprocne comata (assembly GCA_020745705.1). Lineage (NCBI taxonomy): Eukaryota > Metazoa > Chordata > Aves > Apodiformes > Apodidae > Hemiprocne > Hemiprocne comata. The sequence continues at coordinate 41,011,571 of CM036587.1, forward strand.
ACAAGGCTTAGGAAAAAGTCCCTTCTATGGAGTGGAGCATTTGCAACTTTAAAATGAGTTAGACTTTGGAAAATTCTCAAGGGCAGGAATCCTCATCTCTTGTGTCTTTATAATAGCGATTAGATGAAGTGGCATGAAAGTAGAAGTTACTGTAAGACCCAATATTATACTAGCAGAAGGAATGCCTTCATGACCTTCCATGTCTTTTCCATCTCTACCTTGTATAGCCTTTTTCTACAGCTGTTAATACTTCTTATGACAATGCCTAAAACTATTTGGCAAAGTGATTATCATGACAATGGAGTAAATATGACTTCTCATGCAGGAAAGATAGGATTTCCAAATAAAGTTATTTTACCTGTTAATAAATATGAAATTATTGCTGCAAATATCACAAATTCAATCTTTATTCAGTCCTGCCATTTAACTTCATTGCAACTAATCCAGGAGCTAAACCTGCCTACATGATGAATGCTAATTATTTTGTTTAACCTGTTTTCCCTTCTCGTCCTATTAGAACATGTTTATAATTAAGCCTAATTTTATTCCTGTTCTGAAGTTAATTTCGAAGTTCATAGTCCATTCAGTTAGTAAAATGAGGTTATTTTCTCACTCACTCGCTGATTCCTCAGTCGTTGCAAGAGCTAGCACCACCCTGCTCCCTTCGTATGACATTCCATGTCACTTCAGTGATCAGCTTCCAGAAATGCTGCCGTAACTGGCCCATACCAATCTTCAGGGCAGGATGGGACTCTGCTTTTCATGCTTTCTTGAGCCACTGGGGGTTGGTACAAGCACCTTCCTTGGAAACCCCTTTTGGCAGGGCAGTATTGCTGCAAATTCTGCAGCACTTGAGGGATCAGACTTCACCACTCTGGGCTGTCAGAAGCCTGTCAAGGTTACACGTTAGGAGTGAGACTGACTCCAGGGTTCCCTGTCCCATACTTTGCTGAGATGGCACCCATATTTCCTGCCTTTATAGAGCAGTACCATTTTGGGACACCTCCAGAATAGTATGGACCACAGATGCAGATGGCACCATAAAGCACAATCCTGATGTGTGATCACAGAACGGGGCTCAAATGACCCATGCCTGCAGTCCCGAAGAGCTTCAAGAAGCCAACCCCATCAAAGAGAACATCTGGGCTGTACCGACAAAAATCCCAAACAAATCAGTTTCCAGGCATTTTCCATCCACTGCATCTTGATGCATATATAAACTTTGAGACATCTGAGCCAGATACAGCCTGTGACTTCCTTCCACATGTTCCCTGGGAGAAAGGCAAGTATAGAAAGGAAATGGAGAGGTCTGACTATATTTTAAGTTATTGTTGGGTAACAGTAAGAGGTGTGTTAATGCAAGGTACACCTAAGTTCCTACTCCTGTTCCAAGGGATGTTCAACTTGCCAAGGGATTTCAGGCCCTGGCCTATGAGAAAGAGCCTTATTGGCCTTTACTAAGGATAAATTTATTCACCAGTCCCTCTTTTGTTAAATAAAAGCCTCTTGTATTCTTTTTTAACATTTTGTATGAAATTTCTAATAACAGTTTGAGATTGTAATGCATGAAATTAATAATGCGATTTAATAGGACAAGAGTGAGAAAATGAGATTAAAACAAAATAAGCAGCATTCAAAACATATGTAGGCTTTTCTAGTTACTCCAAGGATTAAATACAATAAAAGAACAAAGGGCTAGACTCAAGAGCAGATTCAGATGACTCCTGCATCTGACCAAAAAGGATTCTGATGTGTTTAAGTTGAAGATTTTGGCATTGCTCACTTTCAGATCCTTCTCCTCAAAGTCAAGATGCCTTTAGGACTTTTTTCCTCTCAGTATCTAAATGCCAAAGACCAGACCATACCGTAACACTTTCTCTCCTCCCTGTCCCCTGGGAATCCACATGGTAAGTGGATCCTATTGGACCTCCTGTTTTTGTTGCAGACTACTGTACTTCTGGTACATGTGATTATAGGATGTGTAACTGCACAAAGCATGATCAGAGGGAATGCCTTTACACCCAGTTGATTTGGGATTAAACTGTCCATTTGAGATGTACAAGACCCAGAAGTCACTCCTTTGCCTGAAGATGGTGGTTAATTGGAAGGGAGAAGTAACAAATCCAGAAGAAAACTGTTTCTTTTTTCTTTTAACCAAAGAAATGCTGAGTCCTATAGAATAGCTATACCTCCCTTAGTAAATCTTCAAGCAAAAAAACCATGCACAATGTTTTTCTGAAAATACAGTTATGACCCTATGTATACATGCCAGTTAGTTATAGTATCCATCTTAGTATTTTGGTTGCTTGACACAAGCATTTTGAGATCCAAGTGCTGCGATTTCCTTATTATCCACTCACAGTCATCTTCCACAAGCTAAATGCATATTGCTGCAACTTTTTCTGCAAATTTTATCAGGCCACATGCCATGTACTGTCTTTCATATCAAGTTCTTATTTACGAACAGCTTTTTACTAATTTTTTTCTAATAACAATGACTGTTTCTCCATTGAGTTCATTATTATGAACAGATACATTGCTAATGTATCTGTGCTTTTAATTTTGAGACGCATCCAAGCATCAAAGTGAAGTGTGTTATTTCAGAGCTTTAATTGTTCCAGCATGCTGGCACTTCTAATAGGTGCATGTTCTCCCTTAATTAAAGACAACTTTTCAAGATCAGTACACTGTGCCTCATTGATCCTTTATTGCCTCAGCTAACTCCCAGTCAGCCAGTGAAGTTTATAGAAATCCTGCTAAAAACTGACGACTGAAAAAAAACCTTGCTCTTTAAACAAGAATGATTTCCCTTGGCAAGATACAGAGATGAATCACTGCCAATGCTTTCTTTTAAGAGCCATGTTAATAAAATTGGGCCAAATAATACTCCTTATTTCTGAAACATCTTTTTCTTAGGCAGCCTCATATTTCACACAGATCTGTGGTAGGTAGCCTGACAGCAATCAAATGCAATTCTAGAGAGAGGAATGAATTTCTCCTTCCATGGATCCAAAATGGGTATTTTAGTAAATGGATGTTTTCTAAATAGAATTTGCAGAGCTCTTTTATATTTGAAGATAGGCAACATTTTTATCCAAACAACAGTTTAGAAATTAGAATCAAGTCACAGATGCCTTAATATTTTTGAAACGTCAATCATTGTATGAACTAACAGAAGTCATCTGTGTTTCTGACAGTTCTGCAGAGCTCAGAATTTAGAGTCAAGTCATGGATATCAGGCTCTTTACGATACACATCTGTACAGTCACATTCACCACAGTATCCAGATACCTTGCAATTTTTAGTGTATTTATTCTCAGAATATCCTAGCTGATGGAGAAGCATTAGTCCAGTTTTACAGATGGGAAACTAAGGCACCACTGTAAGAGCTCTTACATTTCTCAGAACCGTCATGACTACTTGCAAACTAAGAGGACCAAGAAGCACTCTGCAGTTTCATCTCTTGATTGCTTCCCTGCTTACCTGCCCAGACATGCACCCTGGCTACATCTTGGCTGTACAGTAGGGCAAGACCTTGGGCTTTTCCATGCTTTATCTCTCCCCTTCTCCTCCTGCACCTGCTCTGATTTCTCCTAGGAAAACGACTTTAGATGTATAGCTGGAGAGGTAGCCAAGGGTTTGAATGACCAGGACTGTGGGATGTGCTGGTGAACACAACTTCATAGGAAGCCTGGTGCAAAACTCTTAGTCTCCTTTAGCCCTGTGTTAGCACAGTGACCACTACGTCAGCTTTATATAAATAAATAAATAGATACATAGATAGATAGATAGATAGATAGATAGATAGATAGATAGATAGATAGATAGATAGATAAATAAAACAAGCTTTTGGCTTTACAATTACCAGTATCTAAGCTACAATATCTACCACAGTTTTCACTTCTTTCTCTAGATGCAGGGGCGGTTAATGTAAAGATTCTGATTTGTTTCCAAAGATTGTGTCTCAGGTTTTTAAGCATCTACCCAGTATTTCCTCACTTCCCATGCTATACCTGGAAAGACAGTCCTGGGTTTTATCTGAAACTGAGAAGTGACATAACAAAGTCAGCCTTTGTTTCTTCTGACTCCAACACATATGATCACCTTGTATCCAAGAATGCCATGTCAGAGGATATCTTACTGCATCCCTTGTTACTTTACTTTGGTGGGAAGAACACTAAGGTCATATCATTGTCCATTTTGTCCTATCCATGTCAACCACCATAGCCAGCCTAATGAAGTACCTGAGCTCTAAGGCAATTTCAGCAGACATGTTTTGGTGGTTTAGCACACTGGTGTAGCCTATGTGTATTCTTATTTTTCTTTTGAATATTAAGATGTAACCGATCAAATCTGCAGAACTAGTCCCTGAAACAAGTTCAGGAGAGTTCATTGTACGCCACATCATGTGGTTTCTGCTATAAGCTGTAATCGCTAAAATGGATATTAACTTCACTGCCTCTGTCCTAGTAGACATTAGACCTTTCTAAAATTTGTTCCATTCTCCTCTAAAGATTACCTTTTTTCTTTACTGAAACAATTCATTTTATTTGCTCTCTTTTTTTATACAATGTTTACTGATCACTTTCTCATTCTTCTGTACAGTTTTCAAAGAGCCTTGTAGATGGCTAGATGCATTCTACATGGATAGATGGAACTGTGATTTTTATCAAAGTCAGAAGTAAATTGTAGTTCAGCTTGTAGGGTGTGTAAAGTAATTTATAGCCCTGCTACCATCCTGTGTTCTGACTTGAATCACTCTGTTGTTCCAGTTCGTACGCGTGTGTTGATCAGACTTCCAACCGTGAGGCGAGTTTTATTGCTGCACAAACAGGGATTAGTGCTGTGCTGCACTCGTTTTCACTTCTGCCCTGGTTTTGAACACTCTTTTCGAAGGTGAGAGGTTAGTGGAGTAATTCACTGTGCCGCTTCACCTGCCTCTGCCTCCAAAGAATTACTTAGTCTGTTTGTTATTACTAATGATAGCAAAAGAGAGCAACACCGCTGCTGTACGATCACTGAAGGATGCTATGATGCACTTTGCATACCCCTTTTTCCACATCAAGATTCACATTATCCTTGACATGGTCTTCTAGAAGTTCATTAAGTTTAAAACAGGTGACATGTGGCAAACTATGGAAACTTCCTGAGGCAAAGTGTCACTATAAATAAAATTACTCACTAATGATTCATCTTCTCTTAATCCCTTCCTCTTAGAGTATTAAATTGTTCTATGACATATTTGGTATAGCATGTCTGAAACTGCTTTTGTCTTTAATTTTGACTCACCAGCCTTTGTTAACACTAGCCTGGTTGCCACTGAAAACAACATAAAATACAATCAGAAACAAAATAATTTTTGAAAATTAAGTTGAAGGATGTTTTTGGTGTGCATCAGGCGGTCAGCATTTGCTGTAAGAAAAGCTGTGTTTCACTGAATTATTGGTTTCTGGTTTTTCCCCTCCAATCTTAATTTATTTTTTTTCTTTAGTGTGCCTTTGGGGACCTATTTCTTAAAGGTTGGTACAATATTAAAAACCACAAAAATTCACTTCAGAAATCTTGGCTTTCACTGCAAGCCAGTATGGGAATATATACTGTCCTGCCCTGCTATTTGGACTGAAATCACCAAACAAAATGTAGTTCTTGAAAACAGGAACTTTTATTTTGGGGAGGTTTAATTCTGGGGTAACCAATCCTGCCTGTGCTGCTGTGTAAAGATGACTCCAAGGCAGTGATGCTATAGATACCATACAGAGCACCCAAGCACTCCAAATTTTCTGATTCAAAAAGCAATACAGCAAAATATCCAGAAAAAGAGGCAGGCCTAAAGAACAAATTTGTATTCCATTAACCAAAAACTCTTCTACATGTGTAACTAAAGTCCAAATAACTAGAAAATTAGTTGTTTGTTTTCTTCTGCGTTTCACACAACCTGTCCAAAGAAAGGAATGCAGATTTAATTTTTGGTAACTGATGTTTCAGAACAAGTTGTTCATAGAGCTTCTCAATCAGATGCCTCTCACAGTGATGAGAAAGGAGTTGTTCATAGCTCAGGAGACAGATTAAGACCTTTCCAGATGCATCTAACTTTTGGAAATTCTTCCAGTTTAATTCTGCTTCTTCAGCTGGAGGCCAGCTCTTCCAAATTCCCCCTGATACAGAGCTGAATCTAAACCCAGACCAAAAGAAAAAAAAGTACATTGTAAATATTTGGCTGAGGAAACAGTGATATTTTTATATGGCTGTGGGTTTTTTTAGTTTTTAAGATGCTCCAGTCTGAGAACCTACTTGTGATGGTGTAATAACTGGGTCCATCAGCTGTTCTTGATTAACACTGTAAAATACAGCAATTGAAATAGAATTCTACTTTATAAATGCTCATAAAAAATATATAATGCATACAAACACCTGTAATGTACATTTTAAGTCTAAATGTGTGTCTCTTTAACCATGTTGGCACTACCAATTGGAATTTCATTGCACATCATGTGGCTGATGGAGAAGGCACACTGAAATCAAGCTGTTAAATGCACCATCTCCATTTTTTATTTCACTAGGGTATGTTTGCTGTGTTTTTAAAAGAGCATTGAAAAGCCCAGGAGATGAATTCTGCTCTGAAATTGCTATTTGCTGACATAAAAATAGCTGTAAAAATAGAAGTGGAAAAAAATACAGTATAGCAATAAATTTTCATTTATTTGGGGGAAAAGTAGTTTTAAAGAAGAATTATAGTCTGTCTTCTGAATGATAAAGCAGTATAACTAGCATTAAACACAGAGGAAATTTTGTAATGACCAAACCTCAGCTCATCCAAATCCCCAGTAGCATTAACTCCCCAGAATTGGGCTGTAAATTTGATTAGCCTTACAACCAACATGAGACACAAATGTTCTTCCTTATACAGCCATATTAAGTGGCCACAAAAGAAGGTGACATAGCATTGTAGAGCAGCACATCCAACCTTTTTAAGCTAGGGACATGCTCCAGCTCACCCAGCTTTCAAAACTGCATTTAAATACAGGGTAATTTCATGAATTCTGATACAACATGAGGATTACATATGATGAGGTAAGGGGGGATTTAGCAGCGGCAGTTTTCCTATAAATCATCCAGAAGCTTTTCTTCATACTTTGGTTATCTTGATTGGCATTTTCCATGTAAGCTACATCACTGAACCTTAGCTTCTGTCCATGCTTGTTTCATTTGGTGCTTTTTTTAATGCATTTTCATTATTCTTCCTCTGTCCGCTCATGAAATTTGATGCTGTAACTCCTGGTGTTCCAATTTAACATGGAACTAATCAGAGTATTGGATGCTTTAAACAAGCTAAAGGTTATAGAAGTGTTCCAGAAGTGAGAGTCAGGGACTAGAAGGAACAGTAAATTACGAGGCCTTAAAGATTTTGAGGTCAACAGAGTTACAGCAGCTTCTCCTCCAGAGACCTGAGGGTGTGAGCCACAGCATGACTGTGTGGCCATCGAAGCACCACCCGGGGCACTGGTCCCAGGTTTCTGTGCTGCTGAGTGTGGGACGTGATCTGATCACTCTGCTTCCTCCTCCCAACTTCTCCAGCTGGCAGCACCCTGAGGGCTGGGGCATCTGTGCCCGTTCACACGGCATGGACAGAGCTGGCTGCAGGTGGTACCACGCCGGCTCTCAGTCTGGACACGGTGTGTCTGGTGATCCCAGAGGTCCCACGTAGATGCTTCCTGCCAGGCCAGGAGCTGCAGAGTTTTGCTTCTATTGTTATTAATTTGTTGTGGGTTTATTTGCATTGCTTTTGCTAGGTTGGTCTGATAACACATTTCTGGCGTAGCTTTGTATTCTGATCCCCTGTTTTTCATTGTCATTTGGATACAGTCCCACTTGGAGTGAATTTCTGAAATGAACCCTGGTTCATTTATGACTCACACTACTTCTAAAACAAAAATAAAAGAAAAAGCTGGAGTGGGCTACTAGTTATGGAAACAAATTTCTGACATCAAGAATAAAACCACAGCTATATACAAATGGAAAAATACGAAACAGTTCTATAATAATGAGAAAATGGAAACATGAGAAAAGTACGGTTATAAATTTTATCCTTTTTATCTCTTAATTAGACAGTTTACACAGTATTTGTTTTATAAATATATATTTGACCCTACTAATGGAGATTTCAAAATACTCCTTAAATAGTACAGCCTGGCTGAGAACCAGGCAGTGCTCAGCCACATGCTGCTTAGTTTAAGGACTAAAAGAAAGAAACTATTGTTTCTTCCTCGTATCTGGTATTTTGTAGGACTTGGACAGTATAACCAAGGTTTGTGCATGTTGGGAATTAAACCTTTTAATTGTTTTAATGAAGGTGCTTCAATTTATCTTGTCATCTCCATTTTATTGCCCATCCCCGTGAACCGCATAGCAGTGTGACTCATTAAGTGTTGAGAGATCTGTCTCAGACCTTCTGGCCAGCTCCCTCCTCCACCAGGGACAATATGGCTCAGACCTGACCCTGCCTGGCTTCACACAGGTGCAGAAGGAGGTGGCTTGCATGTCTGGAGTTCACATGCTGTCCTTATGTCCGCCAGTGCAAATGCCATGTGCTCCATTGAATTGGCCAGTCTGTCACTGGTTGGGTGGCTCTGATGTAAAGTTAAAATTTCTCTCTCACCAGCTGTCCCAGCTTCCCAAACAAAGCTGTTGTACCTCCTGATGATTTTACAGCTTCACAGGAACTGCTAAAATAAGCTAGCTCTTCAAACACCTGTTGAAAAGCCCTTATGAAAGTCCTTGTACGTAACTACATATAATGACAACACAGCTTCAGACCCTCTGACAGGGATGTGAAATAGCTGGGTCTCTCTGGCAATAACTGTTTTTCTGTTTCTTCAGTTTGGAGTCTCAAACAAGCAAGTGGCTTTGCCAAACTTTGGGCTTGTTCTTTTATTCAATATTGTTATAATCAATCAAATGTATAGGCAGACTGCCAAATTGGGAAGAACAATGTTATTACCATTATTACCAAGAGCACTTTTTAGTAGCGCTGGCTCGGCAGCTGGCTGTGGGCATGGCTCTGGTCCTGCTCAAGCTACGGCAGGCAAGGACCTCTCTTGGCTTCAGCAGTCCTGCTGTGTGCAGGCAGACACCAATGGAGGGGTGGCATTGACTTGAGGGAGGCACCCAGAGATGATAGTTGATTCACAGGTCACTCTCTCAGTGGGAATTCACACACCTACAACAAAAGCTGTGTAGACCTCAGACATCCTGCAGGCCATCACCTCCACTCTTCCCCCAGCTGCCAAACAGAGAACTGCAAAGACAAAAGCTTGAACATATGGAGAAATAAACAGCCCAGTTCCCTACATTACTGGACTTGAACAGATTTTTGCACTTTTTTCTCAAGAACTCCTCTCAGCAATTCCCCCACTCCATGTAGCAGAAAACAGACACCCTCCCATGCTGGGAGGAGGTGAGAGGAGGTGTCTGTACCTTCCATATCCTTCCAAAGATGTATGTTATTAAAATACTTCCTTGCTTGCAAAAGGAGATATAGATGGAAACCCACACTAGATAACGAAACATTGTAATCTGTCATCCAGGATTGGGGATGATAGTATGATCCTCAGTGCCTTTTCAGTACATCAAGGAAACTGATTTACTGCTCTCCATGTGAAAGACACGCTTTCTCAGAAACATTAATCCAGCACATAAAAGACTCTCAGGTTGGAACTGGGTAAACCTTTACTACAACACATCACTTTTCACTGACTCACATAAGGTTTTGCAAAGGTCTCAGCGGCAGCACTTTTAATATGCACTAAACCTCATGAAGCACTTACCATGTTCCAGATGATAATGCCAGGATATTCTTGCAACCCCTGACAGCCAGATGCCTCAGAGGCCAAACCCCACCTTTCCCAGTAGCATGAAAACCAGCACATTCATTGAATTTTGCTCCAAGAATTCCTTTCAAGTTCAACCCTTTATCTCTATTTCTCCATGGGTCTGTGAAAGTGTTTCTTTGCACAGTGGTGTGGCATCTAAGGAGAGTGTGGGAATTTGCAGCAGTGCTGTCAGGCTCACCCCCGAGCTATGTTACACTAGGATGTTTCCTCATGGCTATTCCCTAAAATTTTTGCTGAGGGAAATTTTGTCCTTTCCCATTGCCCAGGTTCCCCATTTACCGTGCAGTGCGTCTCAAACCTCATTCCAACCATGAAAACTTTGCAGCCCTTAAATACCTGTAGACTGTTAGCCTCCTGTTTGCACAGAACAAAATCCTTCCAATAATCCCCCATGTAGTTCTTTTCCTTGGCTGAGGAGTTAAAGGTGATACACTTTCTAGTCTGCAACTTTTAAAATGGATCTTAACTTAGATATGCTTCTTTGACACTCATGCATGTAAAAATAGCAAAGCCCAGGTGTCAGTGACCTCCTCTGGATATATTAAGATATTAAAGGTAAGGCTATGCATTAAGTGTTTGCAGGACTGAGACTACAGGGACTTAGTACACCACAGTCACAGTGGTAACTTGCCTTACTAATTTAGTAGGTTCAGACTTAAGATTCAAATCATGGGCTTTTCCTGAAAGCAGCAAAAGATTTTTTCCTTAGATATTATTCAGTAATATACAGCAATGTTGGCAGGAAGCGAATCAATTTAATTTTGGCTAAACCCACGTATTTCTTCTATCATAAACTCTTATTGTAAAAAAAACATCCCCAGAAAGCCCGGATTTGCTCTGCTTTGTGGAAGGCCTGACATCTAGTCCCCAGAATTTCAGTGGTTAATAATGCAAACAACACACTCAGACTGTGACTGTACTGGGGAAGCCAAGATTCATGTTGTTCAGTGGCACCATCTTCAGTGAACTACAAAGCTGATTATTAACTGGCTTTAGTAAGAACTTATGTTTATCTGTCCTAAGTCACGAAAACACAGGGTATCAGTGGTTCTGAACTTGGACTGTGTGGTGGTACAATCTCAGGAAATTTACTGTTGCAGGAGAAAAATCAAGAGTATGGGTCCCACCAAAAGAGGGGAAATCTCTCTATGTTTTGTCTGCTTTAAATTGTGGAGAGAAAAATGGTGATGGCATACAGTTCCTTCTGGGAAAGTCTTGTCTTGGTTTATATTTCTTAGAGGGCTGCTTGTTTTTGTTTATTTGTGAAGTAATTTGGAGATCCATATTAATGTAAAAATACTTTTTCAGGTTGTTTCTTCATTTTGAAAATACAGAAGTGGCTTCAGAAGACTAAATCAAGCAGCGTTTCGGTCTTGTAAATGCTCAGAAAGATCCCATAAATTAAATACCAGTTCCCAACGTTTGGAATGAACTTTCACTGCTTTGAAAATACTACTTACTGCCCTAATTCCTCATCTTTGTCCATGCTTCAATATAAAAAATATTCAAACAAACATTTAGTTTGATAATATAATTTGAGCCCATCCTCTTCTTAGGTGATAGTATAGATATTTGTGGGAGTGTAATACCATCAATAAATGGCATAGTATGTTTATTCTTGTCACCTGAAAGTGACTTTTATCTCAAAGTAAAATGATTGGAACATTTGTTTGTGAGGCAGAATTTCATAAAATGGTTTAAGTTACATGTTTACCCAACATGTCTAGCTAATTGCCAGCCATCTCCTCTCCATCATCTTGCTTTCTTCCTACATGGGTGTGTGCTTTCAAAACGTGACTAGTGTATGTAGGCACCTTGTTCTTACAGTTAAACCTAAGAGAACTGAATGAATCTGGATTGAAGAAGAGCTTTTTCATCCTTCCAAGGCTGACAAGTATTTAATAGTTTGTGTTTCCTTTTCAGCTGACCCCCTGGTTGGAAGTATTGCTACTCAGTATATGACTAACAGAGCAGAGCACGACAGAATGGCCAGACAGTGGACCAAGCGATATGCCACATAGGAATCTACTCTAGGATTTGCTGGACCTGTGCAAGCACATTCACTAAGTGCATCAATAGCCCTTCCCTTCATTCTTATTTTTTATTAAATTTTGAACCATTTTGTGACAAAAGGTTGTCCTTACTTTCCTTTTGGTTTTATTTTTATTTTTATTTGTTTTGGGTTTGTTTGGGTTTTTTTTGTTCTGTTAACTTGAACGTTGTTTCCCTCAAATGTAGACAGGGAATTCTGGTTATAAGTGCAAAGAATGTTGGATCTGTAATAGTATAGAGCTTTGTCACAAAGCTTTGTATTAATGTGTGGGGTTTTCTTCTTTCATGTGGTTTTGGGGAAAACAAATAAATTCAGAATTATATCTCGTTTCTACTTAAATGTAGTGTTTAGGGTTATTTTTTTGTACTGAAGTCTTTAATGGTGGGTGCATGCTACTGGGAACAAGTTTTGTATAAAAGCTTAAAATCAAGAATCACTGTGCATTACTAAGACTGTGTTTATCACTAGCCTTCTGTTTCCCACACAAAAGGCTACTGCGTTGAACAAATTAATATGTATTTTGATTTACTTAAAAAAAAGAAAAGTGCTTGTAAATTTCTTAGGGACCTGCCACTTTTGACTGTGGATCAGTTGATGTACACTTGTATTATTAAAACACTCAATAAAACACTGTGGCTGATAAATGCACTTCTTGCAAGCCGGTGCTTTTGCGTTTGTGCAATAGAGGCTGCATAGTCCTCACATAGTACAACTGCAGGTTAAGCAACTATTTTAGACCTCAAGTATTCATTTCTTCTCAACATTTCATTGCTTAACTTAGAGTTCTTCATTGTGTGTATCTCTCATATACAAACATCTTCCAAATTGTAAGGCCTTTCTTTCACGTACCAGTGCTCAGCTCAGCTATTCTGAAGCCTCTTGCTACATCTTTTATACTATGGCTTCACTACATCCATCTTGTTACAGTTAAAATAGTTGGCAGTAAAAATAGCTTTGCAGTGAAAGCAAACATTGATGATGATTTTATACATCAGGCCTCATTTTGCCTTTCTCCAAGCTCTTTAATTGTAAAAGCAACTGTTATTTCAAAAAATAAATGAAGGTTTTCGATGGGAAAATTGAGCCCATTGCACCAATCATTCCCAGCACGTTCAATCCAAGGGTATTTCTATTCAGATTTGACCTTCAGGCTAATTTTAGATATGCAGCCATAGAAGGAAAACTTCTACTTGGCTAAGGAAATGTGTGGGCATTGTGATTTAGAAAATATATACTGCAGTGCTGATATCTAAATGTTCTTTTTGTTGCATGGCATATTGGAAAATCCCTGTCTCATATAATTAAATGTTACAGATGCTATATACACAGTGCTTGCCTGCCCCCTCCCCTCTCTCCTTACCTCTTCTGTTTAAAGAAGATCCCGTATTAGAAAAGATACATTACAATAGGGACAGTATGAAGATAGAGGGAGACCCAATCCCATTGCACTTCAACACAGTCTAACTGTCCTGAAAACTAAAGCAATCAAGGTGACACCGTAGGGCCTCTACGCCAACCACTGCGCTGCTCAGCATTTCCAGGCTGATTTTTTTTTCTCTCAGCCATTTGCTATTAACTGAACAGACAGACAGCTTGAATCTACCAGTGAGTTGTCCTCTGTATGGAGAGAAGCTGAACACTGACTTTGTCGTAGGTAGTATATAACTATAGAACCACAAGGATCTCAAAGAAATAATTGGTCTCTTTTGATCACAGAAAACAGTCTTCTGGTGTCTGTAGAAGCCAACTCTTTACAAGCCCAGCCATACAATATTTTGAGGCCAACAGATCCTAAATACAGACAGGAAAGAATAATAACAGTTCAAAACTAAAACAAAACTCAAAAACCAGACTTCACGGAGCCAGAACACCTCCTCAGGACAACTGTTATATGTGCTTCCCTTGGAAGTTGCTTCCACCATAGAACTTGTCACGAAGTGCCTCCACATCTGAAAAGAACCTTCCTGCTGTAAAAATACAACAAAGGGGCAAAAGGATTAAAAAGAACAACTGCATCTTGTCCAGTACAGTAAATGCATTACTTCTTATCCCATCTGCTGAAGCAATTCCTGCCATAAAAGACCTGTATCCCCTGAGACAGCAATTAATGGGCCATTTCAGATTTCTTACGAATTACTTTAAGAGTCTGCCACTCTGCAGCCTTTATTTATGCTCAGCTGAGCATAATGCAGTAATTTCCCAGGTAAGTTTTAAACCTGCTTGAAAAAGTAGTCTTTAATTCCTACTATCATATATATTTATGTATCTATTTGGTTGCCAAAATATAAAGAAGACATTATAAACAGAAGATCCTATTGTATCTCCAATGAAGATGTAACTGAAAGACAGCTGAGATACCTTGGAGGGGGAATCAAAGAATTCTTAGTAAATGTCTTTTCTCAGTTCATCAGCTCTCGCTTGCCTTCCTTACCAATCCAAAGCTGTGCAGTTTGAATTTGCAGGTAAGTTGCCCTCTGCGTGAAGCTGAGCAGTGGCTTTGTCCTAGATACTATAAAACTACTGCCTTAAGAACCACGGGGATCTCAAAGAAATAATCAGAAAGGATCAACCTACATTGATTAAAGCAGATGCAGAGTCTTCTGGCATCTGCAGGAGCCAAATGTTTTCAAGTCTGGCCATAAAACACTCTCCTCCTATTTGCAAATCTGCTCTATTTGCCTCCCAAGTAATTCTTTTTCTTCATCTGCTAAACCTGGGAAATCTCAAGCATTATTTGAAACCTGCTGTTGTCACTGTGGCGAAATGAGCCATCCCCAACAGAATTCAGTCTGCCAGCAGAGCCCCACTGAACAATAATGTATTGGCATAGTCTCTTTTTCTCCTTTTTCCTACGTCTAGAAAATACTGTTCTGGCCCACCTTTGCTCTTCTGATCCTCTGCAAATTTAGCTGATTCCTGCTTCCTCTTTTATGCCAAATTATCTTTCTGACTTTTTCTGGATGGTGAAGTCCAAATGCTGCCCTCCTACAGCATAGTAAACATAGTCAATGGTATACAGTTGTCCTAAAACAGCAGATAAAGGCAACACTCAGTATTTTCTCAGGGACACACAAATGCTAAAACTAGGGTTTGTTCTTTAAAGACGTCTCACAATTTGTCTGAATTCAGCTGCAATCTCAAGTAAACAATAATTTCCAGTAACCGCAGCTGAATGTCAGTGTCCCATACCCTTTTGAGTCAGGGAACTCTTCAAACTGTGTTTACTGATTCACTAATTATTGAAGTGGCCTTCACATCCCCCTGTCCAGCTCACCAGCTGATTTCCCTCTCCAGAAAATTATAGAACAACATAGCTTAAATTATGGTACCCAAAAAATCCTGTATTTCCAGACACAGCATTTCCAGACTGCTCCAGGAGTGAGTTTTAGCAGCTCATAACCCTTTTGATTGCACACATTGTGAGCAACTGCAGCCAAACAGTTAAAATCCATTAAAACCAGCTGCTGTGCCATGAATAAGGCAGGAGTAATTCCTCTTCAAAGACCTTTCTTCAGGTTTTCGTACCGTGAGACACAGATGGGTACACAGTCATACCCCGTGCCCAAACAACAGGAAGCAGCTCACAGCCCTTCCTCCCTGCTACCCTGTGCGATGATACTGTGTAAGTATATGAGAACAGAGGTCTCAGGCCCCATAAACTGCAAAACTGAGCCCCTCTTCAAGGCCTTCTCAACCTTTTATATCCTGGCCCAATGCATGCTCTGAGCTGCTCTTTCAGCATGCTGTTACAGCATGCTCTGTCTCACTCTTGCTGTCTTATCTCTGTCTTTAATCCTTCTGACTTACTCCTTCTCATTCACCCTTTCCTTCTCTCTGGCTGCTTTCTTCTGCTTGACTGATTCATTACTTGCAGCTGAGAGGCCACCCAAGATACTGATCCCAGTTCAAATATCTCTTCCTGAAGTTGCCTGAGCATAGTAATTCCTTTGTCCACCAAGTACAAGCCCAGAATGTGCCCCCAGGCTCCCATCTGCTCCCCCTTGCCTGAGGCAGTGCCTACCATGGCAGGAAAAGCAGAGTTAGCTTTGCTGGAGTAGGAAGATGCCATGAGATGATTCAGGCAGTGCACCAACTCCCAGTTGCTCCATCCCCAGCATTATACTTGGGTCCCTTTTCTCCTTTCCAGTTCTCAGAAACTTCTCTTGTCTCTGAAGTTGGACATCTTCCCCAGGCCCAATGCGCTTGCCTGCATTTTGAGTTGGGCAGACTAAGACAAGGACTTGGAGTAAATATTCTGACACCTCCAAAGTCCAAAGGTCCAGCCTTGGCAGCCACAATGCCTGCAGAGCCAGCTCTGCCTGCTATTTTTCCATCCTCAGTTGCTCTTTCTTCTCTTCTCCTTTTCATTACTTTTTATTTTTCCTCCTATTCTTTCCTCCATAACATCAATATTAAATCCTGGCATTCCTTCTTCCCTCCTGCTTCCCCCTTCCCTCACCTCAATCACAGCTCTGTTCTTCCCCCAGTGATAACGAGACCACGTCATGTAACACTAGGCCTCCCAGAGTTTGTTGGAATCCCCTGATTTTTAGACCTTGGAAGCAAGAAAGAGCTTTGTATGAATTGCATATTTCCTCATTGTGCCATGCCTGGCACTGGCTATAAACTAAATCACTTCTCCCACACACGTCATTAGCAGTAATGAAATCCAGGCTGGCCCACCTCCTTAGCATGACATCCATATGCAAATACATTTCCTCAGCTCAAATGATCTGGAGAGCCAATGTATGGCGGTTTGGGATGCCTCCAGCAGCCTCTCTCAGGTCACAACTGGAATATATTTGGGGACTACTATTTACCAGGAAGAGTTTTATGATACCTTTAAATCTATCATTCTGCACCCTAACTCCATCATGAACTTTCAGAGGGACCTGCAACACTTTGGGATAATGAAAAGTGCAAAGCAAAAGATCCCTTTCATGTCTACTGTGATTGTGCAAGAAAGGAGTCACTGGCTAATGGAAGACTGAAATAAAGACAAGGCTACTAAGCCATCCTAATCCCTTGCCAGTCCTAAATTAGAAAAATCCCACCTCATGTAACAGCTAAGTAAAACCTCTATTTACTTCTATAGGTTTTGCAGAACTAAAATAAAATAAAATAAAATAACCTCACAGTCCACGTGTTCCAATATTAAAAATGGATAGTCAGATCATGCATTTCAGGAGAGGCTTTCTAGGGAAATGCTTCCACTGGGAAGAGCTTCCCAGCACCCTCATCCCCTCCACCTCTGTCAGTCTGTAGGCAGGACTCCCCCCTTGACAGTTCCTTGGGAAACAAAGGCTGGAAACAAGGACCTCGGGTCATTTCTTATTGTCACTGCTCCTCAAATACACTCACTCACAACAGGCATTTGTTGCTGCAGAATCGGCACTGGGGTCCCCTTTTGTGTTGCTGAGGACCTTGGGGTCAAGAAAAACAAAGGGTCACACTTCAGTTTCTGTGAAATGCCTCCTTTCTTTGCAGTTGACTCATAGCCTTTGTAAGGCCATGAATGGAACCTCTTCACATGAATGGAGCTCCTACCACACAGATTTCAATACAGTCCCACTCCTTTCTCCTCTTGTCATAAATGGGGCAAAGAAAGTGCCCATCGGGCTTTGGAAACACCTTGCTTGTAGCAAAGCTGAGCTGTGCTCTTGCCCATCTTCAGACTCCTCCCATTTACATTTCTCAGACACCTCTCAATTTGAAGAGCCTTTCTCTAGCCATCACTCCTCAACACCAAGGACCTGCAAAAATCCTGCTTGCTTCTTTCTTTGGACCATATGCAACCTTCAGTCCTGCTCCTTCTCTGCTGCTCCCCAGTTCCTTAATCTGCTTCTTCACTCAGGCTTCAGTGACACAAAGCCCTTGCTAAGCCTACCAAGGCACCAAACACCAACATCAGTCCTGCTTCAGGCTCCTCGCAGCCCATCACTGTCTTACCACCATGCACTGACATCTCGCTGAGGAAAGGAAAGCCCACCTCAGCACCTGAAATCGCTGCCATCTTCATAAAAAGAGGGATGAAAACCTTCTTTATGCTCTTTTGTTTGAAAGAGCAGTTAATGGTCTCAGTACTCAGCACTTAACGCCAAGGCACAGACTGCAGATCTCCTGGTCTCACAGTTCACCACAGCACTCCCCATTGGTCTTCTAGGAGGATTACTGTGAGTAGTAGGAAAATGGTTTGTATTAAATGCCCTGAATGTTGCTTATCTAATGAACTGAATGAAACTTTTCCAAAAACCTCTGTGTGGTGGGAACTTCATCACGGTTTACGCAGGAAAATAATTGTGTGAATTAAAGTCTCTCCTGTTTCCTGTTCTGCTTCATGATGTATTGTCCTCTTGCTGCAGTTTTAAAATAAAATCTTCCTGAAATCCACTTAGAATTTAAATCCTTATTGCAAAGCAGCAAAGAAGAATCAAAACGTGCTCTGTCATATCAAGGTAATCTAATAAAAAAGGCTCATGGAGTTATTTATACACATACATTTTTATGATAATTTAATAATTGATAGGCTTAAAGGAATAATCTCATTTTCTTCTATTTCATAATATAGATCATGAAATACTATATTTCATTACTGTATAAACTTGCCATTTTATATATTTAAAATAAATACAGATTTGAGTAACTTTAATCAATAGCTTTCTAGTGGAAGAAGAAGATTCTATTACTTGTGTAGTATAGTGCAATGTGGACTTGTCTTTAAAAACGTAATCCTGTTTGTAACTTTTTTCTTTCAATTTTTATGAAAGATAGAGAAAAGACTGCAAATGGAAAGTGACAGCAGTCACTTGAGCCCAGCTACTGTGCTGGCTGGAGCTGTTAGGTGTTTGAAGTCTGTCTAATTTTCAAAGCATGGGACTGAAACTCTCGAGCCAGAAGGACAAGAGATGCAGTCAAACCCCAAGAGGAAATAAAAAGAAGAATAATTACAGAAATAAGCACTGCTCTCATGCAGTACACATTTCCCCCAGCAATCTATACATGCTGCAGCATCCCTCTTAGGTCAAAATGCTCTCTGCTAGCTGCAGGATGCTGAACCGTTGGAGTAAACACGCTGCTGCACCTCATCCAGACCAGACAGCTGCATGTGACTCTTTCTCCATACCAGGCTCCTGCTTGTGATTGGGAACAGGTAATGCCAGGGGTTCAGCATGTTAAACAGCAGAGCGAAGGGGAGTGTGCCTTCTTCTTTGCTCTTGGTCTCACAAGGGCAACCCTCTAACAAGGGGGCTTTCCTCTCCTCCTCCTGATCTCACTCATCAGACGCTGTTGGGCCTGCACCTGTGTGGAAAAAATTAGTGGTAGCATTTCCGCCAATGCTGCATTGATGCAAAACCAGTGGGAGGAGGACATGAGGGTGTACGTGGCAAGTGTTGTTCTTCCTCTGCACCTGAGGCCCCCAGCTTGTCCAACTGCAGAAACCCCTCCTCCCAGGGACTGAGGGGACCAGCCCTCTGTCCCTCACATCCCCAGTCACATCCAGCCCCAATGCTGCTGCGCTGACTCCTGGGAGGTACCTCCATGCCTCTGGTGTGTTCAAATTCAACCTAATGCAGAACCAAAAGGAGTTTTCCAGAATTCAGAAGCCACATGTAGAGCCAGAACTGCCAGTAAATAATGCTCTCCCGTGCGACAGATCTTCACTCAAGGGCAGGACTACCATCCCTCTGCCCCAGCAGCAATTGCTTGATATTCACAGCACAGCTTTGGCAATCACGGGCCTTGAGCAGCAATGTTAGGAAACTCTTTCTGGTTTTTTTGGTGCAAAGGGTTTTCATGTCTTTGTCTCTGTGTGTACATCCTTTCTTCTCCCTACCCACTCTGCCTCCTCCCTGTCATGCATGCCTTGCAAGAGCCTGGTGGGCTGAGCCTGTGAGCCTATATGTGGATCTAGAGGTGATTTTTTTGAAGAAATGGCGAAGATGTAATCACTAGCAAGAAAAATATTGGGAAGCGGAAAGTTTCCTCCCTTCAAAATGTGTCCAATGTGTGCAAGGACTGCAGTGCTGTGAGCTGAGGCAACATAATGGACCCCCCCAACACCTGGACCTTATTTGCAAAGGATACCCTGACTTTTTTTAGGTTTTACCAAGCCAACAGATTAATGTATTTTGAAAGGTAATGCTGTATGTGCTCCTATTTATAAATCCTTCTCCAGTATTATTTTAAGCCACGACTGGGGGTGGCAGGAGAGTGGATGACTGCTGGCTACAGCCCTGTGACCCTCAGCCCAGGCCCTTCTTCATCCCACTGCTGCCTCCAGGACCTGCATCCAGAGCATGTATATATATATATATATATATTTTATATATATATGTAATATGTGTGTGTATTGATGCATGTTTTATATGTATACATGTGCCTGCTTCAGACACACATTGGCAACTCCAGGACTGAAGAGGGTTTGGTTCAATCTCCAAGTGCCCCAAGCAACGTGGTGGTGGGTGTGAGCATGACCGCCCACGGTGCCAGCACTGTAGAAGGTAAAATACAGATAGTGGTAGTGAGGCACTTAGTAATTTTTTTTTTAAAAAAAAGGGGGGGGGGGGGGGGAATGCCAGAGGAAACTGGATCTAGCAGAAGTAAATCTATCCAGATGAGTGAATTAAGAATCAAAATCAAAATGTCACCCAAAAGTCATAAATCAATACCCCAAAGTACAGAGCCGCTGTTCCCTGTGTAGTGTTTCATTACACCCTGGCAAAACAGGAACGAGCCACTTCCACTCTTCCAATACCAAATACTTGTGTTTTAAAGGTCTGTTCCTCCACACAAGCATTCCTACTCCCAGAAAGCAGCAAAGCCCATCATCAAGGGAGATCTCCAGATCTTTATTAAATCCTTTGGGAAAAGTAAAATATATTAAAGTAAATAATTATCCAGGGAAGTTATGAGGTGATAGCTCATGGTTGGATGTCTTCACTCAGTCCCTACATCAGCTCTAACACTGCTCCACCCTGCCTGAGCAGGAGGGACAGTCCACAAGACCACCACAGAATCTCAGTGGACCCCTCCCATGGTGTCCCAGCACTATTTTGTACAAAATCTAATGTAAAATTCAGCAGGAAAAAAAAACAAAACAAAACAAACAAAAAAAAAACAACAAAACAAAACAAAAACAAAAACCACAACTACTTATCTGTGTCACCAATCCTCCAAATATTTATACATGCAACTATTTATTGCACATATATGAGATCTCTCTAATGAATCTGCTTCAACTGGACAAACAACTTTCCTCCAGGATTTTGTTTTTCCTTCATACTTATTTGTTTCTAAAGTATTTTGCTTGTTAAAGAGCTTACCCACAGTATGAGTCTTCTTTAATTTCATAGAAGTACTTAAAAAATAGTCCTCCGTGGATTTGCCACTCAAATATTGCAGCGTTGAAAATCTGAATATAAAACACTGTATCAACCTAAATGAAATAGCCCTACGGGAGTTTATTGTCTCAGCTGATACAAAAACAAAACATAAAAAGCATACTGAAAAGTAAATTCAATTAAGTGCTAGTAATCTGTGGTGTCATTAGTAGCATAAGCAAAGAGAGATTTTGATTTGTGTTGAGTTCAGCCTGGCCCTGCTGCTCTGAGCAGCTCTGCTCTGCCAGGAGGAAGGAGCCTGGCAGCAGAGAAATGAGCTGTAGAGATTTTCAGTGGCCTGTTCTTGAGGGCCAATGGCCACCACAGGGAGCTGGGAGCTGGAGGGGGAGCAGGTAGGGGGATGAGGCATCATGTGCTGACCAGCACAGGAGACTGCCTGAAAAGTTGGGTGCCTGAAAAGCTGGGTGCTGGAGCAACAGTTATAGCCAGGACAAACAGACTTTTACTTGAGGTTAAGGAAAGCTACTTAATGGCATGGTTCCCTGACTGTTTATTGAAAATTGGCTGCAAGAAGCTTTCTTTCTTTCTTTCTTTCTTTCTTTCTTTCTTTCTTTCTTTCTTTCTTTCTTTCTTTTCTTTCTTTCTCTTTCTTTCTTTCTTTCTTTCTTTCTTTTTCTTTCTTTCTTTCTTTCTTTCTTTCTTTCTTTCTTTCTTTCTTTCTTTCTTTCTTTTTCTTTCTTTCTTTCTTTCTTTTTCTTTCTTTCTTTCTTTCTTTCTTTCTTTCTTTCTTTCTTTCTTTCTTTCTTTCTTCTTTTTCTTTCTTTCTTTCTTTCTTTCTTTCTTTCTTTCTTTCTTCTTTCTCTTTCTCTCTCTCTCTTTCTCTCTTTCTCTCTTTCTCTCTCTTTCTCTCTCTCTCTTTCTCTCTTCCTTCCTTTTCCTTCCTTCCTTCCTTCCTTCCTTCCTTCCTTCCTTCCTTCCTTCCTTCCTTCCTTCCTTCCTTCCTTCCTTCCTTCCTTCCTTCCTTCCTTCCTTCCTTCCTTCCTTCCTTCCTTCCTTCCTTCCTTCCTTCCTTCCTTCCTTCCTTCCTTCCTTCCTTCCTTCCTTCCTTCCTTCCTTCCTTCCTTTTCTTCTGGCTAGCTCTCTGAGCCTAAATGTGTGCTTGTTCTTCCTGAGTTGGTTCCAGTTAAAACTGCGTATTTCTGACGTCTATTTGGGTGACAGTGTCACCCGTGGTTTCAAGCTGGCATGCCCCGGGTCACCTTGGAGGGCATCATGCTGAAGCAGGAATATCTTTTGCAACTCGGGAGATGCTGCAGCTGGCCAGCTGCTGGGGGATGTCGTCCTGCAGAGAGGTGGCTGCAGGAGGGGCAGCCAGCTCTGCCCCACTCTTGGCTTCCTCCTAAATGTGTCTGTGAGGCAACTTACTGACCTCCTGTGTGGTCGAGGGGAAAAAAAGAGAAAGGATTATGACTTTTTTTGTGGAAGAGCCTTTTTGCAAAATTAAAAGCTGTTTTGTTCCAGTAACCAAAGCCTTGGGAAGTGCCTCAGCTCTTAGACGACTGTTTATAAAACAACAGGATATATTTTCTGTTTCAGGTGAAAGCTGATGGCAAACGGGAGGGTTTTAAGTAGAGCTTAAAGGACATCCCCAGAAAGAGTGAGAGACCTGTAAAGCAGTAGGTTTTAAATTTGAATTAAAAGAGAGATGACCATTGGAAGATAATGGTGGCCTTGTATCAACTTCAGTTCATGTGTAAATGATTCTCTGCCTCAACACTTCGCACTCAATTATGGTGAATTCATTAACACGACTACACTGTCGGTCATGTGACAACTTTCGTTTTTTGATCTCTTCCTTGTGGGTCATACTTAACTCTTTCATTGGACTCCGAAAACTACAGCATCACAGCTGTGGAGGTATATACGTTGTTAATGTTCTGACAAGGCTTAAAAAATAAATTGAATGCTTTGGGTAAAACCAGAAAAAGCATCTTCTCAATGAACTTGTGGCATCCAGTGAGAGCTTTCAGACCAAGTGGTAAAAACTGATAAAGTGAAGCAAGTGATGGTGTTGCATTAAAATGAAGAGTGTTGCACAACTTCAATAGGGGGATGCTGCCTACCTGGCCTTGAAATGCCTATATGTGGTATTTCTGAACTGATTCATTACCATTCTTTCTCCATATGCTGCTTCCACAATTAATCAGGCATTGTTCAAACTATCCTACTTTCAAAACTGACGAGACTTAATTGAAGTTGATTAAAATAGCAAACTTGGAGCCTTTAACTTTACTCTTAGTAAAGCCAAAGCAAGTTTTGCGATTTGTTTGAGCCCTAATGATGTGAGAGAGGGAATTGTTTTTTATAAATCATGTGGTTTTCCAGGTAACCCTGGCTAGCTTAGATCTAGCTTGGCCTTTTCATGACTGACCTCTGGGTTTTACTATCAAATCAAGTTATGGAGATAAGTAGAAAGTGTCCCTGATGCTAAGCAGCATGGAGCCTCCTTTGGGCCCTGCACTGCTCAGCCCTTCCTAGTGAAAATAGCAAGCAAGTCCCTGGGAGGCTGAGGCTGAACTGTTTGCATCTTCCAAAAGGCAAGTCAAAACATGCTCTTGGCCCGGAGTAACAGGCTCTGTGGGAAATCTGCTAGAGCCAAGAATTAAACCTCAATTTCCCTGTCCCTTAGACACGGCACTGATTTTTCCTATCAAAAGGCTTACTTTTGTCTATTCAGTACGGGCTCCTGGCTTATTCTATGATAAACAACAATTTTCTTTCCATTTCATTAAAATGCATTTGTCTGCCAGGATGCCACCAAATCTATCTTTAATTGTATTGCCAGTCACAGCTCATTAGCCCTGTAGGCACAGTGGTCAGTCTGAAAAACTAAATAACAAAAAAACTGATGAGAACAAGTCTTGAAGATATGTTCTTAGTTCATAAAATGGGTGAGAATTAAGACAACTTTCCTTCTTTTTTGAAGGAAGAAAAAAAAAGGACAAAACAAACATATAAAACCAACAACAATGCAAATATGCTACATCCTGAAAAAGGAAAGAGATCAGCAGTTCTAGCCCCAACCTCCCATCTCTTGCAGAGAGTTGGGGCTCAACTCCGGCTTTGGCCTCAGCATTGCAGGAATTCCCTGTCTGTCATCTTCTTCCCAGTGCTGCCCAGCAGACCTGCTCTGGCCTGTTTATTCTGCTTTTTCCATGCTGCTTTGTGCAATACTCTGGTTTTAAGCATGCAAGTATTCTTTCTGGTCTTTTAGCCTCTCCACAAGAGTACTTGCTCTTTTGTTAAGTGTCATGCAACAAACCCATCAGTTTACTGTCTCTTCGATCATCATTTTGCTTTTCCACATGTTTTTGGACTATTTCACAGCAGTGGTTTGCCCAAAGCTTACTTACCAGAGCCCTGCTAAGTTTGTATGTTCTGGTGGAGCACACCACTTCCTTTGCTCATTTCCTCCCCTTTACCACATTGTCAGAGGTTGTAATATATGATAATGCACATGAGCCATCATTTCTATTTATAGGTATGTGACAGCTATGTATGAAGTGTGGAAGAGACAGTGCTACAGAATGTATGCAAAAAACTTCATTACAATGAGCACTTATTCTCATATTTAAGAATCTTGTCTACGTCACGCAACACCAGCAAATTGACACTGGGGGAAGGATATCCCATCAGACATCTCAGTTGTCTTCCTGCTATGGGGTTTTGCTTCTTCCCCCCCGCACCGCAACACCCACCCCCCAAACCCATTTCCATTTATTTGTATTAGGTTCTGGCTGCTTTGGTGTCTTTGAATTTCCTTTAAGTTGGCCGACATCTCCTCCTTAAAGATCTAACTTAATCCTTGGCATCCTCATTTTAAAACAGAGCTATTAGAATGGGACAGCTGCTAGAAGGAGCAGCCAAGGTTGCTGGAGCTTGCACAGGGAAGCATGGCTATTGCTCAGCTCCTCGCTGCGGCTTTTCTGCAGTGTAAACCTTTGTCTCCAATTCTGTAGCCTGGGCCACAGGGTAAGGGGGACTCAAATGCATGCAGAAGCCTGAGCTTGACAGCACTACTTAGCTGATCTAATGCCTCCCCAGTGTTGAAAGGGAGCAGCCCTTCTCACCTCCAGTCATGCATTTCCATGCTGGTGAGGGCTCTTGCTAAGCTGATTCAATTTACTGACCTTGCAGAAACTGTGTGTGTGTGTGTTGGAGTTTGTAGGGAGGAGGGTCAGGTTAGGCTTCGGATAACTCAGCAAGGGATGGGTTTAAATGGCGTGGGTGGAGGTGAACAGAGGAGGACTGCAGCAATGAGTTGCCAGATTCGTGAACTCACGTCTGAACCTTGTAGTCCAACCCTGCCACAATTGAGCAATCCCACCTCTTTGTTTACAGAGGCTCTAGTGTGCATCTTAACTGGTGATGAATCTCTCCAGCATGATAAATTGGTAGAAAACGAATGGGGGGGTGGGGGGTTGGGTGCTGAGGTTGTGTGTCTGGATTGCATTCCCAAATGGCTCAGAGCAGGGTTAGACGAGCACAAAAGCTAGCATAAGGAAGGACACACGGAATGTGCAACCAGGGGTGGGAAGGCGAGTGGGATTGCAGCAGACAGCAATTAAATTGGTTTAAGATGTTGTTCTGTGGCAACCAGAGCCAATTTTAGGAGTGGCTTAAGCCCAAGTGTAAGGATACAGTTAAATACTCTACCGAATGAAAGCGTTTTCCTCAGTAAGTCTAAATATAAGCATTGTGTAGCTGTTTTTCTTGATTTCACAAATACTCACGTGAAGAATTTTTAAATGTTGTATGTATTTATAGCCAAGGAGGCAGCTCTTTTAAGAACTGTATCCCATTATCGCTAGTCACTTCTGTGGCTGCACAAACCGTGCCTCTTGCTAGGAGGTTTCTGCTAAAAGCCCTTTGATGGCCCCACCGTTTGGAGCAGGGTACTGCCAGAAAGGAGACCATGTCTTCTGGAGAGCTGGCAGTGGAAGCAGAGTTTTCTTTTACAAGTCGGTATCGGTAATGCTTTCTGGCAGTAGCCTTGCTCTGTGTGTTGTTTTGTATGTTCCCAGTTGCTGTAGAAAGAAGGAATCACTCCCTAACCGCGTCTGAGTGCCGGTGTCTATCAGCTGTCTGCAGAGCTTGGAGCAGGTCGGCTGTGATAGCGTTTCTGGGCTGCATGTACTAGGGGATGCTGAAAAATACAGCACCCTTCTGTGGCTCTGCACTGGCCCTCAGAACACGCCTGGCTGCTGAAATCTCTGAAGCGCAGCATCAGGGTCTTCTCTTATCTCTCATGCCAGTGTGGATTGATCTCTGAGCAGATCTGCAAATGAATGGCCGCAGATGGGAAAAGCCACGGGGGGTACGTGCTTCCTTTGTTTCTCTAACTACCACAAGTGCCATTAAGTAACTTGCCAGGACCTTAACGAAACAGTGCTGGGTACTTTCTCCCTGACGCTGAGGCAAGCCGAAGAGGACGGGAGCATGATGTTTTGTCTTGTTTCATCCAGGGTGTCCGTCCAAATAACAGCCATTTTCTCCTTACACCAGGCTCCAAAACCAGTGGAAATAGCCTCAGCAGCCTGCCAGGTCATTTTGCCTAGGCACCTGATGGCCCACAAAACCTGCTAAACACAATTATGAAGTCCCCAAACCAAACTTTAATAAAGGAAGCTGCAGTATCTGAGGCACTTCTTTTAGGGGCTGATTAATAAATAAGTACGTAAATAAATAAATAAATGTCAGTGCGAATGGTTTGCTGTTTTCAGTATGCTCTGCATCAGGCCATGGGCCCAGGTGTTGCCACGACTTGTGGAAACGATACACGTAACTTCAGAGCCACATGCAGCAGCAGTGCACAGGGAAGTCTGCAGTATTTGGAGTTCTTGTTACAGCAGGAGGAAAAGAGTGTTTCAGGGATGAAATCAATCCTTTTTCTGACTACTCACAAATATATGCTGTACCTTTCTCCTTCTGGTGCCCTATAACTGATCATATCAAGCTATAATGAGGAACCAAATGGACAGCCAGGTAAGTAGTGCACTCACATAAAATCTCACCCTGCAGCTCATTATATGAAGCTTGTGCAGAATGTGATGTGTTGGCACCACGGGGATACTTGGGTCTGGATTCACTCTTCACCCTGTCTTCCCCATGGCAGCTGCAGATAGGCTATTGATCTTTCTCCTCATTAATCAGAATAATTTTGAAGAAAAAGTAAGGGTCTCATTTCCTATCCATTCTTCCCTTTAGTTCTTTAATTTACAAACAGCTTTATTTTGAGCTTTTCCTGTTTCCTGCCTTCTTTATGAGGCACCATTCAATGACTGCTACTTATTTGGTAGTGATATGTGACTCACAAAGTGTCTGGAGTTTTGCTTTGTGAAGCATTAAGATGGGTGTAAAAAGGGAGAAGAGGAAGGCCCTTCTTTTTAAACAGGATTTGATCTGCTGTAACTTCATAAAATTCCAGGAAAATACTTTCAGTTGTTCAGGGTGGAGGAGGGAGACATGTACTGTTACAGTCATCTTTGGGGTTTACATTTTTAAATGAAAACAAATGCATCTATCTAGGGAACATACACATCTTCCCTTACTCCAGCCTCGGAATCTTTAATTACCTTCGCAGCCCTGCTGTGCAGCAATAAAATGCTATTATCCTCACTTTGTTTCGTATCCTCAGATAAGGAAAGAAAGCAAGGGAGGCAAAGAACTTGCAGAACCCTCATCCAAGGCAAGACGTTTACAACCCTGACAGAGCAGATGGAGGCTGGTGTCTAAGCAAACTGCAGCAAATCTCTGTGCTGAGTGGAGAATTTTCTACTTTGCTAGCAAAAAATGTGAAACAGAGAACCCTGCCTTCTACTTTAAGATTTCACTTCCTGAATAAAAGACACATGGAAGACCCCCTGTCCTCTTTGGATCCAGAGTTGGTATTTATTTCATAAGGAGAGGAGTCATCCAGTTATTCAACAAAATTATTTGGGCTCAGGGTGACCTTGTAAAGGACCACCGTGTCAGTGGAGGAATGACTGAAGCATAGGAAGGGATTTGGGTGTAAGGAAGACACTGAGCTACCAGGCATAGCGGGCACTGAGGGGCTTATAGGGCCTGTGGAACACTCACGTTTAAGTAACTTTTTAAAGCCTTTGAAATAGCAGCTAAAGGCTTAAAGCTCCTTTTGATTTTAAATTCCCTTGGAGCTGACACCTGAACACATGTGCTGTGGCTTAGGCACAGAAACCCTGGTTCTGGATACAGACACGCATTTCAAGTCCACCACCCAAGGCTGGTGACTTCCCACATGGGTTAGCATTATTTGGCTTGGTTTTGGTTTTTTATCCTGACATTCTCTTTTTTTTTTTCCTCCCACTTTTAATGAACGTTTATGAGCTAAAAATAATAGCTTCTTTTTAATGCAAATCAAGCAAGAGATTTGAATGGATTGCTGCTTTTGATACTGCAGTAGACAAGGTATATGCAACTGGATATTTAGTATATGGAGTTACTGAACTCTGTAATGTGATACAGTGATTTATTTTTTTTTATATCCATGTATGCACACAATACAGAGGGAAAAACAATTGTACCTGTTTCAGGTTTGTTTAGAGCCTTCTCTGGGTTGTTTCTTCATTAACCAGGGACTCACATGGTGCTAGGAGTAAGCAACCTGCACTTTGAACCTGGATGGCAAAATGTGTATCTTATTAGTACGTGCTTTCAAATAGATTCCCAGTATTTCTGGAATATCCAGTATGGTATTCAATGCAGAGCACAAAGCAGAGTGGGAGGTTGTTATTTCTGAGGAAGTTGTGGAGCTGCTTGCTGCTGTAATATTGATGAGGCTTCTTGGACAAATTGCATTAGGATAGCATGATAGGAAGTGAAAACTCTCTTGCGACCCTGAAGCCAGCACTTGGGGATCTTGATTTGAAATTGCTAAGCACCTATCCAGAGGAAAACAGAAGGCTGCTGCCAGGAAGCAGGTGTCTCATCTCGTTCTCAAACTAGGTAGCAGATTTGTAAGGCACCCTTGAGGTCATGGGCGTTATTAGGAGGTGGTGGGGAGCTGTGTGCTTTTGATTCCCCTTATCAAAAGGGATTTGGGTTTATTGCAGAAGTTCTGACAGCTCAGCGGTGTTCACTGCCTTATTGTGCCTACTGCAAAAGGTCAGTCGGTTCTGGCTCAGGCAAGAGCTTTTCAGCCAGAGTCCTCCTGACAATAAACTATAAATGTTTTGTCTGTAAGAAGGTGATGATAGCATGGTATTGCACAGTTTTCCTGTGCTACTGGAAATCTTTTTGTTTATATAGACTCCTCTGTCTCCAGGATTTATCAGCCTGGCAGCAATTATAAACAAAACCCCATGGGTTTGGGACTTTCTCTGAATGTTTTCAGAGAAATGTTAAAATGTGTTGGTTTTCTTGCTGAAGAGTCACAGCTCATTATTCTGAGCTCCTGAGGAAAAAGTGGCCAGGGAATTAAAACTGAAATCTCCCTCTGCCATTAAAAGTGAAGGTTGTTGCCCCAGACCTGATCTAGTGGGACAAGTGCCTGTCTCCACTGGGCTGCTGCGAGGATCTCCTAAGCAGGGACGTGCCTGTGTTCCCCACTGCAGCAGAGCCTGGGGGCTGCAGAAGGGACTGTCACACCCAACACTTCTGCCTGGCTGGTGACTTCTTCACCAATTTCTTCTTGGCAGTGACAGGGATGGGGAAATCTTCTATTCCTGGAGCCTTAGCCTATTTATATATCCCAGCCTGAAGACTGTAAATATGGGGTCTGTTAACTGAACTAGCACCAGGGCTTTGTTAGGCACTGTCACCAGCATATCCAGTAGCTCTAGTATCTAATGAGAGGATATTTGCATTGTGTGGGACTGAGAAATTCCAGCTGTTAATATCCTGGAGCCTGTGGAAAATACTTAGATCCTACTGGTCTCCAAGGGGCTTGAGGAGAAAGTGAAAAGTGTGAAGAGTTGCCACCTGAGGGGGTGGTGCTGGGAACCAGAATACCATAATGATGATTTTGTTGTGCAACAAGCTTAAAGTGCTCTAACGAAGCCATTACTAGGTGCAATCATGCCAGTGTTAAGTGCTTTGCTAGCACCAAAGTGTCATGAAATACTTGATATTCTGAAGAGGTGAGCATATCGAGGCGTTGATTCTGGTTCTGGAAAAGCTCTGAAGAGCAGAGTTACACTTATACTAACTGCCCTCAACAGTAACCTAGAAGAAGAGAGTGGGATTAATGCTCTCTTCTGCTTAGTTCCAACCTGTGGGTATTGCATCTGCTGCCACACACCACACTAGACTATCAAGATGAGGATTCCCTGTCCTCACTCCCACCTATTCCTTAAATTTCTATGAGGCATGGGTCTAACTCCTTTCTCAGTTAGAACGGAGTTGAGGCCAAGTCTCCACATCCTGAATCAGAGTCTTAAATGGAAGGCTACCATGTTAAAGGCTGAAAGAGGGTTTCTATGTTCTTCAGGAGTTGGCCTGGGGCTGTGACACTCAAACAAGCAGAAGTGAACCTTCCAGCTGCCCTTGTTCACTTCTAAAATTTGGGACTGGGGAAAGATTTTGGAGATCACCTCTGCTGTTCATATTTTCTGTGGGATCATTCTGGCAGCTCTGTGGTGTACTGCCAGGAAGCCTGGATTTCTTGAGGGGTGTTTTGGATCACATTTTACACATGTGGCCTCACGTTACACCTATGGAGGCTGCTCCTGGAAGAGGTGATCCAGCCTTTCCCTCTATCTTGGCCATAGATTCCAATTAATCTCTTTTTGCCCCAAATCATGCTCTTGTACAACCATAGGCAAACTGGCACAGCTTGCTAACCTGATGTCAAAAGGTTTCTGAGGTGTGTGTGGAAAGGGCATTTCTCTGATGAATTAACCTCGGTGGACTTGAAATGGAGCAGTTCTGGTTGTAGGGTCACAAAATCCAAAATAAAGTGGTGGGGACACTTTGCTCCAGACAGATAGGTTAGAAAGGAATTTGGGACTGACCCTTCTGGCAGCGGTATACCAAGATGCTGGCTGAGGAAAGGAAGCAAACACCAGCCTTGGTAGTGCCCTTTACCCACTTAGTTTCAGGCAATTCCAAAGGTGGAGCATGGAAGGCCATACCTGCCTTGTATACAGGTCTGATGCATGATCTGATTGTAGGCATGTAGATCCTGACCCCAAAAAGTGCAAATTATCCCATGTGTGATGGAAAGTGCCTTCAATTCCTCTTGTAGGTGGTGAAGTATTTTCAAGATCTGGCCCTGATGTATTGGAGAGTTTTTGCTGCATCTTAAGTGCATTATTTCAATGAACTCGATGTTGGTAAGTGTATTTTATGTATTTCTAATAATTCCTCTGAGTGCTTGTGGAGAATGATTGTTCTCCCCTGTCTACTTAAATTCCATTTCTCTTTCTGTCTGTTTCTGTTTCTAGTTAAGACAAAATGATACAATATTTTATTTTTCCTTAACACTTTTCTCAAAATGTAGAAAATAAAATACTCCAGTTCTTCATAAATGTTTTGTTTCTGCCCTCCTCCCCCCAGCTCACTCAGTTGCAAATAGAATGGCATATGTTGTCAGATACCCAGCAAAAGGAGAAGTACATAACCCAGAACCTAATAAAAAAACAAATCCAGTGTGCCCTCCTGGTCTGCAATCCTTCAACAGGCTCCCTTCATTAAACATAAAGCCATGTGTTTCTTGAAACAGATCACATCCCTGGTGCCACAGCGTGGTATGCGTTGCTCTCACTGTATTTCATGAGGGTTTTTAAATTTATAACAACACAGTTTTTATTCTTACAAGGATTCTTAAAAAGTGGGGGAAAAAAATTAAAAAAAATAAAGAAGGCAAGATTGGTGTCTGGGAGAGCTGTAAAATTGATCTGAGCAGCAGCACTTGTAACTAACCTTGAGCACTCAGCCTTACGCCTGGCAGTGTCTGCAGCAGCCCAGCTATGCCTTCCTTCTTCAGGCATTTTGGTTGCCCAGGTGAAAATCCCAACTAAGTCCAGTGGCTCCGGTGGTGTTGTTCTGGATTTACACTGGGGTACTCATGAGCAGACTCTAACGGCGGGCTTCCTGCGTGCTCCCACTGCCTGGGCTGTGTTTCCATGGCACAAGCAGCGATGGAGCACCCAGGAGGACTGACAAGTTGCAGAAATCCTCTATTTGTATTCTGCCCGCTCACCCCAGCTCCAGTGTTTCTATTTCTCTACTCTTTTAAAGCAAAGGCTAACGAGGTTATGGCCATAAGCCTCTAGCTGGTATTCAGGCTGCTTGGGTACCTAACAGCACTGCCGAGTAGAGGATGCCGATGGAGTTCCTCTATATTTGATTAGAGAATAAATTGTTGCAAGCAGGAGGAGAAAACTGAGCTCCCCTGCAGAACAGGTTCGTACCTTGCCATTTGGATATTTTAACAATAAAACCAGCTCTTTAGAAATTAGTGTGGTAGACTGTACCTACTAAAATTGTTTTTTTTTATTTTAAGACGAAAACACCATATAAAGCCACACGTAATTCAGGGAGGGGTGGGAAGTAAAATACATTACACTTCATTAGAAATGTTGCTTTTCATTTACAAGCACACGAGAGTGGTTTTTCACTAGCTGAACTCTCTCTGTTTTTCAGTGCACAGCTGTCCTAACAGTACTTCTGTGGGCCAAAATTTCTGCAGAATTAAATGATCACAGTCAGATCAGCTCAAATGGTGTTTCAGTCTTTTACAGAAACAGAACATTTGCCCCGCTGTTATAAAAATATCTGCAGTGTTTATTAATCTAATAATTTCTTTTAATAAAGAGACACAAACTAGAAGAGTTGCCAATTAACCACAGAGCTGAAAAGTTAAAGTAATTCTTGCAGACCGAGTCTCAGTTATGGTGATACGAGCATGAAGTAATTTTACTGAAGTCTGTGCTGTTACCTCAGACTTTCCCTGCTCTGTCAGCAACCAGAATTCAGTTAATTTTGCCTAATTATCTTTTATCTGGGCTTAGTTTCATCTCAGTGACACATCTCCACCTTGCAACCAGTTCTTTGGCTTTTGTGAAAGTCTTTTTTGTTGTGAACAGTGCCAATTTTGGTTTCCATTTAAAAAGAATTAAAGATCCAATTATGCAAATTAATTTTAAAAGCTTTTTCACCAATCTTTTTGGGAAAAAAGGTTATTGCACAAAGCTTGCAACAGACTTAAAACAAGGGTTCTTCATCTTTGATATGCATCCCGGTGTGACACCCACCTCTGGCCTCCTGTCATGGGGCTGGCAGCTGAGCAGGAGATTTCAGGCAGTTCAGGGACGTGACCCGGAGGACCTCTGTGTGGTCGCCAGCCTCAGGCAGGGGACCCCTATTCTCCAGGAAAAAAGCCAGGCTTGACTCATGACAGTGGAGCAGAGGGGGACAGAGGAAGGAAGAGGTATGGATTAGGGTGTGATACAGGAGCCTCCAGAGCTGTGGTTTGGCTGCAAGACTCAGAGGCTGAACCTCTGTCCTGTTCTCCTGGGGATTTAACAAGGGACACTGAGAGGAAGCAATTACTTTGGAACAGAGTGGAGTTTAGCTCAGGAAAAGCATGTTCAATCACAAGCTTGCTTAGGCTTTAGAAATCATCCACTGAAAATATTAGGCCAAGACAGGTAAGAGCAGGGACATGCTAAAACAATATTTGCAAGTAGCATGAGCTCTCGGAGATGAGCAGGGCTAGGTGCCCTTCCACACATTTCTGCCTGATGCAGAAAAATGTTCACACAGTGATGCAAAACTCAAACTGGCTGGAAGAAAGCTAAGCAGCTATGAAAGCAGCCCTCACCCTTCCTTGTGCCTTCCCTTCCCCATATCCAGCCTCTTCCTAACAGTATGTGAAAGCTGCTCAAATGGCAGAAGAGTCACTTCTCACTCGTTCTAGCAGGGTGTGGAAAATCATAGATCACAGAGGACAGACGGATGTTGGCAATAAGCACCTACATCATGGAAACTACAGAAATATCTTCACATTGCTGATGAAGCAAGGAAACCAGAGAAGAGCAGGCCTGGAGGTGGATTACATACTAGGGACACTTGTTCCCTTGCACAACCCCAGAGGAGTGAGTGGGGACCTCTCTGGGCAAAGCACATATATGAGATTGCTCTCTGAGACCTGCACCGTGAAACTCAGAGTTGGAACGAAACTTCTGGGAGTTCAAGGGTTTTCAGTACTTAGCCCAGGAGAGAGGGGGCAAGGGTAGCGATGGCTCCACAACGCCAGGAGCAGGAGGGGCTTCAAGCAAGATCTGCTCTCAGTATCTGCAGAAATCCTTCACTGCACTTTGATCTGTGCTCTCTGTGATTGCTGTGATCTCAGCAGTCATATAAGGGCTCACTTTCTCCTGTGGCATTTGGTGTCCCTGTCACACGCTCATCAGGAAACTATTTGCCAGCTTTTCATAGAATCATAAAATGGTTTCAGTTGGAAGAGACCTAAAAGATCATCCTCCTGTGATGGGCAGGGACACCTCACACTAAACCAGGTTTCTTCAAGCTGCATCCAGCCTGGCCTTGAACACTTCCAGGGAGGGGGCATATACAACTTCCATGAGCAACCTGTTCCAGTGTCTCACCACTCTCACAGTAAAGATTTTTCTTCCTAATATCTAATATAAATCTACCATCTTACAGTTTGAAACTGTTACCCCTCATCCTATCACACTTGCCCTTTTAAAAAGTCCCTCTCCAGCTTTCTTGTTTGGAGTAGAGGCAGTATAAATATTTTGCAGTTGATTGCCCTCCTTTTGGAAAGGAAAAGAGCAGTTCACAGTAAGTGAGGAATGTTGTGGGGAGAACAGGAAGCTTTACACGACAAATTTCACTTCAACATTCCAGTAGCAATGCTGCAGGGGCTGTTGCCTCAATGAGCATCACCACTGGATGCCTGACAATGCTGTTTAATATACACAGTATATTAAAGATAGGGAAGGTAGGGTGCCTGATGGGCTGCAGTATCTCCAATGAGCAGCAGCTCTGCCTGGGTCTGGAGGTGGCCCAGTCGTGCCTCCATGAGCCTGAGTGCAGAGGCAGCATTGCTTTAGCTCCTCCAAGACTTGCATTATTTACACTCCTGAAAATGTTGTTAAATGTGTTTCCCATTGTTCACTCAGAGATCTCAAAAATTGCCCAGATTCTAATTAAATATATTCCAGCATGAATTAAGAATCAAGACTGAAAAAATTACAGTGTTATAAGAAGTACATGAGAAAGTCTCCTATTTGCAAATCCTTGTTCCTGTTGGTCAAGTGCATGCAGAATCCCTATTACAGTTGGTAGCAGGTAGATCCCAGTGCAGTTCCAGAAGTTGTCAGCCTGACACCCAGTCCTGGTTTGAGAGTACCAGGATAAAAACTTCCTATAGCCATTTCCTTCAGCCATACTGATCTGAGACTGCCCGGCCCCCCCAGCTGCTACAGCCTGTGTCAGTCACAGGGGGGGAGCAGCTGTGCCTGTGGGGAGGAGAGGGTGGGTCAGGTGACCCACATGGACCAATCACAGAGCTCCTGCCCATGGCGCTCAGTAGAAAATGGTTCCTCAGGGAGCCTTCTACTGGCCTCTCTGCCTGGGCTGGGGTTTGCTTGTTTGCCATCTCTTCCTGTGCTGCTGGTGGTCCTGCATCTGATTTTCTTGCCAGAGAAGAACCTCGTAAGGCAAGGCAGGTACTCTTCCCCTGCCTCCCTGAGTTAGGATCAGCTTGGCTGCTCCATGGCTTTTGTGGACTGTCACTGGGATCCTGGACTCAGGCACCTGCATCTGCTGCAGAGTCCAGTTTGAGACTTTTCTGGTTAGAATGTAATTACCAACTGAGGAGCCTGGGTTCTGTATTTAGATTTGTTATTATTGTTACTGCTTCTTCATTAAACATTCTAGGTTTTTTTTTCCCAACCTTAAAGTCTCTCTCCCCTGGGAGGATAGTGGGGGGATAATATTATCACCTGGTTGTTGGCTAAAATTGTGACATACCACTACTCTTGTTGCTCCACTGGGACAGCTTGTTAAGTATTTCTCACCATGAAATGACCAAATTGCTTAAAGCAGGAGAATGGACATAAATACTCAGTAGATACTGGCCTGTGGGAAGTTGAAACTTAGGGCAGCAGAGAAAAGACCCTA
Organism: Hemiprocne comata; assembly: GCA_020745705.1. NCBI lineage: Eukaryota > Metazoa > Chordata > Aves > Apodiformes > Apodidae > Hemiprocne > Hemiprocne comata. The sequence goes on from CM036587.1 coordinate 41,048,026, forward strand.
TCCAAGACACCACATAGAGATCTGGAGTTTCTCAGAGTTAATGGAGACCACAGACTGAGGCTGAAGAATTAAGATGCCATTTACTTAATCAGAAAGACCTGATGCTCCTTGTGTTGTCCTTGTTCTGACTTTGCTGAAGTTGATGCTTCATTGTAATAGCTAGGGCAGGAGTGTGAGTCAGGATCCACCCTGTTCCACACAAAAGGAGTGAGCAGAGAGGAGGGTGTCTGGGCAAGCCCAGGTGGGACACCCATAGTCCTGAAAATGAAGAGCAGGTCCAGTGTGGAGTGAGTCAAGTTTCTTTCTAATGTTGTTGGTTAAAACGGGTAAGAGCTTTAATTATCTTTCTTTCATTTCAGGATGAACTGTAGATGAGCAAATCAGTCTTTCACCAGTTCTTCCACTACTGATGTTGACAGATTTTGTTGATTTTTTTTGGGTTTCAGATTTTGGTTTTCTTTTCTATTTTCTTTTTTTCTTTTTCTTTTTTTTTTTTTTGCATTTATGCCCAAACAGCCCAACCACTGAAACAAACTCCAGCAGAGTATGTTTGGAAGTGGTTTGAATATGCTGAAGATCAAAAGGGGATGCTGTCCAGTGTTTGATGTACACTTGGTTTTAATTCAAGGTTAAAGAAACAGTGAAAACAAGGATGTTCAGAATGGCCCCTATTGAGAATGCATCTGGGAGGTGAAGGGAGAGACATTCTTCCCTAGAACCCCATAAAACTAAGCACATATGCTTCTCCCTATTGTTAATCCCTTTTGCTGATGGGATATGGAGGAGATTTTATACAGTGGTGCAAAATGGAAATCTATTGCAGGAGGAAAGAGTGCTGCAATCCCAGAGGGACTCTTATGTTCAAAACAAAATACAACAATGGAGTTAATTAGCATTGCATGGTTCACAAAATCCCCTCGAGGGGATCTTTCTCTGTTCTAAATCATCACTTGCATGTGAGATGGAAAAGCTCCCACTGAGCAGACCCCTTCCACAAACTTTTAATAGATATTACCATGGTTTTTCATCATTTGCCATTGGCTTTCTCAAGGTAACAGCTGAGCCAGGGCTATTCAGCTGCATTAACCAGCTGCATGTTAATACAGAAATACACTCCTGCTCCTCCTTTCTGCCTGCAAACATCCCCAGTCCCCCCCCCCCCCCAATTAACCCTTTCCTGTCACACTTTTATCTGCCACTGTGACACAGCTACACAGGCAGAGGGTTTAGTAAAGGCAGACAATTAAGCAAGGAGGACCACACTAGGATTACTTGAAGTTCACTTGTGTGCAGATGAAGGAACCCAAACCAGATCTTCGACCCACTGTGCTGCACCCATTTGAAGGGACAGCCCCTGCTCCAAAGGACTCACCACTTCCCAGTGCCAGGAAGGAGGGCTGAAGTCCAAGAGGAAGGACCCTGCCCCAGGAGCCCCACAGAAGTTAAACTCATGCCTCCTGACTCCCCTGTCTGCTATTACTCCTGTAGCCTGTTGGCATGAGATTCCCAGCAAACGCAGCTATATTCTCACCGAAACGCCCTGCACCACCATTCCCAGTGGGTATTAACGCTGGAGACAATCTGTGCTCTGCTCGCTTATAGCGCCGAGTGAGCGAGGAGCAACGCTTCTCTGCTGATTTGATTGGACTCCTGTCGTCCTCCCACCCTGTTGTGTATCACGCCAAAACTGATCAGTACCTGCACAGCCTCCACCCATTTGCAATATGTTGGCCAGATGGCCAAGTCTGTGTTTCAGTGCAGGCTTGCACTTGAGTGCAGCTCACTCAGGACTGCAAACTGCTGGAATCAGCAGCAAAGCTCCACTGTGGACATGACTGCACTGCCTGATGCACCACCCTGCCACTGATGCTGCATCTCCTTGCCTCCTGAGGAGAGCCAGGAAGCCCTGAAGAAATACTGCAATACAGCAATCATTGCAAAAAGCCACAGCTAACAAATTATTGCAGCAGGAACACGTCAGGGCACCTTGTAGCTCTCAATCAATAGCTTGGTGCTGAAGTGCTTTGTAAGGAGAGAGTCAGGCTCTGGCAGGGTTTGTGCTACCTGCCAAATTCTGATGGCTGAGTTTGTCATGGGTCATTTGTACTACACTGTGTTTTATTTTGATTGTCTCAGGTTTGTCAAGACTGCTGAATGTTTTGGGACTGACAGGATATCTGGTAAGAAGGAATTTACTATAGAATTTTAGTGTGTCAGGGGAAGCTAGGAGGTAAGCCCCTTTCTTCTTCCATTTCAGCATTGGATGTGTTTACTGCTTTCTATCCTAGCTGAGTATATTGCCTTTTTCCCCTCACCTGGCCAGGATCCCAAGGAGCTGGCACAGTGGCTGGACCCCAAGAGCATCTCTACTTGTAAGCAAAGATCCCTCTGTAACACAGGAGGGAAAGGTGCATGGAGAGGGCAGACTGTGCATGAGCACAGATGCACAGATGGCCAGTCCAGGGCAAGGGATCCTAGTAGAAATTACCTGTCCTTCTTTACATTTTATTAGCATTTTAATGTAAATGGTGCCAAAACCCATGTGAAAGGGGTAGTGAAAAAGCAGTGATCAATTCAAGCAAGCCATAGGCTTACACAAACCATCTTCCCCCAGCTGTGGCTAATCTATAACCCTCCCCAGCCCCTTCTCCTCCTCCCTTCCTTACTCTCACCTGGCACACCACAGTGGCACATCACTGTCTTCCCCTTTCACAGGCTGAAAGCAAGCGACCAACCCAGGGCAAGAGGAAATGGTTAAGCACATCACTACCTTTAGAGTCTTCTGTTGGGCTCCCACCACCCTGCCACCACTGCTCTCACCTGCTGTTCACCCTTTTCTTACTTTCTGCCCGCTACGTTACTCCCCCACTTCTCCCGCTGCACTAACCTGCACATTTTGGCCAATCACCTCCATACTGCCCCTGGCACAACAGGTTGAAAAGTATCATCATCTAATGGTAACACAGTCCTTGGATGCTGGGTGGCATTTAGATTTGTTACTCTCCCACTTTGGCCGATAGACCACTCTGAGATAACAACTTTGCAGCACTCATAGCACTGATGACACAGCCTTTCATGACTTTGTGGACATACTCGTAGCTCTATATAGTGTGTCCCTGAGCATTTTATCACAGTACATGAGGAGATGTTTCACAGTATTCTATCTAGGCCCTGCTCCTGGCCCAGAGCCTAAACATGTGAACAGTAAACTCCTTTTAGGACCCATGAATTTGCATAGAGATAGTGAGGCAAGAAACAGAGGATATAACTAACTACTAAAGTCCCTCACAATCATTGCAAAATGCCGACAGACTGTTCATCTCTACAGAGAATATAAAGGGGAATTTAAGCACAAGCAGGTCTCTGTCCTTGCTCTGGCAGCCTTAGTCTCAGATGTTAGGGGCAGAGGCAGTTTCCTCAATCTTCTGTGTGCCCTTTCTTTCTTACATCTTCTTTGGGAATCTGTTGTGAAGCAGCTGCTGATGCACAGCCTGCCCTACTGCGAACCAGAACAGCCATGTGATGATGTGATCTGTGTAGTTGAAACTCAGCCTAGTTTCTAGGAGCAATTTGTGGAAGCAGCTCCACTCTTAGGGACCTGGACTGCACAGTGGACATTCTGCTATATGGTGCAGGGCAACTGCACTATAGCTATTCCACAACAACTCTGCATGCAGGGTTCCTTGTTCCATGATTTTAATACATTTGAAACCCAGATTGTCCACCCAAGGAGCCTTTCACAACTACTCCCCAGGAAGTCTGGGGAAACCCACACTGCAGGCAAGCCTGAAGAGACTACCTCCACTTCTGGATTTGCTTCATTATATGGTAAGCCTAGAATAAACAGCAAAAAGAAATCCCAATATAATGGCCTGCAGCATGAGCTGCTAGGAATCTGCATAGGGCCAATCCTGTGAAATGCACCAAGATGCTGATAGGTGTCTAACCACCTTGAAGTGCTTCCAGAGGAAAGTTAAAGCCCTATTGTTTGAAATCCTTGAAACTGTCAACTAGGAAATTCCCTGTAGAAAACAAGCCTGCATTGACTAGTCCTCCAGTGGCCTTTCCCATCTTTAGCTCCTATGATTTATGTGCTCATAAATTCCTTTGTGTTCTGTGCTTACCTGGAAGCCTTGCCTGTGGCTGGCGTCCAAGAACACCATAGTGGAGTTGCGTTAGACTGTTCTTCTGGTTTCCTATTGTCTCTTCCCTGCCTGAATTTGGATCCAAGATCAGATATGGACCAGATGTGATGTGTCCTCTTCAAACTGGAAGGCAACCTTTTCCCATAGAGACATCCATTCAGTTTGATTCTGCCAGGCAATGGCTAACTGAAATACTCTGTCCTTGCCAGATGCTACCAGAGTGTCTTCCCTTGCTGCACCTTGCTCAGCCTCCTTGGCTTCAATCCTGCTCGGTATTATTTAAAGGTGACTGTAATGGGAGAAACAGAACTAGCCTGGGGTAGAACTGGTCTGAATTCAGAACCAGTCCCCTACCAGCATAGGCTTTTTTGGAATATTTACTACTCACTGTTTTTCACAACAAAGTTTTGTTTCAAAATAGCATATAAGGAAATTGTTTGTCAACAAAACTCTGTTTCATGTAAGCATGCCTGAAGCTCTTCTTTGCCGTGTATACAGCAGTATATTTGCATATCAGAAGATTTCACATAGCTTCTCAAGTTACTGTACATGCCTAACTGCTTCCAATTGCCACAGTAACATTGGGGAAAAAAGCTTTTACAAATGATTCAGCAGCCAAATCACATTTTTAGCAGAAGCAGAGCAATTCTTTTCTCTTAGAAAAATGTTTGCAATGAGGCCAGAATCAGTACAGTACTTAGTTACAATAGTGGAGTGTCAGATGTTTATTGAGTCAGAAAAGGAGATATAAAAAGAACTGGCAGGGCTCTGCAAATCACTTTGATTTTTAGTAGTGACTCTACTACAATAAACAGTAAATAATGTAAATAGCGAAGGTGTTCTTATTCACAGAGAAATGAAATGGAAAGTCAAAATCTTTTTTTTTCCTTCTGATAAGAAATCTTTTGAAACCCTCTGATGCCATTTCTTATTCCATCAGTATTGCATTAACTTGATGTGTTGCTATTAAACAGCCACACTTATATACATCAAATGGATTAATGCTGCCACTTTATCAGGTGTAGTTTCTGTTTCTGTAAGACATCTCTAGACATATAGAAACTACTTAAAATGAGAGAGGAGGTTTCTCCTCTTCACTGACTCAGAGGACTGTGCTTAACTGGCTGATATTTCTTGAACATCCTGATTAGTGCCAGGCTGGTCACAGCTATGACAGGACAGATAAGTTAAGTGGGCTTTGAAAATCGCTCGAAGTGACAAGAGTTAGCACAGCTTCAAAGTGCTCTCAGCTGTGCAGGAAGGCAAGCAGAGGCTCAGTGAAGAGCCTATAGATGCACTCAAGATAGCTGCAGTTTTGCCAGGCATAACTCAACCAAAGTTGAGCTATGAACTCAGTGAGCTGTCTTGCACTGTCTTGACTTATCTGGTGTCACCATATGTAAATCCTCAGGCTGAAGGAAAAGGAAGGAAAGAAGCTACTCGCAAGCGAGAAATTTCATCACTGGTAAAGGAAAGCACTGAAAGGAGTGAGTCACAGCACACTGCTTACAGAGCAGTAAATAAATACTGTGTAGTCACTTGTTACTTTTTTTTTGTATCAAAAGTAAGAGTGAAAGGTCCTGCCTGTCCTTGGTTTCTCCCTTGAGCATCCAGCAGTTCACCTCTGCAGGACCATCTACCTCCCAGGCAGGCAGGCAGGCAGGCAGGCAGGCTCCCCTTCCCTTCCTACTACTCTGGGACTCCAGTGATCACTGCCTTAAATCTATGACTCTGCACAAATAACCTTCAGCTCATGGGCCAGGGCCTGCCTCCCCCTGCTCTCTAGGAACGTCACTAAATCACTGCCAGCCCTGGCACGAAGCCTGGCTCTCATTGTGTCATCTTGGTCTTGTGTCACGAGCCTCTGGGGCCACAGTGAGGTCTGGGGCTTTATGATGAAACAGGAAAGGTTTCTCCAAAAGGAAAACTAGGCACAAGAAAGAGAGGTCCTTCCTCCTCCAGCTGGATTTTCAGTGCTCTGCCTCCTTGCACGGGACAGTTAACAATTTCCTCCCCTTTCAGCTGGTGCTGACACATGGGTGGGTGGTTTCCAGCCTCCTCTGCGTGCATTGTTCTGCATGTGTTTGTCTTAGCAAAGTGCAGAGTCAGCCGCACCTTGCAATTAATAAATGTGTCAACACTCTGTGCTAGCCTGATTATTATCATTACCCCAGAATTAGAGGGCTGGCACAGCCATTGAGATGCCTGGGGGCCTGATCCTGCCAGGTGCTCAGTCCTCTTCATTTCCATTGGCAGCAAGGAGAGTGGAAGCCAGGAGGGAATTACAGGATTCATCTATCTAAGGGGTGATTTTTTATTTAGTCTCAAATTCTAAAAGAGATTATTCCTGTCGAGAGAGAGGAGCAGAGCAAAATTAATAGCTTGGGGCCATCCCCTCCACTGCTGTAAAATAATGCCACTTATTTAACAGCAATGGATCACTGCTGATTTACCTCAACTGAGAATCTGGTGCTGTGTTGGTAAACATGAAATGGGGGTTGTAAAAGGAAATTAATAACAGTAAAAACTAACCTAAAAGCTGAACACGTTTGCAGGGTCAGTTACAGGGCAGCTGTGCGGGGCTTGAGTTGAATTTCTAATCCATCTCGACCTGGACAGGTCAGAGAAGTCCCCATTTTATGCTTGCAGTGGCACCCCCCTGGAGCCAGGGTCACACTAACATACCTGGAAGGACGATTTGAATCCTCAGGCCTAATTATGGTTTGCACTAATGCCTCTTTTCACTGGAAATGATGAAACATTTACCTAACACCCTGAACACTGCTAGAATGATAAAGAAACCATGGAGGCAGATCTCAAAAGGCGGTTACTTTCCTGAAAATGCAGACAGGACATATTTTTAAGATATCTCCACTCTAAAAATATGTCCTCAGCCCTCCTTGATTTCATCAAGAGTTCAGCATTGCTCTTGCACCAATCCATGGCAGCATTTGTAGAAGTGCCTAACTGGACTTCAGATACCTTTGTAACTTAAGACACCCTGCCTCCCCAGCAAGCAGGGGATCGGCCCTCCAGCAGGATTTGGCTGCATCCTAAGGAACAGATGGTTCTTGTCAAAGCTGCTGCATCAGGAGGGTTGAGGATTGAGCTAGAAGGATGGAAATGAGCAGGTCTTTGACATAGAGTGGTAGCCTGGAGTACCATCAGATGTAGTGGTGCTTCTACAACAGTGTGGGAAAAGGTGCTCACTGCCATTTACTCTTTTCCGTCTCTGTTGGTCTGAGCATCTTTGCATCATTTAGAGCAAGAGAAGAGCTGAACCGAGTACTGGTGCACTGACTTGAATGGAGAGCAATCTAAGAAACCTGCAAGGATTTCTGAAACAGCTGCCTTGAAGGAGGCCTGCTGCTGAAACCCAGTATAGCCCTAGGCCTGGGGACAGCTAGTTGAATAAAAGAGAAATGGCAGCTCCTTCAAGAACTACCATGAGTAGAGCAGTCATTACCTCAACTCCCTCTGCCCCTTTCTAATCTATACTGCAGACACTGCTCTAATACCAAGGCCCAATGCTATGAGATAAACACCAAAACAGGGCAACCATGCCCTGTACTGAGTTAAAGCGAAGCGTGTTCAGGTGCAGCAGGCAATGCTGAAGGGTCATATTGTGGTTAGAAGAAGGACTCTCTCTTGCATTGTGTAATGCTGCAGTCCTCATTCAAAGAGTTTCTACAGTCCAGACCTGTCTAAGGAGCATGGAGAAGCACCAGACTCTGTCACCTGTGAACCTGACTTTTTGTCTCCATTCATATCTCCAGCTTGTTGGACATTGCTTTGGGAAAGTTAATCCATGAGTCTGACTCTCCGTGGCTAACTATTACTATCATCTAGGTCCTCCATGTCTACTGTCTTTCTTGATTATTTTGGAAATCAGCTCCTGCATTAGTCATTGTTAATCTGTCCCTTCCCTTTCCAGGCTCACACGCATAGCTTAGTAATAGTGATCCCTTCTATGTAATAATACCAAGGAACGGCTTTTGCCAGCTAACCTCACAGTGAAAATTGTGATCATGATCCAGGACTATTTTAAGGCATGGACCCACAGTTTCCCAGCCCTAAACCACTGGTAAAAAAGGTTTCTAAGAAGCATTCAGCCAATACAGAGGTGGTGAAATATTCTTAACAATATATCAATTTCATTTCTTATACAATAAAAGCCCACATCCTCTGTGAAAGGCATGGGGGACTATGTCATGTTTTTATAACAGCTGCTTGCATTTCAACACAGCAACCCAAACACAAATAGTGTGTGTACGGTTGTGTCAGACCTCCTGAGCAAGGTAGGTGATAAGTGACTTCCCAGAGAGACTGGATGCTGCCATGCTTGGCTGTGTCCGTGTTGTCAGCTGCCATCTGCGCAGGACGGCAGAGACCTCACTGAGCCCTGGGGCTGGCACTGCCACTGTTTGGCCCTCATCATCTGCATCTTCTTAAGCTCATAAACTGCTGAAAAAGCAATCTTGTTATATTCCTCCTAAAATTTCTCCCTGAAAGATATCTTTTTATGCGACTTCCCCAAAAAACACAGCCCAAACTTTTTTATGGCTGAGCTGCTGTAGCACCAATACTGCTCCTTGCTGCTTGTGACACCATCTATCCTTTTAAACTTTTCCAGCTAAAAGGCACCCTTTTGTTCTTTTTTCTTTTGTTTTCTGTTCATACATTACCTAGCAGAGTTTTATTCTGTAGTAAAGTGAGACTGGTAGGCAAGCTCTGTCATAACAAGGATAACATTACTGTATTTTAGAGTGAGCTTCTTTTTCATTCTGTGGTAAGGCAGCAAGAGCAGCCACAGCTATGATTTCCTTTGTATCTCTATGCTAAGTTGCTTGTGACTGAAGTTAGGTGATTTGTTACTTATACCTTCAACGAAAAGAAGTATTCTCCCCAAAACTCTCAGCTGTATGTTGGCATAGCTGAAATTCTCCATGGTACCTTCTTGCTTCTGAATCACCCAGTTTTCAGCAAGAAACCAGATTCCTTCAGAAAATGGGAGTAGGAAGGACTGTCTTACATACAAAGAATGCAGAAAGCAGGTCTGCTGAAATACTGCATGGCTCTTTTATTGATCACTTGATGCAGACACAGCATTGCTGCCCTGGGGAGTGTGCTACCTGTCTCCATCCCAGCTCTGCTTTCTGAGACATTCCCTGACACTTTGCCTTGGTGTGTGCATCAAGTGAGCTTGTTCTGCACTGGATCTCAGAGCCACTGGCTTTAAGACCTTGTTTGTGCATTTTGACCATAGGAGCTCATTAAATGAGCTGATTAAAGCCTAAAGTATTTAGGCACCTAAATCTGGTTAAGCCTATTTGATCCCAGTGGGGTTAGGTACCCTAAGGAGCTGGGCATAGTGTCCTGGTTTTAGGAAAGGAGGAAGAAGAGGCAAAGAGCAAGAGGCATTTTTCTGCAAAATGTGCATAAAAGGACTGAATACTGAAAATTAAGGATGTTAGACCCTGAATTACAGATGTGAAGGTTACAGAACTAATAAAGAATAAATAGTAGAAAAGTAATTGATGTTTCCCACATTTCTTTCAGCTTCTCAAAATATATTAGGCACACACACTTTCCAACACACATGCCTTTTTCTTCTGTCTTATTTGCTCCTCTTCCTCACTGCTAGTCTGCCACTGACGATCAGCTCCTTCAGGCAAGGACTGTGCTCTCCTTCATGTCCCGAAAGTGTTTGGCAGACCCTGGGCAATAAGAACGTGCCTTTCAAAGCAGGCCAGGCTGTGCAAGGATTTACACTGCTCTGAAGCCCCACACCATAGGAAGAGCACAGTGTGTTGGCTCTTTGGTTATTGTCAGTCTTATGCGCTGGTAAACTGGTCTCAGCTCCTTTTCCTGATGATCACTGTGGAATAATCCAGCTTCAGTTGTGATCGGCCCTGATAAATATCTGAATTTCAGGAAGACTCTTGTGGCTATGCCTGGGCATGACTCCTAACCCAGAGCTAATTTATTCGTGTGTGAGCCAGGATACTTCCCAGGCACAATCACATTTTAGAAACCCACTTGTCTCAATAGGAAGGAGCTGAGCTGCTAATGGTGATGGTTTGTACCAGGGAACCCATGGCTCAGATTGCTACTGGTGCTGGCTGTAGAAGGATGGAGGGTGGTGTGGGACTGTGACGGGAGCCCTTTCCAACCTGCATGGCTGGACACCTACACAGCCTCCCCCTGTGACCACTCTGACCACTTAGCAGTTGAGAGGGTGCATATTGTACCTCTGGCAGACATAAGTGTGTGCTGGTTCTTATATTTTATGAAAACAAATGAACAGAGATAACTGTCTCTTCATGGAGATGAAGTCTGCAGGCAGAAACAACAGTTCCCACCTGCCTACAGAGAGGTTTCCTCCCTTTGCCAGGCCATGCCCGACAGAAAACACCCTTTCCCCCTCTTCTATGAGAAGGCAAGGCGGTGCCTATGAAGGCCATTGAAGAGGAGCCTGAGGAGGGACTGATTAAGATGTGAGCGAGGAAGCTCTTCTTGTGAGGCATTCCTGGCATGGGTGCCAGAGGGATGTCTGCCTGTGAACCCCGCGGCAGCAGCCGCCTTCCCCAGACCTCCGGAGACACTGGGAGAATTTCCTCTTCAGCTATTTTCAGGCAGCATCTGCGTCTCTTGCCAGCCATGGATGCCACGAGGCACGGTGCCAGAAAATCAGCAGCTTGGCAGCTTCTCTGCATGGACTCAAGAAATATATTCTGGATTATCTGTACCATCTGCCTCTCACAGGTGTTCATCTGGGAAGAGGGGGAAGGAGAAGGGCACCTGAGGGCACCAGAATTGAACGGAAAGTGTTTTATGGGGCGATAGGCACTGTAGCAGCTGGTGCTGATGAAGAAGGAAGAAGGAGGAAGAACTGATAACATTTCCCACCTTGGAAAGATCCATAAAGTTTACTGTGCAGTTTCACTAAACTGGACAAATCTCTGAGTCCCCTTATCCCTTGGTGTGCCAGGGGGACAGGGGAGGTTCCCAGGGTAAGAATTCCCAGAGTTATGTACTGGGGGAAGAGGCAATTTTCTGGGTAAGTTTGGAGAGGAGCTATGTGGTGTGTGCCTTGTTTGTGGATAAGTGGAAGTTTGGAGTACACATCCACAGGCCGTGGGTTTGGGATTTTTTGTCAGCTGTGGTAAATACTGCTATCTCTCAGCACACACCACAAAGGTCTCATCCTCCTTTACTTATGCATGGTTAATCATTAATATTTTCCTGAAAGTGGAACTCTACGGGTTCTCACAGACCTACAAAGCCACATTTAAAAAAAAAGGTCTTCTTTGTGAGGAGGTGAAACCCTGACAGTAGTGAATGGTTTGCTTTCCACCGCTCTACAGAAACGGTGTTTCCTGCCCCTCCCATTAAAATAATTTGCTGCTGTGGTCTTGGCACAGACTGCACACCTACAGAAACCATGGGCTGCCCACACCAGCAGCACCAACACCTGCCACCCACCTCATCTCCGGGGACAGCCGCCCATCAGCAGAAACTGGAGCTGCTACAGCTGCGGGACTCCACACACCACCCAGGGAAGGAGGGCGTTACACCTTTTTTTTTTTATCTGTCTCAAGGAATTTTCTTCTCTCCACACTGAAGCAGGGAAACCGAGGCAGAAAGGTATTTCTACTATTTTGAGACAACCTTGGACCAACTTTAGGTAGATCTGGCCAACATCTTGCCTGGTAGGTTCTCCTGCTGTCATCCTTGCTGTGGGTCTTGGAGAAGTCATGGAAGAACTGGGGAAGGCCACCACTGCGCCTTTCTCTGCCCCCTGCATAACCATTGATGCAACATCTCATTTAAAGCACACAGAAGATGCAGGGATAGCTGGGCTTTCAGCAGAGACACTTCCACTACAATTGCCTTCAGAAGTGTTCACAGGAATGGACCAACTTTGCAGCTACTTGTCAAGATACAAGGCTGTGCAAGTCATGAAGAGCTGCATGGAGGGGAAGAAAAACAAAACCACTCTTGGCTCCTCATCTGCAAGCTGTTGCAGAAAGCAGTGCAGAGCTGGTGTGAGGAAAGAGACTGTTGTTTCATGTGGTTTCCAGATAACCACTGATAACATACATGATTGCAGTTGACCTTGTGATACCATATTACTACTTGTATTTTCTTTAAAAGTACAAAAAACTGTCTTGCCTAAGGCAAATGAGAATGGTGGTGGGGAAACTAGTTCACAGCACCTCTGATAGCAGGGCTGATGACTCGAGTATCACCCTTCAGCCACAGCTCTCCTCTTGTCTTCCTGTTGTGTTCATCATTGTCTGGAGCACACACAGGCTGTGCCATTTGACTGTAAAATAGGGTCTAATTAGCCACAGAGTTTTCTAATTCCCTGGCCTGAACCGCTGGGCTTTCATTTGCTTCATCTGTGGAGCTACATACAGTACTTTGCAATACCTTTGCTGCCACACAGGGTCTCAGGAAGTGTATGATGCCCACCTTCTTGGTGGTTCCCTGCCACCATGCTTCAGGCTTAATTGCAAGTTAGAGCTTCTCCACCAGTCGCACTGAGGCACTGCACTTCTCCAGTGGCACTGCAAACAAACCAGGGTCCTGATCCAAGCAATTGTAATTGGATAATCATGGGAGTAAAAATATGGAATAAGGAAAAAAGGGAGCTTTGCTCTTTCGAACTAGACCAGGAAAACCTTGACTGAGCTCAAGGAGGCTCACGATGTACTCTTGCTACATCAGATGTCCATATTGTATAGGGCTCCAGAGAGGTCTGCTTTTTTCAAGATACTAAATAACATTAATGTTTATTTTCTAGTGTGGATTTTCTATTTTTATCACTACAATTTTGTTCTCAACCACAGAATAAAAATACCCAGGATGCTAATGGCTGTTTATCAGGAACACAGACAATGGGGAAACGGAGACTGAGAAATAAAATTGCAATCATTTATAAACAGGACTGAGCAAAAGATAGTGTCAGTTGCTTATGAGAACTGCTCGTATGTCTTATGTTGTCTGTAAAGTTATATGAAGGCATTAATGTCTTTAGGCACCTTGTCATTTTTAATGTTAACTTTTTGTGTCACTTGTTTTTGGGTTGAAGGAGAGAGAACAAGCACTGTATTAGTCCTTGTGAAAAGTGCCAAATGGAGAGCCTTGAAAACAAGTACTTAATAAACCTCTGTGTCAAGCAGTACAGGGGCAGAAATACCTGCCCAAGATGTATTGAGAGGAGCTGCACAAGAATTCTTGCCTGTGGGAAGAGAGAGCTACCTGAACACTGCCCTGGTCTCACCTGCTCCAGATGCTGGAGAGGGTGTTAGTGTAACGTAGAGGAGTCTGTCTCAGTTGCAGCATGGGCCTGTGCTAGCTACTGCAAACACCCCAAGATCATATAAACTGCAGTCCTGGCTGCCTTCCCAAAAGTTTGTACCAATACCTTGTGTCCTCAGGTATTTTATGGTGAGCTGTGCCTGATCTTCAGGAGCACCTGTAAGTTCAAATGCTACAGAGCTGGATTATACAGAAGTTTCATTAATGCATTTTAGAAATGAGATTTGCCTTGTGTTAAGTTTGTACATCTATCAGACAATAAATTGCATGGCTGCTGTGCTGGTCATTAGCAAATGTCTCCCCAGGGTTCCAGGGTCACTGCATGATGTGCAGACTGGTTGGACTGATTCCAATCCCAGGGGAAAAAAAAGAGAAAAGAAAAAAAGAAAACAATGACACAAGGCTCAATTAGAGGACCAAAATAGAATTATTGCCAGTCAACACATATTGTGGAAAACTGGTCGAACAAACAGAATGCATTTATTTTTTACCATCTAATATGTTTGACATAGTACTTTGTGCCACATTTTTTAACTTTAGCACTACACAATTTCCACAGAGTATGCCTGCAGTGAACTGGGAAACACACTACTAAGCTTTCAGGAAGTTGTAGTAACTGTATGACATGGTATTGGGGAGCTTCTATCAGGTTTCTGTAAGCATCAACATTAAGATTGAGGGCATCCAACATCTCAAATGAATGCCCTGGAAATGAATATAAAATCATTACTGATAAAATTTGCAGATGACATAAAGACAATGATGAGGACAGAGAGCTCGTACAAACTGACCAGGAGCTTAGCAATCCCAGATCATTCTAACAAAATGTGGTTTTATGCAGTGAAATGTAAAGTAATTCATTTAGCAGCATGGAATCAAGCCAAAGTTACAGACTTCATCCTGTTGAAGAATGGATCTGAAAAAGATTATGGCAGAAAAGCAATTCAACATGGACTCCAAAGGCGACTCTGTGATAAAACATGAGCAGTCTTACCCTGGGATTTCTGAACTGACAATCAGTGAGTAGGACTAAGGAAGTGATTTTACTGGCTGGATCACTGGGCAAGTTATATTGGAATACAACATCTGGTTTTGGTGTCCACATGTTTAAAGGATATTTTAAACAGGAAAGAGCGTTCAAAAGGAAAGAAATCTTTGCAGCAAGAGATGCAAGAGCTTAGTTCTTTGACTTACAGAAAAGCATATTGAAGAGTGAATTATAGCACAGAACTACATTTGTTGTAGACAAAAAATAGGATTCCCCAGCCTAGTGGAGAAAAATGTAATAAGGACTAGTGGCTGGGAACTAAGGCCAGACAAATTCAAATTAGAAAACCGAGTGTCTTCTTTTTTGTTGTTTGGATTATTTTTTGTTTGTTTGTTTTTTATAGTAAAGGTGATCAACCACTGTAATACACGACCAAAGGAACAAGTCATTCTCCATCTCATGGCATCTTCAAATTAGGCTGTGCCTTAGCAAAATGCAAATTATTTGCTTTGTTACAGACATAACTGCAAGGAATTTTATGGCCTGTGATGCTCAGGAGCCTACATCAGATGATCTGATGATTCCTTTTCACCTTAACCTCTGTGCATCAATGAGAAAAAGGAATTCAGTCTGGTCCTACAGAGAGAGATTGCCAACTGGGAAAGGATGAACTGTTGCTTTTAGCATCCAGAGAAGAGTGGGAGTGGAGGCTGCTTCTAAAACCAAGAAGCTTGTTGCTTTAGTTATAACTTTACTCTTTCGCAATAATATTAGAAGACAATACATGATTTTTTCTTTTTTTTTGTGGCGATTCCTATTGCTAAATTCTTTCCTACCAGCAGACTTGGAAAATAAAATTTCTTTATTTCCTCTCCTCTGAATTTATGCTTTCGATACATCCATTTAAGCAAATGAATGTCTTTATTTGATAAGCAAATGAGGCCAATCATCTGGAGGTTCCTATTATTATCTACGATAAGTTGTTAATACTAAGCTCAGTCCAAAGACCATTGAAATCAAAGACAGCCTCCACAGACTTTTGCCAGTGGAAGTTTTATCAGGTTCACTGACATTCAGACAGTCACTATGCAGTTTTCTGATATCCACATCCAGTCAGTAGAATAGACTTCAGCTACATTGGCATAGATCTGGATGCACACCTGGTGGATCCATCTGCATTGGTACAACTCTGTAGGCTTTTCTTTTGTAAACCAGCCGAAAGATTCTTAAAATTACATCTATGATTCTGCTGCCTATCTTTGCAACAAATTATTTTTTGCCAAGATTCAGGTTATTCTGTAGATACAGTATCTTTTCCACAACTAGGAGAGTATTGACTTCCATTATAAGGTTCATATTCACAATATCAGTACAAATAATTTGGTTTTTGAACTTCCCTGTTTCCCCCAAAAACAAGGGACAAGATTCTAGAAGACCGGAAGGGAATTCATCCCAATAGCTTTGATTTAGCTCCTACAATGAAAATGCCTTTTTACAAAATGTTCATTTTTGGCTGTCATATCTGCCTCTCTGCTTCATCAAACCTCCTTGCAAACTTGGCCTTTAGGTGTACTTGAAAAAAGTGTATTTAAGCAAAGTAAAGATCTTGGATGTGGAAGGTCAGAGCCAGCTCTACTTCTGCTGATTTCACAGGAAAATGTAAGTCAAATTTTCTCACTATTTATAAAAGTGTTTGTTTGTTTGTTTTTTTTATGTAAGTAGCAGCAATACTAAATATCATATATTTAAAATATATATATATATAAAATAAGGGCTCTTTTCTTCAGCAGTTGTTTTCCATTTCCTGACCATTTTATTACAATATTCTTGCCTATAGCTGATGTGTAAAAAGATGTCTCTGCTGGCCTATGTACATTATTCCAGCACAGTGCTGGTGCATACTTACCTCATCTAATCAGCACAGCATCATAATTAACAATGAGATTTTTTTAAAAAGAAAATCACATTCATAATACTACTTTACTTTATGTACTCCATAAGCAAAAGAATATGTATCAGTATTAAGATGAAAAAGGATTTACCCAACAGGAGGTTAACTGGGTGATAAGACAAGGGAGTAAGATGGGAACAGGTGGATCTGGGGCACTGGAGACAGTATATTACAATGAGGTCTATAGAGAAATGCTTTATTTATTTTACTGATTTATGAAATTATACATAGCTATATATATATTTACGACACATGGAAACTTTGCCTATTCAGAATGCATTACACTACTTACTTTGTTCTGCGATTAAGAAAACCCTGTAACATTGCCATGTTCATGTCCATTCTAAGTAGACAAGCTATGCTTTTGTTCTCTCTCGAAACAAAAAACAGAACAAAACAAACAATCAAAAAAGACCTGTAGAAATGCATCACTGATGCACTAACTCCTCCTGGGAATATTTTCTCAACTGGGAATGACAGACCGTCAACAGAGAGTAGATACTTTGGGGGAAGAAAAAAATAAAATAAAATAAATGCAGGAGAAAGGAAAGAGAGTCTACAAAGTGGGACGCTCATAATGTATTAGAAAACCTGTGATGAGTTCCCTGACCTGCCACTGATATCTCTGTGCCTTGAGGCCACACAGAGCATGACTCTTCAGTGTCCTTGGTCCCTGTCCAGTAGTTCTTCATCACACAGCTATGTTGTGAGTCTCTCAGATCTGATTGTAATGAGGAACCATATTGAGTGAGCTGAGTTAAATATGAGAGGCAGCAGGATATCTGCCTTTACTAGGGGACAGATACTGCCTTGAAAAGCTAGGACATGGATCCCTGCCATTACACAAAAGGATTATTAAATGAATGGGTGTCATAACAGAAATAATAACACTGACCTCTAGTTTTCATCAGTCTTAATGTCATTCCCTCATTATAACAAACTATTTACCCTTTGGCCTCATTTTATGCACATGGGAATCAGATTATTGCCTCATAAAACAAAGGAGCAGTGAGATTATCACTTAAGTAATAGCTCTAAACATACTGTTAGCACAGCGTCATGGACTGTTGCTATACAGCAGAGCAGTATAAACTCCTTTCATTAAGGCACAGTCCCAGTAACACAGGCAGTGGAGCAGGTAGAAACATCACGGAGCAGCCCAGTACAGCTTCCTGTTCATCCTCAGTGCTGTCAGTCCCCAGAATTTTATCCCTGCAACTTGTTAAACCTCAGAAAGCTCATACCCATTTAGAAGTGACAGCTGCTGCCTCTGTGCCAAATTGCTTTATCAGTTTTAGATAGCTGATTCCCCCCTCTTCTACCCCCCCCCCGCCCCTTCCAGTATTTGCTGATAAAATGTTTGCACACTGTTACATGGGGAAATAGAGCACTTGGGAGGGGGGGAGGTAAAAAAGAGGCCTTGATAATTTAAGAGCTGGCATTTCAGAACAAGAATGTCAAGCAGTTTAGATCTTGTTGACGCTGAACCCTGGGGCTCTTCCTGCCTCCTTTTTCCTCATGTTAAAGGCAGGCAGAGTGATCCTATATTAAGGGCGCGTAGTCACATATCTGTGCTGGGGATTCTTCTGACCAGCTTCAAGCACACAGTGGTGACTGAAGTCCAGGGAGACAAGGATCTGTGGATATAATGCTGGCATTGTCTAGACTTTCATTTCTGCCGTACACTGGCCCCTCTGCTCCTATGCATTCATTGTTGCTATTACATTTATCTTGGGAGAGAGGCCATCGTAGGCTGCATATTTATTAATCATTCTTACCTGCTTCTCTTTTTGCTCTTCACTCTCGTTCTTTTCATTTTAGGGAGACAGAAACATGGTAACCCATCATAGGAGAAGTACTTACACAGCACTTTTTAATCCGCAGATCTCCAAGTGCTCTACAAAGGCAAAATGCTAATATAACAATTATCATCCCTGTTTGTCAAATGAGAGAAGCAAGGCTAAAAGAGAAACCCAAGGGCACACAGCAAGCCAGTGATACAGTATGGAAGAGACCACATAGCTTCTATACAGCATGTTGGGTTTTCTGCTTTGTGCTTCTTAAGCCAAGTAGCCTGGTAGATAGGCCTCTCTTCTTGATCAGAGACATTTTGATCAGTGGAAGACATCCTGTTAAACAGCAGTTCTGAGAGCTGCAGCACTGCATGTTTTAGTGGACAAGCCAGTGCAGCCTAATATTATCTGTACTGTAGCAACAGAGTTACTTCTGTGTCAGGATTCTGCAGAACACCATCCCAACCACTTCTTCCCAAAGAGATTACTAGGCTGGCTGGGTAAGCAGGCTACAAAGGGTGCGTAGGGCTCAGGAAATTACCGTATGCATTAGGAGATTTAGAAGAGGTGACTAAATCTGTGACTATTAGCAACTACCTCTAAACACCCCTCCCTCCCAGAGCCAGAGTCCAAACACCTTGGGTAGGCAGAGTTTTCCCCGATCATGCAGACACAGCAGCAAAATTTTGATTTCCCTTAAAGTAGTGATGTCTGCATAACATCACACTGCTGATTTTTATATCTTAATTTCAGATTTGTTTATCTTCTGAGAACGGTTATAAAAATCCAGATTTTTTTTTTTAACTGCTGATGAGGATGGGAGTCTGGATGTCTCAGGGATTAGGTAATGGGAGAGAGAGACTTTGGCTCGAAGTCACCCATTCAACTGTGGTCAGGTCAGCCACGTGTCAGCATTTATATTGTCCGCTGCCCCACGTACTGAGAAGTTGGTGGTCTTTTTCTGATGTGTAGCTCAAAAGGAACATGTTACTTGTGATGTGAACAGGATTTATTAGCACCAAGGCTGAGGAGTACAAGAGCATGGAAAATGAAGCAGACCTAAAACTTCAGGGCTGTGCCAGGATTTCAGCACAACCGGAAAATGCTGCAGATAATGCTGACCATGCTGCACATCTCTTGGAGGTAATGGGTCGAGGGAAAAGCCTTAATTGCAATCAGTCCAGTACCTTCTCAAAGGTGGTCTCATCAATTTAAAAGAGGCTGAACATTAGTATTATTTTCCTCTGACAATTGAAAGTTTCAGTAGATTCAATACTTAACTGACCCCTTTTTGGCTCATATCAGCATATGAACCCCATGTAATTTTGTATATTATTATCTCCACTGAAAATATTCTGTGGTTCCTTTTTCCCTTCTAGTATAAGTGCAATATCTATAATGCAATACTTGCGGCCACTGCCAGGGCCTTGGACAGTTGTAGAGGGAAATGTGAATTAAAAGTGGATTTGAAAAAAAAAAAAATCCCTTTCTTAATGGTACCTTTGTAACTGATTAGATTTGGTAATGGACTTGCAAATGAAGTTTAAACATTAATCTAAGAGCTCAATTAGGTAAGGTATTATGGTGCAGCAGAGATTTCCTCCATTCCCCAAGCAAGTGAAAAAAACCCTGGAAATGAAGACAAAATCAGCTTCTTTTCTTTCTTGTCTTTTGAGAGGTTTAGCAGAGGCTGTTACTGAATTAATGAAACACTGTTGATTCATATATCCTTTCTAATAAGTGAAATGGAAGGGGATATAACTTCAGTTTCCTGCATCAGTTTCACACTGCAACTGGTGACACCATTGAACCCCCATAGGCCTGAAAATCCCCAAGCAAATAAGACCTCTCTGGAGGTCACCTGCTGACTGGAGGTACATTAGCAAGACATCTGACTTTTCTGAATGAACTTTTAAAATTTCACTTTGCCCTGGGAGTCATAAAGCACACTTTTCAGTATGACAAAGTAACTAGACCCCACAGTGTTTGCTCACAAGGGTTCAAATTCAAAGTCACACTTAACTGCATGTTTAAATGGGAATTAAGCATATTATTAAAGTTAAGTGTGTGCTTAAGTACTGCTCTAAATAGAAATGCTTTCCTGAATTCGGAATAGCAGCAAAGAGTAATTCCTTTCACTGCAGACCTTTTAGGGTGGAATGCCATAACCTACATTATGCAGGAGGTCAGACGAGACGGTTGGCTG
Source organism: Hemiprocne comata (assembly GCA_020745705.1). NCBI lineage: Eukaryota > Metazoa > Chordata > Aves > Apodiformes > Apodidae > Hemiprocne > Hemiprocne comata. The sequence goes on from CM036587.1 coordinate 41,068,436, forward strand.
TAGTCATCCTGTTTGGACCTCCAGCCTGTGAATAGGACACATCGTTGATCAAATACCAACTTTCCAACTGGACTATGTCCAGCACAAGTGAACAGTGTTTGGAATTATGAGAAGGAAATAAAGACAGACTTGGATAATTAAACACAGGGGAGATTTTTTCTGTTCACAAGCCCCAGCCATCAGTGTTTTGGATAACTTGTTCTATTAAAAAGCTATCTTGCTACAATGTATTTGAACAGTCCTTTATTCTGCTCATTCTATTAAGGTTGCTCTAAAATTATTCCACTGAGTATTGCCAGCAGCTTTGAGACCTTTAGCACACAGCATTAAAGCAGGAACGAATAAAGACTTGGCTAAAATAACACGTGGCAACTCATTTAAAAGGCACTGTCAAGACATTTTATACACCTTTCCTTTCACTCTGCTCTGTTTATAATATTCTGCTGAGAAGCCTGAAAATACTTTAATCTTCCCACTGGCATTTGGTCTCTTACCCTGTGCAAATAGAGGTTGTCTTCAATTGCATTGTGACGGAGCCTGGCTCTTTCCTCTGAAAAGTCTCAGCTTGCATAGCCTGCTGCTCTGCTGGGCTGCCTTTGTTGCAGATCAGCAGTAGAGGTGTCCCAATAATTGCCCCTATGCAGCCCTGTGATGGCTGCATGTGATTCTGAAATGCAGAATTGGTAGTTCATATAAACAAATGACCATGAGACATTTAAATATAAACTCTGGGAAAGTAATATATAATATGATATACGATATATGATATATAATGTATGGTATTTATTTTATATTTATATATAATATTATATAGAGCCTAGTTTTCCCACCACAAGAGCCATGTTCAGTGAGAAACACTTGCTCCACATGTACCTAGTGAAGCCTTACTACAAAAGATGTCCTTTGCTACTGCAGGGAGCACAACCTGAGCATGAGAACCATTTTGCTGGCTGTGACCATTCATCAGTGGGATGACAGCATTAATGCTGCCTCGGGTATACAAGCCTCACAGCATTAGCTGGGTGCATGTGGTGGAGAGAGTACTGAGCAACTCAGTGTAGCCATCCAAACCATCTCCAACAGATGTGGGCTGGCAGCCTGAGCTGTACCACTTTATGCAAGCTAGAAACCTTCCCCGGGTAGGGCTTTGAGGCAGGGAATTGGTTGCCTTGTCCCCCATCTTCTTGCACTCTGGTGCTTTAGCAACACATTCATCACAGCTCCTCCTTGCCACTCTCACTGTCATTTGGCTGCCTCAGGAGAAGCAGGAATGTGGAGCCAAGTGACTACATTTCTGATTCCATTCTCTCTGAGGTAGCACCAGACTCTGCCAGCTTTAATTACATGAAAAAAAATAATTTAGAAATGTGGGTGCTTTTTTATAAGCCCTAAGGTCAGATCCTCTTCTCATCTATGTTGGCATCAGTCAGGAGGATGTCAACTAGAGCCAGTGGGATCTGTTTAAAGTACAGCCTTAATTCCTTTCCAAGATTCCTAACAAGAGTGTGGATGCCACTGCAGAACACTTGCCTGTCAGCAGCCAAACAAAACCATGCAGGAAGTTATTGCTAGGACCAACTATTAAAAACTGTTTTCATTAGTCCAAGGGTTATCTCCTCTCCCACCACCCTCTTCCTTGTTTTTTGACTGCCTCCTCACCCAGACCTGGAACCATCCAAAGTGACAGTTATTGATGACCTCTGTGAGAAAAATATTAAAATCCAGCACAGGAACATCCCAAGGAACAAAACTGGCATTTATTGAATTAAAGACAAAAAAACATCCAGGGCAACGAAAATTTCACAGTATTGTGAGGTGGGTGTTAAGGAGATTTCCATCACAGTTCACAGATCTACTGAGAGCAAGGCCCTCTACCAGCATTATTTCATCCATCTTTGAGGAGAAAGGCAACAGCTGTGTAATAGCACTGTGTAACACTTCCTGACAGCTTATGACAAAATGGGAAGTGGAAATGGAACTTCTTTTTCAAAGACCATCGCCACTATTTTACCCAGCAATTCTTTCTAATTACTTGTGTGATACAGGCCCAAGAGACCTTGCTTGACGAACTCCCAAAGTAAGCTACTGTGAAAGCCCTTTTCAACAGTTTTTTTCCAGATTTGACAATTTCCTTGGTGCAAGACCTCTTCCCTACCCTCTCACAAACCAGGCATGAGTATTACTCCCTCTCTACATTCCTTTCACCTGCATTCCATCGGAAGGACTAAACTCCTTTATGCAAAGACCTCTCTGAGAGTTTTCTACCTCAAAGTCATACTAATATGAATATTCCAGGAAAGCCTTTGCTCTGAGTACTTTTGCAATATTTGAACCTCAGTTGCATTTTGACGTACCTGTAATAGGTAACAGATATTTATAGAGAAAAGTCCTTGTATTTTGCTGAGGATTTGGGTTCTTGAAGTACGTTGGATCTCATCTTGAGCTAATTCAATTCTGTGTGTTTGCACCAGCTTTGATATACTCACAGTGATTTGCCCCACCAGGGTTTCTTCCTTTATGTTTCCTTTGAATTAGCCTGGTGTCAGATATTTCCTTCAGAAATCGAGCTCAGACTCCTGCCTGCATTATGGGTCCCAACAAATAGCCATTCCAGGAGACAGGATATGGTATTCATTCCTTGGCCCATTGCATGACTGACAACTCAGATACTTCAAGTGAGGTATTACAGAGCAGCTGATGCATGGTACCTTGATGGTTAGGTCAAACATGTCTGAGAGCTTCTCTATTTATGGGGCACTTTTGAGACAATGTAGTTGAGACTCATTTTAGAGTATTTCATTCAGGGAGCACTTACAGAATTTAATTTTGTCCTCATTCCTGTATTGTTAATGTGTGGGTGAGCATGTGTATTTATGTATGTGTATATATTTATACAGTGGGCACATTGCTTTGGTTGGCTGCTTTTCCAGATTCAGGACACAAAAAATCAACAGTTTCATAATTCACTGTCAACATTCCCAGATTTTTCCAGCCTTCCAGACTTTTCCAGCCTCCCAAACCATAACTGCTCTCTCTGTTTTATAAGATTAGATGACAAGAACCACTGCCTCATAAAGGTACCTCATAACAGTGAGTATTGAAGTTGAACATCACATTAGACTACCAAATTGCAGCCAATAATCACGGCTCAAAGCATATCTCCAACATAAGCATAAATATTGCTCATTAAATATTATGGGAGAGGAACATAAAAATCTTACTTGGCCTCTCATTGAGGCAGTAAAGAGCACAGCCCAAGCACCTGCTACAAACACCTCTGTAAATCTTTCTATATGGTACAGCATCCAGCACTGAAGAATTAATTTCTCGTCATATTCATCTAAGTTTTGAGGAAAGCAAGTTTAAACCTTTCTGGTGGTGCTCAGCCTTGGGAACTTCAGCACCCTGTTTGAGACCTCAGTAATTCTCCATACGACTGGAAGGCATAGCTGATTCCAGTATCCAATGCAGTGATATAAAACATGACACCTCCATCCTTTCCACGGCAGATCCCCTGCTAATGTCAATGAGAATTTGGCATCTGTATCAGCAGCCATTTTGGCCCTTCAAAATAAGGTATTGGTATATGGTTTTTAAGTCAGTTGCCAGCAGAGATTTGTTTCTGTGGGAGATGTTCCTGGATTAAAAAAAAAATATATAAAACATGCTATCACTTTTGTTAGTTACATCAGTACAAAAATCTGTGTATAAACCAAGCCGAAGGTTTAGGATTCAAAATATTCCTATTGGATGGTGTTAGTTCACTAGAAACAAATTAATGTATTCAAAACTCTAGTCCAGGCAAGATAAACCATACTTTAGCACTCGCTAAGCTGATGAAACCAAAGCCTTGCAGGCAGTTCAGCATTTGTCTCCATGAAGAGGGCAGACAGTCACGTGCTGCTCTGCTTGTGCTCCAAGCCAGCCAGATGTGAGGAAGCCAAGAAGTCCTAGTGAAGCATGTGTACTGGATCCAGTGTGTCATGTATACTTTTGATTAGTTTTCCATTTCCAGTCTTGGAAGACATCCTTCTCCATATGTGGACTAATTATGCATCACATGCTCCTTTTGCAATCAAGAGGTAATATCAGCATTTTCCTGCAGCCACAGAAACACCTTTACATTGAAGCAGCCTCGTAGATCAGCATCTTTTCCTACAACTAATTTGGAAAGGTAGGGGGAAGGGAGAGGAGAAATAAACTTACTAGAAATTTTTCTTAGATTTAATTTTCTTACTGTGAGCTGTGCATTTGTATTATAATAATTAAACAAAAAAAATCACTTAGGTAGCTCACATGGGGCTCCTAAATTTATACTGGCCACTAAAGATGACCAGGCAGGAAGAGATATTAAGTATCTACTCTAGCGTCAGTACTAAGTACTTTGGAAAATCAGGCCACTTGATTTAGGCAGCTAAACAGGCACATTGAAAATGGCTTGTGTTAATTAGTTCCCCAAAGTTACACAGATTATTAGAAAAATAACTAAAGAAGCATTTTTATTCAGGAAGCAAAATATAATGCAGTGTTAAACAATTAAGCGTAATTTGCATGAAACACTGTGTGCTCATGTAACTCCCTCTGTTTGAACTTTACAGCCTTTCTATATAACATGGTAGTAATAATTTTCCCCTTGTAATACTCAGCAGGTTTCTCTTGCTTTGGGAGATATTAGGTGAACTTTTTTGTAGGTAAAATAACAACTGTAAATGAATGGTAAGATTGTGTAGCTGAGTGGATAAATACTTTAAATTATGTCATTACGAGAAAGACACCTCTGCAAAGGTTGCAAATAATTTTTCATTTTAAGGTCAGCATTCATGATTCCACTAACATTTTTAGATAGGTTTATGAATGAGGTTCATTCTATTTAAATGTATTGCTGGGCTGTATCTGTAGAAAGCTTTTCTGTGCCTGCTCCTATTCTATGGCAAGGGAAGATGCAACCCTCTATCTGGCAGAGCTTCTCCGGAAATTCTTTAATTTGGCACTAAATATTTTTAATCCAATCTAGAGTTTTTATACTCCAGCTCAAGCGGTAGGCTCTTTTTTTCTAATCATAGGCCCAGCTTGCACTAATAATGAGGCTCTCTAGCTTACACAGAAGGAGAAGGATATTTTTACCTGATGCAACATTGCTGGATTTCAAATTTGGGAATTTTCATGGAATTTCTACCAGAGAATTGTGCAAGCCCCTAGGGGACTGTAAAATAAGTCTCTCTCCAATTGATCTCTACAGCTTTAGAAGATTAGCTTTCTACGGGCTTTCTGCACTATGAAGAAAAACAACTTTTTCAAAGATTAGCTCAGCTACAGTACTGCAGCAGTAGGCTTTGTGCAAGGGTAGACACAACTGGGTGTTACCAGCGTGTCATTAAAACCTGCTCGCACTACTGCTGTGAAATCAACGAAAGTTTTCCTTGTGGCTTAGCTCCATAAAAGCTGATGTTAGTTTTGTCTTGACAAATGCAATCTGAAAGCTGTGATTTCCTCTGCATCCTTAGGGAGAAATGACTTCAGGAAGGTGCTTTGATGGGTTGGGAATTCTTCCCAGATTCTGCCCTCAGTTTGCTTCTCAGAGAAAAGAGTAAAGAAAGTGAAAGCAAAAAAAATAAAAATAAAACTTGATGTTAACTTGGGCTGATCCTTGCATCGGGCCTAAAGGTATGGCAGAAAGTTTGTGTACAAGGCCAAATTCTGCCCCTGTTGCTCCATGTAACAGCACAGACTTGAACATCCTTCCCCTGAATTTATACTGAAGAAGAATAATAGAATCTTTTTGGTTGGAAAAGATCTTTAAGATCTGATGATCATAAGCCCAAACACTAACCTAGCACACTGCCAACTCCACCACTAAACCATGTCCATAAGCACCACATCTTTTAAATACCTCCAGGGATAGGGTCTCTATCACTTCCTTGGGCAGCCTGTTTCGGCACCTGACAACCCTTGCAATAAATAATTTTTTCCTAATACCCAATCTAAACTTCTCCTGGCACAACTCGAGGCCATTTGCTCTTGTTCTATTGCTTGTTACTTGTGAGAAGAGAACAACTACCCCCTCACTACAACCTCCTTTCACGTAGTTGCAGAGAGTGATAAGGTCTTCCCTATGCTTCCTTTTCTCCAGGCTCAATAACCTCAGTTCCCTCAGCTGCTCCTTGTAAGACTTGTGCTCTAGACCCTTCACCAGCTTCCTTGCCCTTCTTTGGACACACTCCAGCACCTCAGTGTCTTTCTTGTAGTGAGGAGCCCAAACTGAACACAGTATTCAAGGTCTTTTAAACCAAAGACATTATTTATTACTGGAAGCATCTTAATTCATCTCTGTTAGCACCGTAAATACATACTAAGATCCACCCACTCCACTTCCCAGCAGCCGCATCGCCTCTCCATTCCCCTTTAATTGAGTTTAATTCTCCATCCTAACCTCAACCATGAAATAAAACCCCCCTCTTTTCCCTTTGGAGGAGGGACTTGAAAAGGGCCCTATGGGCACCTCAGCCGCAGGGGTGATTTTGCAGCGTCGCTAAATTAACTCCTCGATTTAAAGCCGGCGCGCTGCGAGCTCCCCCTCCTGTCGCCGAGCCAGAGCCGAGCCGCGCGGCTCGGCTCCGGCTCGGCTCCAGCTCGGCACCGGTGGTGCATACAAGAGGGCATAAGGATGCTGAAGAAAAATGCGGAGAGGACTAGGGCACTGCCAAGAGGAGATCTGGCATTGAAAAACTGGCATGTCGAAAAGCAAAGCGGCTTTACGACGTATGCTAGAGCCTTTGTGGGCTGGGATGATAAAATATTCTGGCACAGTGTAATGCCAGCCTTTGCCAGGACATCACTTATTTTAAGCAATTGCATCTTTAAGGAGGAAATAAATGTTAAAATTACAAGAAAATCCCTTGTTTCTTTGCTATCTCTGCATCTTCCCCTGTAATGGTTTAGCTCGAAGGGCTTGGGATCCAGGAAGGAGAAAAGAGTTTTTTTCAGAGGCTGTAAGCCTGCCCCTGAGGCAGAGAGGAAAAGTGAATACAGAATAGTGATGGGAGAGGGCATCACATGCATTGTAGTCAGAACAATTTTATTCAGGCTCTCACCATCAATGTTTTATAGATGCTGCATGTATTTATACAGCAGGAGGATGAGCTGAACCTTGCATAGTAAACCCCAGGCATGAGGGATGGGAGAGCCAGATCCAGCAAGGCATTTGCTGTGGGTGCTACTGAAGCTCATCTTCACATGCAGCATCTTGAGAGCATTTTAAAAAGGAATGTGGTTTTCCAAGTGAAAACTCTGCTGAGAAATCATCACCAGCCCGTGTTGCCAGACAACATGCAACCACTGAAGATCTACCCTTGGGTGTGACGTGGTTTAGAGCCCAAGCACATGGTGAAGCTGAGGAAAACAAGTCCAGGAATTCATTGCACTCTTTCTCAGAGGTAGAGTATAGTCAGGAGCAACTCTGAACTGGCATCTCAAGGTGTGTAGCTGTTCCCTTGTTTACAAACCAGAGCCAAAGCTCATTTGGAGGGAGGGGGAAAAGCAGAAAATTTGATTCAGAACTCTCTTGAATGTGGGCTGAGAACTTTTCCTGAAATGGAACAAGAAGAGCATCATTTTGGGGGAAAATGAACCCAGGCATGAGACAATTTCATCTGTTTTCTTCCACCACTTCCTGCTCCTGGCAGGCCCTGTAAGTGCCTGAAGCAAGGTCTAAGCCATTGGGTTAGCGAGGAAGGAGACAGGGGTGTTGATAAACAAGGAAGTAGCCTGGGAAGAGAGGCTCACCCCTGGAGCTAAGTACCTCAGTAAAGCTGTGCATAAGGTACAACGAGTCAACAAGATATTCATCTAAGACTGGAAGTGGGAGTAAAGAATTTTAGTACAGTACTCATGGGCTTTCACCAAAGCCCAATCAAAAGTCTGAGAGAAAGCAATGTGTGTCCTCACAGTTTGCAGCCCAGCCAGGGAAATCTGGCACAGCTCAGGTACCACAGGGTAGAAGTTTTCAAAAAAATCCTGCTTTCGCCCTACCCCCTCTCATCTCTAAAATCCATCAAGGCCATTCATAGGGCCCTATGGACTCTGGAGCACAGTTAGACCATAGGACAAAATGCATTTGTTCTTCTGAGTAGAGACTGTATTCATGTGTTTGAATGCAAGGTATTGGGGGCTGGAGCTGTGAGCTGAGAGATGCACATATGAAGCAGGGCAGAAGGAGACCACCATATAGACAGTGTGGAATAGAACTTTACACCTGGTGTAAAGGCTTTAAGCCCTCCCAGATCAGGGGACTGGATGGTGCAGTTTAGAACAACCATAACCTCCATTGCGCAGGTGCTTGTGAGTATCCAATAGGCCTTCTCCCCTTCTCCTCACCAATCTTCCACGCGTGCTGCAAGTGCATCATGTACAGCAGAGGCCAGGAGGGAGTGACAGATCAAAATCTCACCCCTGCGTGCTGCTTCAAAACACCTTTATGCCACAAGGCCATTGAGAAGTACTCATAGTGAGAGTCAGACCCCTCCTCTTAGTCAGAACCCTACATGAGGTAAGTTTGTTGGTTTCAGTTGGAGGCTTGTGTTACTAATTATGGTTTCTAAAAGCAAATTGGAGTTTTAATCTTAGAAATAAGTGATGGGGAAACCTTCCAGCAGTCAAAGTGATGTTTGACTCAAAAGGGAAGAAAGAAGCCGGTTGTTCATAGGCAGCCTCAGAAATCAAAGAAGCCAGAATCGCCATTTCCCCAGCCACCACCTTCACCAGCACTGCCTTGGCACCAGGCTCCTCTCCTGCAAATGTGAGTGGGTGGAGTTGTATTTGCAGGCTGGAGGGAGTTCCTGAGCTGACATGCTGCCAGATTCAGGCTTTGTTAACTGTTGCTTTCTCTGTCAGCTGCTGAGACTATAACGGGAGCACATTTAATAACAGGGGGGAAACAAAAATTAAAAAGAGGCCATTAGATTAAGCAGCAACCCTGGGACAATTTGTCAGTCATAGGTAAGGGAGAGATATCTGGAAGATCTCTCAAGTTCAAAGGTCTTCATTATTAATGTTCCAGTAGCTGACTTGATGGATTGTCTCTACTCTGTGTCCCCTTATTCCTTCCACCTTCTCTCCTAAAGACAAATGCTTAAGACAAATCTCCAGATGAAGGGATAGTCTCTGTAATAGATTATTTCTTATTACTTAGAAATTGGTTAATAATTTACTAATTCAATTTCAGTGTTTCATCCCCCACTTCAATTAATCTTTAGAATATAAAGTAAATGCTGTTCTTTGTTCTTCCAATGCTAATGAAGAAAGAAACTAATGAGGAGACCTGGCCTTAATACCTTTCTAAAGATGATTAAGCTGCATAGGAGTTAATTTTCTTTTTTTCTCTTCTTTTATTTACTTCTACCTCTTAAACACAAAATGAACTCATAAAACTGAAAGCTGTACAAGCTGGTTATGAGCCCAATTTCAAGTGTGTTACACAAGCCTTACTCTAGTAAAATTCCGTTTCTTGGCAGAGTGTTACAAAAATCATTTATACCTATACTCTTCCATTCTGTAAATAAATATTTTATACAGATACTTTATACACAATAAAAGAAAACAAAATATAGGAACTTTTGTATAGTGATTAAAACTGCTGTCTACCATTCTGGAATAGTGCTTTCAGATTTAATAGATGTAGAGAGTGATTTGTTTCAAAAAAATTGTATCTGTGGCTCTGTGGCCATAATGCATTTCAAAGAGATTTTTTTTTTAATCCCATCTGTCAGGAATTACACAAGTATAGACAATCCAGCCTCCTGACATCCCTTCCAGCCCTTTTCCCTGTAATTCTATTACCTTTTGTTTCTTACTTTTCTTCTACTGTTTTTTCTTACCTTATCCCTCCCATCAACACTCTGAGAAATGTTTTGAGCCCTGCCTATAGCACTGTACCCAGGATGCACAGGAGTCTGGGATTGATGGCTGCTTGTCTGCCAATGCATGGGTGAGAATTAGGAAACCAGTTCAGATTCCAGCCAACAGACTTTGGTTCTTGCAGCATGTTGTGTCTTCAGTGGCAGAGGTTTGGACATAAACACTTAGGGTACTAAATGACACTTTCAAGTGTTCAGATGCTTTTTGCCAAGCGTGATTTCACACCTTGGGGAGCACACACACAAAAAAAATCTGTCAACAAACCACTAAACAGCAACATTTCTCTGTTTTTTCTTACCACAGAGTCCTTTTTCTTAAAACAAAAATAATGAGTGTTGTGTGTGGTCAAAGTTGATAAGCTTACTTCATGTAATTGCCACTGACACAGGAAAAAAACAGGCTTCTTCTCTACACCTACAAGCATGCTTAAGCTTGTAGTACATTAAGCCAGTTAACAGCAGGACCAGAACCCTGCCCATGCAACAAAGGGGAGTGAAGGTGCTGTTCAGCATGGGCTCTGCTATGAGAAGTCCTATCAGCCAGGACAGGAATCCTCACAGCGGGCTGTTGGCACCCTTTTCCTCATGAGCAGGAGTGCTCAGATCTGTGTCTAGCTCTAGAGTTTGCTTCTGAGGGCTGAGTAAGGAATCGCTGCCTGGAAGGCTGTATCCAGGCCTGCTCCAGGCCAGTGCTCATCAGCTTTTTTGTCTTTGTACAGGGGCAGGAAATTCCCTGTGCATCTTATTATCTACCTTGCCCTCAAGCACAGGAGAGGGCAGGGCTTGCTGTATAAAGTTTACTTTACAGATTCCTAATTCTATTAAGCAAACACATCTACACACCACAGAGCAGACCCCAAATACATTAGAATTGTGAATTTCCCAGATCTTTGGCAGTAGGGGAGTAAGATTTTCCAAGTGACTGAATAAATTGATGCCTCCAAAAGCACTGTAAACTGATCCATTGGGCTTGACTCTGAACTCCCTTTATTCCAGCGTAAATCTGGAGTAAGCCTACAGAACTCCACTGAGTTACGCCAAGGCAAAATCAGAATTCCTCTCTTTGCTTTTTTTTTTTTTTCTGTGCTAGCTAATCCCACAGCTGCAACAAAACTGAAAAATCTATATATACAAACTCTGTTGGTCAGGCTACCTTATTGTGAAACCTACAGTATATTCCAACCTTATAAAAAAATCATTCAAGTGTGACACTGTCCTCTCTCTTGCTTTTCTGATAAGCAGAGAGAAAGGGGGGCAGACAGCACAGAAACTAGAAGACAGGAAAATAGTATCTCACAGGAGGGGAAAAAACATAACTGAATGGAGATCATGGCAGCTAAATTAAAGAAACCTACAATACCTGGGTAACATGGACACAACACAGAACACAGATGCAACAGAGCCATTAAGGCAGCTAAAGGATTCTCCCGATGGCCATCTTGGACTTGCGGAAAGCAGGAGCATCTGCACTAATGAGCTCCTTCCAAAAATCTGCTCCTATCCAATGGCTTGGTTTGAAACAGATTAAGCTAGTGAAAAGAATCTTATCAACTTAATCAGTCGGTGCATAAGGCCTGGTGAGTTTAAATAAAAGGTAAACTGGTGAAATACTGTCATGATGAATGGCCCCACAGTTTCCCAGATTGCAGTCGATTGTACTGCATTGTTTGTCCTGTGTGACACTGTACATTTAGAAGGGTGGGTGTTACCTTCCTATGACATCCACAAAAAAATAAATGGGCATCTTTTGAGGTTAGCAGATGTTTAAAACAAAAATAGTGCCAGCATTTATAAGTGGCATTGGAAAGGTGTTAGTACTGTCTCTGCTATTTGAAAAATCTCCAATTTCCTTGCCAAGAAATTCCTTGCAAAAATGGCAATATTCCATTTCATTATTAGCTATTTTAAAAAAATCTTATGGATATGCCTTTCATATAAGGCCACCCCGTGAAGACTGCCTGTATTTTGTAGTTCCAATATTTTTGTAGTTTCTGATATTTGAAATGCAAATCTCATTTTTAAGGACACTGCAATTTGTGTGCAAATCTTCAAATAGCAACTGAAAAGATTTCTCCTCTGTTCTCCTGAGTATACCTGGTAAAGTAAGTATTATTGACATCTGTTGTTCAGTGTCCTTTTTGTTCAGGCTCAGTTTTGCTAACAAACCCTTCCAGGGTGTGGTATGATTGCTACCCAAAGTGCCATAGAGCTGTGCAGTTTTACTGACACCTTGAACATTTTATTCAGGAGGCATAATCTTCTGATTTGCTTTAAGTATACAAACATGACTGGATTCTTACCAGCCATGTGTCTCTAGGCTGGTAGACATCTTACTAAATCAGGTTCTCTAAAAATATTTTTCAACTTGGGGTTTTGTTAAAAAAAAAAAAAGTTAAAACTCTCAAAACAAGAATTAAATTTTTGCTGTTACGTTATTGTGACCTGTTCATATTGTGGCAATACCTAAAGCCCAGTTATGCTAAAAAAAATGGTCGTGTCCAGACGGCCTCTAATTTCATCATGCAAACTACAGGCTGCTGTGGACCAGTGAGGCTGTAGAGCATTTGCTGTGTCACTGGTCTGATGAGAGAAATCTGCTTCCATGGCCATTTGCAAGGCACTTGAAGGAGCAGCCTGTAAGCCTGGAAGAAGCAGGAAATAAGGAGACAGAACTAATGTAGTGGCATTTGCTAGAGAAGCAGCCACCATAACACCTGAAAGGAAGAGAAAGAAGAAGTATTTGTCCATTTTGTATGCCTGGAGAAGATGGGAGAAAAAACTTGACTGACTGGACATACCAGCCAAAATTCAGGGAATCACTTGCATGGATTTAAGAAAAGCCAGAAGCAAGGAAGAAAGGAAAAGAAGAAAAAGTGGAACAGGTAAAAAAGAAGCAGAGAATCATGGCCAGACAAATATGGATAAAGACAGTGCTTCAGGCTATGGGGAGAAGGAAAGAAAAGGAGAAGCCAAAGGGAGAGAAAAGGTGCAAAGAACTCTTTGAGAAAGAATCACAAATACAGCATCAAAGCAAGGTCCTCCTGTTTCATTTCTAGCTCAATGGAAATGTTGAATGGAAAGACTGGCAGAGAAACTTCATTACACCATGGATAAAGTTTCCCAAAGCATGTGTGTGCAACAAAAGAAGTTATTATATTACGTAATGTTATGTAATTACACTGGTATAGTTCCTCATGTGAACACTCTAGGGGTGAGTCTTTTTCCAAATTTGACTTATATTGCTCTGGAAAGGGCTTTAGTTGAACTGGAGACGGTATTTGATGTTGGGACTGGAGTTCACAGGTAGGGTTATGCTCGTATCACTATATCAGTATAGTTGTATTGATGTGAAGGGTGAAATGTGTCTGTGTGGACAAAGCCTGAAACATCTAGCTGTCCTTCAGGCCGCAGACATGACATTCTTTAGCTTAGCAAGAAGCCACATTTCAAAGACACCTTTTATGATTGTCTGGGAACAGAATAGAAAAATACAAGGTTATTTAACAAAAAACAAAAAAACAAAAAACAAACAAACAAAAAGTCTTTTACAGGGATTCAGAAATTTTTAAGTTCCCTAAGCTTGTATTTCCATGTAAGCAATTGTTGAAGATGCTACACAGAAGTTTTGTGCTCATGAATATGAGAAGAGATAATGGGAAAATATTTTGTGTGAAGTTCTAGTCCATGCTGTGAACAATTCTATAACCTTTGGCATAATCTCACAGTTACCATGGCCTAAATCAGGAAGAAAAAAAATAGATAACAGCATTTAAGAAGCCTTGAAATGAAGGGCTCTCTAATGCTGGAGCTTTTAATAGAATACACCTTTTTGGTTTAACTAAGGACTCTATGTAGGAAATGAAGAATGCCTTATCCCTTAATAAATAAGAAAAATATATAATTTAAGTGTTAAACATAAGTAATAGTTAACAATCAGATGCATGTTCTATTCTTTGCTTCCATGTGCTGGTCAGACAAAAAAGAAGAAAAGAAGGGCTATACGCTGATTTCTCAAGAATGCAACATCAGGGATCTGTAAAAGTCTGAGTGATTCTATTGCTTCCTTTTGAAGGGCTCTAATAATAAGGAGGCCTGGGGAGAAAAATTGCAGTTGAAGACCATTGAAGTCTTGAACTGTAGTCAAGCCACAGAGTGAAATTACTGAGCCCTGAACACCTCTCCTGATCCTTCTCTGTTGAGAAGAACCTTTGTTAGATGAGGAGGCAGAGGTTGAAAGACTCAATTGAAATCCTCACTAAATACATTTTCTGAGATGTTAGGACATGTGGATTTTTTACCCACATGGATTTACAAATCCACAGAATTGGAACAGACAGGGAATCACTCATTTTTTAGTAGAAAGAATAAACTAGAATAAGAATATTACCAATTCAGTGTATGAGCAAGCAAAGCAGATTTTCTTGTACTAACCCATCTGAGCCAGAGTGACACATACTGTGACACTGAGAATAATTTGAAAGGGTAGAAAGAAAGGATTGTAGGTGTAAGTATTATTTATATGGTGAGAAACCCCTTTGTCTCAGATAATAGGAAAATTACTTTGCCCATTTATTGCTGAGCTCTTCAATAGCCCATTCAGTGCATTTGACTGACATTTTGTATGTCTTATCGTGGATCTGCATCTCCACAATGAGTGATTTTCCAGGGTACATCTTCGGAATCTATGGTCAACCTGTAACATGCTGGTGACTGTATGAAAAATAGTGTTCTTTTCAACTGAATTTATCAAAGCACCCTACAAAGGCAGAGGCTTAAACTGTGAGTGTACACTATTAATAAACCATCCCCAGTGGTTCTCCTCTCTCACTATTCTGTTGCAAGACAGAGACACTGAGGTTAAGCTTACACCAGAAATGGATCTCAGGATAGCTGTGCAGGCAAGACAGCTGTGTAGGCAAAACACAACATCAGGAGATGTCCTCTGCTGGCAAAACAGTCTTTTAGACTGGCTTTTCGTGGGCTATAGCTGTGTTATGCCAGCATAGGCATGTCACAACCTAAACAATGATTCCTGTAGCTGAAAGTTCCAACTATGGATTTGGTCCTGCAGTGGCCATTACTATTGGCCATTCAGTGGAGACAAAAAGCAAACACAAGTTTAAACGTCAAGGTGCAATTTCCTGCAAGTTAGCAGGGGAAGAGTAACAAAAATAGCACATTTGCTGCTGTTTGACCCATTGCCTCCAGGAATCCTTTTGTCTGGGTCATGTTGGCCAACACCTTTCACCTCTCCCAGGACTCTTGCCAACAGGAATGCCATTGCCCTGGGAGCTTTCCTAGGACAGGACTGTTTAATGATAGTTCATCTTCTGCTTAATCTAGTATAATCACTCCACTTTCAGAGTTTCTTCAGGATCTGAGTACGGCTGCCAAGGAAAAGTGGTATATAGAAATAGAGAGCTGATGATGGTCAAGAAAGCAGCAGTTTCTGTAAACTGAAAAAGAGGCAGAAACAGAAAAAACATCTGAACTAGGGGAGCATGCAGTGTCAGAAGAGAAAAAGTCAAGGAGTCTGGAATACAGCAATCCAGGGAGCCTGTGAGCTGCAGAGACAGAGAAGAAACGCAGAGCCAGCTACTGCCAAGCCTGAAGGAAGCGGAGAGACCACTGGGGAGGCAGCATTCTGCAGAAAAGCAGATCCGTCAGGCACAAAAAAGAACTGACAGAAAAGTCTAATGAGTGGCTAGTGGTGAAGTCTGTATGAGCATCTCTATTTACATTTTCAGTCCAATTACTGAATAACATCATTCTCCTCTTTTACAAGAGGGAAAATGAGGATCAGGAATATGGAGCAACTGCTAGAAACATAGGGAAAGCATCGCATATGTCTCAGTCCTGATCTCTAAGTACTAGCTATAGATAGGGCAAACTAAGAAAGCAGTGAATCATTGTATCTTCAAAGTAAAGCAATTTTAAGGCTCAATCTCATCACCTGGAAGCAAGGCAGAAAACCCTGGAGATATATCTCATGAAACTTCTTATGATGCCGTGAAACTGAATTGATCTAAGCATCTGCAGTTTTTCATTTACCAAAATGAACGAGGCAATATACCAGGAGAGGCATAAAAGAAGTACAGTAGAGCTAGAAGATATTGTAGAGTTATATGCAGCTGACTTCCGGCAGCCCGCTACTGCAGCCGTCGGACCGTGACACAGCTATACTTCTCTGCTTAAGATTTTGGAATTAATTGCCAGCCACTCTTCACATCTGTGGGAGTTCAGCCAGGGCCTGAATAAGGCCAAAACATATAACTGGTCTCAAGTCTTTCTACCCACATGACAGGCACTCAGCAAGGCCTTCAGAGACCTCTGAGGACTAGTATCAAACAAAACCAAAGCCAAGTACAAATAGCAGGGGCCTGATGGTGAGACCTAAACTTTTCCTTCCACAACTAAGTTCTCTTTGGCACTGGAGTAAAAGGAGAGGAAACAAGTCTTCTGCTTCTGGACCCTTTCATTCTTCTGTAAGGAACAGAAAAAGATATAACTCTAAGGACTAAGAGCTGTATTGTGTGAGAAAATTACAGCAAGGGAAGCTGGACGGCATCATTAAGTTATGGGCAAGACAGTTGTGAGCAGGAAACTGAAGGGTGAGCCTGTAAATTCACTACCTTTATGTCACATAAATGAGCCACTTGTGTTTTCTCTGCTACATTTTCTCTTATTTGAATGTAGTTCCTTCCTCTTTTGGCCCAGTTCAGTGTTTCTGCCTGGCTTTATTCAAAATAGCTGTGTCATAAGTCCTGAGCTTATCATAGCTTTTCCTTGCTACCTCACCTAGTATAGTATCACAGGGTCAAACAAAAAGGACAACGTGTGACATCATAGGACTGTGCAAGATATCAGCATGTTTCTGGTTTTGAGGCTGTCACCTACAAGTGTGACAGCAGCAAGCTGACATTAGGAGACCCAAACAGATTATCATTTATTTTCTACTGCCCACAATAGGCCTAATGCAAAATTCATGGGAATTGGTGGAAATATAAGGGGCTTTGGCTCAGACCCAAAAAGACCAGTCAGGAATAATGTTGAAAATGTGTCTGGAGCTATGATGGTATAAAGGGACTAATCCCAGTCACCTTCCTTTAGCAGGAGGCTCAGAGTGATTTGAATTGGCTAGCTTCTGCTGTGAATTAAGCTCAAAGCCCCAAAGGCAACTCGATTCGAGTCATCTAGCTTTGCAGCCTCCTCCAAACTCAATTCAGAGTGAAAAGTGACTAATCCTATTCAGTTGCTACACTGAGCTAGTGCCATCGATTAAAAAAACTTGGGGGACAGGGAAAATGGGTCAGTTTTCCTCTGCAAGTCCTTTGCACAACTTGGCCAAAATAAAAAAACAGTAAGGTGACAGCGAGAGGAAGCACTGATAAGAAGGAAAGCTCACCCCATAAAGTGCGCACACTTTACAGAAAAGAAATAAAGCAGATCAGTGAGGTTTTGTCAAAATTCCCAAGGTGGGAACAGATTGGATTAGAGGAGCTAGTTCTTCTCTTTGCTGGGAAAAGGATCATGTTCTATACTCTCTTCCAGTCCTTCAGTGCTCATGCAGGGCTGAGAGGACAACCACAGGCGAGAGAGCAAGGGAAGCAGCAAATATGCTTCTGGGCATAGAATTTCGCTGCTTGACTCCCTCTCACTCCAGGGCTATGGGTATGGCATGGCTAGCACTGGAGAACTGCCGATTGCCAGATCCTAGCCATGACATAGGAGCTGAGTCATAAAATGGGAGTTGCCACTGGAACAGCTGCTCAAGTGATGACATTAGCAGGTGCTTTCAGCAAATGTGTTTATGGGTAGGCTTCAAAGTAAATAACCACTGCTGCTGGTTATCGTATTATTACTTTGAACAGGGTTAGTAAGGATTGTGGGCTGCAGAAAAGTTTAGTCTACAGATAACCCCCTACCAAGGTTATTCACATAATAAAGGAAAAGGGGGGGGGGGTGTGATTCTGTAAAAATGTTTTCCCTACCCTCTATTACCGAAGAGCTTTCATTATTAACATCAGTTGTCTCGTTTGACTTTCACGCAGGTTTCCTGTGATGACAGGAAAAGGCTGGAGGTTTGTGTGTGGTGAAAGTGAAGATTTTCTGCTTTAAAAAAGTTTTCCTATAACCAGTGAAATTTGTGAAGCCTGATCACCTTGCTTTGTGTCCTCTCGTCTCCTTTATTTGTTGCCTGGCATGTAGCATCATACTGCCAGCCCCATCCTCCACAGCCCCCTAGGTTAGTTTGGAGAATGCAAACAGAGCAGCTGGATGGAAGTTAAGTATACATGAGCTGAATTCTGCCCCACTTTCATCAATGAGGGGCACTAAGTGATCAGATCACCCACCTTTATCTAAATGCCAGTTTCCAGGAAATTTATTATGTGCCTTTGAGGCCATTGTCAATGGTGGAGATGCCAAAGCTTCTCAGTTACTGGAGGAAAGGATGAACATGACTTCTCGAGTATCATTCCCATAGGTCAAACTAGACAGGGTGGCTATGCTAGCAGGCTGCTTTTGGAGAACGATTCATCAGGGCCTAATATGTAATACCACAGGGAATAGAGACTGAAGAGGGTTAGCAAAAACAAAACAAAACAAAACAAAAACAAAAAAAAAAAAACACTCAAAGGCCAGGAGGTGTGCCACTGCAAGTGGAATTCCTTCTTTTATCAGGGTGACTCTCACAATATCACTGCACTGCTCAACCACACAGAGACTGGGCAGCAAGTTTGTGGGGAGTATAGGTAGTTTTGGGATAAATCCAAGTGAAATGATGTGCTGCTGAGATGTGTGCAGAAAATTGAGGGGTGGGAAGGGGGGGAGGGAGAAGCAGCAGATGCAGAGGTCATTGGAAATGGAGAAGGCTGTCCCTGTTTGGGTGTCCCCTCCTGGGGGTACCTCTGGCTGAAGGACTACTGACTATAAATGGTGAAAGATCAGTGCCATAACCAGATCCTCGTGGTAAGTCACAAAAGAAGGTACCAAGCGTCTCCAGAAGCCACAGGCAGCCATTACCTGACCCAGTCTTAAGGTTTTTGTCCTCACTCAAGTGTGCACCCTTGCTAAGGGACAGGGTCCTCCCGGAGAGTTTCACCTCAGGGGGGACAGCTTGACACCCCCTGCCGCAGCAGTGGGCAGAGGCCCGGTCCCAGGGGAGCCGGAAGGCAGTACCCGAGCAAGGTCCACTGGCCGCGGGGGCTCGGCAAGGCTTCCCCCGGCCGGCCACGGGCTCTCGGCCCGCCAAGCCCCCCTGAGCACCCAACCGCCAATCGCCGCCCGCTGGGGCCATCTTAGCGTGCGGGCCCGGGCGCAGCGCCGGCCCGGGGCCCTGCGGCGGCTCCCGGGAGTGGGCAGCGCCTGGCAGCGTGGGACGAGAAGCTTGGGCTACAGGAGGAGCCTCCCTCGCCTGCCCCCCCGCCCCCGCGGTCGCCATGAAGCGGAGGTGTCCAGCCCCGCAGTGTCTCCCCGGGCGTGAGGCCGGGTCGCTCATCCGTCCCCCGCCGAGCCGGCGGCCTCGGTTTTGTAATTGAACCCCCGGGAGTCCCAAGGCGTCATGTCGCAACAGCACTCTATCGAAGCAGCAGCCGTGTGTGCCTGCGGATCACCTCGGGGTCCTCCCGCAGGAGGAAGGCTGAAAACACAAACTCGTACTCCTTATCGTGATGCGCGGTGGTGACAGTCATTGCATTTTCGGCCACCGACGACACTAAGTAATTCGTTAGGCGATCCCTTGATAGGCTGTGGAAACTGGGGACACAGATCCAAATTTGCCCCGGGTGAGGTCGGTGGGAAGGCTGTTGGTCCCTATTGTCCCTTCACGAGTGAGTCCGGTACCTCCAGGACGAACCGCGGCAGCCTACTGGACTCCTCCCTGCCCCCACGCCTGGGATGGGGGGGCCCGGGTGGCTCTGGCCAAATCACTTCTCTCCTTTGGGTGGACAAGGAGGCGAGAGAGACACCGGCAGCAAGTATTTCGGGGAAAAGAGTAAAACGCCTCTCGAACAGAATACACTAGCAGTCCAGGCTGCTGAACGACGCTGCGCTTTTGCAGCAGGCAGGCTCCCCATCAGGAGTCTCGTGGGGGGGGGGGGAATAAAAAAAATAAAAAATAAGAGAGGGAGAAAAAAAATATCCCTAGTACTTCTACCTTTGGAAAATTTAAGGGGGTTTTTCGTGCCGTAACTGCCAAGAGCCGAGCCCAGGATTTTGTTTTCTCTCCCAGCATGCGTTGATGACATCACGAAGTAGTGCCCCTTCTTTGTGTGTCAGTGATGTCACCAAGTGCAGTGTGGGGGACAATGGAATCCTGAACTCCGGGCGAGGGCGAGTGGGAAGCGGCTGATCCTGCTGCTGGTTCAAGGCTGAGCCTGGAGAGGGAAGGGAGGACACAGCTGCTGCTTAGGGCTGAAACAGGTGAGAGACGGGAGAGCTGCTGGGGGATCCCCTTTGGCTTGCTTGAGGGGGGGGCTTTGGGCTGGGCTCTCCCCCACTCCTTATGCTTTCCAACTGAGACAGGTGAGAAGTTGCTGTTGCTGTCGGAGAGACAAAGCAGGTGAAGCAGGGGAGAAGCTTTGGGGTTGAAACAGTTGTAAGAATAGGAGAAAAGCAAGCAGCCCCCCCCCCCCCCCCGCCAAGCCTAATAACCCCCTCTCAGCCTTAAAAAAAACAGCGCCGGGAGCTTGTCCCCCCTCCCAGCCACCTGCCTCTACTGCGTCCCTATGGGGCTCCCGCACGGAAGCAGAATCGGAGCCGGGGAGGGCGTTTATCCCTCCCCGGTGGACACCCCTGCAGATTACTTTCCAGAGGGTCTCCATTAAAAACTCACGTCCCCCTCCGAGCGCCCCTTTCTTCCTTCCCCAGCACCCGCCGGAGCGGGAGGGGGGACACACACACATACGACACGGGGGACTGTGGCTGCTAGGATCCCCCCTCCAGCCCTAGTACAGGGGCTCTGCCGCCTGCCCCCCCTGCCCCGGGCTCCGCTCCGCCCGAGGCGGCGGTGAGTGGGTCCCTGGTCCCGCCGCCCCCCAGCCCCGATCGGCAGTGGGGGAGGCAGCCAGGGAAGCCATTGCCTGTTTAATAGTTGCTGTTGCAGCACTTCCGCTTCTCTCCCAGCGAGAGAGACACGAGTGGCCAGGCCCAGCCGCACCGAGGAGGAGCAGCCAGACACAAAGGGAGAGGTAGGGGGACGGGGCACCCCCCGACGACCCTCCCCGCTGGCCCCGGGGGCAGGGGCGAGGGGCAGGGCCGGCCGCGGCCCGGCGATGGGGCGGGAGGCGGCGAAGCCGGCGGGGCAGGGGGATTGCGCCCGGGGCTGTCAGGTACCGCTGTACCCCCGGCCCCTCGCCGCCCGGCCCTGCGGGCCCGCGGCCGGGGGATCTCGGCCCGGCGACCCTGTCCCTGGCTCTCGCCCGGCGGAGGGGCGGCAGCGGGGGCGGCCCGGCGGGGGCAGAGGAGCTCTCCGGGGGCCGGTGGCTCCGGGAGGGAGACGGCCGTGTGCTGGCCCCCCGGCCCACTGCTACACCACCGCCGCTCGCTCTGGGCCCGCGGATGCCCCCCTTGTTCTCACCCTAACTCTCCCAGGGTGCCCCGCCAGCCCCCATATCCTTCCCGACGGCTTCTTGCCCCTCCCGGGTGCGGACCTGCCCTCGGTAGCCCACCGTGCTTACCCTCCTCCCCGCTGTCCCCGAGGTGCTCGCAGGAAACCGGGCTGCCTGTCCCCGACACCCCCCTGCCCGCCTCGCTGCCCCCGACCTCTCGAGGCCTTCCACTCTCACCCCTTGTAGGCCCTGGCTCTTCTTTTGCTTCCACGTCCCCCCCCCCCCCCCTCCCCCGCAGTCCCCAGGCACAGACCCTCTGTTCCCTTCCCCCTTTTCTGGCATGCCCCTCGGTGCAGTGGGCCTCGGTGGATCCCCCGTGTGCATCACACTCCCAGCTTAGCTGTTCCCCTCCATTCCCCTCCTCTTTGCACCCCTCTGGTCCTAACATCCGATCCAGCAGGCAGGGGTTATCCAGTAGACAGGGTTTCCCCACCACAAGTCACAGATCCTCCTTTGGGGTCTCCCCCTGTTGCCAGTGATGCCCCACTTCCATTTTAGTGCTGGTGACAGTCACCCCCAGAGTCCCATCCCTTCCCACCTCCCCCACGTGCCTCCTGGGAACCCAAGGGACCAGAGCTGTTCCATTTTTATCTCCTACACCCCTAGGCTGGATAGTGGTGGGTGGTGGTGATGGCTCCTCTTGTATGTGTGGTTTGGGGGAGATGAGAAGGAATTGCTTTGAGCTTCCCCTGATCCTTGCAGTCGTCCTTGTTCCGGTCTCTTCTCCTCTTGTTTCACACTTGCTTTCTGAGAGGAAGCTTTAAAAGTCCCTTTCCCCCTTCTCCTCGGTGTTACTAGTGCAGGGGAGGCTACTGCTCTTCCTGCTTCAACTGTAGGGCCTGAAGAGGAGAGGGAGACACGAGGTCCCTTTAAAAGGAGCATGACCCAAACACAGAGCGAGATTGTCAGTGGCCTTTCTCTGTGTGTTTGTGTTCACTGTTTGTTCCCCACGCCCCATGGTGTCTCCTCTCCAGGTTGGGGTGTGTGGTGGGGGGGTCGCTATGTCGGATGACGATTCGAGGGCCAGCACCAGCTCCTCCTCATCTTCATCCTCCAACCAACAGACAGAGAAAGAGACAAGCACGCCTAAGAAGAAGGAGAGCAAAGTCAGCATGAGTAAAAACTCTAAGCTGCTATCCACCAGTGCCAAGAGGTGAGGCTGCAGTCAGTTTTCTCACTGATTTGCTGTATCTTCTCTCCTTATTATATTTTGCTCCGTTCACCCACGGCTCCCTAGCTGCTCCCATTCCTCATCTCTAACCCTTATTTTTTAACCTTTCCACACAAAGCTGCCACTGTCTCACTTATTTCAGCACCTCAGTGCGGCGAGTGTCTGCCCAACTTCCCTGCTCTCTACTTTCTCCTTCTTCCCCTTCTGCTTCTTCCTCTGTTCCATTCCAAATATTTTCCTGTCTTTTTTTTCCTCCAGGCTGTTTTTCTGTCCCTAGTTATCTCCGCTGTCTTTTCCTTTTTCCTGATTAGCATCAGTTATAGGGATGATTTAAGATTGGCATGTAAGACCTTAATGTAGTATAGCTACTGGAAGCTATATGGTCCTGAGCAAGGCATTACATTTCAACATCAGTTTCCCCCTCTGTAGGTTGGGATTGATCTAGAGTGGCTTTTTTTCTTTCAAGGAATGCTTTGGGGATTAATTAATGTTTGTGAGCAGTTTTGAGTTTGCTTACACTAGGGGAGTGCACTCCAGTGCTAGTGGTGTAATAATAGCCCCAGGTCTTTTCCACCAAATATATTACTGTTGTTCTGTCTGCTCGTCACTTACATTGAATTTTCTGTGCATGGTTGGATGTTGAGTAAAAGAAATAATCCACAGCAGGTTCACTTGTGGATGTTCTGCTCTGAAGTATTTTTTGCTCACCGCACAGAGTAGGTTGGTTGTGGTTTTTTTGGGGTGGGAATGAAATAATTTTTATTCCAGAATCATGTCTGCATGGGGTAGAGATGTATGCACAGAATAGTAATTCCAGAACAGCTACAGCAGTTTTCTTCACCTGGACAGATTCTTGTAGCCACTCAGATTAAAAAAAAAAAAAAAAGTTACCCTTTCTTATTCTGTGTTTCAACTGAATTCAGCACCATCCTGCTCCAGGGAGCTAAGCTGACAAATTGGAAGTGTTCAAGCAAACCTGCAGTAAGAATAGTAAACCATCTCACTGAACAGCTCTGCCAAGCAGCACAGAGAGGTTGTATCTGTAGGTGTCAAAAGTGACTGGAGTTTTATGCAAATGCCCTGTCATCGCAACTGAATTCTCTGTGGCTTTGTGGAATTCAGGCAGCTTGGTTATTCCAGATCTCCACTCAGCAGATTTCCATGGCAAACTGACATAGATAGTAGCAAGTGGTGTTTACATGTCATGCCCTTAACTATTTTGAAAAGTATTGTAAACTATCTAATGTGAAAAGGCTGTGGTTGTCCTGTATGGCAAGTGGAAGAGAGGCAGGAGGTGCTGGCTGAGTCTAAAGGAGAAGAGAGGCAGACTGAGTGCTGGGTGGGGAAATCTGGAGGGGAAGCCTGAGTGACAGTAATGGGACTCCAGGGAAGGGGATGATAGCTGGTTAGGCGTTTTGTGGCAAAAGCAGGGTGAGCCCAGAATAGTCTGGGCAGGGAGGACAGGGTGTTGTCTGAACGCAGTGAAGAGAGGGAGCGTCTAGAGTCCTGAAGGAAGGGACACAGGGATGTTGTGTGACTCTTGAGGGTGAAGAGAGGGGAGAACAGAAGGTGGCAGGAATGTGCAGGAGCCTCAGAAATAGACATTCACCTTCCTATAAGTGTCCTTGGGAATGGCGCAGTTACTGCCTTGGGGCTGGTATTTTTTCTCAGGATGGCGATGGGAAGCTAGGGGGGGGAGGGGGGGAGCCAGTTTGGCAAAGACACTGTCTCAATCCAGCGAGACAAGATTCCTTTTCAGCCTGCAGTTTCCTCCTAGCACTTTGTGCGTCACATTTGCAGAGGGTTTCCCTGGTTTACAGGCTGGTTGGCAGAGTAAAGCGGACAGTCTTTTCCGCTGCCCCTGTGTGGTTGGCATCTGTATGGGAGCATACAACAGTACACCTGGCTGGGTTCAGTGCACAGTGGCTGTCTGCTTTTCTCTCCATCTCTGGAACAGGGCATCTGTAAGGCTTAGTGTGTTTGGACTGGTGGGAGACTGCAGCTGAGGGTGCCTCTCTCTTGCGCAGTGTTGCGAAGTCATGTTGACAATATGTCTGTAAGGCGTATGTGTTAACTGCTGTCCCACACAGTGACTTACCTTTGTTCCTTCTCGCTTTTATTGCCACAGGATTCAGAAGGAATTGGCTGACATCACCTTAGATCCACCTCCAAACTGCAGGTTGGTGTTGATTCCTTCCCTAAGGAGGGTGGGGGAAGGTGAGGGGCTGAAGTGTACCTGTGTGTGTTGTAACTGTCCTCCGGGGCTCTGGATAGAGCAGAGGAATGGTTGTTTAGGTGGCTGACTACTTTTGTGAATGCTTGAATGACATTAAATAGTTTCCAGGTTGTGGGGCCTCCAGAGATTATGTGTGTTTTCATACGAGTTTTCTGTTTGTTTTGGGGCTTGCTTGGTGGGTTTTTTGTTTTGGTTTGTTGTTTGTTTTTTTTTTAACGATTCCATTTCAATCTATTGTATTGCTTTGTGTGTATGTTTCTGAAACTGGCCTATAAAGAAGAGTGTGAAAACTTTCTCCTTGTTTCTTTTTTTTCTGGTTTATAAATCTAATGCCTGACTGAACTAATCTTATAGAAATAAGAGTCCTGCCAAGGAAGCAGAGAATAGTAAAATGCTATGAGCTTTTTAGCTCAGAGAGTTCTGTTGTGAACAGTAACTTACAGTGGAAGAGAAGTGTGAATTCATTTCTCAGTAGGTGCCCTTGCAGGAGCACACCTGTTAGTTGATGAAATAACAAGCAGGGATATTCTGTTGCCCTTTACGGAGCAGCTTGTTTTTAAGTATGTTTTAGAAACTTGTAACATTTGTTTAAAACGCCTAGCAGTTTGTTGTGGTTCCTTGCGTTGTGGCCCAAGACTCTCAGCGTTTGGAGAAGAGACAGTAGTACTGTAATATTTTTAAAGGGTTATACTTGTTCATTCGAGGGCAAGTGGCTTATGGTCTGGTCTGTGCTTGCTATAGTTGCCAAAGCACAACTCTGTTCCTCTTTTCTTGCCGTGGCTGAGGTTTGAGACCTCTTAATGTTGGTAATAGCAGAAATCGGAGAAAATTCTGTTTATAATTTACTATTGAAGTTGGTCTTTTTAGTATTGAGTTGCCACCCACAAATGCACGTGAACCTTTTTATTGAAGCTTTTTGCTGCTGTTAGTCTGCAGGGAGGCATAAGAACAAGAGTTGGCCTGGCAGGTCCAGAGCCACTTTTTGGTACCAGTCCCAAGGATCATAATTAATGAAAGGAGGGATGAGGCATGTGAGTAGAAGTCTAAGCTGATACTAAAATTTTTGTGCTGTACAGAAGATAACCAATGAGCTCTGAAAGTTTTAGCTGTGACAATATTGTTTTAGTGACAATAATGACTACCTGAATATTACAGCTCTTGGAATGAAAGTGTGTCTCCTGCCTGTGTTCTGGCTCTGTGTTAGGATGAGGTCCACATGCTTTCCCTCCTCCTCCCACCGTAACCTGATTTTCATGGGAAAGAAAGCAACAGCTGAGAAAAGCTCTGTGGCTTGCTTTCTGGATAACTGAGTTTGGATGATCAAGATGCTGGGACTGCAATCTAGACTTCACAAATCTGTCTAAAAGTTGTGATAGTGTACAAGTATGTCAGATTCCAGACTTCATCTGAAGGTTTGTGTAAATAATATTAGAACCCTAATTTGTCCTTGTTTCAATTGACTTCATTTGCAGGTAAAGACAAGCAGGCAGACTACCTGTCAAAACAGAATATGGTTTTGATTTTTCTTTTTTAATTATGTAGGCCACTGAGGGTAATGGTCTTCAAGGCCCACATAGTGAGTTGGTGTTGCTTCAGCCTCTTTAAATATTTCTAATGGTAAAAATCAGTTCATAGTACAAGTAGTGATGATTAATCTTTGCCCATAATACAATTAAAAATATTCTACATTGCTTCCTACCTTCAAATGGGTGACAGTGAAGGCTGGCAACTCTTGCAAGTAACACATGAAACTGGTGTAATTCTTACTATCTCTTAATATGTTGATAGATAGGAAAACATGAATGGAGGGGGGGTGGGGATGTGTGTGACCAAAGGAGTTTTGGTATTGCTCATCTTGAGGTGAAGTCATCCTACTTCAGTAAAGATAGTGCTGAGAGTGAAGAACAACAGCTCTGTTTATGGCTAATGAGGTTCCAATTGCACAGTCAAGCACTGGGAGTTTGCTTCTGTAGCAGCTGGTTTGTTAAAAGGGTAGGCAGGTGCTGATTGCCACAACAGTGAGGCTGAGTTTCAGCTATCACAGTTACGGAGAAAGTTCACCTCTTCTGGAAATAGAAATAGTCAATTTGTGAGTGAGAGGAGCTTAAGCAAGTGAGAGACTCTGATTGCTGCATGACGTTTAAGGTTGCCAAAATTTGCTCTGGGGACACCTGCTAACGGCGTCACTGCTTTATTTTTTTTTTTCCTTCGTATGAACATTATTAGCATGCTGGGAGGGAGGTATTAAATACATTGTTCCAGAATTTAGTTTCGATTTCCCGCCTTCATGACTTTGCTTATCCTCACCTTTCCTCTGACTGCCAGCCCCTCATCTCTCTGCTGCCTTTGTGCCTCTATAGACTTTTTTTCAGGTGTCACTGGAGGGCAGGGCAGTCCCCTGCTTTTAGGCATCTCACTCTCTCCTGCACGACTAATCTCAAAGATTATTCAGGGAGCTATATATGATACCAGGTACTACCTGTTCTGCTGTCAACTTTAGAGATGCCAAATTCTCAGAAGTCACATTTGAAGATGTGCGCCCAAAACTGTATCCTGTGCTAAGCTGGAAACATACTATTCTTTTTCTTTACTGGACATTTTTCTTATACCCTTCACCGCCATCTTTCTATTATCCCCTGTTCTGTGCCATGCCTGGTGTTTGATAGCAGTTCATTGTTGTCCATGCTTTAATTTTTGGCCCCGTTACAAAGTGTAGTTCTTCTTCCAGTCTTATTACAGTAATGGGAGTTCAAGATATTTAACACATCCCAGAGCAGCTCCGCATATTGAAAGAAAAAGCTTTAGGTTGTAAATGATTTTTAGTAAGAACAGTTTTATTTTTCTTCTTATAAAAAAACACATACAAGATGCAATTACAAATACTGAAAACCATTTGATATTTCAAACAAAATATCTTAAAAACAAATGAGTTTCATTTTTATTTTTGTAGCTTGCAGTGAGTATGTTTTCATGTGTGTAAACCACAGATCATCTGTTTAAAAAAAACCCTACAAAAAAACCAAACCCCGAGCACACTCAACACCCTGTGATTGAGCAGCTGTGTGGCTTTTACACATGTGGGTAATAGGAGGGGAAGTTTATCCCAGAACTTCCTCTCCCCTCAGTAGTTTCCTTGCTTCTAGTTTTCCATAGCTTGCCTGCATCCCCCAAATGCTTACCTTTGCTTGTCTCTCATTGACTGCTTCATCATCCTGTGCAGCCCCTTTGCCCCACATGTCTCCTTTCCCAGGCTGTGGTTTTGATTTTATGCAGGCTAGTGCAGTTACTTGTATAGAAGTGCAGAATATGTGCATGGAAACAGAGTATATGTCTGGCCTGCATTCAAAAAGCAGATATTTTTGGCCTTGAAGACATTTTCTAAAAAGATACATTTAATACACTTTACAAATTTGTAGTTTCATGATGGAGGCATTGCTGTCCTCCTAAGTATCCTAGTATAGTATATATGTAGCATTTCACTGCTTCTGAGTGGTTCTTCATAATTTTTGGGTAGGCTGGTGCTCTAGAGGGCTTTGATTTTCTGTTGCCTGCAAGATTATTTGATTTCTGATATTAATACTTAGTTATGAAAGTTAAATGTGGCTTTCAAGTTCAGAAGGTGGTTAGTGATTAATGTGAATTGGAGAATAACTGTTTGGACCTGAAGTATTTCAAATAATTTAAGAGGGTACCTGGTGATTTCTTCTCCTACCTTGTATCAGAAAGCTATAACTCTGGTTTTAGAACTCAGAAAAGGTACCTAGAGGCTTTGGGCTTTTGGTCTTCTCTATATGTTGGTGACAGAGGAGTATGTAGTGTCTGTGCATTGGGTCATGGAAGTCTGCAACTGCCTGCAGATGCCAAAATACCATTCCACCTTGCTACCTAGGCAGACCTGATCTTCACTTGTCGATAACACTTGTATTGTACCAAAGGTTTCCTTCTGTCACTGTGATGAAGTTTCTAAAGCTTTAACAGAAGTTAATAGTGCTTTAAGTACTGTTTTTTTCTCTGTGTCATTTATTTGACCTCTGTATCTAAGCATCTCCTGATAGTAAATCTGCTAATTGCTGTGAGGTTATGAAATAAATATTTTTCCCCATTTTAGGGATGGGGAGTTGCAGCACACAAAAACAAAGTGACTTGTCCAAGCCCATGCAGGAAGTCTGTGGCAAAGTGGAGAAATGAATGTTCATCTCCTTTGTTTCAGGGGAACTTGCAGCTGAGCTGTTGGGCTGGAGCTGTGCACCTCGGTTGCGTTATGAGCGGGGCTTTGAATTTGTGCTTTATTGCATGTCTGGTATTGACTGTATGTAAGCATGGTAATTTAATGTTATTTTTCCCATCTGTGCAGAGGGACCAAACTGGATATTAACTAGAATTGATGTTTTTTAATCTTTCTTACCCAAACTGAAAGAAGTTTCTCTCCACATGGTTCATTTAAGTCCATATAGGCAAGACCAGCTGTTAGTTAAAAATAATTTTCAGATCTTTACTGAAGGAGGCATTTGCTTGCAAGGCTTACCATCATTTCAGAGTAAAGTGCTATCACAAATTCATTATATAAATAATAATAAAATACAGTTGTGTTTCCTGGCTCCTCCAGCCCAGTTTTTGTAAATTCACAGATTAAGGACCAGATGAGCCTGAGAGTCTTGTGAAAGTTAACTGTCAGCACTTAATAAATATATGTCTCAGTATAGATGGTGGGGAGAAGTTCTCTCCACTGTAATGTGTGGAATATTCATAGTTTTCAAAACTTTGCAACGTGGAATGAAGATTTCTTGGTTAGAGAAAAGTCTGCAGAAAATGTGTGGCTCAAAGGCAGTTCTGAACTCTATGGTTTCATATTGTAATTAATATATTTAATCTACAGACCGTGAAAGTCTGGCATTTGTTTAGATTGCATTTGCTTTTATGGTACTTGTAATTTTTTGCAAATGTATTTTCTCAATACCTCCAACCCGAATAATGCTTTAAGTGCTTTTGCTTTTAAATCTAGTGTATTATCTAAGGATGGATTGTCAGTGTTAAACTATAAAATCAGTGTTGTTTTTATTATTTTCATGCCTGGAATAGTCCTTCTTGGAACATAGCCATATTCTAACATAAACTTTCTGGTTTTACGTTTTGTGGCTAAAAATCTTAATTCCAGTGAGGCAGGTTTTTTTTTTTTAATGTGCACACTCAAATTATTAGATCACGAATGACACGAATGCTGGGGTTTACTTCCTTGTAGAAAAAAATATGCTGCTCACGTTTAATGAAAACTATCAGCTCGCAAAAGTGGTTTTAGCACTTCCCCCCCACACCCCCGTTGTTTCTCTGAAATGGGATTTTTTTTTCTGTGAGAAGTTTCCAGCCGTAGGATAGGAAGGACCTTCGTAATTAGTGCTGTGTGTAGTTGAAAAATATCTTTTGTCGTATAAACTACCAGTGGTTCAGCATTCCCTCCCCCCTTTGTTTGGCACATGATCCCTGGAGAAATAACTCTTCCTTTTGAAATGGTGTATTAACTAATTTAGAGATCCTCCGCAGCTGTGTATGGTCTAGCTTGCAAACCATAAAAATAATACCCTTTCTACACTCGGTGAATTCAAAGTATGTGTAGGTAGCAGCTCCTGCAGGCAAAGTCCTCTGCCAGATGTACTCAGACAATAGCTGCTCAGGAGTGGCTTCTTTACTGTGGATTGATTAGCTGATATTACAGGAATTCACCTTTCTGAAGATATTCCTGTTTCATTTATTGCCTCCCTTTAAAAATCAGAAACATTTTGATGGCCAGGCTCTTCAGATATTGTGGCAGGAGCTGGCTGATGCTGTGGTAGATTTTGTTTGGCACATCCTGGCTCAGTAATTCCCAAGTGAACTGCATTCTGTGCTCTTGCATGCCAAACATCAGAACGATGAATCTTGAGAGTGGCTGTGAAATTGTATCGTGGCTAAGAACAAAGAGGATTGAAATCCCTTCTGAGCACACTCTGTTGTATACCACTTAATTTTATTATTTGAGCCTCAGCTTTGCTGCCCTTGGAGGGCACTGTGCAACTGTGTTTATAATACTGTGTATATGTTTTATCTGACAAATTCTAATATTTCCTCTTGGTTATGCAGTTTTTAATTTGATTTTGTTGCTGTTGTATTCCAGCTCTGCTTGTCTAGATTTTTATATTGGATATGTGTATAGCAGCAGGTTATGTGTCTGGTTTTGTTTTAAGAAATGTTCATTTTATGTATTGGTACTTTACAGATATAAATAGGAAACACTGTGTGTGGAATATTTCTGCTTTAAGGACTTGAATCTATCCTGTCTTTTTATATGGAAACAACGTTATCCACAGAGAACTGGCTCATCAATGGGATTGAGAAAGTGGTAGGGGATGGTCTTGTGTTGGAGGATTTCAGCAAGGGCAGGTTGCTAGTGACCAAGAGCTTTCTGGTTTTTGAGGAATGGGTTGGTCTTGAGAGCCAATGAGATGCTGTCTGATGAGATGTTAACTTTGGCCCTGCTGTTGAAGGATGTTGTTCTGGGAATGGAGAGAGAGCTCACCTGCACAGGTACAAGTTGTGTGAGTGGATTAAGGTTATTGATGAGCTAGTGCATAGCAAAAATTCTGCCTCCTCTGCCTGTACACTTTTCTAATTGTACATGAAAGACCAGCCTTCCTTACAGCAACTCTCTTAAAGTATTTAATGTATTAAACAAAAAGGAGATATCATTTTCTGTGAGTGGGTTAAGAGATGACTGCACATTTGTGCAGACTTGCATACCACATACAAAGTTAAGGGCTATGCTTTCTCCACCAAAGAAAGTGCTTTAAACTAAGTTAAATTAATGATGTAATTTAATCGTTATAGTAGAATCTCGCCAATCTGTACATTTATTAGAATGAAATAAGTTTATACTTATTTTTCCCTCTGAGGTTTAACAGTGGAGGTCTAAATACTGACTTGATTATTTTACAAGATGAACTAGAGAACATGTATTGTCAAGTACTATAAATAAACTTCAACTGTCAAAACAAACACTGTACACTCTGGAATTTAGAGGGGTTTTCTTGTTTCTCTTGCCAATTTGCAAATTTCAGCAAGAAGCAATTGGTCTTCCAAAGCATTTCTGGAAAGTGTAGTGTTTACCACAGTGCATTTAATACATTTTCCTGTGCATGAGGGGCTAATTGCCATTACCAGGAGAATATATCACACATCTGTATACTTAACTTGCAATATCCATTATGGAATGTTCTTTTCTTTATTAACATGGAGTCCCTGGGATGGGGGGTGGAGGAGAAAAGGAGAGTGGGTCATGCAGATTGTAGCTCAGGGCAGACAACGTGGTGGTTGATTGCCCTCACTCCCTCCAGTCTCTTCCATGATTTCTCAACTGAAAATATAGATCAGGTAAGATTAAGTTGAGCTTTTCTGAGAACTGAGTCCAGGCCAAGTTTTGGTAGTTCATTTGGTTAAGAGAAAATACAAAGTAATCGGATTAAAGAGGCTGTAGAATTAATGATGTAGACTCCTGTTAAATTTCTTTACTTCTGTGTTTCTGTGAATCAGTACAAAATTCAGGTCTTGATTCCTCCAGGGGCTTTAACTTCTGGAGTCAAAAGTGAGTGTAAACCAAATCGACATGTTAGTAGATGTGTTTTGTGCTTTCTTTGTATCAGTGTAAATGATTGCTTGAGAGATTGCTCATCTTTCCCTCTGGAGCTGCTGGACTTGCTGAAAACACAGAAAATCTTGAACTCGTACTGACAATTGTAAAGGAAATACTAAAGTCTGTGGGCTAGAGGGGGGGTACTTCCTGGGCCAGGTGGGCTGCTAATATTTAGTGCTCTTTCCGTTAGGGGTATCTGAGCAATAGATTTCTTGCCACTGAGCTAATTCTGGTGTCTGTTAAGGAGTAATCAGGAGAGGGGTCTCAGGGTCTTTCTCTCTCTTTTTTTTTCTTTTGATGCTTTGGATCCTACAGAGAGTTGCACACAGAAGTGAAAAGACCCCCAAACATTTAAAGCTAATTCTGAAATCAAAACTATCTTTTCACAATAGGTGACTTGGTGAAAAGCAGAAAAATACTTCTGGTATGGACTTAGAACTTGGTCAGAGTTTTTGTGAACAACAGCAAAGCTTCAGGGCAGTAGAGACTGTTATACAAGGAAGCCTGTCAAAGTAACTATCTCAAAGGTTTTACATGCAGTTTGAATATCTTCACTGGAATTTTAAGGTGTTGGTTTAGATGATCACTATTATGGTTAAGTTATATGTTTGAAATGTCCAAGTGGACAACTAGAAAGATTCTGTGTGTTATATGGTTTTCTGTAGAAGTGTAGACTGCCCTGAGAAGTGGCCTGTAGTTGGTGAGAAAGTGCAACATATTTAATTAATGTTTCACCATTGCAGATGGTTTTGAAAGACTGCTAAAACACAGTTGTAATAACATAGTTTTAAAGCAATTATATCAATACTCTGGTATACCACAAAAGGTCATTTCATCAGAAGTTTCTGATAAATCAAACTGATTGTTGTAATACTATATTCGCATGTTATTTCCTGTATGTCTTGGTAACCTTTTTAAAGGAGATAGATTAGATGAGGCATGCAAGCATTTATAGTTGGTGTCCTCCTTGACTTCTTTGTAAGTTGTTTATCAGTAAGAACTGTCTATTTTTGTTTTTGATGGGGTAATTCTTAATTTGAGAATCTCATCATACTTTGTAGTGCTCTGACTTCTGTTAAAAGTGTTTATGCCTGCTTACACTTGGAGGACTGTGGGAGAAAGGAAAAAGGCTGGAGGCTTTAAATAGCTGTGGCAAATAAAATCTCAAAATATCACTCATTTGACTAGAGTTCTCCATTGCATTAAAGTTGTAGTGATGCTTTCCTTCCTACTTCAAATTAAACTTAAACAGCACCCTTGTGATCTTGGAAATCAGGCAAGAAGTAGTATAGCAGCAACAAGAGTCACCTAGGAGATCCAGGTTTTTAATGTAACTCAGGTCAGGCCTTCAGCTGCCCTGTTGCTTGTCTTTCAGTTGCATCCCAGGATTAAAACTCTTGTGAAAATTTAATACTTTCTTTAGAATAGTGTTTTTCCATATTTTTTTTCCATCTCATCACTCCCCTTACGAGTTTAATCAGATTGCAGACATTGGTAAGACTGAGAGAATGAATGAGTTGCAGATGAGGAACAGAAAAGGACAAAAACCCTCTCCAGGCAGAAGGGTTCATATGGAGGGCAAGATTATGCAAGGTGGTAATTGTGAACTTGAGGGGCAGCAGGGAGAGGTGGCCCATCAGGATGGCTGAGGCAGTTCTGCACTGGTTGCTGAAACAGTTGCAGCAAAGGTGGAAGCTGAGGCAGACTGATTCTTTTTCTGCTCCAGCAATTTATCCCTACTTTCTTATTGCCTTCTATAAGGAGCAGAAGAGACAGGGCACCCTCCTCTTGAATGGGCCATCCATCAGCCAGCCTTTTCTTGGTCATGAGTGGATTTTTAAAATATGCAAGCTGCAACAATAGCTTTTGCTGTGCTGCTTGTTTTACACTCGCACCTGGGAGACAAAATATTCATACAGCAATAAAGACAACACATTTATACATTCTTACACTATTTGCAATGCTCTGTAAATCAAGAAGGCACAGCCTACTGTACCTTGAAGAATACAATGCATGTAACATGCCCAGCTATGTCTTTGCTGGCCTCCCTGGACTGCTGCATGAGCCGCATGCAGCTCTTGACCCGTGGACTGTCCTCCTATATCTTTAGAAGCACATGAACAAAATGTGAAAAAACAACAGTTAGCAGTGTGAGAAGAAAACTAGGGGAGTGTTACCAAGAAAGGAGCAGAGGGAGGGAAAGGCAGAGGTAGAAATGGAGGGAGGGGGCAAAAGGGGGAAAGAGAAACAAATTATCAACCAGAAAGTGTAGGAAAGTTCAAAAATCACTTGAAAACTCAGTCAATACCAATCAAGCAGATTAAAATATTAAAGGCAGGAAGTTGCCAATTTCGTTTGTTGAAGGACCTGTGAACCTGCTTCTCCCCAAGGAGAACACTCTGTCATTGTAGCAATTGGAAGAGAGGCATGACAAGAACTGTTACTCAGTAAGTTCCATGATGCTAGAAACAGAGTTATTCACTGAAACTGTTAATAGAAGATTTTAGGACAGATGTAAATCCTTCTACCCAATGGGCAGTGGAGTTCTGGAAGTTGTTGCTGCAGGAGGTTGTGGAGGCAGATAGTATCAACACATTCAAAAATGGGCTGAATGAATTAATGGGCAACAGATCTGCAAAGAAACACAGAGAGAAAAGTCAGGGATGTACCCTTCAGCATCCCTAATCCAGTGCATGTGGATGCTGTGGGAGAAGAAGGGGAATGGATTGTTTCCTTGTTCCACTTGACATTGCTTTTAGCCACATGAAATGTTGAACTTCTGCCCTTTGTGGAACAGTTCCAGCCAATTTTTTTTTATGCTCTGCCATTTGCAAACCCTCGTTTCCTGTTGCTCAGCCACTTCTCCTTGCTTTTGTGAAGGGTTAACCTTCATGCATTTGTCTTGCTGAATTTAGACTGTAAAATTTTCAGGGCAAAGGATTTCTTTAATTTTTGTCTGTGTTTTCAAAGTGGTATGTATGTACATTTCTAGCTATGTTTAAATGTTCTTTAATAAGAAAGTATGTTTGGTCCTTGGGCTTGTATATGTCTCTCTATTGCCCCTTCCCCCCCAAAAAAAGTTCTGCTTATGTTGTGTCATTGATTTTTCCACCCCTCCCCCCCTTATCTGATTGAGGTAAATAAGCAAGTTATTTTATTCAGCAGCTATTGTATTATCTTGAGTATGTGATTTGGTTATTTTCTGGTTTTATGCACATCAGGGTTATCGCAGCTGTTACTTTGCGATACTACTACATTGTAATAGGATAATGTGTTTTGATACATTAGTGTTGGTTGTTTTTTTTTCCTGGATAGTGGCAGAGAAATAATAAAGGTGTCCAAAAGCTAATCGCTTTCTTTGCTGTCTTCGTGCTCCTACTTCACCTTCCACCTCAACAGCTAGGAGGACTGTAACTATTTGTTAGGGAAATATTAGTTAAATTGTAGAGCTATTGTATCTGCTGAGACATTCCAATTTACAGTACTTAGTATTCAGTGTGTGTGCTTAACTCCTAATGACTATAAATATTATGTTACATCTGAGGTTTGGTAATGTATCAATTATGTCTTGTACATTGTTTTTTCCATATAAAATGCACATTTTCTAACCCGTATACAGTGCAAACTGTACTTCCTACACTCCTTTACAAGGATTTTTGCTTTGCTTTTCATAGTAGAGTCTTATTTATGAGGTGATGTAAAGTTCGGGCAAATAATTTAGCATTGAGATTGTTCAGGTGCATGTTTCACTGCTGTGCTAAGTTGAACAGAACTAGCCATTTAGGACATATTTAATAACTAGTACTGTTTTTTTGTCAGGGAAGACTGAAAAATAGGGATTGGGTAGTGGAGCATCTGTATGGTAACACTTTGCAGTGGGGATGTGATGAACTGGCAGGGTCCAGCCGCAAGCTGTACCAGCAGAGTAAAGGGCTGAGGGTAAATGGGGATGTGCTGTGACCTCCCTCACGGCTGGCTGGACAGCTAGATGGGATTTGTTAGTGATTCACAGCTTGGCTTAAAGAGAGATAAGGAAGTGTGCTGATTGGGGTCTGGAAAGGAGAATCTGGAAAGGAGACTTGTCTGTTAGCTAAGTATTTTTTGATTCTGAGTCAAACTGTGACAAGCCTGTTCTATTTACAGCAGTCTTCATCGATTCAGAATGAGTGGCGAAAAAAAAAAAGGTGGAGCTGGAGTTGATGGCTGAGCTATGACACACTAGGAAAGAGTGAAAATATACGGTGGTGTTAGATGTGACCCTTAAAACCAGAGGACAACAAGGAAAAAAATGCACTTTGCTGGATTCTTTTCCAGGAGTAAACTTGTCAGTCTCTTGCACAGATTCTCATCTCTCTCTGTACTCCTTTCCTAGGCTCTCTCTCCATTACAATCCAAGGTGTCCCGAATCACTGGTATGGTGTACCTTCTGCCAAGGAGTGCTAGTGTGCCTGTTCTGACCCATGGAGCTGGGCCTTTTTCTGCAAATTGTCACAGGCTTGTAAGGAATGGTGCTAGTGTCCTCTGCCTCCTTATGTTGCTGAGCTGAGCAGGTTCTGGACCCTTCTCTTTCCCGATGGCCACACTGATCCTTCAGCAGTAAGCCATCACATCTGTCCAAGTCTGCAGCCTGCACCTGCAGGGAAGTGGAGAGGCAAGGTTGTCCTGCTGACAGAAAGAAAACGTTTATGAGGAATTAAAAATAAACAGACAAAACCATTCTGGTTTTATTAATTTACTTGCAAATGAAGTAGCAGTGATTGGCTAAATTACTGAATGTGTACATAGATTTATTTTTTTTTTTATTGCTTCAGTATTCAGATCATGAATCAGAGAAGCTTGATGAAAGGGAAAGAGGAAAGTGCTTTTAAAGTACTTAAAGTGGCAATTGGGATAATCTTGAGTGCAAGGTATACATAAGAATTGACGTTTGTCATCTTTCTTTATGTGGTACGCTTTGGTCATTGGAAAAGTGTATTTTATTATCTTGAATAGTTTCTAGTCAAGAGGATGACTCTAAACCTCACTTTGTGGTTATGAAGGCATTTGTCGTGCAGTGTTTACACAGCAGACAGCTGTACACCAGGCAAATACAAGATTCTTTGGTCGGTATTTTTAGTAATCTTTCTGTCATGTACACATTGAATGACACATATGGAAAGTCATCTAGTTGTTGTTTTAGCAAATGGTTTCTTTTCAGAGGGAGAAACTAGTTGTCTGGATGTTAATATAGTAATGGAACTGTGATGTTTGCTCAGATTGGCTTTCCTGGAAGATAATGTGTCGTATCCTAATGACACGTGAGGTCAAGTGCTAAATTTCAGTCTTTGCTGAAGAAAGTGAATGAACTGTGTCCGGAAATAAGTGGTTTTGTATGTCCCTGTTCATATTACTAGAGTTTAAGGTCACTAGAAGTGTTGTGGGTTTTAACGTACAATATGTA
This sequence comes from Hemiprocne comata, assembly GCA_020745705.1. Classification (NCBI taxonomy): domain Eukaryota; kingdom Metazoa; phylum Chordata; class Aves; order Apodiformes; family Apodidae; genus Hemiprocne; species Hemiprocne comata. Next base: position 41,106,463 of record CM036587.1, read on the forward strand.
TTACCTACCCATTCTTTCTTAAAAAGTGCCAAACTCTTTACTGAACTACATGGTTTATGTATAGCCAGTGATTTCCTTTTTCTCAGCTGGTGCTAGACAGAGATAATTTATTTTCTTTCTTCCTTTTTTATTTATTAATTATGCTGAGATATCTGAATGGAAGAGTTCATCTTGCTTTTGGCTTCTGAAGGAAAGATACCTCTTTTTTTTTAGTGTCCTGGATTTTATATAGTATTAATCTCTAGTAGGTTTTATATACTATGATTATGAAGTTAGCCTGTCTTCCAAAGGGTCATATATGTGATCTCTGTTCAGTAGGCAGAAACTCACATTTTTGACCTTTCTGTCTCATGGAACCCATTAATTGTTGGACATAATGGTGCTTCTAAAATTGCTTAATTGTTCCAAAGAGATCATTTGTGCTTACTCTGGTATTGCTGTTGGATGCTGTCTCTCTACACACTGCCAACCTCCCCCCCCAGTATATTACGTTTTTATTGTTATGTAAAGCAGCTGTAAAACAAACAGTGTTCAAACAGTGTTGTTGTGTAAGTGTATTTGAAATCTTCGCTATTGGCCACTGCTTTTTTTCCCTTTATGTCTCTAACTTTTACATCTATAGTTTTACCACCACAGGGAGCTAATGAAAAGCAAGCAAATGAAAAGCAAGCATATAGACTGTTTAAAAATAATAATAATAATGTCATGCACAGTTTCATGTGCTCCCATTCCTATTTATTATCCTGTTCCACAGTATAAGAAGGGGTAGGGCATGCTGTGCTGGGTGGTGGGTTTTTTTTTTTTGGTGGGAGGATTGTTTTATTTGTCTTCTCTGTGCATTGATTTGTCTGTTGCAGTCCTCTGATTTTAGGAAACTTCAACATCTGTAGAGCAAGTGAGCATAGAGCAAACAAAGAAATGAAAAAGGTAAATACATGTGCAGTAAGACATTTGATCTAGATGAGGCGAGGTCTGTTGAACTGTTTTGGTTTTTTAATACTTGCAGGCCTGTAGGGAATCTGTCCCATATGTGTCCTTAGCATGCTCACAGGATTATGGAAGGTGATTTATTTAGTGTGTTCAAGTTTCTCTTTACAACTAGTACTGAAGAAGCCAAGGGCTTAAATTATTCTATATTTTTTATTCTTTCTGTACCTCTTCTGGTATGTAGTAGAACTGCATGTCTCAGGAGTAAAATTATTAAAGACATATATTTGTTAAGGGTCTGACTTTCAACACTAGCTGTTTACAGTAAGAGTACTTTGAGATGAAAAGTCTCTTGATCATTCTTTGCCCTAGTGGGAAAAGTGTGTAAAAACAGCACAACAGCCACTGGGCAGGCTCTCTCACAACTTTTCATCCACATTCATCGCAGCTGCTAAGACATTTTTAATAGATTTTTCTTAGTTTTAGCTATTTTTCTGCTTTAATTGAATCTTGCATGGCTTAGGTCCTGCCTTCCACTCTGCTCAGTAAGACACCTGAACTCAGTTGCCACTGAGCCAGGGCTACCCTCCTTCTGTAGCCTGTGCTGGGGAGGCACACTTACTTCTTGGGGGTCTGCTCCACTTGGATAAAGGAACAGAAACAAACTATAAAGATTAAAAGATGCTCAGGAGGGGAATGTGTCCTTCGATTTTGCCAGCAGTTAAAGGTAGATCCTTTACAATAAGGAAAGCCCTAAATAGCACCTCTCAATGTGTGTTTTGCAGTAGGTGAATTGCTCAAGATGAATAAGAATATAATACAGCTGCCAGGCTTTAAGTTTGAAATAAATGGAGTAGATTTTAGCTTGGGTTTTTTTGCCCACTATTTTATTTTGCAAACGATGAGGTAATTAATAATAATTTACACATTTTGAAACCACTAGATATTATCTTTACAACAGCTCTAAGGGAACAGTGTTGCATCAGATCTGCTTTTTGTTAGTGGTGTGTTTAGAGTGTGCATGTGTGTGCAAACACCCCTTTGCATTCACTTACTGGAGTGCAGTTGTATTTCTGAGAAAATAAAGAATTATTTTCTGTTTACTTTCCCCATCATTCCAGTCCCCCACATGTGCAAAAATAGCTGTATGGAAAAGAATTATTGTAAGATCGACTTTCCTTTTCTTCAGCATTTAACTTGATTTGCAAAGTCGAGAGAATACGTATTTTCCTAAACTCTGAACACTGCATCACCCAAGAGGGAGGACACATGGGAAGTCTCTTATGTGTGGGCAAAACAGACTCTGACTTTCCAGTTAATCCCAGTGGTATAAAGGGAAAGGCCAAACTTCTTGTCCTGACTGAGAGCAAAAGGTGTTAGCTGGGATCAGTGCTGCAATACTGTTTATTGTTGTGATTGATTTGTAGCAAAAATTCTAATGTAACTCTAAACCTGCCATTATGGAAGGCTATATGAGTGTGTGTGTTCTGAACAAATATCTAAGTACAGGCGCTGAAGTGGGCTAATTATCTTTTATCAATCCTAGATAGTCTTTCTGTACTTCCACAATGTTATTATGGTAGCAGTAGCAGTTCATTTTAACTGCCATTGAACTGCACTAGTAAACCTATGAAGGCATTCAGATTGTGTGTGTGTGTATATGCATTTGTATGTTTATATACACATGCACATATACCCAGATTTTATATATGAAAACGTGCGTATGATTGGAACTAGATCTCTTTTTGCCCTTTTTCATCTAACTTTGTTAAAAGATGCATTACATTTTTAGAAAACTCCATCTGAATGTCATCACATTCAATTAGGACACCTCATTTTGTATTTCACCCACCTGGGTTTCCTTTTTCCATCCAATCCTTCTGTCAGCAAGTAAGAACTAATTGGGCTCTTGTGCCCTTGGCTAATCATAGCAGACTGGTGACTTTCCCCCAGTCTTTGTGGAGTTTTGACTTGGAAAACTGAACTGAGCTATGCAAGAACACTTCTATTTGTTTAAAACCCTGTTTCATTATTGAAAATATACCTTAAAAAATAATAATCTGGTCCAAATGACGTGTATTGTCAAAAGAGTTTCTCTGCTCCAGAAATTTATTTTCAAATCCTCAAAGCTGGTCGCATATAGTTGATGCCTTTTCATGTGTAACTAATGTATATTAATGATGCTGGTGTAAAGATCAAGGATCCCATGATACTGCAAAATGAAGCATTGCCATGTAAGCATATTTTTCCTCAAGTACAGGGTCATTTCCATTAAACATAGGAGCAACCTGGTTATTGAAAAAGAAGAGGCTGTAGTCCTCAGTGACGTAGCGTAACATAAAAGGACTAGGATCTTGGTCTTCTCAGAGCTTGTTTTTGTGTGTGTCCTTCTGAATTACTGTCTTGTCATGGTTTGCAGAACCTAGTCTGGGAAAGAGGTTGAGCCAACATCCTGAAGGTATCTTTCAAGCGTGCCCTATGCATACTTGACACATGGCTAAGATTTCATACAGAAACTGGCAGAGTACTGAGTCCATTTTTTCCTGTGTTCTAAGGCTTTATTTGGGTGATGTAACAGTAGTTTGGACGCAGCTAACTGCAGCAGTGTCTCAGTCATTGGAAGGTGAGGTAAGTTGGAATTGTGCTCAGTAAGCCACAGTGCAGGCTGATACAGGATCTGAGGGTACGTAGCCTTTGTATTTAGGGATCAGTCCTATAGCTGAGGTAATATAAAAGTTTCTCTAAATTGTCCTTTTATGTCCTGCAGTAACTAAATCAAGCAAAGTTTCCACTGAAATTCTAACATCAATGTCATTAGTCTGTGATCTGGTGAAGTCCCTTTGAAATCTACTTGCCTGCTTTTATAAATTTACTGCCTCTACATAGAGATCCTTAGTTTATGAAATAGCCCCATTTTAGGAAATGTTTTGGTTGAAGTCACGCTTGTGTTTGGTGCAGCTTTAACCCAGGTAATGATAGTTATATACAAATAGAGAGGTGCACCCTTCCTGCAAGTGCCCAGAAATGTTATTGCAAAACTGTGGCATTGATTCCTTTTAAGCCATTCATCCATGACGCTGATGGTGGCACCCAAGAACTTGCTTATGCTCACAAAGTAAGTTGGAACTGTTGACTGTAACTGCTTCTATAATGAGGTTTAAAATAGCATGCTGAGTATGTGTGATAGTAGAGGTTCAGGTGATACTACATGATAGGTTCTCTTCTTTCGCTTGTTTTATTGTCCCTCTCCCTCACTAGCATCTTCAGCCATATGTGCTATATTTCATTTGGTTAGAGTTTATAGTTTGTTTATTGTTGTGTTTTTTTCTTCAAATAAAGGTGTACTAGCATTGATAGGAGACCATTTTTTAATGTTTGTAGTAGTTCTTTACTCGTGTTCTGTCATAAGCCTCTTACTCAGAATTCATGAAGTTTGTGTTTATTTACTTCCTTTACTTGTTCATCTGATCCTGCTAGAAGACAGGCAAGTTTGCTCTGGAAGAACACAGCCAGGATGAAATACTTTGGTCATTTATTTAACTGTTAGCTTCATGCTGTACTGAATACTAGTGTAAAAGAAAATAAGTAAGAAACATCTGTTTTCTTTTTCTCATAACAGAAAAACAAACAAATATGTTCTATTGGAATCAAAGGTGGCAAATATAAGGGCAATAAAAGAGAGGTCTCGTGTGTCTTTCACATATATGATTCATCTATGGAACTTTCTGTCACAGGAAATTATTGAGGCCAAAACCAGCAAGATTTGAAATAGAGTTGGGCAGGCATGTGGCTATCATGAATATTCAAAGTCAGCCTTAATAACTGTAGTGATTTTTTAGCAATGCTCCTAGGCCTTAAGCAAGTTTATCTTGAGATGTTGTATCAGAAGAGCATGCTTTTTTGTGTTCTTTCAAATTAAACTTGCCCATGGTCTAAAATGTACTCGAATTCTGAACTTTGCATGGAGATCCCTTTGACTAGTCCTGGCATGTACATATGCAATCATTTCTGTCCTTCCCTGCTTCCACATGCACACGTACACACCTGTCTTGTATTTCTTTGGGACTGGATATCCTCCTCACATGTTTTCATTGTCCCTTTCTATATTCCTTTTCCACATCCCTTTCCATGTCAGCTCATCCCAGGAATGACCATTATGCATGTGTCTGATCAGGTTGCATGGGAATGCCTGTGGAAATGACCTACAAAGTGAGCAACAGAATCCACGGACTTGTGAATGATTAATGCCTACACAGAGCAAGAGCCACAACGTTGATTAAACTTGAGTATGCTGTGATGAGTGAAATCACTATATTTCTCTAAAGGAAGTGATAATGGTAGCAGGCTCTTTACCGTATCTTGGCTTTTTAATAAGTGGCACTTGAAGTTATGGAATTAATTCCACAGAATGGAAAAATATCAGGAGTGAAGTAATAAATCTGTTAAAAGGTTTGACTATTGTAGATGACATTTAGGCCTGCAAATCTCAGCAGAGTTTTAAACCACACGGTTCCTACACATTTGGGCTTGGGAGGAGAAATATCTGCTTGATATGCTAAATCTGCCTTTAATTTTCTTTTTTCTTCTTTTTTTTTTCCTTTAAACAAAAGGCAACAAACCCCTCAGCTGTAGTATCAAGGGAAAAAAAGGAAAAAAGTAGTTGAGCAAAAGCTTAATAGAAACAACAATTAGAAATCCCTGGGCATTAGCCAAACTACTCACTGTATTTAAATTCTCTTATTGCAAATTTAGGAAATGCAACTTGAATAAATCATGTGGCTTTAAAGGAAAAAACCTTAAAATGTCTCTTGTAGAGGAGGAGTTCAGCTCCCTTTGCAGACTGTGCATTCGTTTGCAAGGTTCTGCTGTTCTGTAATTATCTAAAAACTACAGTCAGATTAATGACAGAAGCAAAGCTTGTTGCCAAGATGATCAGCTGCCGCATTGATTGATAACAAGCTCTTAGAGTTTATTCTTCCAGAAAGAATGCACTATTCTCTTTTTACAGGATGCAGAAGTAGCAAGGATGGTTTCAAAAGTGTTCTTTGCCAACAGGTTGCCCTGGGAGGTGGTAGATGTCCCATCCCTGGAAACATTCAAGGTCAGGTTGGACAGGGCTCTGAGCAATCTGATCTAGTTGAAGATGACCCTGCTCGCGCAGGGCGGTTGGACTAGATGACCTTTAAAGGTCCCCTCCAACCCAAACTAGTCTATGACAGTGTGAGAATGAGGAGTGCCATAATTACTAACTGGACTAAGCATGATGAAGCAAACCCCCAATCAAAGTGCTTTGCAGCAATTTGGCTTTTGTAGTCACTACTGCGAAACTATTTTTCTTCCAGGTTCCCAAAGAGATTTCTCTGTCCTGTATTGTATATATGACTTTGTTGTGCTTAATTTGATGGGAGTTTTGTCATTGACTTCAGCTAGCCTGATACAGAAGTACTGGCTTCTAGAAAGACACTTGACAAATGTATTTGCTAACAAGGCAGGTACGGTTTGCTGCAAACTTCTTACTTTGAAAGCAGGGAAGAAACTACTGGCCCAGTGCTCATTAAGGGCCATACCTGTGGTGATAAGTCTTTCCTTGTTGAAAAAGGTAGGGCAGGAGGTATTTCTGGCATGTGAATGAGAAAAAGGCTTAATATAGATGCGTAAAAAGTAATATCTGGTCCATCAACTTTTGTGTAATGCTTTTCACTTTATCTCCTAAAAAGTATTGGAGAAGTAGGTGGATTTTGGAGAGATGGAAATTATTAAAAAAGAAACTGGAGGAGTTCTTATGTGAAGATGCAGAGATTGTTTCCTTCAGAAAATAGACTGAATATTTATTGTCTGTAGTTTTCTTCTCTAGAGAAAATAGATGGGAAGCTTGTTTTCCTGTGTCCTTTATATATGAACCAAGTCATATGAAATGAGACCAAAAGATAGAGAAATTTAATTTATTTAATTTTTACAGAACGAAATTATACACAGGGATTCCATGCTGTATTACATTGCTGAAGCCAGGAATTTAGCAAGCTTCAAAAAGACTCGGACTTCTACAGAGAGCAAAACCAGACAGAATTACTGCAGCTTATATGTAGTGCTGATTTCAGAAGGGACACACAGATGCCTGCTTTTGAGGCTCAACTTACTATCACGGAGGATGTTGCTAAGGTGGGGGGAAAGCATAAGACCTGGCAGGAGGCTTCTGATGCTCATCTCTGCCTCATTTGATACTGGCAATTAATCAGAGACAGGGCATTGGAATTGGTGGACTCCAGACCAGATCCAGCCTGGTGATGTCCTATATTTCTTTGGGTAAGCTAGTGGAGGAACAGAGTTTTGTGCCAAAACTTGCATTTGAACTGTGATCGAGGTTTTTCAAGTATTACTACTTTTATTATACTAATGAGTGGACAGAGCTTTATTTTAACTTTGTTTTATAAAGGAAAACGGTGTTTAGAAAACATCTTTTTAAGGCATGTTGTAAAACGTTTTGTGCATTATGAAACACATGCACACATATGCATTTGTGTCTATGTGACAAAAGCACCTCTAAGAGTAATTTCCAAAAGTTATGTTTTGTTTTTGTTTTTTGTTTTGGGTTTTTTTTGATCAAATTAATATCTGTCTCAAAGAATTGAGACAAAAAGCAAACAACTGTATACATACTTTGGTGTTGTATTCCAGTACTATCTTAAGGTTGACTTTACCTAGTCAGATTTAATGTTTACAGTATTATTAGTTCATGGCTTGAAAGTTATGTCTGAGATGTATTTTTATATCTAGCTGTACAGAGTGAATTAAAAAATAATTTTAGGATTGGTTACTTTGCCACTCTGTGAATGATGCTACCATTGGGATGATTTTTTGTGTATGATCTGTTCTACTCTTCTATATAGAACAGGGACAAGCTCAAAACTATTTTCAGTTAGTTTGCCTTAATTGGAACAAGAGAGTTGTCTCATCATAAGTTTTAATTACATTTTATTAAGAACCCAGTATAAAATAAAAATAAAATTAATCTTTCTTTGAATGGTGGGACATCAGCTGCCTCTGGAATTTCTGTTCTTACTGATTTATGAAGAAAACTGTACTGCAGGGGTTCTATTAACTAACCTTTCTGAATTGAGATCTTGGCATAGAAACTTAAATGAAGAAATCTCTCTTTATGATTTTATCTTGAAAGTTCAGATAGGATTGCCTAGACTGGCTGAGGAATTTTCTAGCATAATGACAATAGTGTAAATGTATTTACATTGTAAACATATTGCTATTTGAACATCTTTATTTCACTAAAAGGAATATTTGAAATGCCTTTTAGTGAGAAAATCAAAGTGAATTAAGCTGTAGTGACTGAAAACAATTTTTCTTTGTTCTTACAGTGCTTTTCCCTACCTTCATACCCCAAATGCCTGTGATTTGTAGCTAATAATAGATTTATTTCTCTTCTTATGTTGACATATATGTAAAATTACATCAAGCATAGATATTAAGGCTGTCAGTTTTTGCAGGTGTTTTGCCATACTACTGTATGCTATTATGCTAGTTTCATATTTGTACCTAATAATAAGTAGCATACTCAGTTTTTCTACAGAAAATTGATATATGTACCATTTGCACCCAATTTTACCCAATTTTTGCACCCAAACTGTGTCAGTTTTAAAGTTTTGCCTCTTTATTTCTGTTACTATCTGTATGGAAATGGTTCCAGCATAACAAAACTGATGCACAACTCCTGAAACCCAGGAACTCTCTTTTCATCTTGTCACTCTTGCTTTCAGGTGTTGCTTTTAACAATGCTCAGGTTAAAAAGTGAGAAAATGTAACTTGCTCTCTGTGAAACAGTGCATATGTCTGTGAGGTGTGCTTTCTTCCCTCTGTCTCTGTGAAATGCAATAGCAGATCTCACGTGAGCATTATTAGAAATAAAATCGTTAACACCATCCGATAAAGAAATGTGAATTTTTACAAAATGCCAGTAAAGATCCTTCTCAGTGAAATTCATGAGTTGCACAGGAAGCTTATGGGGAAAAATATGTCTTTTTGAGTGACTAGAAAAGCCTCCAGATCACAGAAACATACCTGAAGTATTATTTAACATCAGTGTTTTCAGCTAATTGCAGTGTAAAGTTAGCATGTTTTTTGTTTTTTTGTGTTTTTTTGGTTTTTTTCATGACAGCAAAAGTTTGCAACTTAGTTTGAACTAAGAATGTCAGCAATCACCTGGAGGAGCAAAGTTTCCAAGCTGTGTGGAACCAGGAGTGATGTTGACGAGGATGTGCACTACTTGGGCTCCCTGGCAATTCGCTTTTAACTGCCTGCTGCGTAACTCTGTCAGCAAAACTTAACTGCTACCCCGTGGGTGTTGTCTTTCCAGTTTATTAAATTATTGCTAAGTCTTCTCTCTTTGGTGGAAATCAGGGAGGAGCAGCCATCCGTGTTGGCTTTTATGTGCGTGAACGTGGCATGCTTTTTATAAAAGATGCAAGTGATGTAATGGCCTAAGTTGAAACTCTTATTTCCTGGCACTTTGTTGTCTTCAGTGTTTCCTTATATTCAGGAGATAATTCCAGACAAAAATGTCATGAAGTGAGGGCATTGGGATGCTTGAAAGTCAATGATGTGGGGTGTTCGTTTTTTTGCTTTGGGGGGAAGTTACTTAACCTCAGTTGCCAAATAGGTCTCTGGAGACAAAAGATAATTTGTGAAGGACTATTATCTGTCTCTTCAAGTTAAAGCGTGCAAGTTGGCCTCTAAACTGTGTACAATATTTAAGAGCACTGCTTATTCCTCTTGTGGCTCCCAGTATAGATTACATTTAGTGCTCCTAGCACTTTGAAAAAAAAAAAAAAAAACAAACAAAAAAAAAACCCCAAAAACCTTAGAAGGCCACCACAAATTCCTATTGAGGCTATCTTATGCATGGGAAAATTGTATCAAGAAATCAAGAGCCTATTTTTGTTTTTAAATCCCTTGAAAGATTGTTGTTGGTTTTGGTTTTTGTTTTGGTTTTTTTCCAAGCTTTTGCCCTCTGGTCAGCTTCAGAATAATATTTACGTAAGAAAATGCTACAACAAATGCTGATTAGCTATTGTGACTGGCTCATGTTTGCAATTGCTATTAATGAGAACAACTTGCAGTAGTATATAAACAATTTTTTGTGACTGCTACCTAGTTAGCTGGCAGCTGTGCTGTATTAAAGTGTAGGTAATCTTGTTTTACTTAAAAAATAGTAAACTCGCATCTCAGCTCTCAGATAAAATTTCTAGTCTGTGCATATTAAAAGTTTCCAAACTCAAAGGCAGTGTTTTCAAATTACTTTTCTGCTAGGCAGCTTTGATAGTTTAGAACTGGGAAAATCAGTAGAGAGATGCTCTGGTTACTGCAGCATAACTGATGATATTTTGTTGTTTTGAGGAACCACATATTGTCTTGGCATTTGGTAGTTTCTTTAATTTTGCTGTTATCACCTGCAGTGAAGTAGGTTAATCCAAATGCAGTGATCTTGATTACTTTAGTGAATGGCAAGGAAAGGAAGTTAATGCAAAGACTTTAATGCAGACAAAGGAGAAGGAGAGGGCATCCAGATTTGAATTTTTTTTCCTTTCTAGGTTTCATGCATCGTTCAGATACATGCTTTGAAACATAACATATTTTTATTAGCAACGTAACATTATCAATATCAGCATTGGTATGCTGGTGGGACACAATAGAATGATGTGAAGCCAAGACAACAGGATGACCTGGTTCTCTAGTTAAGTGATGTTGACTCTACCTATGCTTGATCTAACAGGAAGGAGGCTCTGTAGGTGTTGATTGGCTCATGGGTCTGTTTTAACTCATGGCATGTGTTACGGCAAGTTGGTTGGTAGGGAGGTGATGGGACAGGACAGTTTTGAAGCAGGTGGTACATTGTGCAGATTTTTTTCCTTAGGTTATGTTCTCTTGATAACTTAAAGTTGCATATAAACTAGCAATCTTGAAATACTGCATTGTTTCTGAGTACAGAGTTCAAACATAATTCCTGTAGTTCAGTGCAAGAGAGATGGTGCTGTATCTCTAGTCTGGCAATACATTGTCTGCCCTTTTCCTCCCCATGGAAATAAGAAAGCTACTCGAGGAGATAGTTGGGTGAAGCCATAAGAACCATGTCCTTGTTAGTTTGAGGAAGTTTGAGAGTCTTGTCTGCTTTCAATTTTCAGCATAGCAGGGGCTTCTGGCCGAGTGTTACACGTCATCTTTCACTTTCTGGGGCCAGTTTTCCAAGCTGGTTTGTAGCTGCTGTTGCCCTTTTGATCTAAGTTACTTAGCATATGCATTTCATGATCTACAGAATTACTAGTTAAATTAAATCAAGAGGGCAAACTGATGATAAAGCCTAAGATAACCAGTCTACTGTGTTATCTCAATGTTGCTTAGGTAGTCTTACAAAATAGGTAGGATCCTTTGGTTTGGTTTGGTTTTTTTTCCATAAACAGAGCAAGAGATTTTTGAAGAACCAGAAGCCTCCAGATCACGTTGGTCCAAACTTAGCAGTGTTACACTTGATGTACTACAGGGTGCCTAAATATTTATGATGTGCAGGGCTTTTTTATCCATTTATGGAGACCACTTTTCATATTCCCATACTGACACAGACAGGACAGGAGATGGGCGTGGAGGACAGATGATGCCAGCTTGATTCTGTAATGGCAGGTTAATTCTGGTGGATTTCCATTTTCTCTAGTGGATAAAGCATGGTATTTAGAGGAGAGCCCTCTGATCATGTTAATGTAGCCCAGTTAGGGATTCTTATGGGAGGGAAGGGGGCATTACTGAACTGTTCTGTTTTCAGATGGGGTAGTTTCTTTCCCATGTGTGAAGAACCTACTAAGGTTTTGTTTTCTCTTGAGTACGCCATATTTGAGGTTAGTGACACAAGAACGTTCATATTTAGTAACAGTATTGATTCTCCTTTATTATCTTTAAATACAGGACTGTTAATCTGATGCTGGGCAACCACTTTAAGAGTATGTTTGCTTTACGAAAGCATTAAAATTACAGAAACAAATAGGTTTATTAATTATTCGTATACCAACTTTGAAAAACCTGTTGGAACATGAGGAGGCCCAGACCAAATGGTGTAGCTGCAAAAAATGCAGCATTTGTGAAACTGCCTAGTTTTGCTTACCAGTTGTAAATTATACATCTGTGCCATAAATACTAAATTTGGAAGTGAGGTCTGATGATGTGAAGGAATTTTTGTCCCCATGTTGGCAGCTAATAGGCCAGTTGACAAATGGCAGGAAGGAAACTGATGTAAAAATAACACAAGGTTAAGTTGGCAGAGCACAGTTTCTACCATCACATCTTCTTGTCATTTTGAATAAGCCATTGCTAATTGTTAGGCAAGTCAAATTCTCTTCTCGTCTTTCCCTATTTGTTTTATTGTTTCTTGTGAAGGGTAGTATTTAATGGGAGATGCAAGGTCAAATATAAGCCAGTACATTTTATTGTGTTTAATTTTTGGCCTCGGTGTCAAGCTGTAACTATGAGGAGAAAAGGAAAACTGATTTACATACAATGAAAGTAATTTTATTGACTAGACATTTTCTGTATTTGCATACTCTACATACTAAAGCCACAGACTTGCAGAAACAGATGGCCTCTCTGTAGTCATGTTGGACACTGAAAGTGTTCCTGCACGTAGTGGGACAAACTTCCAGTGCTTTGAGGTGGAGAAGGCTGGGAAGAAGCCACTGCAAAGGTAATCAAAAGCCCTTGAGAGCTGAGCAGGCTGGATTTATTTTCAATTTTGGAACCAATGCTAAATGGATTAATTTTTCTTGAACCTTTTTATGAGGACTTGCTCCTAAATTGAAGTGATTATTGTTTAAATAGAGCTGCAGCACACTCCTGAGAGTATCATAAGTCTCCTTCTGACCTCCCTGTTAACTGAGATTTTATTTTAAATCTTTGAAGCCTGGTTTAAAAATCAAACTCTGCAGTGAAATTATTCAAGAGGTTTGGCCTTTTCACCAAGTAGTTTAGTAATAACTTCACAGTAATATTTTGCAGAGACTGAAATATTTCAGGTGAAGGTCCTAAATTTGCAAGTACTCCTGGGCATTTCTCTTCCTGTTGTAATTGCAAAGAGTGAGATGTTGGCAACGATAAGGCTCTTGGTTGTTGTGTGATCATGTTGCCAAGTATTTTTTATTTAAACTGGAAAACCTGGTCTTTTTTTTTTTCTTTTCCCACAAAGAAATCCCCCTGAAACAGTTTTCCGTGAAGTCTCATAAATCTCTGCATAATGCCTTATCAGCTCCATTATCAGAGCTATTTAGTTATTTAGTTCCTTTTTTAAACCTTGTAAGAATGTAATTCACTGCACCGTTTATCCTCCAGTTTAAGCTTTGTGCAATTTATGTGCCATTTTTCAAACCTCCCCTCCCGATATTACATTAGTCTGATACTTAAGGGAAAAGCTTTCCCAGATGCTAAAACAGAAATTTTGTGTGTGCTCTTAGAAATGTGGTGGGATTTGTAAGGTACTTACCCTTGTGCAATAATATTATGACTGCCATTTTAAATTTAAGACAGAAAACACGGTACCTTCAATGAGTTAAAGGAAAAATAATATTTACTGCTTTGTACATGAAAACCATGCCCCTGAACGTGCATTAGAAGGAGAATTAAGTTCTGTTTTCTCAATTACAGTTTGAATTGCTTTAGTGATATTATGTTCCATCTTTGCTCACTCAGCTCTCATTGCCCTCTTTTGTTCCCTTCTGATGTTTTAATTGAAGCTGGCTGCAACTTTTTATCTTGCTGGATTTTCCCTGTCTCTCACTGAGCTCGTAGGCATTTCACCTATGGTCAATCCATCATACTTAGCTAATGTTAACACACAGGAGCTGTGTGGCTGTGTCTAGTGACAGTGGGCAAAAAATATCACTCTGATTCACGTAGTCACATGGTAATTCAGTCTGTTACCTTCAACTTTCTATGCTTGCCCTGGAGGGGTTTTGTTGTGTTGTGATTTTTATTTTTATTTTTCCTTTTTTGCTTCCGTTCTTTGACTAAAAAATGGAAGGCAAAAAAATTATATCCCACTTTGAAACTATTTAACTGAAAAATGGCAATTAAATAGATGGGCCAGGGTGTCCCTTTAACTACTTCTGTCTTGTCTAGGTGAATTTCTTTGTCATAACTGTGAAATGTTTTAATGCTTATTGTATAAATTAAAAACCGGTGTAAGTTGTGTACTTGAGTCTTTGGATTGCATTGTAGCATACTTAGCATAGTGGGGTCCTGTCTGTGAATGGAGCATCTCAGTGCTATAGTAATAAAAATAATAATTCTACATTTTAGTACCTAAAGCATGTGCAGGAGGTGACAATTTATTTCTAAAATCAGAGCTATGCATTAACATGTAGTTTTTGAAGTGACATTGTGGCGAAAGGGTTAGCTGCTTTTTTGTTTGGTTGGTTTTAACTCTGTTCTTTGACATTTCCATTTTTAGCACAGCTTGCTCAAAAATCTGTAGAGCAAAATTTCTTTGAATGAAGGATTTTGTAAGTGTGTGTTTTTCAATGGCTAAGCTCGATGAGCTGTCCTGCTTCTCTGTAGACCCCACACCTGCCTCCCCCAGTAATGTAGGACTTCTGGGCTACTTCTGCAATCTCTGCACCAGATTCAGCCTAACAACGTAGGTGAGCAAGCTCACATGGACCCACTTGGTGGCCTACCAGAAATGAAAGCATATTTACCCTGAGGTCAGGAATGGGGTGGATCAGGAGGGAAAAATCAAGGTGCACTAGAACCTCATGTGAGAATGATACACTACCTGCCTGCCAGTCAAAATTTCTAATACATTTTGGGCTTATATTTTTTAAAAAGAAAAAAAAAAAAGGTAAAAAAGAGACCTTGTGACAGTCAGCCAAAGACTGACATGCAATTCCATGCTCATACTACAAAATAAAACAACAACAATTGATGTTGCTATCAGTTTGTAACAGCGCAGCTTTATGTTGGAGATCATTAGATTCTATGCCAGCTTGGAATTCCCATGTGCTGTAAGTATGTTGTTTGCTTTCTGGTTTGAGCTATGGCCCATGGAAAAGGTCATGTCTGCAGCATTTTTTGGAAATTATACTTATTTTCCACAAGTGTGCAACTTCAAGACCGCTTAGCAACTCTCATCAGATTCTTCCTGTTCAGGGCAAAATAGCCTCAAAAATAGCATCTAGGGATATGGAGTAGTTGGAGTATGAGTTTGTGGTTTTGTTACTTGCGGTTTTAACTGAAACATATTGTAGTTTTTCATTAGCTGTTATTTACTTCAGCATACCATGAAATTGCCCTTCCTCTCATCACTGTGATGGATAGCCATCTCTGGCATTTTTAAACTACTTTGCTAAATTAGTTAGCTTTTAAAAGGAATATGCAATGCTTTGGTAGATGAGGGTATTAACCTAGTGTCTGTAGCATCGACTGATTCTGATTAATTTATCACTACAGTCATCTGCTATTGTGTGTTTTCTGTATCTTAAAGAAGAGGAACTAAAGTATTCATCAGGCTGTATTTTCTCCAGAGGGAAAGCTTATGCTATCATTTGGTCAACTCCTACGGAAGGACAAGGTAGTTTCCAAACATACTAGCAAGTTGACATAAACAGTGGGCTCTTTCTGAGTCATTCTAGAAAGTACCAGCAGTGTGTTCCCAAGGAATTTCATACATTAGCTGTATGTGGTGAACACCAAACCTCTGCCTTCCCTCCATGGCATTGGCAAACTCGGTGATTTGCCCACGATGGGCAGAGGAGGGATCTGAGTCTGTGTGTGCAAACTATCAAGGTGGTATCACGTAATGTGGGCCTGTAGCGGAGGTTGTATCTGGCTGGGTGGTGAGACACTGGAATAGGTTGCCCAGGGGGGTTGTGGATGCCCCCTCCCTGGATGTGTTCAAGGTTGAGATGGATGGGGCTTTGAGCAACCGGGTGTAGTGAGAGGTGTCCCTGCCCATGCAGGGGGTTGGAACTAGATGATCTTTAAGGTCCCTTCCAAGCCAAACCATTCTGATTCTATGAAAAAATGACAGGCTGGCTGTTCTTGCAGACTATCTGTCATTTCAGCCTTTTTCGATACTTGAAAAACTGTGCGTGTCTCTTCTCCATGAACAATTTGTCTCTGAGACAGAGTCCTGTGTTTACAATTGCTCAGTACTGCAAGGCCTCTGAGCATGCAGCCAATTTACCTCGGCATCATTGCTGCTCCCCAGCCTCTGCTGCAGGCATTTCTAATTTATCTGTTGGGTTTTGAAGTTGAGAAAGAACATGGCACCTGCCAGCAAAGGGAGGCAGAGCAAGATGAGGTTTTTCCACAGCGACACAAGGCTGGTTGGGACTTGGCCCAGGCAGAACTTTGAGCTTGGTCTCACCTGTGCTGAGACTATCTCTCTGCTTTGCATTTAGCAGGAGGATTCAGACCACTGCTTCTAGACTTGCAAAGTTAGATAGTCCTTGAACAAAGACTACCTTGCCACTGGGTAGTTGCCTAAGGGTGTTATTTTTGTAACATCTGTCCAGAGGATAAGCCAGCAGCAACTTGGCAATGATCGGGGACAATTGGTACAGTGAGTGCAGTGCATCTTCGCTGAGTATGTCACTGTTTTTCCAGGGAAAAGACATAGCAGTTTCACTGCTGTGTAACTTATCCTGCCTGATGTGAGAATGATGGGTTGGGATATTTTTTCAGTTTTCTTTTAGATGTCATCTTTCACTCTGCATTACCAGTCTGTCTCATTTCTCTCTTTGGAAGTGAAGAGGCTGTGAGCTGTTGAGTTCAATACAGAAAGTTGTTGCTCTCATACTCGTCTTGCAGTGAAAACAATTCCTATTTAATTGGTTTAAATTGTCTTCCCAGTGGTTATATGTTGGACAGCTTCAAAATGTTGCATTAGTAGATCTAGACACTTAATTTGAGCGGTGGTGACACACACATCAGGCAAGGTGGCAGCTGTGCCTGTGAGCCCTGTATCTATGCATCAGTTAATTCCTTTTTGAAGCAGTTAATTGCAAGGATTTTAAACAAAAAATGTAATGTTTAACCTTTGACAGTTTTTGTATCTCCACCTAAAGTTACTGCTGCTGCACTTACGCTGTGGTCCAGTATCATCATTTTTCTATTAAGCACTAGGTCTTCTTGAGCTGCTTGATATTACCTAATCCTAAATTAAATCCAAGCAATATTGCACTCTGAAACTGACTTGCATCTTCCTCTTTCAGTCTTTCCTTTGTAAGAAATCAATGTTAATATGTAAAAATTGGCCATCTACAGCTATTTCACTCTGTTAATTGAATTATGAAAAGCTTAAAAGGTTAGCCTAGTACATCACTGTTAAAGCCTACTGATGTCTTACTAAGATGTTGCACTCTTTTAATATGGAGGTCTAGCAGTGTATTACTTGCATGCAGTGATGGCACTAATGGGAAATTTAATAGGATACAAGAGATTTCTAAGACTCTTACAAATAATAATATCTTATTTTTTAAGTCTGTGGGATTTTTTTATTGACAGTCCTTTGGGTTGGAGCTGGAAATTAAATGCAAAATATTGAAGTATTTCTCACTGGTTCAGAGGGCTGTGTTTGGTGCTAATCGCACATCATGTTTCATGAGTGCTGAAGTGCTCCCGGAGGGCAGTTCTTGTGATATAAATTCCCCCAGTAAATCGGTGCTAACAAAGCTCAAGTACCTGTTCTGTTCACTCTCTCCATCTTTAGGGGAGGGAGGGGAGGATGACCACCAGTGCAACTTGCAGTAATGACAGCATGTCTCAAGGTTGCTAATATGTACATAAAGAGGTGATTCCTTGGAGTGGTGGCTAAGGGTGCCCCAGAGAGTCCTTTTCAGTAAATTTTCACAGTTAAGCTGATGTTCAAGAGGTAGAGCTTCCTGTCGAAATACAGTGAGTGCTCTTCCAGTCTAGTGCACAAGTGGTAGCTGGAGAGTACTGAGTGCCTAAATACATAGACCTGCACAGGAGAGGGACGAGTCATTACAGTGCAGCAGGATGCCAGAAGTGTTCAGGACAGAGTGGCTTTTGCTTTTATTCAGTACTGATCTTGAACTTTGTGGGATTTTGTGTTCTGAGGAGAGAAATCTTTCTCCAGTGGCTATTTTGCTGTTTTGTCACTTTGCAGAGAACCTGTCTCCCTTTTCTGCTTTCTTACATGTTTCCTTCCCCTGGAAACATGTCTTTAGTCATAGCTTCACTGTTGTTGAACTACTTAGCACCAACATATTGTGAACTTTTTAGTTTACTCTGAAAGTAAAATTTTAGGTTTGATAACAGAACTAACTCCCTTTCTGTCCCAGATTCACTTGCTGTCAAGAACGTGTTTGCCAGTGCTGCAAACAGCAGGGGAAAAAAGCATGTGTCTGATCCCCATTGTTGCATTGAGAATTTATGTTTTTGCAATTGTATTTCTATTTGTAACACTTTTACTAATACCTAGCTATTTTCCCTTCACAATAATCAAATGCATAATGTCATGTATATATTGAATTTATTGGATCGCCTTCCCTCTCAAGTAATACTGCTCCAGGATTATTATAATTTGAAAAGAGCCTTTTTTGATCTTTCTGTCCTATATTAGCCTTGTTAAAAGAATGGGGAAAGAAGACCAAGGCTGGTTTTCATTATATTAGGGATGTTAAAATCTGGCCCCATACAGAACAAGGGGAGAAGAGATTTCTGAAGTCATAACACATCCCTGATTGAAAAAGCTGTGTCAGCACTTCCCTTTATGCAAAGGGAGTTTTCAGCTCAGGCATCTTACAGATAAAATACTACCATAGCAGCACAGAAAGAAAGAGGTAGCAATGGAGTCCTAAACCATTAATGGCTTTATAGGTTGAGCTGTACTTAGAAATACTCAGTGACATATGGCACGCAACAGAATGCAAGTGTCTGAGGATTATCAGTAAAACTAATTTTCAACAAGCAGACATTTGTGCTCTGCAACACCTTTAGTTTGTACTGCTCATGTGAGCTGCTGGCAGGTTAGGGAGAATTTAGAGTCAGACAAAGCTGGTTTGAGAAACTGCTGCTTTAATTCGACACAGTGATTTTAATCCCCCTCACTAAAGCAGCTCCACAATACAAACAATACCGGTGGGATGAGGACATGTGGCCTCATTTTAGAAATCAGTGCAGCAAAATTATAAAAAAATGTATAAAATGTTTACATTTAAAAATATCATCATGTATTTGGCTTCCCTCAATTACACCATGACCCTTGGTTTAGCAATAATACAGGAATATATTTTAAAGAATAAACAAGATTAATAAAATCAACACAAGTCTTTAATTTTTTTAGTATGGTCTTTGAGGTGGTACAATTTTATTAAGATTGAGCTGGAAGAGCTATTTCTGAAGTAAGGTAGGAAATTGTTCTTTGAAACTGAACTTTTCTGCTGTGTTGAGATTGTGTAGCATGTTCAGAAGTAGTTCTGGGCAATGCTGCTCATATAAATCTCAATCTACTCTTAATCCCTATCTTTACTTCAGGTGGTGTGTGAAGTGTAACACTGAAAGCTTTCTTCCATATCGTACTTGAAGAATGTAAGAGGTCATACTTATTTGAACTGTGGTAATATTCCTAAACTTTTTTTTTTTAATAGTGCTGGACCCAAAGGTGATAACATCTACGAATGGAGATCAACCATTCTAGGACCTCCAGGTTCAGTCTATGAGGGAGGCGTTTTCTTCCTTGACATCACATTTACACCAGAATATCCTTTCAAGCCTCCAAAGGTAAGACACCTGTAGCTGAGGTCTTAAGTCATGAACACTCAGCAGACCATCTAATAGCAAGCAGTGTTGTTGGAATGCAGCCCATTTGAAAGCCACTGTGTTTAAGAACAAGCTTAAGCTTATTTCAGACGTTACATCAGTTTCTATTAATGAATGTTAACAGCTTTTCCAACTCTCTTGATCACTATTTTAGAGCTTGTTTTCCTTTTCCCTGCTTGTGTTTATAAGAGCTCCTAAGCAATTAGTGCAAGCATCTGGACAGGACTGAGAAACTGAAAAGTAAATAAACTTGGGGAGAGGAGAAAGGATACACAAATACTTGTTTCTCAAACCACTCAATTATCATAAGCATAACATGTGTGTTTTGGCCACTAAAGTAGTATTTAATTTTTCAGTTTTTGTTGGGTGCTTGTGTTGTACACCTACTTGTACAGTAGCAAACTTTTTCTGTAGGTGTGTTATATTTGTGAAGCTCTTGTGTTCTAATGCTACAAGGCAAATACCAGTGCATGTGAATGTTATTTCGTGGTTCACTTACTTGGCCAGAGGAAGAGTACTGGGTTACAAGAAGAGGTGGTTGTGTATACACTTCGTGTTTGCCTTGTATCTGAAAGCATTTATGTGCATGTTTAACTTTCTACTTAAAAGTCGTTGCATTGATGAGATAAACACTAGTGACTGCTCCATCTGCAGACTTTGGTCTAGTCTGCAGTAGAAAGGACTTGCCATAGTTCAGGCCATCAGTCCATCTTAGCAGAGACAGTGCTAATTTGCCATACGAGACTAATTAATACAAGCTTCACAAATTAAGGAAACTGTTCTTGCTAGCATAACTTCAGGGTTTCTGGTAATATCAACAGGACCTTAAATTCTACCCCTAAGCTAGGGCTCCAATTCATAAGCAGCATGTTCTACCTTGGGACATCTCTAGTGATTTCCTGCTGATGCCCGTCCATCCTTCTTTAGAGGTTCTGTAGCAGCACAGAGGGTTCTCTTGTGTCTGGTGTTAGTGTTTAATTCAGTTCAGAATAATTTTTCATTATTTTGGTTTCATTAGTTTGCATTGGTTAATTTATCGTCCAACTAACTATATGCAGTATCTTATATCCTGCGCCCAGTAAGCATTTAAATAGGGAGCTTTTACCTTCCTATGTGTGCTTTGCTACATCTTTTCTTATTAAGCTACAGGTCAGAATCATTTCTTATCCCAGGCTTCTCCAGCCTGATACCTTACAAGAACATACTGTATCTACCAGTGGTATTGAGACAGCCCTATATTCCAAGTTCCCTGATGCAGAAACAAATATAGTGTTTTTCATTCCAATTCAGCCCTGCTTTCTGCTCTGTGCTTCTGATGGGGATCTCTTTGCCTTTATCTTGGGATTTAAACCCTCACTCAGATGAAAAGAAGGGTGGGATTAAATAAATCAGGCACCACTTAGCAAGGCCTTAAAAGGCTAGTTTAGTGGTGTTATGGTTTAAGTGGACCCAGCAAGTTGCTGACAACTGTAAGAGGAACTAGAGAGAGAGGGTCTTTAGGACCCCAAAGAACCCAGGAGGGTCAGAACAGAGAGGGGTCAGGATTCCCTCCCACTTCCTGCCATACTCTGTAAAAGCCAGGAGAACTAGAAGCTCAGCCCCACCTTTTTCCTGTGCCACCTTCCTTGCTGCTGGTGCTGCTCAGAGGTCCTTCAACTTGCCACGTGCTCTCCAGAATCCAACTGTACTGGGTGCTGTGAGGAGCCATGGACCCCTCTCCTGAGGCAGCCTTGCCACAAGGGACTCTCACCCTCTCTGTGATCATTGAGATTGGTTTTGTATATTTCTGTATGTAAGTTTATGTATCTCTTCTTCCCTCGACCTGTTACTCCCTTTTCTGTGTTACAGTAAATTTGTTCAAGTTTCAATTTCCAACCCTGAAGTCTCTCTTCCTTATTCCCCTTTTGTCTTCCTTTGGGAGGGTGGAGTGAGGGGTAATAGAGAGTAATTCTACCCTCTGCTTTGTGGTTTACCCTGACCACTAAATCAGGACAGATGAAAAGAAGGGTGGGATTAAATAAAACAGGGACCACTTAGTGAGGCCTTAAAAGACTAGTTTAGTGGCGATTCACTGGATTGTAGAAGAGTTGCATTTAAATGGAATCTTTTATCTAGCAGAGTCTAAGCTCATTTACAAACTGTATATATATAATGGAAATAAAATACATACAGATTTGGCCTCATTGAAATGAGATGTAGGAGAAAGCATAGCAGTGCTCTGATAGAACATACTTACACTACTTGGATACTTCAGGTTTAAATTAAGAATGTTTCTTTTGCTGAGAGCCAAAGACTCTTGCAGCGACTCCTGTGTTAACACCTATGCTGGTGAAAATCAATGATAATGTGGAAAATATAATTATCATATTGCTCCTGCTTTATTTCCTCTAATTTGTTGATTTTAGATTGCCCAACTGCTTGCAGTGACTGATAAATACTGTTTGTGGGTCATCTGGAAGCAGTAGGACTAATGTAATTACCATAGCCATCCTGTATTTGTCTTTTAAGGCAAGAAATAAAGAAGCAGCTAGTTGAAACAAAACCCAGTGTATCATTTTTATTATAAGCACTAGTAGAGCAGTAGAGTGGTTGAAGGTCATTTCAAAAGCCTTGACCTCTGAAAAGATTAAGCTCTCTAAGGGACGAGTTTTCCTTGAATCTTCCTTGGTAAGCCTTGCAAGAGCAGTGGAAGAAAAATTCTGCTGTCTCTTTGACTCCTCGATAATTCTTATGAGGACAGTCCCTGCTGTGGGCTGCCCTGTGGTGAAGTGCCTCTAGAAGAACACACTTCATAACTTTGAAATGAAATGTCATTAAAGGATTTACCTCCTTAAATAAAGTGAGGTGAAACCGGTCATCCTGGCAGGCTTCCAAGCCCATAGGAACATGTGCAAGAGAAAGTGCTGAGGCATAGCCCCTGTTGACAAACACTGTGCAGTTGATGAGCATCCCAGAGATGTGTGATAAAGGTGCAGCCTTTGAGGACTGGGTCTAGCACCAGCTGAGGGTTTGATTCAGTATGTTGGAGCAAACTTTTCTGGGGGGCTGTTGCAATAGGAGAGCCAGAGGACGGTGCTGGAAGTGATATTAACAGATTCCTGGCAGGATATAAAGAGGGACTGCACTACGTACTATACTGGAGGCTGGAGAAATTAAAGGTCTTAAAATTTGACTTGGAAATGCATTGCACAGTACAAGGAACTTCAGTGGGAGAAATCTGATACAGGGACAGATGATCTCTCTCCTGTCCTAAATATGTATAATGGAGTTCTTTTGTATTTATTCAGCATTCTATACAACACTTTGAAGATGTTAGCATTAATCTGTTCTCTGCTTTTGTATTTTCTCATTTGGTGTGGTATTCTAGTTTTGCCTTTGTTTCAGAGAGCAATTGAGTCGGACGCGTGCTGGGTGGGCCTGGATTCAGGAGAATCCAGTAAATAAATATAATTAGAATTTCAGAGTTCAGTACTTAGTCCTCAAGATGATCACTGTTCTTTTGTGCTGTTACAATGGACGTTTTCCCAAGAGTTACATTATAGTTGGGTTACATTTCATTTATTGAGGTGAAAACAGTAGCTTGTGTTGACCTGGTGGGTGCTTTGATCATTTGTATTAATAACCTCTAA
Organism: Hemiprocne comata; assembly: GCA_020745705.1. Lineage (NCBI taxonomy): Eukaryota > Metazoa > Chordata > Aves > Apodiformes > Apodidae > Hemiprocne > Hemiprocne comata. The sequence continues at coordinate 41,129,847 of CM036587.1, forward strand.
CCACTTCCTTCCCCTCACTCCCATTTTGCTGCTTGTGTAAATTAACCTCTGCTATCACTTCGGGGTAAGGTTGAGATTGGCTTCTTTTATGTCTTTTCAAAAGCCGTGCTTAACTCTGTGTAGTTACTGCATTAATGTAATCTCAGGTGGGACATTTCCAAAGGATTGCTCACTTACACTATCTTTTTCTGCCATTCCACATGCCATTCTCTTGACATTGTATTACCTTCTAAGTAACTCTGTTTCTCTTGGTTTTGGTCTGAATCTGTTAGGTTTATGTGATTTAATTTTTTTTCCCCTTTAAGGTGTAATGAACATTTAAGTATTTTTGTTTGTTTTCAAGTATGCCTCTGATTCCCCCCCTCTCCCAGCTTCATTTTGGTTCCCTGCACAGCTGGCTTTTCTACCATTAGCAAAAATTGTAAATGGCAAACAGCTGGACTACATGTGTCTAACACCATCCCAGTTCTGACTTTCTGCTTAAGTGAAAACAAATTTAGATTTTTCCCACAGAGCTTCGGTTAGGTAGAGTTCCTCTAACTGGAGAAAATGGCTATTTGTGCTGCGATTATAAACTTTGAGGATTATCTCTTAAGGTTTATTAAGGAACCAGGCTGGGAGTCTTCTTTCTATTTCCTCTTCTTCATGAATAATAATTTCAAAGTCGGTCTTATTCATACAGGAAACAGGATCCATGCTTTGTTATCAGTTATTAGTCAACTGGATGAGAGACTGCCTACAGAGTATTTTGCTTTTGTGCTCAGAATCAGGATTAACAACTTTCTGCCTTTACAAATTAGAACTCTTGACCCCTCTGTTAATTTGGTCCTTACTGTATCAGCTTGAAAACACTCCACACTTCCCCTTCTGGAAGTGTTTAATCTGTTAAAATTATTACCTCACCTACATTTAGAAGCCTTGGAAGGAGACCAAAGCTGCAGGTCAAATAGAGAAATACTGAGCAAGCAGTGGGGCTGGGCTGAGGGCTGCTGGGGAACCTGGGGCAGAGCTATTGCCAGCAACTGCAAATGCCACAAACTTCTGTTTTGCCCTAAACAGTATGGGTTGGGGCAGGTACCACAGAGTCAGATCCGCCCTCTGCTCTGGCTGATGAGGCACGTGGACTTCCACATGACTGTAGGGAGTCATTGCTGCTTTTCCTCTGAAGATTAGATGATCTGGGAGACAAAGTTCAGTTTCGTTTCTTACCTGTTATGCCTCTAAGGTTCCCTTGGTAGAAAACTGCAGGGGTTCTTGGTTTTGGAGTTGCAGCTTGTTGCGGAAAGTGTGGGACACCAATAATGTGCAAAAGTGTAGGGATTTAGTTTTTTTTTTGTTTTGTTTGCTTGCTTTCCATTTTAATCTAAAATCCAAGCACCTTATCAAGAAACAAAGCAGAAAGTCTCCCCAACTGTGCAGTGTAGGTGTCTGTCTCCTCCTGTGTGACAAGTAACTGCTTTTGTGAGTCTGAAAATAGCCCATGTGCTTAGTGCATTGGGAGCGTTCTTGGAAACACAGCACGGATGCCACGCACAGGGACACACCAGGCACTGGGGTTTTGTAGCCGTGTCACGTGTAGCCTGCTCCCTGGGCCTGTGAGAGGTAGGGTCACAACATTTTTGCACCAGAAAGACAGTAGGAAAAATGAGAGTTGGCTGGCAAGATTTGTGTGTGAGCTAGTCTAATCTTGAGAGAAAGCACTAGTGTGTTCTTGTCGCACCACACACTTACCGAGCGTGTTTTGCAAATACCCTTCTGACCTATAAACAGACAATAAAATTTGTGGGTGTGGATAGCTGATGAATTCTGAGGATTTAGGGCATGAACCCACCAACCTTTATTCATGCAGATAATCCTAATTCGTGCAAGTTCCACCGAAGCTGTTGTCTCTGTTCATCCAGTGAGTCATAGTAAGGCCTTTCTGCAGGTCACGTTGTGTTCTCCTGAAACTGGCTCATGGTGCTTTTGTTTCCCTTTCGGATAACTTCTGTGGCAAGCTGCCTGGCTCAGTCTCATCTCCCAAGCTTTAAAACAATAAAATCCAACCAGCTCCTTAGCACTGGGAAACGATGGGAGTCAAGATTCCAAGTGCCCCTGTCGGGGGGATTTTGCAAGTCCTTGGGAGCCCCATGGGAGGAAAGTGCTGGTGTTAAAGGCCCAGGCACTTTTTGCTGCTGCAGAAGGTAATTAATACAAATTAAAAAAAAATAATGTAAAAGCCCCGCAACCTGCGTTTCACAGTAACTGTAAGCACCCACACTTGGAAAGCTGGCTGTTGTTTTGCGGGGAAATTGTACATGTGTTGTCAGCCTTGAGTCTGTGCTGCAGCCCCAGCGATTCATCCCAGAGCTCCCACAGCTCATCCCCCTTCTGTCTTTCCATTCCTCCTCCTTCGGGTGGGAAGCCTGTGCCGTCACCTCTGACGGCGTGTTTGACACCACTGAGGTGTACTCGGAGGGGCTGGGGACGGTGCTGCCAGCCACTCACTCGTGAGACTTTCATTTTTCGATGTAAAATCAGGCTCTTTGGATTTGTATCCAGGCATCGAAGATGTACTCGGGTCGTTTCTGTGATTTTACCCGGGAACTACCCCTGGGAAATGGCTGCGGTCGGTCGAGGTGGGGGTGCCGGGGACCCCTTGGGGGGCCCGGCCCTTCCGAACCGTGCGGCTGCGCCTGGGCCCGGGCCTGCGGCGGGGAGCGGGTGTACTTCCCGAAATAGCCACCAGAGGGCGGCGGCGGCCCGGGGAGCCCGCCCGGTCCAGCCCCGGAGCGGGTGGCGGCCCTGCCCGGCCCCGGGTCGGCCAGTCACCCAGCGCCCGGGCCAAAGGTCCGACCTTCGTGCCCTCTTCTCCACGAGAGTGCGTGGGTCCTTTTTCTCTCTCTTCCGTTCTTACTGCCTGTCCCATCGCAGTCGCAGCAGACACCATGCGTTGCTGCATCACGTGTGGTACCCCAGCACACCCGCTAATAGCTGTTTCTTGCAGGTAACGTTTCGGACAAGAATCTACCACTGTAACATTAACAGCCAAGGCGTCATCTGCCTGGACATTTTAAAAGACAACTGGAGCCCAGCATTAACCATTTCTAAAGTTCTCCTCTCCATCTGCTCCCTCCTCACAGACTGCAACCCAGGTAAGTCCCCTGCCTTGCCACACAGGCCACCTGCTGCCTTGCACCCCACCCGGCACCCACACAAGTTGGCCCATATCTCAGCTTGCTGGCTTCAGCCAGCATGGCTCCATCTTCCAGTGCAGCACGTTTCTGCCTCCAGCTGCATTGGACTTGAGGTTGCTACACCCTACCTGCCTGCTGTTCACCACTCCTCAGGCAGACCCCAAAGGAAAGCAGCAGTCCTCCTCCTTCCCCTTCCAAACCAGCTCTGGTTTTGGGTAAGGGGTAAACACTCTTTGCTGGTCTGTAGGAGTGCAGTAATCAGTAACAGAGCTAGAAGCACAGAGTTCTGAAAACAAGGGCATTAGCCTTTTACTTTCCATCATCCATTTAAAACCGGTGACCAACTATGCCACAAGTAGTCCTCGCTGCTTCTCTAACCCACCCAATATCCACACCGATTAAGAGGAATGTGTCTTGGTTTCCTAAGTTGACTTTACAAGTTGCATTTCTATGTGTGTCTAAAGATGAGAGAAACACTAGATTTCACGCTCTATTATGTATACTAAAAATAAACCTGTTGGGAAAATAAAACCTTTCCTTGAGATCTGATCTTTCCTAGAAGTCAGGTTTATATTGATACAAGTACACTTAGCAACAAATATGTCCCAGGCACTTTTAGGAGAGGTAAAATAAACCTGAAATGTGTGAATCAGTGGAAGTCCTCAGTAATGCAAAATACACCTGTTGGATTGTTGTCCTTTAAACTCCTTAAAACGTGAATTGCCATTTCACTCTTTATTAAGTATTAGATTAGTATGTCACCACAAATACACACAAATCAATGAAGATACAGACCATCAATTCAGTATATTTAGATTGTTGCAATGTACCTTACCTTGTGTGATTCCCTCCTATTAAATTCACACTTCAGCTTCAAGTTTTTATTCAGTAACTTGTCTGAAATTAGTTGTTTCTTTTCTTTTCAGCTGACCCCCTGGTTGGAAGTATTGCCACTCAGTATATGACTAACAGAGCAGAGCATGACAGAATGGCCAGACAATGGACCAAAAGATATGCTACATAGATTGGATTGTTGTCTAACTCTTGCATTGTCTGTCTGTGATGGAAAGAGCTGCTTATGATTTTGAAGGGGTGGGGGGAGGGGGGCTGCTGGTAAAGAGTAGGGTATTTCTATAACAGATTTTATTCAGTCTTTTATTTCCTAAGATTTTGTTGTTGTAACTTAAGGTATCTTGCTACAGTAGACAGCTAGGATTGGGAATAACGTATTTTAAAGACTGTAATTAGTTCAGCAATATTAGCTCACATATAGTACCGAGAAGAATGTAAACTTCTTAGACTTCTTTGGTTTTCAGTTTGCTTGCAATATGTAAAAGATTAAAACAGCTTAATTTTGTACAGGTACATATGTTGACATTTATGTAAAAGTCCTTTCAAGACTCTACACACTGTTTTTGCTTTTTGTTTTGTTTTTGGTTTGGGGGGTTTATTTTGTTCTGGGTTAGGTTTCTTGGGGTTTTTTTGTAAAAAGATGTTGGGATTGTTTTCCCCTATGGAGGGCACGTTGGTATTTAACAAATCCTTTTTAAAGACTGTCATCTCATGATCTGTGATGCGGAGAGGTGGATATATGGCCTCATATATGAAATGAGAAGTAGTTAATGTATTATTTTATAAGCCAATCTATCTTTGTGAAAAGAATAAAGGGTTTAATCAGGACTTATGGTAACCTGTAGTGAAATACCTTAAGCTGTTTAACTGTAAGGCGTGGAATAGGAGTCACTCAGTGGATTGGTTGTATGTTGTGGGCTACTTAAGTCTGCATTTGTTACTGTGCTAATAAAAAGATGTTTAAAAAAAAAAAAAGAAGAAGAAAAGATTTCTGCCTAGTGCCTTGCTTTGTCATTTTGCCAGAACAGTGTCTCCCAGTACGCTTTGAGGATTAAAGTATGGATAAGGACAAGGGAATGCACTGACTGCTGCTATTTTGGCAAGTCACTTCCATACAAGCTACAGCTGAGACTTTTTCAACTGTTTACTGTGTAAGTGTTGCACAGGCTGGCACGGCTCATGAGGAGGCAACCTGCCTCAGAGTCCACGCTAGTTACTTTTTAGATTAGGTTTTCACAGCATTGCTTTTTCAGGACTGGCACATTTTTTGGAAGTGCTACTGGAAAAGTGTAAGAGATCTGGAAAGGAAACGTGCAGGAAGTAAAACCAAGAAGGGATTATCTTCATGGTCTTCTGATGGAGTGGTGTATTCCCACTCGGAAGAGGAGGTGGAATTGTGTCTTGATAAGCTAGCAGAAGACACCTTAAAGGAGAGTAAAGGAGACTTAATCTGTAGATCCTTTAACTACCTACAAAGATTATCTCCTGGAGGCATGGTGTTTACACTGAAGTGTGTGGCAACAGGGTAGTTAGTTGTGGATGTGACATTTTTGACCATTCCCTTAAGGTAAAGGCTGGAAGCACAGATTCATTTTCACACAGCAAGTACTTCACCTTGTGACATTCTTCCGGGTGCACTGTGGTCATCTGTGCCCCTGGATTTATTCTGATACTTTAAAATAAATACTGTATCTATTTTATATATATACTTCTCTTCCTAACTCTATATAGATCAAATCCAACTTGGTCCAGAGTAATCTGTTAACTAGAAGTGCCCTGCCTTTGCTGAGTGATTGTAGGTAGTAGTACATTAGCTTCAGCTGCTCGACTTGCCTTCTTCTGAGACAACATATGTTTGGTGTATGAGCTCTCTCAGCTGTTTGGCTCAGCCTAGGTAAACTATTGTCATATAGGTACATCACACCAGGAGCATTTCTGGTAATCCCTTCCTCCTGCCCTCTACTGAGTGAGGAGGTAAATGGCTTAATCTCAGTAGGTTTTTGTTGGCTCCTTGCTTTGTGCTACCAGGACATGCCAAATAAACTGTTGTAGCTGGCAGGGGGGAGGGAGCTGATTTGTGGTGACTGATTTGTAGAGTGTTTGTTTGGCAAAATAGAAGTTTAAGAAGAACAGAGTAACGTGGTTCAACTTACTAATATATTTTCCTTCTTTATGATAATTTTTCTCCATTATGTTGTGAAGAGACTGTCTAGCTGTGTAGTAGGTAAGTGATCCCAGTGATCCAGGACAGGTTTCGAGTCAGTGGAATAGTAAGAACAGATTATGTATTCTGCCCTTTAGCTACTACATTATACTCTGTACTTTACTCATTAACCCCATGTAAAACTGTACTACAGTGAGTTTCATTTTGACTCAGTACCAGCCACTGTATGTAGATTGATTGTAGAGGAGACACTATATTTTCCATCACCTGTCAATAAAATACTATGGTACTTAGAAAAGACAATTTATATGAGTGCTTAAACATCAGAATAAGCTTAGGAAAGAAAACAGTGGGTGGTGGTTGTTTATATGAACGCCCAAAATTATCTAAACTCTTTTCTAATGAATTGAACCAAATCAAAGATAACATGTTTGCCTTTATGTAACTTGTTTGGAAAAATGGCCTTAGTCATTCAGAAGATCCCTTTTTCTCTTGCCTTTCCTAAAACATTGTCAAGTCCTGAGTGTCCAGGGGAGTGAGTGAGCAAGCTGATCTCACACGGCTCTGGAATCCTGTAGATGACATCAGTCTTGGCAGTAGAATGGGTACCAAGTCTGCTGGGTGCAGAACTGGGCAGGAACCAGTAGTCTCTGTTCCTTCCATCTCCACATATTTTGAGTTCATTCTGACTTATGAACCTGCATTCCCCTTGGCTCAAGGGTCAGCATCAATGATGATGTGTCATTAGCAGAGGTCTTTGCTTATTGTGATTGATCCAAAGCTGAATCAAGTTCCTGCTAGAAGAAGGGTTCTGCAGAGCTGAAGAGGAGGAACATAACCAATTCCTTGGTGAGCGGTTGCAGCAAGGAGGTGAACTGCTTCTGCTCCGAAGTCACCCCCACTTCCAAGCATGCAGGCAGACATGGAATCTTCTGGGTAGGGAGAAGCCTTGAGTACACGTGTTTGGTAGGAAATGAGTGAAGAGGGAGTGTTGTTCTGCAGCATCACTGGGGACAATGACTATTACTAGCCAGGCTTGGGAAGGTCGTGCTATAGTGCTTACTCAGCAGTGTTGCAATGGAAACAATTGTATGTTTCTAGCAGGGCATTACAAGAGCTTGCTCATTCATAATTGCTCTCTTATCTTACTTCTTGGCCACAGCAATCCAAACTACATTGAGCAAAGCACATAAACAGTTTCATCTACCTTCATCATAAAGGTAGGAATACCTGCTTAATTTTAGTGAATTGTACTGCTGCTCTGACATTAGTAACACTGACTGACTTTTATTTGTCAGTATTCAGGAAGAGGAATGCTATAAGCACACAGCTTAGTCGTGAGAATTAGGCACACTTGCTATTTAGCAGTTATGATATGACAGTGCAAATATTGCTCGTGGTTTTGCTGACTCACAGTGAAATTCTCAACATTTGTTCAAAATTACATTAATTTAGTGGAAAATGAACTGGGGACTTCAGTTCACTCCCTCTCCCCACTCTTGTCTTAAAAGAAAAGCCAGTATCAATTAGTGTAAGAGGTTGTTAGAGGCCAAAAGCTGGCCACTCTTTCTGGGAGCAGTTGCTTGTTCGGTCCCTCTATATCCAATTTTGTTCAGTTTACTGAAAAGCTGACCTAGGACAGCAGATTCCTGCAGCACAAGTTTACCAGCGTGGAGAGTCCAATACAGGACGTACAGTTGTGCTCCTGCTGCTGGACAACGTGTGGTGTATTAAGACCGAGGCCATTTGTACAGGTATTTCTGGGCATTTGCCATAGGGATGTTCCCAAAAGGCAGCCTCCTACACTCCCTAGCCCTCTCTCACAAAGTAGTACAGCACTTTGAACCAGTTGTTACCTGGCCTGTAGCTTCGTACCGAGGGGGCATTACTGCAGCTTGGTGGAATGGCTGGGTAGAAGTATTGTGCAATGCACCAAGCAGAGCCCAGGCAGTACCTCCTGCATACAAAATTGCTCTGGATAATTTCTCAGTAAAATTATCACCTATGTGAATGTGACTGATTTGTACTGGACATGCTGGAACAAAACCACATACAGCTATGTTGTCCTTCAGGTTGCAGTTAAATTAATGAGTGCTCTGAGAGCTTTTCTGGTTTGTACAAATAAATTCCTGAGCTGAAGCACTACTTGCCAGGGTTTGCTGACAACCTTCATGTCAGGTTAGATCTATTCTAGTATCTCCCACAATATTTGTTTTTTTCTTGTATTTATTTTTTTTTCCCAGACACTAGCAGAATTTCAGTGGCTAAATCTGTTCTCCTGCCCCAAACCCTTCTCCTGCAACAACACACTGACCTCAACCTCCTGCAGCATCAAAAAGCCCTGTGGCCCTGTTTAAGGTCAAGGTAAAAGGACTGTTGCCATTTCTAATATATTCTTTCTCCAAATTGAATGCTTTATTAGAGTTAGTACTATTTCTGACTAGAGGCTATAGATCTGCAGGGGGATTGCTTAATGATAAACTTGTTGATTTGTCCCTCAACATGGCTGTATCCAGGCATAGTAAAAACCCCTGCTGAAGAGGCATCCACCTGTCCCTCCCTCCTTCATAACCCTTGTTACAAGATAACTCCTCTCATTAAATGCTTTTTAAGGCTTTTACCACCAGTGACTTTTTCAAGCCAAGTCCATGAGAAGGAAGGATATCTCTTGGCCATAAGCTTGCTGATTTTATTGCTGAATGAGATTATTGCTTTAAGTGAAACTGTGAGAAGCAAATGGCACAGAAAGGACTTAGGCTGTGACCTGGCAGCAGCAGACAATGCTAAAGTAGCTTAATTATCACAGTTATTCCCTTTGCTCTTCCTTCCAGGCAAGGGAAATGTTGATTTGTTCTGGGACTGGGAGAGTTTGCTAGCTAAGAAGGTGAAAGGCTCAAGTAGCGTTTTCCGATCTGTCACGGTCACTTCCCACAGTCTCACTTTCTCAGCCCTTGCCCATTGCTGTGCTGCTTCTGTTTCCACTTGTCTTTGGTCCAGGAGGTCAGTTTTGTTTCCCAAGACAATAACTGTTACCTACAAACAAAAGGAAAGGGTGAGCTTTATAAAAAAAGCACTCACCACTCACAATGCTTTAAAATACCAGGCAAGTAAGTAGCAACACAATTCAGACCTGTTATTTAACTTAACACAGGCACAAGGTAAGCTGTGTGTAGTTTGGAAGATCAGGGTCTGGGATCTGAATTAGCCTCATCTACATGTAGTCTGGGAGGTGGTTTTAATCACAGGATATGCAGGACTTCCCCGCCCCCCTCCCCATTCCCCACACCCCCGCGATTGCTTAAAGGGAAACAATACCCAAGAGAGGCAAAGTTAAACAGCCCTATTCTGCATTTACTTGGCAATTGATCTGCCCTAGACAAATGATAAGAACATGACATCTGAGTAGGTCAGAGCAGCAGATGCTTGAGAGGTGAAAAAATGCATGGCAGCAGAGAAAGCCTGGGCCCCGTAGCTCTGGATTTTGCCCAGCTTGTTTTTTTCGCAAGTGCCAGCCGCCAATATACCCAAAGCCAGCCCCTACCTTGCAGCCCGGGCAGGCTGCTGGGCAGGTAGAGCAGTTAAGCCCCTCTCCCAGCCCAGATGCCCGCTCCCGCATGCACGGGAAGCCACTGGAGGGACCTAAGCGCACAGTCCTCGGTCGCTGAACGGGTCGGATAAGCATCAGCACCATCCTCGTGGAAGCAGTTTCAAGAGCAGCCGGTTAGCAACCAGAGCAGCTCAGCTGTATCAAGTCAGATGCTTAGCTGTAATGATCAGTCAAGTGACTTCTGTGACACTGTGACAGTACAGTGTGGCTGAGCTCAGTGGCCTGCCTGGTACTTCAGTTCTGGGAAGTGCTGAAGGTAGTGCTGGACACTTAAAGTTACTGCTCCTTCTTGTTTAAACCATTTTCTAAAAAATGTTTTACCAGCATCAGCTTTTAGGGGAAACCAGGCCTATATTTATAGTTCAAGGTCCTTAGTCAAACTCTGGTCTCATCTCTACACTAGTGGTTTGATAAAGATCAAGTGACAAAGTCCTCTCTTGCTGATGATCTGGAGTTTTTGCTGTGGCCACATCTGCTTGCTCTTCCCTGTTCATCAGGCTAACTCCAGGATGTCCTCTGTTTCTTTCCAGCTAGAGATGTTTGTCCTGTTCTGTGAGGTCTGAGGCTTCCCTTCTTTTCTATAGCAGCCCATCCATGGTGCCTGGAAAAAATGTTTTTCCCTCTGCAAGGGCTTTGAAAGAAGATGTAATCTTCATATACATTTACTGCTTGCTTCAACTGGATTTTACCTATGGTTAAGCTCTGTCAGTATGAGAGAACACATCCTTTATTTAGTATAAAATTTGGCTAGGCTTTAAGGTGCGTGCTGGAAAGCCCCCACAGCAGTGGGCCAGTAGGGGCAAGGAATCAGCCATCAGTGCTTTCTGTCACCTGCCACACAACAGGGCCACTCAACAAGGTGAAGTTCTGCCAGATCAGAGGCACCATAAGTGAAAATACATCCCTAATTCAGTGAAGGATGCATTCTAGCAGAACCCAAACTTTAAGCCTCCTGATGCTATCTTAAGGTAGGACTCCTAATCTCACCTTCTACCCTCTTCAAAGAATATTTTATATGGACTAGAAATCGGAGGAGTAAAACTAATTTATCCAGCTTGTTGTGGGCACCACTCTTTTGACTATGTTATCCTCAGTCAAAATCACAACTTTAAAATCTGCCAGAGGAGAAGCACGTTGGCTGTTTTCTAAAATACCTGGTTGCAACAAGAGAGAAGAGTTCTGGCAGGCAATAGGGAGAGAGAGAGACAGATCCTGTTGTGACCGACTCCCTCTCCTCATTACAACATGCTGTAAAGTAACAAATCAGGGCCCTCACAAAACACAGCACCTGGGAAAAATTTCCTGTTCGTCCACCTTTCCTTGCCCTGCAGGGGAGTTATGATTGACTCCCATATGCCTCAAATACGTGACAGCCTGCAGCTCACACCAACCCTACCAGCTAACATACCTCTCCTGTGACTGCATGTTTGGCTGCTGTCAAACTTGAAGCCTGCCTTCCTCCACCACCCTATGTGCTGTCAGTACTAAACAAGTTACATTTTTGGGAAGTCTCACCCTACCATTATCAAATTAATTTTTCATGCACTTTTATTATTTTTTTAATAGCATAAAACAGACATTTGGAAAGCTGTAGGCTAAAGACATTTAACAGGGAAAACTACTTGAGAATATAAAGATACTGTAAGAAAAGCCATAATGCTAATGCCACATGCAAGTTATATTTGTTTAGCTAAGCTCGAACACTGTCAGCTGAAAACACTAGCTGCTTTCTAAGGGAAAATAGAGCAGTCATTTCACACAATTGAATTGATTCAATATGGTTGTTAAAATACATTAAAGCCACTTTGCCAATTGACTAATGTCTGGGAGACCCATTGTCAATTACGCTAGTTTGTAAGCCATCAAGTACATGAATACAAAACAAACAAAGATAATGCCCTTCGTTATATTTTTCTATGCACTTGACTTCCCGTGTACAATATCTAAAAAAACCCATATGAACTGCACTGCTGTAGACCATATGTTTTATTAGTCATAAGTGTCCTGGCTGGTGCATTCAGCTCACTGAGTTTTAGTTGTATTAGAGGAATTAAGGGGGAAAAAAAACCCGCATTCTTTTGCATGACCTGCATGGCATGTGAATTAGGCTTCCCCAGCATGAGAAAGCTTCCTTTTGCTGGATTGCCCAAGGCAGTGGGTACCTTAGTTTTCCTTTGTATGAGAGTTTTATGGAAACAAAATATATGCTTTACAACCTTAAATTCCTATCACTGATACACCGATAAGCCAAGCGGATAAGGCATCGTGCAGTTACCTCTTTTTTGTCTCTAAAGACGTCAATCTCCTTTTTGAGCAGTTCAACTCTCTGGAAAGCTTCGAGGCTGGTCACAGCATACACCAGAACAAAGCCATCAGCGACAGAGAAATAGTGTTTTGGCAATTCTACACCCTCCTGCAGACCCCTGGTGTCATAAAGCCGTAACTGTTCCTTCACACCTCGGTCTGTCTCCACTGACGCCAAATACACATCTTCCATTGTGGCACCCTCTTCTAAGCCTGTTTCAAAACAAGCAGGCAAGTTCAGCTGGTGTAAGTACAGCACCACGATAAGAATTATTTGCAGTACAGCAGAATTTTACCCCACAATAGCTTTCAGCGCATGTTTCCAGAGTGACTTGACCTGGAGTCAACCTTGCCTGACATCCCCATGACTGGCTGTATTCGTAGATCACCACACCAGCTATTTACAATAGCAAGACTGCATAAATACAACCATCTAATATATGAGCACATGATTATGTCTGTAAAATTAATCTATACAAAATACAACATTAATCTATACAACACCCATCAGGATAGGATAAGATATACAGCTCTTTCCCCAGGTTTCCAAAACTTCAACCACCCAGGTTATCAGTTCTGTGCCAAATATGCTGCAAACAGGCCTGCCCAAACATACCCTTCTGGAATAACAGCCAAGGAATGCCAGATAGTCAAGTACTAACATCTTGAGCCTACTTCTTTGCTTCATACTGGGCTGGATCATATGGAAGAAGTAGAAGCCAAAGGAGTAATTCTGGAAATGAATGTGTATTGGTGGTACAACTAACCAACATGTGAAATCAAGCCAGAATGGGAAGGGGATGTTTGCATGCAAGAGAAGTTGCCTGCTATATTTACTCAAATACACAGTGAGCTTTTTCCATCCCTTAGGGATTTAAAATGACTCATATTTGCTAATAGGAGCAAGCTCATTGACTGCAAGGTAAGAGCATGCACAAGGTAACAAGCTTTCATGGACGTTATCACCTGCTCCATGGTAACTATCTGCATACTGGCTCTCCTGCCTTCCTCCCCCCACGGTAGATGTGAGGCAATTCAAGGCAGCTTACTTTGAACTAATTAAAACAATTTTTTCCAAGCAAAACCTGAAAACACATAGATCACCTTAGCTTTGTGTTCCCCCTGGATGAAGGTGCATAATAAGGTTACAGATCCTAACAAACTATCCAACTAAGCTATGGTGTAGCTGGGCCACTTTCAGAGTCAGTTTTAAGTATTCATATAAACCCTCTGCAATCCACGTTTTTGCCTCCACTGCACTCCTAGATACATGAATTGTTTGCTGTTGGAGGGCTACAATAATGAGCATTATTCTCTTTGTCTGCCAAAAAGGGACCATATTAGTGCATTGTTTAAGAAAACACAAGGGATTATCTGGCCTGTGAAAATAAGCATTTTACTATATTCAATGACACTATTCAAAATACTTCACATTGACAACAAGCTAAAGCATTCCACCCACGCTGATGGTTTCCCATGATGTATGCAGCATTCCTGTACAGGAAAGTGGCACAAGCTGTTCTTTTTGCCTTTCCCTGTGCAGTCTTCATAGATCAAACTCTTATTAGATTTGCAACAAATTAATTTATCTTGCCTCCAAATATAGCCATGCTAACGTGCAGGAGCAAAACTAAGAGCAGAAGGACAAAACAAAGGTTAATAAAAAGGAAACACAAACACATTTCTTGTGGTTGGAGAATGTGTTACAAGGGCGTTTTTAAAGCCTGAAGTAGATAACAGAGCCCTTTCTGAATACAGCACTGTATTTTTTCTTGCTCTGCCTCACTGCACTCTGCAGACAGGTCAAGGAAATATCTAGCATCAGTAAATAATGCTGTGGCAAGAAGGAATGCACCATAAGTACCTAAGTTTTCTTTTTAGAAAGCAATGAATAATCTAGTGCAAGTTTTTACCATCTAAATGCTGCACTGTAATTCAACAGTCTTTAAGATATCCACATTCTCCCAGGACAGTTTCTTCCTGATGGTATTAAAAGTAGCAGTGAACATTATGTCTTTTAACATCCTACTTGAAAACGAAGAGGAAAAATTAAGGTATGGGAGTTAAGTCAGCAGAGCATAGCAAGAAAATGTTGATGTGAAATGGGAGGGGGCACTTTGGAGGGAACTGGAATTCATGCATCAGTATCCAATTCCAGAGCTGAAATTCTACCTACGTACATTGGGGAGGGAGTATATACAAGTCGATACCTAAGCAAACACAGGTAATTTTCAGACATACCTGTCTCACCTTATTCTGGGCCCTGCTTCCAAAGCCCAGACCATACATTAGTCACATCTTGCTGGCAACAATATTTACATTTTTTGTTAGCATCACCCCATTCACCCACTTTGCCAGTCTCCATTCAGATGTGTGTTGGGCAAGTTGTTGTATGAGCAACAAAACTACTCAGGAAAAGCCAGAGTCTGGCACCATCCCATCCTCCCTGTCACAAGGATGCTACCTGGGGGGGCAAGGGCAGCTTGTGCTGGGAGTTGCTGCCCTGCAGACTGCTCCTAGCTTGAGTAGGTTCTCCTTGGAGGAGAGCATTATCGTGGGCCTTTTCTCTCTCTCCTGCTACCAATTTTTCTAAATTTACAGAAACATATTTTGATATTTCTACTGCTGTGACACGGATAGATGTCTAGATGGAGCCAGCTTTCAGGTTCAGAAGCTATGGGGGCAAAGGAAAGGAGAACCAAGATGACGATGAACAACCTCATAGTTTCTTTGGAAACTAAAGGTGAAAAAAGTCAGGGATGGAAAGGAGGACCAGACAGGAGATCTATGCCATTCTCAAACATCTACTTAGCTGGTGCAAGTCTTGGGAGAGGCAAAAAGGTCTTTGCCTGTGTTACCCACTGCTGCCACAGAGGAACTGCAAGAAGAAGCCTCAGTCATAAACTGGGTGGTCTTTCAACCCCTGGTGGTTTCCCACTGAAGAAAAGAAAAGGCTCGATATTCTAATGAATACTGCACACTCAGACTAGACAAGGCAGAGATACTGGAAATACCAAAATGAAGTTTCAGAATGGATGGAATTTCAGAAGTTCCCAAGTACTCTCAAACATAAATGCAGTACAAATTTTGTATCTTACTGAGTACTTTTGAAGATCTCCTATGTAAGCTGTCCTTCCCTCTTTCCAGTGGGAATTTAGCAAAGAGCTCCTAAAGTCTGATATTCCTTGTGTTTGTAAACTGTGGGATAACAGGCTTTGCTTACTTAGATCTCAAATGTCAGCATATCAGAGGATCCTTGACTACGAGAAGAGCTGAAGGAGAAGGCCTAGAAGAAGGCCTTAACAGGAGCTGGTCTATTTAGATTTAGCTGCTTGTTAAGTACTGGTCCCACCAACTGGTAACCATGGTGGTGACCCTTAGTTGCAAACATTCAGCTCCTTTTTCATCTATTTCTAAAATGCAAAGCTAACTACAGCTCTATCAAAAGGTGGTTTTGATTTAAGAAACAAAGATGTAAGGATGCACAATTTGGTTAATTAGCCTGCACAACTTTAGAGCTGTGAAAGTCAAAACCCCAAATCCCTCCAGCTGAGACCAAGCGAGGCAAATTCTCTCATTATGGGTTCTACCACGGTAATACATGGTGTTTACATTCCCAGCTAGTAAGATTATTTGAAGTAGCTGCTTATGAATAACTGACCATACCGGCTATTTGCACAGCCAGGAGGCAGAGATAAGGAAAATGGTGTTTTCTACAGGAAGAGTTCTCATCTCCTCCTGTTGAGCTGATAAGCTTTACCATAGGTTGAGGGGCCAGAGGTGTTTTAAAGGCAGAAGGAAGACTCCTTTCTGCACCATCACTGAACGGGAACACTGTTTAAGGAAAAATACCTATCCTCTTTACAGACATGTCCCATGCCAAAGTTAAGCCACCAACTCTCCCATTAGCCCTTTCAAGAGAGCTAAGGCCAAGCACTGCCAGGTACCACAGGTATTTAGTGAGACAAACTGCTGCTGCCAGGCAAGGACCCATTTCATGACTGAGATGAAAAGACTGGGCTCTCTTTCTTAGGAGAGCAAGAGAAGATGGAGGACTTGGACAAACACAACATTGAAACCACAAAAAGAGAGATGAACCCCAGTACCAAGGCAACCATAGACATATGTGCAAGTCTTAACAACCATTTGGGCTGACCTATGGCAATATGGTCCCTACATGACTCAGAGCTAAATCTGCACCCATTTCAAACACCATCTTTCAGATTCCGTCCGATTCCCTCTATCAGTGTAGCCAGAGGTTGCCATGCAATATGTACATCACTTTATGCAGCTCTGACAGCACCTCTCATCTTTTTGCCCTCTCCTTTCTCATCCTAGGGCCCAAGGCAAACAGCCCCTCTTGCAGTTTTAAAGCCTAGCACAAAGCCCAATACCATCCATTGTTTCTCACACACTCCAGAGACACAGATGTTCCTTTTTGGGGAGTATTCCTGCCTCTGGAGTACTTTTTTCCTCTTTGACCTCAAGCAATCTTTTCAGGAGTGCTGGCTGCTGACCACGTAAGCAATGGCAGCACTTAGGGACTTCACCCATGACAAGCCAGGGAGAGCTGAAGATGCACATGTTTCTAGGAAAAGAAATACAGCACAACTGGGTTTACAGCACCATCACCAAGCACACAGCCAGGAGCGTGGGCTCAGAGTCAAGGGCTTTATATAGCAGCGTGAAACCTCCAAGGACACTTAATCACTTCCCTGATAGCAGCTGTACCACCACTTCTTTTTACAGGAAAGTCAACAGGAGGCATATGAGCATATACATAGACTCAAGGCTGAGTACAGCCAGGAGGAGACCCCCATGTCAGTGGTTGGGACACCTCAGAGGATGGCACAAGACCTTGTGCTCTGAGCCTGCAACTAAGTTTGAGCATGCCTCTTGTCAGTAGGAGGAGGATATGGATGCTGTCAGGAATGGAAAGATTCCAGGCATTGGCTCAGAAGTCCTCCCCACAGCTCCCTGGCCCTTGGACTAGCCGCAGAGCTTCTCCTGACGTCAGTCAGGAAGCACAGGTTTTGAAACAGCTTGTGTCCATGTTGCCATACTCGGTGAGCTGCCTTGCTAGTTGGCTTTCAACAGACGGGCTTTCAGCAAACACACTAGTCCTTTTAAACTCCTGCCAAGAAGGCCTTTGGCCAAGATGTACATCTCAGCTTTCTGGAGCTCACAAGTTTTAGGAAAGGAGGACTGAGATTCAGTAATCATGTTTACAGCTTGGAGGGGCCACCCTTGCAATGGCAGCACCAGCAGCAGGTCTGTGCAGTTTAAAGCCACTCAGCTGAGGAGCAATCAAAGACTTGCCAGTTCTCAAACTCTGTCCTTGTCCAGGAAGACCCTCACTGTGGTGTCCTGCCTCCACAGTTTGAGTGTAATTCAACACAGATTGGAGCAGCAGCTAAAGATCTTCTGGGAACCATTTTCACCATACTCCAGGCACCCTCTCTGCCCATGGGCTGAGGACAAGGCAGGGGGGATAGTGGCCACTCAGTGGGATTGCCAGAAACACCAACATATCAGTCTATCCCACAAAGTGTGCCTCATGGACACGCAGGTGCTATCAAAAGCTCTAGGCTGTGGCTGCTTTTCCCTTGGAACTGCAGTGGCTCCATACAAGCCCTTTCTTTATTCTGATCTGGACTCTGGTACTTGCCCTCTTTCTCCAAATGTCTTGGGAATAAGATTTGACTGTTGCAATAGGACATGGGGTAATGCATGGGGTAATGGTTTTAAACTAAAAGAGGGTAGATTTCAACTAGCTATAAAGAAGACATTTTTTACAATCAGGGTGGTGAAACACTGGAATGGGTTGCCCAGAGAGGTGGTAAATGCCCCATCCCTGGAAACATTCCAGGTGAAGCTGGACAGGGCTCTGAACAACCTGATCTAGTTGAAGATATCCCTGCTTACTGCAGGGGGGTTGGACTAGATGACCTTCAAAAATCCCTTCCAACCCAAGCTCTTCTACAATTCTATGAAAATCATACAAAATGGGAGACTATGTTCTTCCTTCTCCCCTTGCACACATACATACACACCCCCACTATCAGCTGCTCCCTCCCTTACTGTTATCACCAAAAAATAAAAGCAGAGCTGCAGGAAAGGAAAAATCATCTTTTTGAAAGAAGAGGGGGAAAGACTGAATTGCACAATGGCTGAGCTGGAGTGGAGGGTTCGGGAGCAACAGAGGGACACCTGCAGCTAAACCCCGGACACGAGGCCTCCCTCTGGTTATGTCAGCGAGTATCCGTGACATTGTATAATCATGTACATGGCTGGCTCCATAAATAGCTCCTCTGATCAGCAACACCCGAATATCCTTCCTGCCTGGGTCACTAATAGGAGTTTGGGGGGAGGAAGTAATGCAAGGCAATACGATTTAAGCAACGTGGCCTTGCTCATGCTGCTTGGGTGTCTCTGACAATCACCAAGCGTAGCAGAGAGGCAGGTCGGCAGTGAAGGGGAAAACCTTCAGCCTTCAGGTTTTGCAACCTTCACGCTGAAAGCTACACGGGGCTATGTGCACAGGGCTCGGTAGGATGCTGGAAACAGATGCTGCTGCAACATTAGAGGAAATCCTCCCTTTAAACGAGGGTATTAGCACGCAGTTCTGTATCACGCTTTGCCAGCAAATTCCTCCCATCCACACATTTTAAAGGCACAGCGCCTGCAAAGCACCATTCTAGAAATCCTAGGGTTTCTCCAGTCGCTCATTCCAACATTCAGTTTACCAGCCTAAGGAAAAGATACAAATGGACTTGACATCTTCTGACAAAGCCCTGAGATTCATCCCTAGTGCTGCCTCTTGTTTCTGGGTGAGGCAGGAATAATTTATCAGCCTGCTGATCATTGCCCTTCCTCTCAAAGCCGTCATATGGACACTGAGGGAAACAAGCTGGCTTTGCCTTCATTCCTTTTCTTTTGTGCACAGCCAGTCTCAGACATCCCATGCTCCTCTCTCAAGTCCATTTTCCACGGGAGGATTTCTCTGAGAGCCGAGAAGCTTGGCCCTTGAAGTTCAGCACAGAATGTGGGACCTAGAGCAGAGCTGTTTGTTTGTGTTTTTATTTAAGCTCTTTGATTAAATATTAACCAAAACCAAGCAATATAAAGGTTTAAGAAGATGAAACAAAAGTCCAAACAGTCTCTCCACTCATCGTGTGATATCTATTTATTTTTCAGGCATCTACAGCATCTTTCAGGGAATGAGACATTATGTAAATAAGCAGCAAGCACATCGCCTACTTTCTGTGTTTGTTTCTTTTTAAACATTGATGTATTTTATAACTGGGAACATCAGGGAAAAGGTTCTTCTCCAAGCCTCTTTTAAAAATCAGTAAACAAGGGACTACGACTTTGAAGAACTGCCCAGAAATGCAGCAAAACCACATTTATTTCCTCCTTCACCTCAGTGCTGTTTGCAGACCTCGGTTACTACTTTTTTGGGGCCCACACAGAACAAGATTCTGGAAAAGGAAACAATTAAAAAAAAAAAAAGGAAAAGTAAGAATATCTCACCAACAGTATGCTTGCCATAAAGAAGCTGCTCCAAAATCGCAGTCTTTCCCACCGAGGCCATTCCACAAACCACCACCTTGTAGCCCTTCCCCATCTTTCCCGTGAGGGCAGAGTCAGCAGGTGAGCCCTGTGCAGACACAGGAGTCTGTTAGCCCGGCACGGTGGCACAGCTCAGCACCAGACACAAGCAAAGCCCCCAAAAGGCAAGAGGCAAAATGCAAAGCAGTGGGTGACTGGGAGGCACAGCTCCCTCCCAGGCGCTCGCCAGTGACTGGTATTTTTAGGACTAGAGTTTCCTCCCACACCATTTTTTAAGGTTTTAGGCTGCTGCCGTCGGTGCTGATGATTCCCTGCAGCCTTGACGCTCATCCCATTGGGCTTGGGGAGACTGTTTGTGAGCACTAAAGTTTGTAAACCTGCTGGGGAGGGGCTGTGCTTGCTGGCATATGTGTACATTGGAAGACTTATCGGGCTTCGTGTTTTTGCTGCGGGCCTGATGGTATCTGGTGGTATCAGGATGGCTTCTGGAAACATGACAAAACAGTGGTTCCCTCCTTTTTATTTCACATACAGAGTGTTTCTACCTTTTACAGATTAGGAGCTAGAAAATAGGAGCATTAAAGGCCGAAGCACAGGAAAGCAAATGCAAAAGCAGGTTTTTTTTAATATATTTTGGGGGTTGGTTTTAGCAGGAGGCCTCCAGAAGCCAGGGCAGTTCCCTCTGCCAGTGAGCCATGGCAGGGCGGCAGGCCCTAACCCTCAGGTTGCTGTTGGAGCAGTTTGCCACAGAGAGAGCAGACCAGTACCTTTTTAGGACCAGGAGGGGCTGATCTTGTCCTGCTTCAATTCCAGTTTAACCGGGTAACCCCTCAGAAGCCAGAGTGCTCTGCAACGCATGCACTGAAAAGCAGAAAGGTCACCCCACCGCAGCCACAGGGAGACGGGGGGACTTTTCAGGCAGGGAAAGCCTGATTCCATTTTGATAGTCAGAGCCCGACAGCTCTGCAGCAACACACTGGGGACATTGTTGGGAGCCAGGGTGGGGGATAAAAGGCCTTCTCAGCACCAGGCGCCTTCTCTGCTCCTGCAAACCCACCTCTGTGGGCACAGAGGAGGTGCAGGATGCTGGGGCATCCCTGCGGCCCTGTATGCTGGAGCGGTGTGAGCAAACCGGAATGTGGGACCTGCCTGCACCGACAGCGATAGATAAAGCCGGGGCCTCGGCCCCAGCACCGGCTGCTTGCGCTCCCCCAGCCCCCTCCAGCCCTGCAGCACCCGCGGCTCCCGGCCGCCAGCCAAGGGCACTGCACTGCGCCCCACGTCCACCTCAAACCCCGCACCTAACAGGCCTTACGGCCATTTTTAGGGCGCGCTTTTTTTTTTTTCCCCTTAGGATTTATAATTTCATTTAATGATTGCATTTTAATTATTATTTATTAAGATTTTTTAAGGATTCTTGTCAGGATTTCTTTTAAAGTACTTCTTTTTAGGTGACTCCCGCCCCCCCGCCCCCGATCCGGAGCTACTTTGGGACTCTCACGGCGGGGGGAAAGGGGTATTTCAGAGGATGCCCCCGCCCAAGGCTAGCCCCCCTTCCCCTCCCCGCGGGTCACCAGCCCTGCCGTGGCCGTGGCCGTGCCCCGGTGCGCGCCCCCGCCTGCAGCTCCGCGCGGCCTTTGCCCCCCCCGTCCCCCGCCCCACAACGAGCGCGCACCTGGACCCAGCTTCCCCCGGCGCCCCATTGAGCCGCGCCGGGCTGGCGGGGAAGGCCCCACCCCCTGCCGCCCATTGGCGGGCGGCCTGGTCGGGCCGGGGCGGGGCGGGGCGAGGAGGGCGGCCCGGCTGCCCCAGGACTACATTACCCATGAGGCGCCGCTATCGCCGCCGGAAGTGTGATATCACCGCAGGGGGTTGTGGGAAGGAAGCGTCTTCCTTTCCGGTGCTGGGCGCCATCAGGTGAGGAGTTGTCTGTGCTCGGGCTTTCCCCCAATCTGCTTCCATCCTGGGCCTGGGGTGATCATCTGTCCGCCCCGCTGCCGCTCCCACCCGCTGCCACCCTGGCGGGGAGATGGGGCTGCTCCTACGGCGCGGGGGCTCTGCGGGGAGTGGGGCCCGGGGCCTGGGTGAGCCGCAGGCCTAGGAAGCCAGTGGAGGGCCCGTAGACTGCGCCTCGTCGGGGCGGGCTGGCTGCCCGGCTGCCCGGGGTGTGGGTTCGGGAGGGGGACACTCAGGCCAGGGTTGGCTGGTGTGAGGGGAAGGCAGTGCACTGCAGCGTAGCGGATTCATGTTGATTACAGGCCGCACCTCCTGGTGTGGGTCTGGGTTTGCAGCTGGTTTGTGGTGTTTTATGCCATAATGCACCTGTAAAGGAGGGGTGGCTTAGGATGCCCATGGCTGGTTAGAGAGGGTTGTGGAAAACTGCCATGAACAGTTGGGGGGTTTTTGTACAAATAAAGCTGGGTTTTTCTGATGGCAATTTGGGTGGTGGTTTGATAGAGCTCATTTATATGTGCTAATTGCTGCAGGTGCGTGAGAACACAAAGGTTTATAGGAAGAATTAAACCACATTGAAAATAAAGACCACACCACCCAAAGTCACATATTTCTATATAAATTAATATTTATAACTTGATTCTAAAGTTATGTTTTATGTTAAGTACCGATTTTGATAGCATCTGACATACACACCTGAAAAATTCTCAGCTGAGCAGTTCAACACTTAAGAACATACCAAAAGGAAAAAATTGCTGAGAATGACAACTGGCCTCTGTTCTGTTGGAGGCTGCCAAGTATGAGCCTCGTTACCAGATGTGCCAGTGG
The DNA here is from genome assembly GCA_020745705.1 of Hemiprocne comata. NCBI lineage: Eukaryota > Metazoa > Chordata > Aves > Apodiformes > Apodidae > Hemiprocne > Hemiprocne comata. Next base: position 41,152,303 of record CM036587.1, read on the forward strand.
TGTAAAGAAGCTTGAGAGCATCTTATGTGTCTGTGGTGTTATATGTAGGGTTTTATGGAGCATCTCTGTTGGAAGTTGTTCAAATCTGGAATGAGGTTTGGTGCACTTTTTTCATTGACTCCTCGATTCAGCAGGTAGACAAACATGGGTGCCTACAAGTACATCCAGGAGCTATGGAGGAAAAAGCAGTCAGATGTGATGAGGTTCCTCCTCCGTGTCCGCTGTTGGCAGTATCGCCAGCTGTCTGCCTTGCACCGAGCTCCTCGGCCAACCAGACCAGACAAAGCTCGCAGGCTGGGATATAAGGCCAAGCAAGGTAATGGGGCATAGAGATGCAGTCCATGTGCTTCATGATGGAGTGACCAACTTTTATGTCGGCTTCCTTCCTTCCTGAAGTGCTAGTAGAGTAATGAAATCTGAAACTTAAATATTTCCCGGAATCTCAAGTGTCCTATATTAAATGAACTTTATATTATAAATGTGTTAAAGTGGTAGCACTGCCCACAGCCTGAAACTGTACTGGATGTATTTTTGAGTTCACTCCTGTGGCCATTTTGACAGATGGAGATCAAGTGGGCTTTGGGTTTAATTCTTGTGCTGTGTTGCTGCTGCAGAGTTGACCAATGCTTTTAGTATCCTTGGTTTCAAGGGTGTCATTTTTCTGCCCAGATTTTATCATGCGTTATTATATTGACTGTGTTACAGCTGTATGTGCTTGAGCAAGCAAGATGACGTACATTGGGGTGCCATTAGAAAATAGTTAGTGGTCACTGAAAGAAATCTGGGGAAAGTGGCCGCCCATCTGCAGCCCGAGCAAGTACTTGAAACAAGATGTTTGTTCACCATGAAAATACAAAGCTTAGAGTCTATGTTTCTGTGATGGCTTGTGAAGTTTGTCTCTTTTCCTCATTTTTAAGTGATCACATTTCAGCGGGGTTGGTGGGTGATTTGTGATTCAGTGCTTTGTGAATGCTACTATCAGAAGATGGGGTTTTGGGGTGGTTGTTTCGTTGAGTTTCAGGGTGGGATGTTTTTGTCTCACAATGTAGCTGTTCTGGGTGTATTTGGAACCACATAGTGGGAAGGTGCCATCAACTCTGGTTTGGAAAAGTAAAAAATAGTTGTGATGGGACATCACTTCCCTTACTCACTTGTAATGGAAGTAACAAAAACATCTTGTGCTAGCCACCTCCAGTTGTAGGTTTTGGTTAAGATTGGTATAGTGATCTAATTTTCATGTGAAGGCTTTTGGGTTTGGAAATGCAGTGTGAGCATGAAAAATTGGCTTGCTGTGATTTGCACTTGGTACACTGCACAATTCGTCTAGTTCCTAAGTCACTGTTTCTTTTAGGTTACGTTATCTACCGTGTCCGTGTTCGCCGTGGTGGTCGTAAACGCCCAGTCCCGAAAGGTGCAACCTATGGTAAACCTGTGCATCATGGTGTTAACCAGCTGAAGTTTGCCCGGAGTCTTCAGTCTGTTGCAGAGGTGACTCCTTTGGTTATCACTGAGAAACTTGACAGTAGGAAGGTCTTACTTGGTCTTTGAATGTTGAAAATACTCAGAGACAGAAAAATCCCAAACAACCTTTTTGTTAATGTGTGAATACCTGATGGCAAGAAAGCACCAGAATGTCTAGAAAAGCTGTATTGAGACAAATGAAAAAAACTATTCAGACTTGACAAATGGGGTCTGGGGAAAGTACTACTTAGGCATTCGTAGTGTATACTTACTTCTAGAGTATGCCACAATATTTGTAATGAAAAATAGGCAACTGGTGTGAACCCCAGTAAAATAAAGGGTTAGGCATGAAGAATAAAAATTGAAATATGCTAAGGTGGTTGACTTCACTCATCAGTGAACCCCACCACTGTGCTCCCTGCCATGTTGTATGTATTACCTGCTTTAGTAGTGGTCCTTTCAGAGAGCACAGATGAGTTCCCATCTTAAACTCTGGGTCACCTGTTTGTGTAGCTGTACAGTGTACTTGGCTGTACCAAAGGATCCAAAAACAGTGTGCCAGAGACCTCCTGGTTCTTTATAAAAAGCTTTGATACCTCACAAGCACAAAGATCGGTGATTAACTTGTTTTTTAGGTGAGATGATGTTACCTGCTGAAATACTCAAAATGGAAACTTTCATTTGATGACATCTTAAATTTTCATAATGCCACAGTAGTAGTGTTAAAGAGATGTAGTTCTCACCTTTAGAAAAACATTCAGTGGGTTAGAAGTAACGCTAGTCTGCACTCTCAAAAAAGACATTGTTGAAGAATGGAGACTGCTCATTGCCTTTCTGTCTTGAAGCAGAAGACTTTTCTGTTCCCAGGACTTAAAAAACATTAATAAGTGACTTCAGCAAGTTGAATACAGTGGCTTTTGTAAAAAGGGGGAAAAAAATAAAAGGGATGTGATAATGTAAAAGAAACACAGGTGATTGGTTTAAATTAAAGATGTGGTTCTATGTCTTCAGTGTTCATGGCATGCTCATGTATGCTATTGCCAGCTATGTGATTGCTAACCCCACGCTCACTTGTGTTGACAGCTCATGGAAGAGGTTATTTGCCCTGAGTTCTGGTTTGAAATTTTCTGAATCTTAACACAGTTTTCCTGGAAGACTTAAATTTTTCAGAGGGAAATACTATAGACATGTAAAGCCTCCATTGTAGCTACCATCCCCACATAAAAGCTGGTTGAGAGTGGTTGGCATTTTAATGTTTATTATATATTGCTCTCACATGCTGGCATAGAACAAGGACTTGAAAGAATTCTAATATATATGCAGAAAATAGTCATGTGCTGTGTAGTGTAGCAATAGGTTGGGATTGCATTGGGATAGAGGATGGGTGGGCTCCATTGGTTTATACTTTCCCACAGTGATGATAAAGTCCTGGGACTAAACACACTTCTAGTATTTAAAACAAGGAGGATTCTTGACAGGTGAGGCAGGTGGAGTTGCATAATTAGTACTTTCTGCTTTATTTTGTTTTCTGTACTAAGGCTGCTGCTTTCCAACCACAAGTGAGGGTCAGAATAGCCAGCACTAATATACCAGCAGTGGAACAAAGACTTGTTACATCAGCTCTTTCTCTTCTCCTGTCAGCACAGGCTTGTTCTCTGCAGAAATGTCTTTCTCCCCTGTAGCTTTCGATGTGCAAATTGATCGGTCTTTCATAACTTCCCACAGAAGATTGTTCCATGGCCCCAAGTTCAGCTTGTGCTCTTCATCTTCACATTAAAGTTGTTTTTAACTCTGCATATTTACTTATTGGGTTCTTCTGTGTACAAAGTAATTCTTTCTTTTGTCAGCCAAGCACCTTCCTCCCCAAATTCTTAAAAACCCATTTAATGTAGGAATGCAGCCTTTTTTTTTTAATACAGCATTCCTTTCAGCTATTACTTTTTCTTGTGTCTTTGCAACTGTTCTTTTAGGAAGAGAGGGTATCTCAGGGCAAATTGAAATTTCTAGCACCTGCAAAATTTTAGGTTTGAGTTACTCATATTTTTCAGCGTGAAGAATGCCCTGCATCCATGATTTTCCAGCCTTTGCATTTATTTTTTTCCTCTAGGAACGTGCTGGCCGTCACTGTGGGGCTCTGAGAGTCTTGAACTCCTATTGGGTGGGTGAAGATTCCACTTACAAGTTTTTCGAAGTGATCCTGATTGATCCCTTCCACAAGACCATCAGGCGCAACCCTGATACCCAGTGGATCACCAAGCCCGTCCACAAGCACAGAGAGATGCGTGGGCTGACATCAGCCGGGCGGAAGAGTCGTGGTCTGGGCAAGGGCCACAAATTCCACCACACCATTGGTGGCTCACGTCGTGCTGCCTGGAGAAGGCGCAATACCCTGCAGCTGCACCGTTACCGTTAATTCTTGTAAATGTAACAATCTAATAAAGCTGATGTGGGTTGTTGAATTTAACAAGTGCTTCTGCTGCTTCTTGGTTTATGTGGAGAAGTGTAGAATTCTCCAGGAGTTCAGTTCTTTCCATGTTTTGAAAGGCTTTGGAAAATATCATTTGATACTTGTGAAGATTGTAGGCTTCAAGCATAGAGTTCTGTGATGGGTTTTGCTTTTTTATAAGAAGACTGAAAAGATGTGTACTGTGTGAATTGAAAGCCTAATGGCTAGTTCATGTTCTTTTTTCTTTTTTTGCTGGTCTGGGAATACTTCTTTACTGTCTGTAGGTCGGGGTCTCTGAGTCCTGTGCTTAGACTGAAGGCCAGCTTTGATCTTGTGCAATGAGATGTAAACTGAAAGTGCTAGTATATTTTTTTATAGGTGATTAAATACTAATGGCAATTTTATTTTTTCAAGTTCTATTTTTTTGTACGTCTTCAGTGTGAAACCAGCTCTTGAGCTTGGGTTATCTGCAAACACTGGCCAAATCTACATAGCACAGAATAGCAAAGGTAAGGCTTGCTCTGTTCATTAAAGTGCACAGTATTTTAAATATGGACACTCAAAAAGACCTGTGTGATGTTTTAGTTTGGCTAATAAAATACTGACTCTAGAGTTGGTATTCCTTAATTTGTGCAAGATTTTAGGCTGTTCATTTTACATTTTGCAGTGGAGACCGTTTCTTAGATCTGCCTTTTGATACCAAAACAGAATATTTCTCTGATGTTGAAGAGCTGCGTTCTGATTTACTCTGCATGGCTAGGTGGTAGAAATAATCACATTTGGGCGACAGTTAAAGATGAATGTATTCTAAGCTACATTTTGTGAAATTACAGTGTGACCTTTCAGCATGAAGTCAACTTGCATATAAATGCTGAGAAAAGAGTAACTGCAGTTTCTGGTCAATTAACTGCACAGCTGTCCTAGCTTCCACAGATTTCATACCACATGCAATGGGTAGTGATAGGAAAAGGGATTGATAAAAGGCCCAAAGAAGTAGCTGTGTCTTTCTAGAGCTTTAACTTGGGATTTGTAAATGTTTTTAAACAACAGAAAACTAATGCTGAGACTAAAATGTGAAAGATCTGCCCTGCAACTGAAATCAAACTTCCTTTGCTCTTCTGAGTTCTTACAAGAGGACTAGTGTGAAGAAGAGACTCTGCGAGCATATTCTTAAAGCCAGGAAGAAGGGGTGAAGAAGCCAATCCTTCCAGCACGTTTTGTTCAGGTCAAGCAAAAAAAAAAATTAAAATTACTCTTTTGTAGATATGTTAAAAAGTGCTTTTTGCTCTTTAAAGGAAGGGGATTTTATTTTAACCTTTCCTGTGAGGGAGGAAGTAGTATTAGGAAGACGATTCTTGAAAGCAGCTTCTCTGATGGTGTAGGACAGGAAAAGGAAGTTCCGAAGAGCAGACTCCTGGGAGTCTGAGGGTACTGTACTGGAGTTTGTTGAGCTGTTGAGGACCCTTGCCACTCACTGATGGTGGAAGATGACTTGGCAGTCAGCACTAATGCTGTGTGTCTCTTGCCAGTGTTCAAAACTGGTAGTAGGTGGGGTATGTCTTCAGTGAGACTTGCCTGAGGTTTCCCATCAGAGGCCTGCAGCTTTTTGAACTTTAAGAGGGGAAAAATACTATCCCCTCCAAAGTTTGTTGAAATCTACTAGTAAAAGTGTATGTGAGTATCCATCAGACTAGCTCAGAAATTTGAAACATGGTTCTGTCTTCAGTGGGAGCTCTGGGTGTGTATGGCTCATCCCAGGTCACCTTAGCATCTTCTCACACTGAAAGTGTCTTACGTGCTGTCAGTGTTTTGGGTTGGATTGAGGGGAAATTGCAGTGCAGTATTAGTGTGAGGAGGAAAGGCAAATTTCTGAAATCTCTCTTAAAAAGGCAAAACATTAAGGAAAAACTTTTTGTTTGGATTTGTTAGCTTGGGAAATGAGGCTTAGAGGTTATGTGATCCCTGCCTTTCCTACTTGATTCTTGAACCTGATGTGCAAGTTCAACAGATTGCAAGTCTGTGTTCTTAAGACTTTGGTGAAAATCAGTCATCTGAGACAGTCTTAGTGAGAGGCTCTAAACTTGAGTTCAACCCTCCTTATACACATGGAGGAATCCAATAATTGGTTTCCAAGCCATCTACCTACTTGGCTTTGCTTGTAGGACTGCTGATTTCTCAGTCTGAACAGGCATGTTTTAGACATAGTTAAAAGCTGTCTGGTTTCTAGGCAAGACATAACCAGTGCCACAGTTAAACTGCAGAGAAATGGGGCTGCACAGTGCCAGCCTATTTCAGCCTGGTATGAGGTGCTGTTGAAAATCATTGACTGTAAGCTTTTATGAGGCTGGATTTCACTTTTGTGTAAGCTGCCCAGATTAAGTAATCGCTCAGCCTTTGGTAGAAGGTGAGGGCCTGGCAAGTAATTCTGCTCCTGTTAGAAATGAATTCTGTCCTGAAGGGCAGGATGTGTAAAAACAGATTGTGTGATTTACCATGTTCTTTAAATAAACAAGTAGTAAACTCCCTTCCATGTAGCTAATAGAAGTGCTCATTATTTGGCAACACTAGCTAAGTTGTAAAGTACAGGCCATGCTAATCAGCAGCAAGTGTAATTGTTTCCTCACATCGTTTCAGAAGCACTGGGAATCTCTGTGAGGCAGCTGAGTGAGTGCTGCTGGGTGAGGGATGCTGGTATGCTGCCTGCAGTAGGCACAGAGCTGATGGAGGGGGCAGTGGGCTGCTTCCTTGCAGCAGAGGGTCACTGGTGATTTGGGGGGGGGTATAAGAATGAAGTAGTTAGCAATGGAGGAGAGTAATAGCTGAACTTGCTTACTTGTCTCTGCCCTTGTCATGCAGCAGCTGTTCACTAGCCTTGACCTAGTGAGAAAGGTGACTGCATGTGAACAGTCTGGTTCAGCTAACGAATTCAAAAGCTCCTCTAAAAATAGAGCCAGATTCCTACTCTTTTATCTACTCTCAAAGATGGGAAAAAACATCTTTTTTTGCCCTTGTATGGTTCTTTTCCAGCCCACACAGGTCTAGTTCTGCAAGGATCAAGCCAAAATACCCAGAGTGATGGAAACACAGCTTCAGCCACAAAAGAAGCAATTTGGATTTGAATTGGACAGTCTTTTCTGGGGCTTGGAGCAAGCACCAACTTCTTGATCCAATCCTTTTCAAGCAGTTGCTTGAAATGTGAAGCTGATAAAAGAATGGAGAGCCTGTGGGTTGTTATTCTCTTCATGTGTCAAGGTTCTGAATCAGCCTCAATTTGATAATTACATAGTGTTTAGGTTGCAAAGTCTAGCTCCCTAGAGTTAGGAAGTGCCTGAGCTACACTGCTTACACAACCTTTAATTTGGTGGCTATCCTGCTCTTACCTAACGTGCCAGAAGAGGCAGGCCTCTGGCAAACCCAGAACTGCAACCCAGTTCTACTGGGCCCCTTGTCACTGCCTGAAATTCAAGAGAGCATGCTTTTCTTCAGTATCAAATGATGTTCAATGATATCCTATAATTAAAGGCTCTTATGTAATGAAGATGACATTTAATCTTATTAAGTACTGTCAACTCTCCATCATTCAGGGAAATGGAGAGCTGGGGTATCCTGGAGATCAGGAAGCTCAGTGGGAGCAGATGAGTGATTAAATTAAGCCTGGCTCTGTTAAGATCAATGCTGGCTGAGAGCACTCTCAGATGGAAGGTGGCTCCCTTCTGAGCCTGCCCAGGTCTCCCCGTGTTGCCTTCCTGGTACCAGGCTTTAGAAAAACCCTTGTTAGTTAGTATGCTGGGCTGGAGCTGGCTCCTTAGGGCCTATGTAGCCTGTATCTTGCCACAAAAGGGCTCTTGAAGCATACCTCTGGACCCAAGCTGCATATCCACATGCAAGTTCTCTTGGAAACACAAAAATCGAGAGACACATTGGAGGAAAAAAAAAAAAAAGGCAGAAAGACATGACAAGTCTTCTGGGTTCCAGCTGGGCTTGTCAGTACTCCAGTGTTGCCCAGTGACAGGAACATGTTGCAGAGGAGTCTATGGGTAGCTGGGGTCCAGCAGGGTTCATCAGCCAAGTTTGTGTGATGCAGTCCCTGGGGTATAAACCTGGCTAGATCCAAGTCTCAATGCAGAACTAGCTCTGGGTTCCTGTGTCTCTGGGGTCAATCTGCAAGCCCAACAACCCAGGCAGCATCTGCGCTTCACCAAAGCCAGAGCAGAAGGACGGTTCTTGATTGGTGTTGAGAACTGTAGGCTGTGCAGTGCTCCAGCCTTCCGTCTCCCAGGCCTCCTCACCAACTTGTGTGTCAGTAGCCAGGAGAGCAGGCAGAAATCAAGACCCTATTACACTCTGCATTGTGTTCACACGTGTACAGAAAATGAGTCGCCATCCCCAGAGAGCTCATACGCCAAGTGGAGGAAGTAGCTCATTAGTCTGGTGCTCACTCATTCATTTATTCATACATTTTTCTTCCAGCATTGTTTTTCTGTGACTAACAAGCAATTATTTGAACCCTTTTCTTGTATGCAAATCGCAGCCCTTCAGCTCATCCACTGCTGGGATCCACCTGCCTCTCTCATGGGTTTCATCATTAGTCAGATGAGTTTAGATAGCAAGTTACACAACCTTTATAAATAATGTGTTTTGAGCTTTATGTTTTTCATTCATTCAGAGCTATATATAAAAATGATGTTTTATAAGTTGCTATGTTTGCAACTAATTGGAAAGCAGTCTTGTCAATGCATGGTTAAAGTCACAGTAAACCTTTTAGGTAAAATAGAAAATTTTGTATTGTTTTCTCTTTGTTTAGAAGTTATTGCTACAGGTGTTGATGGAGAACATCTGCTTATGATCTTCTTCACAGACAAAGACACAAAGATTCAGCAACACAATAAAAATCAAGGACAGAGATAAATCAGTTAATATTTATGAATTTAGGAAAAGAGGTGGAAATACAAGGAACTCCCTTGATTTTTTTAATAGAGCTGTACCTACATTATTTATACAAACTATATGATTAAATTGATTCTATGGAATCTAGATAATCTAGTTCCCAATCTGATTATAGGTAGTTTTATTTCTGACAGGTGCCTGGTTGTCCAACAAATACAAAGAACTTGTACAAACTGTGAGATACCAACTTTTTCAGGTTAAGGCAAATTATTTTTACTGGGAAGGTGATAACTGCCCCTTATGTGTGATAAACATTTTAGATTACACCTGTTGTTCAGGTTTTGGACCCTGTTTTAACCAAGGAGCAATTTTAAAGCAACAGTTACACCATATCCATGGGAAACAAAAAATCGATTATTACTATGATGGGTTACACTGGAAACCAAATTCTTACATTTATGATTTATGTTGCCAAGAAGGAAAAAAGGAGAAAAGAGAACAACCCACTGCGAACAACTGAATCACTGTTCTGACTACTGAGGTTAAGTGAAAAATTCCACTATAATTATTGTGTTCATTGGCTAGATTAATAAAAATACAAGAATTATAATATGATGGAAAACATATGGCATACGTGAGTTCTGTTTTCTCCAGTGATGGTCCCATCTGTTTGGGACTGAAAATTTTAAAATACCTCTCTAATAAACAATCTTGCCTTGTAGTAGGTGCCATTCTGGCAACATTCTGAGGTTTTAATTTATTTTAGGAAAAATAATTTTAAAATAAGGAAAGAAGATATTTGCTTTGAGCCTGAATGATTATTTTAGCCAAATTGCGAATGTGCGGAAATTAAACGCAGAACTGGAATTTTGTCCAGATCATAATGAACATTGAAACCTGATGGTTTTTGCAGATTTTGCAAATTGTTCTGAAATTATATTAACTGCATTACGGTTTGTATATTGAATTGTATGGTCCTTTCATAGGAACTTTGTAACAGCAGTGAAGCTTGAATCAAATTCACCATATGCAGTGGAGTGAGATGGAGAGCCAGGAAAGCAATTACCCTCCATCTTTCTGCACTTTGGCCCCTGAAGTGGTTAACTCTGGACCACCTCTTTCAGCACTTACCAGCCAAGCCAACCAGACCTATCTCGTTTCTCCTGTGCAACAGGGTACTGCTTGCTGCTGACTCAGTTCTTTTTGTTGTTGTTCCGTATCAGTGAGACTGCCGAAGTTGTAGTCTTTTGGGTTTGTAAAAAATGAGCTTCTCATATTTGTGTGCTAACTCTGTTGTCAGAAGAGCTGACCCCAGCTGCCTGTCACACACAGCAGGGAGGAGAAGAGGTGGGAGAGTGGGAGGTCTAAGCTGGCCAGCTCTGGGGCAGGAAATTTGCTAATTCAGCGATAGTCCCAGTTTAATGTGTCCTGCTGAGATCTGTCACCCAGGACTGGATTAAGACTTGGTGTTGCCTCAAAGTGGAAAAAACAAACAAACAAACCCAAGCGTGAGCTAATCAAGACCCTGGCTCTGGTGACAGAAGCATGGATACAGCGTTTGGCAGTGCCTGGCCTCCTGCCACCCGTGCAGGGCCAGTCCAGAGATCTAAGCACAGTGTCTGCTTTTGACAGGGACCAGCAGTGGGTGTTTGGAGAAGGGCTGGTGAGCACAGAGCAAGTCCAGCCCCACATGTAGCATCTCTGGTTCTCTGAAGAGCAGGATAAGGATTTCTTAACACTGTGGTTGCCCTTGGACTGCCCTGCTCAGTAACTGCCGCGGGACCTATGCACCAACAGCCACCCAGGGCAGCTGCAAGCTGCCACATCCAGAGCTAGCTGGGAACTCCCACGGGGCTTCTGGTTTAGCCGGAGCGTGAGCTTGATCCATACACGGGATGGCATCTGAAGGCAGATAAGGAGAAAATTACTGGCTTGACTCACAGGTGCCTCTTGTAATTTGAAATGGGAAGTGGAAGTACAACCTGTTTTGATGGTCTGCTCATGGAAGCTCACTGGACCAGAGACTTGCCAGATGACTCAGGGAAAGAGGGTTGTTCACCAAGAACTGCTGTATCAAGGATTTGGCAGGGTTATATAACAAGCAGCTGTCCTTCCCCTTGGATAACGTGCCTTATCCACGAGCCTGATGCTTACAACTGACCAGTTTTGAGGAACTGCAATAAAACAAAACGGCAAGTGCCTGGAGCCATTCTCAGGATGCAGCTGAGCTCCTGCCTGAAACAGACCTATTATTTGTTTCTGGACATTGTGCTACAGCTGTTCAGGAAGGGAAGACAAAATTTCACTGCTACCCATTCCTTTGCAGTGGTTCCACTTAAGTCATGTTTAGCATGACGTACTTTGCTCTACTTAGCAAAAGCACTAAAACTAGTTGTGGAGAACGTACCTGTTTGTTTGCTGTTAAAATGGCTAAAGTTCAAAGTGTGATCTTTTTGCTTTTTGGGAGCTGGGGCAAAGCTGACTTCTTTTGTGTGCTTCAATTTTGCTATGTCTCTTTCAATGTCTGTCCTGGAAAAGTTTGCACAGGATTAAGAATTGGTGAAAATTGTCAGAGTTTGTAGCTGGAGGTAAAGATCCTTTCTATCATAAAAAAAAAATGTTTGCATTCTCTCAGTTCAGAAAAAAAACCCAACAAAACAAAATAAACAAGCAAAAACCCAACACAGAAGTAACAGGAATGCTCCTTTTTGTTACTGTCTAATATCACCTTTGGGAGAACATAATGGACTGTGGCAGGGAATTCCACAAGTATTTTCAGTCCTTGGAGCTGTGTTTGAGACCCTAATTGGGAACTACACGTATTTGCTGATGTTCACATAACAAATAGATGAAGTGATCATGATGATTTTAATAAAACTGGAAGTGCCTCACCAGGTTTTGTTGGTTCACCCATGATCCCTTGAAGGAATGAGAGAATTTGCTTAATTCCTTCTTATTCATAATGGTTTAGACCAGAAATCTCTGAATTATTGTAGTGAGCCAGTTTTGCCATGCGCGAAGCTGGTAGCTGAATCTGACAAAATGCACATCTGTCTTTGTTCATGAGGCTGATAACATCCAGCTCTGCTTCCATCACATCACAAACAAATGGTTCCTTAACAGGAATATCATTGTGTCAGGAGTAATCTGGGCAAGTTGGTGAGGCATAACACAGACAGGCCTAAGGTTCAGGGCAGCCAGAGAGCTCAGTGTTTCCACTGCTTGAACAAGTTCTAAAACTACAAGTGTAGATTAGTTTGGATAGGCAGTGATGTTTGTATCCAGAGATATCCCACAAACATATTTGTAAGATCCTCAAACGTCTTTCTAAGACACTACAAACATAATTTGGATCTTACACTGGTGTTCCAAGATCATAACCCTTTTGCTTTTGGTAGAGTTATTCCAGATTTATCTGGAATCTGAGTTATTTTAAGAAGTGTTCTGTATTTGCAAAATAGTTTGAATATCTCAGATTTGTTCCTAGTATGTTTTCACTCTTGCTGCTGATGCCTTGCGTAGGATTTTATGAGGAAAACTACATTTGTTTTAACACTTAAGGTTTTATAGCTGGAAGAAATTTTCTTTAGTGTAACATTTCAGAAGCCCTTTATGGCTGGTGATATTTCATTGAAAGCCTAAAGATTGAGACCTACTGCATGACTTTATCATGTATAAAGCTTATTATCTGACATAATTTGGTGCATAGCAGGCTTATTTATTTAAAAGGTCACACAATCATATTTCACCACAGTAATGGCATTTTTATCCATTTAATAGGTTTATCCTAAAGCATATTTATTCCTAATGCATTTCATTCTGAAGCCAGTTAATAACTTTAACTCTTCAGGCTCCTAGCAGAATAGAGAAGCCAGCATTTTAGAACAAGATTTTGACCAGTTGTGCCTAATATGGGAGGGCAGTATCTGGCAGGGGCCTATAGGAAAGCTGGAAAGGGACTTTTTACAAGGGCATGTAGTGATAGGACAAGGGGGAATGGTTTCAAACTGGAAGAGAGTAGATTTAGATTAGATAATAGGAAGAAATTCTTTAGTGTGAGGGTGGTGAGATGCTGGAATAGGTTTTCCAGGGAAGCTGTGGATGCCCCCTCCCTGAAAGTGTTCAAGGCCAAGTTGGATGGCGCTTTGAGCAACCCAGTCTAGTGGGAGGTGTCCCTGTACATGCAGGGGTGTTGGAACTCGGTGATCTTTAAGGTCCCTTCCAAACCATTCTTTGATTCTATGACACAAGGTTTAATATGCTGTTCCATGTATCATCTCCTGATATCACTCAGAATCTTGAAGCATTAGACCTTAAATATTCTTTTGACCTCCAAGTTAGCCAGGGTGAGATGACGATCGAGAAAAAAACGACTGCACTATATAGAGCTGCTGAAAGTCTGAAACTGTCCTGGCCCTTTAATTGGCAACTATCCTTTAGGTGGTAACAGGTAGTAATTCTTGGGGCCAAAATATGTATTTGTTTATTCCCCAGAGAAATTGCACTGATTTGAATACCATTGCTTTTGTTTTGCTTGGATGTAAATAGGCAGTCCTCTCTCTTGGGGCCAATGCACAGGGACCAACGGTACCAGCAATGAAAGAATGTTCATTTTCTACAACCTTAGGCTATTTAGGGCCCAGATGCAGGTAGCATTTCCCTCTGTTCATGACTGAGATAAGTTTTCTCTGGCATTTTGCTTGAAAAATATGCCAGTAATCACAAAAACCTTGTGCTGCTCCAGAGGAGAGAAGCAAGGGCAATATGCAAAACCCTGCAGGAGCTGTGGCAAACATTTCTGACTTTGTCACCCCTCCATACAACCTGCAGAGTTTTCCCAAGATGAGGAGAAGGCACCATTTGCATCTCTGCTCTGCCCAGCACTGAGCTTTGGGTTTGCGTTACGCTACATCCCTGCAAGGATTAACATAGTTTACAAAGAGAAAAAGCAAACTAGATTTATGTTTTGGTAGTCTGGAGGGTTCAGAAGGGAAATGGTGGAGCCAAGCTACATGACTTCTGAAGAAATGGTTTTGATCCAGTGACAGCAATGCCACCACACTGGGGATGTCCTGGCCAGCACCATGCCAGGGTCAAGCAATGCCAATGTGATCACTGGCAGCCTGCAGCTTACCTAACTTTCTAGTTAGCACTGATGCTTTGAAGTAAGATGCTCTGCAGGACACTGTGATATAAGAGAGAAGGCAGAAGAAACTGCGGTCTTAGAATGACATTTATTACAAAAGACACCAGAGGGAGAAATGCAGTTGCCCCTGGAGAGGAGTGGGTGATGGGGAGAAGGGACTGGCTGCTGTCAGAGCGGAAGGCAGCAGCTGTCTGCTGACTGTGCCTTCAGTATAACGCCGCTGATGCCTTCTCCAAGACAGTAAAATGTGTCACTAGAAATCACCTGTAGTTAAATCACGTAAGTCTTGGTGTTTCAGTGAAAGGAAAGGGTAGCTCCTGGAACATCCTTTGCACAATCCATTCTGCTTCTCTCCCAAAAATCACAATTGGCCCAACCAAGCAATAAACAATATTATCTTTGTTTCATTAGCCGATTATTTCTGGATAAATAGAAGTAACTTAGAGCACAGAAAAGAAAAGGTGGGCAGTGCTATTACTGCCATATAGTATAGGCTTAATTCAGGCAAAATTAATGCTTTGTCTTTCTGGACTGAAAGTCCATATCCTCAAAAATCTGCAGGGACAGCTGAGGCTATTGCATGAGGTTATTTCCCTTCATTTTGACCAGCCTAGAAGGCCACATGTATTATCAATTTACGTGAATAAATAGCACACCTGCAGTAACACTAAGTGAGAGAGAAAAGCAGAAGTGTTCTGTGCTTCAGGCCATAAACTGCTGAAGAGCTGAATCAGGAAGAAAGTTACCCTATGGGCAAGCTAGTATATAACTGTCTGTTACGAGCTTTTGTATCTTCCTCCGAGGCTCTGATACTTGGCACTGAGAGACAGGATGTGAGCGCAAGGGAACAGTTTGTGAGCCAGTTCCTGTGTTTCAGTTATACTTAGCTCCGTGACTACACTGCTGCTGGTACCTAAGCTAGTTGCATTCATGTCATGTAGGCATGCCCTTAATGGGTAGGCTTTAAATGACTCTAAATTTAGCTTTTGCTTCTTCCTAAAGCGTTCTGCACACATTTGGCCTATGAAGGGATGCGATGACAAGCTAAAGACCTCTGGGACCTCCTTATCAGGATTTCTCTTCCAGAGGGAGGAAAAAATAAAGTGCAACAATCTGAAGAGCTAAATACCTACGCAGAATAGAAATGGAGAATAAGGAGGGAAAGGGGTCAGAAAACTCTGTGTAGGGCTTGACCCAAGCTGACTGTATTCGATAGAAAAATTTCCACTGGCTTCCAGAGGCTGAGATTATTTAGATGAGTTACTGCTATTTATATCATTTAATGTAGGAAAGAAGTCACGGTCATAGCTATCATTATAATGACTTTTAGAGGGCAGTATTTAAGCTAGTAACTGAAGATAGCAAGTAAATCTTTGCTTTAAATAAACTGGAAATGCAAGGATGGAGTTGGTATCAGTTGCCTCACCTAAGAGAAGTGTACTTGTATGAACTAGTTCCACCTGCAGTTGTGGAGCACAAATTATTCAGGATGGACAGATTACTGAAGGTTTCAGAAGGATCTCATCAAACAGACTGACAGGACAGAAAAACAGTGACAAAGTATTTTATATGGGGGAAAATAATTTTCATTATATGTAAACCATCATAAGCTGTAAATAACCTGCACTTACTGTAGATCTGTGCAAATGTCAGCGTTGTTCTGTCAAAAAGACAAATAAGAGGTTAGGAATTTTTTTCCTAAGGTAATAAGGAATGAAGAAACAGAAAACATCAGGAGCTGTTGGGGCATGAAAAGAGGCTTCTCCTTGGCACTCTTCATGTAAACCATTTTTTTTCTCTTTGCAAAGTATATGTTTGGGGATCAAATTCATATTATTGTAAATGTGCCAGGCAGTGAAGAAATTCAACTCGTCCAAAAACAGACAAATGCCTGCTGATGGAAACTCCTACATTCCTGGCTGGTGTGTGGATGTTTACTGGGGTTAGGAGGGCCTCTCCACAGGGATAGAAAGGTGCAGGCTTTCTGTCCCGACCTGAGTAACCACCAGCATTTCAGTCCTGAGGAAAAAGAGTCATCAGCCTCCACATACCTCTGGTGAGGTGGCCAAAGTGCATCCTGTCCCACCATCCAGCTATCAACTGCACTTAACGGTTAAGTCAGCATTAGTTGCTGCAACACTGTTGTGCCACCTCCCATCCAGAGGTAGGAGAGTCTGTAGCACAGATGGGAGTCAATCTGTAACCTCTGGAATTTAAATACTCGGTTTTAGCTGCTCCACGTGTGTGGGGTGGGGGACAAGAGGAGGAAATATTTATTTTCCTTCCCAGGGGTGGGAAAAGGATTGTAGAAGCTTTCTGTCCCACCTTCTGTGTTTTTTTTCCCTTGTCTGCCCTTTCACATGTCGATGCCTCACTTCAGCCTCTTCCCAGAACCACAAGACTTCTGCAGAGAGCAGCATCCTCAGCAAATGGAGGCTGAAGGATTCAGAGGACTGACCAAACAGAAGGACTCCCAATCACTCTTCAGGTGGCCATCCTAGTGCCTGTCTAACCTCCAGGTTGGAGAGGTGCCACACCACTGTGAATGCCAGTAGTACACTGCCTCTCCATAATGCCAGAATTTGTTTTGCCCTTCATGGAGGGATGAACAACCTGAAGGGGATAACATCTCCTCATAGGGATCAAGGAATACGCACTGAGCATCACATCTTGAAAGGAAGTGGCGGCTCAGCAAGTAACTCTAGAGCTTTAGGGGCCAACCTAGGGTTAAAGAGAAGCCACTCAGTAAGAAGCCTAGGCACCATGACTTGGTCAGCTCCCAGAGCCACAAGTTACTATGCCAGTTGTTTGTGGGGGGTCTGGAAGACAACCACAGAATAGTAGGCTGGAAGGGACCTCAAGGATCATCTGTCCAACCTTTCTTGGCAAAAGCACAGTGTAGACAAGATGGCCTGGCACCCTGTCCCTCTGAATCTTAGAAGTGTCCAGTGTTGGGGAAGCCACTGTTTCCTTAGGGAGATTATTCCAATGGCTGATTCTTCTCATTGTTGAAAAATTTTCCCCTGGTGTCCAATAGGAATTTCCCCAGGAGTAACTTGTACCCATTATCCCTCTTCTTTTCCATGTAAAAGAGAGTCTCCTTCTTTGTAGCTGCCCTTCAAGTACTGGAACATGGTGATGAGGTCTCCCCTAAGCCTTCTGTCTCCAGGCTCCAGGAAGTTCTCTCAGCTTTTCCTCATACAGCAGGCTTTCCAGTCCTTGGATCATCTTCCTGGCCCTTCTCTGGACCCTCTCCAGCCCATCCACATATTTTTTGTATAGTAGGGACCAAAACTGAACACAGTATTCCAGGTGTGGCCTGGCAAGGAGTCAGTAGAGTGGAATGAAGACTTACTTATCTTTGCTGGTGATGCCTTTGCTGATGCAACCCAGCACCCTGCTGGCTTGCTTTGCTGCTGCAGCACATTGCTCACTCATATTGAGCTTGTTGTCCACCAGGACCACCAGGTCTCTTTCCACAGAGCTGCTCTCCAGCCAGGTGGCTCTCAGTCTGTGCTGCACTCTTGGATTATATTTTCCCAGGTACAAGACCTTATACCTGTCCTTGTTGAACTTCATAAGTTTCTTGTTAGCCCACTCTTCCTGCCTATCCAGGTCTTCCTAAGAGACAGGTGAAAAGACACTCCAAGAAAGATTTGGCTTCTATATTGCAACCCATTAGCAGGGCATTGCCTTCCTCCGCTTACAAGGCAGACACAAAAACCTTGATGTTCTCTAAGACAGTTTTCTCCTCCAAAAACTGAAGCGTCTCTCATGTACTACAGTGGCATTCCATACCTTCATGCTGACCAGCAGACCTACAGCATAGGAGTGGACAGGGCCATTTCTAAGGCCTTCTCCATTTGGAACTCCAGGGTGGTAATTACACTGGTGGCACTATCCCGTGGCTACCCCCATCCAGCTCTACCTGCTGGACCTTCACAGGAAACACACCTTTTGGCTTCCTCTGATGTTGTGGACAAGGAAACTGAGGGGAAGGCTGGGTGGTCAGGACCATTACTTGCTTTTGCCATACTTTGTCCCTAAGAGAAGCGCTTGGTTCTTGCAACCCACATACGTGTGGGCAGCCACCTCAGGGAAGGAACCAAAGAGGGTGTAGTATGGGAGCACAGGGAGCAGTCCAAGGTCATTAAGGAAGTGGTTGATCTGAGATATGAGAGAGAAGCAAAATAAAGGCATTCTTGAAGATGGGTGTTGGGTGGCTCCAGGGCTGCAAAGTGCAGTGCTAGAGATGAGGCTGAAACTGCTATAATGAACCCCGAGAGTGTCAAAAGCAGATGGTAGAAGATATTAGAAGCTGGAATACCTCTGGGAGGGACAAAGTCCTGTCCTGGCAGTAAATAGGAGAGCTGGAGATTGGGAGTAATAGTGTCATGGCCTCTCCCTATGGCATCCTACCTAGCTGTGTACGTTGCCTTTCCCATTTGTCCCGCCAGGCAGGAGCAGCAGCATTTGTCCTTGCCCACAAAGGAAGTGGAGGAGCAGTCTTTCCCTTTATTGGCCACTCTCAGGAATGGAGTCCATGGACCCGAAAAACCTGGAACCTCCCTTGAGTACCAGAGACTGCCTGCAGGTTAGGTGGACCTTTGGTCTGAGTGCCAGTGCCTGCATACGCATCTTTGAGTGCTTCCACCACCACCTGCAAATGAAAGTCTCCTGCCTTATTCAACAGCAAGAGCTAGAGTTCTGTAGTATTTTTAGGAGTGAACATCTAGGGTTGGTAACCCACTGGTTTAGTATATATTACAGAAGCTTCTGCTTTGCTGAAATAAAAAAAATAAGAAAAAACCCCTCGGAGACACAGAAAGCATGGGCAGAGGGACTTACTCTGCTGTTGTTCCTGATGTTCAACATGGTTTCCTAACAGAATTTGTGATATATCTTCTCCTTTTACCTTGTTGGCCAGTTTCAGCTGTTAAGAGGTTTGACATGGTGGGATGGGCTAATCTCCAATACATCAAATTTGTGCTCGATCCACAAAGACCAGCAGCAAAGCAGAGGAGCAAGTCAGAAACCCAGCCTGGTGCCCTAAGCACAGAAGGAAGGGTGGGACATCGTACCCCATTCCCAGCTGTGCCCAGGGCAGGCAGGACTGCTCAGTGGCCAGTCCAGTAGGCAGGGGGCTGCATGAGAGAGCTGGAGGGACATGTGGCAGGGCTTAGGAAACGTTGTTTGGAGTCAGTCTGAGCAGGAGAACTGGGAACACAAAAGAACAAGAAGCTTCTGCCGAAGGAAGTTGGGGCTGGGGGATGGGAGGGCCCAGAGGTGGCAGTGGGTGCTGCATAAGGACCAAGAAGAAAGCTAGGTGCCTCCTGGCCGTCGGGCCACGGGCAGAAAAACAGGAAAACTCACCCATTTGCCTTATTAGTGAAGTGAGGAAGCTCGCCCAAACTGACCAGTTTACCTCATTTGAGAGGAAACTCACCCAAACTGGGAGGCGGTAAACTACATTTAGCTGCGTTTAACCTCCGCCTGTTAACCTCATTTAACCCTACTGCTTCTCTCTCTGCATGGATGTCAAAATTACACCATGAAGCGACTCATCTCCCTCTGCCTCCCAGGGGCCTAGGCAGGACGAAGGTTCATTTTGGGCTGCGCGTGCACGTAATGGAGACCAACCCCTGCCCGCATATTATTGCTGCAGTGGGTTTTGTTTGTGGGTTTCCTTCTGGGAGCAGATGGGGGAAGGTGCGGGGGCCCCCCCCGAGACGCGGACATCCCTGCTTCACCCCCCGGTGCACCAGGTCCTCTGGGGACGCATCCCTCCTCCACTGGGGGAGCGGTGGTGGGAGGCAGAGACATAACTGCGTTTATTTGGGCTGATGTGGTGTGTGTGCGCTAACGAAAGGGTCTCTCCGGGATTTCCTTCTTCCTCTGCAATGAGAAAACAAGCGGCTGGCAGAGGACGGAGCACCCGCGCTCGGACCTGTCAGACGTCGTGGTCGGGACAGGAGAGAGCTAATTAGCTGCGGCAATCAGAGCAGTGGCATTTCCTGCCCGTGCTGGGTGCCGGAGGAGCCCGCCGGCGGATGCTGACACTGCCACCCGTCACCGTGCCCCGCGGCGCCGCGGACGCGTCCTCCCGCTGCAGTCGCGGTGGGCGGCCGCCGCACCGACTGCAGCAGCGGCGCGGCCCGGCCGGTGGGGAGGTGACTTACGCGGGGCTCCCCCGCCCGCCGCAGAGCCAGCTGAGGGGGTCGACGCCGCGGCGGGGACCTCCGCGCACCCCCCGTTGCAAGCAGGTCCCGCCGCCCCCGCGCGAGCCCCCGCCCCGCCGCAGCGCACGCGCCGGCCCCTCCACCGCGACAATCCCCGGCGCCGCCGCCGCAGTGCCCCCGCCGCCCGCACGCGCCCGCCGCACGTGAGCGCTCTCGCCCGCGGCCCGGGCGGCGCGGAAAGTGTGTCACTGGGTGAGGGGGGCGGCCGGGGGCGGGGCGGGCCGCCGGGGCGGGGCGGGGCGGAGCAGGGCGGGCGGCCGGCGGTGCCGCACTCTGCGCGGCTCCCGATCGCTTTTGTTGTAAAGGGGAGGGCGCCGCGGCGGGGACAGGCAGCTGCTGCTCTGACAGGCGACAACGCGGCCGCCTCTCTCCTTGCGTGCCTCTCTCTCGCCTGCCGGCTGCATGTAGGACTGCGGCGGGGTCGCAGCTGGGGAGACACTGACCGAGCGGAGCCGTGCCGAGCGGAGCCGAGCACAGCCGGGCCGAGCCCGGCGGAGTCCAGCGCGGCGCCGCTCCTGCCCCTGCGGGAGGAGGCCGCCATGGAAGTCAGCGCGGGTAAGCAGGGGGGGCGGCCGCAGCGGGCCGGGGGAGGCTCTGCGGGGTGGTCCCGGGGGGCCGGGTGGGTGAGGGGGTGCAGGCGGGGGCCGGCTGGGGCGCTGCGGGGCCGGGGAGCGCGGCGGCCGTGCCCGGCCCCGACCCCGCTGGTGGCTGGGACGGCCGCGCGCTACCTCACATGGACCCGCCGGGCGAGCCATGTGCGCCCTGTGTTTACGTTCCGCGCGGCGTGCCCGCTCATTGGCCGTGCGGGGCGGTGACGCGCGGATTGCATAATAGTGCCGGGGCGGCGGCGCGGGGCGGCTGGCGGCGCGGACACGTGAGGCGGGCGGGCGGCCGCTGTTTTGGTGACCTACATTCGGGGCGGCGGCGGAGGGGCGCGCCGAGGACACGTGGGGCCGCGCCGCTGCGGCGCTGGCCGCCCCGCCCCCACAGCGACCGGCCCCGCCCTCGTCGCGCGGGGCCGCGGTGGAGCGGGAGGGGGGAACCGTTGGCGCGGTGAGGAGGGGGGCGCGGGGCCCGCACGCGCGCGGCCTTGTGCGGTGGCGGGGATGCCCGCGCGCTCCGCACGTGGACCGTCCCGGTGCGCGGGGACGGCGTTGTGTAACGGGGGGGGCGGCGGCCGGGGGCAGGGCTCGGCCGGCCCGGGCCTTCCCAGCCCAGCTCCGCGTGAGTGCAGGGAGAGCCGCAGCCCCGGCGCCGCCGCCCGGTGCGGTGCAGCGGCAGGAGGCGGGCAGGGTGACCCTGCTCCCTCCATTGTTACCGCGGGCGGTAAATGGGTCGGAGTGACGGCCGGGGGAAGCGCCTGCTGCAGTAGCGCGCTCGGGGCCGGGTGAAGCCATCGCTAACGTAGCCAGATCGCCTCTTTTTTACAGCCTCTGCGTCGTCAGAGATTTACACGTCGCTTTTGAAGCGACATACCTGCACCCCTGACAGGTAGGACCTGAAAGGTCCTCGTGTCTCTGCCTAGCGTTCCACCACAGGAGCACGGGTCAGCATAGCCAGAGTGACGTATTTTACCATCCTCCGCCGGGTTCCCTAACCAAAGCCATTATTTTGTACATCTAGGACAGCCTCATGCACCCAACACTGGGGTCCCTTTCTGCAGGATGCCGGTGTGCATCTGCGTGCACGGAGGTGACCGAGGCTGTGCTCTTTGTTTCCGGTTGTCACGCTGTGCTGTGCATGAGGTTTAGCTTCTAACTGCTGATCAAACAAAAAATAGGGTCCATAGGGAAACATAACTTCTAAAACAACGAAGATCCTGACTGTGACACAGGCAAAACTGCCAAGCCCTCTAGAAGCCCAGAAATTTGGGGCTCCTCAGGCTTTCAAAAAACAGGCATGAAAACCCCCTAAACATCTTCTTTCCATGCTCCCCAGGGTAATTTGTGTTACCTTTGAGGGAAAAGAGCAATTTTTTTTTTTTTTTTCTTTTAATGAGACAAGGTTTAATGATAGTGGGGCAAGGTGACCGTGGAGAAGTGTGGAGTTCTCTGCAGGGGCCATGTGTTGTGCCCTGCTCTGCCCCTTGCCGATAAGGATGGTGCCTTGTGAAGAGCTGGGTGCCTCCCTTGGACCAGGCAGACTGTGAGCTTTGACCTGGCACCTGGCGGTGGCACGTGCAGCGCCGGGTGACACTGGGACCTTTGTCAAATAGGTGGTGTCTGACACTAGCACGGATGTTTGAGAGTGTCGTCATCTTTTTTTTTTTTGTGGGACCTGTTTCCCCCTTGCGATCCTCCTTTCTCCAAAAACCTTATCTTGGTTGCATGCTACGCTGGTTGGAGGATTTAGTTCAAAAAATAAATATGTGCAGGAATTCTGTGGTGGGGTGTAGGGACAGTGTGAGTGAGAAGCAGTCTGTGTGTAGCATATACTTGCATGGCCATTTGGTCTGACTTCTACTCTGGGTTGGCTCTGCCAGGGACTCCTTGGTTGCACCCTTGTTAGGGTGTTGGTGGTGGTTTCCTCAGTAGAAAAAGTTAAGTGTTAAAGAGAAAATGGGCCAGTAAAGCTGCTGCAGAAATGCTAAGAGGACCGTAATAGGACAATAAAAGTAAAGAAAATCTGCAAGTCAGAATTGCAACCTGGAAGCACTGATATTTCCAGAGTTGTATAACACCACTGCCTTTATCTGTGAGGAGGCGGTGGCTGATGTAAGGGGCTGCAGCCCCGACCTGCCATGCCAACTGGGTTAACCGAGGACCCTACAGACAGCAATGCTTTTTTCCTCCAAAGGAAGCCAGTGCTTGGCCCTGTCAAACTTTTTTATTCTTACTCTTGCGTGGAGTTTTTTCTGCAGTGTCCTGAGTTTTCTGTGAAGAGACTTTACAGAGCAGCACGGGCGTAAGACAGAGATGATGCTGGATGTTATTTATTTAAACAGTTGCATGGCTTTCGCTGTTGAAATTTTTGTGTGAAACATCAAATGTTTTTATATTGACTTGAAATGCTGAGTCTTGGAGGCAAAATCAAATGAAGTGAAAACAATTTCTCATGCTTACAAGCAAGAAAAAGGAGCCTGTGAAAAGCCAGAACTGCTCCCAGGTCTGCCTGAGGACAAAAAGCTGTTTCATCTGAGGGATTCTCAAGTGTGTTGGATTGCAAAATGCAGCAGGACAGAGACTGTTTGCAAATAGCAGCCTGGCAGTCGGAGTTGAGCTGCTGCTAGAAACACTACCAAGGCTTGCAGTCGGACAGACAGCATTCAGCAGGCTAACCAGGCAGCAGCGCCATTTCTCTCCCTTGTCCCCTTCCCTTTTGCATTGTAAGCACCTCCCAGCCCTTCCTTTCTGTGCCTCTGGCTCATAGCCTGTATGAAGTCTTTCTCTCTGCCCTATTTCTGTCTCTAACCCAGCTTGTTTGCATTCTGGTTCAACAGCATTTTAAGATCCTGTCTTTGATGTGGCTCTGGATGAGCTCTGCTCAGAGGACATCTGGGGAAACCCTTTCTGGGCCACACTGTGCCCTCTTTCCTGCTGTTCCATACTGCCACCACCATGGCTTGTTGCTCCATGTTTTGGTTCTGCCGATTCATCTTGACCTGGGTTGAAGGAGGCTGATAAGACAGGGGAAGAGGATGGGGGCAGATTGGGAGGTCAGGTGTTGAAAATGAATGGAGAGAAGCAAGCTCCAGGGAGGGAGGCAAAGGAGTGTGCCCAGGAACACGTGATGGCTGGGTCTGGCAGTGCTGGGTCATGGCGTGGCTCACATGGCAGCGGTGCATGTCTGCTTGTTATGTCACTACATGCTGCCTTTTTTTCTTGCCTTAGGGGGTGTGATAGCTTACATCAGCTCTTCAAGCTCGGCATCTAGCCCAGCCTCATGTCACAGCGAGAGCTCAGACAGCGGTTTCCAGTCATCCTCTTCGCCTGTACCGTCTTCTCCAAACAGCTCCTCCTCAGAAGGTGGCTGCAATGGCCGGAGCAGCGAGGGCTCTGACGGGGCACCAAAGAGTGATCGGCTGGAGGAGACTATTAAAACAAACCAGTCGAGTGTTGCTGGTTTGACAAAAGGCCATAATGGAGTCACAAGTATGTTTGGTGTCTGTTCCTGAAACCACAGTTTTTCCCCTTTTATATTACAACCAGGTTTTCCATGTGGCTTCCTTTGAAGGCACATAGCAAAGCCTCAGTTTTTATCTTTTTGCATGATATGTATGGTAATACATATGGTCTTCCCACAGAAATGCTAGTAGATGGAGGTCCCATTGCTTCTAACTTCAGATGGTCCATAAATACAGTCCAGATTTACTTCAGATTTTCACTAGTGTAAACTGATCTTAATAAAAATCAAACACTTTATTGAAAAGATGTGATGAAGTAAAAGGTAATCAGAGACTGCCTTTGGGAGTATTTATGGAGCAGTCTTGCAAATCTAGTTTCTCTGTTTTTTTAATACTCCTTCCCCTAGCCCCTTACCTTCCCTCTCCCCAAATTTCTTTAAGGAACAAAATAAATAAATTACCAAACATTATGTTTGCATAGCTGTACCTGGGACCTTTATCTTTTTTATTCTAAGTGTCAGTTTATGGATGTAGAAAAACAAAGTACTCCCAAGATGGACCTAAAGGTTAGCCTTTTAAAACGCATTTAACAATCTAGTGCCAGCTCTTTGCTTCATACTGTTTTTTTGTGGTAATCAGAGAAGATTAACAATAAAGAACTGTATTTGAACAGTTTTGGAAGGGTAGGAATCAAGCAGTACTGAAAGGTGTGTTTCAACAAGCTCTCAGCTGGAATTTAGACTAGTTTTTGAATGCTGAATTTTTTGGCAGAATTATTTTATCATTTTGAATTGTTAGGAAGCTAGAATAAGTAACTTAACAGTTCTACCTTAAAAGTCTGTCTTGTGTGGGGTTTCTTTTTTTTTAAAGTGTTCCTACCCTAAGTTCTTAGTAATAACCTTTACTTCCTCTTAAAAATTGGCCAGCAACTAGGATTTTGGTATCGGGGCAGAAGCTCCTGAAGATGAAGCCTTTTGTTAACTGTTTAGATGAATACATAGATGGGTAACATTTCTAGCTCATTTGGTGGTTTGATTCCTTTTCAAAACTTCTGGGGGAAAAAAAATAGTTCCTCTTTACAAATTAAACCCAAATGTAGAATAAACTACTTTTCTGATAGAATATGATTCTGTGGGAGTATTTCCAGCTGTTTCGGTTGCTCACTGTTAAGGTGACATTATGGTTACTGAACTCACTGGTAAAATTCCTGGTGGCATCAGTAAAACCAGTGTTATACCAGCACTTAGGACTTGCAGAAAAAGTTTAATGACAGAGAAATAAAATATGTGGGTAAAAACTTTTAAAAAAATACAGGAACTCAAACCTTAAACATATTTACAGGGCTGAGAAAATATTCTCAAGTTGTGTGCATGTGTGACATTCTGGATATGCACTCAGATGAGGAGGCTTTTCATAGGCAGATGTGGCCAAGTTACCAGTCCTAAACTGTTATCAAATAAGTAGCATGTATAACTTGTTTGCAATATATAATAAGGTGTACTTTTAATATTTCTGTTTTCTAAGAAAAGGTGTTTATTCTCCCTTGGGCAAACTGCTGGCTTTATATGGGCTTAGTTGTCCCGGTGGAAAAACAGGTTGAGCCCAGACTTTGGTGGCCTAGTTAACTGAATGGTCCATGTGTAAATGTAAGCAGACTTTCTTTTTCTACAGTTGAGTATAACGCTACAGTGATTGAAAGCCCAGTGAATACATCCTTTCTCCCTATTCTGTCAAGTGCTTCATGTTGGTGTTTTTTCCCCCTCCCTTGCACTGGTACCTTCTGAACTGTTCAGGGTTTTTGTACATTCTTGTCTGTTCCTCTGCTGTGTTTTTTTGGTATGTTGAACTGACTTGACATATTTTGCTTTTAGTTCAGGTTTTTAAAGCTGGTAAACATGTTCCTGCAAATGCTTTTGGTTTTCTATATCCTTGACTTTTCTGTTCTGATTCTAGAATTTAATGGCATGGTTCTTCTTTGCAAAGTCTGTGGAGATGTCGCTTCAGGATTTCATTATGGTGTTCATGCGTGTGAGGGCTGCAAGGTGAGATATATTTCTGCTCATCTTCTGCTGGTGAAATGTTTTAGTTTTCCCCATGAGGGAACAGGGGTGATAGTGCTGAAAAAAAATCTGTGTGCTTTTCTACTAAACTTAAATCTGAGAAATTTCGAACAGTGGATAAATTGTAGGAAAAGGCAAACTGCTTAGCAATAGCATCTTCCAAACTCTGTAGTACCTTCTGTTCTTGCTCCTTGTCCCGTCCTGTCTGACCTGGAGTGCACAGCAGAGAACAAAAACTGGAGGCGGAGGTGGTAAGGACCATGTCAGGCAAGACGTGAATGGTAATTGCATTAAGAGATAGTGGGTGTGAGTTGTCACCTGGGCTGGGACACAGAACAAAACAGCTTTGGAAAAGCAATTATTTACCAGGGTAAAGCCAGAAGTGGGTGCTTGCATGTTCACTCATCAATAGATCTGTATTTTCTGATATTGTATCACTGCAAATTTTATGCTCTGTGAAGGAGTTCATTAACTTAGGTGTTGTGTGATAGGACCACTTTTGAAGGTCATATGGTGCAATAGGATAGTTTTCTTGCCAAACTGTGGAGATGGAAGTCAAAAGATCTGATTTTGATTTTCATCTTTGCACTTGATGTCATTGGAAATTGAGGCTGTATCGTATAAACTGCCAGTACCATGATAGAGGTAATACTGGAGATGATTTGCCCTTAGGTGCTGACTATGCAGGGAACAACTTACCGTCTTCTGTAGTTAGAAATCATAGCTAGTTTGTGTTCAGATCATACATGTGGGGGAAGTAAGTCACGAGGAGTGGCAAGTTCTTCAAAATCACCTGGGGCTGATGGCTGTGAAGCAGTTGATGAGATGCTGTGAGGTTTTCTGTGCTTGTGAAGAGGTGAATCTTGGCAGGAGGATTTGATGCGTGCTGTAATAATGGTTCTGGGGTATTTGTATTTGTTTGTTTACAGGGTTTTTTCAGAAGAAGCATTCAGCAAAACATCCAGTATAAGAAGTGCTTGAAGAATAACAACTGTTCTATAATGAGAATGAATAGGAACAGATGCCAACAGTGTCGTTTCAAAAAATGCCTGTCTGTTGGGATGTCAAGAGATGGTACGTTCCTGTACTGCGTGGTGATCCTCTGAGAGCGAATGTGCTGCCCCCCTCAAAACAAATTGCGAAGGGTCTTAACTGCAGAACACACAGCCAACCCTATTGCCAGGGACAGGTTCCCTGTCCAGGAGTGTTTAGATCAGGTTGCCTTCTTGCTCCATGACTCTCCTGAACTGGTAGCATAATACTGGCTGTGGAGCTGTCCTTCTGTCTCTGGAGGCTACTAATGCCGTGGCATGTGCTGCAGTGGTCTGTCAGGAGGATAGTTGTAACAGGAGTCTCAGTTTTGTTTCAGTGAGTTAATATTTTAGCTGTATCCTGCCTGAATATGAACAATAATTTTTTTTGTTGTTACTGTTTTTTCAACGGCGGAGGACTCTGCCCAAGCTGATAGCTTTAAAGTAATTGTTAGAGAGCACAAAGACTTAGGTTTGGGTGCATGGGATGAGCTTCCCCCCCCTCCCCCCCCCTTTTTGGAGGGAGAGGGAAGGCAGGGAGGAAAGGGTAATGTTGAGCTGTGTCTCTGACCAACTTGCTGGCTCTCCACTCCTTGTGACATTTTTTTTAAAATGTAATGCTGAAAGTGTAGTTCATTAGTCTGCTACAACTTACTGTGACAAACCAGAACTCTTCCTTCTGTTTCACTTTTTAATTTTGTGTGGGTGTTTATTTCACAAGAACTAGGAATCTTGGGCTGCTCGTAATTAACTGGGTGGAGTGTTAAAACTTATTTTAAATAATTATTCCAAGTTTGTGTCGTGAATAGGAGTTATTTCATCCCCTAGGCGCTTGTTTGTGCATAAGGTTGCACCTGCTCTAATGAAAGAGATTTAGTTATGTTAATGATGGACTACTGCACGAGCCCAATTACATCAGTCGAAACTGGTTATAAGCCCTTGTAAGGCTGTGGTTGAACAAGATGGTAAAGGCAGTTGTAGATTCCCTAGGACAGGGTCAAAAGTGCTGCAGCCACAATGATGCCCATTCCCTTGCCAGCAGAAAATGTCCTTGTCAAGGCAAAGTTATCAGGAAATTTTTCCAAGGTAAGCTTCATTCAGCATTGATTCTCTTATATGTTTTGGCAAGTTGTGTAATTGGTCCATGAGGAGCGGTCTTGTAGGA
The DNA here is from genome assembly GCA_020745705.1 of Hemiprocne comata. Taxonomy (NCBI): domain Eukaryota; kingdom Metazoa; phylum Chordata; class Aves; order Apodiformes; family Apodidae; genus Hemiprocne; species Hemiprocne comata. The sequence continues at coordinate 41,180,801 of CM036587.1, forward strand.
CTATTCAAATATGATATGAACTGTGTTTAAATTGAGCTAATTGTCAGCTCACGAAGTTGTACTGATTTAATTGATCCAGTCTTAAAGCCTGACAATTAACTATGTGTATAGTCCATAGCTGGGTTTGTAGAAAAAGGGGGAAAGGCTTTAGAGATTGTGTGCTTTAGAGCTGCTGTCTCTTTGTACATAAACAGCAGCGCACATTTCGTATCTCACAGCTATCCTATGCCCAGGAGGCTCCTTGGCATCACTGGTAATACCCCTGCTGTAGCATTGGTGAGAGCAGATAAAGCCTTCCCTTAAACACCAGGATTTTTGGTTGGGCTGTGTATTCTGTGTGTGTGCTAACACTTTTGGGATTGACTTTTTTTTTTCTTCCCCCCACTTTTCTTTTCTCCACCTTGGTAGCTGTTCGATTTGGCCGCATTCCCAAACGTGAAAAACAGAGGATGCTGATTGAAATGCAGAGTGCCATGAAAACCATGATGAACAGTCAGTTCAGTGGTCACTTACCTGGTGAAGCACTAACAGAACATCAAGACCAAGCACCTCAAGAAGACCTTTCCTCCAAACACAAACAAGAGCGTGAAACCATCAAAAGCCCTTCTCCTCCTCCTAGCACTGACATGGCTAAGGAAGAAGTGATTGGTATGGTCACTAGGGCCCACAAAGACACTTTCATGTACAACCAAGAACAGTCCCAAAACCCAGCAGAGATGATGCAGTCCCAGAGTGGGGAGAGAGTGTCGAAGAACACTGAGCAGTACATCTTGAGCAGTGAGCACTGTGTTAGTGGGCTCGGTGGCCCTCAGTACCCTGAAAGTGAGCAGCACCTTGGTGGACAGTACAAAGGGAGAAGTGCAATGCATTACCCAAGTGGGCACGCCATGTGTTTCACAAATGGCCACTGTATGAACTTCACCAGTGGTTATACTCAGCGACTGTGTGATAGGATCCCAGAAGATGGCTTTTCTCCAAACAAGAATACCACTTACTCCTGCAGCACGGGAGGAAGAATGCATCTGGTATATTGATATGCATTGTTTGGTTTGATTTAGTGAAAGGCTTAGTGATGGGTGTGATCCAGCTGTGCCTGTTTAGTCAGTGAAGCTGCACACAGTTAACTGCTGAAACTTGAAATAGTAATGCAAGTTTGATAGCACAGATTGTGATGAGGGAGAATAATGGCTCAAGTTGTGTGGAGGATTTGAAATCATACGAGTGATGGGGTTTCTTGGCTCAGTTTTTAGCAAACTGAAAGTCGATTAATATCAGAGTGTTGGTTGAAGAAAACTCATGGGGTTATTAACTGGCTTGACTAAAAGATGAAAATAGATGTTAGGAGTTCTATGTATTCCCTTCTTCACTCAGTCCTTGAAGACTTCACTTTAAAATAATCTACACAGTCCAGATATGCTTTATTTTCCGTAAAGGTATTCAGAGGAAATTTATGGGGTGAAACCTCAGGGCTAGGATTTGAAGCCAGTCTGCACACCTTGCTAGTGTGTCGTGAAACATCTTCTGCTGGGTAGGTGGGTTTTTTGGGGGGAGGAGTTTATTTTGTTTTAAGGGGGATAGGCTCATACAGGCAGTGTAAAATACAGAACCAATGGGACCCACAGGCTAAGCCTCTGTCTCCCCTAGAACATCTTCAGATCTGAACAGAGACAGGAGGAAAATGCACAGCTAAACCGCATGAGAGTTGTTCAGAGGCTTTTCTGTGGTACTTACACAAGTGAGGCTTAGGTACCTTAGATGACTTTGTTCTGGCATTTTCTCACTGAATTCTTAACAAGGATGCCCCTGTTATCTGGCATATGGGTTTTGGGTTTTTTTTTTTCCTTAACAGGTCACTCCCAGTTGCCTTGCACCTGCTGTTTCTCTGCCATTCAGGCAACCAGTTCTGTAAACCCCTTAAAATAGATTGTCCTTCTCTTTATCACTGGAACCGCCTGGGATGTGAGAACATAACATCCTTGTTCTCTTCCTGCGCTCCTGTTGAGAAGCGCGAGCCTCTTATCTTTCTGAAGTACTTGAGCTGCCAGTGTTTTTTGTCCTCCTGGTTTGTAAAGATTCTTCACAGGTTCTTGAAAGCCCCTGAAAGTCTCTACACCATGATGGCTGTTTATTTTGATGCTGAGTTTCCTTTTTTTGTTTGTTGTTTGGGTTTTTTTTTCTTCTTCAGCTGCTGCATATATGGACCATGCCATCCCCAGCAGGACCTTAATTGCAGGCTCCAGACGCTATGGCATGGCAAATAATAATAATTCCTGACCTTTCTTCCTTGTAGGGAAAGTATGTGGAGTCACTACAACAGCATTCTTGGCACTCCTGAGAAGGAGAGGTTAAACCTGTCAGTATGGGAAAGGAGGGAGTGGCACTGCCTGCAGCAGCCCAGCCAGTCAGTTTGACCCGTGCGTGACAGCTGCAGGGAGCTTTAACACAGCTGACAATGAGGAAACAAAACCAAATCCAACAGAGCACTGCAGGCCTCCCCACCCCCATCCCTGACATGAGAGAGGGTGCCAGAGAACTGAATGAGATCAGAATCTAACCAAAATGAGTCAGTAGCAGTAAAGGAGTGTAATTAGGCTATGCAGCAGTATGGAGGCAGATGTTCAAGTTGTTTTTTTTGTTGTTTTTTTTTTTTACTCAATACCCCCCAACCAGAAAAGCAGAACAGGTTGTTTTTGAAGAGGTTCCTCTTGAAGAGAGCTAGTGACTGTACAAGCTGACAGCTGCTTCCATAGCAAGTCTGTCAAAGTTAAGGAGCATCTAGATGACAATCTTAGTCATATGGTTTAGTTTTAGGTAGTGCTGCAAAGAGCAGGGAGCTGAACTTGGTGATGCTTATGGATCTCTTCCAGCTTGAGATATTCTGTGACTCTTGGGCAGAGGTGTCTCGAGAGAGAGAGAGAGAGCTTAGACGTAATATGTGGGGTGGGGAGGGCAGGGAAAGTGGCAGTTTCACTTTGGGACTGAGTGCGTGGGGGTTAGGGTAAATCATTGTAGGATGAGAAGTTGAGGTGCTTTTTGTATCCAATTGAGAGTGCGGTGCTGAACCAGAGCTGCCCTATTTTCAGAGAGTACTGTATTTATAACAATGCTTGTGTGAACCATTAAAATAATGTGGACAGAGCAGTGGTTAGTGTCTGCCATGTTTCTGGTTGTGTGCCTAGACTTTTCCTTTTGCCAAAATATTACATGATTTTCAGTTCATGGAAAAGGTTCCCCTCTGAAGGTGTTGTCTTCAGACACATAAATGATGTTGTGATTCACAGCTGAACCAAGAACTCAACAGTTCTGTTCCTTATCTTCTGGGGAGTGAGAAAGGGAGGAGCTTTCTGCATATTGACTGCTTGGCTAGTAACTGCTGTTTGGGAAAAAAAAAAGCCAGAAATGTATATCTATGTTTTCCCAAGCTGTTTGCCAAATACACAGGTGTATATACTTGTTGAATATATTCTTGCAGTGTAATTCTTGAATATGTTCTTGGAACCTCCACAGAAAGAATTGCTAGGCAAGTATCAGATTCAAGATGCTCTGCAAAAACATCATAGCTCTCAGGAATTACTAACCTGTTCCACTGTTTTCTCTTTGCTTTGCTGACACTATGTAGAATTACACTGTTTAGTATACTTGTGAGGAATACTTAAAGGAATTCTTGTTCTTGATGATGACAGGTGAAATTAATATTAAAAAGTTTAAACTTTATTCAAAGACGTAAATTTTAGAAAGCAGAACTGAAAGTGTCTCACAGCATCTGGTTGGTTTTACAGAGGGGATTTATTGGCAGTCAGCTTGGACTGGTATGCCTGCTCATTGTAATGGATTCACACTTTCCTACAAAAAAATCACTGTATGTTTGTGTAAAAGAAAGGTCATTTTGTTGTCTTGTGACTGAGCAAAATTGAAATATCAGTTCCTTGGCGATCCTCCTTCAGTGATACAAATAAAAGCAAACATGTAGGAGAGGAAGGTTGTCCTGGTAATGAGGGTGTAAACCTGTGACTCAGGAAAAGGAGGCTTGGTTCCTTGCTCTGGTTTTGGCATCTTTGTTACCTTGGTTGAATCACTTTAGTTGTCTGCAAAACAAGAAAGATACGTGAGAACGAATGTAGTAGTGACTGTGAGATTACAATCGATTGATTGTGAAATGGCCTTTAATTGTGAGATTACAGGGATAATACAAGTAAGAGAAATTCAGATGTCAGGCACGTGTTGAGATCAGGGAAGAGCATAACCTGGATTCTCTCAAGTCTTCTGCTGTAAATAATATTGCAGTTTCCAAAGTCAGCAAATTTAGAAACAGATTGCTAACAGACCACCATGCATTTTTTGTTACTTGCTTGTTTGTTTTAAAGGGAGGGGGAGAAATCCAGTTGCTTTGGGAGTTGACTGAGGAATACTGATATTTTTTCTCTATTCATCATTATTGCAAAAGCTTTCTTGAAGAATAAACCTGCTTCTTTTAAGTATTTGTCAGTATTTGGAATGATGCCTTTTAAGAGTTGTTTTCTGCATATGTTTTGTAAACATCAGGTCTGCCCAATGAGTAAGACTCCGTATGTGGACCCAAACAAGTCTGGCCATGAAGTCTGGGAAGAGTTTTCCCTGAGTTTTACCCCTGCGGTGAAGGAAGTGGTGGAGTTTGCCAAGCGCATCCCAGGTTTTCGAGATCTCTCCCAACATGACCAGGTTAATCTTCTGAAGGCTGGGACCTTTGAGGTGAGACAACTATGTGTATATCGCAGACCTGACGAGCTGTGCATTAGTCTGACCTCCTTAAGAATAAAAACAAATAGAACTGGATTATATTGGGCAAAACCAGCTTGTTCATGTGTGCTAGCTCTGTGCTATCATTAAGCTGATGGTGTCCAATGCTTCTGCTCAGTCAAATCTTGGTGAGCTGTCCAAGTATCTCAAAAGTGCTCAGCCCTTTTACCCATTCCTCTTCCCTGGGCATTAATAAATTACTAATAAGGAGTTTCTTGGGTTTGTATAGCAGCGGTTACTTTGATAGCTACCTTTGCTTAGCCTGGAGAGAAGCACACTGTGTCTGGAAGGGTGGATAGCTTAGGAAGCTATCAATTTACCAGTTTTGTAGAGGAACATCTTTATTGCTTTGTATATCCTACCTTCTGCCACTTTACTCCCTGCCAAAGCCAGAGCATCCATCTTGACCAGCCACCACTAGCCTTTGGTGGCAACTCGGGGGTGCTGAAGGCTCCATCTCTAAAGCAGTAACACTGATAACTAGCTGTACAGCTGCAGCTCTGTAGATGCTGTGTACCAGCTGCAGCCTGACTTGACTCTGGACTAATCCCACCAGGTCCTCTTGGTTAATTTCACCCACTTGTGAGCATGACATGTATGTGAATTAGTGCTGTTAAATTGGGAATGATACCAGAGAGCTCAGTGCTGTTTTATAATTAGTGACCTTCACCAGGGGACCTTGACTTAAGGTTTTAGTTGCTCTTCCAGACTCTTGTGTCTATTGGAGACCATGCACTTTTGATAAATACTCAGATGTGGAGTTTTAACATAGAGGGCCAGAGGAGCTAAGTCCCAAATGTTCAGTGTTAACTATGCTTTTCTGGGGAGGGCAGGGTTGGTGCTCCTTTTGCTCTTGTTTACTTGCTTTATTCTTTCAAATGGAATTCTTTCATATTTACCTGAACTGAAGACATTTCTCACATGATGTGTTGGGTCTGTTATTGGCATTTATATAGCCTGATTCTAAAGTGGATATTTTTTGGATTGGAAGGTGTAAGTCATACTGGAAGACTTAGTGCCTGGAGCGTGTCAGTTTCTTTGTTTCTTTCTTTGTGCTACCATGTATTTTTTGCCCTTATACTTGACCTTTTAATATTCATCTACAACTCCTGTGGCTGTAAAGTCTACGTTTTACCTTCTTCAGCTACAGCCTCTTACGTTGCTGTTCACATTACATGAAAAAGTTTGTCCTTCCTCTGCAAAGTGGTATACTATTCAGTGCCCTCAAGGAGGGTAGAAAATCAGACCTGAACCATTCCTATAACGTAAAGGCAAACCTTAATGTTTTGCAAGTAAGATGTTTTGTCTTGGCCTTTCTTCATCTCAGGCTTTTCTCAAGACTCATTCATATGCCTTTTTGCCAGTTACGAGGACTGCTGATAAGAAAGTTTCTCTGTTCAGGAGAATTAATAATAATGTGTGGCTGCATGCCTATGCCAATTCACTTATTTATAAGAAACATTAATGATTTTTGTTAGTGATCTGGTACCTGTAGTTAAAGGCTTGTGTGGCATCTTAGCAACAGAAAAAAAAATGCTGCAGAGCAGTGGATAAAAAAAACACAACAAAACAACCAACCAACAGGATTAATTAAGCCATTGCAATAGAGGCAGAAGTGTCTTGAAAGTCTGGTGCATACAAGGTCATTTCTGTCTTCTGGGTAACTAAACTAGGATATTGCAACATCTGCATGTTAATAGAAGAATCTGAGCAAAAGTACTGCTTCTGAGCCTCTTTTGGCTCCCTTGGGCACCAGTGTGTGGCTGTCTTAGCACTGCTTACCAGGAGCTTGTATTCAAGGAGTGCTGGTTCATTTGGAGGTAAGAAGATGCATGGAGACAACGCTGGTGCTGAAGCAGCATAGCTGTATATACTCACTCATGTAAGCTAAAAAGCCCTCTTAGAACTGGGAATACTGGGGAGCTCAGTGTATTGTAGTGGCATTTACATGTCTTTGTATGGGAGCCAGCTCAGAAACAGCAGAGAGTGTAAAATAAGGGGCTCAGCTGGATTTGGCTGGGTCCTCCCCCACCTCCACAGGCTGTGCTCCAGATCTAGGTGATTATGGGTAGTGACTCAATTTCTTCACAGACTCACAGATTTGGTAATTTGGTTACAGGTGGTGGGGAACTGAGCAAGCCTGTGGGGAGTTTGTGTGTTTATATTGCTAGGGTCAGGTGATAGGGTTGCTCAGGTGTATCCTCAGCATGCACAAGTAGGAGTCTGCCTTCAAGTGAAACGGGTTGAATCAATCATGTGCTGTACCGAAGTCTAAATTGTCCTTCCTTGAGTTAGAATGGTGACATTGAAATCTATAGGCAAGGTCTTTGTCTTAGTATTAAGACAGCTTCATGGGCTTCACTTTTGAATACCAGGGTTAATACTGATTGTTTATTGTTTTGAGTTCATGTTTCTAAAGCCCAGTTCTTCAAGGGGAATGCAATTTTGAACTGAAAGGTCGTTGAGTGCCTGGTGGGTCCCTGCTAATGCACGAGTTCGGCTTTGTCTGTCTGCCCTTTGTCTCCTTTTGTTGTATTCTGAGGGCTTCTGTGTCTAGGTTTCTACACTCTGTAGTTAATGTCATCAAAGGACATGTAGCTTAGCCAACAAAGGTGAATAATACATAGTTCTTGTGCGTCCATCAAGATTGCTGCATGTCATTTGGCTGTTAAAATTTAGGAGCACTTCATGTAATGTGCATGAATGGTGTTGGAATTATTTTCATTTTTTTTGAACCCTCCTTTTTCAAGCTTATCAAAGGCACTAGTCTTTGCTGAAAACCTGGTTCTCCTCTCATCTGTAGTAAACATTTAAATTAATGCAGTTACGTAGGGTAAGTGAGAAGACTGTTACACCAAGAGATTACAGCAAGTCTGAAGTTTTATCCAGTGCCAGTTCGTTCATTTTCTCCAAATAAGAAGGCCGTTGTATGCAACTTAAACCTTGAAAATGTAAATAAGGTTGTTGAACATGAGCAAATGAAACTTTACAAGACATTCCAGAGGGAAACATTTCACAATACGACTGAGAAACCACAAGAGAAATTTCAGCCCAGAGGGGTAAGTTCAGCACATGTCAACTGCTCCAGCCCAGGTGCTTATACCAAAGGGGTATTCCCAGCTGCAGCTCCAGACCAGGTGCCGTTTCAAGCCCTGCTTCCCTAGCCTTTTGAAGACTATACATGTGGCTCCTTTCTACCAGAGCTCATTAACATTCCTGTGGGAGCAGCAATGCGGCATGGTACTTTCCCAAAGAATGCCTAGTGGGCCAGATCAGCAGGTGGTGTAAATCAGCATTGTTTCAATGGAGCTGCTCCAGTTTACACCAAGCAAGAATCTGGTTCAATACCTTCATTTTGCTCCTCATGAGTGTGGCCAAGAGCACATTTATTTTAATGCTCTGTATGCCTTTGGCTGTTCTGTGGCTTAAGCAAGTTGTCCTACTGCCGTATTTATGAATGGCATCGTCTTTGTGGCTCAGGCTGAGGCTTCAGTTTTCATTTTCCTCTCGTTTTATGTGCTATAGCTCCTCCTCTGCATCCACTCACTAATTTTTTTCTCTTGTTTGTTTCTCTCAGAATACTGGTCCAGAGCTTGCACTGTCTTTTACAGCTCAATAGCATGCTGACAGTTTCTATATAGAATGCTCGTACAGCAGTTAATGAGACAGTTTGAATGATGTTAAAAGTTTTTTTTTCTTCGGCTTTTCTAGAAATCCACCTGTATTTATCTGGTTTTGTTGTTTGTTTTTCTTTCAACAGGTTTTAATGGTACGGTTTGCATCTTTGTTTGATGCAAAGGAACGTACTGTCACCTTCCTGAGTGGAAAGAAGTACAGTGTGGATGACTTGCATTCAATGGGAGCTGGTGATCTGCTCAACTCGATGTTTGAATTTAGTGAGAAGCTAAATGCCCTGCAACTTAGTGATGAGGAAATGAGTTTGTTTACAGCGGTTGTCCTGGTATCTGCGGGTAAGGAGAGAAAGTTACCTTATACCTTTGCCAACTTTTGAATCTGGCTCTCTATTCAAAGATTTCTGTAAAATACATACCTTGTTATTTTACATCTTAAGTGCAATTTAGTAGGTTATAAGCTGCTAGCAGCCTGTAATTTCTGTTCTTACATACCTGCTGTCTCTAATACTGCCTTTTGGAAAAATGTAGCAAAGGGCTTATGTTTTCCTACTGCTTTGTATAGAATGCAGAAATACATCTCATAGCTGCCCGATGGCTCTTTAGAAGCTATTTGTCTGACTCATCTTAGTTTCACGGGACAGCATCAGTGAAATTACTCCTGACTTGCACAGCCTAAGTCTTGGGATAAGGTGGTATTTTTACTTCCAAGTATCGTCATTGAAGTTTGTTGCGTATCTTACTTAAGTCTAAATCCAACAGTTTGATCCCTGCCTATGTCAGCAAGAAAGCCCCATTGAGCTGCATTGTGACTTCTTACCGCTCAAGGTCTGCCAATCCACTGACATCTTCTCCGGCCTCATATCTTGTTTCAGTCCCTGGATATACAGAACACCCTGGCCCAGATTCAAAGAAGGATTAAGCACCTACTTCTGTAGTATTATCTAAAGCCTCAAATTAGGCACATTAGCTCTGCGTATAATGCCTGGAATACAAGATGCAGAATCCCTGCTTGGTGGGTAAAGAGCTCTCTAGAGCTAGCTAGCAGGAAGGCTAGTAGTGCCCACTTACACAACAAGCCAGCATTTGGGGGGGCTGCTCACTTCTTAGTGCACCTCTTCCACAGGATTGGTTATACCCACATCCTTCTTATTAGGGAGGGGCACCCCAGGCGTGGTGCTGTAGGCACGTGAAGCCTCTGTAAACCAGGCAGAATGGGGCTGTCTAATAGCTTGTGTATGGCCTAACTGAAACGGGATAGCACAGGATGGGGCAGCTGTAGCCACTTTCATTTGTAAGTGGTGGTGAGGAGCAGAGGGTGGTATGGAGCTGACAAGCTGCAGAAGCCAGAACTAATGGCAGAGTGAACTAAGCATAGCAGTGTAGTCTGTTAGTGAAAATGTTCAGGTAGCAGAGAGAAACCTGGGGGGTTAGTTGCTTTTCCAGACTATGCTTTGCATATTTTATCTTTCAAAAAATAAATTGATGAGAACTGGAGACAGCCTTTAAAGTAAGGACTGAGAACCAAGCCTCTTCCCTGCTTGTGCAATGTCATAACTAGGCTACAGTCACTCTTGCTTGCTCAGGTGCTGGGCCCTAGAATATCACAATCTCTGTGCCACCTGTTTTGAATGTAAGTGGCCATATTTGTTCTGTTAAATATGCTCCTAGCACAGGGTCAGCCCTTTAAGCACTGCTCCATGCTGTTGCTAGCTCCCAGTAGGGCTTAGCTTAGGGATGGTATGTAACATACACAGCACATAATGTCAGAGCCATGCAACAGGACAAAAAGGAGGTGTTTAGTATTCAGGCTTCTTGCAGTGGCTGAGGATTTTTCAGATCATGGCTCTGGATGTTATTGGTACCTATCTTAGCTTCCTGATCTACAGTCTGATCACAGCCTTCCTGGATGTCTCCACAAAATACTTCTAGAGTTTTATGAAGCACAGCTTCATTGGTCTTCTAGTATTTGGGCCCAAACCAACATTTGTACCGTATTTCAGACATGACAGTAACCTTGGTAGTTGCTCTGAGTCCAGTGATTTTCTGATCAGCTTTACTCTGCAGCTTGCAGCTGGCTTGAAATGCTGCTGTCATCACTTGCACAAGTGAGTAAGTGAGCAAGCTTCACACTTGAGCAGATACCGAAGAAGTGCCCCCAACACAGCTCCTGGGGAATATGCTCACAGTTTGAGGGCTTGCCAGAAGGTGCCTGTTGAACTGAAGGATTGCAGGCATTTGTCGATTAAACAGATGTTGAAAGGCAGATTCCCCCCCCCCTCACACTCCACCCCTCAAGGAGTGCCTAGAGAGGCATTTCCTATAAGGTGGAGGCAGAGCTTAATTAAGGAAGAAGGAAAAGCTGAGAAACATCAGAAAGAATGTCACAGATATTCAAGGAGAGGCAAAAGATGCTGTAGCTGGAAAAACTGAAGGTGGAGGAAGAATAAGGCTGTTTGGCCTAATTCACTTTAAAATGAAAGTTAGTCAGAGAAGATTGAAAGGAAGATAGTCAAGATTCACATCGATTCCAGAAGCAGACAGGGGTGTGTGACTGTTGAATCCTGATGAAGTGATCAAGAATATAAAGTACCATGCTGCCCTATTTAAAGAATATTTTTAAAAGACTTCCAGTTTAAATTTTTTTTTGAGGAGGAAATGTGGAAGTGGAAAAAAGTCTCTAAATCCTTCTGGTGCAGAGAACACTTGTCAGTAGCATCTCCACATAACATTGGATGAATAACCACTCTTCTGAGGGCTATTTAGAGCATCCAGAAAGAAGAAGCAGGGGTAGTAGCAAGGAATGTAACTGTGTATGTTGTCTGGTTTTGGTGCCATATGGCAAAGAAAGAAAAAGGATGGCCATACAGGAAGGATGTGGAAGTGTTTCTGGTGATGCTGAGCAATTACCTTGGTACCATTCCAAAAGAGTGCTTCACCTCTGGCTTAAGTGAGCTGGATGTGTTGAAAATGAAGTGGAAGACAAAGATGGATCATGGGCACTGAAGAAAGAGGAAGGAAGGTAGAAGCAAAGCTGAAAGAATGGTTTGTGCTTGTCTAGAGACCAGATAGTCTTTTAGCTGAGGGTGCTGCCTTGTGGTAGAAGAATATAAAGTACCAACCTTTTATTAGTCTTTCTTATTGGGACAGTACTAACAAAACTTTTGTTGGCCACTGGGAACAACTGGAAGTCGACTGAGAGGGAGAAGAAAGACTTGGACTAACTGAAGAGCAGAGGATACAGTTAACTCACCTGAGGCAACCAGGAGAGACTGGACTGCATTCTTCTGCCTTCAGAGGCAGGGCAGTACAGCTCTCTCTGTACAGAGCTTTTGGGAAAATTTTATCTGGCATAGTGTGTGCAAATGTCATCATCCGTGCTCTGGATAGAGCAAACCTAAAGGTTTTTCAGAGTAGGGGGGCAAGTAAGTGGAATACTTAGCTTAACAAATACAGGCAGAGAGGCTTCTCTTCATTAGTGCTATCTTGGAGAGCAACTATTAAACCTAATGGACAATCTTCATAGAAGAGTGGATTAATACCAGTTTGGTATTAATCAAGGTTCATAACTGTTAGAGTAGAACGTTCTGGAACAATCTTTCTAAAGGAACAAAGAATACCAAGTGCTCCAAGGTGGATCCTTAAGTGGATTATATAATATTCATTCTCATAGCGGTAGGGAATTGCACTGAATAGTCCAGGAGGGCTTCCCACACTCCGTTCACCTGAGAGAAGTCATTTTGGATTCACACTGACAGCATATGGAAGGGATTCCCACTCTGACTGTACAGTCTGACTCAGTGCTACTCCAGAAAGCTGTTGTCATTCTGTGTCCCAGTTCTGCAAAGTGCTTTAAGTACACGTACGCATCAAAGCACGTTTCTGTTGGTGTCCGTCACTTGTGTACGTATGTGCCCTGCTGAATTTACATAGCGTTTAAGAAGAGAGGCCACAGCTTGGAAAAAAAGAGCTCCTGTGCATCTACTATTAGATGAGATGTTTGCTTAAAAATTCATCCTTTTAAACTGCTTACTTAGGTTCCGCCTAAGGACAGCAGGCATGTTCTTAAATACAGCTCTCTGGAAAAGATGCTTCAGGCGTGGGGTGAGCGCTATGTGAAAGCATAGTATTTTTCTTGATGTTGAAATTCTTTTCTTCCTCAACTGGGGTTTTTTTGCGTGCATCACGTTTCATTTTGTAAGCGCTTCAGAATACCCTCAAGTAGTGCCCAGTTATGTCAAGGCTTGTACTGCCTTTGCCCCTGGGGATCCCATTGTGCAGATAAAAGTGTGGCTTGTCCTGAGGGATTTCCTCCTCAAATGTGAACCTCCAATTTAAGTTCAGGGTTATATTTCCAGCCCTGAGAAATGTTTGGAATTTTTACTTCCGCATGCCCTGTCTCTCTCCTTGCGTTGAAAGTTGTGTTCCAGCAAAATATTTTAACCATGTTCTTTTCCGGAAACATGGGTAAGTAATTAAAGGAACAGTGGTTGGACGCTGCCAGTTTGGCGCGAGCTTAATATTTACAAAGTTGATGCTAAATAATATTTCAAAGACTTTGGTGGGTTTGAAACTTGTGCCATAAGTAATTTTTCTTGTTGATTTAGTGAGTGATTCTTGCAGTGGCTTTATGTTGCAAACTACATCTGGTTAGTATTTTTTTTTATTTTAAATTTTTTTCCCCCTCCTGTTTTTTTTCCCCTCTTTCTCTCTCTCCTCCCTCAACCCCCAACCCCTCCCCCTCCTTTTTAGATCGCTCTGGAATAGAAAATGTCAATTCTGTGGAGGCACTTCAGGAAACACTAATCCGTGCATTAAGGACCTTAATAATGAAAAATCACCCAAATGAAGCTTCTATTTTCACAAAACTTCTTTTGAAATTACCTGATTTGCGTTCCTTAAACAACATGCACTCTGAAGAACTCTTGGCCTTTAAAGTTCACCCGTAGGCCTTTAGATTTCGTTTGTACTTGGACTTGCCTCGTGTTAAACTGTTTTGTGCTAAAATATGTATTTATACAGTTGTACCACTTGTTGAAGAGGGAGAGTTCACAGACTGTGAACAACTGATAGCTGTCCCATAACCGTGCAACTATGCTTCAGCAGGTGCTTTCAGCTAAGGGTGATGCAGCAGAGTCCTCCAAGACATCCAGCCCCAGCTGTGGCACACTTCTGTGGAAGAGGTTGCGATGAGCCCAAGTAAATATGGACTGTTCTTTCACTTAGAAAAAAGAACCACCACTGCCCTCTCATGTAAACTGAATGCAAAATAGCTGTGTATGTGCATATGGAGCATGGAATGGGGTGGGAACAATCCTGCGGTAATAGGAAAATCGAAGAGCTGATTTAATTGGTCTTTCACTTATCTAATAGATGTATGTCTGTGTCTCTTGATAACTCACTCATGGTTTCACTGTTGTTATTCCATTAAACTCGATGGAATGATTTCAGCCTGCACCAACTCTTCACTGAGTGTGTGTTCATGCCATGTGTATATAATATAAATAGCTAAGTAATGAGTGTTTATGGCTATATAAAGTACAGAGTTGTGTGTATATATGTGTATGTATATAAATAGTTCTATACATAAAGTATTCATATAATTTCTTCACAATATTTTAAACTGTGAAGGAATTTAAACTTACAACAGAAGGTGATCTATGGGAAGAACCAAATAGATGCACTTTGCATATTGCTGAACTAATTATCTGAGCATTTCTAATTTTTAGAAAACATCAAATTTGCATTAATACGCTGTGTTCGTTAATTTAAAAAAAAAAAAAAAACAAACAAAAAACAACAGAGTGGCACCAGAGGGGCAGAGTCAGATTCAACTTTGGGAAGGGGGTTGTGGAGAATCTCAAGTAGTTGTGTTTCCTTATGGCACTAAGGAGATTGATTTTCCATTGCCACTGAGGTTCTTAATGGTCTGCTAAAGGTTAGAGAAGCACCAGATGTTCTTGAAAAACTTCAGCACAGCCAGAAACAAACTATCAGATGAGTAGCAGCATCTATCAGAAAAAAAAAAAAGGGAAAAATGTATCCATGGTTGTGTTTGGGTGCATGTGTGTTCTGTGACCATTTATTTCTTGCAATACATCATTTTGCTGCTTCATTGCTTAATGAGAATTGAACACAGAAATGTGAGATTCCCCATGTCTTTTCACAATTTGGGCTTTGTGGTTCCCATGCCTGTTCTGGAGCTCTCCATTGGTGCGTGTGCATGTGTGTGTGCGTGTATGTGCAGCGAAGGTGCACAAGATGGTCTGGATTTTTTTCTTAAAAAAACACCACAAAAACCAACCAAACAAATGGGACTTTTTTTTTGTTGTTTATGCCAGTAACACATCACAAAGCAGCTCCTCCAGGCTTAAGATTCTGCTGCTTTTCCATGTAGGAAAGCAGTTCTCTATGGGTTTTCTCCATTTATAGCAGGACTTGGCACCAGAAAAGAGACATTGAAAAAAAGTCAAAGCCGTTGCATTCATCAGTTTTGTTTATGTTTTGCTAATGTGGAAAGAAGATGTGCCATTACCCTTGTGTTCAGTTAACTTTCCTTAGAGGTAGCCCTCTGGGTCTCTAGCGTTGGTAACACTACTCTGGGGCAGGAGAGCCCTCTCTGTTACTGCATTTAGATGTATGTGGTAGTTGAGGCCAGGAGCCAGAAAGCTGCCGGACTGCAGAGCTTCTCCAGAGCTTCTCCTTGCTATGCAGAAGCTGCTCTGGTGCAGTGGGAGCTGGAGCAGAGGCTGACCTCTGAGCATCAGCAGCTGGGTAGAGGATGGGAGGCGAGCACCTTGCCACAGCTCCGGTCACCTTTGGGATGGGGATTTCCCCTTAGAAAGTGGTAAGGAATGCTGGCCAGGGGACCAAGAGCAGGAGGGGGTCGGTACTTGAGTAAGAGTTGGGAAAGATTTGGCTTTAGCCTTGGCTGAGGAGCAGAAGAGCCCACCCATTCCCCTCCTCTGCAGCTGCTGCAGGGAGAGCCATCCTCCTGCTTCAAGCTACTTTAACCGCTGGATAATGGCCCCTGAATACGTACAGTTTTGCTATCCAAAATGTGCCGTTGGGGCATACTGTCCTAATTTCTGTTAACTGCATCCTACCAGTATTATTTGAGAGCTTCACCGAATTACGCATTGAACCCTTTGGACTTTAGAAAGGACACAGTCACATGTTTGGTATTATTTAGGAGCTGAAATGACTTCTTTGTAGACCCCATTTCAAATGTTGAAAGGACAGTTAACTCTTGCTTGTTTTGGGAGGGAAGGAGGCTTCTTACAGAGATTGCCACCCTACAACTGTGTTTTGTTGTGTTTTGTTTTTTGTTTTGTTTTTCTTTCTTAAAACTGTATTATTAAGCCTTTAGGAATGTATAACCAGGACTGAGTAATAACTGCTTATTAAATTTTTAGTTAGATTGACCATGTATGCCTATAGATAGATATTCTAACTTGTGCAATTTCAGTTGAAATAATCTTCCTGTACATAATGGAAAAACTCATATAACAGAAAAAAAAGCCCCAAACAGATTGACTGAACAAAAGAGTTGATTAAAGTACGGTTCAAAAGTGACCCACATATTACAAACCCTAGCTGGACTCTTAGAAGAAAATCTAAACTCATCGTGTTAGCTGTGTATTGTGAGCTCTTCTTTTACTGTGTCACTGGTTATACACTTGTTAAACGCTGAGATAATAGACTTCATGCCAGGCACTTGAGTACTGTAGATTGGGTCATTGCTGAAAGATTAATGTACTGTATGACTTAAATGAAATTTTTATTCTTTATTTTATTCTTGATTCTGTTCTTGTTTCAAAAGATTAAATATGGGCATTATGTCAGCAAGCTAAGCTGTGTTTCAGTGTTCTTTGTGTTTTTCTGTGTGAAATCTGGAGGGGAGGCCAGCACACCGAGATGAACAAAGCAGCAATAATGGATGAGAATATCAGCTGCTGTGAGGTCATGGGAGCTGCACTGGCACGTGGTGGCTGGAGCCCGTGTCTCGCTCTGCCCGTGATACTTGTCTGTCTTGCCAGGTGGTTGGATGCAGTTTTCTGGTGCACTTTGCTTACTATGGTTAACGAGCTTTTTGGGTAGCTTCATTAAAATGGTAATTTTAAACACCTTAATTGCATTTCAAGAATATAACCTTGTAACTGAAAAAATGGCCGTGGTCTAGTTTTTTGTAAAGACAGTCTTAAAGCTAGGTTATAAGAAAGGTATATGAAGATT
The DNA here is from genome assembly GCA_020745705.1 of Hemiprocne comata. Taxonomy (NCBI): domain Eukaryota; kingdom Metazoa; phylum Chordata; class Aves; order Apodiformes; family Apodidae; genus Hemiprocne; species Hemiprocne comata. The sequence continues at coordinate 41,197,444 of CM036587.1, forward strand.
GATTTTTCCAACTTACTTTCCTACTTTTAAATGTTTACTGTTCTAGGAGATAAGTTTCTCGAGGAACTGTTGTATCTGTTGGTGTTTAAAATTAAAACAAAATTGTAACTGCCAGCACTGGAAAAAACAGCACAAAACCCTGTTATTGTTCGTGGCATGTTTTCTCTGGTGGCATGTTTGCATATGGCTTCCCTTGTTGCCACCAAGTCTGAGCCCCTGTGCTTGGGGCTATGAGCCACAGAGGCCCCAGGGCCTGAAAGGTCCTTGGGAAGGGCTTTTCCTGGTGTTTGCCTGGATGCTCCAGGTGGCCTATTTTTTCCCAGTTTGGCAGCAAGAACCTTACCACAGCAAATGCGGGGGGGGTGGTGGTGGTGGTGGTGGATGGGAGGGATGCTTCCCACTAAAACACAATTCCTTTCCCCCTCTCCCACCCTCCCAGTTTGGCAAGATGATCTGGGGATAGAGACACGAAGTGTCTGGGCTTGTTTGTGGGGAAACTTGCTGGTCTTGGGAGTCAAGAACGCTGACTCCCAAGTGTGAACGTGCCTGCAGCAGCCTGCCTGGTCTCTGTCCTCACTCCATGAGGAAATGGCAAATGTCACAAGGAAAACAAGGTATGAGTGTCACTGTGTGAAAGTACAAGCTGATGAGGGTGTGGGCAGCCTGCTCCCTCCTGCTTGGGCTCATGACCCACGGGCTGTGTGTGGGGTGGGAGGGAATCAGGATTCACAACTGAACCGCAGAGCACTTTGATTACAGAAACAGTTTGTACAAGGAAATAATTGGCACTTCCTTTTCTTTGATGATTACTGCCAGCAGCTGCCAGAGCCTTAATCAGCAAATACCTTTTTTTTTTTTAAATTATTTTAAGGTTCAAGTTTGGAGTGGGGAGGGACACCCCAGTATGGAGAGTGCCCAGACACCCACCCCTGACAGCCGACTGGGCTGCAAAGGGCAGCCTGGAGAAAAATACTGTGGAGGCTGTGCTCGCTGGGTAGGAAAGTTGGTCAAGGACATAGCTGTGTCACCAGCAAGTGAGAGAAGAGCTGAGCAGGCGTGCATGGAGGCTGGATGGCTGCAGATTTGCAGTTATTGGGAACAAAAGGGTCCATCCACACCAACAAAGCTTCCTCCATGCGAACGCTGCTCTGCCACACCAGGCCCCTGCAAACATAAACCCTAGTACTTCTGTTTGAAGGCAGAGCTTGTAATGATAGAGGTAGGTCAGTTGCCAACACAGCTGAAGATTGCCTCAGACCTAAGCTGACTCAGTTCCCACACAGTCCCTGAATATGGGAGGATCTTGAGGAGAGCCTCAGGTACCCCTTGATCCCCTTCCCTCTGCTCCTCTGGCCCAAATGTAGGCAACAGAAGCCCTGGAATGCAACCCAGATCTGTGCACAGATGTGACATCCTGATAGCTGACTTCTCTTCTGCACAACACACTAGAATAAAGAAAACACATGGATAAATGGCCACCTAACATGTCTGGGTCCCCAGTGGCAGATAACACAAATTATTTAACTATGCTGCATTTCAACGATTTCTGAACTAGTACCTCTTAGGATGGCTTGTGGTGCAGGGATCAGTCCATGCTGCATGGAGGATTTTTTTTCTGTTCACCTTTTTATCCTTGCCTGATAGCAACCTCTCTGGCTTCCTCTCAAGATGCTGAATGGTGTGTGTGGCTTGGCAGCCCTATTTTCTACTGTGCAGTGTGCGTTTGCCCTCTGCTTGCCCACACACAGGCTTCCCCTTGCTGGTAGGTGGGTGCAAAGCCAAAGTGGACCCCCTGACATCTGCAGGGGAGCATCTGTCCTGTTAGTCCCTTTATAAGAGTATAAGCAAAATGGCTGGGTTTACACATCAGAAAACAAATGCTGGTTCTTACATTTCACAAGGGAAGTTTAGTAATAATTATTTACAGTCACTTGCTGTGTGTCTAGCAGAGGAGCTGTGCTAAAATAACAATGTATAAGGGAACCCAGTTCTGTCCCTCAATGGCTGCTTTCATTTTGCTTACCTGCATACAGTAAATTCTGTGACAAACCTGAGCATCGAAGTCCTGTTTTCTCTTACAGGTCCTTCACCATAGGAGAGGTTCCTCCATTGCTTTCTAAGTGGGGTGGCACTTTCTAACTTCACTGTAAGCAAAGCTTTCTGGGTAGCTCACTTCATGTAAGCCCTGCACAGGGTCATTCTTGCACAGGAGCCCTGTCTGAACATGGGTGGGCTGAATAAAAACACTGCTGCAAGTAGCCAGGAGGATCTCCTGCCAGTGATACCAGGAATTACCTGGCACTTGCAGCCAAACATTCCTTGGCATCAAGGAGCAGGCTGCAGGGAGCCACTCAGGCTCAGCCTTTGCTCCTGCACTGGAGGGATGTCAGCCTCCCCCAGCTGCCTCATGGCACTACAGCTCCTGGGCTGTGCTCACAATGTACAACTGACCTTGGAAAGCCTCCTAACTGCACTGGAGACAAGGCAAGAGGGTGTCACGTTTAGCAGATTGGAGGAGAAGACAAACATGGGATAGGTGGGGATAATAAGGCTAGGTGACTGCATCCACAGCCAGTAATTATTTTCAAGTAATGGTGAAGCTCACTGTGTTTGCTTCTTCCCACACGCCAGGTTTCTGCAGGTACTGAAACAGGTCAGGATCTTTAGAAATAGTTCTGGAGCTGAAAAGCAAAGTGATTGCATGCTCTGATGTCCTTGTACTTTTCTGTGGTGTGGCTCTGCAGTAATAGCTTGGCCTTCAGAGATGCTTGGCACAAACCCCAGATGGCTGCTACAGTGAGCATTTGCTTTGCCTCTTTACTCTGCTTACTCCCAAAATGGCCAGAAACTGTGCTGTCAGAGTTAGGACAGAGCTAAGTTTGCCTTAGTGCTGTAAGAGTTTATTCTTCTAGTCCTAGCATTTCATTGGAAATAAAACAAATAAAACTACAAGACACCCCAGAGCCAGGGCACAGCTTTGCCTACCCATTGACATGTGCCTGCAGACACTCATACATCCCCTCACTGTCGCGTATGTACCGACAGCCAGGCTGCCTCTTGCCTTGGAGACTGGTGTAATTCAGGCTCGGTTGCTCGTGCAGCCCAGTGACCTAACCTCAATACTTTGCACTTTACAAACCACCTGATGTCCACCAACTGCTGAGGTTTCCACAGAGGAGAGATCAGCTTTCACCCTGTCCTGCTGGGGTGCAGCTGTATTTCCCTGCTGGTGCCCTCCCAGCTCAGCTGCGCTACTGCCATGTGCTTCCGTGCACGCTGAGGCCTGGCAGCCAGATGGCTGGCTTGGGAATGGGAAGGTGCCCTCAGGAGCCTGCATCACTGACCAGGCTCATGGTGGAAAGACCTGAATGAGGGCAACTGTGGGTCACATTCCCAGTGTTGTTGCAGCTATGGCCTAAAATGAGAAATCGGTCTAGTAATGGTGCGGTCTAGAGAGAAAGAGCTGTGTTTTGGTCTCTAGTCTGTCCTTCACTTGCTATGTGCTCCTGGACATGTCATGTACCCTTGCTCATCCTGAGCTTCCCTTGCTGCAGAACACAGTGTTTACCACACGTGAATACCATGGGGTTTCATTCAATAACGTTTGCTGACTTCTGGGAGAGCCTCGGCAGGAGCTTTTATGTTGCCTGAAGTGCTGAAGAGCTGCCATATCTTAGCTTTCCTGCACCACAACTTGGAAACAAGTGTCTATCAGGGTGGGTTTTCTCTCTTTTAGAGGGTGTTATAAGACATAAGAGAGAGTATGACTCCAGTGGCTCAACTTGTTAAAACATTAAGACTTTAATGAGTCTAAAAGGAGTGTCATGAAGGACAATAGTGCTTCTCATATGTGAATAAAGTTAAACAGCAATAAGAACAGTATTTTAAAAGGATTGTGCAATCCATTCTCCAGCAATAGCTACAAACATTGAGCATCGTCAGTCTTAGAAGCAAACACTGACTGAAAAACATGCTTTTAATTTCAGAAAGTGAAGTTACTTAGATGAGATTTAACTGAAAAGTAAAATACTAAAAAGGAAATTGATTCTGTCCTGGGTCAAATCAGGGCAATTATTAACTTCACCTTAAATCTAGTGTTGCAACTACCATATGTTTCCCTCACACTTCCTCTTGGTGCAGGTATGACCACAGCCTCCCCCCTGCTGAGAATAGTTTTAACATGAAGGTTTGGCTCAGTTTCCATGTTCTGGCTTTGCATGGGCAATGTCTCCAACACAAGGAGTTTAGAAAGGGCTGTATATACAGGGCTGCTGGACCAAATTCACACATCATACCACAGCTCAAATTTTTAGTCATTTTCTTGGTGCAGAAACCAAACTATTTGTGAGGACCTTGCTTCAGAGAGTGCTGACAAGGAAAGCACTACTCAGCCCCAAAAAAGGCAGGCTAAGAGAGCACCATACTCCTCTGAACCCCTCGTCTCTCCACCCATCATCTCTTCATCCTGCATCTCCCCCAGATGCAGCAGAGAGACTGGGCTCCAGTGCCCTGGCTGTGCCTCCCCTGCTTCTGCACAAAGGCCAGCAGCTCAGCTGAAACCCAGCTTCGTTGAACTCTTTAAACTGAGCTGCTCCACAGCAGCCAAAGCTGAGGCCCAAGAGCTGTTCCACTCATGCCACACTGCTGATGCCTTGAGAGAGGCCGTTCTCTCCATAAGCAGGTGGACTGGCCAGCTCAGAGCAGTCTTCACCCACGAAACAAGATTGCTCAGTGCCTGCGAAAGCCCAAAGTCTCGACCAAACAGAAACTAGCTGCTCGGAGTGGAATAAACTATTGGAAAGGGAGAAAGTGCTTTTGGGCAGGAGAACCACCTCCCCATGCACAGCATGAGTGTGCAGGAGGAGACCCCACTGCCCCAGCTCACTGCCTGGCTCGCTGCCCACCGTAGACCTCACCTGTGAACTCTTTGCTGGCATGGCCCAAAACCAAGTGTTATGAAGGAAAATGCAAGCACCTCAATGAGAGAGAGAGACACGCATTCAGGTTGAGGGCATTCCTGAAAATATAAAGCCCCCAAACCCCTCATTTCTTTATGCACTATTTGCACCAGTATCCTTTCAGGTATTCTCACCTAAGTACCTATAGGTTAACCCATAGTCTTAACCTATAGTCTCCTTAGTCTGGAGAAAAGGAGGCTCAGGGGGAGACCTTATCGCTCTCTACAGCTACTGCAGTCTCTTCTCCCAGGTAATAAGTGATAGAACAAGATGAAATAGCCTCAAGTTGTGCCAGGAGAGGTTTCAGTTGGATATTAGGAATAAATTCTTTATTGACAGGGTTGTCAGAAACCCTGGGCAGGCAGGCTGTCACTGAACCAGAATGCCCAGGGAAGTCGTGGAGTCACCATCCCTGGAGGTATTTTGAAGATGTGTAGGTGTGGTGCTTATGGACACGGTTTAGTGGTGAACTTGGCAGTGCTGGGGTTAACGATTGGACTTGATGATCTGAAAGGTCTTTTCCAACCCAAACAATTCTATGATTTTACTCTATGATTCCACGGCCTGACTGTAAGCTTCAGGGTCCTGCCTGATTTTAGTTCCTCCCGTAAGGAACAGAAGCCGTGTTATTCCCCAGCATTTCTGGAAGGGGGCACTCTGGCTCCAGGATTGGCAGCACAGCAGGCTGCTGTCTGTGGCAGGGCTGCTCGCTGCTGCTGTTTGCTCCTCAGCCCAAAAGGGAAGCTGTTAGGAAAAAAACAAACAGCTTATATCCAGCTTTGAGACAGAGACATTAGAAGAGAAGGATAAACTGCAGCTCTAGGGACAAAGATAATGTAGCAGTCAATTTATTGAAATGTCAGGGCAAATGGGAATGACATAACCAAATAATCAAAAGGGGAAAAGAAAAGAAAGTAACTGAGATGATAAAAAATTAAAGTGGCAAACACAGCACGACAAGGAGCAATTACCCCAGGCTGGAAGCAAAGAAAATGTACAGCACAGAGACATACAGAAAGTAGTGGTAGAGCACAGCTCGAAATGAAAACAATAAAACAAAAATATAATTAAGAACAATTCAAGCCACCCAGATGCATACACAGTTCAGCTTGGGTGCCAAATTCAGTTAATAACTGCTTCCAGCTGCTCAGCAATGCACAGCCATTTCTCACTGCAGCCTCTGTGTTAGAGCCAGGGAGAACATCAGCCCTTCAAACAGCACCATGCTTACAGCCACAGGCCCTGGGAGAAGGCAAGGGAGGGAATTAAAATTGGGAAGAGCTCTAAATCACTGCTGAGCATAATCAGGACTACAACATAGTCTGTTGAACCCCTCTTGGGGCTGGGCACGTGGCGGGGTGTGTGTGGGAGGAATGCTGAAGCTTTAGAGCCTGTGTGTAGAAGCAACTGCGCCATATGGGATCAGCCTTTGCCCCCTGTTCCTGCTCCTCATCTCTCCTTGCAGCCACAGTTTATTCCAGCAAGAGAAAGATGAGAGCATGAGCCTTAAAACCAAGCAGCCCTTTACAGAATGGGGCTCAACAGCAGACTTTATGCTACCTTTCAATCTGGGGCTGGATAATAATAATACCAAATACCTTTAATTTTCCTTATTTTTTGTTTTGTTTTGTTTTGTTTTATATCTGTGTATTAGGAGCCACCTTTTTCTGAGTCTCTTAACTTTTTTTCTTCCCAAACCAGGAGGCCTCACAATTCAACTATTTCATGTTTAAACACAGAGATTCCCCATCCCCTGTCCAGCCACTGTATGACTGTGCTCACACACACCTGCACATGCATACACATGTGCATGCTCACACACACACTCTCTAACATGGTTCCAGCACCACACATTTGGTGGAGAGCATCCACTGTGGGCATGCGGGCAGGAATTTGCAGCACTAGCAACTCCTAAGTTTCCCAGAGGATGATGTTTTCCCTATAAGACGACCCACTCCTAACAGAATCGTATAACCTTTCAATCACTTCTGGGGGACAGGCCATGAAGTCTGTCAGCAAGAGTGAGAATAAAGCAAAGACAGAGAAGAGGCACTGGGGGAAGCTGGATAACATTTTCTGTTCCTCTCCATCCCCTTTTTTAATTAACAGCAAGCCTAGTTTGTGATGCTGGGAATGGCCTGTGTTTGTTAATCACTGCTCATTTAGTTGTGTAGGAACATATAAACAGAGCTTTGTGTGCGACTGATCAGAGCTGTGGAGCCAGCTCCGTGGATTATTTTCACTGCTCCCATGAACAGCAGCTCTTGACCTGCTTGCACCAGGCCACAGCTCCAGAAGGTGCTGCTGAATTCTCTTGTGGCTGGGATTTAGCTGAGGGAAAAGACCAATTCAGCTGTGCTGTGCCTGCCCTCAAGTCCCTGCTATGCAGTCCCACACGCAGCAATAGCTCTCATCCTTGCCAAATGAGGTCACTGTGTTTGCATTGTGTCTTCTACAGCTTACTTTTGTACCTGCCCTACCCACCTGCCACTACCCACCTAGTGGGTAGTGAACACATTCCCCTCCAGCCTCTCCCATCCCACCACCCCAGCCACACCAGCAACAGACGCAACTCTTGTGTTTACACTGAGAGTTCAGCTTGTGTCTGGGAAGCCCAATAGCAACTGATAGTATTTTATTAAAAATAAAGTGATCAAGGAGGGGAAAAGAACCAATAGCTGAATTAGGACAAGATCAAGAAAAATGGCATACCAAATCTGAACAGTTTACATGACTGACAGCTCTGTAATATTATAGACTCAGCTGTTTCAGATACAGCTATTAAAGTTTTTAAGGTGAGCTCACCATTTGAGTTATCTTGGTTTCTCTCCCTATTGACTTAACACCAGACTTCCTGCAGTAGAGACTTCTGAGATCATCTGTTTAGGTGGGAGGACAAGAACCCGGTTTTGATCCATGGAACTCATGTAAAGACAGCAGCTCTGAATGATGGCAAACTTTTAAAGAAAGTTTGTAAGTGGTTCTTCAGGACCAGTCTTGCATTTAAGATCTTCAGGCTACATGGATCTTTCATTTTCTTCCTTGTTTACATATAAACCTGATTCAGCTTTGAGATGAATAGTAGTAGTGGATAGGAAAGTCTGTCCTTCAGACACCCTGTGACTCCAATATTGCCCCTGGATCTGCAGTTCAGAAATGGCTTCCATGGCAATATGCCATGTGTCTGTCACAGGGCTGTGCTGGTGCTGCTGGATAACCACAGCCTTTTCTTTCAGCTGGAAAAGAAAGGAAGCCAAGTGAGGCCTTCAAACTAGGCTTCTCTGAGACCCTGCCATACTTTCTCCTGACCTTCACTTCACATACGGGGACCTGCTGCCATCTGCCCCTACTTCTGGCTCTGTGGTACATCTCCTGTGGCTCTTGGCCACCCAAAGATTTTTGGCGTGTGTATCACAAGATCAAGAAGATTGATCCCTAACCCTCCCACCCTTGGACATTCAGAGGGCAATTTCTGGCTGCATATAAAGCTGACTCAAAAGTTCCAAGAGGATTCGCAAAGATTTGGAAAGGTAACACTTGCCTAGTTTGGTCTAAATTGCCATAATCACTTCACACCCCTGCAACAGGTGGTTTATTCAGGAGCTGTAAGAATTATCTTGATCTTATTCTCAGGAGAACCACTATGTGTCCCTGCTAAGCCAGTTGCCTTGCTTTGCTGTGGTGGTGGTGAGTGAGCCTGATACAATGTTTTCATCATCTCTCAGCTGAAGGTGGAGAAGGAACTGCACAAACTCTGGTGGTTAATTTTCTATTTCTCTTTCACTGTCAGATCTGAGACCACAAGAAAATGTTTGGCTGGTGTGGGTATGTTGGGAAGCAACCACTGAATGGCTGATAGGTTATGAATTTAACAAAACACATGGCACCTTCACTGAGAGCTTTGCTGGTTGCTCCCTTCTCTGCTGACCTGGGCAACTACATTTAGCATTGGTGTCTACTTGTGACTGAAGAAGACTCATGGTCTCTTGTAACCTGGTTGCTGGTGTGTGGCCAGAGGGACAGCATCCCACAGTGAGCAATGTGAGGTTAGGAGGAAGGTTATCTAAATTAATGCTCATTGGATGAGTATGAGAAATCACCAAAGGTTTTGAATGAATGGGTTCTCCATCTGTGCTGTGGTGATTCACAGCAACATACCCTAAGTCTGTGGCTGACAGAGATTTTACGTCAACAGGAAGGGTTATTTCTCCATCACACTAAAGCTATTGTGGGCTATCTCAGGCATTTCAATGCCCTCAGTGACAGATGGCCAAGTCAAGGAGATGATGCTCAGCTATTTAGTAACAGGTGTATGTGGCAATATAGTTCTACAAGGCTAAGACTTTCTGCCATATACTTTTCATCAGTGTAATAGAAAGAAAGATGAAGTCAATCAAGTCTAATAGTGATTATGCATCTAATTTTTGTTCAGCCAAAACAACGTCAAGGACAAGTTTTTCAAGAGCTCTTGACTATGGCAAAGAAGTGCTAGCTCTGTTGGGGTTTTTTGGGGTTTTTTTTTGCTTTTTTTTTTTGGCTGCTGCTCTCATTAATTACCATGATTTGTGCTTTCATTGTAATAAGAAGCACTTCAGAAAGATGCCAAATATAAACATTAACAGCAAAGTAAGATCAAACCAGAAGATCCTGGCTGAGGGACGCACAGCTAAGCTTTCCCACACCATCACTTTATTGTATTCCTTTCTTTAGCTGGCCCTTCTCTAAGGAGATCATAAATCCCTCAGAGAAGGGTAAACCTTACTGTTGAGGTTGCTAATGTGAATAAAGATTGCTGAATCATCCCCCTGGCCCTCTTACCTATCTGCAGAGTATCTAGAACACTTTGAGGGCTGGGGTTAAGGATGAAAAAAACACCTGACAGTTTGGTTCTAAAGCTCTTCAAAGGTAAATTGTTTCTCTGAACTTTCTGGAACCACAAAACTGTGCAGGAATAATATTTGGATATAGTTCAAAAGCATCCAAATCCCCCTTTAGACTCCAAAGCCTACCACTTGGATGCCACACATCCCTCAAAACCACTACACAGCTGCACAGGCCTATAGATCACATGCCCCTTAGGGCACCCTACAGCTATTAGTTTGAACTCTTGGAGATGTAGTTCAACCATGAAGCCCTCTTCTTCTAAACCTTCCTGGCAGCCCTTGTAACACTGGGGTGTGGCACCCCTAAGTAATGTAAACAACTCACATCATCCTTATCAAGAAAGAACATTAAAAACCCAAATTTAATAGGAGGCCTAAATTCTTAAAATAACTTGCTAACCTCCTTTTCCCCTTCTTTTTCTCTTCCCCCTCCAGAAGCTTATACCTCCATCTTGTCAGCCCAACAGCTTTAGAACTAAATTATGTACATTTTATCAGACCTCATTAATTGCTGCTAAAGAATATATTCCATGCTGACTAATAAGAATATATCATGGGCTGCAAAAAGTGTTGAGTACATTGATAATAATTAGCTGTAATTTCATGTAATCTTCAGCTGAAGCTCTTCTGCAATCTGGGCATTCATCCACTCTCTCCCTCTTTCTCTTGCTCCCACGTGGAAGCCTTTCAGTTGAATAAGCACTCCTTTGCCTTGAGGCCTCTTGACAGGCATTCTAGAAAGTACCAAGAGTCAAAAGAAGGGTAAAATCAAGAGGTTCACAAGAAACAGATGGGGGGGAGTGAGCGAGAGCATGTGACTGCAGGCTTTTTAGGAATCCAGGATTTAAAAAAAGAAAATAATTTTTTAGCTTCTGTGTGTTTCATTTCCCTTCTTCATCTATTCATGATGCCTTTTCTTTCCCCATCTTCCTGGGACCCGCAGGGCAGAATTAATTTTGCTGTCCTTTGCAGGACACTAGTAGAGATCCGAGAACTGTTCTGTACTGCCACACATTCAATTCCCATCAACCATCAAGCTGTAGTATTTTTGCCTTCCTCTATCACATCAAACATGAAAATGCCAGTTTCTGGAGGCAGTCAGTCTTTTCCTGAGATAAACAAATTATCCAAGCTCCTGAATGGCAGAATAGTGAACTCATTCTGAGACTGCACTGTAGACATTCTGCCAGCAATGTCAGTCATCACTTACTATAATGAGAAGTACATCCTGAACCTAAAACTCATGCTATAAGCATGTCTTCCTCAGCATTAATACGTGCTCATTAATGCAACTGCCTAAAAAATCAGAGGGAAAATATTGGTAGAATTTATGTTACTCAACCTGTGAAAAACACCAAATGTAGCAGAGGAGCAAACTTTCTGTTCCACATGGCAGCAAGACATGCCAGTAAGACTGGAGCATGCTGGGTAAGAGAGCTGGAGGGGTTCAAGACACTTCCATCAGCTGCAAACATGACAAAGTGGCTGGAGAACAAGGACTAGACCATTCTCTGCCTGGAAACCTACAGTCTTTTTTACTTCATTGCTCCTGCTCCCCTGTCTGAACAGCACATCGCACTTCAGAATACCTGTACTTGCCAGAAGAAAAGGTCTTACCCTCCCTGAGATTGTATTCACTGTGTTTAATTAATCTTATGAACACCCTATAGACTCAGTCCTCAGAGCTTCGGGTGAAAATGTTTCATCAATACAACTGTTTACAATAAGAGCCATGCAAAACCTACTAATTCTTTCTGTGTTCTGATCCTAATTGCCCTGTCAGAAAGCTGAGGGAGGTCTGATAAAATGAGCTGTATTTAATCCACTATCCAGCGGAATTCATTCAAACAAACAAAGCTGATGCAGATGCTTGCAGGGAGTTTTGCTAACAGTGTTTCATTCAAAGGGTGGCATTCAATGTCCCAGATAGGGAAAAGACCAGGCTGTTCTACACTGCACTTAAAGGTGTAAATATGACTCTCATTATTGTGCTGTTTCTATCAGTGCTATCATCAGTGCTCCAGGAAGGCAAGGATATATTACTTCCATTTTGCAGACAGTTAACTTACGACCCGGGCCCAGGATCACACAAAGAATCCCTGGTTAAGGTGGGAATGTACTTTGGACCTTCTGAATTCCTGTTCCCATCATCACGAACCCCTTACTTCTCTCATTCTCAATTAATGCTCAGCAGATTCTATACTCATATGGCAACCAGAGTCCGCTGCATAACCCAAGCCAGAACTCAGAGGAAGACAAGGGACAAGTAAGAGGTGAGAGATGGTGCAGACTTCACTTTCCGTTGTGCCTCCAGAGCTGCAGGCAGAGAAGCTGGAGTTCTGGGAGCAGAATTCACTTGGGTGGGTTGAGGCCCAGTTGGTTGACTGAGAAACACATGAAGAACTCTCTACTCAAGGAATTTCTCACTGAACTACACTCCTAGATTCCTGTTTACAAACAATATATTTGAGACAGGACAGCCCCATCCCCCCCTTCAATGATCATTTTGTGACAAGCAGGTAAGCCAGGCAATGAACAAGACCATCTCTCCAAACATGGAGTGCTAAAAGGAGAAGGCATGATCCAGGCTGCAGTACCAACACATACCATGCACACGATCTGGTGTATAACCAACGTGCTCTGCTGAAGTTCAAAATCTTTACGGTAAAGGACTTGGAATTTTTTATAGCTCTGTAATACTTTTTTTCTACTGGCTCAGCCAAAACTTCTCTATTTAAATAAAAACAAAACTTGTGAAATCAAAAGATTGCTGAGACAAAGCAGAAGGGTAAATGTGAAGAGGTAATTTCTAAATCCTATTTGTCATACAGTCTGGCACACTCCATGTCCTGGGGTTTGCTGCAATTTAGATTACCTGGAGTCACAAATGAATATCCAAAGGAAACAACAGAAAAACTATCTGAGCTTCCCAGTGCATTTCTGTGTCTGGAGGCCTCAAAGGGACAACTGCAGGTTGCATCCTACAGCCTCTGTCTGGAGACCATCATCGCTCTCCCCATTATATCTTGGCTCAGTAACAAGAAACTTCCCAAGATGAGTCAGTAAAACACTCACAGCATTTTGAAGCAGAGCAATCAACCTGTAATGAAGTATGTAATAAACATTTGTATTGTAAATACTGATCTTAGGCTGATAGGGAGTTGTTGATACCATCAGGCCTGGAACAGATACCAACATGGTGATGCTGGGATGCTCGATTTGTCCATCCTGGGTGTTCTCTTCCTGGCAAGTGAATGCACCCTGGGCCTCCTGACTCTGGAAACGAGTTAGACATGTGTGGTATGATCAGAACAATAGGATTGGCTATTTGTCCTTCTTCAGGCTGTAGTGATAAAGGGCAGGTACACATGGACAGCTGTGATTATGTCATTTACATCTATTAGCTCTTTTCCCTTGTTTCGATCCTCCTTTCTCCACCCAGTCTCCTCCCAGATAAACAAGTCACCCCTAATTCCTTTTTCCCCCTCAGTCCAAATTTGGCTACATCTATACCCCAAGTCTGTACTTCTGATAACAATACATAGATAATCTTGACCTTATATGACATTACTGGTACTCTGACATAGATAGGCATGGAACGCCTTGCAAGATTCCACCCCCCAGAAGGTCCCCAGCCCTCCCTTAGACTTAACTGTGAAGTCTGGTTATTCCTCACATAATTCACTTTTAACCATCTGTGAAATCCATCCATTCCTCATGGCGCTATATTTAACTTTTGTTGGCTTCTCACATCAGTAGCTGTCATGTCTGGCAATTGCTCATGTCATGCCCAGCAGTTTATGTCCCTTTCAGTAGCTTAAAGGCAGTTTGGGACATAGCCATCTGCCCGCAGACCTAAAAAATACTACGTGATTTTCAGGCAGCCCATGATGCCCATGCCAGCTGTGTGCTGCAAGAACTGTGGAATGGTATGAGAAAGTCTGGAAAGAATCAGACTAAAATCATCCTGGACCTTACAGAAGCTCTGACAGGAACCCAGGTGCATCAAGACTCACAGCCAGGCTGCATTGGTCAGCAGGGAGATTTTAGATGATAAATGCTTCATTGCATCAACATATTGGTATGTCTGTGACAAAAGCTACTTTTTATGCTACATAGGTGCATAACCAAGATTCACAGTGTATTAACCAACCATTTCATGTGAGAAGAACATTTTGAACAACTGACATGCAAATGCTGTGCCCCACAGCTGCCACAGTCTGATCAAGCACCAGCTTCCTAGTCACAAATCACAGCTTTGTGTTAAGGGCAAAGTCAGGCTTCACTAACATCCATACTTCCCCTTCCTTTGGCATTTTTCAAAAGCAACAGACAAACTTTAACTGTCTGATGACAAACGTAATTTTTTTCACATGCATACTTTTTAAATGAGGGTGGTTTCCATTCTGTGGAGAGCACTGACATACATACAGAGTAGCCCCCTCTCTTACAAAACCTTGGCACCTGACCTCCAATCCAAATACGGGAGCTACTGTACCTCACCAGAAGGAAAATGCCCAGGAGTCAGCCTGTGTGTGTGTGTGAGTTGTAGAAATGAAGGTTAAATGGTCTGTGCAGAAAAGTATCTCCCCTACGGATAAAACTCTGCATAACATTCACATTGAGCAGGAGGAGAGTGCTTCATGTGCAGCAGACACATCACAAAAAGGGATTCCTCTCTTCTGAATGCTTACTGTTACAAGCCTCAAGAACTGAGAGGGGCTCACCAATGGAAGTCAAACATCCTCTAAGTTCCTTCTGAAGCCCAGAAAAAGGAAAAAGAAAAATCTTCTTTTCTTCCTTAGTAAAATCAGGGGAACTGCAAAAGTAGTCCTGACAACAGCCCTGGGTTTGCTTGCAGCACTACTTGAGTAGAAGTGCAGCACTGAGGTTGCTGGCTCACCAAAGAAACTCTGAAACCTGCCTTATTAGTCCAGCCTCTTGTCCTCTCCCAGACACCTATCTTGTCTTCACATCTCCTGGTTAAAATCCTTATTACCGCTTTCCTTCCCACCAAAAAATTAAGAACAGGGTAGACTGTTACCTTTGTTCTGAAGTTGAAAACACTGTCAGCATGCCCAGTTCAGGAAAAAAACACATGCGTGGGAATAACGAAGTGGGTAGGTGTGTTCAACTGTCTGAAGACAAGGCTAGAGGCAATCAGATCAGATCAGCACAGCTAGAAATCTGACAAGGTATAATTAACATTGGATGATTACTTAATTTCACTATTGACTTTTTAAATAGAACTTTAAAAGATGAAATTAAGAAAATCCCAGGAGTAGTGTCTGTGTGCCCTCTCCACTCCGAGTTCAGCCCAGCAGCCAAGCCCTGGTGCCAGTGCTGGGGCACAACCCTAAGAGCTCCAGACTCACTGGCTTGGATGCCCATGGGCTGCTCGAGGCACGTGGTGCTTCCACCATGGATATTCCCAGCCCGATGTGTTCCTTCACCCTCAGTGCAGAGCAGCCTGGAACTTGAAGCTGCCCTTGGCTCTGAACACGAGCAGTGGGTCCCAGAAGAGCTTTGATGCAAAGGGCAAGCAGAAAAGTCTGAGGGATGTTAAGTATGACTAGCCAAACCACCAGCAGGCACAGCTACGTGGCAACGTGCCACACAGCCGTCATTAGCTGCCCACTGTGTCCCTCTGCTCTCTATTTGGCCAAGCAGTGTGAAGTTGGCATTTCCTTCCCACAGGAGGGTATGCCCTGGCTTTTCTTAGACTCACAGCAGAGCCATGAATGAGCCAGGGCCTCAGTGCTTTCAATGACAACTGAAGGAGCTAAAACTACTCACAGTCTAGGGCATTTGATACAATGCACAATGCCACTGGCCAACCCAGGCTTCCAAACGATCCAAGCCTCACAGCATTTGCTGATGTCCCAGGTGAAAGAACTACTGAGTACATTTGGTTCCTCAGGGAGCTTGGCAATGCCTTTGCCCTGCACAGCCTCATGGCCAAAGCATGTTTGGTGAGGGGGATTTGGGTCACAGGGATGAAATGCCCAGACTAAGGGAAAAAACAACTGTCAGTCACCCAGAGTGCAGTAAAAGACTTCGCTCCTTGCACTAAAGTGACAGTGTGAGCACCCCGTGCCTCTGGATCTGGCCATGGAGAGATGGCTCACAAAGCACCCGGTGGCTGAGGAGCATGGGCCACTTCCCACTTGCCTCAAGTGCCACCACAGAGCAGCAGCTTGCACTTCCCGCACCAAATTCTCCATTTGAAGGACAACCTGGGCACCATGGAGACAAGAAAATTACATTTGATAGTTCTAGCAGGAGCAGCTAACCATCAGCTTTGCCTGAAAGCAGGCTCTTTCAACTTGGCCAGAGCAGCTCTTGTGCTGGTGGTCAGCAGATGAGGGGCTGGGACAGGAGTGTTTAACTCTGCTGTACCGGTTGTGTAACTCTGCTATACAACCTGATACATACAAGTCCAGTGCTGATTGGAGTCCTTTCACTGCACTTCTTGCTATCCTTCTCAAGTGCCACCTTGTTTCATACTGGTCTTGCAGCCTTGCTCTGATACCTCCTGGAAGCCCCTGCAAATGTCCCCATGCTACTTTTTGAAAAACGCAGACTTCACCACTACAAACAAAGCCTGAAAACACTGCAGCCAAGTCACTGGGGTCTGTGGGAACAGAATTATTTCTTCACGTTGAGTAAACAAGCCATTTCCCTGCTCCACAGCTGGCCCTGGAGGGCCCTAGCAGCCCACATCACTGCTAGTTCAGAGCAACCCCACCAGAGGCTTTGGCAAGGCTTCCTCACTCAGGTGCCTGCACTGAAGGGCTTGAAGGGATCTGATTGAAGGCAGAGCATGGATTTCATGCCTTCCCTCAGGCTCCTCAGATGGAGCTTCTGCCTTTGAAGGCAGGCCCTATTCCCATGGGCAACAGTGGGAAGAGACCCTCGGGATGCTGGCACAGCTCTCTAGGGACACTGAGCCTGGTGTGGGGAAGGCTCCCACTGATGCCAGGCAGAGGCAGGCCAGGGAGCTCAGCATCCATCTGAAGGCTCCCAGCACCTCACGTGGAAGGGGACCAGGACCAGGACCTGGCAGCCAGCCAGGAATTGCCTGTGGAACTCACGGTGAAGCAACAGCCTTAAAGAGGTTTCCCACCTGGGACAGGCCAAGAAGAGATTTTGGATCCAGGCACTAGGTCTTGCTTTTCTTCCTGAGGGGAATGGTAGAATTGAAGGAGAAGTTTAAACTGCAAAAGAATATGAGAACAGAGAAGCGACCTTCTTCAACAGGTAGTAGACCATGAAACACAATTTTTGGCAGTGCAGGAAGTCTGTTTCTGCTTGAACTATTTTTTTATTGCTTCTACCCAATCCTTCTGTAAATGTTTTAATTAATAATGTATTTTTCATATTTAAATATCTCTTCCTCCAAGCCTGCATTTAAATATTTAGAAGTTCAAAACACTTTTCAGCTGAATTTCACTGAGCTATCTCCCTTTAAATACTTGCCTGTTGCAATGTAGTAAGGTCACATGCCTTTTGGAGCTGCTGGGTCTTCAATTTCTGAGACAATTCTGCGTATCCGCAGTGTTGTGGTGATGAAACACTTTTGACAATGCCAGAAAATGGCTTAGAAGATTCTCCTGTTTAAAAATGTAAGGTATGCTGCATCATTATGCACTGGGATGTTTCAGGCAAATGTGGATCTTAAAAGACATCTGTGAAGGTGCCAGACAGGAACTCCTAGCTCTATATCATAGAGGCAACTTTAAATGAAGATTAAATAAATATTTACACCGATCCTCTTAATGTTTCTCAATCTGTACAACCGATCTGCTTCATCCTGGATATGTCTTGGAAAAATACTGGAATTATATTTCCTACTGTTCAATTGCCCATCCCTCCCTTGTTGAATCAGGTGTCTCTGAATGGTCCAAGTCACACATACAAAGTACATCCTGAGTTCTTGCCCTTGAGTAGTAATGCCCAGTGGACATGCTTCTTGGGAATCTACTGTGAAAGGGCCTCTCTTCTTCACTTCAAAAAGCATCTTCCACCTCTGACACTACTTTGTTCAGATGAAAATCTGATGTATGCCTTTAGAATTGAAAACAACAACAAAAAATGTAGGAGTTTTTGTTCATACTCGGAACCTGTAAACGATTAGAGTAATAGGAATTTTTTAGAAAGACTTGTATGCAGTACCCAAAATAATCTTTGTTTTAGTTGCTCTGGAAAGCAACTCACAAGTGGACTTCTGATTGGGAATTCCTCTCAACTACTGCAGCTTGGGAATTTTAGCTGCAGGCCACATCTGTTTTTCCAAATAGGTTTTCTAAATCTTTTACTTTGTAACAGCTGTTCATTACATAAATACTAATTGCACCACTGAACAACAGTTGTCCATACTGATTAAAAGAGACTGCAGATACAAGAAGGTCCATCTTCAAGTTCTTCTATTCTGCTAGGAAATTCCATTCAAAAGGTTTATCCTTTACTGACATTAATGTACACTTTTTATGAGAATAAGTGAAAATTACTTCACAATTACTTCAAAAGCAGTAATTATATTTTAGAAACAATGCCTAATTTCTACTAAGATTTGTTTATGTTTGTCTGGAGCTGTTTTCATTAAGGAAATGGCATTGTCAGACTGTTGGCAGAACTCAGATAAAATAAGAAGGCTCATTTCTGTTACTATCAACCTCCATTTCACTTCCATGTATTTCACCATATCCAACAGCACATTGTGAAAGTCCTTCAAGGAAAAAAGGTGGAATTTAATGAATAACAACAGTTTTAGGATAGCAAAAAATTTATAGTGCATTGTGTTCCTTCTCTTCTCCAATCAGAATAGCAAGTGTACTGATATAATTTTCAAATGTAAAAATAGGTTAAGAAAAGGTACTTACCCAGAACATAGGATCATGGAATTACAAATTGGTTTAGGTTGGAAGGTACCTTTGAAGATCATCTCATCCAACCCCCTGCCATGGGCAGGCACACCTTTCAAACTGGAAAAGCCTTCTATGCATTGAAAATGGAAACCACAGTCACATTATGTATCCATTTATATGTACTCACTCCTTGGAAGTTTCTGTATTTTTTTATTTCTTCAGTTCAAAATCACTGGCTTTGTCTGCATAGCTTTTACAGTGGTGTAAATCTATTGATGTCATTTATTTAACTTATTTGTTCTGAAAAAGCTGGGATTTGCTTTCCGTATATCAAATAAGTAGCTGTGGGAACATTATGTCATTATCCAGAGTAAAGATTCCTTTTTGAGATATGAAATGATACCATAAAAATTCATGATCTTTCAGGCAAGGTGAAAAATGATGAGTGAATTAGATAATTAGAGCCTCGGTTCTAGTTCATAATGTCACACAAATCCAAACCAGCATTTTAGTTTCTCTCCACTCCCCTCTCCTCCTTTCTGTCCCCCTGCTCACTCTTCTTAGCTCCTACAAACATGAACCAACCTCCTTCCAGACAAACCTCACAAAGCCCCCAAGGACCCACAAGCTTAGGGTGAGAAAGGACTTCACTGGATGTTAAGGAACAAGTGCTTAGCACAGTATTGGTTTTATGATACTGCTCAAGTATCTTCATCCTAACACCCCACAAAAATTCCACTCTTTTTTACCCCAATAGTTTGGCATATCCCTCCACAAAATAGGCACGAATATCTTTATGTGTCCTCTAGCAAACAACTGCCTCTAAAATTATCTGTTTGATTAATAATTCAACCAGACTAAGCTTTCTAGTTTTTCCAGCCAAACAGCAGCTGGTCTAACCAAAATTATATGTTTCCCTATAAACTTTGCGTCACTTATGGCAAACACATTTTGCATTTGGCCAGCTGGCAATTAGAGGTTTCTAGCAATGCTGATAAGGTCTTTTTAGCCATTAGTCATCCCTTTGCTTGACACGAACACACTGGCTAGGATTAAATGAACTGTGTTTGATTGCTTTTCTCTTGGCTATCCAAGGGCAGTCCTAGTTACTGACTCCTTTTTTCCCCCAAAGTTAACAAGAAAAAATATTTTCTCATCACATTTTTCTTACTTCTGGTATTAATGGTTTTAAACAACTGTTACCAAATTGTGCTCGTTTCTAGATTATTTATATCTTAAAACATTTGTATTTCTTTGTTACTCTATTTAGCTAATCTGCAAGCTACTTCCTCTGCATTATTTGGTATTTTGTAGTCCATCCTCCCAAGTAGTCAATAGTTCTAGCTCAAGTGACTCTCTATTGTAAGGAGATACATGTTTTTCTCTATGAAGATGATGCTATATTGTGTCTGGGTTGTTTTTTTTGCAGGTAGGTGTATTCATATGGCAAAAGAGTTGTTACAGTGAACAGACTTGGTAGAGGATCAACCTCATTTCATGTTTGATCTCACTTTACTAAGTCATGTTGTTAGAGTTACATCATGTAGTTACATTAAATTAAAGGAATTGGAGCTGTGATTCTGGGAGCATTCCAGACACTTCTCATCAGAGTTCAAATCAGCTGCTACCTGCTGTTGTCCAACAAGTGCTGCTAGAGGTCTAAGTAAAGTGCTTTTAAGTCAGAAAGTTGCTTTACCCACCTAAGCAAGAAGTTGGATCTGAAATGTTCTATGCAGTGTTAATTAGTTGCTTTGGTTGCTTCCATGATCAAAGTCTTCAGATAAGTGAAATTATAACAATCCTATTGGGTGTTTGTAAGAGTAATAGGTAATACAGTCCTCGGTAGAAAATTATTAAAATATTTCTATTGGTTTCAGTAACAGGAGCAACTTCAGTGGCTTTGTCAGTTCATATGGTCAGACCCACTGTATTTGGTTTTGTCAACTCATTTTTGGTGATGCCATTAATCATGTAGCGAATGACCAGGGCAGAAGGGTGCATGGGTGACTCGTAGCAAGCTTTTGTTGACACAGGCAGTGGGTTATCCTGCAGAAACTCAGCTAAGATCCTCCACCCATGACGTCAGCTGCCTCATGCCTTATGTCAGGCAGCAGCAATGATGGCATCAAACCATTTGGGTAGCTCAGCTCAGACAGGATTGCAGATCTGATGCATACGTCATCAATTTTATCAAAGCAAGAGGTAGTTTGAAAACTGTGATGGATACAAGAAGGTGCAAACTGTAAGGATGTAGAAAAAAGTAAACATAGTACACTGTTATGTGTACTATCAAAGGTAATTACATTGCAAAGTCTTCTCTGTGCTCCTCTCCTTAGTTGGAGGACACTTGAATGTTTCCCACCGCAGGATGGAAGTAGGGACTGGTTAGTGAATGGCAGTTTGGACTGTGATGCTGGCAGTTGCCTCTGGAATTACAGAATACAATTTTAGTTTCTTAGGCTGAAATTTCTACTGGATTTTTTTAACTTTGAATGTTTTTCTTTCAATGGTATTCTTCAGTGTGTTCACAACTGAAACAGGGGAGGTTTAGGTTGGATATCAGAAAAAGTTTTTTCACCCAGAGGGTGGTCAAGCACTGGAACAAGCTCCCCAGGGAAGTGGTCACAGCACCAAGCCTGCCTGAGTTCAAGAAGCTTTTGGATTATGTTCTCAGGCACATGGTGTGATTCTTGGGGTGCCCTACACAGGGACAGGAGTTGGCCTCAATGATCCTCATGAGTCCCATCCAACTCAGCATATTCTATGATTCTATATACGCATGAGTTGATTTAATATGAGACAACATATGTCCCATTAAGGTAAAATGCATATGCTCTAAATCATCACAGCCACATTAATTATATCACTGTCTCCTTGATGTATAGATTTATTCTAGAATGTTCTCAGTTATTTAACAGTTTAGTGCAAATAAGTAGGGAAAAGATGAATAAACCTTTTGATCTATTTATGGGAGAATTCCAAATAAAATATATATAGGGGTCATTATATAGGTCAGATGCAGTTGTCTCTCCTACTACAGACATAATTTATTATTAATACTTTGACATATACTGGTCTAAGATCAGATAAAATCTGGAATGCCAAAAGGGATATCCTAATCCCATGGCAGTGTTACAAAAATACATATACCAATTAGTAACATTTATATCGTTAGTAATACAATAGTAACATCTATAATGTTAGGATATATAACGAGCAAAGAGAGAAACAGATGTCAGTAAATTAGCCCTTCACTTTTCTGCATTCCTCCACTGGGTGTGTATCTTTAAACACTCCATCAGTTCACTAGACCCCGTGCTTTCTCCATTGCACAGCAGTATTAAAGCATGCAGCCAGAAGCAAGCAAACACAAACCCCAGCACAGTACCAGCAGCTCAAAGCATGCCTCAAGCACCCCCCAGAACATATACACACATAGATGACCAGAGTGAATTCAGTAAGTAAATGGGCAAAAGAAGTCTATTATTTCTTCCCCCTATCCTCCAGTAACTGGTGAACAGGGTATTAATTATTACAACTTTTTTCTTTCTAGTTAAAAAAAAAAAAAAAAGCTTTTCTAAATATTTAAAAAAATTAAAGATAGGTGGCTGTCCACTAATTATTCCCTGTTGGTTTGTTTATTGTTTTTTTTTTTTTTCTGGCAATTGAGTAGAACAGTGGGGTAGTGAGCCAAAATTGTGTCTGATCTGTACAGCAGATCTCAATGACGGTGGTACCTGACAGAAAGCCACTCACCCGTAGCTAAAACAGATTGTCCTAGCATAGAGCTGTTGTAATACCTGTTGCCATCTGAGAGCTGAATATTAACCATATAATGAACACATGCAGAAACCTGGATGCTGGTGGAGCAGAGTGTAATACAATGAAGGACGGGAACATTACTGCCAGTGCTCTGCATGCACACTGGCATTGTACCAGAAAAAATCAGCTCTGCTGCTCTACCTTTTCTACCTTTTTGTTCAAAAACAATTATAAAGAATAGGTATAAGAGCATCGTGCCTCATGGCTGCACCCCAGCAAGCTTCTCTACTTCGTTTGCCCCTTCCAATGCTTGTTCTTTCAGACCTTTGTACGAAAAAAGACCACAGAGTATGGTCATTTCTACACTGCCCTCAAGTTCCCATCACATTTCTAGACGTATGTATCTCACCCAGCATTTGGAGGGCTGTGAAATTAGTCTATGGGAAACAGTTTGCTTTTCTGCAACCCTTCCACCCCACCTCAATTTGCCGCATAAGTATTACAGTGACATGATCTGAGGGACATTGGATTGCTGGAGTCGAAAGCTCTCCAATGAAATTCTGGTGCTACTGGCTTGTTGCAGTACCTTGGGCCAGATTCGTACTGGTTTGGCTGCAATTCCAGACCAGCAATCACAGCAACCGTCACTTGGTGGAGCCAGATTACTCTGCAAATGCAATGTGCCTCACAAGCGGCTTGTGAAAAAGGCCTTAAAGTGAGGATTTTTAAATGGCGCATTGAAGAAAGAAAGTCGGGTATCAGAAGACTAAATTCTTTTGAGAAATCAGAATTTTTAGGATTTTGCTTTGAGCTGCTGTGTCATAGGAGAAGCAAAGGTCTTTCCAGCTGAGGGAACATCTATTACCTTTTCTTGAAATAGGATAGAGGTGCAGTAGAGATGCATTTGGTAATTCATGTGCAAATGTGTGAGATGCAACCAAAAGCTGTCCCTTTCTGGTGTGGCACAGTTTAAAGAAGTTCAGACTGTTGATGCTAAACTGTGAAATCTTTTAAATTATTCTATATTAACTGGCTATATACATATTTAAAAATACCTGCCATTTTTTCCATCTCTCTTAAATATTCTTCATATGACTGAGAAAGGACTTAACATATCTACAGTGTAAAACACGGGACATCCTAAGTGGGAAAAATGAGAGGGTGGCAAACTATAAAGAGCTTCTCTGTACTGTGCTGAGATTAGCAACTCTTTCCTCACAGTATGTTTCTTTGCTTTCCTCACCATATGTATGGGACATCTTAATTAAAGAAGTGTTAACAGTAGAAGATCCTCTGGCTTCTGATTCTGTGTTATATTTATTGTAATTGCTGTAACCAAGCTTAGGGAACTTGCGTTGCTCTTTGCCATCTTGATCTTCAATGACCAGGATTTATTATTGAGAGTGTATGTGCTCTCTGGCATTTTTGTATCTTCTCATTACAGAATTTTTCTTTGCCTTGAATTGCTCCAAACCAGCAAGATAAGGCTAGATGACAGCTCTAATTTTGAGGACGTGTTCTGACTGGCATATAAACAAAGTCTTACCAGTTCTTTCCATCTGTTTTTTTAGGCCTGTGCGATGTCACACATTGGGCACAGACTATCATTGGCTCCAGTCTACTATTTTTCTTCAAAGTATATTGCAAACAAGGAGAGGAGAGCTCTTTTTTCATCAGTGGCCTTGCTTGCCAGAAAAGGCTGGTTGGCTTAGTCTACAGTCTGCTGATGGGTGTATTATTTTACAAGCAAGACAGCTGAATAGGAGAGAGGCCAGAGCACTGGGAGGCTGCAGTACCAAAGTGCCAGTGCCCACCAGGAAGGGCATCTCCTTCCACAACACACTGGATCAGATGATGGTCGTGTTTTTCATGTTCTTGAGATTTTGGCAAGCCTGGCACAGAATCTGGCTGTAACAGGTGCTATCCTGTCATACAAAAAGGTGAGAAAGAACAGGAACTGCTTGTGTTACAGCTTTGAAGATTTAAAGTTTAAGTACAAAAGGGTATTAAGGACATTATTCAATTCTACCTCAGATTTCCTAGATAGTTAATTTACCCAATTATTTCTGCATTATTTCCCACTCTCTCAAGGTGGATGAACACATGATCATAAAAGCAAACCATACATGATGCATAATTTAATTTATTACTACAGGCAGTAACATGACTTTTATGTAGAATTAAAAACAACCGTATTCTCCCTGTCAAGGAAAACAAAAAGAGGGAGTGAAAGTTATATCTGCTTGTATGGAATACAACACATTTTATAGAAAAGCAGAATGAAGTTAGCAATAAAAATCAGCAAAAATCAAACAGAATAAATGGGACTAGGTGAAATAAAGAAGTGACTTTCCCATATAAAGAAGGACAGCCTGATCTCTCTTAATGCTTCTCCCAAGTAACTGGCAATGGGAGGAGAGGAAATGGGTTTCAGTTGTACCAGGGGAGGTTTAGGTTGGATATTAGGAAAATATTATTTACTGAAAGAGTGGTGAGGCATTGGAACGGGCTGCCCAGGGAGGTGGTAGAGTTGCCATCCATGGAGGGGTTCAAGAAGTGTTTAGATGTGGTGCTTCAGGATATAGTTTAGTGGTTGTGGTAGTTGGATTACAGCTGGACTTGATGATCTTTAAGGTCTTTTCCAACCTTTATGATTCTATGATTCTATGGAGTAGGGGCAGGGTGAAAATGGATCTGCATACCTGGAATACCTGGAAAGAGGCCCTGTGATGGCACAGGCTGGGTGGGAATTAGTCTTTCCAACTAGCAAGTCAATGGTTTTGCTCCCTCATATGTGTGGCTGTAGCTGAGGACAGGGTTGGGATCTGTGCCAAGCCAGAGAAGAACACCCCCCACAACTGGCCATGGAGACCAGGGAGGATCATGGAGTTGCAATTCAGGCTGGAGAGGTCTCTTATTTGTCCTGGTCCAGTTTGGGCTGGCCCACATTTTTGGGGAGGGTGTTTGTGTCTTGGTGGCAATTTCAGATTTGTTTGGTATAGGAGGAGTTGATGAAGTGTGGTCCCATGGAGCTGAATACACCAGAACGTGGTGCAGGAACTCTAGACTGTCTCTGTTTCTCTTAGGTGTGGTGGTGGGATGGGGTCAGTGGTGTCAGGCAGTGCAGAGTATTGAGGTTGGAGTTCAGGTGGACTCATCAAAGGTCAGGAGGGCTCAGAAATGGTTGGGTGCCCCAGCCTTCAATCTGGCTTTGGGAGTTTTCTCAAACCCAGGAAGGAATGAAGTGTGGCAGCTGCTCCTTTCCCTAACCCTCCTGCTATTCCTGCCCATACTAGTTGTCTTGACCCTAGATCTTGGGCCAAGAGCAAACCTTGTTGGTCCCAG
This sequence comes from Hemiprocne comata, assembly GCA_020745705.1. NCBI lineage: Eukaryota > Metazoa > Chordata > Aves > Apodiformes > Apodidae > Hemiprocne > Hemiprocne comata. Next base: position 41,223,259 of record CM036587.1, read on the forward strand.
GAAGAGGATGAAGGTGTTCCCATCTCTGGAGGGTCTGTCTGTTACTCGGAAGAAAGTAAATTGATATTTTCTGGCCTTTTTGGCATGGCTTCATCATCTCTCTTCAAGCTTTAGAGGCCACACAAGGACATTCAATGGAGTCCTCAGCTACCTGTGAAGTCTTAAACATTTATCCCAGGGGTTTTGTGTAGTCACAGAATTTTAGATTTCCACCCCCCCCCCTGTGAAGGGCAAAACATACTTTTTAGCTGGATAACCTCTCCTCATTAAAAAAAAAATAAATAAAAGAATTCATGTCCTCTTTCCTGAACATTTATCATTCTTACTGCTTTCAAGTCAGTATTCAGCATTTTCCAATCATCAATGAATCCTCTCTAAACTGAACATTCAGGATTCCTGTGGTGTAGAAGTTTCCTGTTTTTCACTTTAAGCTCTCCAGTACTTTTTGCTACTGGTTTGGACAAAGCCCCTGTGTTTCAGCTACAATCTCCTTAGTAAAACTTGTGAAATCAAATTACTGCAAAGAGGAGGCAGAAGGGTAAATCTAAGTAAGTAATTTCTAAATCCTATTCATCATATAGTCTGGCAAGCTCCTTGACCTGGGGTTTGCTGTAGTTTAGATTAGCTGTAGTTTTCTTTTTCCTGTGACTTCTGCAGTTTTGGCAAAGTACTCTCTGGGAAAGAAGGTAGCTGAAAGAAAAGCTTCCAATAGCTCTCTCCCCTATAGTCATTTTATCAGGAATGTCAGAGCTGGTTTCGAGCAGCGCATGCTGTGGGTGTTACATGTCCCCATTCTGCTGCACAAGCTGGGGTCATTGGAGCTTGGAGTTCCTTTGACAGTTTCTGCCATTGAGCAAAGAGGGCAGACAATAAAAAATGAGAGAGGGAGTCTGGCTAGGGAGATAGTTGTCAACAAGCTTCATAAGATCCTATGGATGTATTTCCAAAACCAGTTTTTGTGTTGTTCAGCTGAAGGTGTTTGTTTCCTGGTTTTCATGCTCATGCTACAGTCCCAGGGTAAACGGCAACATTTTATCTGAAGAAGAATGCCTCAGCTGCAGAATCAAGAAAGTTGTTGGAAAAAAGAATGTTTTTGCAAAACATCTAATTTAGTTGGAAAACCAGCTTTTTTTCTAACATGGTTTGGAACATAATCTTCCAACCTGCCCACTATGCAGTCACAAATGAAGATCCAAAGGAAACAACTACCTCAGCTTCTCAGTGCATTTTTCTGCCTAGGCTCCTCAAAGATACAAGGCCCAGGTACAATGCATTTAACTGACATTTATATTGTAGATATGATATGATTTTCAGGCCACAAAAATTCCTGCCTCACTCACTCGTGTCCACACCAGCTGAGTGCTGCAAGAACCATGGAGCAGTTCAAAACAGTCTGTGTGGAATCAGACTAAAATCACAGAGCCTACAGGAGCTCCGCCAGTAGTCCTGGTGCATCAAGACTCATATAGCCAGGCTGTGTTCCTCAGCAGAGAAACTTTAGATGACAAATGATGTCCTACATTTATTCATCGGTGCGTCTGTCACAAAAGCTATCTCTTACTGCCGAGGTGCAAAATCAACATGCACAGCATAACGCGCTATCCATTCCATGTGGGAATCTGGAAAAAATCACTCTCTTCCGTATCTTCATTTGTGATTGTGCATTGGGATGGCTGGAACATGATGTTTCAAACTGGGTTAGCTAGAAAGCTGGCTTTCCAGGCAAATGAGACGTTTCGTAAAACCCCGTTTCTCTGAGTTTTTGCCCCATTCAGCAGGCTCTGTGCAGAGGGGCTGGGTGGTGCGGAGCGCTGTGACTCAGAGCAGCCACAGTCTCTGCTCAGGTGCACTTCGCAGCAGGGAAACACTTTTCCATCATGAGTCACCAGCAGGGATCACAGGCAGCCTCCAGTTGCTGTCGTTCCTTTTGTTTTCCCAGATGGGGTGTTTTTCAGTCTTCTATAGCTCTTTTTTTAAAAAGGCATTGTTGTATATGTTTGACTTTTCATGTGTTTTGAGCACCTTCGTATATAATTTTTTTTCTTGCCCGTAAGAATTATAATCTTACATAATAAAATATAATCTTACATAATATATAATAAAAGAATTATAATCTATAAAAAGAATTACAAAAATAATAAGAATTATAATACCATGTTAGGGACAGATTCATGTCTTCGCAGACTCTGCAAGTGTCTAACTGCCCCAGTGGCTCTACTGATGGCCATGGGACCCTCTGTGGAGGCAAGGATGACAGGTTTGGAGGCAGGAGCCATGCAGCAAGGAGCAACACAAGTGCCCTTAGGGCCTGTACCCACTGCCCAGGCGATGCAGACTTCACCATGCACAGACATACAAGCATCACTTCCCCACCAACACTTGACACAACTCCTGTCCCAGCCCACAGAGCTTTTATATGAGCATTTAATATGCTTTGAGGTGAATGGTGCCAAGGTCATATTACTGTTCTTCCCCGATAGCACTTTAGAAACCCATTTTGTCGGTGCAAATAACCACCTCAGCCAAACTGAGATGTACCTCTGGTCCTCGGGTTTTTACTGATTTCATTCAGTAGCCAAGCAGAGGTGACTGAGGAAAAGACATGTTCTTGTTTTAAAGTAACTTGTTTTAATGTCACTTGTTTACTGTACGTAGTTCACGAGTGTAAACTGGCTCAACCCACAGGCAGAATCTCCACGCAGCTGTTTGTTCCTGCTCAATGAAGTTTAACCCATACACAAAATTCAACAGGCTCAAATTTGCCAAAGACAAGGTCTTGCTTTCATGGGTAAGCCCAGCTTCAGGCGTAGAGGTTTGGTGAGACTGGGCCTTTAAACCTTTCCCTGGATTTGCTGCACTTTGTACAACTGGTGAAAAAGGCCAAAGTTCTCTCATTTGATCTTTCAGAGAATCATAGAATGGTTTGAGTTGGAAGGGACCTTAAAGAGCATCTAGTTCCAGCCCCCCTGCATGTGCAGGGACACCTCCCACTAGACCAGGTTGCTCAGAGCCCCATCCAACCTGGCCTTGCAAAAAGTCTCTCCTCAGCTTTACTGTAGGCCCCCTTTCAGGTACTGGAAGGCCGCTATAACATTGTTGGACAAATTGTTGATTGTTGGACAAATACATAGCTTCTCAATGCTGTTAAGCCCACTTTAGGAAAAAAAAAACCAGATGTTTTGCTCAGAAAGATCTCCACTGAAATCAGTTATGGGGATGGCTGACTCTCATATGCAAGTAAGACATTTTCCTACATCTACCTGATTTCTGAACAGCTTTTAGGCCTGAACCCAACCCCACCGACATTAGTCAGATCAGCTTTTTAAACTAAAGGAACCTTAAGCTATCACTTACCTCTCTGCTTACTTGTTGCAGGCTGTAATTTACATCTGTTAGTTACTATATTTGCACTTAAAAACCACTGAAGTACTATTGCTCCAATGCAGAAGCAGAATATTGTATTTCTGTATTAGATGAGGCATTTTAGGCACAGATATACACAAAGAAGGGAATTAGAGATTTTTTTTTTTAATTTCAACCCCTCATTCCAGACAGGGAATGATGAAAACAGTTTCAAGTCTTGAGTCTTATTACTAGTCATCAGTTACTCTTCAATTTATACAAAAATTATTGCTGACACCCAATGTTCAGCAAGCCAGAAGTGACAGAAGAAAAAAATCAGAAAATTCAGTACAAACCACTTGGTATCCATTTCAGGGACATGATGGAAGCTCAGAGGGAAGGCAACAAGCAGATTTCTTAATACAATAATATTACATCAACTTCCAAAATTAGGGCCAAGCAAATTAAAGCTCAGAATATGCTCTTATGTTCAGTGCTAGATTACTTCAAATGTGGTACAAGAACAATGCAGTCCTGAACCATCCCACAGCTTGCAACAGCAGAGAAGAGGGAGGTTTTTGTAACTGATCCTTAACGCATGCAATAGGAAAAATCTGCTCCTTCTCACAAAGAATGTAAGTTTTTGCAGTACATTTAGTGTGATGGCAGTTTCCATTCTTTGGAGAGCACTAGCATCCACCCAGAATAGCTCTCCTTCTTCCAAGTCCTTGCCATTTGACCTCCCATCCAGGGGCAGGTGCTGCTACTGCATGGTGAAAACGAAAATGCCCAGGAGTCAGCGGGTGTATATGTGTGACATGTAGGAGTGAAGGTCAACTGTTCAGTGCAGACAAGTGTTCCCTCTTACTGACCAACCTCTCTGCTTAAAATATACTGGGCTCAGGAGGAAAGTTTCATCTGCAACAGACACAAAATGTCAACATCTGAGAGAGGCTCACTTAACTTTGCAGAAGTCAAACAGCTTGACTTCTTCAAAGTCAAACATCTACCAAAGTTTCTTCTAAAGCCCAGAAAAAAAGGAGAAAAAAAAAATCTTATTTACTTGCTTGGTGAAAATGAAAATGTTGATGAAATCAGTCTCCTGCAGCTGTGGAAGGGGGAAAGCGCAGCATTGTAGCTAATGAAAGTGATTCTGAAACCCAGCTTATTTGTCCAGGCTCTTGTCCTGTCCTAGACACCTATCTTGTCTTCACATCTCTGGTTAAAATCCTTATTACTACCTCCTTTTCCACCATAAAAAAGAAATGGAGATTGTTAGCTTTGTTTTGAAGTCTAAACACTGTCATCATCCCCGGCTCAGGAAAAAACGTGTGGGGAAAAATAGCGCGTAGGTGCATTCAACTATCTGAAGCCAAGGCTGGAGGCAAATCAGATCAGATAGAAATGTGATGTGGTATAATTAACACTGGATGATTACTTAATTTCATTTTTTAAACTTTAAATAAAAATGAAATTAAAAAGAATGCCAGGATTGGTGTCTGTGTGCCCTCTCCACTCCGAGTTCAGCCCAGCAGCCAAGCCCTGGTGCCAGTGCTGGGGCACAACTCTAAGGGCTCCAGACTCACTGGCTTGGATGCCCATGGGCTGCTCGAGGCACGTGGTGCTTCCACCATGGATACTCCCAGCCCGATGTGTTCCCTCACCCTCAGTGCAGAGCAGCCTGAGACTTGAAGCTGCCCCTGGCTCTGAATATGAGCAGTGAGTCCCAGAAGAGCTTTGATTCAAAGGGCAAGTAGCTCCTATTTTTCAGCAAGGTTTTTGGGGATGTAGACTGGAAATAGATCAGCCCAGTTTGGGTTTTTAGCTGTGTGCTGAATGCAAAGTTGTACAAACACACGGTCTGCTGGGAGCTCAAACCCCAATACTTCTGGCCAGGACAACTTCTCCTGCAGAATCTAATTTCTCCCTTGGGTCTTAGGAAAAATATTCACAACTTGCAAACTCTGGTGACAGCATACTTCTGTGGAGCACAGACAAGTGTATACAGGGTTTTTATAACAACCAGATGCCCATTTTAACACTACAGGATCCTGACAAAAAGAATACTTTACTCCTGAGCTTTTCACACAGGCATCAGAGGCAGTAGATCTGTCTCATCACCACTCATTTCCCCCAGGCAGACCTTTGTGATTGTCTCTCCAGCTCTGTAGTTCTTGGACTGGTGAGTAGAAGCACGTTCTGGTGCCACTCATCCCATCTCTGGCATCAGCAGGACTTCCAGGGAAGGAAGGCTCATGCTTCTGGCATACATTTCTTATTCTGCACATGTGCTGGATTGACATGCACGACTGATGTCAGGACCTGCCTTCACCGGGCATTTATGAGAGCTGAGGGCCTGTGTGTCCTGCCATGCTGCAAAAGCGGGGTACAGGAAAAGGACAGGACAACCCAAGCTGAGGAAAACATTTCCTCTGGGAGCTGCAGGCTGCCATGTCTCCTGCAGAGCATCAGATGGAGCCACATACACCAGCTTGTGGGCTCTCCAGGGCCACCTGGTGGAGCCTCTACCTGGGTGCTTCTTGTCCGATGCCCTCTCACCATGCAGGTAGTGACCTGGCAGTAGCAGAGAAATCTTCCCTTCCAGACATGATTTAAGTCTGGAAAAGAACTGCATTTAGGGCTGAGAGGACCCGCATGTGACAGATAAAGAAGCCACTGACAATGGAAAAGCACCTTGTTCACTGCAGGCAGTCACAAAAATGGACTTCCCCTCTGAGGCACCTGGCTTAGACACTCATGGTGCTGGTGGCCCACTCCCTCTTCCTGCTCCTCCAGCAACAGCAGCTTAGACATCTCAGTTCAGCCTCTCCTGCTGCAGCTTGGGATCTCAGCCTTCGTGCCTGGCTGGGAATAAGTCAGCCAGTCCCTGTCAGCTGCTGCTAGCCCAACCGCCGGCAGGCACAGCTCCTTGGCAGAATGCTGCGCAACAGTTGGTAGCTGCCCGCCGTGTCCCTCTGCTCTGTTTGGTTCAAGCAGCTTGAGGTTGGCATTTCCTTCCCACGGGAGGGCATGCCCTGGCTTTTTTGGACCTGCAGCAGAGCCGGGGCCTCCATTAGCATGAATCAGCACTGCACCACAGAGGCTTGGGCTGAGTAACTCACAGCAACCCCTGCCAGGAGGAGGTTAAAGCTTCTGGGTGCTGTGGCAGCTTCACTGGCACACCTGCGAGAGGCTCACTATTACATGCCCCACATCTCCAGCTCCCCAAGGCACAAAAAGACACAATGGCCCAGTTCTTATCCATGGGCACAGCACAGCCAAATGCAGGTCATTTTGTGCTCTATGGGGTCACACTGGAGTATTTCGGGCTACATCTGTGTACATTTGGCTCCCCAGGGAGCTCAGCAATGCCTTTGCCCGGCACAACCAAAGCATGTTTGGTATGGAGGATTTGGGTCACAGGAATGAAATGCCCAGACTAAAGGAAAAAACAACAACCAGGCTTCAGCTGGGACTACCAGAGTGCACTAAAAGACTTCACTCCTTGCACTAAAGTGACAGTGTCAGCACCCCGTGCCTCTGGATCTGGCCATGGAGAGATGGCTCACAAAGCAGCCAGTGGCTGAGGAGCATGGGCCACTTCCCACTTGCCTCAAGTGCCACCACAGAGCAGTGACTTGCACTTCCAGCACCAACTTCTCCATTTGAAAGACAACCTGGGCATCACGAAGACAAGAAAAATGACACTTAGCAGTTGTAGCAGGAGCCTCCAGCTCACCATCAGCCACTGCTTTGCCTGAAGGCAGGCTCTTTCAACTTGGCCAGAGCAGCTCTTGTGCTGGTGGTCAGCAGATGAGGGGCTGGGACAGGAGTGTTTAACTCTGCTATACTGGTTGTGTAACTCTACTATACAACCTGATAAGTGCAACGCCAGTGCTCGCTGTAGTCCTTTCACTGCACTTCTTCCCATCCATATCAAGTGCCTTATTGCATCACACTGGTCTTGCAGCCCTGCTGTGATATCTCCTGGAAGCTGCTGCAAATGTCCCACCACTGGTAGATGGCAGGCAGGCAACCCAGACCCATTTGTGTCTTAGGCAGGAGGAGCACAGCAGTGAAAGGGTGAGACTGACATGAGCTACAGGACATCCAAGTCATTCAACCTAGCCATGAAGGGTTAATGCCCATTGCTCCTTCCTGCAGCACACTTTGTCTCTCTACAGCCCACAGGAATTTACGAGTTGGCTCAAGGACTGCTCCTGCCAGGGGAGATTTGCAGAAGAGATTTAGTTTGGGCTGCAGTTCTCCTGGTGCTCAAGTTGAAGGAAGGCTGCCAAGGCAGTGGAGAGGCATGAGCCATGCCAGGAAGGAGACAGTAGGTCCCTCCCTCCCGCTCAGACATGCACACAGGACCACAGCAGCTCAGCTGAGCTCTTCCCTGTGACAGGCAAGACCATTCCCCCTCTGCTCCACAGACTGCTTTGTTGGCACTGTCCTTATTGTTGTTGGGGTGTAGAGATGCAAGGTCAGGCCCTGCACAGACCCACATACCTTAAGCTTTGCATCCAGCACTAAGGTCCAAGCCCCGTGTTCTCCACTGGGAGTTGCAGTCGTCTCAAAGCAAGGCTTCACACCTGCCCATGGAGCAGAGGCTCACCACAGAAGGCAGGCACTGTGGCCCAGTCACTGTGGGTCCAGCCTGGAGCAATCCCTCCAGCAAACAGGTCTGACAAGGAGAGGGGATCAAAGAGGCTAGCAGAAGTTTGTGGCTTCTGGTCTGCAGACAGTAGTGGTCAGAGCATGCAAGATCTCAGCTGAGAAATGAAGAGAGGTGGCAAAGACTGCTGCGTTTGGGTTTGCCCTGATAAACACCATGTGCTCAGCCTGAAGGGACCCTGGGGATGCAGGAGGGGAGCTCCAAGGCAAAACCTTTACCCTCTGTTGGCAGAAGACGAGGAAGAAAAGGGGAACACACTGGTGGCTGATGTGTCAGACTCCACTGAGTCTTTGAGAAGGACAATTATTCCCATCCAGAGGAAGTAACTCCTGGCAACACAAGGGTATCAAGACAAACATTCTGAACCTCTCACTGACTCAGTCCTCTGGGCTGTACATGGTTGCATATCTTGCAGGCACTCTGCTGGTCATGTCCACTGATTCTGACCAGCTTTGCCAAGATAGGCTGCTTTCAAATAACGGATTATGTTTTGGTGTCATAGTCACCAAACACATTCTTGTGCTTTTTGTGAAAGCAACTGACAGTTCCTGTGATCTCTTCTACACTTCCCAGGCACAAGGAGCAACATCATCAAGACCACAGCCTGGCTCCCACCTTTTGCCATTATCTACAGCTCTGACTTCTGGGGAGACAAGATTTGACCCCTCGGACCCATTAATTATTTCCAGCTTTGTTTTTTAAATTTGATTATGCAGGAAACAACTTACTTCACTCTTCATCAGACAAGGGTCCCAGCTTGATGGATGCCAGTCTGTAACTTAGTAGTGTGAGAGCAGGAGATGATGTTTGGCCCTTCAGCCTCTCTCCGTATCTTTTTACAGTTTGGACATCACTGGTCCTCCGAGCACAGGGCCAAGCAGGTGCTGGTGCAACACTGCAAAAGCCCCTTACCTGCAGTTGTCATGGCTCTGCTCCTGCACCTCAGTAAACACTGATCTAAGGTGCAAGGTTAGCTTACAGTGCCTTTTCCCAAGAAGGACAATTCTGGAGAGAGAGAATAACAATCTGAAGCCAGCATGCATGATTTCATCATGGGTAAACAAATTTTGGGTTGTCTGGAGCACGTCAAGTCCCTGTGCACATTGAATTGCTCATCCCTGGGCATGCATTTTGTTCTGATATTTCTGCTCTTCTAATAGTGATGTTTCCCCTTTCTTTCTCTTTCATCAGTCTTCATTTTTTTAGTGCTTTATCTACTTGCCAGGAATTGTCTCATCCTCAGATATTGCTGTATTTGTGGTTTTTTTTCAGGTCTTTGACTTTTTAACTTTTTATTTCTTGGGTGCTTGATCCTTAAGAGTGGAGAGTATGTCTCTGAGATTTCACTTTGGACATGTTTTCAGTCCTAGCCAACTCCTACTGCAACTTTACCTGCACACTCAGGTATGTCCAAGCTTTCATATCCGTTTTAAACATAACATCAGACAGTAAAGTTTTCTGCCTCTACAGTTTTTCCAGCAAAGACAACTTCTTCCCCTTTTTGCTCCTACCTCTGAGCAGAGAGATATCTAAGACCTTGCAGCTACTTGTAACACATACTTATTCCTTTTTAAATACTTTCTTCTGGATTTTGCAAAACTGCTTTTATTTATTGCAACTAGAACATTTCTGTTCAGAGCAACACTGCTTAAAGCCTCCCCTATACCCACTCAGCCTCATGCAAATTCAAATTCCAACGGTATTTGGGAAATAAGTTATTTGTGGCTTTGCTTTTGATTTGCCTATGTCCTTTTCTACTTTTTGACACTGTGTTTTCCAAACACAATCCATTATAGGTTGTCTTGTTTTCCCTGGTTCTGCACAGCAGGGTTCTGACCTTGAACCATGTTTCCAAGTTTGTGATTTTCCAAGGCACCACAAGACCAGGATAACTTTGGAGCCTTTTCTTCTGTCTTTGGGACCTCTGACTTGGGGATCCCACAAGTCTTTCAATCTTTCTTGACCTCAGCTCTCTTAAATGATTTTAAGGGGCTTCCTCATTTTCAAAAAATTATTCTTCAAATCTGCTCCTTGATCCTGGAAGAAGGGTTTTCTGGCCCATCTTTATTTGTGCCTATGGAGGCAGCTTGAGTCAGTACCTGCAGGGTTAGTGCTCCCCCACAGACACAGGCATGAGAGAGGAGAGAAAGGTGCTCTGTGATACTGTCTGGAAAGGAGCCTTCTCTACTCCATAAAGGAGTGGTGCAATATGATAAATAGAGCAGAGAGACTTTTGTACTTACCCTTTACTTATTTCAAAGGTATCTGCAGTTATTCTTAATATGAACATGCTTCATTTTGAAACCATTGATGCTATCGGGATACCACACAGCACACATGGCCATGAGTACAAGACACAAGGCTGTTTAATGTAAGACTCCTAAGTTCACACTGAGAAAATCCTTCAGAGGTGGCTCCATTTTCAAGGGGAGAAAACCCTCAGCCACTTTCACCAAGAGGAAGGGCAAACTGCAATGATATGCTCAACAACAGGCTCAGGATGCACAAGGCAGCTCACAAGAGACTGAGAACACATTCCTGCTGGCAGTGCCAGTGCTCAGGGGCAAACACACCACCTTTTATGTCCTTCTCTGCAGTGACAAACATGCACTGAAACAAATACACATGGCTGCCAGAACACTGCTCCTCTCCACAGAAATCACCATACTTTTTGAAAAACGCAGACTTCACCACTACAAACAAAGCCTGAAAACACTGCAGCCAAGTCACTGGGGTCTGTGGGAACAGAATTATTTCTTCACGTTGAGTAAACAAGCCATTTCGCTGCTCCACAGCTGGCCCTGGAGGGCCCGAGCAGCCCACATCACTGCTAGTTCAGAGCAACCCCACCAGAGGCTTTGGCAAGGCTTCCTCACTCAGGTGCCTGCACTGAAGGGCTTGAAGGGATCTGACTGAAGGCAGAGCATGGATTTCATGCTTTCCCTCAGGCTCCTCAGATGGAGCTTCTGCCTTTGAAGGCAGGCCCTATTCCCATGGGCAACAGTGGGAAGAGACCCTCGGGATGCTGGCACAGCTCTCTCTAGGGACACTGAGCCTGGTGTGGGGAAGGCTCCCACTGATGCCAGGCAGAGGCAGGCCAGGGAGCTCAGCATCCATCTGAAGGCTCCCAGCACCTCACGTGCAAGGGGACCAGGACCAGGACCTGGCAGCCAGCCAGGAATTGCCTGTGGAACTCACGGTGAAGCAACAGCCTTAAAGAGGTTTCCCACCTGGGACAGGCCAAGAAGAGATTTTGGATCCAGGCACTAGGTCTTGCTTTTCTTCCTGAGAGGAATGATAGAATTGGAGAAGTCAAAACTGGAATGGAATGTGAGAAGAGAGAGGACATGTGAATGAGGAGACCTTCTCCAACATGTAGGAGAATTGAGGTATGGAAAGTGTGAAGAGACAGGAAGCCTATTGCTCCTGTCACACCATTTCTATCTAGACTGGGAAGGGAGAAGGAAAGAAAGGGCGTTCCCTTAAAAAATTTAATTGAGTGAGACATAAATCTAGAGTCAGTTCACTGGAGTAAATTAAGTTTGGCTGATGTGAACAGCAGGGAAATGAAACCCTTTGGCTGTGTGCCCAAGGGAGGGGAGGAGAGGAGAGAAGCTAGGAGGTAGGTGATAAAAGGGATGCAGGAGGTTAGAAATGTGAACAGGTTAGAGGTGACACAACATTGTGCTCTGGGTCCTACTTTTCCCATTCTAGCAGCTTGGAAGCATGTGACAGAGCTGATGAAATAGCCTGCAACAAAGAGAAGGAGACACCAAGACCAATTTTCAGTTATAAGCTTTTTCTTTTTTAGAATTCAAGCTTACACAGTTATCTATGCCCACTATATTCATAATTACATTTTAATATCTGCATACAAAAGCTATGTAAAAATTATTTTCTTCCCCCAAATATACAAATTTTCTCTTTAGATAGTTTAAAACATTTGTGATCACAATTTTTTTTTTTTTAATATACTTTAGGCTGAAAAAATATTACCAATCTAGCATTACTCTTAACACTGTTTGCAAAAAAATACATCATCCAAGGTATTTTGTTTTGTATCGTATCGTGTAATGTTTGCCTTACCCTCAGGGCATGAAACTGATATAAAAAAAATAAACCAAATAAGCAAAACCCACAGACATCATAGACAAAGTAAGAAATCCTCCCAACCAACTTCATAAAAACAAATAAACAACCCAAACCACCCTTCTCTTCAAAAAAAGTACGAATGAGTAATTTGATGTATTTATGAGCAAACTAAAAAATGAAGAGTGCTAAGGAAGGAGGAAAAGAGAAAAAGAAATTACAGTATGTCAGCTAATTCATGCCCTGATACTATCTTTACCAACATTAAATGTGTAATTAAATAAAGTGTCTTTTAATGTTTTACATTGTGCTCAGTAATTTACACAAATTTAATCTACACCCGGGTGCTGATGTAGATTTTACATTTGATTGTCTTGTGCATAAACAAGGTTAGCTTTTAAAGAAGGTAAACTGTGCAATGGACAGTCACAAACATCTTATTACCTGCACAATATTGCTTTTTGAAGGCGACATCAGTCAATGTGGATACACACAAATAATGCATACTCTTTGCATTTGCTAACATCTATACGACACACTAAAACTTTGTGATAAGGCCAAACCTTTTTTTTTTTGTTTGTTTTTAATTTTAAAGAAAAAATATACCATAGTAAAAAAAAAATGTGCTCACACCGCTTTGCGTCTTTAAGTGGAAAATAAATCTCGATCACACTAGAATAAAATTCTCTCTATAAAATTTAAATACGGATCACTTCATTGCTATATCAAAAGGAAACATCTGGCAATCATTTCCAGATGATCACAACAACAAGACACATTAAGAGGTCCTGTCACCTCTTCCTTTGTGAAAAGATAAATGTTGAATACTTTCAATTGCTCTCACCATGAGAGGAATACGCTCCTTGGTTGTGGATTTTTATTCTGTCAATGAAAAAGGTTTAGCCTTAGGAATGCTGGCTACATCTCAAAACCGTAAGACTGATTTTTACAATTTATGATTCATGCAGCAAAAAGTCAATATGACACATACAGGTTAGAGTTCCATAGCATAAAAATACATCACTAGCAATTACATGCTCCGCTTGTGATCAACAGCCCTGTCTTGGCAGATTTCTGATAGAAATGGTCTCTCTGGACAGTTCTTTTCCTCTTTCTGATGCCTGCCTCTGAAGAAGCAAGCAGTCTGCTCAAGGATGATTTTGGACCTTGGAGGTCTAACTCTAACATCTACATTTTGGCAGAATGTAAACAAAAATCATTGTCACACACTATATATGTCATTATAAATATCATAACTTAACTGAGATTACACATGAAATTAATATCTAAATGCACGTGTTACTCAGGGCAAAACCATGAATGGTGACAAGCAGGCTTGACAGGAAGAATCTTCTATGCAAGACCCACACGTAGACCACAGAGCAAACATGAGAGTTACATGGCACCATCAGAAACGAGACTTTGGACTGCACTGGGAAGTGCACATTTGTTATTTCACTCAAAAGGCCAGTTCTACAAAGGGTGCTGGCTGCAGTACTGATGTCTGCCACTCAGAACGTCAGCCCAGTGGCTCAACCCCACAACAGCTTGAGACCTCTGATATTTAAAAGCAACTACGTCTTTGCAGGACTTACGTCAGTATCCACTGGTAAGAGGCTGCAAGGGCACCCTCATGAGTTCCACTTTTGCTCTCATGATCACATAAATCAGGAGTTGTACTCAGGGAGTCTATGAAGTCACAGAGTAAGACTGGTGGGAGATCAAAGGAGATGTGGGAGATGTCAATACAGCGAATCTGTCAAACTAAGAGCATGGTCTTAGTTTTCAATTGAGGAATACTACAAATCCCCCTCTGCTAATCGGTGTCAGATTCCAACTTACCTAAAAAGCTAGAAAAGTATGTTGACATATGTCCCTTCTGCTTAAAGCACTGCCAAACCTGTCCAAGTTGGTTGCCTGATTTTAGGCACTTCAGTCCATCTGCAATCACCTGAGGAAGGAGGCCCGATTCTTCTGAACTCTGATTAACAGCAACTCCAAACTGCATCGGCATCTTGGGAAGTCAGGCCATTAGCTTGGATGCCTAAACACAGCTTTCATGCCTAATTGAGACATCCATTTATGTGATGCATTTGAAAACTTTGTAACTTGCAGCGGGAGACCTTGGGGACAGATTGCTGTATGAGCAATGATTTTTACAGCAGCCAGTGTGCAAAGTGTTAATTCTCAGCACTATCTCAAACTGCAGTTCTGTCCAGGGCATTTCAAGTTCTTTTATCTCTTCCTGCTTCCCCAAGTCAATCCAGTAACTCTCATATTTTTTTCTAACCTCAGATCTTTATCTGTTTTTTGATTAATGCAGTCCTGACAATCCCAAGTGTTCAAAAGCCAGCCATGAGGGCCCCAGTAGTCAAGAGATAAGTCACTTTTGGGTAGTGACTTCCCACCTAAATAATGAACATTTAGGCTACTTTTCCTTTATAGCCCAAAGGATAAGAACTGTTGACCTTAATAGCAAACTGAACCTCTCAAGCAGCAGCACAACTCCAGGAGCTGAAGCTCTGAAAAATACACAAAGCATCACAGACCTTGTAGTGAGAGCACTGTGAGTACTACTAGCAGAAATGTGAATGTTTTTACCCCTGGGTCTCATCTGCAGCACAGCAAAAAGCTTGAACACTAACTCACATTTAGCAGCCAGGTGAGATACTTGGACTGGCTTTAGGGGGAACTCCATGCTCAGATCTGTAGCAGAACAGAACTCCAAAAGACATGCACATTTCTTTTCTCTTCGCAAGTCACTGTGGGTATAGATGCAAGTAATGGGTTAGCTGTTTTTTTGCTTTCCCTATAGGCTATCAGTTCCCTATCAAGTCACTGCTGAACTAGGTACCTAGCACTCTTTACTGACTATGGATGCTCCTCATCTGAGATACTGCATGAGTACATGCGAGTTCATCACATTGTCTGGCTTTGGGAATCACATTCCCAAAAGCTAGAAAGTTTCTAACTCCTTGTCTCCAAGACATAGTGCTCTACACTGAATTTGGATAGAGACTGATGTTGTTAGTACATATGCTTTCAGATGGAGCAAACACAGCCCACAACAGAGGCTCTTAAACTTCAGCTAACATTTAAGAACAGATTTCCAATGGTCTGTGTTCTTGCAACCTGCAAAAAGAACCCCTAAACACCCACTGAGTTTTATATACCCACAAAATTGTGGGTACAGACCCCTAAGTGGTAACATCAGTGCTCACAACTCATCGCAGGTGCATCAAAGAACAAGGAGAACAAGATTCCACATCCCTGACAACATAGCCAATAGCACTCCAAATATTTTATCAATAATGTAGGGAAAAGAGGGGTGGAAAGAATTTAACCCCTGACAAACACATGCTGTGCTCCACCTACAAGATAAGTTTTCCTGAGTATCATGTTTTCATGAGGGAATAAACACATAATATGCGGGTTTAGATACAGGCCATGAGCTTTGAAAGTCAACACATCCACTATAACAATGCCCACTGACTTGCCAGCCAAATATATCAATAAATAGCAGAGAAAGAAACTGACAAAAATGAAAGCAAAGCATGAAAGAACGTGGGGTTTGAGGAAGTGTGAAATACATGAAGTCTCTGGTTCCAGGGAGAACAGAAGGATGCTTTTGATGTATCATACAAATTCAGATAATGGTTTCATATCAAGTTTATAAAACTCAGGCACAACACCCTTGAATGGAGATGGATGACAGAGAGGAACCTCTACCTATAATGCCCTCATCACCGGTCTCCAAACATTCCAGGACTTTGAATACTGGCTTACAGATTTCGGCAGCAGGACATCCTGTCATTGCTCAGTTGGGTTCCTGATAGTGCAGCTAGTGGAAATAAATTAAAGGAATCAAGAGAGAATCTAGCCAAATGAAACACATACAGACACCAAGGAGGGAGAGCCTAGCTGATCAACACACATAAATGCACACGCGCACAGGAGAGAATGAAAGAAGGAGAGAAAGAGAAGATAAAATATGGAAATATGTTTAAGACATCTGCTGAAGTTTGTAATTATATATATATAAAATTATATATATCTACGTGCATATAAACTTTATATATATATATATATATAAAAAACCCAAAATATTACTGCCAAGCAACGCTATTTGTACTACTGGGATAAAGCTGTACAGTCTTGAGTGTCATTAACAACACAGTTGGTTTCTGTCCCATCTGAAGGTCACCCTGTATGTTTAATTCTCCTTATCCTCATTCCGTGAGCATTCACATCCCTGCATAACTCCGAGGAATGCCTGCTATTCTGATTGAGAGCCTTCTCCTTCAGACTGCTGAGTTTTCCACACGCCTCAGAAGAAGCAGACTTCTCCACTCTCAGGAAAAGCACCTTAGAGGGTCAAAATCCCCTCCTTACTCTAACAGACCTTCCAGTGAAGTTACCTGGAGTTCAAATGCAGTAAGAACTGAAGGCTTTTACTTTCTTATACACATGGAAGAAAAAAAAAAGTCAGTCCCTTCTAACACTCTGCACTATTACTTGATTTATGGGGCACAGTAAAACTTTATCTGCTGGAACAATCCTCAGATAATGGTGGGATTGTGAGGATGATGAAGATCCTAGGTCATAATGGTGATTTTTACAATAGAAACAACCATGAAGACTAGAAATTTCATCTTATGAAATGGTCACTTATGCCCTGCAAAATGAGGTAATACCAGACAGAATTGCCAGGGTCACATTAACAATAGCCGTTTTAACTTGGAGGCCAATTTATTTTCTGCCACTTCAATTTCTCACTCATATTTTCCAAGCAATGATGTGTGTGAGCTGCTGACCACGCAAGTGCTGGTGAATGAGGCTGGTCTGTTTGTATTTTCACTGCTAAGCTGTCAAAGCATTCACATCAAAGGACTGAAGAACAAACTGCAATAGTCATAAGTACCTGCATTAAAGGGATGTCTTCATCCATGTGTATACAACTGCCCCCCAGCAACCCCAAACGAAAACCCAAACAAAAACCCAACCCCGCCTCAAGAAACAGAAGAGAACGAAAGAAGAAGAACAAACAGAGGTGAGAAGAGCTGGGCCACGGGATGAAATGACAGCCAGTAGTGCGACGGGGGGGCGGAGAACCGCTCCAGTCTCTTTAATCCTCAAACACTTCCAGGAACAATGGAGGGAAGAGTTCTGTGGGGCACTCCACCTTCATATGCAGGAAGCGGCTGGCATGGCAGGCTCCGATCATTCGCAGGTCTGTCACTTTCATCAGCAGTTTTGGCCAAAAGTGTGCAACATGGTGTTTTCTGTAATTAATGTAGTGTTCAAATGCCAGGAGGAAACCCTCCTGACACTTTTCTATCCTCTCAACGCAAACAAGGCCTGGGCGATCTGCAGGTATAAAGAAGTAGAATTATCGTTATTACTCCTTTACCTCAATGAATTCCTGATCATAAGTCAGGAAAAATAGGACAATTCTGTTGTTAGGAAAGAAAGGTGGGAGACCAAGGGACACTTGGCTGTGCCACAAACAACTTCTTTCACCCTGGGCACCTCACTTATCAGTACTATCCCTGCTAAAACAAGGAGATAATCCTTTTCTTCATCCTTTGCCTGCTTTGCCCATTTAGAATATAGCTGTTAGGGAAGTGTTTCCTTACAGTGACTAGAGAAACAGACAGTCGATCTCTGTCTTTTCTACCTGTATCTTTCCTGCAAATCAATGAATAAAGAACTAAAAAAAATAAATCCTTATCAGACACCTACATTTCAGTTCTTTCCCATCTGTTTCTCTGCAGTCTAACCAATGCTTTGATCAAGGTTTGATCCATAGGTGAGCTCCAAAGGAAACCGTTACGGGGCACCAAAGAACAAGAAAGGCCAAAAGTTTGGCCGATTGTCTCAGCCAGCACCCAGATGGGCACTGGAAAAGCTCCTTTCACAAGTCACTCTTCAGGAGACACTTCTGGGAAAGCAGGTCCTCTGAACTGTCTCCTGAACCTCCTGCTCATGTATCACTGTGTAGGGAACTAAAAAGAAACCAAAATGTTTTGATTGGGAAGGTCAAGTGCTGTTGTGATTAATGTGGAAACCTTTCTGTCCCAGACGCAGTTAATGCTTCTAAATCACTGTCTCTGTATTGTTATTTAGTGCCCAATGTTCAAAGTGGTCTTAAAACAAAACCTTGCCAAATCTGTCACTGCCCAAGAACGGAATTTCCTCTTTGGGCTGGCAGAGTCAGCGGAAGCATATTTGAAAACATACTTGATCTGAGAAGGGAAAAACTCTTTGGAAAAATGGTCTGTGTTGCTTCTGTATCACGCCACCAAGAGACCAGCTGCAATTGGTCCCAGTGTGGGGAAACAGCACAGCTCTCAAATGCCCTCTAGCAAGTGGTGGTGCTGTTAAGTAGGAAAACAAGAAACATACACAACTGATGGAAACATGTATGACCCGTACTTCCAGTCCAGTGCATGGCAGTACTTAGGGGAAGAGCGTATTTGTAAGGACAACTCTTGCTAAAATACCAGTTTTTCATTCAAGGCAAACTGGCTCAGAATCAGATCTGTTTTCTTTCTGATGATCATCCCTGCCTCCTCCCTAAGTACTAAACTGAGCAAGGTGTGTTACCAAAGCCATTTTTATGCCCATCTCTCTGAATACCCTGAATTTTTTTTCCTAGTGCTCACCAAAGTAGTTCTAAGCTGCATAGGGATTTTGAGAGAATTTCTTCTACATTACTCCACTCAGCACTGCAAGATCTAACATACCCTATTTCTTTTAAAAAGAGGCTTCTGACAAAGACTAAAGAGTCAGAAAACGGTTGAGGTCCCAACATATTTCTGTTCTCACCTGATGACATGAGCAGAACAGCCTGAAGAAGGGCAACCTCGGTGTCATCCAGGTTGAACGAAGAAAGAGACATGCCCAGGTCAAAAATGGCATCAGACACTACGCCAAGACCCCCATTTTTCAGCTGGCCCCTTGTCACGGCCATCTCCCCATTTAGCGTTAAAGTCTCACTCTCGGGGTCATAGCGAACTGCTGCTCGGAGGGACATTATCTCCATACAGCAGCCTTTCAGAAGGATGATCTGGTCTTCACATGGCAGCTGCAGGAATTAGAAACCGTAAAGAGTTTTTCAAACTGAGCTAGTTTTACAACTACAATAAATCCATGAACACAAAGTTGCCATTCACACCCCAGGACACTACCTAGCACAGTGCAGCTACCTTCCAAACATGCTGCTGACCAACTAGTTCCAACGCACAGCAGAAACCTCCAAGACTTGCATTCCTGCTTCCAGAAACGGCCGGCACGTTACTGTCCCCACATACCCCTAGGAAATTTAGTGATGGCACAGCTGTAGGCAAGTGGTCCTGGGAAAGATCCTCAAAGCCAACCAAGCTGGTTCAGATGCTGAGGTGAAGTGACTCAAGTTGCAGACAAGCTGCTCTCCATGGGACCACTCAGTTTGTGGGAGCATTATAAAATCAAGTCAAATAAACCTGAAGAACACAGCTTTGTACGTTGTAGAACATTTCACCAAGTGTGAAGGGTGAAGCAGACCTGTCAGGTTCCAGGTGGGTGGTAACAGATAATTCTGGTTTTGTCTCAATTGAGGGGTGGATCTAACTGAGACGGCTGAAGTGGTCACTGTTCTCAGCTGTTTACCTTTCTCTCTTCTACCCCTGAGGTCCCTTGGCTTACAACGTGACTTAACAGAAGAAACTATAATTGGGGCTGGTACAGACCTCAGCTATCCTAGTTAAACTAACTGCCAGCCATGCTTCTTTCTTAGCTGACCAGTGGAAAAGAAAGACATTTGGGAGGACCTGTAAGAGTGGACTGCTTTATAAATACCAGGCTTGAATAGATTTTTGTACCTAGAAGAGATATCTCAATCAGTGGGGCATGTACTCTTAATTCTCACTGCCCATTTAAACAACAGAGAACTTATTAAGCTCTATTTAGCCTTTAAGGCTGATCTCCCTGGACTTCCTACATTATCACCAGATAGACAAAAAATCTATGGCATAGCTCCAGCTTTTACACTGGGCATAAACCATGATCTTCAGGTCACATGGCTAGACTTGTCTTTTCTACAACATTAAAAAAGGTAAGCTGTCCAAATTGGTGGAGGTAGGTTCTGTATTTATAGAGTGTCACTAGGATGCTGACACAGTAGGAGAATGTGTTCTGTAAAGCATGCCTTTATCTTTTCATAAGTAAATCAATGACAGCAAAAACCACCAAGACTATTTTGAGACCATCACAAAACAAACAGCAAAGGGTCACGTACACAAAAAAGCAACTCATTTCTACTTGGATTGAAAGGAGGCAAAAATCCATCAATTTCTGATTCATATACAGTTATTATATTTACTTGATTTGCAGTTCAATAAGAAAAAAACCAAACCCACCAACTACAGGTTTAGGTGACAACTGTGTACTCGCAAAGCAAATGCACTGATTTGGTGTAAAATCAAAGTGGAAAGCAGTTGCCTGTCAGAGAAGAGTTTTAAGCACAAAGCCAGCCCCAGTCAGAAAAAGGAATTCAATCATGCAGCTACTCTTCCAGCAATGCCAACTTCAGGTGTGAAGTGTTTGATATACAAGAAAAATGACTCATCCTGTTCAGGGCAAATCAGTTTCTCTGCGGATCACGCTCAGCTCAGCAGCAGCGTGGGGAAGGCTGCACAGGCACAGTGGCAGTCTCGCTACCTAATGACAATGCTGCTGTTTGGCTGCTGAGACTGCAGTAGGGAAAGAAACAGAGTAAGAAGTAAAAAATTAAAAAAATATATTAAAAAAAGATGTGTGAGAGCAGCCATGAAGAGACATTGGAACAGGTAACTGCAGAGAAAGAAGTGACACGAAAGAAAGGAAGGGAGAAGAAAAGAAATTAAGAAAAAAAGACTAAGGAGAAGAAAGAGCGGTGGAAAAGAAACAGACAGATAACAGTAGGGAATATATTTCATGACACTTCAGCTGTTTTATTACTGAGCCATTAAACCAATGAGAATTCATCTTCCTACTGGAACCTTCTTAAAACTTCTTTATGGTAGTGGGGATCTGACTATGCCCATCCTTCACCTGCTTTCCTAATTCTGAAGGACACATGAGACACCTGTTTCATGGGTGCCAAGCCTTAGGTCATATCTGCCAGTAGCAGCAGTTACCAAAGACAGGGGCCCTGAATGTTAGTTCTGCTCCCAACGATCAAGGTTTCATTGCTACCTACAGTCATCACTTCAGCATTTCTACCGGAGCACCTTCCAGGAGTGGGGTCAACAAATGTGATGGATTATCTGCCACATATTGTCCTTTCCTTCTCTCTCCGCAGGGAGAAAAAGCAACAGGCAGGAACCTGAGGTGCTCAGCCCTGCAGGACGTACTGGCAGCCAGCACACGTGTAATGCAGCACCATGGAACTGACTTGAGCTGAGCTACCTAGAAGGGTATTTACAAAGCTTCACCCAGTGTGGAGCCACTGATGCCCGTGACACTTAAACTCACATCAAACTGATTAAATGCTCCTCAATCTTCATCTTCTAAGCAGAAGGAAATGCAAGAAGGAAACAACAACAGAAATTCTGAGAAGTAAATTAAGTTTTCCTTAAATTACTCTGGGATTAGATTCTCGCTTTGAGGCATGGGTGAATGGATGCACACAAAATAAGCTGGGCACTCAGTGCATTGCTGGCTTGCACATGTGTCCAAAGAACAGAGAAAGAAGGAAAAGTATATGAATATATAAACGGCCATGGATGTACCTTGCCATGCCCCTCCTTCACACAGATTTACTACACTCTTAGCCTGAACCTCTGTGGAAGTTAAGTACTGAGATAACATTTAAATGTTCTGCAGGTCCTTTGGGAGAAAGGAGGACTTTTCCTCATAAACAAATCCACAGCCCACACAGTGTTGCTTCTAAGGAAAAGATATGGGTTAAAAACCATAACTGAAATAAAGTTCAAAGGACAGTGCCCCTTGAAAAAGGAGGAAACATTTGTAATTTTCTTTATGCTACAGCAGAAGCTATGTAACGGCTCAGAGAACAACTGTCCTATTACTTTGTGTTCACAAGGAGTTGTCCCTTACTGTGGCATCAGACCTTGCGGGTGTCTGATTCACACAGTGGCTCAGCTGTACACAAAGCCTGTCCTAGCTGAGCTGCATAACATACAGAGGTCACGCCCAATGACACCCTGGCTTCTTCATCCATGCTTCCTGCCTGGCTCTGACACAAGTGGGCCCACGGTAGCCAGGAGGGGTAGGAGATGTCAGATGGGCACTGCAGTCTGTGTGTGACTGGCAAAGCTTTCTAAATTAAATAGACTACCTTGGTATGTCACTGCAACTTCCCACCAACAAACACCAAATCAGAGGAGACAGATTCCCTCGGCACTAAATGCTGCAGGGGCCTCTTGATCTATGGACACATTCTTTGTATTTTAAAATCTTCACACTTGGCCACTATTTCATGCTTTCATGGCTGATGGAGCCAAGGCTGAGGTTGCCAGGGAGAGCTATTTACACTATGCCAACTATTGAATTTTACCTCTTCTTGCTCTTTAGGTGCCAGAGGACATAAGTAGCTCTCCTTGGCTGACCTTAAAGAAAAGCTGCCAGCCACAGGAGAGTAAAATGCTGTGGCTGCCTTAAACTTCCCTCCTGACTGAGGTTTAAGTATTAGGAGGAAACGCTGTTCTCAAGCTAGGGAGCTCGATGAATGCATTGACCATGGTCACTCCCATTTTGAATGTCATTCACTTGGCATTTCACCAGCAGAGTCAAGTGTTGCTCTGCAATGTGGGTGAGCAGGCAGGCATTCTTCTACAGCTGGATTAGGGATATTTCCATGTAAAAAAAAGTCTCATGGTTGTGGATCTAAAGGGACTCACAAGACTAAAAACTATCAAGATTGTTAAGACTGAAATGTTATGTCAGGCTGCAGTTTTGATAACATTTTTTAAGTTAGGAAAAAAATATCATCAGCCATTGCATCTGGTCTTTCAATAAAAATGATACCTTATTGTAAATGAGATTAGCCTAGGGCCTCTGTATTCCTAATGTGCAACCAAGTCGACTTCAGTCTATTTACCATATATTTTTACATGTGAGTATCTATGCCAAATGACAATCCATTACTTCTACAGACTCTTTTATGCACAACCTCCCCATTCAGGAAAACCATGCCTAGGGAATACAATGAAGTAAATGCCATTCCTGCATAGGGACGCTTTCCTGAATTGGAAGAATTTGTTACTGCACAGACCTAACTCCACAATACTGTACCTGCCAAGGAACTAGAAAGCACAGAGGGAACTGTGTGCTGGAAGATCTGATTAAACATATCGAAGATGCTTCTAGACAGTGTAATTTTGCTCATTTGCTTTGTTCAAGCTTACCTCCAAAGACACTTTCAAGTCCCTAATGAGCCATGATGGCTGTTAGATGAACAAAATCAGGATTTCAGTAATCACAATAAAAAGAAAACTCATAAAAGTCCAGATGATTCTAGTCCCATCTATTTTGAGTCTGATTTTTCAGATTTTAAACATACTTAATTTTTTAGTTCTATGCCAGGAGTATTTTGAATAGTTTTTAAAAACAGGCATATAAATGAGGATTGCAAGGAAGTTTTCTTACCTCACAAAACATAGGCAACTTTTTGGCAAAATCCACCACTCTTGTAATCGCTGGTGTGATAATTTTTGTAAACTGGCTGAAGGCTTCTAAATCCACTTTCCCACCTTCTGGGGCATTAACTATTGGTGCCTGCCCAATATCTTCTGGCTAAGGATATAAACAAAGATATTTAAAGGAACAATCTATCTTACAGCAAGTATTTTATACTCTAAAAAGTCCTACCTGGCAATGGAAGACATGCTAAAATAAAAAATAACACTATTCACTTTATAAGTAATGCCCATTATGCCACAAAATGTGAATTTGTTTGTAAGCCATGTGTGAAAGAGGTGACTGCACCGAGATATGGGTGACCGGTAGGCTGCTACCCATACTGTGTGGGCAGCTGCATTTTTATGTACATGTCATTTCTTCCTTGTGCCTGTATCTGAATATTTTGTGGATGTAGCGTGTGCCTTTTTTGTTGAAAAATACAGGCATGTTCTTGTTCCTTACAGGTGCTGAGAACTCCAAAGTTTCTCTAAAAATGAAGGGAGCTGAGATGACTTGTTACCCCAAGAAGACACCGAGAGCTTTGCAGAACTGGGCTCTTCTATCTCATCAAAGTGCTAAAACCTTTGCCAGAACAGACTGTTTAGTGTCACAGAGCTCCAGGCAACTGCCAAGGCCTATTTCCAACACTAGACTAAAACAATTGATAACTAAGAACAGGCTAACACAAAGCTAGTTTGGATAAAGTGACTAGAATTTGAACTCATCTTGGTAAAATTTTGGTTTAAAATCACCTTCTGCATGACTAGCTCAAGGCTTCTCCAAAAGAGGAGGGGGAAAAAAAAAAGTAACCGATTTCTGAGGATTTCAATAGGGATATACAATGACAGTTTCAAACAGAATCTGTGATGAATCACAGAATCATAAAATCATAGAATGGTTAAGGTTGGAAGGGACCTTAAAGATCATCAGGTTCCAACCTCCCTGCTACGAGCAGGGACAGACACCTCACGCTAGACTAGGCTGCACAAAGCCTCATCCAACCTGGCCTTAAACACGTCTTGTTATTCCAACTGCATTTCAACTTGTTAATCTGATTTTATGACAGCTTGTCAATGTTACTGTTGATTTTAAAAACACACGTATCAAAGCTGTTCTGTTTGCTAAGTGTGGCTTTGTGGTTGTAAAAGACCTGCCAACCATCATGCAGAGGTTCCATTTTTTTCACATTAGAGAGCCAAAAACGGGTCAAATCCAGAGAAAAAGGCCTTTAAGACTGATGGACTTAATGACATTTACGTAAGAGCATTTAAACAGGGGAAGTGCTGAAAGTGCTGTAATAAAAACTTGCGCTCAGCAGTTTTTAAAGCAACACATCACAAAAGATCCTTCCACAGCTCCAATCTGTCACCAATCTGAATCCAAATCTAATTTCCTTCAAGAAAAAACTCAGCAATGCGTTAATAAAGCAAGCACCAATTGTGAGAGAACAATGAAGAGGACTGGGCTCAATTATCTGATGGTTCCTACTAAAAAACTCAAATAATCCCAGCTCTAGGCTCCCTCCCTCCCTGAATCTTGGGAAACTAAACCACATTGTCTGTGTGCCCATGATAAACAACCTTCATCACTTCCAAGCAAGAAGACGAAACGCTTAAAACCATGCATAACATTGTTAGGGAGAAAGACAGGACACAGGATTTTCTTGGGAAAGCCAAAAGAAGTCAGAATCACTAGCTAAAGCTAACACACTCCAGAATGGCATGCAACTGGAGAGCCCTTGCCACCTAACTCACCTCACTAGGAAAAGAAATCCAGACCTCAAAGGAGCTCCTGCTGTTGAAGAACCAGCTTCAGCTGCCTAAGAACTGACCCACAGATCCTGAGGCATGCAGTCAGTTCCTCTTGCTCTTCAACAGCTTCTGGCAGGAGCTTTCAAAGCCTTCCACCTCGGGCTGGCAGGCCACCCTGGACTTTCCCCTTCTATGCTCACCAGAAGGTGTCAGTGAGCTTCCTACGGTTGCCTTGGAACCACTGGGCTTCTGCATGTGAGCACCGCAAAGAACCAAGAGGCCCTGCAGCAAGGGCTGCACCGAGAGCAGCTTGGTCTGGCCTAGCAACCAGCTGTGGAAGTCACAGCTGGTTTCTGAACCATCCATTAGAGCTGTCACCCCTGCCTCTGCCCCATCCCTCCCCTCTTCCATCGCCTCATGCCCTGCCTCTGGGCACCCTTTGCTAGGGACTGCCCCTTTGCTGTGACTGTCTCCAGAGCCTGAAGTCCCTCAAAGACTGCGTTTTATGTGGCCCAGTTCCTACCAGCTTTCT
Organism: Hemiprocne comata; assembly: GCA_020745705.1. Classification (NCBI taxonomy): domain Eukaryota; kingdom Metazoa; phylum Chordata; class Aves; order Apodiformes; family Apodidae; genus Hemiprocne; species Hemiprocne comata. The sequence goes on from CM036587.1 coordinate 41,249,315, forward strand.
GCCTGTGCCCTCATTCCCAGGCCAAACCTCAAGCTCCCCATGCTTTATCCCAAACCAGGTGATACTGAAAGAACAGCACTCCTGCCTAAGTAAGCAAATGCACCACTGCAGCTGCTCCTTGGTCTGTTAAAACCAGAGCTGCAAACCTTGCTGTGCAGCACCACTGGAAAGTGCTCTGCTGCTTCTTGCCAGCAATCACTGGCTGTGGTTTCCCAACTGCACGTTACTATGAGCGTACAGCCATTCATATCAGAAGTTAGATAGTGCCACTGGAATTAACAAAACATTATAAAAGCCATCAGCTGGTTTGAATATATGATTTCTCTTGGCAATTTAACAGTGGGTCAAGGTTCCTGTAGTGAAGTCAGCAGCAGGAACCCCGGCCTACAGAAAAATGAATATTCTTTATCTGATTTGGTATACACAGACTGTGAAAAACCCTTGTGCATTCCTGACATGCAGTTTATAATCTCTTTGTGCTGTCTAGGTATTTTGCATTCTGCACTTACTTCCTTTAAGAATCGATTTAGAAAAATCAAATAAATCCTCTTCTAGGGCTGAGCATCACAAATCACCATTTATTTTCTGATCCTTAGTCACAGGCTGAATATTTAAGTCATCCTGTAGTCTGCAATCCCAATGCTGTAGTGTATGTATCATCCTGCTTTCACTGAAATTAATTTTTCTTTGCCAAATTTATTTTAATGTGTTCACTTGGGAACAAGGAAGCAAAAACCCTAAGTTATTAATAAACAATATCAGCTTTTACCTAAAATTTCACATTGTTTGAACACTTACAATGTGTTGCATACTAGTCCCTGATAATGACAAGTATCCCTAAGGATAAAATATAAAAAATATATGGTATGCATTGTAGACTGCTACTGCTGTCAACCAGGAGTAAAACAATTTTTCTACTTTTTCTGATCATAACACATTAAAATTATCCACCTGGGTCAGCCTCAGCTCACGCTGTTTATCCTTTGAAATACATGGTCTGATCAAACACTGAGCTTCATCCAAGAATAAGTAAGTAATAATTATAAAAATTATCAGTTTTTCATGTATGCCAATACACTGGCAGATAGAGCCTCTTTGGGTCTGCAGCACTGGGAAGAGAGTTCAGAAGAAAGGAAGGAACCTGGCTCCAAGAGCAGTGTAAAAGTCTGCAATCCTTACCAGAAATTTCCTTTTCTGCTTCCAGTGGCTTCCTTGTGCATTGGTGGCCACATGTGCTTCCGTAACAATTTTGATGAGCTCCCATTCCTCATCTGTTGGCTCTGGTTTGTGCCCAATGGTTTTCTGCAGCTCTTCCCGACGTCTCTTCTCTCGATTTTCTTCTATCAGCTTCCTCTTTGCCAACCGCTTGCTGTCATCCAACACCACTAACAGGGGAAAAGCATTCAGAAATGGAAGGAAATTCTTTAAGGTTGACCAAACTGAGTCTTTTCTGTGCCTGAGGTACTAACAGATTACAAACACTGTAACTAATCAGTTAAGAAGTATTTTGGTAAGACCCACAGTTGAGATAAATAGTTCTCTTATTTCTCTCTCCAAACTTCATTTTCTCAGAAGCCTGGACTGCAAAGAACAACTTACCCTTCTGGTAACAAGATGTATACTACCATGGCCTTCAGTGCCTTATTACACCAATAAAACTAATATGTAAAAGCTTTGTGAAGACTCAGACAAAGTGCTCCCATAACAGACTTGGAGTAATCCATGTTGGGAAAGATGCACTTCTATTTTCTTTACAGTAGTGTGAGCATGCTCACTGCTCTGAATGGTGCAGAACGTGTTCTTGTAAGCCAGCAGAAGGCAATGTGGATTTAAGGAAGTGGGAGTACTTATTTACAGGAGGTTCAACTACCTGTTCCATGACCAGCTCAGAAACAATCTGCCTTCAGCTGTTTCCATCAGCCCTACAAATGGCATCACTCTAGCGCTTCCCTGGAGCCCCACACAGGGCCCAGAGCTGCACATCTCTGACCACCTTCGCTGAAGGTTTTATCCTGTTTTCCATATAAACATGAAAAGGCCACTTGAGAGAACCACAGGATGGTTTAAAACAGCCTGACCTGCTTCAGCGCGGAGGACCATCCTGAAACACAGCTGGTGGCAGCAGGTCGGAGCACTGACAGCCCTGCTTACACACTGTTCACACATTTTCAACTCAAAGGTGGGGGACGCCCTTCTGGAGGTGGGAGACAACTGTCCCACCTGCCATGCACAATGACAGCTCCTTTGGTGTGTAGCCCAAAGGCCACACCAGCTTTATGGTATCGGCACCTGCTGGTCAGAACCAGACTTGGAGGAACATCTGGCTCTGCACAGTCACTGCCTGGCTGATGCTCATCACTGCCTGCTGCACCAGTCCAGGCTGGCTGTGAACTGCTGACCCTGAGATATCCACTCCCCCACTCTCCTGGAGGTCCATCTGGCAAAAATGAAATGGTGCAATTTCTTCTATATCCCTCTAGATAGAAGATGTTGTTATATGTTACATTACCAATGAAAAATACCACATTAGAATATTTTTCTGTTGTTTATTGGGCCTGTTTTCCTGTCAGTGTTTTCTGCAGAGGATTACGCTGGCAACGACCATTAACATTAATGCACAGGGGGATTTACGTGAGTTCCTCCCATTTGCACTAATTGACATTATCAGTGTAAATCCCTGTGCAACGGCAGGAAAAGAAGACCCCTAAGGGTTAATCTTACAGCCATATGTTCTAATTCTTTAGAATGAGAGTTGACTTCTTTTCAGTAGATAACTTCTTCAGAGCTAAAAATAAAACAAACAACTGCAGGATGACTCATACAACGACATTCAATTTCACATCCTCCAGAATTTTCTAAACAAGATGTTTTTTTGCAAGCGAAGTGTCCATCCAGATGCATTTTCCCCCCCCTCCTCCAAAGAGTCAACATTCCTACTCAGCCCGGTAAGGCCAGGAGGAGCTGCAGTCTGGTGAAGGATAAACAAAAAATTACAGCTTTGCAAAAGTGGTTTGATACAATGAGCAAAATTCCCTGGTACGAATTATTAAAAACAAAGAAGTGCTGGCAGTTCTGCTCTACTTCAACCGTCTTCACCAATCAACATACTTTAAGCAAACACACATATTAGGGGAAAATAAAATGATAAAAGAAAGAAAAACAGAAAAATATACTTACAATCTGTTGCCATGCCAACAAAGATACATTTTTTGAAGCGACATTCCTGGCACTGGTTTCTTGTTACTTTGTCTATCACACATTTTCCTTCATATTTACAGGAATAGGTTGGATGGAGGTTTTTCTGAATGGTTCTTCTAAAAAACCCCTAAGTGTAATAAATAAATACATTGGAAAGCATTAGCGTTGTGTAGTTTTTTCAGACAAGCAGCCACTTTGGTTTATTAGGAATGTACCTAATTATGCAAGATAACACACTTAATTCCATGAAACTCTCAAAAAGGAAAAGAACAAACCAGTTTCATAGTATATGGCATTTCTTTTCTGAGTTTCATGAAACATTTCCTCCCTAAAAATTAAAACCATCTTAGGTAAGTGAAGGCGTATGTAATGATGTCTTGAGGGACAAATACTGTCTACATGTCTTCCTGAAGTCATATGTTTCTCTGTGTTAAATTTTTTCGTATTTGAACGAGAGAGTTTATTTTCAGCCCCTTTCTAAATTTCATATTAATTTCAAGGGATATTAAGAAGCATACACATACTTTTAATTTAAGAGCAGTCTCTGCAAATAGTAAGAACAGTGATGAGTATGTATTAAGAACAAAGTTCTGCTCCTTTCTTTTCATCAAAGGCTAATAACCAACCAAACAAATCTGGGCAAGACGAAGAATTTTGCAAACACAATTTACACAATCTTTGAGTTTGCGTCTAAACAATGGACCCATAATTTTAAAATTGTCTGTTTTTCTGAGAAGAGGATTTAACTCGTATTAACCACAGACCTCGGTATTCCAAATAAACATCACTAATAAAGATCCCTCTCTATATAAATCCATTCTATCTATCTATCTATCTATCTATCTATCTATCTATCTATCTATCTATCTATCTATCTATCTATCCACCTACCTACCTACCTACCTACCATAATACAAATCTATATTTACAATTGCAACATGGATACAAGGTCAGAACCTGAGCTCATGTGAACTGATGAAGCTCCACTGAATCCACTGATTTATACACTCCACAGACCCTGGCCTTAGGTAAAGAAACGAGACACGACTTATCTCTTAACATTATGGATCTAATCCCGGTACTAATTTCAACATGACTTTTCTCATTGACTTCCACAAGAGATGGATAGACTCCCCAGGACAAGAAGATATGGACTAGATAGGCTGTAAAGCAAGAAATTTAGACTTCACTTTAATTTCAAGTTTCACTGCTGTTTTAAAATGCCTACATTCAGCAATGCAGCTTGGGACCACCTTGACAGAGAGAACACACTGGGACCCTGGTCCTGTTTGACTGACGCCACTGAGAATGGCTTTGGTTTCAGGAAAAATAACAAGCAAAATTCAAGTGAGATTTACCTCTTCAGATGGGATTTTATCTCATGAATAGTCTCTTCACTTCACTAGGCAAAAGGTCTGGTTTTGATCATGTTAAATAACACCTGGTAAAATCTTACAGCAGTGTGTAATTTCTTTTAACACAGAATGTTGAACTAAGATGTACGGATTATTCTGCATTTCAGCTTGAGCTCCTAACTCCAGTGAAGATAATAAAGAGCCTTGTCCTCATTAGAGTTTTATCTTACATGATCCTGCTCCAGCTAAGAGTACAACTCTTTCTTCCTTAATAACACTAAGGCCTGAAATCTCAATTAAACTGAGTTGCATAAAGTGTGAGCCTTTGCAAGACTGGGACCTGTTAGGCTGAGCCAAAATCCAAGAAATCACAGGCAAGATGTCCTTATGTGGGGTATGGATCAGGTCTCATACTCTCATCTACCCAACCAGTGGATTTGGATCCACTTTCAGCCCTCTGACAAATTCCTAGGACCTGTCCCTTCCTCCCCGAAGATCGAAGATGGCTCTGGACAACCAGGTTTCAAACGAGGTTGAAAACAAGGGTAATCTCTAGTTACATCTAGAAATAGAAAAAGCTCTGATGACTCTCAGGAAGCGGTACTCAACTTCTGTTTCCCAAATCTTGCACGGGACTTAACAGAGCTCTAGCTTTACAATGGCAAGGCTCTTCACCACCTGTGTTGGGACCAGCACCATTTCATCTTTGCATTTCTCAGAAACTTGTTGCAATAAACCAGTTTGATCATCTCTAGATAAAATGTGATAAAGAAGCTGCTCTCTTTTTGTCCAAAACTTCATCACAGAAGGGCAATGCTGCATAATTAGAGGAATGACTTCAACACAAGAATTACTGTGATGTGGGGCTCCAAGCCAATCCAAACCCAAAATCTCAGATCCAAATATTCCAGACTTTGGGGATGAACAGAATATGACTTTTGCGGCTTAGTCTCATGACACTAGTCCAGGACATGTGTGGTCCCATTTGTTTAGAAAAACATAATTATTTTCTTATTTTCTGCAGAAAAAAATGGCTTTATTAAAGGATCTCAAGCTACTCAGGCAAATTTATGGCAGTGAAATAATGTAACATGTGCCTGATTGTGTTACTTTTTTTTTTTTAATTTACTTGCCCAAAACAATCTCTTTTTAATTTTGCATGTAGCTTTGGAGATGCAATTTAGGGCTGAAAGTACATTTCAATACCGTTAAGTTAAAGAGGTCAAAATCTTTTTGAAACTCTTAACTGGGTGTCAATGCAGCCCAAAGTGATGGATGTTACTGTTGTATGAGCATGTGGAAGGGATTTTGATTTTTGCTTCTTCACAGTGACGATGAGAGGCACTGGAACACTGTAAATGGCTACAGACTCTTCATGGCCATAGGCAGAATCTCAGCTATTGCATAAACAGTTTCACTGAAGTTGCTGGGAGTATGCTGATGTACATTGGCTGAGAGCATGGCCAAATAAATATTAAAAAATGGAAATGTAAAAGCAAACAGTTAAACAGAAACAACAAAAATCTGAATTTCTCATTTTCTTTTCAGAAGCAAACACTGCAAAACCCAACAATATTCCTTATGCATATGAAGAGCAGAGCGGCATAGCCAGATACAGCTTATCATCAGTACTGGATGTTCTTCTTTGCTTCTAATCTGCCCTTGTTTTATCTGAAGCACAGTTCAGGAAGTCTGTATAATGGAGGAGCTGGAGAGCTATTTCTGATTCCCGCCTTCCCACCGTGCCATTTACCTTGCAACCTTCGCAAGTGATGCAGCGATAATGATATCCAGTGGCTTTGTCCCCACATACTACACATAGCTCATCCTTGTCTAAGTAACTGGGTATATACCCTGAAAAGAAAAAGAGGACGTGGCATGTAAACTCAACATAAAATTACATGATACGTTCAATACAAAAATATTATATTAAAATCCACTGCAGATCTTGTCTACCAGCCCTATACTTCTGAACTTACTGAATTTCCTGAATAAAAAGCTCATACTACATTAGAGACTTATTTAACCATAGTCTATAAAATCTTTTGCTTTTCAGACTCTTTCAGAACTTACTGGTCAAGAGGAAGAAGTCAGAAGATGATTGCTCTCATCTCATTTCTGAGGTAGTAAAACACTACCTCAGAAAAACAAATATATTTATTTCTACCTCAAAGGCTTTGATGTGAAAAAATGAAATAACAGTGAGACAGAAAATAAATTTATCTTTTCTGTTGCACAAAAAAAAGCAATATACTTGTACACTTAAGATGAGATCCCAGGTTTCAGGGTGACTCAGGGACCTGGTCAGAAGAATTATTTTTCAAAACAGCTCTGCAGGTGTGGTTAGAGAAGCACCAGCAACAGATAGCCCAAGCTGCATTAATCATATTTTACCTGGGTGTGTTCTGCAGGAATACTTACTATAGTGTGAATTTAGGGCAAAATACGTGAGCATTCAAATCTATGCGTGTGTACATGCATGTGTTAGAATGACATTTTCTCTTAAGTCGTTTACCAGACACTCAACAAGTGAAATAAAATATTGCTGCTATGAAAAACATTGGCAAGGCTTAGTTCTTTTCCCACAATGACATTTGTTGTGATAACATAAACATATTTTCAATTTGAGCAAACACCCAAAACAATTCTGATGCCAATCAAGAAGTAATTCTAAACTAAAGAGAACTTTGAAACAGGGTAATATACAAACCTTTCAAAATATGTGTTCCCATGACTCATAATTAATGGAGTCATGGTACATAACTTTTTCTTCTGAAAAATCTTTCTGCAAAGATGTAACACAGAGATCTCAGATATACTTTGAGGGGAGAGAGGAAAGTGCAGCTATTTGTGTAACCACATAATATTATTAAAGTGCAGTAAATATTTCAAAGAATCCTGGAGTGGCTGAGGTTGTGAGGCACCTCTGCAGGTCATCTGGTCCAACCCCCCTACTCAAGCAGGACCACCTACAGCCAGTTGCCCAAGACCCACCCAGCTGGCTTTTGAGTATCTCCAAGGATGGAGACTCCACAACCCCTCTGGGCAACCTGTGCACAGGCTCAGTCACCCTTATAGTGAAAAGAAAATACTATTTTACTGTCGTCAGAAAGAATTCCCTCTATTTCTGTTTGTGCCCACTGCCTCTTGTCCTGTCACTGGGCAACACTGAGAAGGGTTTGGCTCCATCTTCTGCCTGATGGGGGATCAGGTGTTTATAGACATTGCTAAGACCTCCCTTGAGCCTTCTCTGCTCCAGGGTGAACAGCTCCAGCTCTCTCAGTTTCTCCTCATAGAACACATGCTCCAGTCCCTTCACCATCTCTGTGGCCCTTTGCTGGACTCACTTCAGTATGTCCTTCTTGTACTGGGAAGCCCAGAACTGAACCAGACACTGCAGATGTGTTTCACCAGAGCTGAGCAGAGGGGAAGGATCACCCCCCTCATCCTGCTGATGATAATTTTCCTAATGCAGACCAGGATGCCACTGACCTTCCTTGCCCCAAAGATACACTGCTGGCTCACACTCAACTTGCTGCCCACCAGGAACCCCCAAGTACTTCAATGCAAAGCACTTTCCAGCCAGTCAGAGCACCCAGCCTGTAGTGCTGCATTTATTATTACCCCCCAATGCAGGATTTGGCATTTCCTTTTGATGAACTTCAAGAGATTCCTCTCATCCCATTTCTCCAGCCTGCCTAGGTTGCTCTGAATGGCAGCACACCCATCTGCTGCACCAGCCACTCCTCCCAGTTTTCCATCACCCACCAACTGGCTGAGTGCAATTTATGAATGCAACAAGGGAAGAGCCATTTGGATGTGGCTGCCTGTAATGTTATTCCTTCCACTAGCTTTCTGAACCCATCTGTAGCATCACATGTTAGACCGGCCTCCAAGCTTGCTGTCTTTGTGCAGCCCTCACACCAGTATGGCTTGGTACAGCTTGGGGACAGGGCACATCACAGTCACGTGGACAGCAACCAGCAGCAAGGCTCAGGAAGCAGAAGGCTGTTGGAGGATACTGCAAGATGGTGCTGGGGGAACAATATTATCTTCCAGTGACTAAGAAGCCAGAGGGTCAGCTCGCTAACAGAAAGTCCCTTCCTCAGACTACACTTGCCAGACGTTCTCCACAAAGAAAAGCCCAAATCAGAGAAATCAAAATAAAACACCTGAAACTAACCAAGAGGGAGAAAGTATTGATATGGTCTACTTTGTATGTCTATTTTGAGCATAATCACAAAAATCTGAAATTATAAAGGGAATTATATATCTCTTATGTAATGCTGGGAAGCAGAAGCACTTGGAAGCCATGCTCGGGTACCTGCATCTCATGTTTGTCAATAGCCCTACTAGCATCTGAAAGGGGAGTGGGGGAATGAGCAGAGAATTTACTGATGTATCATACCAGTTTACAAAATGACAAAAGATCAGATTCATATTCAGGTTATGTTTCTCCATTATGAACAATTTGCGTTTGAATAAAGACTGGTGGACACATGAAGCTGGTTCTGTGACCTTGAGGGAAGAGAGACAGCAGGGTTTCGACTCTAATTTACATCACTGACTCCTAACGGACATTATGCCAGTGGGGGATTAGCAGAAGCTATTATCTCCATCCTGCCCCCCTTTTTCTTACACCTGCCTCTGCACATGCAACACACACACAGCACAGAGCTGATACCAGAGGGAGCAGTCAGCAAAAGGATGCAGAATTTTCCACTAAACTTCTGGTAAAGATTAATGGCTTCTTGTTGTTGCTGGTTACTGCTATTTATGAAATGCAGACATCATGCAGCATAGACTATGTCCTCTAAAATTCAGTATCCCTGGTTTGCTTCTTCTAGAATTACTTCTGAATTAAATGCCTTGATATTTCATTAAGTATATAATCTGGTTAGCACTGCTCATGTAATGGCAGCTTTGTTCTATTGGAGGAGCAGGAGACCACTTGCCTAAACCGCTTCCTTAAATATATACAGTAGCTGGCACATGGGATCACTGGTGTCCACCTCCTTCCACGAGTTGCATGACTTTATCCAACCCAGGAAAAGGTCTCCAATCTGGGATGGAAAACAAATCTTTTACTAGGCACTCCTAGTCAGAAATTAGAAATGGCATCCTTACACGCAACCACATTCCCAATTCTGCTGCATTGGAAGCATTAAGTGCCACTTATTTAAGCTACTTAAATGTTATGTTCATCACTTTTGCAGGATTTTTTCCCTGTCACAAGATAAGCACACACTTTGAACTCTTCTACTGATTCCACAGGAAACATGAATAGAAAAATGGTATCCCAAGAAATCATCAGCAATAAAAGTGTGCAATAAACATATTTTTTCTATTACAAATCTGAGACTGATATCCACACTTCTGCGTATCTTTAGTCCTCCTTCCAACAGCTAGCGGGGTCAGAAACTGCTAGAAGGCAGGAAAATTTCACCTTCAGCTGTATTTGAAAAAGATATAATTTAGAAAAACAGACATTATGCCAAGAGGAATAAGGGGAATTACCCTCAGTTCTTAAAAACCATAATGTCCACTGTAAATAATTTATAGTAGTTGCAAATATCCAGCCCAACCTCTGTATAAATTCAATGCAATTTCATTTGTAAGATACGCAGATAAGCAAAAGCCCAAATCAGAGAAATCAAAATAAAACACTTGAAACTAACCAAGCGGGAGAAAGTATTTCTGTGGTCTACTTTGTATGTCTATTTTGAGCATAATCACAAAAACTTGAAATTATAAAGGGAATTATATATCTCTTATGTAATGCTGGGAAGCAGAAGCACTTGGAAGCCATGCCCGGGTACCTGCATCTCATGTTTGTCAAACCCTCTACTCAGGGTTAGAAACAGTATCAGCAGGAGGAAATTCACCATTTTTTTCTAAACCTGGTACCAGAATACTACAATGGAGCTTCCTGGGGAAGCTGTGGATGGCTGTGGAGTTTTGTGTTGGATGGTTTGAGGAAGAAGCAGAGCAACAGACTTCTTTCAGTCCTTGCAGCATTTGGGGAAAACAGAGGAGGGGAAGACTAAAAGGGATCTGCCTCTCACATCAGCAAGTAATCTGGCATCTTATGTGTTTAAAAACTTTGAACTAAAAATAAAAACTCCTATGTGGAAGAAGATGCTGTCTGGACAGAATAACCCAGATGCTCACTGACAAAAGAAGAATTTCTGATAACAAGTCTCATGGGAACATAGGGCAGGTTCCTATTTCTGGTGTCCATATTTCATCCTGTATTTCTTGGTCAAAACCTACTGAGTAAATAGCCAAGAGGAACCATTCAAAAGCAACACTGATCTCACTAAACTGTATAATAACCACCAATATTGTTCCTTGGTTTTTCAGGCCTCTGTCTGCTGATTCTAGCATCCTCATGGGCCATCATTTGGTGCATCCTGTATGATCCTCAAAGTTAATTATGTGTCAAGTATGACAATTCATTTCAGTACCAACCTTGGATCTTTGAGTGAAGAACAGCAAACAATGACCTTGACCTGCCATGTCTGGTGTTCCCCCTGCAGCCTAAAGTAACTCCTTTGCTCCTCAGACTCCCACCTGCCAGTCTGCCTAATCTTACTGTCTTGGCAAGGCTAAGTACTCAGCAGGACCAGTTGCCCCTATCCTAGAAGAATATGTTGTATAATCCATTGTAACCAATCTTGATGGTGATTTATAGTATCTTTTAAATTATAAGTGTAGCTTGTAGCAGGCTTTGTAGAGGTATGGCAAGAAAACAATTCCCTTCCACTGGAAAATGTGTGATGAGTTTTCCCCAGCAGCCCTAAGGACAGAAAGATATCTGCTAACCTATGAAGTCATCTGAGGTGCTCTGTTGCATTAATGCTGTATGCCTACACTCTCAAATTACCATTTGCAGGAATGATACCTTAGAGCAGTATAGGTGAACCTGAGTAACAGCTTGGAGAGACACAAATGAGGCACTCAGTGGCTGTTCTTGCCCAGAGCTCCCCCTCCAAAGGCAAAGAAAAACTATTTAAATGAAAACAACCCCTGAAAAATGATACTGTTTTTTTTCCGCTGTACCTGGCACACATTAGGGAAAAAAAAGTGTATTTTGAGAAAAGTGAAGAACATATTTCAGTTTTGTTAAAGTATTATTGCCTAGACCTTACATCTCCAGGTCTCCTTCTGTGCAGACAATGTAAAATGGGCTTAGGGATTACACCACACCTTAAAAAAATTCTAGGACCCAAACCATATTTGACCACCAAACAGTGATATGAGTGAGATCAATGCAAACAAACTATGTCTATGCACCAGATGTTCCTTATTAGCTTGTTCCTGATCCAACACAGGCTTATATCATGCAAGCAGAAAAAGCCATTTTTGCTATTACACAGGGACATTTGTGTTTTAAGACCATTATTCAGTATTTTGATTTTCACTGTACACTGGCAGAGTCAGGTATTAAATATGTTCCCTGACTTCCTTCTTTCTCCCATCTGGTATGGCTTGCATAAATAACTAAAGACTGCTCAACAAAATGAGGCGTTCAGGACTTACCAGTAAGCTAAGATTCACTTACCAGACACTGCAGTATGAAAATGAAAAAGATGAAATTAATTACTACCTTGAGAAGCCCCAACTGTATTAGAACTGAAAAGAAAATTCGTACTGCTGGTCTACTTATATCATAGTCACATCGTAGCTCTCTGCGAATTATAAAAAATACAAGAACCATCCAGATGTCATCCTTGATACAAATGTGTAGAAAAAGCTAATATTGGAGAAAGCATAGAGCTACGTGAGAAAAAAGCATATTCTGTTCTTGTTTGTGTTATTATCAATATTGATCTGAAAGACTCGGCTGATACACTGATCTTTGTTTCTCACTTTCTTTAAATTACCCCACTGGGAAAAATGGCTTATTTCTCCATTGAGCTTGGAAGAACCGAGAATGTTGCTAAAGAGATTCACATATTTAATTTTAGTTAACTGGCTTGCTTGTCCACGGTTTTGATCTTCATTGACATTCTTTAACTTACAGAATTACTGAAGCTTGGAAAGAGATTCTGCAAAGACAGAATTTGGAACATTTTTAATAGTCTCTTTCCCCTCAATAACTTTTCTGTGTATTAAACCTATTCTTTGGGCTGAGTCAAAACCCTTATCAACAGCAGTGCATTTTGCACAGAAGTGCTGAAAACATTTTAGCCCAAACTGTGTTATGGCTTAAACTGCTGTGATCGGTACTTGCCTCCATTACCAACTGCGGGTACAAAACGCATTACTGTGAGTCAGACCACGCAATTTTTTTCCCCCAAAAACCGATTTAAATGTTTTTGAGAGACCATAGCTTACTATCACAAGTAACGTATTTATTTAGAAATCTAAGCCTCACTGAACATGGGTTTTACTACCTATGCAAATGCAAAGTATGACTTAGTTCAGTTTCCCATCCTTCATTTGGCTGTGGAAAGGTTACAGTCAAGGAGCTGAAAACACTTTTTCTACTGACATTTTCATTAAAAAACCCCCAGATACTCCAAATGTATAATGATTTGATGAATAAGATGCAGTTTTTCTGATCAGAGCTATCCCCTTAGACAGGTGGTCAGGAGCAAAATTAATCGTTTTTAAGCACAAAATAATTGTTAACATACTGGGAGCTGCTCTGCTGCAAAGGCCAAGATGACAAACGCCCGGTGTTTTTGTAAATTGATCCTATGCACATACTCCCTGCACTGATGAGAAGACATTTTGAAATAACCTCCAGTTCACATTTTCTTAGCTATTCAGAAAGTACCCTCCTAGTGTTTTCGCACCACTGAGAACTCTGTTTAGACTAACTGACTTGCATGCTCTAGCAGTTATACAGTACATATTCCCAGCTGCACATAAATCGCCTGAGAAAATAGAAAGGGAAATAATAATTACAATTATAATAATAATAACAACAACAGTAACTTTTAAAGCCTCATCCTCCCACTGTACCAACAGCCCTAAAAAAGGTGGCACTAATCTTACCTTGTACCTGGGAAGCAAGGTGAGACGTAGGGCTGAGGAGCCAGCACTGCTACAGCCTGACTCAAGAACTCCTGTCTGCAAACCCTTGGTTTTGGGGGGCAGCCTCTGGTTACTTCTGGTCCACCCCCTCAGAGCCTTAAGTCTAACTTCACAGACAGCTGTGGGCATCTTTTGTTAACTTTGTCTGGGAAATGAGTGTGTAAAGGGAAGTGGAAGCCAGCCCACAGCCCAGTTTTAACTTCACAGACCTACTTCCCACGTTGTCCAAATGGCCAAAACACAGGATGCACACCAAACACAGGGATGCTGAGGTTTCCAGACCTCTGTACATATTTATTTTGTACTTCCCTGACTGCACTACCTCTGCCTTGTCACTGAGTACTCCTCATCCCTGTACGGGCAGTGTGAGGAGGTTAAGGGACACTTTTTCCTTGCCACTCGGACTCTGCACAAGGGTAGGGTGACACAGGCTTCCCCAGAGCATCACTCATCCAACGTGCAGTGTTGCAAGCTCACCATGGCTGATGGCACCATGAGAGGGGGAAAAATATGCCAGTTTAAGCTCTGTGGGGCAGAACGGGAATAGCATTTTGTTCTCACAACAATCGGCCCAGTTCTGCTCACCAGATTTCACAGCCTCATGCAGAAAATGAAGTGTTATCTGAGTGCCTGTCCCCTGGGGTAGGATCAGGTTCAAAAGGGCTTCCTTAATAAAACAGCAAGATCCTGCATGAATATCGTGCTGCTGCCTTTTAACAGTGTACACCACAGCACTAAAGACAGCGGAGCAACAAGCAGACGCAAAGCTAAAACCACACCTCCATCTCTTGACTTTCTGAAGCATCATTTTTTCCTTTAAAATTCAAGTCTTTCATCAGACTTTGCGACAGATAATCAAGAAGTAATAGTTTTTAATGTAGTGTAATAATGAGGCAGCTTCAGTGCTTTCTTGTATTTCAGAATAACTGGCTATACTTTATAAACACTTATTTTTTTTCTCTAGTGACATGTTGTTGGGGTCTTTGGTTCTTGTTTTTTAAAGTTATTTTCTGAATTAAAGTGACATAGAGAAGTAATTAAACTCCCCTTCATAAATGATAATTTTTTCAGCATATAAAATGCCGATTCTTTTTTTTTCTTCCCATGGGGAAAAGAAGACTTTAACCATTTCATAACTAGCAAAAGTTTTGTTAGGAAAAGACTCCATTTGCTACTGTACAGTGTAATCTGATTTGAACGGCATATTACTAAGATTAATACAAATTTCAGGGGCTAACAGAAACACCAACTGCAACAATCGAGACTCCTCATGAACACCTGTTTAGGGACTTAATTTTGCTTTAATGGGCTATTACCAAGGCTTCTCTAACAAACTCCCTTGTCCCCCTCAAAATCAATTTTGGATCAATAGAGACACACATGCCCTGTGTAGAGCCTTCTGTTCTTAGGACAGGATTAAAAGATTCGTTTGTTTTACGATAGATGGAAATTAAAAAAAGAAAAAAAAAGAGAAGAAGCACATGTCCCACACAGTTTAGATCTCTTCTGCTTAACAAACTCAGCATTTGCAAAGGTCTGACAGAAGGGAGGCAACTTTTTATTGATTATCACAGTAATAAAGCTCTAAAGAATCCCAAAGCACGTTGCTTAGTCTCCGTGAATTATCAATTAAGAGCCTGCCAGAAAGCCTGTTTCCAGAAAATTCACTGCCATTTCTTCGTGAGACCGAAGTAGCAGAAAACACGGCCAGACAAGCAGTTTTTAAAAACAACTCTGTATTCTTTCAACCAAACTTTAAACAAAGCAGATGTCAGATATCTAAGTACTGAAATAACTTACTTAAAGCTCTGGTCTAGGTATATGAATTATTCTTTATAACCTTTAACATTACAAAAAATTGTATTCCTTCACTAACTTTGCAATAGCAAGTCTCTGTTTTCTCTAAGTTAAGCCTGTGTACTATTTTTCTTTAACCAAAAGTAAGACACGGGAAAAGTCTACAAAGAGTTGTAAATGAACTAGTTAAAGCCCTATAGCAGATAAATAGCCTTAGAAAGCATTTAAAATGCTGCACAATATAAAAACATGCATTATTCACAACTACATTTAGTCTACAATTTGATCGTGCTCTTACAGCTTCCTAGAAAAGGATTTTTAAAAAAATCTTTATTTTATTATGAAATACAATGCTGCTCAAAGTATAAAATTAAGACATTTTTCTACCGAACATACAGATTTACTGCACCAAGTACTACTGAATATTGCCAGCACAATGGAAAAATTTGTTACCCAAGTAATTAATAAGATTAAACAATTTACTTTTTACTACAAAGCCACTTTAAAAGTAGTAAATGGTGTTTTCTCCATCTACCTAGTTACATCAGATTCATTTGGGTTTTGGGTAACTGCATACAGGAAATCTGGTCTTAATAGAAAAAGGACACCATGTCGGTACAAGAGACTGCGTATTTTTATTCTTTAATAATGTGATTTTAAAGAACCACAGAGAACGTTTACTCCGTAGGCTTCGGTTTGCTTGTCTGAGTTCAGAACAAACAACACTGAAAACATTTCCGAGTGTTTGTTGGTATTTTGGGCTCTTTTTGAGAAGTGCTATCTGCTTAGTTTACTTGAAAGCAAAACATTACATTCTAAAAAACAGACAACGATTTAACCCTGAGGGATCAGATCTTGTACTCTGATTATCTCTCACAAACATATTGATTAGATCAACTTTTTGGATTCAGAATAGTCTTTGTTGTATAGATATATTATTGAATTTTCAGTCTTTTTTTGCTTTGTATAATCAGCAACTACATGGCTTTCACTTAAAAGACAGTAACTCTATTAAACGTAATAATTTTCTCATTTGCAGTTCTATTTTCAAAATATTTTACTGGAGTTGCTGAGTAAACAGAGTTCCCATTCACTGATAATGAAGACTCACACGAAACACAGCAGAAACACAGCTTTAAAATGCAGGCTATAGAATGATGAAATTTCATAAGAGAAACTTTCTTATCTAGCTCACAGTTGAATACCAAATGAACTTAACAGCCCCAGAAAGCAAAAAGCAAGCAATAGATTTGCAAATGTATTTTATAGATTAAGAAAAAGTGCTTGGAAATCCTCATCGCTCACAGAAAACCTTACAATCACCTAGCAACCTCTGTTACTGCTGCTTTCAATTTTGAACAGGCAGCCTTCACATTCAAAGATGTATCTGAGCCAACTGATGCAACTGTAAGTTTAAAGCGAAACAAAAACAAAAACAGAGATTATTTTTTTTTGTTGTTATTTAAATAAATTGCCCCTACCTTTCTTCTGAGAGTACGATGGCGACTGCACTTGAGAAAAAGTAGGTTTTTCTTCGGTGAAATATTCAGGTTGGTTGTACTGATTCAGGGCCATGTCCATGTCAGAGTACTCGCTTTTAAACACGTTTCCAGGGTAACTACAGGTATAAGGCTGATTCACCGCCCAGGCCTGTTCCATATATATGTTGTTACTGTGCAGGACCTGAGCATCACAACTGCTGTAACCCTGATTTTCTTCAATATATGTGCAATAATCAGTGGACTGCATGTAGCAATTGCTACCAGCAGCTGGGTGCACTTCATATATTTCTTGCATACAGTAGTTCATTTTGTTACCCTATCTCAGCTTCTACTTTACATACACACACACATGCATACACAGGCAGGCATGCATACACATGAACGGGAGAGGAGCAATGAATATACACCAACAAAGTCGACTGCAAAACAGCCCGTTTTACTTTGGAGCAGCACCTGATGTGCTAAAATCCTATTTATATTGGGACGGCTTGTGAACTCCCCTGCCAGTCAAACATATTGGGAAGCAGATTTATGACAGTCAAAGGTCTTAATCTGTGACTGTAAGTTAATTCCAAGGGAAGATGGCAGGCAGGTAGCAATGACCACCAGACAAAGAAGCGACATCCCGACAACCCTCCGGTTCCCGTTTGCCTGGAATAATCATTTTATAAACCATTTCCAGCCTTTTCCAATATGATTAGAAAATGATTACTAAGGCGAGGACACAGTTATGTCACTGTAGTTGTCAACTTAAGTGTGAAGCATTATAAAGACTGCTTAAGAACTCCCAGAGGGGATACACTGAAAATCCTAAAATCAATAATCCTGTTTTTCAGCATTAAATCATAGACAATCCAATAGTGCTGTGCTGATGACCCAAACAGTAGTCTAGTTTTACAAAATTCAGCAACTTAATCTGTCATCAGCTTTATTGATTTTGTTTTACTGAATTACATGCATGAATCTCCCCAGCCTTCCACATATACACAATCCTCCTCACTGCCTGGTAATGCATTTATGGGAAAGCAGCTTTTCTAAACTTCAGTGATTTGGGAAGGTAATTTCTATTGAGTTCAACAGGTGGGTAACTTCAAAATAATATAATCAGCAAAAAGAACACTGCTTAAACATTATCAACGAGCTAATTGCTTTGCTATTCTGCTTGTTATCTTTTATGCTTCATTAATGAAGTACTTTTAGAATTGTTATCTTTTTTGACACCGGAGCCAGTAGAGTAAGGGGGGTATTTCCTCACCTATGAGCTATGAACATGTCAATGCCACTACAACAAAAACTATACCATCTTATAATTGCTTAACACACTCCAAACATCAATATGGTTAATAAACCTTGTTTCATCAGCCATTCTGTTTGATAAAAAATAAATAATTTTATTTTAAACTTATATTAGCTGCTATTTACTTTTTACTAGGTAAAGTATGTTTTTTCTTTACAGCACAGCTAAAATACTGAAAAACTTGTGAAGTCAGTA
Organism: Hemiprocne comata; assembly: GCA_020745705.1. Classification (NCBI taxonomy): domain Eukaryota; kingdom Metazoa; phylum Chordata; class Aves; order Apodiformes; family Apodidae; genus Hemiprocne; species Hemiprocne comata. Next base: position 41,267,704 of record CM036587.1, read on the forward strand.
GCAAGATGGTACCTCTCTTTAATAGCTGTTTTTATTATTAGGAAGCAGAATTATTATTGATTTCATTACGAGGTCTTGTTTTTCTTATTGCGCTCATTTTAAACAATCTACAGCATTGTCAAAATTACCATGCAGGTTTGTCCTTTTTCATCTAAGATCTTAAGTATATACCTAACAACCTCGATGAACATAAAACTAAACAGTCCTCAGAACTTCAGTGAAATAGGTAAGAATCAGGCATGACATACACATAGTTCTCCCTATCCAACATTGTTTAACGTTGCAGTCCAATGCAAAGAGCTGATGGAGAAACATTCTCCCTTCCAGCCTACGACCATAACTAACCCATCTAAATAAGAAGACTTACCAATTAGTATATAATATGCAGGCTAACAGAACTCAGGATAAGTGCTTCTGAGGATCAGAGAAGTTAAAAATCATGCCTGTTTTTTTTTTTTTCTTTCTTTCTTTCCCTCTAACTATAGAAGAAGCATCTTTAACACACGATTCTTATTTACTTGCTCAGAAAATGAAAATACATTTGGCAAGTCAAAATGAACTCTTATCAAAATCAATTCTACTGAAGTCAGTGAAGTTGCTTCCAAAATGAACTTACTCTCCTAAAACTCTGATAATTTAAACTAACATCTTACTTTATCAGAAGCACTAATAGTTTCTGAAATCCCCGAAGAAAAATACAAATGAACTCTAATTCTCCATGCTGTTTTTACCGAAGATCAAAGCCAAGAAATAGCATTGTGAAATACAATGTGAAAAAGCACACAATAAAAGTCAATTTTCATTTTAGCTCAGGCCCATGATCTACATTTTACAAGCAGTGATTTTGTCTGTGATAAAAAGCATGTCCTGGGCAAGATCTGATTTTTCAAGAATGGATGCTTAGCACTTCATAAAAACATGCCCGCGTTTCCTAAGAAACTCTGCAACAGTTGTTTACACAGAAATCCTCAAACCATACCCATTCATGTGATCTGTTGGTAATACTGTAGTACATGCAAATGTAAAACATAAACCTGCCGAGCTTACCTCTCCACACTCCCCAGAAAGAAACTATTCCACAAGTGCAATACGTGGGTTGTTAATTTACTGCAAAACAATCTCCTGTACAGCCAACAGGAATTGTGTGAGAGCTCATACAGAGGTGAGGTTGTATTTTACAGGTTAGCAGAGCAGAATACCTAGATACTTTTACGCCATCCAGAAAAGCTTTGGAGAACTAGGCTTTAAATTCCTAGTGGGAAATTTTCCCCATGTGGATCTGTTTTGCCAGACGAGTCAGAGTTCCTATTAATTTTCTCTTCTCTTGTTCTTTCCCCCCAATTTGATCTAGGTTTGTTACTGAAAAACTGAACAGAACTGAGACTGCGTAGACAGAGCCGTCCAGCCAGGCTACGGTGTCTCAACATGGCACAGCCCATGACTTAACTTCTCGTTCCAAAATAAATCCCTCAAACATTTCTTATTTTCTACTGCTATGCCCATTATGTTTGGAAATCTTTTATATGTACTAGTTCTGTCAGAATTACTGTTACACTGCAAGGAAATACATTATATGAAACTGTGAAGAATAAGGAGAAAAAGAAAAATGCATGAGAGTCTTTTCTGACAAAAAAAAAAGAATGATAAACACAGCCAGGGAATGAGGGTTCCTTACCTGTAACGTGGTAACATGTAACAGGTTACAGCACTGCAGATTGTTGTTCCCTTGGAAACAAATCATTATAAAAAATGCTGCAAAAATTAAACAGCCCTATTAAAACTAAAATATTCCTAAAATATTTTTATTTTAACCTATTAGGGTCCAATCTTGCAGGTCCCTTTCATCTACCACTTTTAATTACATCATCCAATAAAAGACAGTCAGACAGGGTCTTTATAAAAAAGTCTGAAAGGGGAGTAGAAAGTAATATTAATAGCTTTTATTTGTCTTGTTTTCTGATTTGAATATTAGAGTCTTTAAATCATGTCATCTTGAGCTTTCACTGCCTTCAGCAATGTAGTATTACACTTGGAATTTTATTAGTTCACAAGGGTCTGATTACGTGAACACACGGAAATTAATCACAAGCAGAATTAAAACCTCCGGTGCAAGCAAACAGGCCAGTGATTAAACAGAAACTTTGATACTGCAGCAGAAATACTTTCTGAATGTGAATCTTGAATGCCCCAAAGGGTTTTAAATACTCACCCTGGCGTAAATCAGAAGTAAGTGTAGTGGAGTCAGTGATGTTACCCTGGCTGGGCAGAAATCAGGCTGAGAATGCCTGAAAGGAGGTGTCTGCAGGAGAGACTGCCTTAAAGTAGACAGTGCAGCTCTCCATCGACTCCTGTTGCAAAAATTCTGACTGAAACTTTTCATTATGAACAAACACCCCACTAAACTGCACTTGTGACTTAACTCAGTTACAAAACCCACCAAAACGAACCCACGGAAATGTTAAGGCAAGGCAGTATTCCTGTGGACGATTCTCCTGACGGTACACTCCAATCAAGATCCTCAACACACAAAAAAGAAGGGTCATTCAGTGCAATCCATGGCCTTGTGCACCTTCGCTATCTGCATGAATATGTGCAGGTGACAAATCACCTGCAAGAGTTGTATTCTCCTGACTGCTTCCAAACTTTGCAGCCCTGCTCTAGAGTCCTGGCTGTCTCAATGATGCAGCCAGGGCCCCTACGCACCCTTCCTAAAAGATTGGGCAGTGTTGGTACGTGGGAGGCATTGCAGAGCATTCAAATTAGTCAGGGCAGAGTGCCGCTTCCAAAGGACCAAATGGAAGGATCTTACATGGGTTGTGTTCACACTTTACACACACAGACGAATAAAAATCCAGTATTTGGCCAAAAAGTTTTGCACATTTGAATGTGTAGTTGCAAGGATACCTTTCTAAACTCTCAACAGTTATGCACACTTGTATTAGCAGCTCCCAGTTTTGTAATACATATTTTTACCTGTTACAAAATAACTGTTATATTTCCTACTTACAGATTTATGGAGGAAAGAAAATTGATCACCGCTCTTCAAGGATAACACAAACCTGCACTTTCAGGACTCACACCACATAACACGGGATACATCCCAGACAGTCTCTATCTTTTTGTATCATAAGAAAATATACTGAAAACTAGAACAGCTTTTGAGCATAAACATTGATGTGGCTTCTCCAACAAATATAATCTGTCAAATACAGCTATCTCCGTGCCCACATGATGAGCTACCATCTCTCTTTAATGCATATATTTGCACTTCCTTATTAATTCACTTTACATACTATGATTAGGGACCCAAAATACATACACGCAAACCTACTGTTTGAGGAATCTTATCACATCAGCTCTGACCCTCATGGGCCTTAGTGTTATAGATTAAACCAAGAAAACCTCAAACATCAGAATCCAAAACAGTACCAAGCACTTACAAAAACAGAAAGTTAACTCTATATATTATTTACCTTAACTGGAAACTCTACTTGTGACTAAATCATAATGCATGTAGAATTATGGAATTCTAGTGCTGTAAAGTTACAACAGCATTTGACAATTCCTGGAGTATGTCTCAGTGGAATCAAGCATGTTACAAATTCTCATTTTGTCTACAGCTTTTTTTTTTTATTTTTTGTTTTGTTTTGTTTTTTAAAATTTACGCAAGTGATACAATTGAGGGAAAAAGAGCTAAAGCTTTCAGGCATAAAATCTTTGGGTTTGCAACAGATGAAGCAAGCTTTGAACTAGCTGCCCCTAGTTTAAACCTGAGAAAAATCTTACACAATAGCACACCTCTTTTCTCAAAATGTATTGTTAGTTCTTCTAAAACTGCTTCTCTCACAAAACCTGCTGTACTTCAATTATGACATGCCACTGAATTTGCATGTGACTCATAAAATGCCAGTGTGATGTGCCTGTTACTGAAACACTTCAGACACATTAGTCTGTTTGGATAACAAAGAATCTCATAGTTTATATTTAAATGTTCGGATTCACTACAAATCCAGTTATCCCTGAAAATATTTGACACCTTGAATAAATTTGGTTTGAGAATGGAGCTTGCTCTTTCATGATCAAGACTCTTCCAGGGTTCATTCTTGCTTTTTCTTGCACTGTTTCCCGTATTGTTCACAACACATGTAGTTAGCACACGGTCTTGTCAGAAAGCATTTGCTCCTTGAGAGGTCTGCCAACAAACTGGCTAACAAAAATCCTGAATAGTGTTTGACAACTTTTGAGATGGTGTCTGAGCAAATATTGCTAAAAGTAATTACAGGCCTGTGACCCAGACAACCCAATTTATTAAGTCTCCCCATATCTCATAATTGGAAGACCCTGCAAGCAGACATCAGTTAAGAACACAGCTTATCTCTTGAGAAAGTAACCACCTTACTTAAAACATGTACCTTTTCTGAGTCATTCCCTATCCCAACTCCACATGAAAACTTCAAGGCAAAACGTTCCATTTGTTCAAAACCAAAACCAAGCAGAAACCTAGCTAATGTGGCTTGACACAACATAATTAAGAGACTCTTGGTTGGGACTGTCTGGGTTTGGCAGCCGCCTGACAGCCCTTAGTAAGACGTTAAAGCGATCAACACCTGACATCTGTTAGCAAAGAGGCATTCTGAGGTAAAGAGCAACTAAATCTAAAGAAATCAGGTACTTAGACCAGTTTAACTTTTTCATGAGGTGATATCCTGCCTGACACTGTAATCTTTCTTCCTGGAGTGATGCAAGACTTAAGTAAAAAAACAAACAACTTGTAGTCCCTCCCTGCCAATATGTGGCTATTATGTTTTAGATGAAGAACAATGAAGAACTATTTATCTCACTTTAAAAAGGAATAAAAATAACTTAAGCACTAAATTTGTGCTAATACCTAAGCAACTGTGATTCTAAAAGGAATTTTTTCAATGTTACTCCGATGTGAACAAAAAAGCTATCCAAAAGAAAATGGTTAATTCTCATGACTACTGAGGTGAAGAACATTTGTAACAAGAAGTTCCATTTATTTGAGTTCTGGTATGTGCACTTACTAAGGCTTTGGGGATGGTTAATAATAAGAAAGAAGAAAAGGCAAACAACAGTCACAGCTGAGAGACAAACCCTGAAAGTAGTAGAATGCTTTGTCTTTGCATTTTTAATGTATCAACCATATGCTGTATTTTAAAAGGCCAGGTTCAGAAAATATTTTCGATCAGCTTATCAAACCATAATGAGAAAGAGAAATTTTTAAAGTGATAAAGGAATAGAAACTATTTTATATTAGGTATCACACAAAATACCCCAGTAAGTACTCATCACATTGTCATCAGGGCTCTTCACAAAGGTATTAAATGGAATAAAAAGTAATATTAAAAATGAATATTGTCCCTGCCGAGAAAAAAAGAAGCAAGAAATCTGTAACAAGAAAATATCCCCCACATAATAATGCTTTTACTAACAGCCAGCCCCCTGACCATAAACAAATGTAGGACAACACGCATTTGTTTTTGTCTTATACCGCATTTGCTGTGCTCTGCATAATAATGCCAGTTACCTTTAGACTTTTTTTCTTCTTTTTGGTATTCCTGGGCTCTTGATATGACTTGAAAGTTTGCTTTTATACAGCCTGGCTGTAAAATTGTGCTAGTCCAAGTTGAAGGATGTTGACATTGCAAAAGCTGCTGTCCATTCCTCTGGATATCACAATTTCTAGAGTGTCTTTTCCTACACAAATGGTTTTCCTCTATGCCTGCTACATTCCATTTCTGATTTCTGTTGGGAAGGTGAATCAGTCTGTCCCATGACAAGAGGCCACGTCCCGGATGTTTGGCAAATACTGCAGGGCTACAAACAGTTGGCATTGCCAAAATCTTGCTCAGGTGTGGAGTTTTGGAAAGCAAGTGGTTCCCCAGCTCTCCTGATGCTGTAGTATTCCTGTGCATCTCCACTTGACCGCACTGATAGGATGCAGAGCCTTTCAGCCATGCCCATTCAGCCACCATAGTTCCCCTTCGGTACAAGTAAATATAAAATTTTCCCGTCTGTGAAGCCTGAAGAAGTAGGCAGATCTATGCAGACAGGCTAACACTAGATGTAACTTTCACAACACCACAACTACAACATGGGCCTCGGGACAAGTTACCACCAATTTATTGCCTTGCTCATATGATCATTTGAGGTCTTGTAGGTCGAGGCTGGTCGAGAACAATTTTCAGATACTTAAAACACAAAACATCAAGGATTCAGCCTTGTTTGACTTTGCTCTTATCGTAGGCTGACCTGAGGGACACTCTGTTACCTAAGTGTGACATTCTTATGTGGGCATGCTTAGCAGTTCCGCTTGTGCTACCTACTGCCTTTCTCTAGCCGTGGTCACGGCGAGGTATCAGGGACACTAATTTTATCACAGTAGTTTGGACATTTGGGTCCCACGCAGACAGTGAACAACACTGATGTTGCATGATTTGATTTAATTAGTCATAATAACTAGGCAAGTTTATTTATTATTTGACATAGAAGAAACTGAGATATCATTAGTTGATAAATCTGTAAAACTAAATATGGCCCATTTTCTATTATTGGGTAGCAAAACTAAATGTTATAGAAATGACACATCAGTAAGGATATTCCACATTTAAAGAAATAATTTTGTATGTATCAAAAATCAAATACAAAATAGCTAACTTGCATATAGAAAATAACAAATTCCAGACGATCAACGACAGAGATCCACTGTGGTTTTAATTATAGTAAGATTCTGCTATCTTAATGGACTTAAGAGTTAATTTTACTTCCATTTCACTCAGTAAAATCATCCATATACATATAAGGAAATAAGTCAGTAATCTTCTGATAAAAAAATTTTAAAATAACTGGATTTCAGTTACCAGATTTATTATACTGTTAACTGCTGTTTCTGAAAGTTTTGTCTTAAGACTTCTGCTAAGTGGACCATTGCTAACATAGGACATATTCAGAGGACCTCATTATGGTTAGTATTAAATCTGTTATCCTGACGACATGTATAGCTTTCCTCAATACCTTATTTAATTTTAAATGTAAGTGCATACCTTTTTTTCTGACAGGAATGTAAGCTCACCTGATATTTGAAGTTAAAAGTCCCTTCCTTCTACTCACTGTATCTCAGCTGGACATCAATAGCACAAATTTGTATAAGAAACTATCTGGCATCACAAACTTCAGTGCAAAGGCAAGTGAGTTAACTACAGAACTTGCACTTGCCTACTTACTTCTGGTGTTATAGATCTGCTCTTAGTTCAGACTCCTTTTTCTTAGTAAAATTAAAAACTAACTCTAAATGCAGGTAATACAGCAACAGAATATCACTTGTAGGAGGACAATCAGATTTAAAATAGAGTAGTGAAAGTAACCCAAAAAACACTGGACAGTTTAACAAAATCAAAAGGACACAACTTTTTTTCATAATTTGAACACTTTTAAATCTTCTAAACTTTGTAATAAATGTAAGCTCACAGGGAGCGACTGGACTGTTTCGGTAAGACCTTCTGGGACCTGCACAGGACTTTCCTGAAAGATCTGAACTGAACTTGGCTATTTCAGCCTTCTTGGCATGGAGAGGATCTGTGCACTGTAACTCGCCCTTCCACCAGGCTTTATGTAACCTCAGACAACGTACCCTTCAGTACAAGTCTACTCTCCCCTTCCTTGTCTTCCCTCACGTTCTCGTTACCTACTTGCATGGATAATACTGCATCTTTATATAAATATGAGAGACATGATTGTGTTACATATATATAAAAAAATTAAGTAAAATATAGTTATTTCTATAATTCACTCGTAAGTACATATTACTATACATTGTCAATTACTTGAGAAGACCCCACCCAATTCTCCAACTTGTTTAAAAAAAGCCAGTTACAATCTCAGTTACTAAGTGCTTGCTATTAGTCCTGGAAATGAGATCAGTGATTCATAAACTAGCCTGTTCAATCTTGTTAGGCAAAAATTTCCACATATTTTTCTCAACTTTATTTTTGGTATTAAAGGCCATCTTTGCTGTCTTTTAGCCTATGAGGATTTGCTTTGCCTTTCATTTTAATTAAAAACTGCAATGGTAAAACTGTTTCTGCAAGGATTTGGAGAGAATGTCATACAAGGCTTACAGATTTTTAAGTTCAGCAGCGACCTCTAAAGCTCTCCTTAGCTTAAAGAATAAAATTAAAATATATTTTACAGTTTCTGTGTTTGCAAAGCTTATGTAGGATTTTTAAGTATGATTCTAGACACATTTCAACTATGAGAATAAACTGATTCCATTACAGCTTCCATAATTTGGAATTTGCCCAGGCAAAGTTTACAAAGGCTAACACAACATCAAGCAGCTTTATCCTTTCTTTTCCTTTTCCCTGTGAAAATTATCTCACTATTTTGACTCCTATTTTAGCTACAGTTTGTTCAAATTTACAAATTTCCATTTTATTTCACAAAGTCTCTTCAGTCAGCAGGGACATTCTGAGTTCAAATTTTATGAGATAGGGATTACGTTGTAAGAAACTACCACTGTACAACTATCACTTATATTTTGTCTTCTTTTCCTATACTTCCTATACTGTGGTGCAGCAAATATGTAAGTCCTAAATTGCAATTCAGGTTATTAACATGTTAAGTTACAATTTCACTACAGGACTACATGATTTATTCTACTGATTTTGTTTAACATATCTTGCTTGAATTTGTCAAAAGCTTTTTTCTTTTTTTTTTTTTTGTACAAGAGTGAATGCAGTTTAAATCTCTTGCATCTGCTCTTGTTTTGTCAAACCAAAACCCTTGGTAAAGGATCATAATGTAATTTTGCCTGAGCTCCCTAATTGTAAGTGAAGCATCTCTCCCTCCCTCTAACTACTGTTGAAATGGCTATAATCAAGGCAGAGAGCAGCACAGCCTACCGGGATGAATCACAACTAAAACCACAAGCCCCATTTCAGAGCAGAGGGACTAATAAGAAGGACTAGAGCTCTTATTGTCAACGTAAGTAAAGGAATCATCAATTAATTTCAGAGATACAAAAGCAGCATATTGTAGCAGTAACTGGCACCTGAGTAATCAACAGTTCAAAGGACTTTCCCAAGTTCCTATTACCCATCAGAGTGTCTTGAAAGGTGAGTTTGCTTTATAGAAGCAGCAAAGTTTTAGCAGATGAAGGGCCCATTGAGCTAAACTAAAAGGACAGGTGAGGAGAATCCCTCAGAAACTGTTAATTACAGGCCAAGACAAAGACTCTTAATGAGTGAAGGTAAAGATTGGCCTGTTCTCAGGTATCCAAGCATTACGTGAATGCCAGTATATAAAGGACTATAAACACAATGGAACCATCAATTTGTTTCAATCTTAAACAGTTAGATGCTTTTTTTTCTCCTGCTCCTCTACTAGTGTCTGCTGACACCGGTAAAGGAAGAGATACAAAAAGCCTCTCCCTTACTTTGGTACGTCTCTAGAGAAGGGACTCATAGCTTGTTTCTTCCAGAAATATGGGAGGTGGCAGGCAGCCAGCCTTGCTGGAATGAGCTGTGTACCCATCCTGAACTTTGACCCTGACAAAAACTCAGGGTGCACAACATAGGACCAAAAAGCAGACTGAAAAGACTGCCTGTTCCCTGTGCTCACCACAACCTCCCTAGAAGCATCGCATGTAATCCTCCCTGAAAGGAGGATAGGTGCCCTGAGATCTACACCCATTCTTCCTCACTCAGGATCAGCCCAGTTACACTCAGGGCTGGCATCTGTGTTACTCTTAATACTATTACTGCTTTATACTGCACTAGCACCTGCTGACAGCTAGACCCACTGGTGATGAAAGCTCTAGTGTGACCACACAGGCAATCAGCCCCCACTCCTTGGAGACCACATTGCTCACGCTTTTTAGGTAGTGCAAACATTTCTTTTTCACCATCAGCAACAGGCTATCACTTAGTTTCAAGGCAAAAAACAGCTCTGGGATGTCAGAGGATTGCTATTTTTACAGTTAAAAAGACACCTCCTCTCACAACAAAAAGTTATTTTACATTCCAAGACTGCTCGCAGCCTGTAAGAATTTCAACTTGTAGCTGATCAAAATAAAAGTAGTAAGTGAATATATTAGCAGTATCTGATATGTCATTAATTTACTCGACTGCAAACCAAGAGATTGAAAAAAGCTATTCTTATATAAAGTTTAGACTCATCTTTTATTTGACATTTACTGACAACAGAGCAGCGAGGGCAACAGCACTGTACTGTTCTTTTTAAAACACTGAAGTATGCAAGCATCTAAGGACATTGAAGTGGGTTGGCTTCAGAGAGATCAGCTAAGTCAAATGTAATCAGGATTAGGACCGAGGGGTGCACAGTAGGTTGATCAAGCAGCCTAGCTTAGTATGGACCCAGTCCAGTAACACTAGATGATTTTTACTTAATGACTGAACAAAAAAAAAAAAAAAGCAAGCAAGCTACAATTAAAGAACATCACCCCAGCAAAATTATAACACAATTCATGTTTTGTACAAGCATTTTAAAGCACACAAAGTAACTATGAATAAAAGCATGTTAAATTTTCATATGTCTTTGTGCTGGGAATGACAAAACTATTTGTGCCAGACAAGGGTAAGGCTCCATTTCTTCTCATATATGTTGCAGTCAGTTCACAGCATTTTTCTTTCCTTTATTTTGCTTCACCTCTCCTCTTACTCTCTTCTCCCTTCTCCTTTCCCTTCCTTCCCTTTCCTCCCAAACAACACCATAGCATTTTCTTCTTGCTCTTCTTCATCAAACACCAGAACACTGCACAGTTGACTTTCTTAACTTTTAACCTGGGTTCACGTGATCCTTCAATAAGCAGAAGGATGTGGCATAGCTAATAAACACTAGCCAGGTTCTTCTTATAAATATGCAAACTTTGCCTTCATATAACGTGTTAAATAAAACCTCTGAGAACACATGATTTCTGACATAGATTTTAAAATATAAGAATGACAGTGACTATAAGAAAAAACTGTACAATGAGAGGAGACTCTAGCAGGTAGAACTAGTGATGTCTACTGAAACCATAAGGTGGTTTCCAGTATTTCAGAAATGTCTGTATGTGTATGCTTGTGGAAGTAAACAAAGCCAGGATTATTTAATCTAGGACCATTGTACTGTTACCCGCTTTAACAGTGGCAATATTATAAAACACTAAAATATTACATTTTAGAATATGGCTTTCAATATAAATTAAATTTAAATATTTTCAAGCAATCTTTTGGACAAGGATCACATCATCAGGAAAGAAGAGTGTGCAGATATTATAATAAACTTTGTAAAGAGTATTTAATATGTAAGAAAAGGTAACATTAAGAAACTTGCAAGATACAGCGTAATAGCTTTATCCTTATTCTTGCAGACAGATATCTTAATGAGCTCCTCAGTGTGAGCCAGTGTAATTGCTTTTTAAAAACACACTGTATTTCTATTCACTATTGAAGTAATACTAGATATATACTTATCTCATCAAGAACCTAGGCTTGGCATTATGTTAAAATTGCTAAACGTAAGAAAAAAATTAACTAGAGGAAAAGAATATCCAGAAGAATGTGACAGCTCATCTGTAGGTTAACCAGAGGTGGGTTCTGAGAATAGAGAAGCAAATGGTTCAGAGTTTTGCTATGTGAAGAACTATCTGAAACCCTCTCCTTAGAGAAATGAACAGGAGTTGTGTATGTGTACCCAAATACGGAATCTTGTGACAGCTACACATGACACAATAAAAATACTGAAAGAAAGGAATGACCAAAGCTATATGGGAAAAGCAGTAAGATACCAGGATACGCAATGGAACTAGAAAGGTGATGTTAACCAATACAGTTATACAGATGCTACATTCATTTCACTCTCTCATGGGTCTGTGCAACACATGGGAGGGAGTTTTTCCAAGAACAAGGTATACCTGAGCACAGCAGCTCTATTCAAACCGTAGGGCTCACCTGGCTACTGTTCTCCAACAGGAGCCAGAAGTGGATACCCAGGGAAGAGTAAGAACAAAGCAAGCATATATTATGAGAGCTCCAACAACAGTCTCCCACTACCCAGCTACTGTCAGCCCAAGGGATCGTCTGAGCCCCTGTAGCCTAAACTGAAGTAATACCCTAGGGATGTTTCTTGAAGTGCAGGCCAAGTCTCTTCTTTTGTACACTTCTTGCATTCACGACACCCTTTGGCAAGGAATTTCAGTATCTGTTCCTCTTCTGTGTGCAGAACCACCTCCCTCTGTTTTAAACCAAGACGAATTTGATGCCCAACAGGCAGCGATCTACCTCTCCAGGATTCATTTTGCAGACTGCTGCTTGTGTGGATATAGGAACGTTAATGGATTTTTACTTTCTTCATATTATGTTAGGCAATTCTTTTAATACCTGGGAACCTACTAAAACAAAAGTGAGAAGCCCAAACACCATTTCCAGACTAAATAAATTTAAATAATCTGATGCTTTGTACAGGTCTAAATAGTTTTAAGACGTGGTCACATACATAACAAAGCAGATCTGAAAGTCTGACCTTTGCATTATAAAATCTTTAAATATTCCCTTAAACATTTGTCTTAATAATGCTTGGAGCAAATCTGATGCTTTTAAATAATATAATTGGAAATCCATTTAGGAAAGGTAAAAGGTATTTTGCTTACATGGAAATAACTGGAAAATGCCTGATTGCATACCATAGTTCATCAACAGCTTTAAATCTGGCATGCAAAAAATTTACAGTTCTCTCCACATACAGGACTACATATCAAGAACAAGTAGTCTGAGATCATGGTTCTGACATACAGTCTTCAGAACAACTGAACAGCAGCCTGTGATCAGGCTGATGAAGATCATAAAATGTCAGAATCCAGCTCCTGTGGCAAGCACAAAGGAAAAGTGTTTTATTGTATAGGTTAGTGGAGAAGACTTAGAAAAAACCTAAGGACATTTTGTTTTTTTTAATTAACTATTTTAAAAGGTTTTTTACCTGCAAAATTAACAACTATGTTTTATATTGACAACACTATGCACTCCTTGCACTCCTCCTAACTGATGGCAACTGTAAAACACAGTGTTACACAACCTAAGAATTATACTCAAAATTTCAAACACAACAGGCTGCTCCCATCAGAAATCAATTTCAGAAACACAAGTTAACAAAAAGAAGCACCTCTGGTTAAAATAAAATTACTACAGAAAGGGACTAAGTATACTGAGGAATTATTGAAAAAAAATAGAAAAGGAAATAAAAGATCAGCACTAACATAATGAAGCATACTTAAGAAAATGACTAGCAGATGTTCCAAAGCAAAAAAAACCAAAACGTGTTTGTTTTCTCTGTTCTTTGCGAAATCTAACCAGATCCAGTTTTTTTGACAAATGTGTGTATCTTATATGTAAAATACAGCAGGTATCCATGAGTTGTGAATACCAAACTTAAACAACTTTAGAAACACACAGACATAAGACCTTCATGCTTCTTCTAAAGAAAAGATACTCTTTAGAGAGTCTGTTTTCCCCCATGATGGGAAAGAAAACCCAAACACGTTATTAAAGAATTGCATAAAAAAATGAAAACGTTACAAATGTCATACAGACTACATGCCTTTTGAAACTTTTGTATTTATATAGCACTTTTTGAAAGCACTTTTAAAAACATTACACTTTAAAACAAAAAAGTTAAAATTAAACCAGAATGTCTGTAACCTAGAACTTACCCAGTGCGGTATTTTTAACTGCATATTCAAAAATATGCTTCTAAGTAATAAGAGACATCATGGAGTGATTCATAGCTTCATGCAAAAACATCCCACAATACAAATCTTGTTAACCTTTTGAAAATCCCCAAAAGCTCATTACAAAGCTGCTGAATCCTGATGTAACAAAACCTTATATTAAAGTATTTAGTGTCCTTCCAAAAAGTCCATTACTTAACAGAAATAATACACTTGAGTTAGTCGGATTTTATCATGGTCTGGCAGACAAGAAGTGTCAGGCAGTGATGTATGTCAAATTAAATTATCCTAGGAAAATCATTATAGATACTCAGGAGAAATAGTTTCTCAATTGCTGTTACATGATGAACTGTTCTCCATCTGAATTAATGGCTAGTTTACAGATTAATGACCATTGCAGTGAACAGACTCATGAAGAAAAGGTAGAACATTTGCTATCCTATTACTTTTCCTAGTTCTCGGAAACTACACGCAACACACTTGGAGACACTGGTTTTCAAATGGATTTGTTGCACAAAAGCTGATCAATTTTCTTCTCCAGATGAGGGACCTGTTTCAAGAAATGCTGCATATTAAATTATACTTACTGAAAATATGCATTTATGACATTTAAATTATATTCCCTAATGTAAGCAGTTAATAATATTACAATACCTATCTTGATCTAACTTTACACTCATTACCAAATAGAACACTGTGGATGTTTGAGAGCAGAAGCACCATGTCTGAGTCAATTATGAAACTCCAAGGAAAAGCAGAGTTAAATCCTGGCCTTACCCAAGTCAGTGAAAGAGCTGCTGCAGACTTCATGGACACCAAAGTTACACTCTTTTAATTCTGTTTTCACCTCCCATGAAGGTGAAATTAACAAGATTTGCTGTATTCTACAAATATTATTTTCTGGGTTTTAGAACCTATTCTTTAGTTCTTTTTTCAGTTCTTACTTCAGTAAACGAAGCAAGACAAAGACCTGTCTGAGGCTTGTCCTGCATTTTGGGAGGAAATGTATAGAAGGAAGCCTTCAGTGATAGATCATTGCCAGTGAGTAATGACTACTGCCAGTGAACAGTGACATTAAAGCTAAAAGATTCACTAGAGTTATTAAACAGCAATATTTTTTTATGAACTATGTTACATATTTATTTGAAAGTATTATTTTCTCAATAAGAAAATATCACTTTCCAACCCGTTAGTTTTACCAAGCTATTGTGTAAATGTATGGCAGAAGGACTATAGCTATTTCCAAGATAGTACTAGCTTTAAAAATTCTTATACTTTTTTTGCCAGTATTACTCTGTGGACAGTAATTGCTGGTGTCTGCTGTATAAACTATGGGAGGAGCATCCAATCAGTCATTTTCCACTGATTTCTATTTAAAAAAACAAAACCAAAAACCACAAAGCGTATTTTGCTTATATTCCCTGAACACATTTTTATGTTGTTCTCCTGAAGCATCAGCTCTGCTGCAGCACTTACCATAAAAGACAACAAACTTTTTTAAAAAAAAATCAGGTTTCAAAACAGGAAAGCTAAACTTTCAGGTTTGCTTTGTAACATTTATGTGTGTGACCACGCACCTGAAAAGTATTTTAGGGCTGTACCAAGCTTCAGTTCATGAGAACAGAATGCATCTGTCTCAGACTTAATATACAATTGCAGGAAGTCATATATCCAGCTCTCCCTCTCCAGAAGCATCCCTTTATCTCAATGTTTGGTCAACTTCTGAGTTATGCGTCCATGAAACTGGTCAGGCAAGTTTTCACACTTACAACTGGCATAGTTCCAAAAGTATACTGACAAGCACAGCGTTTACAAAACCTGTAGGTCCAGCTTTTCACTTGTCACCTTCTAATGTCAAGTAGCCAATACTAGGTGTTTGTTAACTCCATCTGTCTTGCTGTGTGAACTCTATTTTATACTGCAGTGTAAGAAAAAGGATGAGTGATTTGAACTTCATTACCTCAACATCTGCCTTTATCTTTTTTGCATGTAAAAAATTTTACCTGGTACATGCATTCTGCTTTTTATTTTTTTTTATTCACTTTTACATAAGGGCTTCCACACTTCTGAAATCCTTCCATGTAACCCACAACTTTGAAGTTCCAAAAATAATTTTGGAAAACTTGAACTCTCTCTTTATTAAAAGCCATAAGCACACACAGCTACACACATGTGCTGTTAAATAATCACAGTAGTACATGTTTCTAAAGCTGAGATGACAAAATATTAGAAATATTTTTCCTATGGCAACTGCAAAATGTACTAAAGCCCAGCTTTACTACCAAAGGCCAAATTCTACAGTCTTCTGTCAGAAAAAACTTCTCTACATTCCACTAAAAACTGGAGGATTTTGGTTAGTGCCTGTAAGAGGAAAAATCTTACTGCAGTAAAAATGTAACGTATGGACAGAGAAATTATCTATCAAAAATCAGAATAATACAGCCTGTTATTTTAGGCAACTGGTTTGGTTTTGGATTAGATTCTGATCTTGTATTCCAGTGACTCAGTAACAGAATCTAAGCTCCCATTTTCATTCATTAGGAATGGAGTCCTGTCTGGTTCTGGATGGTAGTATTTATGCAGTTTTTATAGAGTTTGAAAGATTTTTATTTCATCCATGCTTCTTTTCACATTCACACTCCTGTAAGGAATGTCAATCCTATAATGACAAACAGAAAGTATAAACTGTTCATAATGAAAAGTGTGGGACATTTACAGCTGTACCAACAGCCATCTTCTGCAATGAACCTTTTATTTTTTGCCTGCTGACTATTTTCTTTGCACATATTTGTTCTCCCACTTCTTTCAAAAGAAATGCAGAAAATGTAGGTCCTTCCAATTAGGCTTTGTGTTTCACTGAACCTAGCAGAGCTGCCCTGCCAGGGGAAGGGTCCAAGGAGATAAGTCTGGTTAGAGTGTTAGTGGGAATTCTCTGTAACACTCCCCTCCACAGGAAGCTACACGGCAAACAGATAAGGGGAGGATAAAGTGGGTACACTGCATTTCCTTCCCCATCTCTTACCATCACATGGCACAAGCTACTAATTTCTCCCTCCAAAACCACAGCAAAATCAAGCCCTGTAGTAAAAGGTCAAAACCCACAGTTTAATAGGAGGCAGAAGAAAGCCCAACAGAGAGCTCCATAGACTGAGTTACATGTCAGTGCTCTAAATTCTTCCAAAACAGGTATTTGCTAAATGAAATTATCATGCCTAGAATGCCTGCTGAAGAATGCAAAAACACTCTAGTGGGCCCTGTCAGTGTAGCCGAAGGATACTAACTCCTTCCTGATCATTATGTGGTAGTGATGCTAATTCAGAGCCTGACACACTAACCAAGGGTCAGGTATCCAACTTTATTCCACAAAAAGCCTTGATGTCCTCTGCCTCCATGTTAGATTCATCTGTGCCTAACCTCTGCTCCAACGGACAGCAAAGAAACCACAGAAACAGAAGTCAAATGACACATCTTTGCGTATTATCAAATAATATGTTTTACTATGAAAGCACAGATTTAATTAATACTCTGTTTCTCCATATGAATTTTACTCTCTGCCTTGTAACTTGGACCCTAAACTTAAAATACCAGCTTTGTTGGTAAGTGCAGCTGTTATCAATTGCTGACCAATACAAAAGGATGGGAGTCTTCTAGGGGAAAGGATATTTCACCTGCCCAGTCAGTAAAAATAAACTGTCCCCTGAGCATAACACTAGGAAATCAGTCATGTTTGTTATGATTTTTCCTATGTAGCCCATGCTAATTTTACAAACAGGCTTTTAAAAGGTCCCATTTATGGTATCTGGTGCTTGAAATATGCACTGACAAACAGTATCAGCAGAACATTTTATTTCCTTATGCAATCTGATCAATACAGAAACAAATTCTGGAAGTCTGAAATTCTCCTTCTATATGATCTCCACCGAACAAACACATCTTTTTAGACACTCTGCTCTTAAATTAGAATCTACGGGGTTTTTGACACACCTAATTTATGTATAGCCTTCAAATGTTTTGCAACTGGCATGGACAAGATGGTTAAGCAGCCTTAAAGTGGTCATGTCAACTCTGGATCTTCATCCCACCTGCAGACCTAGTGAATTATTATCTGAAGTGTACCCGGTAGTCTATGTAAAATGAATTTGTCTCACTTTGAACCTCAGGGGATATGTCCATGTTACAAAACAACTTAGGCGAACGTACTCAGCAGAAACCGTTGCCGTACTGGCAGTTTCAGCAGAAATGCTGAGGTTGGAATGTGCATCTGAACCAAAATACAACTTTTTTCCTGAAGGAAAATGGAGGAGCAGGAGAGTTTTGGCAGAAAAATGTTGCAGAAGATTACCATGTGCTTCACAGCTATATGCTCTGGGTAGAGGACGGATTTCAATTCCCATCACCAATGCATTCAGAATTTGTCAAAGCAATATTTTGCAGTAAATATTTAATAATAATCACTCCAGCAAAGCAAAAAATATTACACAGATGCTCTTATGAAATATGATTACCTGACATACTGCTGGGAGTTATGGATATGTAATCATCCTCGTTCTTCTTCCGTCACCAATGTCACCTATCAAAAAAAGGAAAAAAACCCTCATGTAATATGTCCATAAATGCAAGTCTGCAGAATACCATTAACATTTAAACAGGATGGAACATTTCAGATCTTGAATGCCATGGTCCATATTTGATGGCTTAAAACATTACATTCAATGCACCCTGCTGAACTGCAAGAGGCAATGAATGCAAGTCAGGTCCAAAACTGGGTGGACTGGAGGAGCTGTGGGTGATAGGGATTTGGGAGAAAGGTCAAAAAGCTGGTAGCTACTGATGCAGAAAGTTCCATTTCATGGAATGCCTTCCCTTAATTTTTGGCAGAAGTTTCTTTATGCCTAATATGTAACTAATTGTTTTTTACTTTGCAGTTTCTAACTACACATGCCCATTACTCTCAGGTTCAGTAAGAACAGAGGATTCAAGGGAACTAGAAATTCTATGTCTACAGTTACACTGATTCTGCCTCAATGTTTTGAAACCCAGAAGTCTATCAACTTTTACAAAGTTTTGAGATTTAAATAGTAATTTTACTCATTTGGTAGAAAACTAATTTATATGTACTTACTACTTAACTTTTGAACACTGGTGTCTTCTATTTTACTAAGGAGATAACTGCAGCTCTGACAAACCCAGTCTGGCATTTTGAAGTAATGGTTTTAATATTTAGATTGCCTCCCTCATTCGTATGTCCACACATACACATTGACATACTAACTTTTCTGTTTGGTAGTGATGATGGAAGCCCTGCAAGCTAATTTTACGTCAGGAGAGAAAATCATTGATAGCAGTCATGGCACCCTCCTTCAGCAGTATCTGTATGTCTACTAGCCATACTGCTTTTCAGACGGAGGGATCACAGAGAGCATGCCCTCGTTCAGCCATCCCAGCCCAAAACCATGGTGTTCAGTTGGATGACCGCAGCTTGACCCCTAGTTTAAGCAATCCAATCTGAGCAGAGACACTCCTAAAGGCATTACTCTAGAATAGAGACAAGATCTCATTCGAATTTTTAAATAAGAAATCCCAGGCCTATAACCGACCCCACTAATGCCAGTGGGAAACTAGCCCAGGATCACAGCCACACGCTTTTGATCATCAGGAAACGTGTCCTTCAACATTATCACACAACCAGGCATTTTATATGGGAAGTAGAACCTCTCTTAGATTGTTCTGATTGGCATGTTATGTTAAGAAACCGTCCTTTGGTTTTCACTTTGTTAACGAACTTTTGTTTTCTACTTCTCTGCATTCATTGAGCACCGCAGCCCTGCCTGTATTTCTGCTCAGCCACTGTCTCCCCACACTGCTCACTGTCCTTGAAATAAATATCCTCCACCAACAGCAGGCTGAAAGGACATCGAGAACATCTGCTCTATTTAGGCAAAGTCTACGGCACTAGAATGAGAAACCAGGTGAACCACAGCAAACCCGTATCGTGTAATTAATGTATCTGGGACGCAGCCTTGCAGTTTCACCTAAGCTCATCAGCCCCGCGCATCCACCGCCACTCAGGCGAGGGCTGAACATCCTCCCGGGAGCTCAGACACCCTTCAAAGGCTCCACAAGATGGCGGCAGGACGCCCCCGTCGCACTTGGCGGGCCCCGCACGGCTCCGACCCCTCGCCCCTGGCGCCCACTCGCGTCCCGCTACTCGCGACTGGGTGGAAGCCAGCGCCTTCCCCCGCGCCCAGGCAAGGCGGGCTGCCCGCAGGGTAGAGTGGCAGCCCGCCCCGCCCTTCCAAAACGGCCGGCGCTCCCTCCTCCCCCGGTTTTCTTCACAAACCCCTGTAGCTCCCGGCTGTGATCCGGCCCCGCCGCGGCGCGGTGCGGTGCAGCGGCGCCCCCTGGCGGCGGCGCGGGAGCAGGCGAGCCCCAATGCGGAGGGGCGGCTGCAGGCCCCGCGGCGCCGCAGCCTCCCCCACCGCACACCTGGCTCCCGTCTGCACTGCAGCACTGAGGGGAGAAGGGGGTGTCTTTCCATGCAAATCTCGACCTTCTGAATTAACAGCTCATTATCTTCTCCGTAAAGTATTCCCTATCTTTGTCATCGCTTTATGCCTCATTACATTAACTGGGAATATCTGGTAAATCTTTAAGCTAAATTAATTGCTATTCCAAGACTCAGAACTGCTTCTTGATTAAAAAAACCCAAACCTACCCCTCAAAAAAAACCCAAACCAGTAACAAAAAAACCCCACAACAAACCAAACCTCCCCCCAAAAAAAAAAAGAAAGGAAAAAACCCCCATAATGTTCACTGTATTTGTAAAACAACTGCAAAGTGAAGTTTTACATCAGGTAAAATATCCTCCAGCATACATGTTACAATGCATTTTTATCTCTTCCTCTTTTCTTCCAAGTAAGCCGCCTGAGACTCTGTATGGGCTCTTCTCAGAGAAGACAGTATCTCCTTAGACTCTTAAAGGAAAATCAAATACTCTGCTTGCTATTTGCCATGTACAAACAACACAACCAGAGGCAACGATACCAGATCTCTCTTTTGTTACTGACATCTTGTGGAACTTCACCATCTGTCAATCCAAAGGTTAAAGAGGATACAAATTTAGATCAGGCCTCCAATCAAAATCAGACTCTGACCCATCCTACCACATCATGGGACCCCATGAACCTCAACAATAAAGCCATTTCCCAGAATTTAATTGTGGTTTGGTGACTCACTGATACACAAGTGCTCTTGAAGTAAACAATTGAGTGTTTTAAATAAAAATTTTGCTCATCCTGTAAATAATTAGTTACTAATCCTAAAATTACTGTTTTTCTGCCAAGCTATTAAAAAGGAGGAAAAAAAAAAGAGAAATACAAAGTTCTTCAATGAATTCTGTATAAAGAGAAAAATTCTAACTATCCTGGGAGCTTTGCCATTTTCCCTGATGAGACCAGGACTTGGCATGAAGGCAGCTGCCACTTGTATAAAAAAAACTAATTATGAAATGACTGTAGGAAAAGATAGTCTTTTGTTTAAAGCATTACACTAAAGTATCTGGCTTTGGCAAGGTCTTCCTGTGTCCCACAGTTTAAAAATTGAGAGTGTGCATCCTCTTTTTCTCCCCATGCTCGCCTAAATGTCTCAGAGCAGGTCTTGGTGTTGCTGTGTGAATGTTCAGCACCTCGCCCACCCAGCATCTCCACTAGGTCGATTTAGCAACTGCCAAAAGATACACAGTAAAGATGCCCATTTGTAATACCTGCTTTGTACCTGATGGTGATTTTAATAATCTTCCCAAATGTATCAGAAATGTTTTCAAAAGGATGCTTTTATCATGCACTTTATATGCCAAAAGTAATTTCCTATTTTTCCTTCTAAGGAATGTGGCATATGGATGGAAGCACTGTGGAAGTTCAGAACCATTCACCTATTCTGGCACCCAAAAATCACAGTTGCTGCTCTATGTGAGCAAGAAGAGTAAGTGGTGTCTACGTTAATTATAGCAGCCTCCTCTTGAAGGCATAGATGTGGAAGATAAAATAGGAAATAAAATTGTTTTACAGAGTCTGCAACATAAAAGCATGTTAACGGGCACAAATGGGAAGGATGAGTCCCAGGCAAGACTCCACCACATCAGGCCAATAATGTCTGGGAATCTACACAGACATTGCAGAGTAAGTTTCTTTCTTGCCAGAAGTGACACAATTTTTATGGTTAAGCTTTGCTAACATCACAGGGAGCAGGCTTCATTAATCTTCTGTGTGTTGAGGGCTCATTTGCCCACAAAGAGCTCACTGAGGTCTCATGGCTCTGAGTTACAAGCCCTGAGCATGCAGTACTAACTTCAGGGGTTGCTGTCTCTGCATCCTGCATGATCGTGCCCCTGTACTCAGCATTGGTGAGGCCGCACCTCAAATGCTGTGTTCACTTTTGGGCCCCTCACTACAAGTGAGAAACTGAGGTGCCGGAGCATGTCCAGAGAAGGGCAATGAAGCTGGTGAATGGTCTAGAGTACAAGTCTTATGAGGAATGGCTGAGGGAATTGGATTTGTTTAGTCTGGAGAAGAGAAGGCTGAGGGGAAACCTTACTGCTCTCTACAACTACCTGAAAGGAGGTCGTAGTGAGGTGGGTGTTGGTTTCTTCTCCCAAGTAACTAGCGATAGGATGAGAGGCAATGGCCTCAAGTTGTGCCAGGGGAGGTTTAGATTGGATAGCAGGAAAATTTTCTGTACCGAAGGAATGGTCAAGCATTGGAACAGGATGCCCAGTGAAATGGTCGAGTCACCACTCCTGGAGGTGTTAAAAAAACGTGTAGATGTGGCACTTTGGGACATGGTTTAGTGGTGGTGCTGGGTTGACAGTTGGACTTAATGATCTTAGAGGTCTTTTCCAATCTCAGTGATTCTATGGTTCTATGATCTGCTGAGCCAGCGGTCTGAACAGCGTGCTCTTTCTCCACCACTCAAGTTCAACTCTTACTGTTTTTAACTAGGTAATCCTCACATTCATACTGGGTACCTCACATAAAAGTAGCAAAATGATAATTCGGTTCTGATACTAAGTTGTGTTAAAGATCTACAGCCCTGCATCAGGAAAAGAATATTCCTATTTACTCCAATGAAAAAAATACATATTTGAGATCTTCATCTTCTCTGGCCTGAAAAGGTTGTATTTGGAATTCATTCTCAGGCTTTGGTCTCCAATCCAGAAACACTGTCTAGCCATACTGCCAATTACTGCACTTACTTTCTTTTCCCATAATGAAAGGTGACTGACCAATTAACATAAATCAATGTGGTTAAGAGTTCTCCCACTCTCACAAAGTGCTTCCTCCTTCACACAAATGCATCAGATTAACCAATGGCTATATAAAACGGATGCACTGCTCAGGGGATGGGAGTGTTTTTGCCCTTACTCTGTTGCTCCAGGTTTAGGTGGTGGCTGCCACTCTCCCCTAAGCCAGGGGCATGGTAATTCTGTGGTTTGAATCCTGGTCCCTGTCCCCACCATGAACTGCATGCTTCCCAGCAAGCCTCAGGATTCCCTTCCCACTGCCCTAGGCAGCATGGGGGACCAGCACTGCTGTCTCCTGCCTCTTCTCACAGGCACTGGAACGGGCTGCCCAGGGAGGTGGTTGAGTCACTGTCCCTGGAGGTATTCAAAAAATGTGTAGACGTGGCACTTCAGGACATGCTCTAGTGGGCATGGTGTTTTTTTCTGGGTTGATGGTTGGACTCCATGATCTTCGAGGTCTTTTCCAGCCATGATGATTCCATGATTCTCAAGGCAAGAACAGGATTTTTTGAGCACCCTGGTCTAGTAGAAGGTGTCCGTGCCCATGGCAGGGGAGTTGGAACCAGATTAACTTTAAGGTCCCTTCCAACCTAAACCATTCTATGACTTCGCACCTTCTGGAAGCACTGACAAGCCACCTGGCTCTTTGCTCTTCACCAGACTAGCCCCTGACATCCCCTTTTGAAAGCCAGAGGGAGGGTCACGGGATGAACTGGCTCATCTGCACAAGTCCCTCTGGTAACCCTATACCTGCAACACTCAATATCTCTGGCTCGTCCCTGCACCCTTACACAAGGCTCTTATACAACACTTGCCGTTTCTGGCTCACGGGGAGCTGGGCTGCCTCCAGGGAGGGCTGCTGGCAGATTCAACGGTGGATGGGAGCCTGCCCTGGTCCTGGGATGCAGTGGGGAGTGGGCAAGGGTGCAGAGTGGGATAGCAAAGCTAAGAGGTGCAGGGGAAAGCTCCAGCACAGTCAGACCAAATACCCCCAGATGCCGGCCCCTCATTCTCTGCCCTGGCTCAAGTTAGAGCACTTTTGCTTTCCTTGGGGGCTATATTGGCTTGGGGGTGATGAATTATGGGATATGTCATCTTAGCATTTTTGTTCTTCAAACTCCTTCAGCAAAGTTGCTCTCACTTTTAACTTAATTTTTCTTGGTGAAAAATTCCAGCTAGCAACTTCACATTGGGAAATATGACAATGTAGCCTATGGGCTGTATTGATGCCTAAATGAACTTTCAAATTTGGTTCAGTATCTAATATTTCAATATCTAACAGCAAAGCAAAATCAGTATTTTAGAGCAGAGTTATACAGATGATTTTGTACTGATACATATTCAGTGAAAAATGTACTAGACTATGGCTTATGGTCCATGATACATATACAATGAACAAGCATTATCATCTCCCTTAAAAAACATACTGAAGAACTGTGCATCGTATGAGAAATAAAAATCTACATAGTTTTCTAGATACGTTTAATGAAAAGCCCCATCAGAACTGGCTTGGAGGCACAAGCTCAGAAGTAGACTTTGACTCATCCTTTTTACTGCTAGTCTAGTTTAACTAATGAGGACACAAAAACATGCAATAAAGCATAAAATCAAAACCACAGTGGACTATCTGTATAAACAATTTGCAGCCTACGCTGAAACACTCGATCAAAAAGGCAAGGAGCTACTAAGCCTTCTAATAGGAATGTTCAGTAATTCTGTGTAACCTTCCTCTTTCTTCCTCACACAGACTCAACATGTGCTCTTTAGAATAGGGTACTGGTTTTACTTTTTAGGCTCAGAACTTCCTATTTTAACTTGCTTCTTAAAAGCTCTAAAAACTGCTGAGCACTAACAAGTCAAGATTATAGATGCTATGTATCAGTCAGGATCAGACCACAACATGACACGCGCTCAGCTTTGTGCAGGTACCAGTGGCTATTTTACAGCATGGAAGTCAGAAAGTTATCAAATGCAGACAGTAAGACTGATAAAATATAATGGTAACCTCACTGCTTTACAGGTTTTTGAAGGCACTTGTGTTTCAACAAGCAGAACTGCAGGATGAACAATATAAATTTAGATGGACGAAGTCCCTCCTCCTTTAGTTTCACATTCATGAAACTTCAGTTCTGGCAGGACAGGCAGAATGATAAAGATGTTGTTTTGAACATATCTAAAAAAAATAGACACAGCCCCACAAAATGAAGTAATGGAAGATAAAAGCAAGATAAAAGTTGTTTTTATGATTTCATTAGAACTTAATGTCTTATTGTATTGGGGTAAATACATATTTTTATAAGCTCATGGAAAAGATAATAATTGATTTCATCATAGCCAAAAATAAAAATTTTTTTAGTATCTCTGTCCATTTGCCAGTAGCCTGAACACACTAGAAAGGCAGTCTCATAGGTATCATCAAAAGTACACAGGGGAAGACCGCAACATTACCTTTGAACCACCTGGGCATCAAGTAGAAAGCTGTGTATGTAATGCTTCTCTCCTCGTGTACTTACAGAAATGAAAAACATTACCTCACTTGCAGAGGATCTCAAATCACTTATTATCACGGTGTGGAGCTGTTGACTGGCCCTAAGATAGATGTACAGGCCCTATGAAATCTGCTTATACTCGGCTTAAAACTCTGTCAGCATAGTGGGCTGGAGCCTCCTCTCTGCTCTACTTCATCCCCTTGCAGCAATGTCAGCTCTCCGGCACTTTGCCTTGGCCTGCTCTGTGTGTACACAGGAGGGCATGAGAGGAGCACAGAACTGGCAGCAGCCCTGTTTAGCCACTATTTTGATAACCAGCGTTTTATTGCCTGCAGGGGAGGACTTTCTTAACATGAAGCGTTACAGAAAGCTGGCCAGATTTGCCCAAGAGCAGTTGATCAGTAACTGCATTAAGAGATGTATGTATCGTTAGAGGGTTAGGCCAGAATTTAGGAAGACCCCTACCTACTTGCATAAATATCCAGTTGAGCAAGGACCCTGCAGGGGTGAGGAAGACAGAAAAGCAAGAGGGATAATATAAAAGACCTTGTATTTATGTGATTATTTCTGTGTTTTTTTGAAGAGCCTTTGAGACACTTCATGGCTTATGTGTTCATTCTCCAGCCTATGGGAGTTCCACTCAGACAGCAGCTTTGACGTAAAACTTCTCTTGTTTGTCTGTTTTGTTCTGTCAACTCAGGAAACATTAGCTCTCTCTGAAATTTCAACATGGGACAGTTTATCTTCCATGCTAATTTCTCTTATTACTCACTGCAAAGTGTGTGTTAGAAGAAGGCTGTCTAGAATTACCCAGTAAATCTCTACAGCTGACTAACATGAGATAATCCCAAAGATACTAGATTTCAAGACTTTTATTGAAACTGGTGATTTTCCACCCTCATGATGAAATGGATTAAGAAGAAGAATGTTTTCTAAAAGTCAGGAGGGGTGGTACCTGGATGAATCTTGTTAAGAAAAATGACTTTTGTCAATGCTTCTTACATGTGCTGTGCCTAAAAGATCAGTGAAGCAGAAATGAGTATGCTCTAAACTACAAATGTCACACTGAACAGGGTTAAGTATTACCCTAAAGACTGATACTGGCATTTTTTTGAGCTCTTTTCAGAAGTCCAGGTAGGAACAGCAGAATTAGTGCAGCTTTAGGCTGCTTTTCTTAACCAGAGCTTCAGAGATTCACCATTTAGTTAAAAAAATAAATTCTAAATATTAAAAAATTGCTGTCTATATTGCAGGCCTTGAGTTACAGTGTGCAAATACATAGAACGTTGCGGAAACCCTTGGGAAAGAAAACAAAAGATGCTGTCACAGTTATGGATTTAGCCTCATGGGTTTTGCATGGTGTATGACTTGATGAGTTTCCAAACCTTAATCTACTTGTCCTAAAGAACTGGTAGCTGAATTGCAAAACCACTGAATTCTGAAACGCCCAACACAGATTCCAGATCTGGAATGTATGGCTTAAATTCAATTATTATTGAGTGAAAACCTTGGAGAAGCTTATCTTCAACAAAATTTAGGTAACAGACCAGAACGAGAAGTTTTGGGTTTTTTTCTGAAATCCGTATTCCTACCCAGCAAAACCTGTGGTAGGGATACAAAAACTAGCTGCAAAACTGTGCAGATCTGTGATTCTATGATCCTTTCTACAAGTTGAACTGGTGGTCCAGAAGCATTCACCTGCCACTGAAGGAGCAGCTCAAGGGAAACAGGCATCCAGCTGACGTTGACAGTGCGGCACACACCAAAAGGGGACAGTCCATTTCTGGATGTGAAGGTTCAGGCCTTATGTCAAGCACTCAGGCAGATAACACCCCCGGAGGCATGATGAGGTCATATCAGAGACACAAAAAAAGTATCAATAGTAGAAAAGAGAGGACAGACAAGAAAAGCTAAATTATTTAGGGGCTGCACTGACATGTAGCAGTTGAGAGCTAACTACGTCTCGGCAAAGAGACAGGAAAGTGAGCACATGATAACCATGCTCAAAAGAAAGCAAGGGATGATGGAAGAATGTGACTGTTATGGGAAGTTTGGTCAAATTATCCTAATGCTTACCGGTGGACATGTAATTAGGTTAGAGGGCAGCTATATTTAAAAAGGAGAATTCCTGCCTGGTTTTAATTGATATTATGAAAAGGAGAAGCCCATATTTCTATTTCTGAGGTTTACCCAAAAGCTTAGTTTTCAAAAGAAAAAATTCAATGGCAATTAGGCTCAAGTTGGAGAAAACTTTCTGCAAATATCCCCTCTGGAATGTCAAAATACAAAACACATGTTTTATACATACATAAATATATTTATAATTACTATAAATAAACAAAAAAGTTTCAAATTACCTGGCAATAAGCTAGTGGTCATAAAATATGACTGTGTTAAAACTATCTAAATGCCCATTTACTTATGGTTTTGGGCAGGCAGGAGTCATGGAGAGAAGGAATAATACTTGTGAAGATAAAACAGAAGCTCTGATTTTGCTTATTTTAACAGAAAATTGCTTGCAACCCTCTGTAATGGCTGTGTCTACGTGATCAGCACCGCATGAAATTAACTGGATTTCAGCTGAGGATTTTCACAGCTCAGAAGTTACCCTATTCAAAGTCCTATTTCTTTTTATCCTCATTTTTTGAAGAACAAACACATTTTGGCATATTGCCAACAAAATAATTCACTCATTTACTCTTGAAGGCAGGCAGTTTCCTAAGAGGTGTGCTCTAACCTCTACCACTCCTTATACCCTTTTTCCTGACCTCACTGGGGCCCCAGCACAGCAAGGACGATACAATTATATCCTGATGTTAAGTAGAAACATTGTAGATGCAAAACTACTTTAGGGAGCAGTCTGGAAACAAATCTCATAGCCTCATTGTTAACAATGGCCTTTCAGTAAGCCTGATAAAGCAGTGATTTCTTTTTTCTTTCTTTCTTTTTTTTTTTTTTTTTTTTTAACCTCTCTTCTCATTTGCTGCCTCATTTACAGCTAACAATAATAGATCAGGCCCAGAAATTAAAAGAAAAAGTTTAATCGCTGATGATTTCACTATCTCTCCCAAGCAAACAACTAAAGTCCACAACCTTTTAACCTTTTCTATCCTATTTGCTAATTACTTATTTTGTAATTAACCCATTATGCATCTGTCATTGTGTTTTAAATTAAATCACTTTAATTGCTAGTAAGTAGGGTTTATTTAGTTCCTGGTATGGTTGGACGGGGTCATGAGTAGGGAGCTGCTGAACCACTCTGAGTTACAGGTGGCTCCCTGCAAAACTGCTGAAGCTAAAGAAGAGTTAAGCTGCTTTCCTTAGGTGATGTGATTTTAATGTCTAATGGCATACTTCTAATGGACAAAAGTTTACTGCAAATATGGGAGGGCTTTTTTTATTCCTTGTATGTAGATCGCATTGGGCATTATTTTGTCTCTTGAAATAATTTTTAATGAGGGAATAATTGTGCTAATAGTTCTAGAAAATGCCTATCACCACCAGGCTTACTTTGCTGCGTAGTAAAACTTGTGAAATGCAACACAGCTTTATATTAACAGCTGAATCTTGCATCAAGAGAACAGACAAGCTCTAACACATGGGACACAGGGAGCTTTAAGTATAGGTC
Source organism: Hemiprocne comata (assembly GCA_020745705.1). Classification (NCBI taxonomy): domain Eukaryota; kingdom Metazoa; phylum Chordata; class Aves; order Apodiformes; family Apodidae; genus Hemiprocne; species Hemiprocne comata. The sequence goes on from CM036587.1 coordinate 41,296,863, forward strand.
TAGCAGTCAACATACTTTAATATCTCCATATAAAACACCAGAAAAACTGAGGATAGACATAAAAGATATTGTTCTCATAGCCCCCCTTCTTCCACTTGCGTGACCTGACTCGCTTCACTGACCCTGCAGAAAAAACCCTCTATTCTGCCGGGTTAGTTTTGCGCTGGGTTAGTGAGTTGTATCAGCCCTGTGAAGTGGCTGGCGAGCACCACAGCTGGCATGAAGTCAGTGGCAGGAGGGAAGGGGAGGGTGATGAAGTTCATCTTGTCTCATAAAATGGCACCCTGGAGGAATGCAGTACGGGTTTACGCCTTTTATCATAAACTAGGATATTCATGACTCTGTGCTTTGAAATTATATTTTAATTGTTAAAATAAATTCCGAAGGTTTCTGAAACACTTTTGAAGATTACAAGTCTTGTACCATGGAAAAAAACCCCTAAAGACAACACAGTTAATTACAACTTTTTTTTTTTTTTTTTGTATTTAGATCCTTATACACTGAAGAAAGGCACGAAGAAGTGGTTGCTCTATGTTCTAGAGAATGGTGATATGAATTGGTAAGGTCAGACTTCCCTTTAGTACTAAATAAAGTCAAGAATCTAGTACTGATGAGACATGAGAAAAAATTTCCAGCAAGAACCCAGCTCCACACCTTTGCTCAGTTATCTGTCATAACTATTGGTCAAATAAACAATAAATAAAGTCCATACATATGAAAGCTGACAGATTTAGCAAGATGAACTTCCCATACAGGCCTTGTTCTGAGAATTCATTAACAATACTAAAATCCAAGATTGGTCTAGCTATGAAATATTTTCTTCCCTACTCCTACTAGAAAAAATTGTAAGTGTAGGAAATTACAGGGGGTCGTGGAGCACACCTTAATAAGGTCAGTTGTGTTGGGCACTATTTTGTTTCTTGAAATAAGTGTTAAAGGCCAGACTGGATGGCAGTTTGAGCAAGCTGGTCTAGTGGGAGGTGTCCCTGCCCATGCAGGTGAGTTGGAACTAAATAATCTTTCAGGTCTCTCCCAACCCAAAACATTATATGATTCTATGATTCTATGACCCATCTTAATATGACCCTTCCAAAAAGCAATCTATGTGTCCAGTGAGGAAGCTCTAATTAACCTTTGAAATTTACTATGTCATCTATGCATTTTTACCGTCAGCTATGGGCTACCAAGACACAGCGACATGGCTGGAAAACTGGTGCAGCATTTCCTTGCTGACAGATTTCTACCGCTGCATTCATCCTGATGTCTTCTTTGCCAATCTGAATAACTCCACACCTCCACAGGAAGCATGCCTGGGGGTCTGATTTTGCCATCCCCTCACGTTTGCACCATACTTCAGCTGAGTACCCCATCCATGCAATCACTCCACTAGTATTTCCACTGTGAGATAAGGAGTGGGCCGAGGAAGATGAGGGACTGCAGAATGACACAAAGGAGAACGGGAGACATAGTGGTGACTTTGAAATTTTTAATGAGAAGCCTTTGGATGACCTTTAGTGGCAGCAAGGCCTATCAGAAAGAAGCCATCAAGAGCTCACAAAATAGATAAATCTGTTGTACAGCGAGGAAGGATGCAATCAGAAAGCTTATGTTTGCTTAGGAAAGGGGAAGAGGGGCAAAGATTCAGCAATGGAACCAAATTAAGACTCAGAAAGATATTCCTAACAGATGTATTCTGGGGGTTAGAACTAGATTATGAAGGTCCCTTCCAACCCAAACCATTCTACGATTCTATGATTCCATGACCCATATGCCACCTGTCTTGAGATGATGAAGCTCTGAGCAGGTGCTCTAGAAACTTAGGCTGGTAGAGAAAACCAAACCACTGAAAGAAACAGACAGCTTTGAGTGTGGCCTGCATGTAGGTGTGCAGAGACAAAGGTCCATGCCGGAGACAACACACAAGCAGCCCAAGCCCCCGGGAGAACGGCAAGGAAAGAATGAGCAGGGGAAATTAAATTGTAAAGTCCTGTTCTGCACTGCCTGCATCACCTGAGGTGTGAGTTGGACACCTGCAGCTCTTTCACTTTCCCTGTTTTGCCAGTGTTGGTACCCTCAGATCTTTCCATTTTCACCATTGCCTGCACTCAGCCTCTAACAGAGGTAGAGTATTTGGGACTTAAGGCATGTATTTATCAAAGCAGTAACATGAGGGGTCCTGAGAAAAGAGAGGGAGGTCAGTGTGGAAGCAGCATCCCCCCAGTGTCCTAAGCAAAACCCTTGTGTGAGCAGACACACTTTCCCCAGAGGGCACACCAGAAGTTACATAGGGGAATCTTATTCACCCCCTTTATTTAGTTCATTAAACTCTCAATACTCGTGATGGTTATGTGACTGAGATAACACCAGGGTATCAATCCTAGTTTCTCTGCTCTCCTGAGTTAGTAGGATGGCCCAGGCTTTTCTTCTGAAAACACAATTCTCTCCTCTTTCCCTTTTCCTCCTTTCCAATATGCCAATTTTCCACTTAATCTTTCTTTCTGTTCTAGTTTCTAATTTTTTAATTATTTTTTTTTTTTGTATGAACGTGTAAGAGGAAAACTGGATGCTGTGTTTCATTCCCAAGGAATCAGATTCAGGGGCTCCACTACGAACACGCCCAAGCCACGGCCCTAATGACTCAATTTCTGTCTTCTGCTCCTGCGTGTCTGCCACCTGAAGAACAGGTCCTTGAGGAACATAGCTGCAAGGAGGGGTAATCACCATTCTCAGAAAACTTTGGTTTAAGACAGCCAGCACAGATGACTTCAAAGGTTAGCAGGAAGATACTGAATCTAACCTGGTGCCCCCAGGGGCAAGACAGTGATAAAGCGGGGTGTGATCCCAGCAGTGCAGCACATTGGGCAGATTCAAAGAATTTGAGAGTTTTCTGTTCTAAAGCTCTATGTAAACGCACTGCACTAGCAAGGGATGGATGACACAAAAGTTTGGATTATCGAAGTCAAGTTACCAGATGAGTTCTCTCTGCTTATCTCAGAAAAAAATTCTGAAAATGCAGACAATAAAAAAGCCCAAGAGAGCCCAGGGAGAAGCCACAAGCAAAATGACTGTCGAACACAAAACAAGATGGAAATTGCTACTTTTTCAGTGAATTGATTCCTCCATTTAGTGTCATCTCTATTTAACTAATATGCAGCTTGATTTTAGCCAGACACTTACAGTTTTTAAGCCACTCGCATCAATCAGAAGCAGAATGGGATGTCATCTCTGCATTGCTGATACTGAGGTTTTCCATGATTTATCTCATCAGCATCACATGGATATTGAAAAGGACAGTGGAAATACATGATCTGACAAGTGATGTTCCACATGCTTCCCACCAGAGTTATCTGGAAACATGCTTAAAAAGCATCAGACACATTCTTTTCCTGTTGCTTTGCATAGTGTCTTGAGCAGTAAAATATTAAGTGTCAAAAGTGACACACCAATCTAAATTAAGAATGTAGGCATCTTCCCATCCAGTGATGGGAAGGAGCTTATCTATCGGAACAGTTTTAGAATTAATGTTTCACGAGTATTAATACATGGAATCTAATCTACATTCAGTTACCCAAATTACCTTGTGCTGAAAGAACAAGTTCTGTATAATGAAGAGAAACAAACGAAGCTCACAGAAAAATAATTAAAACTGGGAGTTGCAATGGGAATTGGAGTCAGCACTGCCTCATGTTCCGTGTTGAAAATTTATTCTTACGGTAACCCAGCTTCCTCATCCATAAGGTGGAGAAGATAATATTAACTTCAGTTCCAACAGTCTGCCAGTAAGATCTACAGATAAGCCATCAAAATTGCTATTATTAATATTATATATGCTTGGCATGCATTTTTTAGTTCAAAACAGTTTCATAGATTGCATTTCTGGTCTATTCTCAGTGTTCCGAGGATCACTTTTCTAGACTTCAGAAAAGTTATTATCAAATGAATTCCTACATTTGGGCATATTCTTTGCCATGGACTTTAATTCTATTTTACAGCTTACTAGTTTTATGGGATTTTGTTCTCTGTATGATGTGGGAACACAGTAGCGCAATGATTCAACAAACACCAGTTTTACCAACCAGCCAGATTTAACAGGCTATTTCTTGTTGTATCCTATAAACACAGTGAGCAGCCAATCTGATATTTAATGATGCAAACCATAAGCAGAGGTAGTGTTTTGTGCCAAGATACAGTATGTGGAGATTGCAAAAGCTCACAGTGAAATTTCTGTGGAAAAAAAAAAAATACAGCATGGAGGTTTCTGAGTTGTTCTTTTCTGTGAATCAAAACTGAGTATCTGTGCTGTGAAAAGCAAACAGATTAATTAGAAAAACCTCAAAGATACTGGCAGAATGAGAGAACATCTCATATTGCCCATGGAAGAGATCTGCAACCAACTCTTCTTTTTATGGGAAAACTTGATCAGAACAGGTTTCCCAGATTTATTTTCATGTTCTGCCATCCACTGACTAAGAGACTTTGGTCTGAACGATACAGCAGTTTGATTATAAGGAAAGCACAAAATGTACTAGCTTCTAAAGAGGGCTTATTTTTTTAGTATCTGTGAAGTTGTTGAAGAATCTTACATAAGAAGTTATTTATAATGACTTAAAATTAGAATTTTCTTTGAGGTATCCTAACCAAATTACAGAAAAAAAAAAGATGTGTGAAACAGGATGAGGTATGTTTTAAAACCAGCTGCTTTTTTTTAAAAAAAACACAACTCCATCTTTGTAGACCTCTCAAAAGTGAGACTAGTGTAATAGTAGGATTTTCTGAAGAGGCACAAAAACTAAAGCTTTATAGTCCAGGGTACAGTGGACTATTAAGTGCTGTCCTTGCTCATACACAGACAATAAAATGAAACAAAAAAAAAGGCTTAAAAATTCAGGATGAAAAAGCAGAATTGCCAGTGATGACCTGACTTACAGTTCCTGAGTAGTTGACGTTGACAGTGTTGGATCACTGGAAATGCTTTAATAACACAGATATCTCCTCTTTCCTGAATAAACTGACATCACTACAATCCATCAATTTGCTGGAATTCACAACCACACTGGGCTTTATTTGGGGGGCTATTGTGGTCAGCAGTTACAGCCAACATATGTGTCTCTCTTACAGTTCTCTTTCTTTTAAAATAATATATCCTTTTCCTACATTTTACACATATTTCTTAATTTTGGTTTTATTAATCCTTACACTTTTTTTTTTTTTTTAGAGTAATGGGCTACAATTCATGAAAACCCTGTACAGTTTTAGAAATATAATTCTGTTCGATCTTCCAGGACAGACTTAAGATGTCACTGTCAGCTTTAGGATATCTGTCTGTATTAGTCATCCTGCTAGCTTTAAGATAGTGAGAGAAAAGATAAAGGTCTGCTGGAAGGCCCACTAAAGCAGAGAAAGTCTTTCTATTGACGTCAACTATTTTGTACCATGTTCCTCTAGCATGGGCTGGGACACAAAGAGGAGCTCCTCATGCCAAATTCTGTACTTCTTCATGTGCACTCATTTTTATTGAGCAGGCTCAATAAAGTCTACTGGGACCATCATTCCTGCAACCTTTATGCAACTTTTACCTTACTTTATGCAGTCTGTCCGGGCGAGGAGCCAGGCCTTCATATTTTACAAAGGAAAGCCTTTTCCTCTGCCCATCTGTTTATTCCTTTGCTTCATTCTCTTATTTACTGTACTTCCTTCATCAGATTCAAAGAGGTTGGTCCTTTGTTAGACATCTACCCTTTGGAAGCAGTAACACTGGCAATGAGATGGCTTTTTCTAAATTGGGCCCAAAATATCTGCCCACGGGAATACATCATTTAGGGACATTAGCTTTAGGGACAAAAGGGTCTGCCTGCCAAGTGCCAGCTCCCCTTTGACATCTTGCCAAATTGGCTCACGTCTGTCACTTTCATGCGAGCCACTACCCTTGGCTGCAGGTCACATAGCCGCTGGCAATGCTCTGGCCATGGTGCTCCTGCTCCCACAGCAGTGCCCAAGGTCTACTTTCTCTCTGGCTCTTCCTGTAGGATCTGAGCCGCCAATCCTAACCTACCTGTGGGGTCTGGGTAGGAATCCCTATCCTTGGAGGAGATGCCAGATGGGCAGAGTGATGCTTTCAACATTGCTGACAGACATGATGGATGGCTGGATTTCCCTGATGGGTGAAGTTGGAGAGAAACAACTGAGTGTCACAGATAAGGGAAGGGGAGGGTGGAGGACCTGCTGTGGAGTACAACCGTGCACAACCGTGCAGGGCCAGCAGGACCTATCATGTTACCTACAGCCAGGATTATCTAGGCAATGGTGTCTGAAATACCACGTTGGGATGGAAGTGGAAAAACGGGATCGAGGGAAGAAAAAAACAATTCAGGGTGGGTTTTTTATCTAGGAGGAGACTGGAGTGCAGAAAAAAGGTACAAGGGCAGCAAAAAGGAGGGTTGAGAAATGGCAAAAAGGATAACAGAAGATGAAAATAACCTCAACCAGGGCTGCTTGCAGGTATCTATCAGGTGGCCATGCCCTTGACTACTGCAGCCTGTTGTCCCAAATCAGAAGAATCAACCAAGCCTGTTGTTCTGAGTACACTGTGTGTGCCGACCTGGCTAGTGTGGTTGGCACGACCAGGTGGAATGGGTGCAGGGGAACATCTGAGGTGGATGGATGGAACATCTGGGGTTGCCGTGGTGGTGCCCGTGCCAAGCCTGACAGCATCTGCCTCTTCCCAACCTCCTCCTCACACCCACACCAGAAGGCAACTCTCCCCACCAACGCAGCGTCATCTCCCCAAAATGGCTTCAGCCAAACTGATAGAGGCAGCAGGACTTTTTTATTGGCATAACTTCATACGTATTAGTGGCTTTGCCAGGATAATTTCACTGGCTAGGAGGGGATGATTATTTTTATATGCCTCTACACAACATATGTATGCTGGCAAAATCATCTGAAGTCACTTTACTGCTTGCCTAGCTCCAAAGGAGGAGTTAATGCCTTCAAATTCAGCAAGCAGCAGAGCGGGTAATGAAACCGAATTGCCCATATTTCTTCACAAAAATGCTACATGAAAGTATTGCGTTTTTACTCTGAAAGTATTATTTTTGTAACAAAAGGAACTAGGTGAAAACAGAAATCTCTCCCTTTGAACATTTTTTTCACTGGCACTTTACTAAAATAACCCTTGGATGTTTTTTCAGTTAGCTTCATACAGACACAGTTTTCCTTATAAGTATTACTGTCTTTAGATACCACACAAATTATCCTTAAAAAAGAGTATGTAGCATATTATCCTCACAGATACATGAATCCTAACACTCCCACTCAGCGTGTAGATTACTGATGCTGATGGGTGAAATAACTACGGCTGTTTTCCAGCAGACAGATGTGCTGCCTTCAGGTGCCGGCTACACTTCTGAAGTTTGCTTCAACTATGAAGTGAGATACCAGACAAGAATTCATCTAGGAGAGTCAATATCCTCAAAAATAAAAGGGGAGTCCTACAGTTCTCAGCTGGAGACAGAAAAAAGAAGAAAAATAAGTTTGTTCATTAAGAAGAAGACTTAATAAAATCCAGAGACCAGCTCACAGAAATAAAACTGACTGGCTCCACACCACAACAACTACAGTAGTTACAAATCCAGAAACTTCTCTAAATATATTACCTCTTACTTAATACAAAGTTTTATGAAAATCTGTTCCATTTTCTCAGAGGCAGTGAATGAATCTCCACCGAATATCACCTCCTGCATCCACAGCACGTTTACAATTGAGCAAAGCCCCATTCAAATGCAGTTGCACAAAGCAACTGGAGAATCCAGGCACTCCTAGGAAGAATCTGGGATTTGGGATGTCTGCCGTTGCCAGTATTTTTCTTGTTTGGTTTAGCAGCCTGCTAGAATGTTTAACAGTACCATACGATCTTTTTTAATGCTCTCTCAATAAAGGGATATTTTAAACATAGTACATTTTTAATAGGAGTAAGCTTATAAGCTGCTAAAGAAAAAGCTCTGTTTGTTGGGATTTGTGCATCACTGAAATACCCAATAGTCTGGAAGAAGATCAATCTACATGCAGTGTCAAAAAAATCACATTTACAAGTTAAATGACATAAAATAATGAGTCTGCTTTTTTTGTTGTTACTGCACCAGGGGGAAATTTTTTGCTTTTATTATAAACTACTGAATTCCCAACAGACTTTAAAAATAATTAAATCATATTAAAAGAACTTTCACTGGTTTAATTTTTTAAAAAATCAAGATGAATATATGGGCTTTGCTATAATTCTTAGGCAGTAGTAATCACAGTTCTCCAGGTTTTTGATCTAAACCCCAGATTTTAGTTGGGACTCAGATATAACATTTGGTAGCTGTATAAAAGGATGATCACAAGCGAAGCTCCTCTTTCCAACGATCATGGGTTCCCTGTTTCAGATGGACTGGATAAAGATGAGATTCTTAAATGCAATACTTTAACTTTGCAAAAGCAAAAGGCAACAAGCAATCTGATCCTGAATCACAGCCTGAATCTGTTCCGATTTAGTTCAAGAGAACTTCTACCCACTGCTTATATTCTTCCATGGAAAAACAGGGATAGCTCGAGGCAGCAGGCAAGGTAGGCAGCAGCCTAGAGCAGAAAGCTGCCTACACCACCCAGGAAAAGATGGAGAGCGGCGCTCATTTGCAATTCCACAACCCTCACTAGTACACCATCTCACAAGGGTTTCAGCTGAAATTTTACCAGGCTAGGAGTACACATCGTTTGTTAGTCTCACCTGCTCTGGAACTGGATAGCTCATTTCTGAAATATTCTTCTGTCTTACAAAATTTGTTTTACCATGTAATTCACCTGAAGCAACTTACATTTTTATGGACTGACCAAATAAACCCTCTCTCAATGCTGGGGAATATTTGTTTCTCTCACTATTCTTTCAAAAACGATTGATACTTTTGTCTTGTTCTGGTTTTTAAAGCCATGTAAAACAACTCCACACTGATTTCAGTTCCATGCTGCACAAATTTCTCTCAGGAGACCGATACGTTTCTTCCTATGGTTTCAGGGAATATTGAAATATTTTATATAACAAGAGGAACAGCTTCAGCAGGGATACTGAAGGACCCCCACCTTGGTCAATGCTACCTACCTAGCAAGGAGGTGCAGAGCCGGAGACCAAATCAGAGAAGATGAGAGATACGAATAAGAAAGCCTCAGTGCTGCAATCCTGATCTGTTGTGCACAGGGCATTTCCTCCTGCGTTCGGGAGACTGGGATGGATCTGACATGCCTGGCTCCAGAAGTATGTGCTGTCAGCCCAAATTCACTAGCTTAGGGGTGGGACTTCACTTCCACTCCTCTCCAAGGCATTTCTCACTATGGACAGATGGAGCAGGTTCACGTAGATGGTGCCGTAAGGAACCCCGAGAACCAAGCCTGAAATAACCTTCCAACTCTGAGAAATAGGTGTCACAAAGCAAAACCTCCATGCATTTACCTACAAAGGACTCCTGTATTGTGCTTAGCATTTTGATCTCCAAATAAAGCCACTGTTTCCTCCAGTGTGCAGATGCTCAGCACCTTAGAGGAATGTAGGATAAAGCCCACATTCAGTCTGTTAGGCTGCTTTCACTCCCCCTTCATATAGACTCCTAGGGTTTCATCTTTCTGGTCTTCCTTAAAAGTGAGGAAATACAAAGAATCAGTGGGTGTTTTCAAGCACTTTAGTTGCCAAAGTATGACTTGAATGGTTATAATATGTGATTCAACTGAAGTGAGTCTCTCTGTGTCCTCACCATTTAAAGATTAACCAAAAGATTGCACTTTCTTAGAGCTGTCTGCATTGCCAAATCAGAAATTTCAAATTAAAATCTGGCATTTGCAAACCCTTAGTCTGAAACCATAGCAAGTGTCATTATATTTCCAAACAATAGCATGTAGAAAACAATTTTACCAATAAGGAGGAAAGCTTTGCAGGATCCATTGATCAGAAGATATCCGAATTACTATTATTTAATTCAGGGGGTTTATGTGATTATAATTTCTTGTTAAAAAACAAGGCAGGCTGTTAAAGATGTCACAAACTTACAGTCAAGGGCTTTTACTAAGGAAAAAAATACCCTTGGGTGTTGCCAAGAGAACTGGGAACATTTTTGCAGAGAATATTCTGATCTGTTTTCCTGCATGGGAATATTTTCCCAAAACAAGGTCAATGGTGGATTCCCCCTTAGGGCTTCAGTCTTTTAGCAATGGTCAGTCCACAACTGCTTGCATGGATTCTGATTTGCCAATATAAACCTTAGGTTTCTGCATATTTTTCTAGCCAGTTGCAAAGGATTTTCATTTCAGTATAATGCTTCATTACTGAGTATGTGCTAACGCTCTCACTCCTTCTCTATGTTGCTATTACAAGTCAGTCTGCTGGTGAGGAAATCTGGGTTCGTTAATCTTGCCAATACTCTGCACTGTGTCATGCGCTGCTCATTAGGAACCACGGGCAACCAGACTGTCTCAGCTGATCAGTTATAGAAGTTACAGGAGCCTTCCCCATCTTGCTGGTAATAAAGACATGAAGTCTGCCACTATCACAATTCCCTTCAGAAGCAGAAATGCAGCAACTGCTAATTAAATAAGGGGCCATGGTAGGCTGTACAGCAAATGGCATTCAGAATGAACATTGGAGTGTGAAGGACGGAAAGCTTGCTTCCTCTTTCCAAGAAACATAGCTGAAAGTTAAACATCTCTGAAATAGTACAATCTGCATGTATTTTCCCAGTTTGTGTATAGCAATGAAATATACTTAAGCCTTGCACTGAGAACTTAATTGCAGCTTTCAACAGGCTTTTAGCATTTCGACAAGTCTGCAGTTCATTTTTTCAATGATGGCATCAGCTCCAATCCAGCGGTGGCTTTACTTCGCCTGTCCACATGGACATGCTGGCAGGGTGGATACTGCTCTAATTCATGAGGAGGATTTACAGTAAGTTCAGGGTAAAGTAGTGAAGGACAGAAAATTTTGAAAGGATTTTCATCTTACAGGGTTTTATACAAATTCTGGTAGGTTGCCTATCAGGACTACTATAGCACGTCTTGTGTGAGACAAAGTGAACTCCTCACCATGTGGGACTAAGGGAGATTTGCTAGTTGGTGAAGTCTCTTGTAAATCCAGGCCCATTTATGCTAACTTTAAACACCTCACCTCCCCTAAGCAACCCTCATCTACTGCTCATCTCTTCCCTTAATTAGATTGTCTTTTCTAAGACAGAGTTGTGTCACTGTAAATTGAACTCCCAGAGTCTTGCTATACCCAAAAGAAATGCTGGCTTTCCCTCTTCTTCACAGCTAAGTTTCATGCATTTCATGAGAACCACTACTACGGTCTTTCCAATCAACTTTTTTCAAAACTAACCAGCTGTGCTTCACTAAACTTTTACTTGGAACACAAGCTTCCTAAGCCTTTGATATTTCTCGATACTCTTGTCCGGAATGTCTCCTGTTGCTCATTATCTCTCCTACAACACAAAACTGGAGCAGGTACTCCACCTGGGACCTCAGCAGGACAACATAGCTCTCTACATATTTTTCAGTCATTACTTAGGGCAATCTACACATTAACTACTCCAGATTATTTCCTCTGGAGTACGTCTACTTTCAGTTTAAATTAAGCTATGTAGAGATCACATTGAAAGAGGAATAAAAGCTTCCATTTATGTAGCTCACTTGGAGTAGCTACTCTGTCTCAAGGTTTCAGCTGACATTTTTCCAAATTGATGTTGTCAGTACATGCAAACACGTGAATGTATGCACTCTCTCATTTCAGACCTGATGTCTAGATCTATCCTGTGTAAGATGGTTAAACCTTCAACAGTTCTGCACTGTAGTGACAGCTACCGAAGACAGACGGAGAATGTCTGTCTGCATTTCTGAAAATAAGACTTAGCTTTCCAAGACCATCTTTTTCAGATATCTGGAAGCTATCTAGATTTATTTTTATTATTGTAATGGACATTTTTGTTATTGTCACGGATTACTTGTCATTCTTGTTCACCTAAGAATATATTTAAATTAATCCTTAAATGTTATTTTTATGGGATTAATCAACACATCACAGCACCAATTTTCATTCACAGCACAGAAAAGGTCAGTATGCAAATGCAGTATGTTAAAAATGGATCCGCTCTGAGTAATGCCCAATCAAGTTAATGAAACTACATCCTGAAGGCAAAGTTTAGCTTTTTGTTTTACCTCTGATATTTTTAATCTGTTCTGCAGACTAATGCTTGATTCAAAATGTCAGGGAGAAAAATGAGAAATTAAGTATTGCAGAAATAACTTTTTCTTTCATTATGCACAATCTATTTATACAGTGGCCATCTTTGCATTACTTTTTATGTGAAAAACACACTGATTATCAATCAAAGTTTATTCTACTTTTCTTCAATCTTTTTCTATTTAAACTGGAGTATATATGTAAATTGTAAAATTACTTAGTACTTCTCTCTATATATATTAAGTTAACATTGGAAAACGTTAGCATAATCTATTTTTTTTCATCAGGGAAGCAATAATAATCTTTTAAGCTATTTGAATGCAACTACATAATTCTGAACAGCAGTCTGGTCAGTATGATCTTGAGCCTTTTGGAGGCGACAAAGAATTCTGAACTTACTTTCTTAGAAATTGGAAAATCGAATCATCATATAAAACCATAAACGAATGACTTCATGAATCCATCCAAGATTACAGTATTTTTCTTCTACTAAATATCTTAAATCTTCAGATGGATGCAGAAGGAAAAGCAGAAACCATGAAGCACAGTATATGCACCACACTTAATGTGCAAGTTTGTAAGTAGGAGAACTGAAATATATACAAAATACCTATCAGTTATTGTACCTGCAAAGTACTTAGAGCAAACTGGTTAATTTTTCATATTTATGGACAGGATACTGATGCTTAATACCTACAGGCACAAGTTTTGCTGGCTAAAATTGCTCAGGAATAAATACAGGATTTGATAGGTGTAACAGTTGTTTGCAGATACATCTGAATTCACCCATTCAAAAAGTCTTTCGAGACTAACACACCCTGGAATTAAACATAATGGAAGACAGGCCAGCTACAGCAAAGTGCACATAACTTCCCCCAGCTGAACTACGCTTATTTATTAAGGAGGGCTTCTGTTTGGCATAAAGCTACTAATATTTTAATTCTTCCCATAAGGAGATTTCATACAGATTGGGCTTTATTAGTTTTATTTTTCAAATCTTCACATTTTTCTTTCTTAATTACCAGTAAGATAAACTGCTAGATCCTTCCATCAAAGTGTTACAATATTGATAGGCATCAATACTGGAAAAACAGAAAGGGTTAAAAGTCAGAGTCTTAATTTGTTCTTCAGTATTACAGGGATTCTAGATCATGTCAGAAAAAGATGCATCTAAGGATGGAAAATATTGTGCTGTTTTGTGTGCTTAAACACCACAGACATGAGAATCTTACAGGTCAGAACAAACACCACGAGTTGAATGCAGTCCTGCTAGAGTGAAGCATGGAGAATATGGCATTTTTCTCTGTCCCCTTTCTAAAAATTCCCAATGTTTGTTTTTGGTATCTGATGGGCACCCAGCTGTTAACTTTATAAAAGCAACAATTAAACACTACTACTTTTTTCGTAAGTGGCTGCAAGTCCACTATGACTGCAATTCTTTTCCCTTTAAAAATATTAGCATTTACTGTCACCAGATCTCCTCTGCCATCTTATTACTCAGTCACACTCAGCCTGTCAGATCCTTCCACAACTCTTCTCAGTTGTCTCTAGCACTGTCAGCGGGTTTTATTACTTCAGTATTAACTCCCTTTTCCACACGTTGAACCACCCAGACGCTTGGACTGATGCCTACAGGACACCATTGGTGACTTCCCTTCATCGTAAAACTTGACCATTTACTCTCTGTTGCTTCCTTTTAATCCACTATTAATTCACAACAGGAGTTTCCCTTTCATCTCACAGCAGCTTTAATTCTTTATAAGCCTTTGGGAAAGAATCCTATTGAAAACTTTTGGAAATCCATGTAGATTAGAAATGGACCACATTTTTTTCCCCAAATCTTTGCCTCCCTTGGAGAACTGGGTATACATGTGGATTTTATCCTCTCCCTTTTAAGCCATGCTCTTTCACCTGCATGATGAACACAATAATAAATTATAATTGACTCCCTGTTCCCATTCCTTCCACCCTGTAGTGGTGAGCTGTAGCTGTCGTTTGATAGCACTGATCATCCCCATCATCTCTTCATGCACACGTGATGGAATTTGGCTGTCAGGAAATTAACAGTTATTCATGATGGAAATTTTTTTTTTCCAAGATTGTTATTTCCCATATGGTTTTTTTTCTTTCCTTCTTTCCCCAATGCAATAAAAATGAGTGGAAGTGTGGGAGAATGGATGTAGAGTTCATTGCAAAGGAAACCAACAAGCCTAATACCAATGGAGTAGCCCAAAATGAATGTTTCCAAAATCACAGGTGACTTAAAGCTTCAGGGGACAGAGGAGAAGGACATTCCCAATGTAATTCCTTAAGGAAATAAGGTTTGTCAGAGAGGCTGTCCACCACTCCACCATCACCTTCCCTCCCTCTCCCTTTGGCTTTAACTCAGCTCGACAGGGACACCAAAGCCTGAAAAACCGTCAGGTTCTGGCAAGTGCCAAGGCAAGGTAGGAGCCAGACACGGGGCAAAGAGGCTGGCGGGAAGAGGAGGAGCGGAGCGCCCATCAGCTGTCATCAGCCAGGGCCAGGCTCTCAGAGGAAGAGGAGAGAGAGGAGGAGAAAGAGGAGGAGGAGGGCACCACAGCAGCACCCAACCTGGGAGGACCCGCAGCACAGCTAGGAGAGAAACGGGCGTAATCCACCACTTGGTGGTTCTGTGCATAGTTTCTCCCCACATCTGACAAAAATCCTTTCTGCTGATGTTGTATTTGTTGCTTATGACTTGTTAGCCAAAGTTTCAGGAAAACCTGGTTTGGGGAACTGGGATCATGCACTCCCTAGACCTGCAGCTTCTCAGAGAAGCTGAAGTGCAGGTGCAGCCAGGGACCCTTCGATATTCAAGACAGAGCTGAGGAGTGCAGGGCCATCAGCTCCCAGCTCCTGGGGAGCATGTTCTAACCACTTGGCTTAGGAAACACCAGGCACCTTGCCATGGAGCAGCTTGCCAGGGTGAGAACAGGACCATCAGGGAACCGTCCCCTAGGTTGAGCACAGGCTTACCTAACCCAAAAGGTTTTGAATTGAACTTTTCATTCAGGAAATTGTAGTTTTCCATTTAAAGTTTCACAGTGACACACTGTTAACAGAGCTCTAATGTATTTCACTTCGTGCTCCCGCATAGCAATAAAGCAGTTCTGCCACAGCATATCTGACACTGGAGCAGTAGGTATAGGCTGATGATTTAATATTATTGCGCTTTTACTGTCATGTCTAAAGAATTTTGGCTGGCTGATAAAGCGGATAGCAGACAAAGGCCAAAGTACAGTTATTCACACCCTGTTTTATGGTTTGGTTTTGCTCATGTTATGACATGAGGTGCAAGGAACACAGCACAAAGGTTTCTATCTCCTAGAACAGAGAAATGCAGGATTCCTGACACAGAAGAAAAAAACATGGTGATATTCCCATATGTATTACAGTGTTTATCTTTTGAGATACTTAAACTATTTGAATATATTCATAGATACAGACATATGTTTAGGCACACAGAAAACTACAGAAAAAGTTTGTCTTATTCTAGATAACAATTACAACATCCCGAAAATGGTTCACTTACACTGTATGCAACTAGGATGTCCTTTTGAAAGTAACTACATTGTTACAGATTCATGTTCCTTCAAAGAAATTATATACAAATCAGACAGTGCTTACAAGAAGGCTTTTCCCCTCCTGTTTTTATGGTTATAGTTTTACAAAGTTATTCTTATGGATCAATCTTGGTAAAAATACTTGAAAACAGGGATATGTGAGTCACAGTCACTGTTCCTAAAGACATTTTCCATGCAAGATCCAGGTTCTAGTTCCTTGGATTTTAATGCTGGCAGTCAATACTTTTCATGTAACAGTCTGAAAAAGGTCCCAAATCTGAAAAAATAACAAGCTCAAAGAATATTCGGGTCCAGAAATGCATGGGCTACAAGAACTTTTACTCTAAAGTAACCTTGTATATACATTTTTTAAGAAAGTGAAGGCACAATCTGAGCAAATCAAAGCGCAAAATTGGACGGGGGGGGAAGCTTTCCCAAATTAAACTGTTGTACACTATAGAATTTTGCATAGACCCACAAATAGGTAGGTCAGAAAGCAAAAACACGTAGAAGAGTTGAAAAGTTAAACAATGTAGGTTTTAAGAGCCAAGATTAATCATCTCTCTTTCCTTTGAGAAAGAGCATTCAAAAAAAGCATCACCAAAATCCAAGTATGATGCCACAATAAAAAGATGTATTATGTACCAACAAATACTTAGTGTTTGAAGAGACATCACAAAAGCTGCATCACAGCCTTGAAATAGGTGTTTAATCCCACAGACAATCCTTAGTTTAGCTGGGTACAAAGAAAAGTGGCTTGGATGTCAGTTTCTCTGTATTAAGCTCATAAAAATAGGCATTCACATTCAATTCTTATTTTTTTTTCCCTGCTGGTAAAAAATCCAGAAGAAATAGGTTTTTGCTCTTTTTGTACATCAAGGCATATATCTTTGCCATGTTAACCTGAAAGAATTTTTCATCTTGTATCTTTGAGTTCCATACATAAATATCAGAGAGGCGAATATCATAGATAAAAGTCAACCTGGCTCAGAAACAGGCTTTCTGCTATGCTATATATATATCACAAGCAGAGAGTTAAATGTTCACTTTCCAAATCACAAAATATTAAATATCTAACATTCTTTGAAATGTTAACATTTAATTCTTTAATAGCATCCTCAGAGGCTCCACAACTCTCAGTTAATTTGAGGGTAACAGGCTACAGCAACTTTTATTGCTGCACTGGACGTAATTCTTTTTTTTGTGTGTTCTTATGTAATGCCAAAATTGCCTAAGTGCATACGAATAAGTTTAGTAGGGGAACTGGCTTGGGGTTTTTTTTGGCTTTTTTTGTTTTTTAAGAATGTGTATACATTTAAATGAATGCTTTTGCTTTCTGCTTTGGTTTTCATTGAGCAGCATTTCTGACCATGCAGCGTCTCGCTATTGTTCCTGTCCGTACCCACCGCATCTGCTCCACAGAATTTCCCCTTTTTTTTTTTCTCCATAAATCACATTGTATTTTGTATGCAAACTTTACACAGAACTGAAAAGAATTTAATGAAATGAAATGGCCATCACAGAGCCCTGCTCTGTGTGTGAGAAGGTGGCAGTGACCTGACCTCAGCTGGGCTCTGTGTTTGCCTCTCCCTGCCTTGTTCTGGCAGAAGAGATCTCACTAGAGAACTGCTGGCTTCTGTCTTTCCAAAAGCTCTCTAAATGCCACATCTTGAAAAGCATGAAGAGTAAACCTACAATTTAGAAATTGATCCACTGGCTGCAGCAGAGCCTAAAAAGCAGCAATGGAGAAAAAGAAAAGAGAGAACTCACCAAGATACATCCTGATGTAGGGAGAACAGTTTTGGTAGCAACCTTCAACAGTCTGAAAGCTAATACTCTGTTTCTCTCCTCTTTTCCTTTCTCAGTCCCCCCCCACTCCTAATTTCCCCATTTAAGGGAGAAAATAACAAGGCAGAAGACGCCAAGAGACTTTCATGACATAAACAATAAGGCCTTCCTGTGCCAACATTTCCTTTAAAAACACTTGCCAATAAAGCTCCTGGAGGCCAGCAATAGAAAGAAATGCCGAAACAGCCGTGACATGAACTTGGCATATTTTCTGACTCACTCACTTCCCTTGAGACAATCCCTCCAAGAGAATGTTGAAGGAAAATGGGAAAAGAAAATTTCTTCCAGTGAGAAGGACTTCAGCTGCCCATGCTACACAAGAAAACTGCCAATTAACTTTATTTCTGTTTATCTACAGCCTCGCTCACGCAGCCATCTCCACTGCCATGTTTACTGACTCACACACTCATGTTTGCACATTTGTCTTGTAATCCTGATGGCTGAGAAAGGTAAGGAGACTTCTGAAAAAAAATAATACTGAGAATCCCCAGCTCCAAATAATTTCTGAACAGCAGAGAAAATGGTCAATAATTGACAAAGGGTAGCCAAACACTTGTCTGCTTCATATATTAAATCCACATTTCCTTTTTCCTTATCCCTGCTATTTATACTTTTATATCTTTATAGTGCCAGACACACTGGTCTATAAAACATTAAGGATGCTCATATATCTTATCTTGTATATCTGTAATGAAAGATTGTCAAGATTATTTTGTCTCATCAATCCATCTCATTTTGAGTAATACTATGTCTTCAAAACTAAATGGCATGTTAAGAACCAGAAATTAAAATATTTTTGGAAATCATCATGTTATACACACCAACACGTGCTGTTCACTCAGTCACTCACTCAACTCACTCACTCAACTCACAGGATAAGGCTGTTCCCTGCCTGAAGTCCCTTGTGGGTAGGAAGGGTGGGGAGCTGACTAAGTGGGTTCAGCTATCTCCTTGCATCTGTGCCTTCATCTTCAACTCCAGCGCAGGAAGGCCCTCCCGGGGGACTAAGCACAACTCCTGAGGGGGGCGGACAGGCAGGAGGCCAGCCAGTGCCATGCTGATGGCAGGGGCAAGGTGGCTGCTCCTCCACCATGGGGTCACGGTGGCTTCTGTCCATCCGAGGGCAGGAGCAGGCAGGTGAAACAGGGATCCAGCAAGGCTTTGCTGCATTCCCCTCTAACACCAGACCAGGCAGCAAACCCCCACCTTATTCAAAGACAGACCAAGCAGAAATGTTTGGTGCTTTGGGGCGGGC
Organism: Hemiprocne comata; assembly: GCA_020745705.1. Classification (NCBI taxonomy): domain Eukaryota; kingdom Metazoa; phylum Chordata; class Aves; order Apodiformes; family Apodidae; genus Hemiprocne; species Hemiprocne comata. Next base: position 41,315,806 of record CM036587.1, read on the forward strand.
TGTTTGATGACCCGTCTCAGTCTTGCGATGTGGAGACACCACCTCTTCCTTCCGCATGCACCCAATTCAGGGCACTGTGCAAAGATCCATCCATCCCTCTATGCGACCCTTGGACACTGTCACTGAGTTAGCTCATGCTCACTCTCAGTTTCTAACAAGGCAGCAAGCATTGCCAAGTGCTCCTCACTCGGCTAAGGGTTGTTATTGTGGCTGGGGTTTCTCTGGTTTTGCATTCAACTTATTAGATTAGCGTCAGGGTATCATATATCAAAATAACCACTAGTGATGATCTGCTGGCCTACTCAGAAGTGAGGGTTCACCATACCTACAGCTGCATAATTTTACCATAATGTAGTCTGATATCATGCACCCCTGGTTTCTACTTTTGAATAACTTGCTTGCTGCTTTAGCACTTTGGCTTATGTCACACTCAGCAAGTCCCATGACTCTCCTCTAAGAGCCTGCCTACCCCTGAAGACTCTCAGCAATCATATTTAAGCCAGTGTCACCAGACTGCACAATTTTGGTTTTTTTTGGGGGGGAATTTCTTTCGGGGGGCAGGCACTCCCAGCTAGTATGGCTCTGCTGACAAAATCCTGTAGTATGCTGTAAAGTATGTAATCTACATTAGGAGTTACCTACTAGCTCACCTTTACTCCATCATAACTGCTGGGCTCCTTGTCCAGACACAGACACAGAGTGCAAACTTCTTTTTTTCTTAACCATCTCTTTCTGCCCACTTGCAAACCTAACACTGGCTTGTTTTTAGGTTTGTTTTCATCAAAACCTGAGAAAAGATGGGGGTTTTTATAACACCACCAGGGCAAGCTATCTGTGGTTGGCTGGAAAATTCTGAAATTCAGGGCTGGGGCAGAAATATTTAGGAGTCAAAAAAAGCTGACTTGCTCAAGAAATTAAAACCCTTCTGACAATCTTCCAGAGAGCCCCTGAGGAAAAGGGAGGGAACCAGAGAGACTCAAGGAAAATGGATGGGAGCCCAGCATGGAGATTCACGCCAGAACGGTTCCTGGCCAAGAAGGAAGGTTGGCAAGTAGACAAATACAGGCTTTCATAGGCAGCATTGTAAACAAGGCATTAAAAATATCAATCCATTTAGATTTCAAGCACCAAGATGAGATTTACTTCAGAAGCAGAATTATGCTGGTAATGGCTCCTCAAACATTTCAGCTGAATGTCAAAACTTTTGCTCAACTGTATCAAGTGAAAATACAAGGAGCTGTTGACACTACAATATTCAAACATTTAATCGTATGGCAGGGCTGGAAAAACACAGAGGAAGGCACAGGAATGCTTGAGCCATGGGCAGAAACTCAAGCCCTCGCAAGGAAACTGCACTCACAAATTATTTTTACCTTCATTACTACACCAAACTAATAAATCGAAGAGACAAAATGGTTTCTTTTAAGCTTCCTTTCAGAAATCTTTTCAAGTAACACATAAATTACCTCTACCAAAATACTTGGGTTTTAAGTAGAAACAGTCACCTAGAACAGAATGTCTTTTCGTGTGAAAGAAAGTTTAAGTAAACTTTGAACACCTAAGACTTTTAAAGAAGTTTCTTCTCTCCTTTAGGATTCAGCATGTCTCACCCCTTCCCCATTAGAAAGCTCACGTGTATTCTAAATCATTGAAAATTTAATTTTTTTTAAATGCATTGGAAAAGTCATCTCCCCCCAGAGCAAACAGGCATTCAGGACAATCCCGAATCCATGCTGGCCACAGAAAAAAAACATGCTTTTCTGGTGAACATGGTAAGTGTCAAGCCACCTCAAGTCTGCCACAGCCAGGAGACTCACGGATCTACATGCTGGTGAGTAGAGTTCAGAAGCTGGTCTACTGGGGGTAAGCATGTCAGGGAAAAACATGTGCTTTAAACCATGAGAAAAATACAGTCTACAGTCATTATACGAGATTTGGGAACCGAGAGAGTCAGGAATTGGTAGGCTTCTGCACTGGGTTAAAGGAAAGACTAGTATTTCTTGAATCAATCAGGCTGTCCCTCACAGTAGCCCATGTGCAGCGCCTGTGCTCAAAAGATGTCCTTTCCACTCCTCTCAGTAACACTGACAATCATTGTAAAATGCCACATGCAGAGGGACTGATATCTCTCCATTCAAAGCATTACAAGCATTTTAAAGAAAAGCCTAACATTCTCCATTATCTTTAGTCACTTTAAAAAGCATTATTATCGTAAAAAGCCTAGAACAGCACCCCATCTCTTGTAACCTAGGATATCCTATGAACCCCTCAAAATTATATTTCTTATCATGTTCCTTAAAAAAAAAAAAAAGAACAAAATGAAAAGATAAACCTCTCACTAAGCTCTTTTCCTTGCTTATATCTGTAGCCACTCACAAACTTATCTAAAGCTTTCCACAGTACCTGAAATGGAAGATCTGAGCAAAGGAAAACCTCAAAACACAGCATGAAAGAAGGAGTAACTTCATTCTGCTTAGAAGTGAAAAAAAAAACCAACAACATAGATTAAAGTTTAAAGAATCTGAAATTTTATAAGGGTTTAAACATTTACATGCAAATGCAACTAGCAACACATGAATTATAGAAATTCTGTATAACTTCTGATCTTATGAATCATACTGCACTCTCAATGTAACCAGCATAAAATACTGGCATCTCAAATATTTTGAAATTATACACAAGCAGCATATTTAATAGCATTAATTTCAATAAGTTAGCATTCTATCTCCAATGCATGTTTCAAAATGTTCCAGTTGAAGGTATTTTTATGAAAGCTATTTGCCCATTACATACCATAACTAGTGCAACTTTGCAGTCCAGGGAGGCATTTTCATCACGCGAAAGGAGAAGCCATTAATGAAACACTGCTTGGCAAACAGCAGCTCACACACTGAAGCTGCAATATTATCCTGGCTTTCCTACATATTAAGCACAGGACCACGTTCAAAGTAAACATGTGGTCATAATTAAATAATAATTATGACTCAGATTTGTGTAACACCATTCATCCAAATAGTGTAAAGCATTAGGTAAATTTGTAAACAATGGGTCTAATCCTGCACCCTTCACTCATATAATACCATGCATTTCTAATGGACTATGTAGATCTTGTCTACACACAGACTTAATTGTTCTCAATTAACTCCATGTGTCAACACTCATTTCAGTATGTCTTGTTCCTGTTTAGCTTAATTCTCTCACGGCTTACTACAGGTGAATGTACTGTATCTACACTCTCACTGATTTAACATCACTTTTACAGACAATTTCCTATACAGATTCCATAGGGCTTTGCAAATCTCAGTATAGCCTCACTTCTCCTACATGCATCTAATAAGACAAATTTTCTTTTACAGATGATGAAGTTCACCGGTTGTTAGTATCCTTACAGGACTGACCATCCCACACTGACTTGCATCTGTAAACCCAAGACATTCAATTTCTATTCTCATACCTTAATAACACAAATAGGCTTCTTCATCCACCATGCTCCAGAGTAAAACCACAGGAAACGGTAAGAACAGGGGAAAAATCTGCAGGTTCTAAAAATAAAATATTTTTGGAAGCAGACATGCTCAAACCACTTTTATGCATCTGTGGCACAAACGATGTCTGTTACAGAGAACCAAAGTTGCTAAACAAGTTTAAAAAAAAATAATCACTAAGAACTTGTAGACCTTCCTGACATTCTGATGTCAGCCTGCTTTGACAGTCAAGCAATCTGAGAACAAGGTAAGAGACCACGAATACCCGAGTCAGATTTCATTTTGGCTCAGCTATGGACAGTTAACTTCTTTGCTTCAGCTGCAGTATCTGTAATTCAAGCCAAATCATCCCTTCCCCTTATGGTTCTTTTGAAATTAATGAAAATCCCTATGGCCCTTTGAAGACAAATACTGTTTACTACTGCTAGCTATTATTTAGCTTTTAGCATTTTTTTGCTTTCTAGCTTAAATTTTGCACAGAAGAAAGTAAAGAAAGTAAATGTCACATCTCACTTTCACCTTGATTTAGTGTATTTTCCTTCCAATTTTATTCTTCCTTTGCAAGATGTATGCTCAATTTTAGCATTTGTATGTATTCCATGTAACTTTGGCATACATCAGAAGGCTTTTTTTCTTTTAGCATCAGACAAAAGCACTGAAAAATGTTACCCACTGCTGAACTGCCAGCAAAGCTCACATTTGCACAACGAGTGAAATACGGTGGCTTTTCCCCTTAAAGGCTTCTAATAGGTTTAGGCACTTCTCTGATCTGTTCATTCAGCCAAAATGACAATAATTGCCTCACTTAAACACAGCTTGGTTGAACCTGAAAAGAATCTAATGTCACAACAGCAATCCCTACTACTGAAGAAATCCTGCAACAGTCACTGCAGCTGCTTACGCAATGTGGAAGGATTATCTTGTGAATTCAGGAGAAGAAGCTGCACAGCTGCTAGCTAGTAAGGACACAGCTCTTGTCCACTTGTGCTCTCTTAATCCTGTATATGGATAATGTTCTGGACCCTATATGAGTGAAAATGTGTATGTTAATGGTTTAATCCACGATATGTTAACAGCTTAATTTTAATATGCAATGAAAAGGACATGTTCTACTAAAGTGCACTGCCTTCGCACGCGAGCTCGGTGGGGATGGAGAGGTTTGCTTATCTCACCAGTTGTGCAGGCAGCATCTGCCAGCAGCACTAGCAGGCAGCGAGCAGGGGAGCTCTCTCATCCTGTCCAGCCAAAAAACCTGCAGAGGTGTTATGCTGTCTCCGCCCAGGACGCCCAGAGCAGCGCTGCTGCCCAACTGCACCTCTTTGCTTATTGCTGCGGTGCCTCAGGCAGGACTGTGGCTGTAGAAGCCGTGCAGTCTCTCTCCCTTCCATGAACCAGACCTTAACAGCACTGCAGAGGCCACGGCTAAACACTGAGCCAAAGCAGAGAAACCATCAGCAGCTCATTCAAAACCAGGCTGTAGCCTCCTCTGCTCCTTATCTGTGCTCTTATTGTGGGGTCAGGCCAGAAAGAGCCCATAATCCTGCTGGCAAGAGCCCCTCTGGCACTGCTCCACATCCCCACTTACAGCCGGGGTGGGCAGCACGCAGCCCAGAAGGGGAAGGGATCCTGGGGGGAATGGGTGTCACACCTCTGTGCATCACAGAGCTGCCTATAAATATAGAGGATCTCAACATTATTTGTCAGTAAATCTATAATCCTGGAGACTGTGTCCACCGTAAACTGTTAAGTCATGCCACACAGGGTACAATTCACCAATAAGCACACCACTGGAACAATTAATGCAAAGCTTTGATAGGGTCTTCTTGTGGCACTGGATTTCAGCCAGGAGGGCTGAGAAACTACCTGAAGTGAAAATGAACAGTATGTTAAATGAAAACACACAGGACAAACAGGCCGGGTCACTGGGATTTCTAGAGCTGCTTATGAGTAAAGAACAATCATCAGATTTGAGACAAAGGCAGGCTAGTCCACACTCTCAATTCACTAGCAGATGTAACAAGTAGTTACTTTCATGTTTAATGCTAGAAATGCAAAATCATTTCTGTCTGAGATACAAGGTAAGTTAGTTAAATAGCCAAGATTTTAGCTGACATTATGGTAGGTATAAACTGCAATGGCTCAGCAATGTTCCTGACAGGAAAAGCAGCAGCTCCAGAAGATAATAACCATTTCAGGCATCTTAGCTCAATGCCTCTGAGTCAGAGGTGACCATAAGTGCATCTAGAGAAGATAGAAAAAAATGTTCAGGGGTGAAAAGCAAGTAAAAAATTTTCTGAATCTAATTAGGACAAAAAAAAGTACAAACTTTAATTTTTCTTTTATTTTAAAACAGTCACTTCTTACTGCTGTACATAATTCATTTATCACATGATTCACTTATAAACACAGCCTGGTTCTATCTCAGTTGATCATACCACTGATTTTAAAATTTCATAAGCTGCTATTTTGGGGCTCTTGCATCCCTGAAGATGTAGTACTCCAAATCTCTGCAAGCACAACAGATTCCCAACATCACCATGATACATCTTTCTGACATGGAATCCAGCACACAATAAATATGCAACCAATATCAAAACACTTCTTCAAACCTGATGAAAGTGCAGGTTGCATTTAACACTGAACAGTGAACAAGCAGAAGCCACTCTTTTAAGAAAAATTACATTTCCAAGTGTAAAATACAGTCCAGATTCTGATGAGGTCTTCTGTTGATCTGATTTCACTGGTTTTGACAGACTTTCTCTAGGCTGAAATCACACTGTGATAGAAACCAAAACTAGGTAAGAGTTCAGTACAGTTGTCCACACACAACTTCAGGTATTCTGCTTGGTCTCCACCAGCTGCTCCAGGCTCCGTATGAGTCTGGATAGGTCGTGTGAAGTATCAGCAAGCTAGATGCCTACCTGTGGTCATCCCTCCATGAACTGATTGCTATTCCTAAAACATCTGCAACCTGAACAATTGCTTCCCTCCAATTTCTGGTGGGTTGGGTGTTTGTACCCTGAAGATTCTCAATATATTTCTCCTCCAGGTTCTGGAACACCACAAACAGAAGATGACTACAGTGATTTCTACAGACCTCACATCTGAGAAGAGCATATTCCGTATTCTTCTCAAAGGAAGCTTTGAGACCTTTGTCTCCTGGGGTGAACACATGCAGCTATCAAGAAAAAAATCCATCAGCATCTTCAAGCAATTCCTACCTCATTAGCATGTAGCAGAGACCATTGGCCATATTGAAATGGAAATTCTTTGCTATTTGTCTTTGAAATACTGCATACTATGACACCTCAAATGTTCAAACTGGAAACTTCTAAAAAGGACAACCTGATCAGCCTCTTTCTCATTGGATGGGTATACTTCAACTTGAAGCTAATAATAAACTTTCCTTCCATTAAGATTTCTTTTTAACAAAACAAGTACATAATTTAAAAAGGAAACATGAAATTTAAGCTAAATTTTAAAATAAAATATAAAATATGATGTTCCTACCTTATACCTCATTACCTTCTAATAAATGTAATGCAGCTATGGGAAGGCACTTTCCAAAGGTCCTAGGAAACAAAATGCTTTTGGTAGAATGCTGAATGGTTTCATTGAGTATTTTTAGCCTGGCCTCTCGAGATGCTCTGCAAACATTTGCAAAACTCTTAAACAGAGCCAGGGTTATGTCACTATCTTTGGTACAAATAATTTGTTAGGAACTATTTTGTTCTGGCACAGGGATATATCAAGACAGAATGCGTGAACTGGCTTGTTTTCCTTTGGATTAATGTTGTTTGTCAACTGAAGGCTGCCTTTATGAGGAAAGAGCAAGGTGCCAAGAAGTACATTTCACCATGCCAAAATTAAAGGGAGGAGTTCAGAAGCAGCCTTTTATTACCTAATTAGTTTTATCAAATGACACAGATCAACTAACAGGAGATAACTAATAGGAAAAAGGGGTCTAATGAAAAAGAAAGTTACCAGCTGGATGCTGTCCAGAAAACAATTATCTCTCCAGGTAAACAAATACTACTGTTGGGAGGTCAGTCACAAAGTGCAAGGAATGGAGGAAGGGAGGTGTTCTCAGGACACCAGCCCTCAGTGGAGATGAAAAGGAAGAAAAAAGTAGTGGGATAAACTACACTGAGAAGAAGGGATGACTTGTTATAAACCAAACTAGTAGATTTAGATAAAACTATTCCTATCACCCCTATAGATTTCCCGCCAGTTGTTTTTTGGTTTGGTTTTTTTTTTAAACACAAATCAAATACAGTTTGCCAGATTAATATCTCTATTCAAAATGAAAATTAGGACTACAGTAAGAACAGCCACATTCACCTGCTGAAGAACAAATTACTGGAATAGCTTTTTTACAGCTAGCAGGAAAAAATGGTAGCTCAAAGATAAGACTGGCAAGGATGATCACAAAAAGAAATAAGGAATTTAGATAATATTCTGTTTTATCCAGAATAACTGAATGTAGTATCTGGAAGGCATTTCACATGTACTTAGGTTTCCTTTTCATTATTTCCCAATTGCATGATCTAAACTAGTCAGAAAATTCAGAGTCATGTAGCTCACATTCAGATTACATTAACTTTTAGGTCCTAATTTGAAGAATACTTTCATGTTTCCCATTATTATTTGCTTTTGTAGTTATACCTAAAATACACAAAACTTGTCTGATTATTTTAGTTAGTAAAATGACACCAGACACATGTGTCGGCACAAATACACTTAAGAAGCCTTGCTAGAAAAAAAAATATCTAAAAATGAGGATTTAATTGACTGAAGACTTGTGCCCCCCAGCAACTTGAAGAGAAACAACATCAATTTTTACAGTCTTTTCAAATGTTAAGTGATGCAATAGAAGAGTTTTATTATGACATTCTTTCCCCTTTATCCTCCCCCCCTCCTCCATCATCAGTTAATTTGAAAACAGATGGGGCACAAACTTTATGGGAAAATGCTCCATCTCTTGGGGTCGACAGTTCTACCTTTACTGCAGAGCTGTGCGGACCACAGGAAATTTTCAGATATAATAAACTACAGCAAGGGCTGGATCTGCAGCCATGGAGGACCCTGTGCCAGGGGAGGTGACTGTTCCCAAAGCAGCCTGTGACTCTGTGGGAAGCCCGTACTGGAGCAGTCTATTCCTGAGGGCCCATGTTGGAGAGGTTTGTGAAGGACTATCTCCCATGGGAGGGACCCCATAGGGAAACAGGGGATGACTGTCAGGAATCCTGACTCTAAAAACTGATTCTAAACACCCCATCCCCTGTCCCCCTGTGCTGCTGGTGGGGAGGAGGTAGAGAAATTTGGAACAAAGCAATTTGGGCCCGGGAAGAAAGGAGGGGTGGGGTAACATATTTAAGCTCTGTTTTTTGTTTTGTCTGTGTCCTGTTTGCGTTTGATTAGTGATAAATTAAATTGTTTTTTTTTCCCCAAGTTGTGTCAGTTTTGCTTGTGACTGTAACTGGTGAGTGAACCCTCCTTGTCCTTGTCTCAACCCACGAGCTTCTAGTTGGCCTTTGTCCTCCTCATCCCACAGTAGGGGTGGGGGGGTGAGTGAGCAGCCACGTGGCTGGTTCTTTGTTGTCAGTTAGGTCCACGAAACCACGAAACCACAAAAAGAACTATTAAAGGAACCTAACAATCTGTCACTCTAAGCAAAAATACCAACTGCTGCCATCCCAGAGCTATGTTAAGAGCAGGCATAAGATGCTTATGAGGCCTTGGCATGTCCTGAGCAGTGCTGGATAGCACTGCAGGAAAGAGGTTCATTTGGTTCCTGTTAGCATCCCTTTCTCCTGCAAGGACGAAGTATGAGTTCAGATAAGACATGTCAACAACCCTGCATCCAGCTGAGAGCACCTGCAAAGATGGAGGCTTCAGCCTAGACTTGAATTTGCAGATGCAGACTGTCATCACCTTTTCCACAGGAGTGATGACATTCCCATCAGCCTGCACGTGGAACAAGTATCACCAGTTCTCTGTGTCTGATGGACTCGGAAATCTCTATTTGATTTTGGGCATTCTATAATAAGACAGTCCAGGAAAAATAAAATAAAAAAGTGCAGTACAGGAATGCAAACGACTGAGCTCACACAGGCACAAATAGAAAGCAGGTTTAGCTGAGGAATGAAATAACCAGAGGATGAACTTACTCCATCTGCCATCCACCTTTCAAGTCCTGCAAAAGAAAAGACTTTAAGATTAACAGTCTTCACAAACCTCCAAGTGACTCTGCAAGGAGTGGGGGTTCTTTGCCAGAAATAGTCAGCCTTCACTTTTCTTCTGGAGTCAGTCTTTGGCTGGCAAACCTTAACCACTACAATATCCATAGCTGCACATGGATGAGGTCATTGGCTGTGATCAGCACATCAGCACGTGTGGTGCAGATCACACATGAGAGCCAGCTTCTCCCCTAATGTATGATCCTTCGTTCCCACAGAACAGCACAGTACCACTGCATCCTCTCTTCTACTCTCCCTGCCCAGTCACTGCCTCCCTCTTGTGCTTTCTTCCATCAGCTCCTCTTACATTAGCGCTGACTGCAAGGCATGGTGCTTGGGGAAAAATCATCCTGCCCACCTTGAAAAGACTAGCAGAGAAGGAGAAACTTGGTCAAACCAGGATTGTGTGCCAGGACAGTGACAAAACCCAGAAAAGTAACCACCACTCTTGCCATGACCATCTGAAGATTCAGTGAACAACCTGTCCTCTCCCAAAAGAACTCTTCTGAACCACAAATTACCATTTTAACTGTGCATCCTTTCTCTTACAAAGGGTTTCTAGCAGGCTTTGATCGTACATGCTTTGCACAGACTGAATTTCCAAATGCTTTCCTTATTTTCCTTCTTTTAATCATTTCCCTTCTGTGTGCTCTAAGCAGCAAGTATCTACCAGAGCGCTCACAGCAGTGGTTCCTGGACTCAAAATCCCAAATCAAACTGTTTAATCCTGGGCAATGATTTTCTGGGTTCAGTTGGGCCATCCAAATTTACACACCTCTACCTACAATGTTGTGAGAAGACTCTTTCTACAAATGGGTATTCATCCCAGGGTGCAGCCAGAGCAAATTCCTGAGATCATCAATCCTCAATGCCTACAGCATTCCTGCAGACGGTTCCTCTGCAAATTATATGCTTTAAGGCAGTGTCCTCTGCCCACTGCCTTCCTTTTCCCTATTTCCCCAGGAAGTTTCAACCTTCCTGCCCCAGCATCCCCAACACCAGACTTGTCCCAGCGGCACGACATGAACCAACAAGCTGAAGGAAAGGTGTTAATGCTTATTGCTGCTTTTGCCATAGCACCTTGGCATTTCCCATCTGCCCCTAGGAGCACTAAGGCTAGATGCAATGCATCACCAACTGATGGCCACAGTAAATACTGAGACCTCTCTACAAAGATTGAGTTGGTTTAGGAAGCATACCTGGATATTGGAAAAAAAAAATATTACAAGGAATGTGGGCGAGAGAGGCCATCCAAACACATAAGCCTCACTTTATCAGATCACTGACCTTGGCTAGGAATGAAGGCAACATACACAGGAGGAAAGTTATCTATGCTCAAGCTGCAGTTAACATCCAGATTCACATGCTGTTTTCCACAAGGAAAAGCTGTGTGTAAGGTCAGAAGGCAATACATCATGTTTCATTTCAGATCAGCTTATTGTTTAGGACACACTCACACAGAAATATCAAAGGCTTTTTGAAATTAACAGTGAGTGATTATGTGAAGCAAACATAATGAAAACACAAGTCTCCTAGCTATGGGTAGAGAATATTCAGACAAAGCCTTCCTCTGACTCCCACTGAGAACAACGCAATATGGAAATAACCAAAATTATATATTAGAAGAATGAAGACTGAAGGCTTTCTGCTAAGTTATTGTTTGCCTGAATCATTAATTGCAAGACAGCTTTCTATGTCACAATATCATTTCAGTTACTGACATTTTATATTATAAATCTACTGTAAGTTTTTGAGGATGGAAAAAAAATTATAATTATTCTAATATGTCTAGTTGTAATAGTTACAAAGAACACTGAGCATTTGGTCGTCCATTTGCTGTTACAAAACTCAAACTAGGCTAATAGATGATAAGCAATTAACAGGTTTAACAACACATGCGATTAGCTGCAGTCATATTAAGATAGAGTGATTCTTATGGACATTAAGTGGATTATTTAATTAAGTGATATGCATTTTAGCAGAATGCACTGGATAAGTCTAAGTTGCATCCATGTTGAAAAGAAAGTGTTCTTGCAAATTCAACACATGTTGGTGGAATTTGTCACACAGGCTGTTACTAAGGATTATCCAATACTTCCCATAAGATCTGATTTGCTTATAATTTTGCCAGACTAATTGTCTGGGCTGAAATTTTCTATGTTGGATGTGTTCCTAAGGCTATTTTGTTCTTACATCAGACAAAACTGTTCAGTGATTTCCAAGGTAAAAGCCAGGAAACAAAGACATTGTTTTACAGTGAGAAAATAATATCTGGTAGCCCCTCCTTCAATTTCTCAAGGATCCTTCTTATTTTGAACAGGCAAAAGGTGCTTTTTAGTCAGGAAGTGCCTTTTGCCAGGCCATTTAAAACCAGTCCGAACCCAATGACACTCTAAACTTCTGCAAACTTGTGAGAGGTGCTGGATATGGGGTTCAGTGCCAGGTACCAGTGACAAGAAGTGTCCTCACACACAGAGAGGAAAGTGAGATGCCTGCATTGCCATTGCTGCTGCTGGTGCCACAGCCTGGGATGGAGGTCAGGCAGGGCTTGAGAGTAGGGCCAGGCTGACCCACACTCCCGGGGAGAAAGCCTGCTGAGAAGAGGAGGAGAAAGAAGGTATACCTGGCCCATATAGACCACTTACGCAGAAAACAGTTAGTAAGATCCACTGAAGACGAGGGTAAAAAGAAGAGGATTTAATTAGCTGACAGAAGTGACTTGGATAATGAGTTTATGATGAAAAGAAACAGCCAGACAAGGTCGTGGGTACTATGCAGCTCTCGACTCTGCAAGCTTTGTGTGTTGTGTGTGCGCAGCACAGAACCAAAAGTAAAATGCACTTAAAAGGATATCAGAACATAGTAACTCAGAAAGGCGCAACGCAAATCTAGTGTTCTCAGATACCAACTATAACATGCTGCTCCTAAACATTTAGACACCTCTGTGCAGGTGTCCTGTTATTTATACTCTAAGCATCCCCATAAATGCAATCAGAAACAAACCTCTGTTTATCAGGAGAAGATCGCTCTTTCTAAAGGATATACAAACTAACCCCCATCTCCACGATTGGGAACTTATTCTATAAAGAATGAGAAAGAAGATTTGAAGTACCACAAACAGCAATCAGGCAGACGGCTCTTACTGAGTGTTTTAAGGAAATTTATGCCTTTGAAAATCTTCTCTCCTTCCTTACAAATTAAGCTACAGACAACTTCATTTCAGCAGTCCTGGGGAGAGGATGCTGGAGCTACCGACCATGACCAAGAATGCAACATGACACAAAACCCTTTGGAAAGGCAAACAGTGTGTTCACAGCTACTGGGTCGTGCAGTGTGCACCTCCTTAGCCATCTACTACCCAGCTCTAGCAGCAGCACAGAGCTGGTGCAAGCAAAATCCCTGTGTCCCTGCCTTAGGAGCGGCCACCACTCCAACCCAGCTCCCACGTTTGCCCCACCACAGCTGTGACATGTCGGTGCACCGAAGGTCACCCTGCCAGAAGGTGGTGGCAAAGACAGGGAAGTCCTGAGCTGCTGCACTCTGGCAGGCAGGAAAGCGATACGGGTACTCTGCCTCTGCACAGGAGAATTTCTGAAGGTTTTCACTGATTTCTGCCATGATTTTTGAGCAACAGCCAGAAAGGAACCGCAAACGTTGGTTAATCATTGACCTTTCTTGTGTTGATTGCTCATACATGCAACTACACCACTGTCCAGAGTGGAAACAGAACAAAATAAGGCAAAAAACTTTCTGTGCCTGCAGGTTCAAGGTTGTACTCAGATTATACTCAGAAATATACACAGAAATGTATTAATTTAAATAAATCATTGTATTATATTTTCCCCCTAATCTTCAGCTCACTTTCTATGTTGTTCACCTGTTCTCCTTTCAGCAGTGAACTCCACTCTCCACAAGTAGCTGGCAATATGATTGATTAGTCTAAAAGGCACAAGATTAAAAGGAATGCTGGCTGTGCAGTTGGACCCTGCTTTTCTTCCTACCCTGTGCAATATCATTTATTCCCACAGATATAAACTTCAATACCCATTATGACAGCACTATTTTCGTTGATTATGTGATTATTAACGCCAACTTTCCCTCAGTGAAGAAAATCACCTTCTCCCAGGAGAGAGGTGATTTGCAATTTCATAATAATTGCCATGTCTCTTAAGTAGCTCTAATTTTAACAGGACAAAGTACATCTTGTTTTACAAGGACGGCAGAACCATTACACAGCATAGTTAGTGCTACAATCTTTTCAGAATGCAAGCATTTCCTCAGAGATAGAGGAAAAACAGATCTAATTTTCTGTGAATTATTATTTTTCCTACTATTTAAGAACAGAAACATACTGGGACTTTGTAGACCATGCATTTAAGAAGACAAATACATAACAACAAGAGAATCAGAAAAGTTAGGCCCTGGAATAATTTTCTTCCATCACTTTAATATAAACTATTACATAATATTTGAAGAATTTTGGTGATGAAGAGGAACACAACTGAAAATTCACAAGTGATCTATTTGTCAAAGACAGATCATCTACTCCCCAGTCCCATTTCTCCATTGCATAAAAATATTCCCATTAGCACTGGCTAATAAGGCATATGCTCCCAATAACATGGCGGAAGAGCAGCCTTGGTGGATACATAGTTTCTCCTGCCCCTCAATTCTTGTTGCATTCAGTCTTACTACTTGTCACTGTCATCTGTTTCTTCCCTACAAAAATTAACTCTAGAGCTAGTAGCAGGGGAATAAAACAAACTTATAAAATAATTCATGCTGCAACTCCTTGATTTATATTTTATCTAATTGCTAAATGGTCTACTAGGGATTTGCTAGATCTGGCCCAAAAGTTACCATCAACAAATTATGACAAACTGTGTGTTGATGCACATAAAGTGAAAAGAATTGCCTCAGAAAAGCAACACAAAGCACCAAGTGAATTGGAAACGGTCTGTGAAAGGCAGAGGGCATGCACTGTAGCTCTTTCATGCTCTGGTTGTTTTTTGTAAGCTTGATTTATGTAAAATTAACCATTTTTTTCCCTGCAAATAATTTCATTCAAAGCTGTGCTGTCGCTTTTACCCCTCCCCATCCTCCTGCCACAGCCACGTAGAGCAGTCTAGCTTCAAATGGTGACAACTGAAACATGTTGCCACAGCAAAAGTCCAAACTCCCTACACTAGCATAAAATCCTGCTCTCGTTTCCCTCCTGCTTCTCCTATCATTGCAAGAATGAAAGAAATTAAGAAATTGTAACTGTTAGTCTAATAGAGCCTTGGCCAAAATTCAAGCTCGATAATTAATTACATTCTGCCTCTTCAAATTCCCACACTAGGCTGACTAAGAGAAGTAACTCTTCTTTTCCCCTTCTAGACAAGAAGTTTTTATATGGCTAATGGACACAGCATTCCACCTTTGAGGGAGCTGGGAGGTTAACTGGAGAGAAATAAGAGATATTTGTAATACTTGGATAAGAAAACAGCAGCAGATGAACAGACAAGGATATAGAAGTAAGTCTGGAGTGTATGTCAACCCAAAAGCTAAATCATTGTTCTCCAATTACATTTTTCCATAGGGGGAACAAAAGCATAGATGATCATACAGGACAGGCAGCTATCAGAACTTGGTGTCTGAGGGACTATAACATACTGAATGATTTGGGGTAGGAGGATATTTGTGACCATTCAGATAGCGTTATGAAAAGCTGATATACCAGTAAGGTAAAACATTTAAATATAGCACTAGACCTTGATCAACACAAAAGGCACCCAAACCATTTCAGCCTGAAGAATATGAAGCATTAACACTATATGTTGTTCTTAGCCGTAAAACAGATCAGTACCTCATGACACTAGTAAATTACCAATATATATCAAGCAAATGAAAGTTATTATACCTGCGATAGGCACGTAAC
Organism: Hemiprocne comata; assembly: GCA_020745705.1. Classification (NCBI taxonomy): domain Eukaryota; kingdom Metazoa; phylum Chordata; class Aves; order Apodiformes; family Apodidae; genus Hemiprocne; species Hemiprocne comata. Next base: position 41,331,450 of record CM036587.1, read on the forward strand.
ACAAACCACTCACCGCACTGGGATTATAATTGGAATTTTTTTCTGGGCCTGACAGATGAACACTATAACCTTCAGCAGCACTCTTACAAGATTTTATTTATTGCGTATTGCTTGTGTATTTGTAAAGGACTTAATTAGTGTCTTTCCCTTCTGGTACAAAAGAGTGTGCATCATCACTGGAAAAAAATCACAAGGCAAGGCTAGTGTGAAGGGTCTTGCTAGTACAGAATGTATTTCACAGTGACAAAAACAGGTGCAATTCTTTCTAAATACTGGAGATACCATCAAAAAAACTTTTGTTCCTTCCTTAATCTGGTCTATGTCATATTTGCTGTCTATGTCACTGTTTTACAGATGCCACGTACCTGCAGCCTAGAGGTTGTATCCATGCAACCACAAGACAATATATAGTCACAAACTGTTTTTACACTGGTCATATTACAATGGAGAGTAAAGCCTCCAATATTTTTATTCAAATAAGGTCCAAGATACCACAAGCATAATATCCACTGCATACTGCACCCAAGTCCTCATGCACCCTGTGCATGCTCTTGGGATTTACTGCAAGAAATTCAGGCACCTAAGGCTCAGTCACCTACCCCCCTGACGACACCACACGGACCAGGCAGAGACTAAGGTAAACAGATCAGGTTGACTAATTAGTACCATCAACGTTTGCACCACAAATCAGTCTTCTTCAGCAGAGGAAATGCTGGGTCATTATACATTGGCTGAGAGAGGCAATAAAAACTCACTCTTCTGAGCTTAGAAATGGTAAGCAGAATGTTTGTATAAGTGCTCTGTTTATTTTACATGTTGATCGTTAGTAAGTACAGAGTTTAAGATTAATTTTGCAAGAAAAAATATTTCAGTAGTTTTATATCTTGGTACTTCAGTTTTCACAAGAAAAAAGAACATATACACAAACAGATACATTATTTGGTTTACACATATTTTACATATAAAAGTCTAAATCCTAAACACACAAAAACTATGACAAATAACTGCTTGTCTAAATATTCTATTTCTGTTGCCAGGTGGAAAGGATGTGACCATCAGATAAAGATTTACTTCATGCTGGTGTTTGCTTTGAACTGGAACCTGTTCTCAGAACTCTCACCCACGTATGTCCGAAGACTGGTAACCCTACAGCTCCCAGTGTGGGAATCTGATCCATATGAGCTCTCTCCATCCTGATCAGATCTGCAACTCATTTCTTTATAGACACTACCTACTCATTTCAGCTTCTCAACTGTTCACATTAATGTCTGGTTCAGGTGAGACCATTACATAGACTTCCCTCAAAATGTGTACTGGAAGTTTTCGGGTCTCTGGTAAACAAGTAGCAGGAGTTAAATCCCATCTTTTGTTGAGGTGTACCACAATTCTACTGATCTGCGTGTAATTATTTTAAATGTATACATATGGCAATCAAGGAAAATGCAGTATCACTGAATGGGTGCTTTAATTTTATTTTTTACCCAAGTAAAGACATCCCAGTGCTTTTTTTGTATGTGGTAGGTGTTTGTTTATTGTACATCATCATTTGATTTAGAATGGATTGTCACACAACTCTCTTATAAGCATGGTCATCAACATAATGGTTTTCTTGCTTTCATCCTTACTACTCTCATCTCTATGAAAGATTTGCAGTACACAATAAAAGACTTCTATACCATTGCAATGCCAAAACACATGAAAAGCATCAAAAATCACAACACTCTAAAATCACACTTCCTTCCTCTTCTTGGTCACAGAACCCTAATTACAGCTGAATCTAAGCACAATGCACAAATTGTTCTCACAGTGTTTTGCATGTGCATCAATCCTTTTATCTATAGATCCTAATGCTCTTTAGAAGTCTGAATTTAGATCTGCAGACTCCCCACAATACACAGCTAAGAGAATTAGATTCTACGATTAGCTGACTATCATTGCATCAGGACTCATAAAAGAAGTGCTTTACTTGGAATGGTATTCCCAGCTTTAAGAGGATTCATAGATCTGCTCTTTCAGAACAATCCCCCTCACTCTCACCAGGGAGACTCCAAGGGGAATTTACACTCCTAAACTCACGATGATCAAAATAGCTTGAAAAGAAAGTGAAGAGGCTGGTAATTCACCTAAGCTACCCTGAGCTCCAGCTGAGTATCTCCAGCAGGCAGAAGGGAGGCAACAGGAGCAATGTATGTGCTCCCTGTGCAAAGACATTTAGGATAAGCCTGCTCAGGGTCAGACTTACTCTCAGGGCTCATGTGCAATGACAAACCACCCTGGAGAGGAGAACAGAGCCTGCCACAATCCCATTTATCAGCGCACATCCAGGTGGCCTCTTAGGGGTGTTGGACTTTTCCAAGTAGACCATTTAAAGGAACAAGGCATTGGATTATCATTTAACATGTTATGCAGGACACACCCCTTAAATAAATCAACTCAGATAGAGATCTTGAACATATAGATACAATATAGATGCACAGATAAAATATAGATACAAAATATAGACATAGAATAGAGATAGTACCTAAATACTCATCTACGCATCTTGCCTAATTGATCTTCAACTTCAGTACACTTTAAAGGCTGGATTCCTTTAAGGAAAACCACAAATCAATGGAGAATCCAGAACTTCCTGTGGCAGTTCTTTGCATTATTGAAATTTTTCGTCACAGCTGCTAGTTCTTCTCAGAGTTCGAGGCAACCCACAGAGTGCCTCAGGCACTTGAGGAACGGAGACCAAACTACAGCATACCCTTTGGGTCTTAGAAGAATTTTTGCTTAACCAGCAAACGTAATAAACTGCCTCCTTGTAAAGCCTCTTTTTTGAATTCAGCGACAGTAACGGCCTGGGGTTATAGCATTTGAGCTTAATTTTTTTTCAGCTGTTCATGGGCTTTACAAAACATTGAAGACCTTTGTCTGGAGGTCATGGGACTCCAAATGAATATGGTAATAATAGGGTCAACCCTACGGAGCATTGATCTGAACTAAGGACTGAAACTTTAAAAAATTGTAAGAAAATGTGTCAAAAAAAGCCCAAAACTCACAATGCTAAGGATGAAACTCATTGCAGTAAAACATCCAATCCATTTCTCTAAGATTTCCAGAATACATGAGACACTGCTGACTCTTAGTAGCTTAGCTGGCAACAGTCTGATGTAAGGGATATGGGTAGGATTAAAAAGCTTTCTTGATACCAATAATCAATTGGAACACGACCTGGAAAAGTGACTCTTTTGTAGTTTAACCCTACTGATTATTCTGGTTTACTACCTATATTTTTAACGTGTATAATTCAAATTCCTCCTTAATTCTATACCCTTTGTCATGGACTCCTGTATGTTGACCTGACTGGCTGGTAGCACTGTGGCCAAGAAGAAAATCAGCTTTGCAGATTTTAACTGAAAGACAGCTAGTGATACAATAAAATATATGAACATCTGGATCAAGAATATCTTGAACAGGAATTTAGAAATGGCTCACACAATGGAGCCATTACATTACAGAATTACTGTACAATACACACGTTACAGAAATGCTTGTATTTTGTTTTACTGACATGGTATATTACCAGCCTTGTTCTCTGTAACACATACTTTTAAATTATCTGTTCAGATTTATCAGCATAACTAGATTTATTACACACATATAGACACCTGTTTTATAAAGCAGGCTGACTGTGCCAGAAAGACAATGCTGGAATCCTCTGGCTCTCATCCAAGAGGAAATACGTTGCAAGCTTTGCTGAACTGCCCTAAGAAATCTCCAAATTTATAATGAGGAGATCATCAGCTGAAGTAAAAGACATTTTATCATTGGCTAATCACCATGCCAAAAAGACTAAGGAAAAAAATACTAAGTTTTGATAATTTGGCCATTATTACATGAGGTGAAGACCAAGACTAACACTTCTTGTGAGAAGTGGCTGATGTCTTCGCTGTGAATCTGGTCCCTTTTACGTAAACTTTGTCTTATTTCTAACAGAGGAAGAAGTCAAAGGCAAAGGGATGAAAATGGAAAAAACCCCAAATTCTCAGATTAATTTAAATTTCACAAGGCTTACGCCACTCCACTGCCTGTTTTCCAGGTACCACTCCAACAGCTATCTCCCACAGCAGACCCCCTTCTAGTACCACTGCTGGAGGCCAAGTGGGACACCCTTTATGACATCTTAAGTAACACTGGGCATCAGAGTGTTGGCAGCTGAACCAAGATGTTAGTTACATTCCTCAACATGAGACTGCAATCAAAGGCATGCCTCAGGATTCTGATTTGGTGTTGAAAAGCTTTCTCCTTTAGGAGTCTTGTGAGAGTAGTTAATGACAGTAATCTCTGGGGGATTTCACATAGACCACGCCACTACATGAAAGGACAATTCCAGAAAGTTTTTGTGACTCTGCCTACCAAGATACCTGCCTTGATCAACGCATGTTTTGGCACTGTTGTAAATGGACAGGCCAGTATCTCTCCAAGTACAATGGTGTAATAAATAAATCAAGACTAAAAGTTCAGAAACTCCATTCAGTTTGCTTTTACTTGTTGTTCTGAAACCTTGTGACAGGTAAAGTCTTGATTCAGGCCATATCTGTTGTGTTCATAAGATAATCTGCCAGATAGATTACAAGGTCATCTTCACCTCTGATGGTCAGTTATTGCAGCTCTACAGCCAAGCTTTCACAGCAAGCCAAAAATTCCTTATGAAATGTTCAGTGATTAAGACAGGTGTATAGATACAGATGACTAAATAATGTTTTCTCCTGGCCAAGCTAGTTGGAACAGCCCATTTTCACATTTGTAACTTTTTAAAAATATTTCATCAGGATGGTACCATCACTTGGTCAAAGTTAGAATTATTCAGATAGAGGTATATAGAGAAATATAGCCTTATTATGGTGTGGTGTAATAGCCTTTATCACATGCGTTCCAAATTCTTCTGGTAACAGGAAAAAATGATACTAGGCATCCAGAAATTGTGCCAACAACATTGTTATATTGAAGACTGAGCAAATGGATTTCTCCGTAGAAGCTCATGAGCATGGAAATACATTTCCATTCCTACTAAGGATGAAG